>CM018087.1:10195984-11610150 GCA_008658365.1 Alca torda | reverse complement strand
AAGCAATCACTCAACAAAGAGACACTATGTCTTTACTAGCTACCTGACTAAGGCTCTAAGGCAATGCCTTAGTACGATACCATGTACAACCTAATAGAAAAGGACTAGTTTGAAGAAACATCTTTGTCCTCCCTTCTTCCTGGGGTAAAGCTGATTTCATGTGTGTGGAGGCTCTTTATTCTAAATGTGCATCCCTAGCTCTGCATAAGGTTCAAATGTTAAGATTATTTTTGTAGTTCAAGGCCAAAATTGTGATGAATTAATATTAAAGACACCCATATGGATAATCTCGTCAGCTTTAGATCAGTATTACCAAAAAGCCTACTGCTGATGTGAATGTGTCCAAGAGACTAAGGAGGACAACCCTTCTAGGCTTCTCATAATACCTTTTCTTCCCCCCCCCCCCCCCTCTTTTTTTTAAAAAAAAATTTCCAGGTTTTGACAATATTTTTAGGTACACGTAGCAGAGCCTGGATCAATTTCAGTTTTCAGTTTCAAGACAAGAATTCTAGTTGCACACTAGTCCTTCCACATCAGTACTGGTGCATCTAGACAGCTGATCTAGATTCTAATTTTTTTTTACTTTTTTTTTTTTTTTTTTTTTAAAAGAGAGCAATCCATTTCTTGAGACACAAAATATTTTCCACAAAGATTAGCCTCTCTGCCTGTACAAAGAACTAAATCACTGTTTACAATGACAGTTCCAGAGCCCTACACAAACACGTATCAAATGGCGGGGGCAGGATGTCAGCTAGAAGAGAAAACTGTGGGTACTGTAACTCCATGTTTTTATAACTGTCATGGCATTAAAAAAAAAACCAACACTTAAAGCATTACGGACAGCAGTAAAAGAGTGTGCTGTGATATTATAAGAATACTCAAATCAAGTGAAGTACCACCCACTCCATAGTAAACAAACATAGTAAAGACTTAAAAGCTTTTACAAAAGCACTTTTTTTCCACTCTTTATACTGCCAAGGAAAGCATCATTTTAACAGAACAGATCTATTTTTAATTACTCTCCCTCTATCTTTAAATAAAATTTTACATAATAATTGCCCTGGGTTTAACTGCACATGGGATGTTAAAAAAAATGCTCCAGTTAAGTGGGCATATCTATTTATAATCTTAAGCAGAAAGGTTTTGGTTAAGTAAGATTTTGTAAGAATGTATATTAATAAATAAAAATAAGAGTGAAAGCATGCAAAGTCAAGGCAGCTGGACTGCTATATTTAACCAGTTTCTTGCTGGAGAATCATTATTAACTTAATTCTAATAACAAAGGCTCAGCAGGCCTACAAAAGACCTATTTCTGTTGCAAGATCACTACTGTAATTTCGGTGGTAAGAAATATAAATATTCTCTAAATTGTATGAAACATGAAAGAGACAACCTTCAATAATTGCTACTCTCTGTATTTAAGAATAAATACTAATCCAAAGTGCTGACGAAACGTTAAGCAAATAATACCAGTCCTTACGTTACTCAACCCAAACGACACCATAACTTTTACTATTTCTTCAAGTTAAATGGCATACTTAAAACGAGCACCTTAATTATTAGTTAGCCATTATTCCACTTAGGTAAATACTAGACTTTGCTTTATTTCTCAATTGAAGGCTGTCATGCTTTCAAATACTGATTCAGCATCAACAAATGTTGCACCTGTGTGGCAAACAGAAGCAGTGCTACATACAAGTATCTACTCAAAGCTGTCAATTTTGTCCTAACGCAAGGAAAGCCCCTCACCACAGTATAAATAGTAGCTCTGCGCATGCGGTAAACAAACTGTCATCGTGCACTCATCTTAGAGACATACTTGGAAGTCAAAACAAACACAGAGGAAGTTATTCACGTTATGAAACCTTGTATCAGGTGATTTAGTTTATCGCATTTTTAGTGTGCAGATACAGTATATTTAAAACCCCACCTTTGTGCTGATCTCATCAGAAGATAATCAAGAAATACTCTCATGCACTTTTCAGTGCAAATCCTAGGGTTTTTTTAAAGATCCTATACTGCTGAAATTACTAATCACAAACACATGTAAAATGACTTCTTATTTCTATTCCACTGATAATTACCATTACTGGCATCTCTGAAAATCAGGCCAAGAGACTGTGGGGGAAAAAATTGTGCTGTGTCAACTAGCAGAATTATTCAAAAGGTAACAGAACTAATCATATTAAAACATATCATGCCTAGAATAGTTGCATATAATTCAATATGCTTAATTCTGTAAAATCCTACAGCAATTTTGATTATAAAATTCCCTTGGTAGATACAATGTTCAAAGATTTGATCTAACACCTCTTGACATCACTAGAAATAATCCTATTCACTTAAATAGGCTTTCGGGTTAGTGTCTTAGTCTTAAAGTTCATTATCTTGCTTCAGATCCCTTCTTAAAACTTCTTTGCCATAATGTCTACAGAAACTGTGACAACTACAGCGTTGATGTGCTACAGCTGCTCTCTACTATGGTGACCAATAAATCTTATTCTCCTACTGTAATTTTGCTACCTACTTATCCAGTTATCCTTTTATCCAATTGTCATCTTTGGTCTACTTAGGAGTTACTTGTGCTCAGTGGTGTCTCTGTTACGAATACACACTGCCTAGCCAAATGTATATCATCTATCACCAGACCTACATAAACCAGCACCTGGAATAACAGGGATACATGGCAAGGATTCACATACATTGCATCATTGTGATTTCATTAATTACTGTATTACTTTCATTTGCTCACTTTAGTTAACGATACTGTGTGCTAACGTCAAGGCCACTGATCGAAGATGCACGTATAAGCAAGGGAAATTATTATTTCCCTTGTGCTAATGTGGGCTAACTATTTAAGCACACATTAGATTTAACTCATATTCTGAAAAGTACTTTGTACCTCAAAGTACAACAACCGAAGGTAAATTCACTCTCCAACAACAGAAGTGTCTGAGTCACAGAGAATATATTTGTTTCAATATCAGCAATACCAGACATGGGTAGACAGCCTGTATTGATCAAAGATATAAAAGCAGTGAATGTGCAACTACTGTTTTACTCATTGTATGAAAATATCATCAGAAGGACCTGTCCCTGCTACATGATTTTAAACATTTTTAAAAAAAATCAGTTTTTCCAGGAACAAAAGACTTAACAAAATCTTTGAATTAATCAGTCAGAAAGAAGCACATACTATTCTGGAACAGCTATTTTTCCATGTATAAACAGAACTTCCTTTATATCACCATTAAGCATGGAAGAAAGGTTAATAAATTGAGGTAGAGTCAAAGAGCTCCAAACAGAATATTCAACTTTATTTTCACCATACAATTACAGATTTCGTAACAGTAGCTCAGAAACAGTTTAGCAGATTAACATTGAGATGGTGTACATTTAATTGGACAGAATCTGGTCAGCCCTACACCTCCTGACCTATACAAAGTAGACTGGCCTGTGATGGACCAAGTCACACCCATCATTATCACAGGAGACAGCTCATACAATCTTTCAGCTGTTTAGCAAGTTTATTGTAAAACTAATTTGTTTGTTCCTACTGTTCATTAGAACTTTATTCTCTGAGCACTGAGAATCTTCTACATCCCAGTGTAAATTAGTTCATGGCCAACTTACATCCATCTAGAGGCAGCAGTCTGAATAGTTCTTTTCCTTGTCTGCATTTATTTTCATAATATAGTTATAGAGAGCAATCATACCCCTTTTAACCTTCTTTTCCCTAAGCTAAACAAGCCAAGTTCTTTTAGCCTCCTCCCATAACGTATCAATTCCTCTGAGGCAGTACACCAACTGCTTTACTGAAGTTCAGACAGACAAGACCTAGAATACTGTCATTCTCTATCTTGAAAATGCATTCTTAATTGGCACATGGATTCATCACAAATACACTCATTAAGAATCCTGAGTACTTGCTGTAATATAATAAAACAGACAGGAAAAAGTGCTATGTTACAGAAACCTGAAGTGTAACCACAGATTACTTGTGATAGAAACAGTATAGAAACATTATGCATTAATGACTAAATTGTGAAATATGATAAGCATTAGAGATACTGCCGTTGCGATGTACACAGCTGCAGTACTGAGAGTATCTGACAACTACAGAAAACTTCAGGAAACATATCTGGCACAAAAATGTTATTCATTAATATCTTTAAAAGCAGATAAAATTCCAACACAAAGGACAAGGTCAGGATTTCAGCCATGCATTATTATAATTAATATTAAAAATCCCATTGGCTTCCATGAGGTCAGATTTCCACATGACTGAAAGCTTTCATCAGGAAACTTCCTAATTTAAAGATGCAAAACCAGCCTGGCAGCTTCCAACCTTGAAATCAAAAAGCTAACTGGTTCAGTTATTCCACTAATAAGTAGCTGAAATTTACTTCACTTGTAAACCAGGAAAACCCTCAGATTCCTAGAAAAGTCTTCATAGCCCAGCTCCAGGTCCCAGACATAACACAAACTGATGATGTAACTGTAGCTCATGAGAAAAGCAGAAAGCATGCCAGAGTCAGGGTTTACAAAGCACCATATTTGGCTGCACTATAGAAAAATAAAACATTTCATAAATCATACCATGCATTTGAGTATCTAATCTCATAGTTATGAATCAAGGAAGAAGGTTACATTTTAGAATCAACATAGTACATAATAAGTTATAATACCCATTATATACGAAATTCCAAGAACATATAAACCACTTGCATTCCTTACAGCAGCTCTGCATTTATGAACGGCACTGAACGACCCTCAGAGTTCCATGCAGAGATTCAAAAATGATATTTTTTGCTAACAACATGCATAATGCATGCCCTGTGACGACCTCTATCTGTCAAAATGGATTCCAGCATCTGTTATTTCCAAGCAACACAGAACATGGTTTACGCTTTGGACAGGGATCGTTTCAACATACAGAATAATGACATAGAGTATAGGAGACCATGGTTCAAAGGTGAATTTGTGGATGTACTATATACTACTAGCACAAAGATGTAAAACAGCTTTTTCTGCATTAAACATCCATTACTAGTTAATATGAGTCTTGAAGGAAGACTTTTATTTTCTCTAGGGAAAATATAGCCTAGTCACCAAATATTTATAACCCGATCCAAAAATCACTAACGTAATAGAAGAAATCCTCCTGACCTCATAAGGCTTTGAATCTGAAACAGAATTTTAGACTATTTGACAAGGCCACACGTTTCCAGAATCTCAACACAATGACATCTGCCTTTCCTACAGGAAATGACATGAAGTCTCATTAATTCTGTCCTTTCTTTCACCAGAAGAGTGGTTTGGGTGTGATGTCTGTTTGGACACTCTGAACTTGCTTTAAAGTTTTTTGGTTTATATTTTTGCAGCAACAAAAATAGGGAATGCAGCTCTGCTGAGGGACAGATTGACATTTAGCAACTGATAAGCCTTCCATAGCATACACCAGAAGAAATACACCATCTCAAATCTCAGAGTAGGCGCATCTCCAGCCATCTTCACCTCCCAACCGGGAAATGAGGGCCGAGTAACCCACAGCAGCATCTCATTGTCTCACTGAATTAAATGTTTGAAAAGTGACCCACAGTGTCACGGATCATTTTAACAGCACAAACTAAAGACACACTGGAAAAGGAGACCTTGTATTTAAATAAAAGTGAAGAAATCCAAAACTAGTATTTACACTACGCTAAGTTAGATTGTGAAGGTTTCAGATCAATGATCATAACTGCAGATAATAAAATAACAAGGAGTTATGATAAAAAAGAAAGAGGAAAACAGATAGGTTGATAAGGGCAGCAGTGTGAAGAGCAGGTAAACAGTTATACCCACAATCCAAGCATCCACGACACAAAAAAACATTAGCTTTGCCACCTTTTTTGGCAACATCTTGGTCCAATACTAATATTATTAAAAGGTAGTTAAAGGGAAGCTCTATTCTGAGCATGGACTACATGAAAACAGTCCTTTGGCATTCTCGGTACGTTCTTCAAATCAGATCTGTTTAAAATTCCTGTTCCTAACGATTTTGTTTCAGAATTAACAGTAAACTGGAATCTCCTCTCGCATTTATCAATAGAGCTACTTCTTAATTCCTAATAAGTGTCATCTATCTCCACAACCAGTAGAAATTGATAGCTTTGTACAGTTACTGCCAAAGGCAAAACTTGTCTAGAAGGACTTCTCAGCTAGTGAGGAGACATGAGAAAAGCAACACTACATAATCACTTCGAAAAAACCACTTACGTTCCGTTCCTGGGGCTGTCTATTAATGAAATGAAAGAAAAGAGTTGGGTTGGTTTTGTTGGTTTGGGGTTTTTTTGTTTGGTTTTATTTTTTTGTTTGGTTTTTTTTGGTTTTTTTTGTTTGTTTTTTGTTTGGTTTGGGTTTTTTGTTTTTGTTTTGGGGGGTTGTTTTGGTTTTTTTTTTGTTTTTTTTTTTTTTTTTTGTTGTTGTTGTTTTTTGTTTTGTTTTTTTTTTTTTTTTTTTTTTTTTTTTTTTTACTTTTGGACCAGATATTTATAACACAAATTATAGAACTCACATACATGGAACATGCCAGCACAGTCTTTTTCAAGTGCACTCTTCAGAGTGGCAATGATTTAAATAATTACTATTGGAAAAAATTAATACAATGAATAATTACATAGACATACCTCGATTAAGATATTTTAATTGAACTTTTAATTCTCCCAGTCTTAAGTCATTATTTTTGTATGTCATCATAATTAAAAGTTCTAAATTTAGCTATTGCTTGTAAGTCTTACATTCAAGCAAGATGACTGAAATGCCAACAGTGCTTACAAATCAGCTTTGAATATTTCACTTGTCTTCTCTTTAGCTGTTTTGTCTGAGTTACTCTTCAGTAAAGTCTAATATTTTTCATATGACTAACCACAACCCCTGAGTTTGCTGCTTGACTCAATTTTAAGTCAAAAAACTTCAGAAGGCTGATTATTAAAACATTTAACAATTACCATGAGTCTTACTCAACTAACTGTTTAAGCTTCTGCTTATAAAGGTATGTAAGTAGAGCAGCCCTGACAGGGCTTACTTCCATAAACAGTGAACTCACAAGCAACGGGGGGCAGCAAAAATCTTCACCATCTCATAATTCAGATGACAAATTTGTAATAAAGTCCAAGCCACACCTGCTAAATATTCATATTTCTCTTCCAATTCCACAGAAACAGGAGATTTTAAAACTGTCATCCTATAGGACAACTACAAAAGATTTTTGGGGGGTTTTGGGGTTTTTTTTGTTTGTTTTTTTACAGTCTTAGCCCTGCTTTCTGCAATTGCCCTCCCTCAATTGTTCCTACCATTGTACCTCCTTAAAAATCTTCTTGAAGCAGCATTCAGGGTTACCTCCAGTCCTTTACTACCTGTCAAATCTTCTATAATTATTCAAAGACTCAATTTTCCCACCATTTCTCTTTAATACTGCATATATAAGCTGTATTCTTGGCAGAGACCTCTGCAAAAATGGTCAACCATCAGCCAAAATGAAGATGTGTGGGAGGAAAAAAATCTGTCTGCTAACAGTCTGATCAACAACTTGTTATCAAAAACAGAAAATCACCACAACTCAGGAAGTCCTTTTGCTTCTTGGGGTTTTGTAGACCTGATCATTAGCAACAAGCCTCCTGATAAGTAGATGAATCTCCATTTTCCAGATAAGATCCACACAAAACTTGGAACTACATTGTAGATCATAGCAGGAGTTCATTACAAGGAAAATAAACAAGTCTGGCTATGTTACTCAATTTACATGTTTACATTTTTGAAATTGTGTGATTTCTGAAATATTTCTACACAGATTTTTTTTTTTTACATTAGTTTCTTTTGCTTAAAGAACGATGCATAGATAAACAGACACCTTCCCCTGCTCTGAACATCAGGATTTGACTTAGCTCAAATGTTTTTTTCAACAAAGACATTTGAAGAGAACTCTCTCTCTATGCTTAGTGACAATATGAGCAGCATTAGTAAAATCAGCAGGATGGGAACATGGACACTCACTGAGGTGGACTGTCCCCTCTCAGTAGCAGCTTTAAGTTTTCAGGTCTTCCAAGTCAAGGCCAAACTTAATGCATAACTTAGCGCTCCTAGAAATACAGTTAGTATTTATTTTGATCAGAAATAAGCAACTTAGCTAAGAAAATTCAAAATCCAAACTGAAGTTTCAGGATTGAATTTTTTATTTAGAAAAATAACTCCAACAGACGGCATTTTCTTACTTAACTCCTAAGCAGGGACATTTGGCACATCATGACATTCATTTTAAGGAATCTGGAAGCTTGCCTCTGTGCAAGAAAAAACAGGCGCTGCAGAAATGCTTCTGAACAGCCATGTTTTTTAAATTAAGAAGAGAAAACCAGAAGAGCTGCCTTTTGGGAAAGGAATGAACCTATCATTATTTAGATGGCTGATGACCATTTGTCTCTCATGCCCGTAAGGGTGGTTCTGCTCACAACTCTCACAGATTAACTCCTCAGGTTTAAATTTCTTTTTTCTTTCTCAGAACAGAAGCAAAAGAAGCTGTGAAGATTTTAGGAAGTCAGGGACAAAATGTTACAAAAGAGCAAAAGCAATCTGAAAATTAGTTACCCTGCAGAAATAATCTACTGACATACAAATGCCAACCCATTCCTGATTGCACAACAAACATTTTCAGAAGCTGTCCTAGGCATCATTCAAACACTGTCTTCTCTTAAAAATACATACATTTGGTTTTGTACATCCATATCTAACTGCAGCAATAAAGGACCCATTTTCAGAAAGCCAAGTACCAAGTACTAAAAAGACCAAATACCACTAGCTCCAGCTGCACTTGTCAAATTTTTTTTAAATATTTTTTTTAAGCTTGACACAGAAACTTTAGCGCATTAATTTAGAAAACCTGGACATGTCCTAGATGAATAACCGTGGATTGCAAATGCAAGAAAGGATGTTTAAAATGATAGAAAACTCATGTGCAATTCCAACATCACGTCTTATTATTTATATTCAAAACCAGGTACTTGGCATTTAAAACTTCGACGTCTGCAGTTTGTTCTCTCTCAAAAGAGAGGGCTGCACTGAAAGAAAGTGGAAGAGAGCTAGGAAGGCCACTGACTTTATAATGGTCATAGCCATACACATTTTGTGATAAATCAGAGTGAAAATTATTTTTCTTTCACTTAAAGACCTTGGTTTCCCTTTCATAGCACATCTTCCTCCAAACAAGTGTTAACGACAAGCTCTTGCTTTGTACAATTTTAACTTCAAATACTTATTCAGGCAACTAGTCCTTACTTGCAGTGACACAGGCAGCTATCTTTGTGAGAGTAAGGGATTTTGCAATTGTCTAGATTGAGAAGAATCTCAGCACTTTGAACAAATGTTACAAATGGCTGAGTGCTAAATGTCTGATTATGTGAATAAACAATAAAGAGTAATCAGGTTTTAAAAATACAGTTTTCATTTGTTTTGACAAAGTAATGAAACCTCATCATTTCAATGCAGTATAGTAGGTGAACTGGGGATATAAGTTTTAAAAATAATGTTGTCTCAAAACTACGAAGCTTGATTATTTTCTTTAAAATTGAGCAAATTAGAGTTTTGGCATATGAATTAGAAAGTATGGTACACAAGGTGCTGCTTTTTATAAAAGCACAAGGTATGAAAATTAACCAGTGTTAATTAGCATATCTTTTAATGTGGTGCCATAGACAGACATGGCATTCTAAAATGTGTGTTTGTTCAAACAAGTACCTGCCCTGAGGAGCTAACAACTTACATTGGGCAGATACTATAGATGAGCTACAAAGGTGTGACCAGACAGTAGCAGATCATATGCAGCAAAAAGCTCTGAAAAACAGGGACAAATCTTGGAAGACAAAAATCCAATATTCCACAGAAGTAATTACTTTGAGCTGTATTTTTAATACTTAATTTAATACTTAATACCTTCTGCCTGCCCTGGGATGATTCTGCAGCAAGCAGTCAGAGGAAAAAGGCTTGAGAACAAGAGCCCCACTTTGGAAACTGAATTTAATACTGTGAAATGCCATGAATGTTCTACAGGACCTAGGCATTGTTCTCTTGCTGAGTGTTCACAGACTGAATAATTTTGAAAACAGCTTGGTAAATTAAATATAAACAAACATAAACATTGTCCTTTCTAAAAAATAAATATACTACAGTAAGAACACGATTGTCAAATCTCACCTGCAGCGTGCCTGAAAGCACAGAGGCAGCCCTTCCTTTCAACAAGTCTGTTCAGCACAAACGGAATTAGTCCTCCTGCTGACCACACTGCACACTTCAGTGTGCGGATATTGTACACCCAAATAATAATCATGGACAGCAAGATGGTAACTGTGCACAATATAACCCATCAAAATGCAGACCTATGCCACCTAGAATCTTTCACAGGTCTCAAACAAAATTTAAAACCATAACATGCTTTAATCATCAAACACTGCAAAAATGAAAATTAAATAATCTTTCATGCAATTTTTTTTGTATTCAGTATTGACTGATAGTATCTGCGTCTACAATAAAAGACCTTACTTACATTTCTGCTACTTAAAAGAAATAAATTCTCTGGCAAGAGAGGTATTTTAAGTTATTACATAACGTGACGGGGAAGTGGTTGATGCCTGGCGAAGTGGGCAGGTTCCAGCATATTACAGAATAATCTTGCCTGCACCCACCCTCTTCGTAATGCTACATAATCCTTCATCTTTTTAAGTTAAACACGCTTGTGATCATCTTCGAGCAATTTTTCTTTTCCATGGCCTCTACCCTGATTATGGCAGATACCTCTTTTACTTCTTAAGTGACATTTCTTAACCTACATACAAGAAAATTTCAGGCTGATACAGACCTTCTTTGCCTGTAAGCATCTGTAGATGAATGTGGCCAAGAATTAGGGCAGTATTTTAAGCAATGAAAAGATACTGTTGCTTTGGCTGAAACAAGCCTGCTTTCAAAAAGCATGCCTACTGATTTCTGGTTTGTATAGGTTACAGCAAATAACTTATTTTCTTTGGGAAAAGAGAACAAAACTCGCCTTCATTACAAAATATTTGCGTTATAAAAGTAAAAAAGGATGAGTATGTATTTTACTGTTACTGCAACGTAGTTAAAATTGTTTATGCCTAAATAATATATACTTGTGATTGTGCTTTTATGCTGCATACTTTGCACATTTGAAGCACTGGCAATCTGAAAATAACTTCCAGGAAATCCAAAAGGTATAGTATTTTGTGATACCTGCAGCTTTTCCATGAATTTGTGGTATCCATTCAGATCACATTTTAAGTATCTACTGAGTATAAAAACATATATATCTTACATATCTGATCTGTCTTCATTTAGAAGTTACCCTTTCTTTTCTAGCAGGACTGGCATATCAAAAATTATGTATGACTGATGCACTAAAGTTTCTGCAAACTCCCTCCCTTTTTATCAAAGAAAAGTATTTTAAATTTTTAGTACAAATGTTTAAAAAATTTTTAAAAATTAAACAGCTTAATTTTCTATGTTTACATATAAGTCCTTAGCTTGAAGATGGATCGTGAGATGAATAAATCATAAACAGTAAAAGGGTGTTGTTTTAAAGATAAAAATGAAAACATACAATAGAATCTTCCATGATCACTTGATCCTTGTTGCAAAATCAAGAGGTTAATGGTAAATTATCATAGGCAATAATGATGGGAATAAAGTCCAGCCCCCTATCAAGATGTCCGTCCCGCCACAATAATCAGGCTCCATCTTAAAACCTTTTTGCTTCCTTCTCTTCCCCCAAGAAAAGCCTCATATATTCACCTTCCCAATAGTAAAGGTTCTCCTTCTATATTTTGTTTCCAGTCTGAATGTGGATTATATATGCCAGCAAAGAGTGGGTAGTAGTTTGTTAGGACACAAACCATACCTGAAAGCAATAGAGGATATGGGTTGATGTTGTCTAAGCCGGGAGGAGTGTATTCTACCTCAGCCCCACTATAACTGTGCAGTCTCAGGACTGAGCTGGTTCAGCAACCCAAGCAGAAAGAAAATCACTTATTTCCCCATCGCTGCTGCCACCACCGCCACCTCCCATGACCGGTTTTCCATTCTCTCATT
Organism: Alca torda; assembly: GCA_008658365.1. Classification (NCBI taxonomy): domain Eukaryota; kingdom Metazoa; phylum Chordata; class Aves; order Charadriiformes; family Alcidae; genus Alca; species Alca torda. The sequence goes on along the minus strand of CM018087.1, from coordinate 11,598,018 downwards.
GAAGTGACTTAGCCCTGTGACCAGATGATCATTAGATTCAAAAGAAAGGGCAGTGAGGGAACACCTGGGTGGGAAAAATCACCACACCTTGTGGCAACAGCATGCAGTTACATCAAAGACTCACCAGAGATTGAACTGACACCAGCAGAACACCCGGAGTTGGTTCTTTCTCCCAAAAATACTGCCCTGACAAAGAATACCCTTTACACATTTAAATCCCAGCATCACCTCTTTGAGCTTAGTTGATCATTTGAAGTTTCTCAGATGCCTGAGCGATGTGCAGAGCAATGTATAATTACAGGATTTAAATCAATACCATCAGAAATGGAAAAAAAACAAAACCAGCACACAATGCACAAGAACAGTCACAGATTTAATTCTCCATCATTAAGTCTCATGCCTTTTTCCTTTTGAGCCTTTCTCCTCCCCACAATCAAACAAAAAAGGGTGAGGAGGAAAACTACAGGGCAACCCTCTAGGGTCTTACAGGAGAAAAAACCCAAAACATTGAAATTGCAGATGATGTAGTGGCATTAAGTGAATTCCACTGTACTAAAATGATCACCACAAGTTGCAAGAAGACTGCTACTGCAAGGGGTGAGATGTTATTATGGAAGGAAAGCTGTGATCCACACATGCAGCTTTTGTTGTTGTATCATATTTCATGCGATTTGTTGCTGTCAAATCCAATTAAGGAAAAAGCATCCAAGAACAGTAAACGTGCTGTTTTATCATCTGAACTAAAAGATATAGTGCCTCATGGTCTTCTCCTCTCCCCGCATCTCCTGGTTGGAGGGTTAAAGAATAACCTCTAAGGTTAGTGGAACTGAGGCACATTTTCAAGGTATCAGATAATGAAGTTGCTATTTAATTCCCTGTTACACACTAAAGCTTAAGAAATGCAAGTTATAAAAAATGCAAGACTGAACATGTCTTTATTTATTTGAAGGTCAGCAAGAGCAGCAGTGAGGGCTGAACTCAAGTGCTTTCTCTGAATCCCTTCTAAAGGTATCGCACCTTTTTTCCTGGATAAACCACGCCAAAGGGTTAAAACAACTGGGTTGAATTAATTAATTCTACTGAAAAATCAACCAGATCAGTTTTTATACTGTCACTACTTGGAAAGACTAAATACTTAGTAAACTGAAATATGAAATTGCTGAGTTGCTGAATTGTGACCTGCAAAGTATTTCTTAAAACAGCCTCAGTACCAGAGAAATAGGAACTTAACTGTGAAAGCCATGTTTTAAAGTAACTCAGTCGAAATGAGTAGATCTCCCAACACAGATATCTGATATTTGTACGAGGCAGATGGGTAAAGCCTACTATAAAAACAGAGTTTGTCAAAATATGGATTAATACAAAGACTAAAAACACTTTTTAAAGGAAAATTGGGGACATTAGATTCCTTTGAAGTAGACAATGAACACAAGGATCAAAATTATATATTAATAAGGATGAGCAGAATAACTCTAACGGGACTCACAATGAGGTTCTCATCCAGTTTTCACAATATGAGGCAAAGTTCCCCCATGATAAAGAAGAAGCAAAAGGACAGGAAGTAAACGATTAAAATAGTAATATTTTTTTCAAATAGAGGTGGTTTCTAAAAGGGTCAGAGGAATCCAGAATTCCAATGACAATTCCAGAGGAATCCACTCTTAGACTTCAGTTGTTCAAAAAAATTAATAAGCAGTATTGAAACGAGAGTAAAAGCGAATTAAGTCTTGTAGAAGGTGCAAAATTGTTTCTTTAAAAAGAACATTACTTGCAAAGAACTGCAGGAAGATTTCATGATCTGAAGTGCCTGTACAATAGGATTACATATCACAGAGTAACTCTGACTGGAGGAAGCTTTGGAGGTCATTTGGTCATAACTTCATGTAAGATGTAACTTAATAAACACAAAGAAACATGGGTTGCACATTCATACGTGATTATGGCCTCTAAAACAGCTACAATCATGCAGACAACAGATCTCAGAGTAATTGCTAAGTACTCTTTAAAATCAGTTCTTTAAGATCGTAACCTAATTCTGCTGCGTACCAATGCTAAGAAATGTCTTGGAGCAGACCACAGAACTAGAAAGACCAACCACGCTTGGACCTAGAACGTTGCAGACAAGCACACAGGATGGTCAGGCGTACAGAAAAGCTTCTGTATCAGAAGAATTAAGCAGATAATGGCTCTTGAGGCTAGAAGAGAGATAACTGGAGGGCATGTTCACACAACTAATTATGGAAGTAACAGTTAAAGGATGTTGTGAACACCAAGACTTCAAATTGGCTCAAAAAATAGTAAAGAAAATATGTGGAAGAAAAATTAAGAGCTAAGAAACAAAAACACAAGGTACCGGGGGAAGTACCACAACATCTCACCCCATATTCTATCCTTAAGCATGCATTTAATTGGCTACTGTTGAAGAAGGGATCCTGGCTTGCAGCCTAACTCAGCCGCATTGTTCTCGTCTCTGGGAAGCTCAAAGAGGTGAGCAGATTAAAAACTCTCCTGAAAAGCAGCATCAGTTTCTCAGGTTCTTGCCTCTGGCCCCTTCCACCAAGCTGTAAGTCCTTCCTCAGGCAGAAGGCAGAGGCAGTTCTGGGAGCTTCTCTTCTGTGAATTTTCAGCAGTCTTTTTTTCTCCCATGGGATGGCTGCATTCAGTTTTACAACGTTTCCCAAATTCTTTGTGTGAGAATTACTTTGAAGTAGTGATCAAATACTGATTTAGTTAAATGAGTGAGCCACAAAAAAAGAAACCATATGCTTTAGAGTACTGTTAAAATTCAGTAGCTTTTGACTATTTTTAATCATTCATTGCCTTATTATCTTTGTTTTGCCTTCTGAGAATGACAGTACCCTGAAGATTAAAATCAGATATGAAAATAGATGAGTAAATGTAATACTCCTTTTGAAGATGAATAAGAGATTTTTAAGTCCCAATAAAATTTAGCAAAATATTATGCAGTTCCCTTATACTTGCCATGGTAACTAAAGGCAACTTTGGGCTGTATGATTTCTGCACGACTTTTTTTTTTTTTTTAAATAGTGCTGTACTATTTTTTTGTGTGTAAAATGCAAAACATTTTTTTGTTTTATTGTATGCCCATTTTGCCCACTTTTATCTTAATCTTTTCCTTCTTTCTGCCTGCCAACTCCCTTGTAGTTATCTGTAAACACCGATGTTTTGCTTAGAATAGTCCATGTTGAGAGGTTTCATGCAGAAAGAGAGAAAGATACTGTAGGATTTTTAACCTACCTCACCTTAAAAGTTATTCTAATACATGCTGAACATGTATTAAACATCATTATTTCTCTAAGAGAAAAATAAAATGTTAGTTGCTCCAGATATAGAGACAGTCCCAAAAACATATCCAATAAGACAAAAGAGCCTAAATTACTCAACTACAAACTAATCTTGCAATCCAACCAGACAAGGATGAAAGAGTTTGACAAAATAAATATATTTCACCCTTTGGCATCTGGGTCTTCTGATGTTTAATTAAAAGAAAAGGCTAAAGGCTACGTTCTTCTCTGAATGTTAGCTCACTGCTGAGATGCCAAAGGGACAGGCACCTTTCAAAATACCTGTCTCCAACAGGAATGTAAAAATAATTTTAATTTAAAATATAACAACCCAAATAAAAATCATTAAACTGCATTTGAAATGCTTCATTGGAAGAAAAAACTCTGCTTTGCCTTCCAGAAATGCATTAGTGGAAAATTTCTTGGTGCAAAACATTAGACATGTTCTTTCTTGTATCACAACAAAGATGAATTCATTATTTTGGGAAGCAACAATAGCTCAGCACACAGCATTAGCGCTATAGTGAAAAAAAGCAAAGATCTTGAACGTAATACGTATTTTTAATAAATTAGGTCACACAATTCAGCATATCTGAATTCACTGTTGCTGAGGTCCACTTGGACGAAGCTGTTCCACTAACTGCTTCTAAGAACGTGGTGATCACAAAGAAATTCACTGACTCTGGTCTCAAACCCCAACACTGTCCCAGACACATGATGTAAAGCATGTCAAAACACGTCTATCAATACTAAGAGTTGGTCAGGTTACAGCTGCCATCTGAGTCCTTGAAGGACTCCAGAACATTCAGAATTATTATACGGCACATCAGCAAGCAGTACTGCCTCTATCCTGCTTCCTTGTGAGCAAGCGTGCCCCAGCTGCCTGGTTAAACCAGTTCTTCCCTGCAATTCACCTGGTTCACACAGATTCCTAGAGACATGTGCTGTATACTTTATATGCAACTTGATCAAAGTATTTAGATGCTGTGTGGGGAAAGAAAAAGCATCCATAACCCAATAAAACCCCCAAAAATTTAAGCATATATGTTACATGTATAATCAAAGCTCATTTTTGGTTCTGTAGCTTAATACATTACCATGTAGAGAAGTCTTTAGCTACTTAGAAAATATAATGCTCCACAAACATTACAAAACTATCTCTAGGGAAAACACACAAAACTATATATACTTTGTTATGATTGTTAATTATTAGACACACTTTACTTCCAAGGAAGTAGACATTTGAGTTCCTTCAAGTCTCTAAAATAATAATTTCTCTCTTTTTTCTTTTTTTTTTAAGCCATATAGGCTGCATTTTTTTAAGCCATGGGCTGCTTTTTTATCTCTGATAGGAAACTGCAAAAACTAAATCAAAAGGACATAAACAAGCAAGTCATTCTGCTTAGCCTGCACGCAGCACGTCTCCAAGTCTCAAGTCTCCTACTCAGTTCCAGGATGCGATGGATGTTTTACTACTATGAACCTTATTAGGTTATCCCATACCAGCAAGCAGTGGGAAAGACCTCAAACTTGTCAAACAACGAACTCTTTGCTAGAGGAAGTTCTGTGAAACATTTCTCTTTGCTCCCAGCGTTCCTTCAGGCTTTCCCCAATTTAATTTACAGACCGCTGCTCCTTCATGTATACTTTCATTTTGACCAGCCATTAAAAACCACGGTTATGTTCAATGTAAACAGTATCTAAAGCTGAAAAGAATGTCTGATGGATACTCTAGTACTTCAGTCCATGCTGTGACATCAACTCCCCCATCAGCTTTTCACAGATATTTAACCCAGAAAGAAATAATCCTGTAGGACTGTGAGCAAGGTCCCAGGGGAAGATGCAGAAACAAATGGCCTGTAATGGTACGCTCTACTCAGTCTGAAAGGAAAGACAGAAACTATTAAAAAGGGATCGCTATTCACTCCTACATTTTATTGAGAGGAAAAATAATTGAGTAACACTACTGAATGTCTTAGAAAAACACCTATCAATGTATTTCTTGATTCTATACACAGAAACTCCTTTACTAAAGGAAAAAAATGCTACTGTGGTCTAATCCATCTTGATGAAGATAGTCATAATGAGGAGATACTATTAGGGACGTCAGTCAGCTCCCGACTTCCCAGTAGAAAACTAAATACTGGGGGCTTGTTTACTGGCTTTTAATTTTTGGTAGACTTTCTTCTGTGGCTTAAACCCAAGATAAATTCTTATTTTCAACAATGATATCGACATCTGGTTAGTACTGGACCACCAGAAATTCAGCCAGAATCACAGGTAGCTGCGCCCATTGCTGAAATGGAGAAATAAATTTCTGAATACCATTTTTTCAGCACTGGGCTTCGTGTTGTAGAAGGTTATCTTTTCTTGTCCAATAAAATGGGTATTTTCTATACTGGGCTGAACGAGAAAGAAAACTGTCAATCAGGACTACCAAGGACTTGCTCGGATAGTTCGTAAGACAAAAAGAATGAGAGACATGCTTCAAATTCTCACTTAAACAGAGTAGTGTCATGTATAACAACTACATGTTTGGCAAAGAATTGTCTGCAGGTTGGGATATCCCAGTATTTGAATTTGAGCCAGATTTTGCTTTTGGCTGGGCATATGGTTGGAGTGGCACCGAAATGGAAATCAGAGTTAGAATTGCATATCACAGAGTATACTGTGTCAGATTTTTTTTAAATATCTCACAGTCTAATATACCTCACTCTTAACTGCTAATATTATGCTATTCCCTAACTTCTACTGTGAAGACGAGATGCAATCATTACCACAATATACAAACATCTGAATATTGTTTCACTGCTTAGTAATCAAACACATATAACAATGACACAACCTAGTTAAAAGACTCCACAATCCAATTTCAACAAAATATGAAGCACACAGTAGCTCATTTCCCACTATGTCTAATTAAATAAATATATCTCCAATATTGTACTTCTCTCTGCACTTCTTTTTTAACATGTATACTTCAGGCCATAAACCCAGTTACCCTCTTCAGACCCTTTTCTTTATAATCTGTTTATAATCCTGCATTACAGGATTGCTTCACAAAGCAAGTATGGACCAGGCACCAGCCAGAAATACAAGTATCTCTTTTTAAAATTAGTGCTTGAACTTTGAACTCCCAGGATGAAAAATAGCTTTGCCCAAGCTACTACACTGCACACATTATCTGTTAATATTGTGTGTCCCACAAAAAAACACCAGTCAATATTTTACGTTCTTTGAAGGGAAAGACCTGTTGGTTCTGTGTCTCAGTTTAGAACTAAGGTTTTTCTAAGATTTAATCCATGCTTATAAAGAAATCGGCTATTTAAGAAGTCAGAATGTGCTCAGTGACATTCTTTCACAGATCAGATTTTGAGTTTAATCTGCAATGAATCTTGACTATAAGGCTTCTAGTGTTCTATTTTTACCAAGTTTATCCTTTTGATATGAAATATACTTTCACACTTTCAGAGATTAACGTTCCAATGTTTATATTAGCAGAAGTGTTTAGGGTAAAACTAGTTTTAAAAACATCAAGCTGTGAATCTACCACATTTAGACTCTTTGTGCCATTAAAAAAATAAAAATATAGCAAACATACACTGTATTATTCCAATAGGTGCGAAAGAGAAGGAAAATTATTTTTACTCTTATTAAAATACACACAAAATTATTTTTATTAAAAAAAATTGATCAGATTATATCAGCCTTCTCAAGAAAACAGACAAAGCCTTAATTTATGCTTACGAATATACATATGAATGGTCTCTTTGTCATTTAAGTCCATAGCGCATAGCACACGCTTAAAATTAAACACATGCACAAAAGTTTGCATGATATTCCCTACAGAAGGTAAAAATGTTATATAATTACCACTTCTAGGCAAAAACTGACACCAATCTAATCACTTCTCAAATACATTTAAGCAGAATCATGTTGTTTTACAGTAAAATGCAAACTGACCAAGTTTTTCCCTGCTCTTTAGGTGCAGGTGCATTTACACGTTCATTCTCTCAATAGCTTTTATTATCTGCTGATGAATCCAAAGAAAGGTTATCTAAAACCTGTCTCCCCTAAAACTTAGTAGATGGACCAATTCAGGAGACTATCTGCAACTAGCCCACAAGCTGAAGTCCCAGTGCACATCATAAAGAAAAGACAAAGTCATATTATATTTTGGTTTCCAATTTGTTCTTCACTTGTACAGGTTATGCACACATTTCTTTTCTCATGACTGTTTCCCAGGAATTTCTCCGTCTCATCATCCATTAACCACTTATACTTCTCTTTCCTTCTTTAGCACAAAGCAAAGCACAACGAGAAAACTGTTGCTGTAAAAACTTTTAACCAAATTTCAAAGAAAAACAAGTAAAACAGCCATGAACAACTTATTGCTTTTAGGGTACTTCAGCTAGATAGGTTCCTCCATTAATGAGCTTTACCACCAGAAGACAAGAGATATTTTAGTCTAGTGTTTTGTTTTTTTTATACCTCACACTGTTTTGTTTAGACCACCCTTATAGGATCATAGAATGGTCAAGTTGGAAGGGACCTTAAAGATCATCTAGTTCTAAGCCCCCTGCCATGGGCAGGGACACCTCCCCCTAGACCAGGCTGCTCAAAGCCCCATCCAGCCTGGTCTTGAACACTTCCAGGGATGGGGCATCCACAACTTCCCTGGGCAACCTGTTCCACTGCCTCACCACCCTCACAGTAAATTTATTTCTGATATCCAATCTAAATCCACCCTCCTTCAGTTTGAAACCGTTACCCCTCATCCTATCACTACGCTCCCTGATAAAGAGTCCCTCCCCATCTTTCCTGTAGGCCCCCTTCAGGTACTGGAAGGCTGCTATAAGGTCTCCCTGGAGCCTTCTCTTCTCCAGGCTGAACAACCCCAACTCTCTCAGCCTGTCCTCATAGCAGAGGTGTCCCAGCCCTTGGATCATCTTCGTGGCCCTCCACTGGACCCATTCCAACAGGTCCATATCCTTCTTACTTTGGAGGCCCAGAGCTGGATGCAGTGCTCCAGGTGGGGTCCCACCAGAGCAGAACAGAGGGGCAGAATCACCGCCCTCGACCTGCTGGCCATGCTTCTTTTGATGCAGCCCAGGATATGGTTGGCTTTCTGGGCTGCAAGTGCACATTGCCAGCTCATGCTGAGCTTCTCATCAGCCAACACCCCAAGCCCACCTCAGAGCTGCTCTCAAAAAATAGCCTTTTTTTTTTTTTTCCTGTGTCCCGCCCCCACAGTGTCACCGGCCCACGGGCCAGGCAAAAACGCTTTATTGGAAGATGACCACCTCTCTCTCTTCACAGTACTTCACATCAAACTTAAGTGATTTTTCACTCAGGGCTAAGCTGTGTCAGTAAAAGTTGAATTTGGCTCCAACAAGCATAAAAAGAGAAGCACAATGTATCAACTTGATTATGCTATGCCTCTCGCATTCATTATTCTTTACTATGATAGCCAAAGAGAAAACCGAAAGAGACAAGACAGAACAAGATGTTGAAAAGTTTGTGCTGAAATACTTGCAGCCCAAAATAATTGTATTTACTGCTGATATCAAACTCCATCAGTATTTAGAAACTTTGGGTACTGTTATTGATTCACAGAGAATGCCTGCTTTCCTAAACCCATGCTTCAGCACCGTAACATGCAACGCAGGTAGCGGCAGCATATTAAACCTCATAAAGACAAACCAGTCTGAACAGCAAACTTTATTTTATTAAAAAAAAAAAAGAGACAGCACATTAAGATTTTTATGTTATCTCCGACTTTGACTACCTCTCTCAGGAAAAAGAGCACCACGTTTCTAGGATTTCCAGAGATTTATATGCCAGTGTTCTTGAAAAGCTCTTAGGATCAATGCCTGAAATAACTGATCTCTTAAAAGTGCTGCTCTCTGGATAGCATCTTCTGTCTCTCAAGGCAATGTGCAATCTGATGAGAAATACTACTTAGAATATGCAAAAGAGATGCCAAGGGTTTACCAAAGACATTCATGTCTTAAAAGTTATCCACCACATTACAGCAGGACTCTGAATGTGTACATTGACAAAATGCAAATAAAAAATCTCACTTCATTTGAAAACTGACAAAGTATACGTACAGAGCCTGTTTACGTACGGAGCCTGTTAGTATGCAATATCTTTTTTATTATTATTTATTTAAAAACTTTATAATGTCAGAAGCAATTCTGTAAGATAGTCTTCTGCAAAAATATCTCTAATAAAGGGACCTAAACATAATGCAGATGTTGTGCATTTCTATGGCTTTCAAAAATATAATGGAGACCAAGAACTTTACTCAATAAGACTACCCAACAACTCTAACTCAACTACCCAAGAACTGTTCTGTGTAGGTAAACGCTGGGGGGGAGGAGGGAGAAGCATGCAGAACTATAATTTAGGCATTGGTTTCATACAGCTCTTAAACATGTATTAAATTCAATTACTCCGACGATCTGAATGGTACTTAGTCTCAATAAAAACTAATTTTAAAGTATCCTTGTATATAAGGATCATGTAAATACTTCTATCAGACTTCAACAGCAAGTAAAACCACCAGTACACTCAAAAGGATCTCAAAGCTAAATTAGTTCACCTTTTAGGAGTCCACATGAGATAGCTATGCTCAAAGATCTGGACCTATAAGAACTATTCTGCAAGGACACATTACACTTCACTGCAACATATACCTACATAATACCGAACAGGAAGAACTCAAACAGTCCCACTTGGAAGAAGTATTCTCATCCTCTTCTGCCGTATTTAATTAATATTCTTGATGTTTCACTCTCCAACTGTATTAATTTTCAGAGTTACAGGGTGTTCATTTTATACTTTTTTCTTTAATGACTTCAGTCAACAACACACAGAACAATTTAGGAGTATCATGAAGCAATTTTTTTTTGCTAGAGGGAACGAAGTGACGATACGTGTTCCAAAACATGTCAAAGGTACGTGAGTGAGAAAGGTGTGGTCTGTATTCAGCTAGTTACAACATTTAGACTTTCAGAGCCAAGGCAGCTGCAATGCTAGTGGTACAACCAGCATTCCTACTTTCTGAAAAGTGCTTAGCTCTGCCAGGCTGTAATGTGGCGTACAGAGTTGCCATCGTGTTTAATGTTTGACTCCAACTATTCTCAGGTGTCCACATCTAGAAATATTTAATAATCCACGGCTTAGTTTTATTCCAAATAATATCTGCATAACAAAACTCCAGTAATTAAACTATACAAGAAACATAAAGGACAGAAATGTAATTACTGTAAAAAATGGCACTAAAAATATCACACAGTTACACCGAAAACCATTGAGAGTTTTCTACAGACACATAACGGGTCTCCAGAGGAAATGTTCACCCACTTGAGTATATAGTCTATAAGCAAGGATTTAATTTTCTTAAGGGCTGCTGCTGCCATGATTCCACAAAAGTATCTACTATAAACTAACAGGGAGAATAGAATCACTTTGAAATTCTATCTAAAACTGCAATTGGTTTATGACTTTTAGAAGAGCAACTCATATTCAATACATCTAAGCACTGAGCACCACTACAGTTCAGAGTTGAGAATACCCACAACTTTGCAGATCAGAACCTAAGCTTTATAAGCAACTGCCTGCTTTTCATCACTCAGTTATTTCTTTTAAAACTACAGAGTACAGTAGGATGGGTCATGTTAACCAAAAGCCCAGAGGCATTTTGTTGTTCAGGTAGAACCGAAGCACTGCTTAAAAAAAAAACCCAAGGAAAAAAAAAATAGTGTTCAATCAGCTGACCTTATCTGAGAATCACAAACAGAGCAATCGCTTTAAACCTTCAGGACTTTAGCAATAAAGAAAGTTCTCAACATTGCATGCATCACAATGGTATTCATAGTGCAACTTGATAAAGTGAGTTACAGCTTTCTCACTCTTTTTATTTAATGTTTAACTATTAAAAAGTCATGACAAACCTGGGTCCACGTGTCTAGAGTTTCTTCTAATTCCATTCGTTCGTTTCTGCATAGCAAAAACACAAATCAAGGATATGAATAAACATGTTTTCATGTAGGCACATTGCACTCCTTTCATTCCCACAATCTACTATGCAAAGCTGGTTTTCTTCAGTTAATTCTCCCAACCATCACCACAATTATCTTTATCTTGTAGAAAGATCACACTTTGAAAAATACTCTTAGTGAGTAGACAGTTTTTTCATATATCCCATTTTTTCTGACACTAGGCTCAAAAGATTCCTAGTCCACAGAAGGTTTATTCATACATCAGCATGTTTTGATACCAAGAACAAATTTATTTTTCAATTATATATGAATAGGATAGTGCAAAAATACACATTTTGGCATTATCTGCCCCAGATAATGTCCACAAACACAAAAGTATCAAGCTGCTTGCATTGCTTTAATAACATAGAAACTTTCACTATTCCTACTTTGCACTTAAGGTAGACAGAATTTCCTATGCAATTCTTAATTTCCTTATTTTATGGGCTAGTACTTAAATATATTGAGTAACTCACCCCCTTTCTTTTAAATGTGGATGAACCAGAGCTGTGAGAAATCAGAAATTCTCTGACCTCCAACACGACAGATTTTTTTTTTTTTTTTTTTTACTTTTTTAATATATTTTATACTCCAAGACACAATATGGATCCCTGAAAATTACAATGTGAAATAACACATATCTGTGAACTACTGATCTGCTTTTGCAAACTTGTTTTAACTGGTAGTTTGCATGAAGGTTCATGCATTTTTTTTTTTTTTTTAATCAAACCACGCAGAGAAATGCATGTTGCATAACAAAGGGAACAATTAGGTTGCTCCGATTTACTTGCAGTTGATATAAGCTGATGCAGGACACACACAGAGGCAAGCCAGAAAGCAGTACCCTGAGGCACAACCAAATTACTAAGCCCTCTAGCAAGCTGGCAAAATGGAATGCTTGGTTTAAAAACACCCTCCAAACCCTTGAGTCTTCGGACACACTCTCTCTGTACCCCACAATTCTAATTACAGAAAGGATGCAAGTTTTGTTTCATCTGCAGTGTAAAGAAGAAAACTTTAAAACTGCTGCTACGATGAAGGTAATATTACTGAATAAGAACAAAAGGCTCAATTATATCCTAGTTATTTTTTTAAATGGAAGCTGTATTGCTGATAAGGATTGATGCAGAGTGGTGAGTAACCACAGATTTGCACAGAAGAGGGAAAGGGGCAGGAGTGGGAAAAGCAAGCACAAAGGAAGATACAGAAATGTTTAATTGAAATGAAAAAAAAAACAAACAAAAATTCTGTGACAACATTAAGTCATATACACCAAAGGATGGGATGGGAAACAATTTTAAGGAAATAACTCTTGAGCTGTATGAAAACATGCTCAATACCCCTAAATATATTGCAGTACCAGTAGATTTAATTACATTACTGGTATGAAATCTAAATCCATGTTTTCCACAGTGACAGATCCTCAGCTATGCTCAAGTTTCCTTCTGCTCAGAGAGAAATAAAGCAGGCACTTGAACAAAAGTCTTGGTAAAAACGAAAGCAATCCTGACATTTTTGATCAACTCAGTAGTCAATAGCAAATCAATAGCTCCAGAGAGGAAGCTGGTTTTTTCCGCACAAAAAAAGATTTATGAATCAAGCTAGGGGGTGAGAAGCTGAGCCGCGGGGTGCAGTAAGGGACCTGTTGATGGCTGCCTGGTGCTGCCCGTCAGCCTGAGAGTGCCAGGCAAAGGGCCTGTGCCGTAGTTTCCATGTTTTAGAGTGCCCTTACTTAGCACGTATTAAGCAGTTAAATTACCATAAACTTCTGATCTAAAATAGATGCTGGAAACAGTTACACTGTACATTTAAAGTACCGCGTCTCTTTTATCAGAACTGGCAGAGAAAGCCCAGCCGCCATGCCCTTCTGTCCTGCAGGGGAAAGGCACCAGGAGCTGGTGAGAAAATAACCCCGGGCAGCTTGCAGCCACCTTGGGCTGCAGCAAGGTACGCTGTGCACCAGGGTAGCCCCTCTGCACGGGGCCCATTTTACCACTCTCCCCAGAGTACATAAACTCCATCGCCAATGGAGAGCTCTGCAATCAAAGTCTTTTTACATGAAGCAGCAAACACTGCCCTGGCGATCCTTCATTGCCCCGCAGTCTGGCATGGCAGAGATTGGTACACTAGCATGTTAGTCCAGCAAGACTCACTAGCATTTAAAAAAAAAAAAAAAATAGTTAGCATTTACACATCAGTTTGAGGCAATGTACGTTTTTACCTGCAACTTAAAAACACATCTCCACCCCTTCCAGTGTTCTCAGCATTAAGCCATATCAACTAAAAATTGACTCACACTTTGAACAGAATACATTTATATTTAATTATGAATACCTGATTTCTTAGACAACTTCTTTTTTCCACCACTCTAAAGAAATATGTTGTTAAACGCAGAAGAAAAACATACCTGCTCCAACAGCACATGCACAAAGTAAATAAGGAGCTCTTATGTCACCGACAAAACAAACATCACATGCAAAGGAAAACAAATCCTTACCTCATGTTTCAGGTTCCCGTGTTCTGAAACATAAGTAAAAATTGGCATTATTGGCGATCGTTTTGTAAAAAACGTGCAATTTACAATCTCAGCCTGTGCTGCGCTGCATTTACAGAACCCCCTGCTGCCTCCTTTCGCTACCTGATACCTGCGGCCGCCCCAGCAGCCCGGGGCTGGCCAGGTCCTGTTGTGCAAACCCTGTTGCGCTCTGCTCTGCTCCCGCCCACGGGAACGGCTCCCTCCTGCCACCTGTGCCGCACTTCCCAGCAGGGGCAGGGAAATCTGGTCCTCTGAAATTTATAGGCTTTTTAGAACTTTTCAAAAACGTCTTACAAATATTGACTCGTTGGGAATTCAAAAGAGACGGTTCCTCACTGCAAGTCAAGCCTACACCTTTTCTCCTCTCTGCCTTTTCGTAGCATGCCAACGCATACCAAGATAAGATGTATACCTTTAGCTTCAAAATTTTCTATATTTCATGCCTTTAAAGTTCAATTGAGCATTGCATTAGTATACCACAGACTCTGAAGCCATCGGTGTTACATTCACCTCTTTTGCTATGAATTTTCTTGCACTATTTAAAAATAAGGAAAAAAAAAAAAAAAAAGTCCTGTGGGTGATCAGAAGGACTGCATCAGGACAATAACACTTTTGCATGCACACACCACCACAAATCACAGAAGACACAAAAAGGGGTATTTTTTTACATTTTTCTTTGAATGTCTCATCTGGTAACAGGTATTTGGGTGTACTCTAGATTTTGGTTCACTGCCTTATCAAAGCTCACGCAGCTGTATTTACCTGTGTGCACGCTCTAGGGCTGCACACGTTGTTGAGGCAGAGCACAAACTGCACATGCCTGGTCTGTACTTCATCACCTTTGAAAACTTTTACTGTAGTATCTTGTAAACAGTAATCCATATCCACAGTAAACGGACTAAAAAGCTTTAACTGCAAGTAGATTGTGTTCTGCTAAAAAAAAATTCCATTAAATAGTAAAGTGTGGGAAAAAAAAAATCTTTGGCTTTCTAGCATTTTATGCAAAGCCGATAACGCATGCCGAGACCAAGCACGCCTGCTGAGGGCTCAGGGCCGGGCAGGGGAGGCACAGCCTGTTTACCGCTGGCAGAGCTCTCTCCTCACGTACGGTCTTGGTCACTGTTCCCTCTCTCATACCGTGCACTAAAGACACATCATCTTGTCATCCACAGAAAACACTTTTATGATTATAACCTTTCCAAAAGTATTAATTTGCATTTGTATAGTGAGCAAAGAGAAGAAAAATAAGCCCGCCCCGAAGAAGGAGATGCAGGCAGACTACTGAGGTTTTCTAAGGAGCCTAAGGAAATTAGTTGCCCAAGTGCTGCTGAAATTCAATATAATTTTGGTATTTACTTTCGCAATTTGATACACCTTTCAGAATTTTTGCCAAAATCTGAATAAAATCAGTTTTTTAGAATGTTTCATGTCAGCATTAAAAATGACTTCAAATGAAGGGAAGTCATTTAGGGAAGTACTTGCAGGGAGGGACAAAACTTCACATCCAGACTTAGGATTTGGGTTGGTTTGTTTGTTTTGGGGTTTTTTTTAAACGGCCTTTTAAGTTCTGCAGATCTCTTATCAAAAGAATGAAATGGAAATATCATTCTACCCTCCAATAGGAATTAATGAATCTGATTTTTAATGGTTGCTGTTGAATACTATTTTTACCTCTAGGAAATATCCCAAACCCAACTAGATGAATGAGTTCTATTTGGTGATTTCAGCATCCCAACACTTCTCAAAATAAATAATTAAGAAACCCATTGATTAACTCTCAATAATTGGATTCAAGTAATCTCTACACAGGAAGGTAATAAATACTCCTGATAATTCACATAAAATAAATTTAATTAAAACAGAGGTGGGAGGATTGGATTAAAAAGAAGGCCCAAAACTTTGCCAACACTGATGGACTGAAGTGCCATTTGTGACTTCACTATTAACGCTTCAGGAATAGAAAAATATCTAGTACCTGTATTTCTACATAAAAGCCTATACAAAAAATAAGACTTATGCTTGTCTTGTTATTTCATTACAGTTTAAATATTCCTGTATTTCAGAATATTCTGTATTGAATTATGTTAATTTCTTCCTCATGAGGAGGAAAAAAACCCTAATTTCTATTTATTTCTATTTTTAGAAAAAAACGAATGTCTGAGGATATGCACCAGCAGATATTTTACATATGACAATTTAAATTCAAGTTCCTACTCATCAGCAATGTGCCAATGAAATTATCAAGTGAATGAGTTCTCAATTCTGACAGCAGGCTACTTTTACTGGCATAGTTCAGCAAAATTTTCAGGTTTTTTGTTTATTTCCTAAGGCCATGATACCATTGGGTCACATTTTGATAATTATATTTTACTACAAAAGCAACAGGAGCAGCAGCTGGCCTGAATAAATGAGGGAGCACAGATCGGAAAATGGGAATAAGTTGCTCCTCAGGGATGCAACAGAGCGGCTGGATTTACATGCTAACTAAGTAGAGAGTAAATAAAAAGGTTATGTAGTAAACTACTCACCTTCTTATTTTAAAAGAAAATTTAAAATATTTAAAATGCAGCAAGTATACAGGAAGCTACTTTGAAGGAGCTGTGGGACTACCTGCTCCTTTCCGGTCATTTAGCCAGTCACTGCATAATCAGAAGAAAAGCACGTCATGACCTAGTTGTACTGTAGTGTAGGACTCTGCACAAAATATCAAGCCCCTTAAATGACTTCTGTTCAGATTGAGCAAGGATGGTTAGTTAAACAATACAGCTCAACCTTTGTTGCAGTTAAACAAAAGGTGGCGTAAATCCAATGGAAATTCTGGGATTTGAGTATTTACTTGTCAATTCTGTTGGCATGGTAGGTTTGGAGGAGAGCCAGCAATTTTGCAACTATTGATCAAGTCAGCAAAAAGGTAAACAGTGAAAGCTGCTGGTTTCTTTTCAGATGTCAAAAACACATGCTTTTTATGAATAATGTCTAACGAGCTGTAGCAAGCAATTATTACATTAACAGCATGGACTATATTATTGAGCATACACATTACCATATGAAAGCAACTCTAAACTTAACCCATTCATATGGTTACATTTTCTTTCAAGTTCATCACACAGTTGAAGAAACTTCTTTCCCACCTAGGGAAATGTAGTACTTTTTCAAATGGAATTATCTGAGGGAGAAAGGAATCATGCATAAGTTAACTAAAAATTACTATAAAAATGCCCAGTTAATGTTATTCTAATCTATTTATGCCCTGATGAGAGATGCTTCTAACATTCCCTGGGAAGAGTGATATAAAGAAGAAAATTTTGTGGGTTTTGCACCGTATTTAAAATATTCAAAACATTTCCAGATTCTAGAACCATTATTGGAGGTTCATCTAACTGAAATATTCAATAGTCTGTTGAACCAGCAACCATTTGCCTGAGAATATGTAATTCAATATAATTGGACAGACTTGGAAAAATTCCAGTCTGGCAATAGAAATGCATTGTTAATTCTGCTGGTTTAGACTAGGAAACAGACTGGAGTTCTGGAGTATGTTCTAGGCAGAGTGATACTGTTTTATCAGTCCTGAGGGACTCCGCAGAAATTGCAAGGGCCACAGAACAACCTGCAAAGGAAAGTGGGCATAAGGAGAGAGACAGTTTCTCCCTTTGTCTGCTAAAGGTGTGTCTTACTCATGCTTGTTTACCAAAGGTCCCAGTCTTAACCATTCCCAAATAGAAACTCTTCCGACTAGTGGGAGAGCATCACCAGATAAGTAAAATTGTCCTGTGCCTTGAAGTAAGGCATAGGAGCGCAGCTGAGAAGCCAGAGGAGTAGAAAGGGAAGGGGAGACCTCCACATCAGCCACCAGAGAAAAGAACACCATATACATCCCTATATGGCCCTGTCAGAGAAGTATGTGCATCCATTTTGTAATCCTTGTGTTTAAGGATTTCATAAGGCCTTGTGTTTAAGACTGCACAATCAGACTTGAAGTTCATCCGAACATTAGCAAAAAAGAGGGGGCACAAAGCATTTCAAGTCACAGACAAATTAAGCAATGGGACATAGAGGTAAAACATATGAAAATACAGAGGACTAGTTGAGCTTGTGTAGGGCAGCATTTCAGCGGAAAAACATTAAACCAATAATGACAGAAATGAGCACAGAAGACTTGGGGGGTTGGACTAGATGATCTCTGAAGGTCCCTTCCAACCCCTACAATTCTGTGTGATCCAACCAGCACTGCTGACTTACGGCAATAAGGGCAGGAACAATAAAACAAAAACCCAAGGCCTAAATGCAGACATTTTGTTTTATTTATTAATTCAGCTGACTAACTCCGCATCTTTTATAGCTGCGACTCCTACAGTCTGTTGAACTGGTCTTCTCTGAAACAAAACATCTGAAGAGCTGGCATATGTTTGTGTATAAGGCATAGCGTGACAACACAGCAATTTATCTTCAGATTTTGTCAATGTTTCTCAGAAGTGTATCATCTAAATCTGACACATTAAATTTGTCACTCTAAAGATTTCATGTGTCTTTCGATGTCTTTTTCGATGTTTTGAATTTTCACAAACTGTTACTTGGAATGAAATACAAAAAGATTTAATCCACTCAGGGAAGTTCTAAGCATCATTTCAGAAAGGCTAGCAAAAACTTCTGCTGAATAATCTAAAAAGAAAACAAAGTCTTAAACTGTAGAAAACTAGAAAATGCTGAAAAAAATTCAAATGCCTTTAAAAAACCTAATGGTATATTCTTACAGCAGCATTTTGAATTCTGATCACCTCTTTTAAAATAGACCTCTAGAAATAGAAGAATTCTACAGAATGGGAATGGAAATTGAGGCATAGAAAAAGTTCCACTTACGAAGAGGTAATAAAAAAAATTTAAGACTATTCAGTTCAGAGAGTATATTAGTAAGAGGTCACGAGAAGTTACAGTGATTTATCATACAGAAGCAGTCAGTCAAGGCTTCCATTGACTCTTGTCACAAAAACCCACAGTCACATGTTAAATTAAAAAGGTCAAACATAACCAGGATAAGATATGCAACCTACAAAAAACAACAACAAAACCTAAAAGCCAAAAAAAAAAACCTTTACAAAACTCACTGTTCGAAAACTTCTGAAATGCAGTTAGATATTTCTATCAAGAAAAACAGGGAAGGTATGCAAAAGCATTAACAAGATATAAAAACTCTTAGAACACCAAAAAGATAAAAAGAAAATTTCACAGGATTAAGAAAGTAGCATCATTCCTGGGCATTGTCTTCCACACACAGGATTTGCGCTTTCCTGTGAAGCGTCTCAAATCAACCATTGGCAGAATGACAGAACACCAGATTAAACAGACCACGTGTATATCATGGGATAGATAGATAGACAGACAGACACATATAGATATATATTCCATGTCTGTGGCCATAACTAATACCACATGACTGGGGAATAATAACGTCCAGTTTCCTAGAAAGATAATTGTGTTTCATGTCCATTATACCCTGTGAAAAAGGCTGTAATAGTTCCCTAGAAACAAAAGAAACATATAGTGTTACAATAAATGTTCCAGGCATTTTGCTACTATTGAAGCATTCCAGCTACGCTCCACAATTTCTTATCTAACAGCACTCTCAGGCCACCTTTGCTAATTTCCCATAAGAGCAGCAAATATTATCACTAGAAAAATTAAATTTATCATAAATTAATTTCTCTAAAGATTTCCAAAAAAAAAACAGCTTCCAAATTAAAACTATGGTAGAATTTTGTGCATGTAGAGCATACTTTTTCCACAAAATGGAAATGTTGACTTTTACATGATATCTTTGTTTCTGCATTCCTTTAATAACATTTCATAACTTAGCAGGCATGGCAAATAACTTATGGGAGACTTAATTTCTCAGTATAGCTCTGGAAAAGTGAAAACATAGCTCTGGAAAATCATTCATACTCAAGCTACACAAACCAGTATTTAAAATAGTCTGAATTGTCCCATCTCTTTATGGACCATATAGGAAAGCAGGAACTGGTAAAGCTCCTCCTTAAACCCTTCCGTTCTCTGTGCACCTTATGAACGGGCAGCACTGCTCAATGAACACTTCTTCCTTTAAAAAGGCAAATAAAGAGTAAAAATGGAAAACAGTAGAGAAAAATCTCAATATTTCCCTTTCTATTCATTGGCTAAAGTCCCTCATCAGGTGGAGAGCAGACACATTTTCAGCAAAGTGGGCAAAACCATTTGTCCTTTCCGTACTCCTTCATTCATAGAGCAAGGGGGAGCATGGCAAGAACTGTAATTTTGAGTTTGTTTTTGTTGCTATGATCTACTCTCAGAGCAGGCTGCAAGAAAGCCACAGGCCAGCACCTCCCATCGTTTTGCCTCACGAACAGGTGGAAGATGTACAACCCTTCTAGCTTGTACTAGAGCTACAGAAATCTGGGAGCCTTTGCATAGAAACAAAAATAGACTGAAAAGAGAAAAAAGTTTCAAGAGAGGACAGAGAGCAGAACATCTGTATATAAGCAAAACACATAATGCAAAACAGTATCTTAACAATACAGTTGCTTCCAGCTTCACTAAAGAAAGACTCAGTACAGCATCATTTTACAAAAATCAGGGCAATGATTTAAAGTAAAATCCAAAGTAACATTCTGCTCCTTTGAAGTTGCAAAATGATAATTTATTCCCACTTACAAAAAGAGCAGAAATGGGAAATTTTTTTTCTTCATTTTGTTCCCTCTAGCAAGTGCACAGCATTACTTAAGTATATATGCAGGAAAACTGCAAGAAATCAGGCCTTGTGTTATCTATGAATTTATGGCCATTCTTACTGATACACATTGCACCATATGTGTCCACAGGTCTTTACAGAGGAATAGAAAGAGAAGCTCCTGCCTCCTGGGGTGCCAGCTATCCAATTAAAATAAAAACTACAAAAGCAATTAGAACAGAAGGTGCAAAAGAAAGAAAAAGTAGAAGTGGGGGGGGTTATACCACAGAAGATAGCTCTCTTGTGAAGAGCAGTATGTGTTTGTTTTTCCACTCTATTAATTTAAATTTAATTGCTTTAAAATATTCAATTTTTAACATAATTTTAAATATTTATTTTCTTTAGAATATCCATAGGAGGTTCTATGAAAAATCTGTGTTTCAAAAAGCATTTCAATGAAAAATACCATGGTTGCTTGTATGGTTTTCAGATCTACAAAAGGTTATTTTTTAAAAACCCAGACTTGGACAATAGCATGGAAGATCTCCAATGCAGGAAAGCAACTGAGAAAACAAAGTTTATTGACTGCAGGAGAACTCAGCACCTGCTAAGTCCTCAGCACAGGGAAGACCTGTTGAAGCAACGCCAGAGGATGGCCATGAAGATCAGAGGGCTGGAGCACCTCTCCTATGAGGACAGGCTGAGACAGTTGGGGTTGTTCAGCCTGGAGAAGAGAAGGCCCCCTTCTCTTTTTGTGGCCTTTCAATACTTAAAGAGACCTTATTGCGTCCTTTCAGTACTTAAAGGGGGCCTACAGGAAAGACGGGGACTAAATTTTTAGCAGGGCCTGTTGCAATAGGACAAGGAGGAATGGCTTTAAACTGAAAGAGGGAAGATTTAGACTAGATATAAGGAGGAAATTTTTTTACAATGAGGGTGGTGAAACACTGGCACAGGTTGCCCAGAGAGGTTGTAGATGTCCCATCCCTGGAAACATTCATGGTCAAGTTGGACGGGGCTCTGAGCAACCTGATCTGGTTGAAAATGTCCCTGCTCATTGTATGGGGGTTGGACTAGACGGCCTTCCAACCCGAACTATTCGATGATTCTATGATCCTGATGATTTTATGAAAGAATGAAGGCAGGCAAATAGCAGTGAGCCAAAAAGCCAAGTAGAACTCAGAAACAAGCTTATACAATTTTGAAAGGAAGAAAAAACTAGAACAAAAATCTTGAAGCAGCAGCTTAGTGAAGAGCAGTGGATGGAGTCATGATGTAATTCAAGCAGTGGGAGAGCGACTATCTCTACAACAGCATTTTGCAAAGATTTTCAATAGTAAAGTCAAAAAGAAAATAATCCCATGGAGGAGGTTGTGGTAGCTTATGTGAGGTATGTAAGACATGAGAAACTTCACAAACTGTACTAAAATAATTCTGGAAAGGAATGTGCAGGTTTTAGAGAATCGAGAAGGACAATTAACTAGGAACTTCCCCAACATATACAACTATACTTTCCAGAAATCACCATGTGTTCCAATGGCTTTTGTCTTTGAAACACATTCAAATAACAGGAATTCAAACATATTAATTGGGAGGGAGATTTGGGGGTGGTGAGGTGTGTCAGGTGTCCCCCCACCAGCACCAAATAATCTCCAGAAAGAAGAAAGAATTGTGAAGAACCTGGACAGAGAGAAGAGTCAAAATTGGCACTATGGCTATGTGACTGGCTGGAGTGTAACAAAATCACTGCCACCAATTGAATAGCTACAGGGAAGGAAAGGGGCGGATGACGAGAGCTAACATTTGGCATTAGCAGTGGGAGATCCGGAGGATGTCAGAAAGAGAATTACAGATACAATACCGAGCACAAATGAAAGAGGTCAAATTTGGAGTCATCAGAGGGAGACCAAATGGTAGCTGAAGTCAAAACAGTCCTTAAGGTCCCAAAGAGCAGAAGAAGAATAGGGGAAGTGCAAAGTGACAATGCCCAGGGAAGAAACTCACAGAGTACCGCAATCGATTAAAAGAAGAGGAAAAAAAACAGTCCTTGGATGTGGGAAGTGGAGAGCCATCAATCACCTTTTTGTGAATATTGTGAGTGGACAGAAACCATGGAAACCAAAGAGATGAAAGAGGCAACACAAGCAAAGAGCTATAGGAGCTGAGAGGAAAATATGGAAATTGATATAGACATAAAGGGAGAACCACAAGGATGACAGATGATATGCCGTACAGTAGGTGTTACATATGAGCATTCTACGATTAAAACGAGAGCAATTCCTTGTTGTATACGACATTGACGAAGAAATTGGGTTTGACCTATAACAGTTCTCTCCTGCTTTCAAACATTTCAATTTAGTAGCAATAAAAATCCCTATGAATTCTAAATGCAATTCTAATTGTGTTTATAAATGGTAGTTTCACAAGTATGTATGTTACGATAAACACAAATTAGAGTTAAATTAAACCTTAATTATATCTAGCAAGTTTTATGTCCTAATTAAAAATGGTATTCTAACAATAAAAATGACTTACCACCTGAATTAGCTCTGCCACAATTGTCTAATCTTCCTAAACATTCTTTGTGTGCTCCTGCGCCACACTTGGAACATAAATAGCCTTGATAAAATGTTCCCCTGTAAAATAAAATTAGATAGTGATACATTAGAGGTGATAAATTCCATGCATAAAGGAAATAAGAGACATGGCAGAAGGTATTAGAAGTCATTTGCTGCTCTGCATAATGGTAGTCCTTAAAGGCTCAAGAAAAAGTGACAACTGACAAGCAGCTCATCTGCTTTTCGTCACTACGAGCCATTTAAAAATCACAGCTAGATAGTTCTTCTGGACTACTAGTAGAAAAATAATCTCCATTTCAATTTAGCCCAAAGCAACTTTGGCACAGTACACTTTAAATTGTACCAATACGTATCTATCCTACTATAGATCTACACTTCGTTCCATCTCAATGGGAATTCGCCTACACACCATGAAGAATAAGATCCATTCCAAGAGAGTTGCGTTAAGGAGTTTATAGGCTACATTGCAAATATTCTTGACTTTAAATTTGCTCATTTACACACACACCAAGAAAAAAAAAAAAGAGAGATAGATACCCAGGTACACTTTAGTTAATATTGAGACCTGATAAATAAGGAGACTTTCCTTACTCTAAATGTTCTCCAATTGCCCTTAATGAATCGGAATCTGAATTTGAATCTGAGGAAATGGATTTATTTCAGATTTTGTATGGCTTTTCTCTCAGGTACGATTCACTGAATGGCTAACAGGGGCACTGTTTTTTACATGTACCTCTAAACAATTATATGAGTTCCATCTACTGATGTATCTGCTTACTCTTCATACTAGACTCGTCTGTCTCCAAGATTATCCTGAGCAGTTTGGGGTGGTTATGCATCCTACTCTAACGTGACACCTTCAGCTTCAAAGGAAAATCAGGTGTCTCATATGGAACACAGGACTGCACAAGTTAAACCTTAATGAAATGTACGGCAACTGCTATTTACTACAGCAATTTCTAGACTGTAAGTGATGAAATATATTTTTAATTAAATTCAGAAGCTCAGTATTTTTAAGTATCGGAATACACAAACTTAAATAAGTAGAAAGTACAAAAATATTTTAATGCAGTCTTCCATTATTTTTTTTTTCTTATTGCTACACAGGAATGCAAGATTCTCTAGATAAAAATATGGGATATAACATTGTCTTTCACTACAGATGCTTCTAAGACCAGGATTAGGAGGTAAGGTTCAGATTTTTTTTTTTCCCCCCAAGTATTTACACATTAGCTTATGTTTGAAGCTTAAAATGACAATCCATTTTAAAAAGTGACAGGCACTTTATGAAGCTAAGTCCAGTAGGCTTTCAATACAACTTCGATAACCAGGGGAATACCCAAGCTATCTTCGAGCAAATCGGCATGCCTATGCAGAGCAATGCAGCATCACGCGGGCTGTGTCCTGAAAGCAAGACAGCCGTTTCTCAGCAACCGCAGTTAGTGCAGTAATAGAGACACGACGACTCTACTATACTGCTTCAAATTCAGAAAGTAGCCCTGCCATCTCTAAGTTCAGGACATCTGCCCCGCTCTTCATAGTCACTTAGACCTTACTGCATTGAGGAAAAAAAAAAAAAATCACCTAAAAAAAAAATCTCTGAAAATCCAGGTCAATCTAACTGTTCAGAAAAAAGATTCCTAAAGGAAAAAATACATGACAGGGAAGAATATACCTGAAGTTATTTTATTGCATGCCTGTGCCTAACAAAAGCACTACCCATACTTCAAATGCCCTTTCTAAAATGCTGTAGCTATGTTTTTCGAAACGTAACAATATGCGACATGAGCACCTGAACTGGCCAAAGCTTACAAAGCTTTTGCATCTCCAACTTACACTATGAAATTTAGGTTCAATACACACCTCTATACCATTGGACATTCCATATTTACAAAAAAACAAGGTAGCTCCTGAAAGATAGCTCGAATAATGAATGAGAAACTACAGATGTGCAAGCATGTGTGTGTTCTAGAGGAAAGAGGCAGAAAACATGGAATTTCTTAGCTTAATTTAGCCTTACAAATCCTCATTCATGAAAGCATTAGCTGTTTGATTGCATTTCTTATCTAGCTTTGTAACATCTATCTTCAATTTGTCTACATATCTTCGGTTCAGAAATGCCTGTTAATGCCTCACAGTTATTTTCTGCCTCACGAAGCAAGCTCCCCCTATCAAGCATTTATGAGCATTGTCATAAGCTGATTTTCTGAAAAAAATATTCTATCTGTTCTGGCAACTGGTGGTCTACAGCAATGGGACCTGTGGAACAGTCATGGTAGTCAAAACCGTACAAAATGCTTGTCATTTACATAAGACTTTCTGTATTAAATAAAGCAATTCTCATAAAGAATCATGATAAAGCACCCTTCTGATAAATGAGAAGCATCTTGAGGTTTTGAGCTTTTAATAGCACTCCTGCTAATATTTGGAAATTTGATTGTAAAAACTTGCTAATACAATGAGAAATACTACGCATGACTTCATGGCTTGTCTCTCTTCGACAAGTAACCAGCTAGCCATGTATTTCCACACACTCCTTTGACTCAGATATTTCACCTGGGGGGAAAAAAAAAAAAAAAAACTTAAAAATCTTACCTCAGAAGCATCTGGCAGACTTTGCAAGATGTCACGCGACTGAAGGTATGCATTTTGAACTCATGAAAGCTGGTATCCGCATAGTCTGGCCGTATGTTTGACCTAAAAAAAAAAAAATTAAAAATCTTTTTTTAAACTGATGAAATCAGGAACATTATGCAGCATTCACAGCAGGAAACCCTGAATGCACGAACAACTAGTTTTATTTACGCTTTAATGTTCTTCCCTGAGGTGAGCCAGAAATATGGATTTTACCACACACCTCGAAACGAAATCTGAATTATGATATTAAGCAGACCTGGTCCTTAAAATACACCCTGCAACTACCTTAGCTGTCACAATAACTACAAAGACCATACATCAAAACAAACATCATCTGTTTTTTATTCCTACTCAAGTAACTAGGATCATTTTATGGACCTAAAGCAGGCTCACTTTTTCATTCTCAAATATTTTGTTATGTGGATGTACAAGGAAGAGCAGCTCACACTGAGAACCACCACATTGGAAAACATGAGCAGCAAACTTGGGACAGTTAGGTCACAATTGTGCAGCAATACACTGGGTAACATGAGTGATTTCAAAAGCAGTTACTGTATTTACTGCTTTTGAAAGTATTTAAAAGTATTTACTGGGGTTTAGCTAGTCTTTCTTAAATGAGTTGCCCAATGCCTACAGCTGTTGCTACGTACACTTAATTTAACAAATAAAACAGATGACCACTATTCATACTGCTAAGATACCAACACACTATCAGCAGACTTATTTCCAAACATCAAATTTATGTACAAAGCAGTGGTCCATTATTGTACATGTGCTTTGTTTATCCTCCCTACTGATCCCTTTTAGAACCAGGAGTATAATTTAAAAATGACATGTTTTCTTTCAGTGGTGACTGTTTGCAGTTTTATTTAAATTTTATTAAGTAATCCTTTCAATTTTTTCTGCTATCTTCCCAATTTCCAAGACTGGGGGGAGAACAGGAATTTTCAATTGATTTGTTATCTTTTTTTTTTTTAATTCAGTAGCATCCCCAAACTAGCTTAACACCATCAAAACCAGTAACAGTTAAATGTTAGGTGCATAATTTAATACTAAGCTAGATTGTATCAGACAAGAAAAAAAATATATATAGTAAGGATTAATATATTTTTAAATATTATTTATATTGGAATTCTGGTATTTTTCTAGCAAAAACATGGGAATGCACGATGCACAGGAATTTAAAATAGGAAAAAAAACCCGAGGGTAAGAATGTAAGAATCTACAACACTCAAAGGAAAGACAGAAGCTCTTCCAACACACAGAATTACAACTTCATGCATTAAAGTTGGAGGTACTCATTAGAGAAGTTTCATTTCTATGTATTATAAATAACTTCTGGACTAAAACATAGACCAGCCACAAACTGCAAGGAAACATAAATATAGGTAACCATGCAAGCATCAGTCTCTCCAGGACTGAATGAAAAGTCTTAAGAAAAAAAAAATTGAAAGAATCTGTTTAAGTACCTAGGGTCAGAAAGGTCAGTCTTCTAATCCGCCTGCTGAAAATGAATGTGCTGAAAATGAAACTATACTCAAAAAGCAAATGGGATTTTGCTTTTATGCTTGAAAACAACCTTACAGTCAGTACTGTTTTAACTAGCTCACTAGTATCTCTCTCTCTGCTATGATATGCAAGATGTCAATACCACAACTCCTGCCTACTAAAACGGGCATGGATACTACCCATTCACAGCAGGAAGGTACAGCTATCAGGACAGAATTAATCTCAAAAAAGTAAAGAATTTTTTAAACCAGGAGAACAACGTATTATTTTGGGGTGGTTAACTCCGCAGAGCAAGGCCTGTATTTTACAACATGTTTACCAAGGACTGCTAAGACCTCTTAGGCTACACAAGTTAACTATGGACAGTCCTGAAAACTCCCTAGAACAAGTTACAGTACTTACACCCCCAACAAAAGCTGCTTTTTGTTGACCATTTCGTTCAGACCGGGATAGCTTGCAAAACATGTCAAAAGTATCAGCCTAATGTGCAGAGACCCATCAGATTTGAAAGCATATCAAATTAATCCTAACAACCAGACCATTTCTCAAGAACAAACCAAAGCAAAAAATCCATTCATTTAATTAGAACAGGATCAATCTTCAAAAATAATAAGCATAGTGGATGAAAAGAACAAAAAAAAAAAGACAACCTCACACAGATAGTTAACACAAGCATATCACTATATAACTTCTTTTCGTATGTAAAAATTCTCTTCCATTCTTCTCTCAGGCTATCTTCCACAAAGATTGAAATACATGAACTACTGAAAATATACCTCCTATTAACAGAACAAAGATGATACACTGTGTTCACTCTTCTTTATATTAAAAGTAATATTTGAGTTTCTTTATATTTTATAAAGCCATTCAGTTTCATTTTACAGTCCTTAATAGAAAAAGTTACTATTGAGAGGAAAGAGAGCATAGTGCTAAAGTGGCAAAGAATGAAGCTGTCGCCGCATGGAAGAGCTGTCACAAGGCCCTCCACCTTATTTCAACATAAGTTGGTTTATTGCACCTATGGGCTAAACTATCGGATTATAAAGTCCTAAACAAGACAAAAGATGTATCCAGATAAACAGACTTACAACTTCGGCTCTCTACTGTATGCAAAAATTTGGGTACACTTGTCCTACTTGTATAACTGAAAACATATAATACAATACAAACCAAGGAACATAATGCAAGCTTCAGTTTATCTTGTCCACTATTACCTATGGGAGGACCTGGTTTGGTTCCAAGTACTACTCAGTTCTTAAAAAACATAAAAATGTATCATAAAGAGTGAATCTCTCACTTTCTTTAAACCCCAGCATGTTTTAGTTTAGTAATTGTAAGACTCTAATCATTGCTTCAATAAATCCTCTATCTAAAAACCTTTTCTTTCTTGACCACCTACACATCTTTCATACTTCCTATCAATTCACTGCCATCTAACTTTATGTATTTCCTTGTTCACTAAGGCCAAGCTAGCACAAAGATCTTCTAAAATAGCTTTTTTTAAAAAAGACATGAGCTTGAGTAGCTCTTTTAGAGGCACATAGGAACTATTCATAAACCAAAAGGACCTTTTAAATTTTGCTAGCTCGCCCTTCCACCACTCAAAAGATATCCTTTTTCTCCCTTTTTTCACCCAAAGCCACATCACTCAGAAGGAAAAACCTAAAAATCCCTAACAAAAGTTTAGTGAATCAAAGGAGATGCCACTGAAGTACATCACCCATAGATTAAAGGAATCTGGAAGGGACTAAAGCCTCAGCATAGCACGGAAGACCCTGTGCAGAAAGAGCAGGAATCAACAAGAGACCTACCTGCTGCTAGCAAACAACCACCTAACCTGCTGCTTAATCTTATTTTTTGTGCAGACTTAGAAGATACTTCCAAGCTGTTGTCTCAACATGAACAATGTCATTGCATTCACTGAGAACAACATTCAAGTTCTCTTTTGTCTCTTCCTTTCTATTTTCTAATCACTCATCCTTACTGTCTCGGATTTGAAGTCAGACAGGAATGGGAAAATATAATGTGTTTTATTTCACTTTACACATCAGCAAAATACATTCTCAAATTTGAGACTTTGTCACGTTTCAAAAATATATGGGTTTTACCCATTATCCATAATTCTCTTCATAAAGAAATAGTCTATTAAAAATATTAATATTTAGATACATTATCAGTTGATTCATGTTGGACAAGAAGGTGTTTCATCACTGCTCAAATAAAAAAAAAAAAAATTCACATTTATGAGAAAGCAAAGTTTCCACCCATCAATAAAGGCATTAGAAAACAACCACGCAAAATAAGAAATAATATGCCAACTCTGAAGACAGAGTACTGTAAAGTGAACCACAATATAGAAAGATAATTAATGATACAACAAAACCCAGAAAAAACTACAGCAAAAATAAAAAGATAATGTGTATTACCTACTGTAAATGTAGAGGTGGAGTAAGGAAAGATTTATAGGAAAATATATATTGCAGTATTAACCATAGACAGGAAAACTCTTGCACATTCTAGTACCTGATCAGTCATGCAGCATTATGGCAAACGCAGTTCTGCAGTCACATTACACAGCACATCAGACAAGTCTGGGATAATCTGAGATGATGCACTGTAACAGTATATATCAAGTAGCAAGTCTCTTAATGTAAAGTCTGAAACTTAATGAATCTAGGGGTTTGATATTTTAGTTTTCAATATATTGCTTTTCAATAAATAATGCAAAAATAACCCAACTTGATAGCACACAAAAGTTTCCAACTAGAGATTAAGCAAAACTCATCTGTGACTGTCCAAGCCCAAACACCACCAGGACCATAGGAAATTTCTTTCCACAAAACTTTGCACACCAAATAGCATATACTATTTTTTGGGGTTTTTTTAAATATAGTAAATAAAGCTGATAACTTCAGTCACAGGATAGCATACAACTTTTCATAGTCACGTCATGTCCAACCATAAAGAAGCTCTTTCAGTTACAGCGTTCAAGCCTTACGCTGAGAATACGGAACAGAGCTGCCACAACACAGTAAAGAGAACATTTCAGCCTTCTCAAATCTTCTTTTCCCTTCTAATTCCCAACCTGTGGGCATGTTCCAAGACACAGAAAAACCTCAATATTAGGTCGATATTAATTTTAAGCTAATATTTTCTTCTTCAGAATGAGGATTGGGGGGGGGGGGCAAGGAACACACACACGACTGTTATAAAAATTCAAACATATTGAAGCAATTCCTGTGGCTAGCCTTAGGAAAACCTAATTTGGGACTTAACCTGGGTTCCTTCCCCATCACAGTGGAACAGTCACCAGGGAAGCACTCTCACAGGTTCCTCCATCCTCTTTCACAACAACTTCTACTATGGGGTGCCCCAGGCTCACTGCAAATGAAATGTTTTATCCATTTCTGCTGCTGAACCATCTTGATGGGTGGCCAGAGCAGGAAGTCACCCATATACCAGGAATACTTAATCTGAGGTAAATAGTGACAGAGAACATGTTTATGGTAAAACTCTTGCCTTTTATTTCCACAAGCAATGGGGGGAGTCAAAAGTAGTTTCCCTTCCTCTCTTCTACTTTTTCCCCAGGCTGTTTTAACTCCTACACTCTAGCAGAGACAAAATGTCAGGATACAGAAACAGAGTGAATCTGTAATTAGGAAAATTTTTCCAATTCTCTCCTCAATTCAGCAGCAGACTTTTTGTAAAGGACAACCACAAGTGCCCTCTCCCGCATAGTGCTGGATCCCCATAACCAGACATACTCCAGTCACTCCACGTCCTTGGGCTGCCCCTGAGCCTTTTGAGTAAAGCTTTCTCTTTCCAAGTTACTTGCAGAATATTAGTCCCACTGGGACCAATTCACTGCTACACCACCAACCCAGAGACCTGCAGATGCTTGTCTTGCTTGTCTCCTTCGTCATTTGGACACGCAATTCTCATCTCTGCATCGGCCATCAGAGCCACTGTTCAAGGGCCAGAATGACCATCTTCTTCAGTCAATCCTGCATCTCTGAACAGATCTTTTGTCTGTAAAGTCTGCAGAGTTCAGTGCAGAAGAGAGTTATCCAGGTATGCTATTTGATTGCTCTCAATACCATCAGACTTTTTGATGCAATATTCCCCTTGTAAAAATAATTCTTCGCATTTGGAGTGCCGCTTCTTTCTACTGACTTTTACTTCTCAGAAGAGGAAATTGATCATAGGCCAACTCTGTCTTCAAGTGCCCAAATAACACAACACCTTTGTAAATAGTGTCAGAAAGTGTCACATTATTAACAGTCCCCCACAAGCTTTTGCAGTCAGAATTCATTCCAGGAATCATGTTTACCTAGATTAATGGCACAGCTGACCACAGAATAATGCTACAGATAGCCCAAAATTATCTTGTCAGATGAGACATCTACGCACCTATTCCTACGCTTATAGGATAAGGAATAAATTCTCTCTACTATCCTACCTCAAAATACCAAAATAATTGTACACATGAATAAAATTAAACAGTTTAAGCTACAGTTTTCTGACACTTTCCTATAGCAGTTGGGATAACAATTCAAAAACCTAAAGTAATTCTTACCCCTCAAGACACAAACATGTCACAATCAAAACACTAACACTTAAATCAAAATAAAATAATGAGCCTCGGTGATCTTGACATATCCAACAGTGTAAGTTCTATACCTCAATATACAAAACTGAACTTTGATCACCTTGGGACTAAAGTGTTTTCAAGACACATACTGCAATGAAAAGTGTACGACATCAGTATCAAGCAGCTTAGATGGGATTTGTTACTATCACTTCCTTACTTAATCAAAACCATATTCTGATGAGAAAACATTAAGATCAGAGTGCATCTGAATAGCAATAGCATACAACAGGCACTTGGCTACCATAGAGAAACAGTTTAATTTTTTATCAGCATTCTCACATTCAAGTTTGTTTCCAACAAGAAAATGTTTCAAATAACTATACAAAGTATCTTTCACAACAGGTTGGACTAAACAAATGAACTGTAGTTTCTTCAGTGTGCTACACGCAAATATCATTTCTTTTACTGTCAGTTTAACTTCCTTTACACAGTTAAGGCTGACAAAATAAAACACACCAGGAAAACTACTAAATTTTCAGCCCCAAAACTGTCTTATCTCTCTATTAAATATGTAGTTACTACAGATAATGTGTTCCAAGAGAAGAAATAAAAGGTTAAGAGGTAGTTTACTATAGCTCCTTCCTTCTACTTTCCCACGTGGAGAATAAGCATGTTAAAATCCTAGTCTTCATTTCCAGAAAGGCCATATTTCTAAAGATATAAACAATGAAAAAAAAAAATCCTTATTTGACAAATTTTAACATACTGAGCACATCTTCCCTTGGATGTTTTGCCCTTCAGATGTTTCACTATTAGCTTTACAGACTTGAAGAACGATTGGCTCGAGTTTGTTTTGCATGGATGTATTTCTGAAAGCCTACAGGCTGACAACAAATCTAACAAAAATATAATAAAGGGATAAAAGAAAGTATTATGTTGATTAGATTAATTAAATTCTTATAGCGAGTTTAATTTTTAAATAGGAAATTAATGAAATGCAAATAACGCTGCCTCTACAGTAAAAGAGCACACAAAAGAGAAGAGGTGGTGTTACAAAAACGCAGAGAGCAGAAACAAGCACAACCTGCAGCCTTTGGCTCCTGGCTGCAGGTACCATCTCATCGCTCAGCACCAGCAACACACAGGTATCCAGCAGCAGAGAGCGCGGGAAGTCTACCAACCACCTTGTAGCTTCATATTCTGCAGGGAGCTAAAGCTAAAGGAAGGAGACTTTGGAACACAGCACAAAGAAAAATTCTCCTCTTTCTTGTATTCTAAGCCTATTTACTATTAACTTTAATGCTATTAAAAATTAAATACTATTAACTCTAAACTACAGTTTAGAAACTGTAGTTTAAACAACCTGCCTGCAAAGTCCGCTGCTGTCCGTTAGTGACCAGTTCTGCTCTCTTTCTTGCTGTATTTTGAGGGCCATTTCTTTTAATTGCTTCATTGGCAGCTTTTCAATCCTACCTTGACTTCAGTAAGACCTGGACAGATTCTACCCCGTCCCTGGATCAAGACCACTGAGAAGGTGTTGTTTATACCCATTACAAACATTTCAATTAATGTTGAAAAATTACTTCTCTGGAGTACTTAATTATCAACTCAACTTCTCCTTCCCAGACTTCAAATATTTTTAAACTAAATTACCTGGGGGGGTGTGGGGTGCATGGAAGAACCTGAAGAGTGTTTGATATTCCTTAGATATAAGCACATCGTTTTACCACCAAGAAAAGCACATACATACTTCATTGCCGGAATCGCAGCACATATACGAAAAAAAAGAAGAAATATATCACATGAAGAGAAATGCAAAAGTAACTCTTTGCAAATGGATCAAGAAAGCTCCTTTCAAAAGTGAATTAGCTGCAAAACTAGACAGGGTATCAACAAGAGCAGGTGCTGACCTAGACAATGTTGAATAGATCACTTCTTCTGTTAAATATAGAGAAAACAAAGACATTGTAAATACTGACTGAATCGAACCATTCTGCTCAGGGGACTGATGATAAACCTCACAGGTATCATTTCAGCCCAGGGATGGTCCTCAAGATTGTTGTAACTCAGTGGGACTGTCAACCTGGATAGAAGAGGAACCTTCTCTTCCCCCAGCAGCAATCCCAATCACATGTTTTTCTGAGCGACCTGAAAGAGCAGCAAGTGCCCAGATATGGATGTTCTTGGGTTGGGAACAGGCTGTCCAGCAGTCACAGGTTCTGCCTAACAGTACAGTGAGAGAGCTGCCCTTTCTTGAGGTTGACAATTTTCCCCCAAAAGGGAAAAGCACGCTAGGAAGTTCTAATGATACTTCTTGGTTTTGGTTTTGACTCATTTTGCAGAAATGCTATTAAGGTCAGGTTTTGAAGATCTTTTTCCCTGTACCAGTCTCTTGGAGAAAGGCAATTATGTCACAAGAAATTACACAGGGTTCGATTGTACGTATACGTTTGCAAAATATTCCATAATTTTCAAAGTGCAATATATTTGAAACTGAGTAGCCGTTTCACTTGATTAAAACTTGGCTTTAGAGAACAGTTAATGTATGTATGCCCACCTGTGAGCCCAGAGGCGTAACAAATAAGCAGATGCATGAGGTATCAGATAAGGAGTCTGCAGTGAATTGCAACTGTTTTAAGTATTAAAAGAAGAAATACTACAGGGAGCTCAGATAAAACTCAATACCTTGAACTCTCCTCAACTCTCAACCCCGAGTTAGACCTTTGCATTTTAGAGCTGTTATTATTCTGCACTCCATGCCATGCTTATAATAATTTAAAATGCTCCATACAGAACTGTTCGGAATTATGGACACCCTGAGCACAAACTGCTGAAGAACATTTTGAAGTGTACGTGACATGAAATCTGATGCTATATTCATGCAGTATAGCCTGTGAAGAAAATGGCACAGGTTAATACCCGAGGACACCAAAAATTTTCATTCCAGTTTTACTTATTTTACTAATATTTGACAGCACTGCAGAAAATGCATCAATAAACCTAGCTCTGCCATAAGTATTCCTAAGTAATTCATTGGTAACAAATTATTTATAAGGACATCCTAAGTTAAAATTCCTGGTTTGTGACAAAGTTGCCTCCTTTCGAAACTGTAAGCACCTTAGAAGTTAGCCATGACAACTGGTATTAAGCACCTCAGAAAAATTAACTAGCCAATAAAACATAGCTACCATTTGTCACATATTCAAATGTTTTAAGTAATAACATGGACAGAAGTTAAGAAACAGAAAACCATATATGTTACTGTCAAACAAGACAAAAATCTTTCAGCCAAACCTCATATGAAGAATTTCATGCAGAGAGATGTTCAACCTCAGCCCCTGCTCTGATATGCAGTGGGCCTCCCGTAGAATCCTGTTCCCCACCAACAGCAGAACCAGCCTCACATTTGCACTATCCTTTCTTTACATGTGAAACCTTTCGGCTCTGTGCAACTATCACTATTTCAACTATCGCTTCATACAACATGCTGCCATCTAATCGAAAGGCATTTGTGTAATAAAATAAAAAAAAAACAAGAGTGCAGAGACAAAGCCACAAATGAATAATGCTTTTTCAATCTTTACAGGGATTTTATTATTTACTGTAAAAAGG
Source organism: Alca torda (assembly GCA_008658365.1). Lineage (NCBI taxonomy): Eukaryota > Metazoa > Chordata > Aves > Charadriiformes > Alcidae > Alca > Alca torda. The sequence continues at coordinate 11,562,501 of CM018087.1, read as the reverse complement.
TGAAGATAGAAAATGACATTCTTAAGGGGTATTCTCACTAGAGGTGGGCAATGCCATTTCACAAAGAATGATTTTCAGCTTCTTTTCTACCTTCTTTTCTCAGGAGCAATGCTGATTACTTACAGCTAATTCATTTTCTCTGTTCCAGCTAGGCTGTTATATTTCAGAATCATCTTTGAAGATGCTATTTACTGAATTAATCAATCAATCAATTCTCCATATGCTAATACTCAAACATTCTGGTTTGTCACATCAAAGAGTCTCCATCAAGAAGACATGTTATATAATTAAATTAACCGTATCACAAGTAAATTGTGCTTTTGATCAAGAACGCACAACTTCTAAGACTTTGTTAGGAAATTTGCTTATTTGATCATATGATGAGTGGCTTTTTTGAGATCAAGGAAATTATCTTGTTAACTTTTTGGAAATGTACTGCATTGTTTCAAACAAGATAATGGCTTTCCTTTTCCTTATCAGCCTACTTGACTGAAAAGCATGGGAGACGGATTGCTTTGAGCTAATCTATTCTAGTATAACATTTTTAACCACCGCCTGACAGGAACAAAGCTTGTCATACATCAGTATTTGTAAATCAAAAGCATCAATACCTCATATACTTTAATATTCACTAGCTGAGTCTTATTTGTGCAAGTTCTAAGTCTTACAAATCCAAATTTACAAAGTTGCTTGTCTTGATGAGCTTTAAATATTTTATCATATATTTACACTTAACCGAAGACAAAGGTCTATGTTTTGGAGTAAAAAACATAAAAATATAGGATCTATACAGCCATAAACTTTTGTATTACTGGGCAAACACCTAAATATACTAAGAAAAAAAAGGTAGCCTTGGTTTGCAGGGGGAAACTAGCACATCTGTAGGACAAACATGTAATGCAGAATTCCATGTTTAAGACTGAAAAAAAGTAACACTTTGACTAAAAAGACCCCAGTATTTAGATGGTCGTACTTTGTTTTTATGATGTAGTGTCATTACAAAATTATTTCACTGAATTTTAAGAAATATTTATTAATTTTCATATTAATATACCTCACGTGGTAAGGTATGTTTTAAGAACATAAGGACTGGGAAATTTTTTATTTTTGTGAATCAGAAGACAGAATATCAAAGTATATTTATCATCTCCAAGTGTTTACATACTGTTTTTGTAAATTCTGTTTGGCTTTCACATTCTACACTGTCCTTAGGCTGTACTCTTAATCATATACAGAATCATCACACAGTTCTTGCTGTGTCTGGAATAATCTGAAGAAACTGCGTAACTATAAATATGTTGTGAATGGTTGCTTATAACCCTGAAAAACATTTGATCAAAAACAACTGGAGTCATAGCAAAGAACAAGCAACCATTCTTCTTTGGAGACACGAACTTGGCATTCATTTTTGCAGTATTGAAATATTTATACTGATGGAGAAGTCCAGGTGGACGTGTGTGTTTATTGCTTTGGTAACCTATGTGAGGTTGGTATAAGTGAAACACATTTGCAGGCTATTTGAAAAATGCAGCAGATATCTAAGGCTTGTAAAGTGCTCTGATAAGAAAGCTTTAATTTAATATGTCAGTGTCCAATATGTCAGAGCTCAAATATTCTCTCAGAAGAAGTCTTAATGCACATGCATTATTAATGCACTGAGGGAGCAGATCTATTTGAGCTGAATCTGACCAATGTCATTAGTCACAGAATGCAAACCAAATTTGGAAATGGGTATGGTAATAGGTAAGAGAACACTTTTCACCTACCTTGTTTCTTGTGCTAGTTTTCTTTAAAATTTAGAAAATCAATGAGCTCTAGCTACAATTTGTGTTGCTTGTCTAATCTAAAATGTTGCGCACACACCTATCAGGTTTGAGAATCAATGCGTCTCGGGATTATTTCCTTACAATCAGATGATAAGTTCTGCGTCCCTTGAGTTACAGGGTGTGAATTTATATCTAACTGAAATGGTAATTTTTAAAAACTGTATTAGACTGTACCTGAGCTGCTGCACAAACTCTGTAGTGACCTAAAACTTAAATACAGTGCAATTAAAACCAAAACCACTAATTTTTTAAGGGCTGTATAGCTTTCATGTCTAAAATCTCTTTTATTTGGATGTTTTTCATTAACTCCATGCAATTAATGCATGCCCTAATCACTGTAATGATCATGTGTTTCCCACTGATTTTTCAGGCATTACTAATTAGACATGATGTTAATATTGCTATTTCAGAAACAATGTCAAAGCAAAAACTACAATCATAATACTTCTGAAGGTGAAATTTTAACGAAGTACATTAAAAAAAAAGGCCTGTTCCTCTGCCTGGAAGATGTTTTCATGAACTTCTCAGTGAAAGAGAGATGTTGAGTAAAGCCTAATTAAAAGGCATGTTACAACATTGTTGGATGAGACGTTGCAATATTGGTTCTGTGCATCTTGAAATCCAGCAGTACTAAACTCGAGCTGACAAGACCCTGATCAACCTGAACCCAGCAGGAGACTGAAGGAGACAGTCTACACACACTCCTTCTAACCTAAATTCTTCTGTGATTAAATTTTAAATTGCATTTCTGTGTAATATGTTCCTATCTAGGAATAAATACTGAAGCCAAGTTTGCTGATGGCCATTTTTAGAGTGGATTATAAAGCACAATTGAGAAACCAGAGAAAGACTTAATTAAATTAGCAAACTAGACATTGTGACGACAAAATAAATTCAGCACAAGCCAGCATAAGATACTGCATGCTGTATTACACTAATGGATTTAAATAGTAAGTCAGTGGGAAAATACAGTATGTGGCCTTTCATGGAAAAGGTTTCTGTTGTTGTGAAGAAGGGAACACACACCTGCTCCATGCTCTACTGTAATGAAGAAACAAACTACAGAGAAAGAAAGATTTAGTGGATGGATGCAAATGTTTAGTGTCAACATGAGACAGTAATAACATATTTTCTTTCAGTATTTATTCCATCATCTTATGATGAAATAAAAGAGAATTAAATTCATCACAGCAATGATGAGAAAAGTAGTTGCTACATAATAAGAAATTAAGCCTGATAATTAGTCAGCTAAGTAGTTCCAAAGTAATAATAACCGAGGTATATACACGCTTATAATAGAGGACATATTAACTCTATTATTAACATAATAGAGGAAATAATTAACTTTCAAGGAGTTTTTTCTTTTAATAAAGAATGATTAGCATAAATTCATTAGTCAACCATTTTTAAAAATAAGTTTTTAAAATAAGAAAAGCATCTGTAGGAGAGCTTTCTAGGGGAAAAAAAAACAACAATCAATGCTCCTACCTTTTAGTATATGCTGAATAACAAAAATATCAAATATTTTATGTCATTTCCAGTTATATTACGAGACATTACATATTTGTTCTGATTCTTCTGGTTGTTTTTAATACAGGAGAAAAGAAATCAGATAGGATATGCTATTAGAAAACCCAACAAAACTATCTCACACTCACAATTGGGTTTTGAGGTTTTTTTAATGGCTTAGTTACAGCAAATAAGCCATGCACTTTATCACATTGCTGACAAACTTTCACTTGAAACATGATGCCTCTAATTTGGTTGAGTAATTTGGTGCAGTAATTTGGTTGTACACTTCTATTAATATTACCTTCGATATCACTTGGAATGACTTTGCATTTAAACCAATGCTATTTGACATGCTAGATTAAATTTAAACATTCCACATCTTGTACAGTAAAGTCTTTGTAGCACTATCTTTTAAAAGGTCCTTATTTACCCCATAGAGCTATACAGTCTTCCATTACTATGAACAGAGTTCCAAGAACAAAATAGTAACTGCTCAAATTAACCACTATCGCTGTTAAGCAGCGCATCTCTTCTGAGGCCATAAGGGGTTACGCTTCCCCGTGCATGCAAAACTTCCATTCACATCAGTGAGGGAACAGGCACACCAAGAGAGAATTCAGCCGTTTGTGATATGACGGCTCCTGTTGAAGCATCCTCCGCTGGTCTCTGCCTGCTAGCTCTACGAAGATCTCTCAAATTCATCAGATTTATGAGTCCAACCAAAGTTTCAGCTTCAAGACCTTGACTGCAATGTTAACTGTGCTGCCCCAGTGTCCTACTTCATTTTATTGTCATCTAGAAAATCCCAAGCACTCCCAAATAATCAGCAATTTTGAAGGCTGTACACAATAAACTTAAAGAAAAACAAAATTTAAAAAAAAAGGGAGGGAGGCACGGGGGAGGTGACCCAGCCTCAACTGTGGAGGTTACTGTGAACAGGTTAATACCATCCAGTTCAGCACAGCCATGCCGCAGTATCATTGCTGCTGAGGATGTAGTGTATGAACAGGCTGCTTCAATAACCATTATGAAATCCTTAGGAAAAATAAAAATTGCGGTGCTTTGGTATTATATATTTTGTAAATAAAGCAATAATCTCAGGAGAACAGCAAATACATACTGTAGCAACAGAAATGCCATATGAATAAAAACAATTTACTCAGGTTCTTATGACCAGTAACCCATTGTTCCCAACCTCCCCCACGACAAAACAACTCTCCATATACCACAGTAACAACAGAGCTGGCTGAGAGGGAGAGTATTTTCACAGGTTTGTGAAACTAGTTTTCTAACAGAAACTTACTACTCTGAAAAGTAACACTCTGGAAATTGCACTGGGATTTCAGCCTTCCTTCCTTCAAAGATTTTCCATATCAAGTGTGCCTAATGTATTCCTGCCCTCCAAATCTAAATCAAGTCCTACCAGCAAAGCAATGTTCTCCTCTATTTCATACTTCATCAAAAACATAAGCTTCTGGAGACAAATTCTCATCTCGGTAACACCAGCATCTCAACAGTAGGTGCCTTTTCAGCAATGTAACTGTCATCACTGTTGTTCATACACTGCTATAAACATCTAAGCTCCTAAAAAAAAAATTACAGCCTAGCTAACGTAGTTATGCCAAAAAACTGTTCTAGTGGCAACAAGGTTAATTCTTAATTTAAAAATAATAAGAGAGATTCTAATTTGTTCTCCTGTTACATTCTTAGATTAACACTTGCACAGTCTTCTGACTTCATACACAATGCTATCCCGAAGGCAGCAAAACTGCATTGAAGTATCTGTCTGGAACTCTATAAACAACATCATTTCTGATAATCAAAAAAGAATGTAATTCACCCATTCAACTGTGCTGCTTTTGCAGTCTCAGTAAAATTTTTAAGTAATGAGAAGTATTTTGCCCATAGAAGCAGCAATTATAATTGAGTATGATGAATAACAGCATAATTTCAATCATGGCTACTTTTCAGAGCAGAATCACACTAGAACAGGTAACCTACACAGCAGGCAGTGAGACCCCTGCAAACAACAAATCAAACCAACCAGCAATTGCTCAAAACACTTGGCTTAGTTTATTCCCAAATACAAATTCTGGTGCCTCTGCATGAATTAGAATATAATTAACACTACATACACTGAAGTATGTTTGGGGAGAGCTGCTGAGGGAAATATGCTATGAAGTCAAACCCATGTAACAGAGTTGGGGGAAAGGTATAAAAACTTCAGGAAGCATAAAAGCCCCCCATTGTTTTCAAACCTAGTGGTTATAAATATAAGGGCACAAAGGCATTGCCCAATACAAATAATGCCACTACATCATGTTACACCTCAGCCCTGACGACCTGCAGCGATCCTGCTGCTCTGGTTCCCATGCCTCTGCATTATGGCCTTTAATCACACAGGAATAGGTTAAACTAGAGGTATGGATTTACAAGAAGGACAAACATCCACGCAAGACAAGGCTGACATCACCACTCATTTTCAACGACCGACTCCATCTGGCCAAAAAGAAAGAGTAGCACATTAACTTGTCACCCCTTCGGGTTCCCTTTGTTCTGCTGGCATGGGACACCCAGCAGCAGTAAACCATTGTGCACAAAGGCGCACTCATGAACAGCTCATGAGCATGGGCTGGTTCCTAAGGCTGTATAAGGATACGCAGCTGCACTCACTCACCACACACATGGCAGGGGGCGGGGGGGCTACACAGGATGATAAAAAAAATTTGGGAAGAATGGAGGATACGCTCCTGGGAAAAAACATAGCTCTCTTACTGCTCTCTTTAGCTCCTCAGCTGACTGTTTTGCTTGGTTGGGGGTTTTTTGTGCACTGGACCAGGATGCCTGAAGAGCAATCAATAGTTTCAGTGCTAAAGCTGATAAATGTGAGTTCCTCGTGCTTTTCATAGGTTTTATCTATGTTTAAGTAAATATCAATAATGACATTACAGAAAGTGAAGCAGGGAGAGTACAGGGACAGAAAGAGACAAAGTACTCAACTTTCTGCACACACACACACACAAACACATCTTGCCATCTCCCATTACGCTACCCAGAAATTTGTGCCAAAACACACGCCATTTTTGTCTTCAATAAAAATCAGCAAGATGGGGAACCTAGCAAGCAGGCCCTATATTATCTGTCCAGCCCAGGCTCTCCTCCCATATGTTTTCATTTACATCATTAGCACTCATCATACTAAGTTTTTAAAAATATATATATATAGTTTATGAGGAAGTTTCACTCCTATCAGCTCATAACAGCCTTTTTCTGAATCCACAAACCTTTACAGTCACATCTAAAACTACCTTTATTAATGCTGTGTCTCTGTTTCACGGGGAGCATCTCACTCCCCCTCACACTTTTTTTTTTAACCATAAAGCAAGCATCGCCCTGTCATCCAATTCCCTTGTTCACGTTTTAAATTTAATCAGAATACATGAGGTGTCAATAATCAAGTTTGTCTTTCTGACAAGAATCAGAAATGGAAATAATGCTCGTGCTGCATAACAATAATGTAATCTGCAGTGCTGCATCTGAACAACTTGCTTTTCAAGAAGGCTAAAGCAACCTTCTCTTCTAGTTGAAAACATATAAAGGAAATCAGTCTTTTAACACTAAATTTAATAAGCCAAGCAACTTGATCCAAATACTAAACAATAAATTAGTTAAAAGTCACTAGGGAAGATGCCAGAATCCTCTCTCAAATCATCAGCATCACCTTTCAAAAAATATATTTCAATGAATCAAAAAAAAGGGGGGAGGGGAAAAAACGTCACTATTGTTAGATATTTATTGCTAGAAAAATTAATATCTCCCCCTGGTTGCTTAAGACAGTATTACTAAGACAGCCTTAGCAGCAAAGTTGGAAAGTAATACACAGCCTAGAGTGCCCTCTTTCTTCTCCAAGAGGAGTTTCAGGGAAATATTCTATTCATGAAGTTGTCAGTCAGTTGTCAGAAAGTCAAATAAAATAGATAACTAGGCTGTATTAAAAAAATCTAAACATGAAAGCAGTTCAGCATAATTTAAGTGATATGTTTACACTGGTGATGAATGCAATTCTACCTTAATAAAAATATACTTACAGAGCCATCTGGAATTGTTCAAGCCATTTTTTCTTCAAGTCTTTAGTTTTGCAATAAACTTCTAAACCATTTTGACCTTGGATATGAATGAGGTAGAAGCCATAAGACCACTGCATAAAAAGATTGGCAATACAAAGGTCATCAGTTATGAAGGAAGGAAAAGAAACAAAAAAAAAAAAAGAAAGAATCATTTGCATGATTCTTGCTGGGAACAGCAAGATCACATTATTGTGTTCACTTAGGAACAACTTACTTAAATATTTTTATTACATCAAAATAAACAAAGTTGAAATCCCTAAATATTCACTTCAGCTTACATTTCAAACATAAAACTTTGTAAATAGATTGTATATACATTCTGAATTCCTGCAAAACGTTTCAAATTGCTGCTAAAAATATATATATATTATATGAATCAGCAACAAATATTTACCTTTTTATTTTCTTTATCTGTGGTGGGGTTATTTGTAATTTTGTATTTCTGAAGATCTATTATTTCCTTCATTTCGTAATTATCACCTCTCCGTTTGCAAACAATTACAGCTAGATCAAACAAGAAGATATGCCTATGAAAATACAATACAAAGATGGTTAAAAACACTCCAGAAAGCCAACATCCAAAATATTATTTTACACACCTTTGTCTGTGGCACTTAATTTTGAAGAGGGACAACTAAACTACTGAATAACAAAATAAAACACACTGAAAATACTTTTGCTAGAGACTTAGTACTTGCAAGGGACTTGGGACTTAAAGTGATCTTAGATGATAACATAATAGCTAACTTCCCATGAATTACTTTGCAAATTCACTTGGTAAATGGTGGCTAGGCTCTGTGAATGCACTGTGAAATGGGAGTCTCAAGAACCATTGAGCTGACCTCAAATCTAAAAAGAGAGTTACTTTACAGGCTTTTTAACAGCAAACACCAGAAGTCATGCCATCACCTGTCTTGCCTCGCACGTTTGTCTAATGTAGTTATCCTTATTTCCCCATCACCTTGAGGTCTTCCGTACTGTAAGAGGGAATGATTCTGAAACAGAAGTAATACGTATGATTCAATAAAGTGTCAAGATGATGACATATTCAAATGTTAGACCACTCAACTCCTTTTACCCCAAAAAAGGGCTTTTCAGGCCACTATCATCTGAACTAAATACAATAAAGAATCAGTCTATTCCATTTTTGTCTTCAAAAGGGAAAATTACTAAAACACCTGAGTCGCTGTACAAATACAAACCCTTAACTATGCAAATATATTTAACTACAGAAGGACCCTCAAAATAGAAGAGACTTCTGTACTTAAATATTCATTTCATTCTAAACCAAGGAAAGCATACTTATACTTAAATATTACCAGAGTACTGCAATCTCATATGAAATGGGGAAAAAAAAAATATATCTACCAATATATTTGATGAAAAATTATTTTAAAATTGTATAAATGAAAAATATCACATACCAAATTCTCTATCGATAGTTGAAACTGTCTAATTTCACGGAGCGTTTCATTATCTCTCTTCACTTCATTTACGTATTGAGCCAAGTCCTAGAGCATCAACAGAAAAAGGGAGGGGAAAAAACTTCTTCCATAACAGACCACTTTAATACATTATTTTGGCAAATTTATTTCTAATTTTGTCTTTGACTCATGTGCATATTTAGTCATTTAAAAAAATCAATCTTTGACGTTCAAGAATTACCAATATGTATACCTAAATAAAGAAGGAAAAAACTTCTGCATATCTTCAATTGTATTTACAACTTTTTTCATCATATCTGTTGAAACACAAATTTAGTAGCAAGATACAGGGAAACATAATAAATTGTAAAAAAGGGCTGATTTTTTTTTCTGAATTTTGTTAATGTCTTATTTTTAAGATTAAAGATGGAAAAGTAATTTATGCAGCACACTGCTGAAAAAGCAGTCAACACCATCCAGTATCTGAGAATAAGCAGACAGTAAATAGAGCATATAGTAGAAAACATATGTAAGGCAGCTCAAAAGCAGGACGTAAGGTGTAGATGTATCATAAGCCTGGGTGCTTATTAGGAGAGAAGAAGCTGCTGCCCCAGTAGTAGGATCTTCCTCTTACTGTTGCACAGCAGAGAAGCCATTACACAGCAGATTTTAAAAGGGGATTTTAATGGGATATACTACCTGAAGTCGCAGGTTGAGATTATTATTGTCCCCTTTACCAGAACATGTACTGTACACATTTCACTAAGGCCTTTAAAATGGTCTGAACATGCTTGAGTAATAGTGACAATTTGCTGGGGCTTCCCTGTTTATGGCTAGAGATGAGGAGTGAGCAGGAGTTGTAATTGGTAAGGTCAGGGATGCTGAGAGCAGCAGTTGGAAAAGGCATTCTGATCTTCACAACTTGCTTTTACAGAACCCCTTCAATATGGTCACAAATTTGGAGGGTGGGAGAAAGATACATCATCTTCCTAAGACATTTTTAATCAGAATCTAAGAATAGCTGCAATCATTATGCTAGCTTCCCAAATGAATCTGTGCAGGATACATTCACATCAGTCTTAAAAGAGTTAGTGTAGCAATTAAATAACCTCTTTTCTTGCTGCTAAAAGAAAACTGACAGCATAATCCTTCCTAGAATTTCCTTTTTTGGGGGGCAGTACCACTTTGCTGGCAGTTTTTCCAAAGACATTTTATTTTTGAGCAGACACACCAAGGTTTTTAGAAGCAACATATCGATGTTGCATAGTTACTTCTACTGCACTAGCAGGGACTATCGTAAGAGGATACAGTAAATCAGGAGGGAAACAATGCTGCAACCTTAAGGAGAGATGCTCATATCCGGGGTTTTTTTGTGGGGTGGGTGGTGGCGTTTTTTTCAGTTTTTTAATTGGCTGGTTATGTCCTGCCAGCCAGCAAGCCACAGACACTCTGGCTTGAGATTTCTTAATTGGGTTTTTTGGGGGTTTTGTTTGTTTGATTGTTTTTTGGGGTTTTTTTTGTTTTGTTTGTTTTAATTTTCACCAAAACCAATGAAGCAAGCCAGCAAAATGGGAAAGAAAAAAAAAGGGGGGGGAGGGGCGGGGCACGATAAAAAACAGGGTTATTTTCCTAGACAATTAGCAGCAGCCAGGATGAATGGCTTGCCACTAGATGGAAGCAACACTGTGCCATCCCATTTCAGGCATCTCTCCATGGGAGATTATCATGGTGGCGCTCTCTGCATTCACTGCACAAAACCAAGTGGCAAAAAACGGGAGCCAAAAACCTCATTAGTGAGCTGGTCTGTATTCCAGGCATTCAAGGCAGACAGTCACATAATTTGAGACAGCTGTGTGGCCCAAAACCAACTGAGTCTGTCTTCAGCATCTTCTGTGGACCATACAAATTAGAGTAGGAGATATGACCTATGCCATTGTTGGCTTCTTTCCCTCTTTCCCCAAAAAGGATAGAAAAAATTTCACAGTTCCAGCACATGAATGTCACATTTCATGCCGTGAAGCCAAGTGAAGCAGAACTGTACTTCATTTCTGAGGCTGTGCAGAGGAACACATAATATATTACCTTACACATAAGGCGGTACAGCTATTCTATAAAGCATTTGTTTGTACCACTTGCAGGTGAATGTAGTGTGACAGATACTCTACCTCCAGAACGATACTACTGCTTTCAAAGGTAAAGCCACAGAGATCATATTAAGATGACAGGAAAAATGTCTTGTAAAGATGACTGTCTTCATCTCACTGGGAAACTACTGACCTTGATTAGAATTGACTTACAGTAGTAGAAATATTCCTAAATTCTGGAAGTGAAACCGAAATTATTGAAACACCTGTTTTTTGTCTTATTATATGAGAGCAAAATGATGTAGGAGTAAACTGAAATAAGGAAGTTCTATTTCATAAACCCCCCACTTCAGAAAACTACTGAACTTGTTTCCCAGACTTGAGCAAAGCGCTCAACTATATGCTTGCCCTGACACACTCACAAAGCCCACAATGACCTGTGAAAACACGTTTGACCTGGTGCAAAGAACTTTATCTCCTCCAGGAAATACAGTTCTGAGCTACCATTTTAACTGCCAACCTAGACATAAATTCTTCATTGCCTTGAATACTTACCTTCATTGCATCAAGTGCCAGTTTTAGATTTGCCTTCTCCATGGGATCAGTAGTGTGTTTTACCAGCTCCTGTGGACAGAGCAGTTAAATCTTTTCACCTACTGTCTGTCAATTTTCAAATGGAAGTTGTCATTGCTCATCCCGCCCCCCCCCCCCAAAAAAATGAAAAAAGCCAAAACCAGAACACACAGCCCAAGAATTCACATTTTTATCCCCATAGTGAGCAGCCTTTAACTGAGTGGGGACTACTGCAAACAGATAATTGGCAAGTCTTTAAGAATAATTGCTGTGGAGCCTAAACACTGACTTTAGCTGATAATGAACCATCATTAGAAACTAATTTGGTCTGTCTAGCACTTAATACTTGCCAATCAGATCGTTACTGTATGTGCATGCTGAAAGCACAGGTAAACACTTGAGTTCATTTGCACATTACTATACAGTATATCATCCCATTCCAAAGCATGCACTTGTCCTCAGAGAGGGATGTACGCTGGCAATAAAGTCTCAGCTAAACTGTGCCACTGCTTAAAAGAAGTCACTGTCTCATTATGCCTAAGATAAAGCTGACTCAGAAGACATATTTAAATCAAATGTAAATGTTTAAAGAATTTTTTTAGCCACTTCCCATATGGAAAATAAGGGGGGGTTTTGGTTTTTATAAAGTGAAAAAGTAACCTCTTGGGGAAACAGGTTATTTCTTCTTTATAATTTGAGAAGAGAATTACACATTTCAGCTAACATAATAACATGCTAAAATTCTGGGAAATGAAGGAATAAGTATTTATGTTTCACGTTACAATCCTAACAATTTACTGGATTTTTTTTCTTTCAAAGTCTATAAACATTTATTTCTTATACAATGTACACTAGTGTCAGACATTAGAGCGTAGTGACATATTGTACATCATCTTTTCATAATGTACAGGTTGATTATAAAATCATGACTCAGATCTCATCAGTTTTTTTAAAAAGCAGTTGTACCATTCATTTTATTCTCTCAGGTTTTCTACTGATCAGAATATTGATGACTCATTTATAGAAATATTTCAAAAACTTTAATATTACAGAACGTGTGTTGCTCTGCCGAGTCAAAATTATGCTTCACATACAAGTATTATATCTTTTTTAAATGACATTTTACAAGCATCAGCAGGGTTGACAGCCTAATATAGTAATATATTTCTTTGCAGCTGAACTAATGAGTCTCCTGGCACAGCTATCAAATTAAATTTATAAGACTCTCCACCCTTATTACAGGACTAACTGCAAAAGCTAACACTTTGTGGGTTATAACAAGAAGCATTTCAAAATAAATATGGCTTTATTGTAATTTATGACAGCCAAGCAGCATCTTAAAAGTATACTGTTAAGTATTATCCAGCTTCCTCTTTTGGGGGTTAATGGTTCACTTTTCAAACTACCATGATTATAGTTTGGTACTACTAACCATTTTAAACATACCAAGAAAGAAAGGTTCAGATACTGAGGAAACAACTGTGTTTTATTCTTTTTTCCCCAGATATGGTTCAGCTCTGAGGAAAAATCTCTGTAAGAAAACCTGCACTTGACTGGATTTTATTTCGTAACAAATCAGCCTCAAATCTAAGGAAATGTCAACCACCTTCCTGTGATAAAGACCTTTACCTCTCACTCTTACAATCCACTGACGATAAACAATCATAGTTTTGCTCTCAGCCCCTTAAATTTCAAAAATAAAATACCTGGAGCAGTAGGTGATATTTTAGCACTCTCTGCATTGGAACCACTAAAAGATCTCGCAGTGTAAATTTCCCGTTATTGGCCCTCTTGGAACATTCCTAGTTCAAAGCAGAAGAAAGAATAAGACAGAAGAGTTAGAAAATATAGATATTCCAGTGATATATATGAAAATCCAGTGATATATGGGCCAAGCAACTATATTAAAAATCTTAGATATTTCAACAGCATGAGAAAAAGTAGAATAAACATCACAAAGACAACAGAAATTAGGCATTTCATTGAACTAAAAAAAAAAAAAAAAAAAAGATGACACTGCCTATAAGCATAGCAAAGATGGCAAATACTACACCTATCTTCAAAAAAGCAAAAAAATAATTTTGCAAACTACAGACCCGTCAGTCTCACTTGAGCCCCTGCAAAAATTATGTAGCAAGTCCTCTTCGAAGCAATTTCTGGCCACATAAAAGAAGGTGACTAGGAACATCCAGCATGGATTTACCATAGGTAAATGATCCAGCATGGATTTACCACAATGAAATGGCCAGATCTGTGAATGGGTGAGGATAATCCAGGTTGACTTCTAAGGCTTTCAACATCATCTCCCACAGCATCCTGATCTCCATGGTGGGATGTTACGCTCCAGATGAATGAACTACTAGGTGTATGAAAAACTGGCTAGATGATGAGGCTCAAAAAAAGCAGTGACTAATGTTTCCTATACTACCTGAAGGACAGTTGCAAGTAGAGCTTCTCAGGGGTCTGTCCAAGGACTCCTCACATTTAATAGCTTTAGCAATGGTGTGAAGGAAAAGACAGAGGACACCCACAGCAAGTCTGTGGACAACACCAGATTGGAGATGCAGGTGACAATCTTCAGGGCATGTCCAACAGGAGCCTCACATGAAGGCAACAAGGTGAAAGCTCTGCTGGAAAGAACCACAGAGTCGTGGCAGACAGCAAGCCCTGTCAGGCTGTGGGACCAGGGCTTGTTCAGCCCAGAGGTCCCTCCCAACCTGAGTCATTCAGCATTTCTGTGTTCTCAGCTGAGATGCCACAATGAAGGGTATCGCTGATGATCACTTCCTGAAAAAAACCCTAACCCTACTGATGTCAATGGCAAAACTCCATTCACTTCAGCGCCAGGATGCGTACCACACCAGCTTACATATTTGTTTGGTCAGAGGCTCCAAAAAAAAAAAAAAATGAAAAGGAAGAGAAACACATTCACATACCATTCCAGCTAGTTTTTCATCATTAAGTTTTTGACTTGGATGAAAACATGACGTATTCATAGAAAAATGTGGTTTTTTAAATATATGTATACATGTTAAAAAATACTGATACCTCTAACTTCAATTTAACATCTTCTTTTGTCTTAGAGATGTTGTCTAAGCATGATATCGCTATCTCCACTTGACTGCAGTACTGTCCATAAATAACCAATCTAAATCAAAGCAAGAGATAAAGCATAAAAGGAACATTTGCTTATTTAAGAACAATCTTTGATCATTTTTCACAAATACATTGTTAACAATCCTTTCAAAAAGAGCAGTGCCTAAATAAGCAGGGATAGGATTTAACAACAGACTTGAATGGGCAGCATGAGCACAAGGAAGACAATACAGAATACAGTTTTGATCTACCTTCAAAATTCTGTAAAATCACTGTGATTTCCTTCAACACTCTCATGTATATGTTCTGATAAATACAGGACTCATTAAAAAGCAGCATAACTGCTGTTTAATAGAACAACAGTCTAGTATTTACAACACTGTAGATTTCCAATTCTGTAACACAGGCTTAACAGGATTAATTACAGTTATCCTTTAAAGAACTCATAGGTCACTCATCTCCAACAGTTTCTAACAACTTATATCCTGTGAGTTCTCAGATCAAAATAATAGTGTATGAAAATTCGAGAAATTTTCAGTATTTGTCAAGGGCAGCAATGCTTCCTGAAGGAGCCTGGTTTTATGGCAGGAGTTTCTTGTGTTTGGAGTGCTTCTTTCTGATAGTGCCATCGCAGAGTGCTGTGTCCTTTCACCTTTTCATATATTTCTTGAGGTGATTCCTTTTGTATGCTTCAAATCCCTTCTTGGGGGTTCCCATGAGCTTTCCATTGGGGTCTCCTAAATTTCTTTTTCTCTTGCCTAATCTTTACCTTTTTTTTTTTCCCAAATTCTTTTTTCACAATTAAAGTGATGATACTGACTTAACGCATAAAACTTCTGATTAGTTTTATCACTACATGGCTGAGACACTGAGTCTACCTCCATCTGTTTCCTTTTTGTATAATATAAACTTGAGGTTTCTTCTCAATGTCCTTTGTTCCCTTCTTAGCACACATTTCAGAACTACTTTTGAAATATAAGCATTTTCCAGAACAACTTCTTGTCCCCTTTCCCTCCTACAGCAGCAGAAATTCTAACAGCCTGGGAAATAACTACGTCCTGCTCCAACATAAAAGCTGAGACAGAGCGTCTCTGAAGGCAAGACTGTTTATGGTCAGCCTGGGACACCCTACTCCCCCAGAAAACAACTCTCCTGTCTAACGTTTTCTGGATGCTGCTGTCCAGTTTCTCACAAGGCTGTTATTACTGCAACAGTGCTCCTTCCCCATCACCCTCAAGCAAATCCAATTAGCTCCCACAGGCCTTTCCTGCTCCGGTCCCAAAAGGAACTCATTTTTAACCACAACCCAAGGGTTACTTCAAGGTAGGTCAGCACTGTAGCTGCAGTACAACTGTTTTTCAGCTAAGTACCGCAGGCATATAAGTTCATCTATACAGTCCAACAGCTGTTCAGTGCTGACAGAAAAAACAATCTGAAAAGGTGGATAAAAAAATTGCCAATTAGCCTACAGGGCATGGCATGCTGCCACAGCTATCCTGTTATCAGCTTGGCTGTTTTTCACAGTTTGAAGGCAGAGTGTGTTTGCTTTACTGTCACACCTCTGACTGTAGGGTAGGCTAAGATCCTAGTCTCTTCTCTCTTCTCTTTTGCACCTGCTTTCTCTTCTTTCAAGTTATGACCGTGTTTGTTTTCTTTTACCTGGAATAGCCTTAATATATATCCTAGCCTTATTTTGCCCCCCTCTTCCCCTTTTATAACATTTTATCTGTTAAACAGTACAGGTACATGCTATAAAATACCTGGAATTATTTGCATGAAAAAAAATGCTGTGCAAAATAAGCTATTTAAGTTTTGTTCAAAATATAGATGTTACCTGTCTATGTAACAATAATACTAAATTCTGGGAGTAAGAAGAGGGAGGGTTCATATAGCAATAGGTTACATTTTGACTTCCAGGCTCAAAAGACCAAATACTAGCTTAATATTGATATCAAATTCAAACCCGTTTCAGAAATATTCATCAAACAAAAAAGAAAAGGTAAAATACTTTACGGAATTTAGATTACACAATTAATAAGAGTGCATAAATCTTACCTTTCCTTGTAGTTAATAAAAATTTGATATAGGTTCTGGTCATTTTTGTTAACAATGGAATCATTGATGTCCTGTGTTAGATTCCTGTGAATTTTCACCAAATCCTTTAAAACAGTAATGAGGAGGGGGAAAGATTTTTAAAAACAGAGCAACTTAAAATCTTTGAATGTAAAAAAAAAAATCTTTCACGTTTGATACATTAATTTCAATAAACTGGAAAACAGATCATTTGAGAGTAGAACCTAATTTCAAGGTTTAACACATCTTCCATATAGTGCAACAAGAAAAACTAAACTCCAAGAACTACCTATTAGAGACTAATTTATTCTAGCTTGGAACATGAACTGTTAATTCATCTTCATTTTATAATGATAATTTTAAAATTAAGCGAGTCAAGTAAATGCTTTAGTGACAAGATAAAGTAATGATTCATGTCCCTGAGCTGTGAAAAATTAGTTTTGTACATTACATTAGTCAATTAGTGATGTTCTAGTGCTAAGTTAACTGCAATCATAATGAGTTTCCCAATACAGCAGGCCACTAATGGTTGAGAGAAAGGCAAGAATATTGTAGAAGGATTTGCTCCCTGAGTATAGTAGCAACCCACCTTACTTCTTCGCTATTATACAAAAAACTGTAAGCAACTATAGGAGACTACACCAACCTTAATACTGTAGAGATACTGTCAGAGAATTCACAAGACATTAAGTCAAAACAGGTTAAAAAGTTTTGAAATCAGGACAACTGACCACAAGAAGCATACAGGCTACTGCAATGAAAAAGAGAGGACTGTTTAAAAAGGTCATTGAAGATGGTTTGATGCAGTAAATGTACTGCAAAAATAATATGCAATATTGAGTTGTGAAATAAGTGAAAACATTTTACTTCACGCTGATGAAAACCAGGAGTACCCACAAGGTCAATCACATCACAGGCGAGGGAGCAAAAAACTTAAAACAGATCAAATTTAGTTGCTAGCAATTGCATGGCCATATCAGAACCTTAAGTTGCAGCAGACGAAGACATTATTCTAGAAATGCTTCCTGATTAATATATTACAGGAGCACATTTTCTCAGGAGTGCACAGGGACTCAACTAAGCAACACCCCTGAAAAACAGCTTAATGCTAAGGGGACAAAATGTCTCTTTGAGCTTCTACCTCCGATTCAAAGTCCAGTTTTAAATTAAACTGATGTTAACATCATTAGAAATTTATGAAAGTTCCAACACTTCAGTATCTGTTACACTTACTTCCATCTCTCCTTCCCTCTGTTTGTCCATATACATGCCTCAATTCAAATGTATGCATAGGTGTACATACAAATGCATCTATGTAAGTGTGTACAAGTATATACATAGACAGATGTACATACAAATGCATATATATGTACATATCTAGACATATATGTACACAGATACACACACAAATATAGAGCCATACATACATTTTACACAGCAGACCTTTGAAAACCGAGCCCTAATGAAAGTCACTGTCTTTAGAGTGGTAAGTAGTCACTGGGGTGGTTGGTTTGGGGTTTTTTTTTCTTAAAAATATATTTTGACATCTGCAGATGATTTTGTCCAGCAAGCATCTTTCAGAATCTATATAAGGAACATAGCATCACTCTAAAGCACCGATCCTTCACCACAACCCTTTAACAGAGGCAAATCCACCCTGTTCTGAGAAGACCGCACTTGCTCTCCACACTGCAGTTTGCTGTAGAGCTCTGCGTAATGGCTATTTTTAGTTTAAAACAAGCTTCCACTGCCCTCCAGCCTTCCTGCTGAGGAACTGCCGCAGAGACAAGGTCTGAGCAGACAAAGCATTTGCACATATTTTTAGCTTAGACAAGCCCTATATTTCATTTAATGTTTTTGGATGCCTATGAAATGTTACTGGACTCACAAATAAGCACCGTCTCGTAAGAGCAGAATACTGAATAATGAAAAGCAAAAAACAACCTAAATGTAACAGCTTACTGCATGTCTTCCTAGTTTCAAGTAAAAGGTTTTATTCTTTTTACTGCTATTATATGATCCCCCTTATATTTCTTTACCGAGCAGTAAGTAGGCTGACCTCTCAAGTTTGTACTTACTGCACTTTTTATACCCTTGCGCAGTGTTTCACATTGGCTGGCTTTAGGTCCTTCAATGCGTATAAGTCAACATGCCTGGACAAATGGAGCCTTAGGAAAGAGCTTTACAGTAACTTAGGTGGGGCACATCAGGGCCTTATTTGCAATGATTTAGAAACATTTACGTAGAACTAAATACAAATTTGTTTTCAAAAGCAAAGGGACCTCTATGGGCAGCTGACATACTTCATGACAAGGAGAAGGTTAACATATCTGTGGCATTATTTTGGACCAATATTCAAAGAGAAGGAAATTACAGTGATTGAGATTCAGGGTGAAAACTTTAATATCAGGACAAATATGGCAAGCTGTCAGGTATCATCATCAGTTAATAGCTGTTGTAATTTAGCTTCTGTCAGGATGATGCTGGAACAGCAACTAAAACATTCTTACAAGCCAGGCTCCTGCAGAATAAAAAAAAAAAAAAAAAAAAAATCCCCAACACCATCTCCTACAGCCCTGAGAGCCTGTGGGACATGATGGAGATGGCCAAAACAGAGGTGATCTTTTACAGTCAGTAAAGGTTTGATGTGGCCTGTGGGCCACACTCTGGGGACCTGTTTCTTTACAGTGTACCTCATAAAACAAGATTCCTTTCATTTATCTGTGTTGAGAGAGGCTTCAGACCATGTCTGATGTCTTCCTTTAAAGTCAGATAAAGACATTTGCTGAATACTTACATAAACTAAAATATATGTAAATTGTCATACAATTATGATTAGGCCAAAAATAAATGGAACAAAGTAATAATCACAGAAACCTTTAAGATTTCAGTCAAATAAAGAGGTCTCCTAGATACTTCATAGAGGATTTTCTACCCTTTCCAGCACCAGACTACGAATCCAAAACTGTGAGTTATCGTAACTTTAAATGTGTTCAGTGATGACAGAGCCAGGGTAGATACAAGGATTTGCAGAGTAGCTATAGAAATCCTCATGAAAACACCACTCAGCATACAGTGGTAGGCAACCTAACAGTCACAACTTTGTACCATCACTAAAATACCAGCATATATTAAAAGATAAGCCATCTTCTATAAATTATTAGCTTCTAAGGGTCAAAAATACTCCAGTTTATAAATATTCACTATCTGACACGATGATACTATTTCTCTTATCCTATTCCCTTAAGTAGAAAAAAAATGAAATAGCGTGCACATCTTTTTTTATCAACTACCCTAATATCTACATAAATGCACCGTGCACCATATTTCAAATAATCATTTTGTGCAGTAACATACAACACAAATATATCAAAACCAGCTATGAACCTTGTATCTGTTCATTAAATATGCAATTACTTACAGGAATGTTGATGAAAACAGTATCAAACTCTGACACTGACAGAAACCTTTTCAACGGCACCATAAAAAACTGCAAGGAAAAAAGAATTTATATATACATTGACTATGCCATTATATTTTCTAGACTGTTATAACAATGCATAAGAAGTTACAATTCTTTAAGCAGTATCTTACTTTCTCTATCGATTCCAGAGTTTCAGTGTATTTCTCTTCAGTTTGCTTTATTTCAGCAAGACAACAGCTTCTTATGTCATTTTCAGTATACTTCTGCAATTACAATGGAGTCAAATTTAAGTCATTAACAGGCACCTAATGGATAACAAATGCATTTACTTGTTTAGAATTAAGCAATTAGCATAACTGCTTCCTGAAATTTTCTGAGTATTGCAGCCTCCAAAGATGATAGCAATAACCAAGAATATTTCAGTGTTCAATTAGCTGATGACTTTAAGAGTTTTACTAAAATTCAGCATCAAAGGAATATTATGAAAAGTTAATGTTTAGACATAAAACACTGAACTCTTTGCATGTACTTCGGAAGCTGAAATACAAGGTCACATTTATTCACATCCAGACTGAGGAATCTTATTTAAAATACTCAGCAGTTAATAATTCCATTAAACTTAATGGGGCTAAATCATGTAAGTAACTTTGCATTGCCATAAATATTGAATTCAGTATAATCCCTGCACTTATTTACAATTTTTCCCTTTTAGTTCTCAAGGGGAGCTTTCTCTTCAGACACAATATGAGTACGTCCTCGAATCAGGAAGTGCAATGACCTCTAAGTGCAGCTTTTGCATATGTATGCATGTGTCTTCAATGAGACCCTGGGATTTTTCCATGTAAACCACCAGACTCATAGGAAACTGAAGTAATTATCAGCACAAGACTCTATAAAAATAGTTTACAAGCACTCTTACTGAAGATCAGAGTTACAGCATTCCAGCTTCAATAACTCTCAAATCTGATCTCAAATAAAAGATTAAATACCTGCAGGAAGGTATGGAAGCATTCCTGTCAAGCAAGACTTAAAACATCTGGAGACATATAGGTCAGCTTGGAGACCTGACACAGTAACTGGATAGGCTCTTACACATTAAAAGCAATAATTGATCCAAAATGTTTTCTCCAAAAACAACAATGTCATGGTTTAACCCCACAAGCCCTGCTAGGACCACACACCCGCTCTCTCACTCCCCCTGGTTGGGATGGGGAAGAGAATCAGAAGAGTAAAAGTGAGAAAACTCATGGGTTGAGACAGACCGTTTAAACAGGCAGAGCAAAAAGCCGCACATGCAAGCAAAGTAAAACAAGGAATTCATTCACTACTTCCCATCAGCAGGCAGGTGTTCAGCCACCTCCAGGAAAGCAGGGCTCCATCACGCGTAACAGTTACTTGGGAAGACAAACGCTGTAACTCTGAATGTCCTCTCCTTCCTTCTTCTTCCCCCATTGTATATACTTAGCATTACGTCATGCAGCATGGAATATTCCTTTGGTCAGTTGGGGTCAAGCTGTCCTGGCTGTGTCTCCTCCCACCTTCCTGTGCCCTCCCCAGCCTACTTTCTAGCAGGGCAGTGTGAGGAGCAGAAAAGGCCGTGAGTGCTTAGCAACAACTAAAAACATCATTGCACTATCAACATCGCTTTCATCCCAAATCCAAAGCACAGCACCACACCAGCTGCTAATAGGAAAGCTAACTGTATCCCAACTGAAACCATGACAGCAGTGGCTTAATAAGCAATAGTACTACCATATCCTTTCTGAAGTCTATTTATCAATTTGTAACATCCTTCCAAGGCATCCTTCAGCATATCCCTGGCTGTACCTTACCTTTTTTTCACCCAGTGTAGGGAACCCACACACTGCACAGAATAGACCTGATGACTAGATGTTACTCAAATACAGGGGTTAGAAGTCCTAGTCAGGACTAGAAGTTTAGTACTACAGTTCTTTCCATTCAGAAAAAAAAAAAAGATGTTTAGCTTTTGAATAAAAGATTTCTCTCCTCCAGGAATACAAAAAACTTCTAGACTGAAATTTTAACAATTATCTCTTAGTATGTCCAAGAGCTAGACTCCTTCCATTCCCTCTCTCTGCTATCAGTCTACTTCACACACTTGCTAAGCACACCACAGCAAATAGCAAGCCACACAAACTGTCCGTACAGCTCCTATGATACTGCTTGGCCACCTATGAAGAGTGGGAAATGTATTCCTACTGCCTGAACTAGATGCCAAGTTGCAAATCATACGGGCACATAATGCTTCATCACTGTTCACGCTTCTATTTGCTTTGACAAACTTCTATTTGTTTTGACAGATCTCCTCTACCCTTCTCTCTGTTTGTCTCCAGGCGACTCTACAAGCAGCTCCTGCAACTGGAACATGGCTTCTCACTGCCATCTACCAGGCGCTGCGTTATCTCAGAAATCACTCTTTAAAACCCAATTGGTGCAGTTATTAATTTTCCCCACAACAAACATTAAAGTGCCATCCTTACCAGCTGCAGACAGAAGTAACCATTTTGCAAAAATACGGTCTGTCATTATCAGTAGAAATGTACTTTGTGAGCATCATCTCATGATCAGCTTCATCTCAAAATCTATCCTTTATTCCCAAATTCTTTGGCAGGGGGAAGTGGTCACTGTCACGGTTAACCATAGTTAATTAATCCAAATAAAGTAATAAAATTTTACATTATTCAGGCTTTTAGTTATTTTTCACCTTTACGTTTGTGAGCTCAATACTGCTCAAATTGCTTGCAGTATTTGCACCAATACAGAAGTTGTTGTACCCAGTAGGAGTTTATATCCATTTGCAAAAAGTGGGGGTTTGCTGTTCACCAACTCTCATACAACCAACGCAAATAAAATCTTGGGATTCTGCTTAAAACCATTCACGTCAGATTTATGCTCACCTGACCCAAACAGGTCATTCACATAAGCACTTTTGGCAGAAATTAACATATCCATTTTCTATCTGTACCACAAACTTTTAGAATTTGAGTGCAATGAACAGAAGGAGAGAAGAAATACAAAATAATGTGCAAATACCAGTACAAGTGAAAAAAATTGCCTGTGAAATTCATCTACTGTTAGTGAAAATTTAGCGGAACAGTTTATCACTTTACTTCACAAGATAATGACGATAAATAAAGGATGAGGGAGATGCAAAGCATTTTGGCTGCTGTTGGAGACTCTGAAGTATTGCGTTCTTCTAAAAATCTACTTGAAGATTGTCCTGTGCTCATGTTTTCATATGCAAAGAATTCTCACATAGGATTCAAATGAAAGAACTGCACAAAATCATCATGTTAGCATGCAGTGTATTTATAACCTGAGAGGAAGTTATCACAAACCAGAAATAATTACCACATTCAAGAATGCTGCCACTGCAAAACAATTGTAATGTCTCCGTTCGTTACATGTTGTGGAAAAAATATTTTGCTGTTCTGTGTTTTCAATTTTCATTTACTTTCTATAAGAAACAAACACAAGTCTGTACAATATGAAGTATCTAGGCTAAGATGCAACTAAAATTAGAAGGTGAGAGTTCTGATTGCTATATTAATCATTTGCTAGAAACTCGAATATGCAAGAGTGATATTTCTGACAGGAAAGTAAGAATCAGAGAAAGTTTACACACTACCAACTGCCAGAGATTACCAACTGTTACGGTTGAAGAAAAAAAAAAAAGCCACCCACACTCATTATGTGAAACCCAGAACTTAACACATTTTGAGTTTCAATATAAAACAAAAACTCAAAACAAGATCACAATGAAGATTTCGTATGATTCAAACACTTTCCTAAAACATTCTGCCTGCAAGTGAATGTGACTTCATTAGATATAAAACACTGTTTTCTCAACTTAATTTTTTATTTGGCTTTCATTGAATAACCTAAACTTTAGGAGATAAATAAAATTAAGCAAAATGTGAAAAACTAATATATCTCTGCTTATCTCATCCTTGATTTACATGCATTACCTGCAGGATTTTTTATTAACAGAAAAACAGTCTTGAAAACAATAGTGTTATATTCAAAACAACAGAGATTAAAACAAGTCAGTAATCTTCCCAAAGACAAGACAGTGGTAACTTTGGAGAATCACCATAAAAGCAGAGAACACAAATCACATTAGCAATCTCTTATACTTGTATTGAAAAGATACACAAGGCTAAAAAAAAAAAAAAAACCACTAAATAAAAAAAAACACCACCACAAAAGATTAAAATCTTTAGAATTTTTCCCTGCTTTGTGTTACTATATGTCCTGGTTTCAGCTGAGATATAGTTTATTTTCTTTCTAGTGGTTGCTGTGTTTTCAGATTTGGTATGAGGGGAATGTTAATAACGCATATTGGTTTAGTTGTTGCTAGGTGATGTTTATACTAGTCAAGGACTTTTTTCAGCTTCCTGTAGAAGATGGCAAGTGGCATAGACAGAACGATGGAACGGCCAATGGAATATTCTGTACCATAGACATTATGCTCAGTATATAAATGGGGATTGGTTGAGGAGGGGAATTCCTGATCTCTGCTCAGGTCAGGCTGGGCAATCAACGCACCAGGCAGTGAGAGTGACTTGTATATTCTTTTACAATTATTATTATTTTCCTTTTGCATTGTTATTCTGTTAAACTGTCTTTATCTCAACCCACGAGGGTTTTTTTCCCCTTTCCCCTCCTTTTCTCCCTAGTCTTCTGGGAGAGGGGAGAGGGGGGGTTGTACAGGGAAAGAGAGGGTGAGCCACAGAATGCGTAGTCTTAGTTGTTGAGTGGGGTTAAACCATGACACTGTATTACTAAAAAGCAATATGGAAAAGTAAAGGCAAGTTTCCAATTTAACACAACAGGAAGCCTAACATAGCTTCATGTCAATACAGAGGAATAAAACAACTGTCCTAAAAAACCTAATCTTGCCATCGCCACAGACTAACATTTTCCAGATCAGAAAGCACAGCTCTGAGGAAGGGCAGACAAGTACATTAGGGTTTCTCCCAATTAGCAAGTAAATATTGTTGCCAAAGTTTAGATTTTTTTCAACATAGTTTTGAAAACTGAACGTGGTACCTTTATATGACAAAGTAAATAAGCTATTTATGCCATTCTCAGTAAGACCAACCTAATGATCGACAACAACTACATGGTTGAAATAAGTAGGAACTTCATTGAAATGAAACAATTATCAGTTATCCCTGTTAGATTACTTGTCCAAATTATGGCTGAAACAACAGCACTTCACACTATCACAACTTAAATTTGCAAGTAGGACACTTTGAGGTAAGCAGTTAAATTAATTACTCTTAAAATAGCCGGTAAATCTTACTATTCATAACTGGCAAACTTAACAAAATAAGTAATTATCGCATTTCATTTAAAAATTACATTTCTTTCAAAAAATTACCATAGTTAACTGTCCTGGTTTCAGCTGGGATAGAGTTCAAATTTTTTTTCCTAGTGGTTGCTGTGTTTCAGATTTGGTATGAAAGGAATGTCAATAATGCGTATTGGTTTAGTTGTTGCCAGGTGATGATTATATTTTTCAAGGACTTTTTTCATTTTTCCCATAGACACTGACAAGGAGCCTAGACAGAACAATGGAATGGCCAATGGAATATTCCGTAGCATAGACATCATACTCAGTGTATAAAGGGGGTTAGCAGGGTGGAGCAGGGGCGGTACTCACAGTTACTGACAATTCACCAATTTACCAGGTGGTGAGAATGACTTGTGTCTTCTTTATTATTATTTTTCCTTTTCTGTAATTGTTCTATTAAACTGTCTTTATCTCAACCCATGAGTCTCTTTTCCTTTCCCTTCTTCTCCCAGCTCTTCTGGGGGAAGGGGGAGAACTGCGTGAGCAGCTGCATGGTCCTAAGGTGCCAGCTGGGGTTAAATCATGACATTAATGTTCGACCCTCTGCCAAAACAGCCCACAAAGTCTTACATGGGAGACAATGCACTGCACGTGACAGCTCCGGAATGCAATTGAGCATAAGTGAAGTTTCAGTACAACTAGCTAGAAAGAGATAATTTCACAAATATTAACTTTCAAAAATATAACTACTATTGTTCAAAAATAGCTAGGAATTCAAAAACGTACAGGTTGCTGTGCTGCTTCATCTTTCATTAGGTCTTCATAAACCTCCCCACCTTCATCTTCTCCATAGACGCAATCATACAACTCCTCATCTTCATCAACACCAGTTTCACTGAAAGGAAGAGATAATTAAAAAAAAGCTGTGCAGCACCGGCAAATTACCATCAGCTCTGCAACAGACCACTCCTCATAGAAAAAGATTTCTACAGTGAACAAACAGATTAATTAATAGAACTATCTAATGAAAAGAACTCATTAAGGGAAATTAAGTCCATTAATTTTTTTTTCCTCAACACATTTAAAATACAATTGTACAAAATCAACACAACACTGAAGATAAGAACTAAACCCAGGGCCCAAAAGCTGCTTGTCAGGACAGTTTTGTCACGAGGTACTGTCCAGCTGCTCTCTTCTCTTCGTCCCTTTTCCCACCACATCCAGTGAAAAGGAACTGCCTCTTCCTTACTGCCTGGCATCCCACTGCACTGGGATGCAAGACACTGATACAGGTCTCCTTCCTGCCTAAAGAAAGGATTATCTGGGGTAAAATACACTAAAGATTGCAGAGCCAGCAGCTGAGAGTCTGTACCTCCATGAGCCAGTATCTTGGTCACCTCAAGGCAACCTTCAGCTACACAAAAATGAAAAAAGCAACCTTTCAAACTGAAAATCAGACAGCTCAACAAAACAGAGTATGCACAAGAAGTGTCTCCTACAGAAATACCACAGCATAAAGTCAATGCTCAACTCTACCCTCAGCTAATTCAGCTCCATCAGAGCCAGTCCTTCTGCAGTTTTGCCTACTTTGCACTCGGACCATATCAAGCCTATAATATCTCTTTCACCCACATCTCTTAGGGCATGTCTAAAAAGATACTGAAAGTAATCCAGTCATAATAATACAAGGACTTGATCAGATGTGCTGATAATTTTGGGATTTTTACTATTGGAAGACAGCACTGGAAACTTCCGAGTAAAAAACAAGTTGGGGATCGGTACACCACACACATGGGGACAACCATCAGAAGGATAAAGAAAGCAAGCATTAGAAGTTTCAACAGACAGAATGATTAAAAATATAAATATATATATATATATATATTTGGGGGATTCAAGAGAAGACAGAAATAGCTCACATCCCTTCCTTTTCCAACAGATATCACACCCCAGGGGAGCAAGAAAGCTCAGGTACTCCAGGTTAGCCTAACATTTCAGGTTGCACAAATGAGGCTGGTGTGCTAGCATTTCACATTAAACACTAGCAGCTGTGTCAGATGGAGCACAGACACACTCCATTTTACCACCTATGCTCCAGGGAACAAAAGCTGACAAAAAGGCAGAGTAAGGATCAAAACATTTAACTACTACAGCTCTTTCTGACAGAAAGTCTTAATTCATTCTAAATTCCTTAGACACCATTTAAACTCAGGGACAATTAAATTCATTTTAGTCAAATACACTTACTAATTAAGAGAAACTAAAAAATGTGGGCCACTTCCACCATTCACTGGCACTTTTGTTTCTTAAGAAGAGAGTACTTCTTGAATTGCTTGCTCCACCCTTGAGACAGCATGTAATTATCAAATTTCAGTGAGTAATATTTGTAATTTGATGCAAAAGAAGAGCTACAAATCTCAATTTATTTGGTATGATTTGCTAACTTTTTTTTTTTAAATGAAATACTACCTCCCAGTACTGAATTTGTATACCTATTTAAGAACAGATAGAAATATTATTTTCAAACAGTGCTAATACCACCACATCTAAGAGATGAGGACATCACCTCTAGCCCACTTGGGTCTCAGAGGAGTCTGCAACTCCTACCTTCTGCACGTTCAGCTACGTAGAGTGAAAAGCAGCTACCTACGAGACAGCCAGTCAGCTGCAGGAGACAAGGACGAGCTTTGCAGGGAAGGTGATAAATTGAAGGTGAAAGGAAGGTGAAAACTGCATTTTCTTTGCAAGTTCAAGACCATTTCCTTGGGTCCCTTACAACTGATATTGTAATTCTACAAAAGCATTCTTGTAGTACAGACAGATAATTTAAAAACCCATTCATTATTTACTTTGCTATCAGCACCTGAAACATGCTTCCTTACATATATAAACTTATTACAATCATTCAGATAAGTTTCATAATTAATTCCTCCTGTTCAGCATAATGGACAACAAATTCTTTTAAAATCAAATAAATAACCCATCCTCATTAAAACTATGTATTCTATAACATCCTATAAATAATAGCATGCAACCAAAATCTTTAATTTAACTAAAGATTTACAACATACTCTATTAAATCAGGAAGACCTTTGTAGACATCTTCATCATCAACACTTTCGTCTGTAGGGAAGGGCCTATAGACAGAAAAATAACATGAGTTATAGACAGCACTAATCTAGTCACATAGTGGGGTTCTGTTTGGTTTCTAAAATTTTCACACAGATTACTGTATGTTAATGTGTTTGTACGTTCCCCTCTTTCTCTGATGAACAGTAATGTGTATTGAGACTTCCATATATGAATTGATTCTTGATATAATAAAAAACCCTACTGGATAGGGTTGTTACAAATCACTACACTAATACATATTATTGACAGTTTTCCAACTGAGAATATTAACTACTCTTGCTAGCACAGGACATGGATTACAGGACTGGCTAGGGAATTTTCTCTAGGTTTTAAAAACACCATTCCTATAATATAAGACTGCTGAATGAAACCATTCAAAAAGATGCAGAACACCAAAGCATGAAATCTTTCACTTTCTCTCACAGCCCACAGTTATAGTTCATGAGGTTAGATTTGGTTGGGGGTTTTTGGTTTCTTTCTGAAAATGAGAATGTCAGAAACTTGGCAGTTGCGCTGATTTTTATAAGGGAAAAATAAGAGAAAACCCATTTGTCTTTACATAGATCAGCATTGCATCAGCCTGACTTAGAATTCATGTGTCACAATTATCACACAAGTTCTGTAATAGTAACTGCTCATTTTTTCACCTCATGTTTCATCATGAGACATAAATGTAATTCAGACACTTCAGTAAGTTTAACCAAAGTCAAAGATACCCTTCAGAGCTCCTCAGAGGTACAGAGCCTTGGTTAGCTGTCCACAGGGCAATTTGGTTTACAACCAGAGAAGTTCTTACTGAGGGACGCTGCCTATACTGCCTCTAACAACTTTTCCAAGGAGCATCATGCAAGAGGCATTATTCCCACCATACACTAGGGCAATAACATACCTTATTCCTGTGCCTAATGCAATAGGAGTGCGAGAAAGTTTTGAAAGTGTTTCTATCACCTGGAGAAGAAGGAAACAGAAACCATGATTAGTTGTAGAACAGAAGCAATAAAACATTTTGTTCTATATTGTTTAGTTATCACTAACACCATTTCACACTGAATGATATGAACGGACACAGAATCTGGCTGTGCCAAACACTGAGTGCACTGCACTTCCACGGACTTCCCAGGAGCTGCTCTTCAGCACTTTTGTAATGAGGGATGTGATGGGAGCACAACGAGAGGAAAAGAAAAATCTCTTATTTACAAGTTTTAACACAAGCAAAAGCCAATTTAAGTGGATTTAAAACCAGGTCATATATGTCACAAATTAGACATACAATTTACAATTGGACCTGGATGCAATTGTAATCAAATTTTATCTTACAGGCTGCTCTGAAGATTTTTGGTTTTTTTTATTGTAGCTCCAGAAAGAAAATCTGAAAGTATTAATTTGAGCTTTTCCAAACACTGGCCAGAAGAGGGAGCCAAATGCCAAATCAGCAGAAAGCCACCTCTTCAGGACTGGTTTGCAAAGGAAATGTAATCTCTAATCAGCCAAACAATTATAGAAGCTGAACATTTGAGCCCATAAGCTTTGTTTATTTTTAGAAGATGGCAGCAGTCTGTAAGACCTTATTCTAAGGAAACAGAAACACCTCCTGTAAGTGCTCAGGGTTACACAATAAGAGGGGGAGAATGTTAGGGAGGGTAGAACATACATACATATGGTCACATACATGGAGTTATTCTGCTGTCAGCTGTAATAATTCCAGACCAACTTGTACTCTGCCTAACATGTCCCCTCCGTCACAAATATTTTCTCTTATTTTGAGCATTATCAGAATAGCAAGACTTATTTGCTAAAGAGAGAAAAAAGAGCCAAAATGACACCCTGTCTGAATTTCCATACTTCCAATGACAAGGTTCCTCTGAACTTCACAGGAGTTTAAGGTTGGGTCTTTGCAATTTAAAATCTATATTAGGCTGAAGTGAAATCTCCAAAGGTTTTTATTGGTAGTATCAAAATTCACTATAGCAATTCTAGGTTTCATGGGCATTTGGGAATAATCTCTACAACTAAAATTGTTTATTTTTGAAGTTCTAATTACAAGACTATCCTGACCATAAAACACAGAGTTGAAAGTACATCTCTCAAAGGACGGACAATAACATGTTTACACAGGAGAATGACAAAGTAAAAACCACAGAGAATAATCACCAACTACAGAGCTTAGAATGAAGTTACAAAGCTTCCAAAGTGAATCAGGTCTCCTATGCAGATCAGCAAAATTCAGAATGAACTAAGTTACACTACTTCTGTGAAAGGAACATTTTGGGTTCATTTAAGCTGCTGTGAAAATTAATGTCACAGAAAATCTGGCTTTGCCTTATAGAAAAGTCAAAGAATAGTAAAAACAAATCAATATGCTATGAACATAATCAAAGGTGCGAGCAAATACCCCTATGAATAGAAGAACTGCAATACAGCCTAGAATAAGTTTTGGAAATTGTGAATAAAAGTTGATTAAAGTTAATTTAAAACTATGTCACATTAGTCAGGAGGTCAAAAAGGAAAAAAGACTCTTTTGAAAAGTCTCGCTGTTGCAGGGGATTTCTGGTTTCTGTACTGGACAAGAACCTGCCTCTGCACCCCTGTGAGAACCCCAGTGCAGGACTGCAAGGACTCCTAAGCTGCATGAGAAAAGACACTATGGGAATTTAACTGAAAATTCAATAGCTGGTAAAATGATCTGTCCTGACAGATGGGAACATTGATTGGCAAAATCACAGGAAAAGAGGTTTAATGATTATCGAAACAGAGAGGGGCAAGTCTGGTGAACTAAATAGCCCTTTCTTGTTTCAACGTGTTATTTCCCAGCACACAAAGTCTTCTGCAAACTATTCCACCCACACAGACCCTTTTCCTTAGAGGAATTCTCACTTATCTAGCATAATCAAACCCAGTGCTCCTCACAGCTAATTATGGTTGCTTCAAGATAACATGAAACAGATCTGTACAAAACGAAATTATGAATTTTAGGAAGATAACTAAAAAATGTTATTCCCAAAACATACTGCCAAATTACATTTTACAGCTATCAATATGTACACAAAGAAAAGCAAGACTTGTAAATTAAGACGAACAGAAAAACTTTTTCAGGAACTGATGTGAAACCTTCATTTAAGGAAGAAAAAAGAAAAAAGGGGGGTGGCAAGAAAGGGTGAGAACCACCACACACTGAGGAAGCCAGAAAAGCGTTTATGAGAACATGCACACACAGAAAAGGAGAGAGAAAGGAACTATATGATTAGAGACAACAGAATACTACTAATAATTTTCACTGCTCTTAGAACGGAAAAGCTCTGGCACTGCCGGAAGAGCAAACTGGCATGCTAGGAAGCCTACAGGCAGACTTCTATCCAAAACTGATCCCTGGATAATCTGCTAAGAAGAAAATGGTAATCATCACAACAGCTGTCAGTATCTCAGAGACACAATGCGTTATCCAGAAGTATATGAGAAAGCGTGGCCATGCTGGCATCACAGAAGGGGAAAAATAATGGACAGAGATACCTACTCTTCTATTTCAAAACAAAACAATTAAGAACTTAAGACTATTAACCACCCCAGTGTCTATTTAAGATTAAAATACATAACTGAAAACAAACATAACTTCCACAAAATAAAAGGTAATGCTTGCCCATTGACTGCTCCTATTAAAGCACAGCTTAAAACAGCGCTCTGTCAAGAAACAGAATGGTTTCTACTGAGGGGTCTTTTTATTGCTGTTGTGGTTTCCTTAAAGAATTCTGAGAAAATGTCAGGGATACTTACACAAGTAATCATTCGTGAAACTACCACTTCTGGTCAACACACTATTTCAACATCACGTGTAAATGTGTTTGCTCCAACATGAAGCTGGGCAAAGAAACATTCTCCTTCCACATGAAATTTCAGTTCTTTGGTTCTGAGCCACTGCAGGAACTCTTAATTAAGAGTTCCTGAATTTCTAGGTCCATGGGGAAGGTCACAGTTATGCATGGGCTGAATTGTCAGAAAAAGCAACCAGAGTTTCAATAGACATTCATCAAAACAATCAAACTAAACCCAGTAAAATGTCTGATTTTCAACAAACTGAAAAAAAAAATACTCAGGAGTTTTTCAGAACAGTGCTAGTTTGAAGCCCTACACAGCTGACATGAGGGAAGCTATAATATAGCACAGTTCTAAACTACAAAATTACAGTGCACCATACACATGAAAGTCCATAACATTCAATTTAATGGTTTTTTTGCATTGCTCTCTTCCTTTTAGTAGAGCTTTAATCTGTTTTACCCATTTAACCCTAAATGATTGCCCAGTTCTGTTCCACAGCAAGGACTCAGACGGATGCTCCTGTACCTTTGAACGAGGCTAAACTGCATCTTAACTTAAGTGCAGAAGCAGCACTCCTTGCTTGTACGAAGTCCAGAACAACAAGGCTTCTATGGCTGACTCTGGCCTCCAACAAACAAACATTCAAAGGGCTGCAGGGCCTCTGCACACACGCTATTACCAGAAACAGGCCGTGAAAACTAGATACTGAGTAAAGAATCATATTTATGTTCTGGCTAGCTACAACACATGAAAAATGAAATGTTTATATTCCAAAACATCCTGCAACGACTACATCCCTTTGCACTGGAAAACTCAGTAACTCTCCTGCACTGAACCTGAAACTGGGAGATGTCAGCAGCAAGAGACTTTCAGGCATAAAAGGGAGCCCCACCTGTACCCGCCTCAATATAGCTCCTTTGCACTGACTAATGCTGTCAGACAGAGGTTAAGCAAGTCTTTAGAAGTCACATCAAAGCCACACTCGCTTCAAGAAGATGCGAACATCCAAGTTTGTTTTTCAGTATATAGCCAGTTTATGCAAAATATGCCATGAAATTCAAATCTACGGCCCTGCAAGACGAAACGTACCTCAGCCCACACCCTGGTGAGTGGCTCTGCTCCTCATTCACGTTTAGGGCGCAGCTGGCAAGAGCAACAGTCTCGCACTACACATTAACTTTTTACTTCATGAGTTACTCTAAGAGCAGGGTGTTTTCGGTTTGGTATTTATTATTGTTTCACTTGACTTAATGGTGTAGGTCAGAGTCTCCAATTCATTTAAGTGCTTTCATATTCCTTTCTGAAACGTTATTTTGTAATTTCCTGCAGCCATACCCTTCAGTAAATCACATCAGATACTCCTATGCATACTTACAGCAGCAGTACGCTAGAGGGACTATTTTACTTCTTTCCATAGCAGTGCTGTGTCTGAGTTTAAAATTTGCTTTAAGTATTTTAGTGGGCCTCACTTTTTATTCTTGTTTCTTAAAAAAGAACTTACAAATCACACAGTTCAAGAACAGACTTTTCCACTTTTAGAAGAAACAGAAGTAAATCATTCTGCAACTCACTGCCTCCCCAAACAGGCAACATTTCCTTGCTATTAACAGCTGCTGTCAGGACTAGGCCCATATTTATATTTCTGATGTTTACCTAAACTCAAAACATGAAGTGATCAACAAACACTGATGGCAACGGTTTCATAGTTTATGCCAATAAAACCTAGAAAGACTCACTTGTGGGTTAGATCTTCAAAGCAGTTGTTTCCATGTATGCACTTAAATCAGGATATGTTTTTATAAGACACAGTAAAAGTCACCAAGACTTCATAACCATATTACATATCAAATCTTTTTTCAAAATCTGGGCATCTAGCTTACTTGAGTGTTGCATTTTGTTGAAAACTTAACTTTAGTCTCTCCCCTGAAGTGAATTTATTTAGCAGATACATAGAAACAAATTAGAATAACATAAAGCAGTTATTTGCCAATGAAAAATATTTGTAATACCAGGCCTTCTTTTGGATATGCTACTTTTAGATACATCCACATGGGTTTCTTCCCAAATGGGTTTTCATCAAATTTTGTGGAACAAAAAAAATAAATCTTCAATTACAAAGGAAAATTAATCCTTCAGAGAGTTGATAAGCTCCTTGCCTATGGCCTGTCTCCATTCCAGTCTCTAGGCTGGAAGAGTGATCTCAAGCACTCTTACATTCAAGAAAACTTCAGATCTCTAATTACATGTCCAACTAACATGCCTCCTTATCAAGTGACTCTGAAATAGTTCTGTCTGGTGTGCTGACTTGCAGTTATATGAAAGTATACCAGTGTAAATACTATATAAAACTAATACCTGTTTTATACGTAGTTGTAACTACTCTCAAGCTAAGGTCTATGCATGAAGAGAGCCTGATGGCTGCATAAAACTGATTTAGGTACCACCATCTCAAAGGAAACTACAGAGCTGCTATTTGCATAGCCGTATTTTGTTATTCAGAAAGAAGGATGTTTTTCTGTCCATACTTGACAAAACTCTTAGCATCCTTCACTTTTGCATGCAATCTCAGTATAATTAACCATTGCCATTTCAAGAATCAATTCCTTCAAAAGCCTGTCTCAAGGACACTCAAATTTCCATTGGCAAAGAAGGCATTTGCTCATTTTATACACGAGAAATACTACACTCCATTCTATACTCTATCCCTTCCAACTGGTTTCCAAGTAAAATTTATCAGCAAGGCAACCATGAATAGAAAATGGTTACACATACTTTAGACTACCTATAAAGGCTACATTATATTTTCTGTGTTTTTCCTCACTTCATAACCCGAAAACTTTGATTGAAAGAAGAGCATATTGGTTTTGAGATGACAAATATCAAAAGGGTTTAATTTGATAAGATAAATTCATGCTAGAATATTTTAGAGACTCAAATTAAGAATATTGAAGGCTGGGGAGTCTTTGAGATATGTAGGTACCCATATTAATTACCTGGATATATACATACAGCAGATCATGAAAAACAAAAAGCTAATGTAAGTAGAAATTCAACGTTCCTAGAGAAAACGAAGACACATATACTCTGTATCACTAGAGTAAGGCTATCATGAGGCCAGTTCCAAGTGTCTCATATCCAAGCTACTCCAAAGCCAGAACTGCTTTGCCCACACGCTGAGTGAGTTTTCATTAAGCTGTTTTCACTCATACATCAGATTGGAGAGAGAGGGGGAAAAAAGAAATCACCATTTTGCGTCTCTGTCACTCAAAGATAAGATGAAAATGCTAAGAAAAATCATCATTTTGCGTCTCTGTCACTCAAAGATAAGATGAAAATGCTGTACATTCTCAAATGACATATTAAGAAAAGGTTTATGATCTGCTACTCTGCAGTTCACAAGGCCCCAGACAACCCTGGATCAGTACTGTACCATTGGCACAGTACCCATCCGGCACAGAAGAGGGGGAAAACATATCTTAATATTTTACTGTAATCCATCATTAACTTTTGAACCAGAAGACCTCTAAGGAACTGATACATCTACATTTGCATTTAACTTGGCTGACAAATGTAAAAAGGACATGTAGCTAAACAACTCCAGGGTGATTACACAGCTGCTGATCTAATAAGCACATTATTCCAAGTAAAGGGTGTTCATAAGTTAAATTGAACGTTTTGACTCCATCTGCCGTATTCTGGTATCATGTTAGTACTCTGTGTTGGTTCAGGTTAGTTTTAATCAAACCACAAGCCCCTTGGGAATTAGAAAGGATGAGGGCTTTTCAAAAAAGGCAGAATGAATGAGAACTCATTAAAAAGAAAAGAAGGAAGAAGAAAAAAAAAAAAAAAGGAAGATGGCCTAAAAGCAAATCCTTCATTTCACATAATGGCACCTCTAACAGGCCCTTAAAAACAAACAGAAAATTTCAAATATCAGCTATGCAAATATCCCTCTACTAAATACTGCTATGGCATACGTTGAAGTGTCAAAGTCTTACTGACACAAACACATAAAAGACAATTTACAGCCTTGGCACCCAGACCTTAGGAACACAAAAGTCTGCAGACTTCCAGCAGGAAGCTTCACATATAACTGAATACTGATTTTCATCTCATTCAAATTACGAAATCCAAGCTTTAGGTGTAGAGCACCAACAGCTGTAATCCAAAGGAATGTCATAAATTTACTTTCCACAGGGGTAATCACCAGCTGTGGGTTGCTGCCTGTTTCCTCACTGACATCACCTTCAGCTACTCCAATTCTGGCATCTCTTGTAGTCCATGTCCATTCTTCCATTTCCACTGAACTACATCCTCAGGAAATACACCTGAGGACTACTCCATCCTTCTTTCCCATCAAGGCTTAGCGTTGGCATAGTAGCAGTAAGGAAACTAGCCCAACTGTCCCAGGGAACCATGGCACGGAAATTCACAGCCCTGAGCCAGGTTTTTTTTGTGACTGACCGGAGCCTGCCAACAACCCTGAAAAACAGTTTAAAACCAGGTGCCAAATGCTTTTATGCAGAGGCAGCAAGGGTATGGTGACTGCTCTAAAAGCTGGTTTTGGCAGTCATGTGCGTTTCCTCTGAACACAGAGCCCACCTCCCAGCTGCCACAGGAGACCAGAGAGGTGCTGCCGTGCTGCTGGGGGGAGCCTGGTTGGCTCCGGGCATGCAAACCTCCACTCATGCCCTCCTGGGCACTGCCCGAGGGAAGTCTCATCTTGTATCCATTTTCTCCAGTGTCTCCACCGTGTCTTCACAGGTAAAGTGGCAGGAAATTCTTTCTCCAGACTCAAAAAAATAATCTAAGACAAAAAACCTCCTGGGTGTTGCCTCTTTCTGCTTGTAGATAAGCTAAGTACAGAAATGCAAACTGCTGGGTCTCCAAAAGCCCTCGGGAATCAACAACTGTAAAAGCTGCAAGATTTTCTCCAAAGCCTTGTAAGGAGAGTTGAGGTCGGGAGGAGGGCAGCTTGGCACCAGGAAGGCAAGCAGAGACAGAAGAACATAATTTTAAAAAACAACTCTGGAAGATATAAGAGGGCAGATGATCTAATGTCCAAAAGGATGGGTTAAGGCTGGACGTATTTTCCGCTTCAGTAAAAATAAATCATTT
Organism: Alca torda; assembly: GCA_008658365.1. Lineage (NCBI taxonomy): Eukaryota > Metazoa > Chordata > Aves > Charadriiformes > Alcidae > Alca > Alca torda. Next base: position 11,524,982 of record CM018087.1, on the reverse strand, counting down.
GACATTAAGTTAGAAATATCCAAAACTGAAGAGTTGTGTTGTTTTCTTTTCACATTTCTAAATTATACCAAGCAACACTTGATGCCATGTTTACATTACAGATGTAAAGTATCTATAGTGTTTTTCTCTGGGACAGTAGTTAAAATAAAAGTGTAACTGCAGTTTCCAACAACAAAGGGCAGGTTGGACTCCTCACGAACCAAACTCCTCCTCCACCTCTTTCACGCGCTGAACATTTTTAACATTTTATTCCTTTTATAGGGAGTGATATGTCTGATCACGCAAACTCCTGAACTGGAATAGTGGGACAGGCAGCTCTAACTACATGGGACTGCACACACAACTCCTAAACCCAAAAAAAAAAAAAAAGGGGGGGGGGGGGCAAAACTGAATGCTCTCCAGGAATTTCTAAGACTCAAAGCCATATTATTAGGACTATAATGAGCAAGTTTTTAATAATCTGTATCCAATTATGGACACAAATGTATACACATTAAGCAAAAGTTGCGCTTAAAATCTCATTTTTTCAAACTTCAGGTCAGTGATGAGGCTAGTCCAAAAGCATGAAAGCTTCCCTAGACAGTTCTGCTCTTAAAAGGAACTGAGAAAGTCCAAACTGCACAAGTGGCACAGTCCTGTTAATCTCTTGGTTCGTTTTCTCCAAAAGGCAAAGACACTCACCAATCATGGTGCTGGGGGGGAGTTTTAGCAGCTGCTTCCTGCCTGCAGCTTGTGGTTTTGGTTCTATGAATACCTTCCAGCCCTCCCCATGCCTTGAGAGGGTTTGGGTTGGGTTTTTGGTTTTGGTTGGTTGTTTTGGTTTGGTTTTTTGTGTGTTTTTTTTTTTTTTAAGATGTTCCTTAAAGAACGACAACCTTCCTTCATGCACTGCTGTGATAGAGCACTTGAACACTGCAGCTAACAGCATGAATGCAAACTGCCTTCAAGCATACTATCCTTGTAAAAGATGAAGAGTGAAATAGGATTTTGTCCTTTCTGGTGCATTTATTACATTACAGGTTTTGCACAAGGGCAAAGGAATATAAAAGGATGTCTAGGACAGTACTGCAAAACCTAGCTGCTATTAAATAATTCGTTCCCTTCATAATAAACTTTAGAAGGAAAATGTATACTTGCAAACAGCATCTTCAAACTGTAGTTAGCTTTGATCAAGTGCTCAGATTCAATGATTCGTAAACACTCTTATTGATGATACCACCATTTTTTACCATATTTTACATGGGTCATAACACAAAATAACGAGGGACAAAACAGCTTTTCCCTGCATTTTAAACAGCACGTTTTAATATAACCTTGATTTTTTTTTTTTTCCTAAACATAAGCATCCATTTTAAAATCCCTAATGACCTAACAGTGAGATTATCAAAGGTGTTCAGACTTTGAACAGAATGTTTTGGGTTTTTTTAATAGGAATGGACATAAATCAATGGTGTGTGTTTTGCAAAGTTATATTTCTCTTGCCCTTGTCCCTTAACAGATTACAAAAGACTATTTTTACATGTTGGAAAAAAACAAGCAAATTCTCTGAACTGCAACCGCCAGTTTGCACACTATGTATACATTTTGGGTGTTCTTGACCTTGGATGTTTAAAATTAGCATACAAATGTTTTAGAAGGAAACAAGTGCTTTTGTACTCATTATTGACTGCACTTCAAATATTGTTTTACATATGCATCCTGGACTTTAAGTGACACACGGTTTCTTCACTCCTGCATTATTTCACTTTAATATTTAAACTGATTCCTTGTCAATTTTTATATTAGCAAGAAGGATATTTGGAGGACACTGCGCAATGGAGCTTTTCTTCCTCTCTTCTGCTAGAAGCAGAGGAAGATCTTTCTCTTCCTGTCTCGAGTGAACCAGTCACTGCCACACCTCTCCCTTTTCTGAATTTACTTTAACCATTGACTATAAATTCAGCTACAGTGTGGCTTTGCCAAATGGTACCAAGTCACACTTGAACCATGAAATTAATTTAGTCCAGTACACAATCACTGAAGATAAGGATATTTATTAGAGGTAAACACACACCATATGTCCCCTCATTTTCCGAGAAAAAAATTTCCCCTGCTACAGTGGGCAGTGCAAAGGGAAGTGAGCTGTTCTCTTTCATGCAACGACCCTCCAACTCGCTCACAGTGGCTTACTAAAGCCCAAGGTTATCTTCAAGCCTCACGCTCTAGAGATCTTTCTTTTCTACCAGAAGAGCCAAGGGATTTGATCAATCCATTGGAAAAGCATTGCACTTACTTCAACACTACAAAGAGGTACACAGTACCTAGGATGGCATAGCTCAATTTTACTCTCACTGTCTTCCACTCTTATTTTAAAAATCATCATCTTTGATACAGGATAGAAAATTATACTTGAGAAGACATCCTGCAGCGCGAATGGCAATGCTATTAACTTCTACTGCAGAAACCTGAAAAGGGCAGTGGTTTGGTTTTCTCCCTAATCATCTGTTCATTCAGATAAGAAAAAAAAAGCATAACTACACTACTGTAGAGAAAGAAAATACAGTGAGATTTATGTTCTCATTGTTTGTACCTAATTCTCCTTGAGATGGAGCCCTACGTTGAAGATTACAAAATGAATAAGAGAAACTAACTTGCTAATTTTATTTGCTACTGCTTCGTTATTCTCTTGCTTTGTTCCCTTGAACATGCAGGAGCTTGCAGGTTGTAACATTATCTATGTATATATCTTTCCCCTCAGAAAGAATATTGTACTTACAAAATGCCACCACAGAACCAAGGGAAAGTGGGATTCCTCCCTACTTTCCTTTTTTTTTTTTAATGTTTGTCATACATTTGTACTTAATGGTGATAGCCTACAAAATACAACTCTGTGCTAGTCAGTGTCTGACTGACATATCTTTCTTCGCGCTGACACTGATGCTGTTCTTACACTGCCTATGACAAAATTAAGCCAGCCAGGCCTCAGAGATCTTACCATCTACAAGATCAGTTAGAAGACAGAAGAGACGGACAAACAAGACACTTCATTTAAAATCTGAATACTTTTTGAATTTTCATTTTTATCTGAAACACACATGTATTTAGGTCAATGTTTTTTTCCCAAGCCAGCCACCTATTAACATTATAAAACACAAAAGTATTTGGACACAAGAATAATTGCAGAAGATCAAAAACTCCTCACCTCTGTACCAGGCACAACATCGTATTAGGTGTTATGCCCGTATTATTAACAAAGGGAGTCAGAACCAGATCTCATAACAACTCTACATCCCTGGTCCATCCCATCCCAAGTCCTTCCCCCCCGCAGATATAAAATAGAGGTGCTTCTTAGCCACTCTACACTCGATGACGTGCCATCTCTAGTTAAGGAAAACATTCATGGATGCTCCAATACAACTGTGTGGTTTCAGGCACTCTATTTCTCTTACAGGAAGAAACAGCTTTGAGTACTATTTTGAAGAATGCTTTATTCTTCTGTTATATCCATATCTGAAAACGCACGGTAGCCAACATGTCCGATACTCATCTAAGAACTGCAGCACCGGACATAAGCTGCAGAGAGGAATCAAATTTCTTTATAATATATCTAACAATGTTCAGTAGCTTGTAAGAGACTTGTTCTTCAGTTTTCACTCATCTAGAGATTTAAAAGTAGATTTTGAGTTCTTCAAGTATGTGATAGGGATCATACTATGTATTTTAGACATAGATGCTGTGATAAGTAAGAGGATACCGCAGATACCTATCACTAGCCATTTAGTTGTATTTAATATTAAAACGTCTCTTGAGATTTCACGAACACTATTGACTTCAGAAATTTCTCTCCGCTGCTGTGTGCTCTTCATCCACTTTTTTCTGCCCTGCACTTCAGCTTGCTGCTGTCTTAACTGTGCTAACCCAACTGTTAGCATGGTCATGTCATAAATTACATCAGAGAATTGATACACAGAGAGAGAGGGAGGGACTGATTTCTTCAAGTGTTATTCTGAAGGGCAGATGAGCTCCTCTACCTGTTTCCCAGGTCAGCCACACCAACAGGTACATTGCCATGACAAAGTGAGGAGAGCAAAGGAGAGGCAGTAACTTCAGACATTAATCTTGCCTCTCAGAGTACATGGGACTGTACCTCACTTTATACGGTTTATAGGCATTTCCAAACATTTCGTCTGGAATTGTGCTTAAAAGCATTTGTGAAAGGACAGAGGACTGAACACATCCCAGATTGGTAACAGGTTCTGAAACTTCATCTAAGGCCAACTTCAGTCCTAATTATTCATGACAAAAACACTAGTAGCACACAAGAGTTCAATGAAACTCTTCACATGAATAGAGTTGGGCATTTCAGTCCAAATACGGTGTGTCCAAACCAAACACAATATCCAGATCCCACTTCTTTTGCGGTCAATGCGCAAAGTCATTTTGGGGAGATAAAACTGGGAAAAAAAATACATTGCTATCAACCAACACTGCATAAGTGCTCTGGTTTTATCTAACATACAATATGAAAGATAAACCTTACATGATACCAATATTCTCCTAATAGTTTGTCATAGGTATTATGGTCTCATTGAAAGGTGATGTTTGTGTTAAAGTTAAATTTTCATGGGTCAACAGCCCTGGGGGTAAAAACAAAAAGAATTTCAAATATCTAAAGCTTTCTTCAGGCCAGCTGCAAAACTCACAACCTTCACTGTAAGCACAGGCTGGGAGCAAGTGTTTTGAAGTTGTAGTCATGTCCAGCAGCAACTTAACTTGCTTGAGTAACACCTCTACATTCTCCATTTTTTATCTCCAATTTCAAATCTAAACCAGAGATCACTTAAAATGTACGCAAGATGATGAATGCTAAACAAAGTGACTGAAACAGCCTCAATGCCAAAATTACAAAGAAGCTGTTGAACATTAGTGCTCCCACAGTAACTGTAATGTTTCTTAAAATTGTGTCCCTCAACATATCTCTCATTTTACTTGGCAAGCACTAATTTTACTGCTCACAGATATTTCTAACAGCACAGGAATTCCCTTGCTGCACTCATACCAAAAATAATAGCTTCAAGGATGAGACAGTATCAAAACCAGTGAAATAAAGCAATGCTTAACTGAGGGAGATGTGTGAAATGTGATCTTCAGACAGCAGTGAAGTTGGAGAGTCTGGAGAGAGAGAAGTTTTGGGAACGACGAAAACATCAACAGAAGAAAGATGTGAGAAAGTAAGTTGAAGGAGGGAGGGTGAGGCAATGGAGGAAGCGGGGAAATCTCATTCTAGGAAAGTAATGTTGTCAGCTTCTGAAAGGGTTTGAGATGACAAAATGTCATCTCAAAAATTAGGAAACAAAATAAGAAAGCTGAAACCAACCTGAAAAGCAAATGAAATATAAAATGAGAAGAAAGTCAGAGTTCCCTCAATGGTAATTTGTTTCCAAAAAAGATGCTGCATGTTTTCCACAAAAAGGAACAAAAATATCAATGTATGAATCTTCTTCATTAGCTATATTAACGCTGTTAGTTTGTTGCTGTAGCTGAGGTACCTAAAGCATGCACAGCACAGGCAACGTAGATTTTGTGAGGTATGTGTATCAGCTTCATACAAGGTACAGTATTTGTTGTGAAGTTAGGTTTCACTTTTGAAAAGTTTTAAGTACTGCTGTTCAAGAATAACACAACCATTAAAACCACTCGTATACAATGCTTTTTGGTATCACTTGTACTGTAGACTATGGAGAAAAGCTTTTAAGACCTGCATTACAGCAAATGATAACTATTTATTTTCTATTAAGATGAAGGTCTGGTTCTCGGTCAAAATTTAGTGTTACATATATTACAAAGAGGCCAGGCTACTGCAGTACAAGTTTAACTTTTCAGTGGATTTTTGTTTACTGATATACTTACTTTTCCCACTGACTGTGACAGAACATGCACCACATGGCCTCCACCTTCAGAAGCCAACTACAACTTATTAACGTTCAATGGAGCAGGCAAGGAAAAAGGGCTTCTGACAGGATTCACTGCCTTGCTAGCTCAAGGCTCCTGTGGCTATGAGAAGCTTCACAGCAAGAGGATTTTTCCCTTAAGAATTTAGTCTGTCAAGTGAACTAACATGGATCAATTTAAAGCCATTGTGAGGTGTGAGGGACTCTGTCAGACAGATTCTTTTCTACCAGCCAAGCAGCTTTGATACAATGGTACCAAGTCACAACGCTTTTTTGAGAATGCTGACCTTGCTTTCAACATTTTCCCTAACATTATGAAACAAATTTATAGTTGAATTCCCCCGAGCTCTGCACTTGCAAACATGCAAGGAAACGCATACCTACATGAATGACCAGTTTCACTGTGCCTGAGTAAATTGTTTTCCATGTGCACACAAATGGCAGAACAAGATCTAGTATTAGTACGTTTAGTTGAATAGCTTCATCTACTAGCTACTATCTATTAATAAGTATCTTTTTCATTATATTATGGGACTGAAAAAGTTTTTAAAATCATCTCATGACTTGGTATAGAAAGCAGCTGAACTTCTTTGTGAGCTTACATTATTTTTACTTGGCAAAAGCGATACTTTCTCTCGAATGTTTGTGAAAACAGCTGCCACTAAAACAGCACCTGGATTCATCTTCACTTCTTATTTCTGGGAAACCACTTGGAAAATAACATTTTGGATTTTATTTCTCACCAGAGTAATGCAATGAAGAATCTTTCATGCCTCCCAGAAAAATATCTCTAAAGGAGGGAAAAAAGCTTATACTCACTAACTCTTATTTACTGTCCTAAATAAGACACATCTTTTCTCTTAGCCATAACCAGAACATTCAGACTATATTCCTAGATGGCTTACTTCCACATACTCCATCTACTCCAACGGTAGGAGCTGAAGACCTGTCTTGTAGCATCAAACTGTATCAATCTTACGTGGCACGGGTGCCCAAGTTAAACAAACCAATACATCAACATCCAAATTAGCTTCTACACAAATGAACAAATATCATTATCTTAAGCATTCTTTGTCCCCCCTGAATTAGGCAGAGATTTGAAACCATACTAGCCCTGAACAGTAACACACAGAAACTTGCTGAGACCGTCCTGAATGCCTCCCGCCTCGCAGTGCTGCCGAGACACTTGCTAGTCGACAAAACAGCAGTAAGAGCGGCACAGAGAACAGCAGCCCGTGCCGGTGGGAGCTGCCACAGCAGAAGGCACTCACACCAGCAGCACAAGTGAAAAAAAAGCCAGGGTCTTCTTTCCATCGTAACTGGAGGGACTGAACAGACGAGCTGCAGCCTTCTCCATGCAAAGGGAGAACTCAAGTAACTCGTCACCGCAATGGCCTTACGGCCTGACTTCACATCCAGGTTTTACACTCACAGAAGTTAGTACATCGTTAACAACGTCTCAGATTTCCCCTCCCCTGCCTTCATATGCCTCAGGCAACTCAGACTGCCAGCACTACATGGAGCTTCTGCTTCTGCAAACACACACTCAAGCAGAAATGCACCACAGAAGCAGGAACGTACCGTACAGCAGGCTGTACTTCCCTGCTTTGCGCTGCGCTCTCCATTCAGCCCAGAGCTGTGCACTGGCAGAAGACTCTTGCTATTTCTATATATCGTTGTCTCTGCAAAGATCTTGATCAGCTTCTGGAGTTCATAATCCAGGCTTCTTAAAAGTGCCGTTACTCAGGTACTTTTTACTGCCTTACTTTCTATGACACAAGCCTTGTTTTCTGTATTCGAACACCAATAGTAGTTCACCATCACATTTGTGAGTACTGATTTGATTAGAAATAGAAAGCTAAACCCTCCTCTTAGATTCAGGGTTTTCTAATTCAGTTTTAAATGAGTAATCAGTTACTGCATCTTAGAATTTGATTAAAAAACACTGAGAAACTCAGGAAAAGTAAATCTGGTGTGAGTCCAAATTTCTGACCTCTTGAGAGCTCACAGCAGTTCATATATGCATGCATCGATCAATATTTGTTATAGACACCAGTACATGAATGATCTCTCCTAAACACCTCTCTACTGCATACCAAACTGACTATTTTTTAATGTCAGCTTTTTTAAAAATTAAGAGAGGGAAACACGGTTCTAAGAAAAATTTACAACTTAAGAGTTAAAACATCCATTTGAGTCATTCCAAATAAATGAAAATATATTCATGGCTTGCAAATTTTAAAATTTTAAACTAATTTTATTGAACATTTTGTGTTAAAATTGTAAGCTCCTTCTTTGCAGCTTCATTTCAAGAGTTTTGGGGGCTTTTCAGTTTAGACAGAGGAAACAAAACTTTATCAGAACATCAGTGCTAAGAATTCTTTCTCCTTTCTAGAGGGCTGCTGGTGCCACATAACACCAAAGAATGGTCTCTGTATGCTATTCAACATATAAAAATATGGTCTGAATCAGATGCAAGAGGAAGCAAACAAAACCATGCTTGAAAATTTCTTCCTTACATGACCAAAGTGAGAGAAGACACCCTCATATACAAATGTATAAGAGGAAAAGAAGCTGAACTGCAGGATTTCCAATGCAGCTATAGTCTTCCTCTTGCAACTTGCGAGTACTTATCTAGCAGGCAGAAAAATTTGAAGATATATTTAAATACTCACAGGAATAACAGGACCAGTCTCCTGGCAAAAAAAAAAAAAAAAAAAAAAACCCACAAACACAGAGACAAAACAAAACTACAGAAGCAAACCTGAAATGCAGAAATGGAAAAGGCCCAAGAAGCACAGTAGGGAGGGGGACATACACCACACTGCAAAGCAAAGTGATGAGAGAGGCAAGGGATGAAGGCAGCAAAGGAGACAAGGCAGCGATGAAGAGCAAACAGTAACTAATCAGGGAAAATGAGTTTAAACATTATGTGATGAGAGCTTAATTAAGTAGAAATTATCATACAGATTATGTTCTTTAAGCGTAAGGCTAGAGCAAGGGAGAACATAGGCCAGCACCAAAAGCCAAGCGTGGAGGAAAGAAACTGGCAGCCCTGCGGACCAGAGCCTGCGGCGAGTGAGTGGCCGAGCAGTCTGCTGTCTCTGCTTTACCGCTTCACCACCTGCCTGTATCTCATCCCTCATCTTTCTTCCTTTTCACTTTAATACAGACCAATAAAATATCATCTATACAACTTCAAAACCAACTAATTTTAAGAAATCCCAGCAAAGCTATAAATGGGAAAGCATGAAAACATATTCTCCCGTACACGTCCCATACTTCTGGACTTGTACCATGGGGGAGACATGCAGTAGTTGGTATGGGTGTTACTTTGTTAACATGAAATTTGTAAGCAGCACCTTTTCCTAGTGTTTAGGAGACTCTTCAAGGCATAGGCGGACTACTCACTTCCACAAGGGAAACAGACATAAGGAAATATCTGAAAGCTCTACAATTTGAATAGAAATTTTCTCATGCACTCCTATTTAACTCCTCATCCAGCATCAGCATGCTTAGCACAGCTGAACTGATGGTTAATCTAATTAATAATACATACAAAGGCAAGATTTAAAATCAGTCTGGTTGGGGCTCCTACAGATTCCAAATTTATGCCACCCATCTGTGGGTGGCAAATCTCCATCAAAAAAAAAAAATAAAATGTAAATGTGAATTACTCTGTAAAAGTTGAAAACCAAAGTCATCTTATGCTTAAGTTCCTACTATTTCAGCTCTTTCACTAAGTTTTGGATTATATTATCTACTGCTTGATAGATATAGGAAAATGACTTCGTCTCTCCTATGTTCTGAAAAAAAAAAATGAATTCACACTCCATTTTGTTTAATTTTATCAGGAAAACATCTGTAGAAAGTGAGACATTATTGGGACTTTTATTTATTTAAAATCAGATGCCTGGTCTGGAATCCACTTTTTCAATCACAAACCACATGCTAAAATGTTTTAATAATATTAATATAAATAAAAAAATATTTATCCTAATTTAAAGCAACCTTGTACTAATTTGGCCAGGAAAAACCTGTTTGTTTTCTAATTAAGGTACAATCATGCTTTAAACAAACATTTTTTGCCACAAAATATGCAACTGAGAAAAACCACCTTATACCTAGTCTACATCCAGCCTCCAAGTTAGCATATACAAAAATGCAGACCTCACCACTTTGAAAATTGTATGACGACATTTCTAATCTGGTGGTTTAAGAACTTTCATTAACTTCACTGAGCTAATACTTCAAGACTCGTAACAAAGCTTGTTTCAAACACCCTGATCGTTTCTCACAGATCACACAGACTGTGTCCATCCACTACATAGGGTACTCAAGTTGTCTAAGCTTTCTTTTTAGCTAGCTGAAAAACTCTAAGGGAGGTCCTCCCCAAATCAAAACACATTAAGACTCAGTCTCAAAATAAATCCAGAAATACGCCACTCGACAATATACAGTGTATCAGAATAAGTTGTAAGAGAGGCCGCCATATACTCAAGTGCTTAAATCTCAGAAGATGTACATATATTGTGCTTTTCAAATTAATGTGTGGTGACCAAGAGATAAGATAAAATCATCAGAAATCGCAACAGCCAAGTAAATATCTTAAATGCAAAAGAAAGTGATCTCAAGAGAAACATGCATAGCTATTCCTGGCTAGCCAGTTGTTTCAAACAGCTATGAAATTTCCAATTCATTACCTGCCCAAGTGAGGAAAGCACTTAAAAGAAAACTTGCAGGTAAAAAAAAAAAAAAAAAAAAAGAAATTTGGTCTCACTCCTTCTTCCACTGCTTTTGAAGGGACAGCTTTTGATGGCAAGAATACATTGTATGGCATCATTGCACCACATACAAATTACAACCTCTTATCAGGACTTTGACAGCAATAATATTTAGACAACGAGTAGAGCCAACTGTTTGGACAGTGGCTGCCACAAGCTTGGCATTGTTTCCCTTGCAAACACCATGTTTTACTTTGCAAATCTTCATGGGTCACGTTCTGCAAGGTGCTGGGTGACGTCACCTCCTAGCTATCTCCCCAAGCCCAGAATCAACAGCCAAGGTATATTCAGGTGCATCAGTCAGAGAGCCTACAGCTATTGCTATGCCTCATGCCACTCAGGAAGACTATTCTCTTTTCACCTAGCACTGGGGGAGGAAAAAGCTACATGATGTAGTACTGAGTCACTATGAAATCAACAGCCTCTCTGCTTGACACTTTAAACCGCACTGTGAATTTTGGACAACAGTTTACCCCAGTGAAGGCTGAATGGGAAATTATGGAAAACTCCCCACCCCACCAGTGACTACATTCTGTTTTTGCTCCACTCCCCTGCAAGGGCACAGGCAGAAAATCCTCCTCTAAGCCATTTACATATTTTGGTAAAAGCTGGATTATACAGTGCACTGAATTACTCAGCTACTATCAATTAGCCACTGCAGGAAACACGCATCATGTGCTTGCACAATGTCACTGATGTATTTGTGCTCAAAACAGTTTAGAACTGTTTTGTACTTTAGAAACACTTTAAACTTTCAGCATCTTAAAGTTAATTTTGGGGGAACAAAATACATTTATGAGAACTAGCCCCCAATTAGTTTTCTTAAGTAATTCTGCCAAGTGTTCCTTACACATTCACAGAAGAAAATGGTTTTCAGTTGAAGATACATTCAGACCTATAAGCAACTCTATTTAATTTGGGAATTTTATTTTATTAAGGTTAAAATTTGCATATAAAATATGCTCAGAATAGCACCTTCCAACAATTCAAATAATATCCTTTTGTCAGTTTCTTCAGCATCACACTACCTTGTGCAGTGTACCTATGTTGCTGCTTCATATTAAAGGCTCTTTACAGGCAGGTCTTCAGACCTATGTTGGCATATTGCAGTTTTAAACTGTAATTGGGTGAAATCTAAGAACTGATTTACTTGTAGAGGATAGCAGTAGCTGAAGTGTGTCATTTAATTTCACTTTTGTTAATCATTTTATTTGAGAATACTTTTAGTTTCTTCTGCAATATTACTTTCTACTTAGCAACTATCATTATTTACAAGTGGTTTTAAAGAGGTTTCCAAGTTTATCAGCTAATACATTCATCATAAGATTTTACATTGAATGGTTTAATTATTGAATGGTTGTTTTGGAAATTAAATTCTCAGTTTCCAGCCACAACGTTTCACCTTCGAAATCTCATTAAGAAAGCCATGAAAATCTGTTTAACAGAATGCCTCCAAATAAACCTCATCTCATGCTTCACAGTTAAAAAAAAAATTAAGATCCAAAACCTAAGATCCAGCATTTTGCTGTAACATGCTTTGACCAAAAGAAAAAGCCATCTCCTTAAATACACTTAGCATTTGCACAGAAAGACGCATCAATTTTCCCAGCAAGATAGTCTTTATGATCTCAATCACCTACAAATGATATATTCTTTTCAGATTTATAGATAACTGTGTTGGAATACACTCTTCTGATTTATTTTTCCCTCACCAAACTATTTCAAGTATCCATCCTTTTCAAAGGCATGCAGTAGCTGTGCATCTGACATTTATTCATAACACAACTGTGTCAGAATGAAACACAGCAGAACCTAATTCTTCATTAGCAAACACCTCTGGAACCCTGTCACCAACATGTTAAGTAAAAGCCTTTTAACACATTTTGTAAACATTTCTCATTAACTCATACCTATTTCCTTTTTATGAAATACTCAAGCATTGTTTCCTGCTGCAAACCATTCACTGTAAGTTTCACTTTCTATTGAAATTGGACGGAAAAAGTGGTGAATGAAATTACAACCAATCTAACTACCAGAGCATCCTTCATGCTAAACAAACCCTGAATTTTTAATACTTACAAAGAAACCAGCAGTAACTACTGTCTTTGAAAATACATTATTATTTAGGACTTTTCACTCAAGTACGCTTCTGCTTTACATTGGAGAACTACCAACCGTAAACAGCTGGCAGGTGTTCACCCCCTTGCCTGCACGAAGAGGGTCACTCCACAGACTGAACAGAAAAATCACTGTCTGGCCTTCCACCAGCACACTAACATCTCCCTGGTTTGGCCCCATGACATCACTGGCAGCTAGTCTTGGAGAATGCTTATACCTGCTCGACTAACTCTCCACAGGAAATCCCAACCCTGCGTAAGATATGGTTTAAGACACCATCTCCCTAGCTTGTAATTTTTGCCTCTCGGGTAGAGTTCAAGAGCGGCCCAAATCTCTCTGGTGGAGGCTTACCACAGACATCCATCAATAATGTTTTAAACTTATTGTGTATGTGTGTGTGTGTATATATATACACACACACACACACACATATATAGGCTAGGAGACATCTTTCAGTAAAAGCTATTAAAAAAAAAAAAGCTTTAGCTATTTCATATCATTCCAAGGAAAAAATACAAGGAAAAACCCAAACTTAGGAATTACACTTTCGCTACCTTTTTTATATTGGAATGGAGCAAAGAAAGTCACCAAATTTATTGCTTTAAAACTACACATAGATGATGTATCAAGTTAATTGAATTGCTATTGTCATCATTAATGCATAAAACAAGAAGACATTTGTCTCCTAATCTTTGATTTTTACCAAGATGCAGACAGCTAAGATTCAAAGTGAGCTGCAGAAAACAATAAGAATAGCAGGTAACAGTGCAAAAATGCCTTCTAGGTAATTAATAGTGTTGCTTGTGTCACTCTCTTGCTCAGACAAAAGGCCAGGCACAGAGGAATGACACTGATCATTACAAAGAACAAAGTTTACCAGTATCACAGTAGTTAAGCTAAGTTTGTTATAATCAAAACTCTTCAAGGATAGACCAGTAAGAAACTGAATGCTTTCTTACATAGATCCTACACAAAATCATTTCCCATTTTAAACAGTGTGACCAGTTCAGTACTACTTCTGAATAAGCATCCTACCGTATCTTGAACACAACCTACTCAAGCTCCAACTTCCCTGTTCCTCCAAAACTTCTTCCACATCAAAGAGAAATGCATGCGACCAGAATTCAATGCTATAAGTTCAGTGTCTCCAGGACACATCAATCAGATACACCTAACAATTGGACAAGATCATCTTAACAACACAGAAACGTGCTCAGAAACTCAGTTTTATTCTCTCATATTAGCAGTTTCTCATTAACTTTGACTTTCCAAACTTGGTCACATTGGCTCATACACTGAACAGAGGCCTACATTATGTGAGGACTCAAAGTCTTCTGATACTTCCAAAACATCCCAAGCACTCCCTGGATGAGAATTTTTCATTAACAATCAAACACTTGTGGTATATTCAACGCTTTGTGATGTGGTCAAAAACAGATTATCAGTAGCATTTTCACCAACTGGAAGCAAACATTAGAACTTGAAGAGTTATGGCAAACCTTTAAGAAATTCGTGAACATTCATTTGGAAAGACCAGTGGGGTGATAGTCCGCTAATATTCTGTCACAAGAACATTAAAGACCATAATAATGAAATATTCAGGCCTAAATATATATGCTCATGTAAAAGCTATAAGCTCACGCTAACAGTTTTAGATTTATTGAAGTTACATACCTAGCAATTTGTACAGACTCTTTGGTGATGATCGCTGCAACAAATTATTACAGATAAGTGTACTATATTTATCTAGTGTCTCTAATGGTTTCCACTGTTACACTATGGCAGTCTATTTCTAGAAATTTTCAAGGACTTTTTGAAAAGGTTGTTGATCAGCTATACCATTATTCATGCCACTTGGTCACCCATCTCATCACTTTGCCCAAAACTGTGATTTATGTTCTTTGGGGCTGGAAGTCATTTGTTGTTATGATTTAAGGGAAGCTTTTAGAAAGACTACTGAGTGCTTCACCTTCATGTAACTCTATACAAACAGAAATAATATCTAACAAATAAGGTCTTGCATGCATGCCAAGCATTTTAGCAGTTTTGCAACAGGCTAGTGTATTCTTGCTCATTTTGTCCAAAGCATTTCCGTGGAGAAGGAAGCCGAAACCTGTCCATATCTTCCATTTCTTCATTCTCCCACATTCACAAGTACACCATGAAGAAGTTCAAGTTCATTCATCCCAAACCAGTCCCTCTCAGCAAAACACTTCAAAACATTAAAATGCTACTCCTAAAAGCAATTGTAAGCCAGTTTCTTGAGCAAACCACTAAGCTTTTCATTTTATTCTATCACTAAAAAAATCTCAGAGAATGAAGATACAGAGCTCTGTTTTTAATGAGTCTTGTTTTCACCAGTTCATTTCTCTTTCTCCATTTTAATATCTTTACAAAAATATGCCATAATGTCTTAGCATATTCCTCAATGTTCTGCAGTTTTAATATGACTTTATTAGTGAAAGTGCTCATATTTTGCTCTATTACCTCACTCATTAAATTCACCACATAAAACATGAAACAACTGAGGTTAATCTCAACTGCTTCAGTTTTATTGAAGGTTTCCTAAACATTTTTTCTCCTCTCTCTTCCTGGAAAGGTATATAACTTTTTATAACAACTGTTGCTCTTTGTTATGTTGATTTTGGTGTGTGCACCTCATGCACATCTGCCTGATCTTCCTGGAATCTGTTAAACCTGAGGGAATACTAACACACCAGGATCCTCAACTTCAGCATGACTTTCTGCTGCATCATAGCCCGGATTTCCTTTGCACTAACAGGGTGACTAAAATGATCACAAATTATGTGACCTTAGTACATGCACTCAATATTTTCACAGCAGTTGCTTGCTTTTACATAAACTAGCCTTTTAAGTGCCACTTGAGAGTTAGCTACACTAGACATTATGTTACATGCTTTTAAACAATTAGGTAATTGTTTGATTGGTAGCAGTTGATATTTGATCCCCTTGTTTGTTTTTTAAAATCATGACTGAATATTGTATGTTATTTCTAGACATCTATTGTAGGATAGTTACTGGGGGGGGGGTCTATGGCTATGTTCATATTAGATCAGTTATATCATAAAAAACACTGTGCTCAGTTATCCATTGCTTAGACTATTTAAAAGCAGAGCACACAAAGTTCTTTTTCTGACAATATCTGGACACCATTTTCCCCCCAGAGGACTTCAAATGCAGCTCTCTGAGGCCAGGGAGCATCTATTGACATACCCCGCGCTGCAACTAATCCTCAGATTCCCATTTCTGCAATGCATTAGTTGCAAACTTCCTTCGGAGAACAGGGATAACAACAATTTGTTGCGGCGTACCAAACAGCGAAGAGTGCTGTTCAAGGAGTGTGTGGAGCTCACAGAGCTGAAGGAACAAGTATCAACAGTATTTGTTGATTCTGGCACACAGGTAGAAAGGAAGAACCTGACAACCCTGCGCTAGTGAAAAATGACTCTCCAGCATGGAATTCATAATGAAAACACTGTCTGGCACCCCGCGCGCGTGGGAGGGCATTTCATGCTCCGTCAGGAACTTAATGCAGCAACAATGGAATTTACTGATAGAAAGGTGAGTGAGTGGGAATGGGTGAATACTGTAGAACTCAAGGAAAAACAAGTTTTATGTAGTTTTAGAAAGCATGATTTAAGAACTTTCCTATTTCTGTGTAATGTAGCCCCTCTTTTTTCAAGCACAGTCTACAAATAAGAAAGCCTGTGCTATTATACTTGAAACAGAAAAAACCCTCATCTTGTAACAGCTGATATCAATATTCATACAGAATTTACGCATTAAAAAATACTCATGGGGTTACCTGCTTCCCTGTTTTTTTACCTATTCTCTATTTACATGTTGCTACTTCAGCTTCATCTCTGATTCCCATCCACACCACATACACCCGTCTTTTTCTCTAATCACTGAGAGATCAAAGAGTCTCTGCAAAGTGGAGGACAAAGTTCAAGACAAATTTTCATGCGTTATATGTCAAAGCATCTGAAAACAGCTCATTTACCCCTAGCTATTAAATGCAAGTTTCACCATTACATCAAACATTTTGTAACTGGTATTTCACAAGGCTGTTAAATGTCTTAGGACTAAATAGGCAGTTTACAGCTGCTACTTCTACCATGCACAGAGTTTTGCTGCCATTTTCTTTGAAGAGTTGAAAAAACATCAGAGTATTTAAAAAAAAAAAAAAGAAAAAGAAAAAAAAAGATAGTTTCCATCACCAGATGTCTCATCTGATTTTTCCCTTCAATCTGATTTCCTTGAAGGCACATTGTTCATTTACAGTTGACACATTTCTCCTCTTCCCTCCACTAGCATGCTTAAATAGGCATTGAAGTCTGTCATATTAAGCAGAATATTCCATTGTAAAACAACAAATTCAATAATTTCTTTATAAACTCAATTGAAGCATTTAAAAGTAGCGGGTATATAATGCTTATGGAGTCACCTCAGCTACAGTTTATTTACATCTCACCACTAATAAGTACTTGCCAACTTCTGACATCTCAAGACACCTTCCAGTACATTCAAATGTGTTAGAGGCTGCAGGTATTGCACACCCTCATTCCATCACCTATTTGGGCAACAGTTTGGAAAACAGAATGTTTCTAAACCTTGTTATCCTTTTTTGTTTGTGCCTGCAATCATTTTAAGATCATCCATATTTTGTACACATTTAGGGAGAGCAGTTCAAAGAATTCTTTTAGAAACAGCAGAATGACTTGGTTGCAGTAGCACGAAAAGTTTGCAGCGCTGGTTTTTTGGCCTTTCGCATATATACAACTTCAATTCAAGAAGGCTGGATATTCAGGACTATATTGGAGTTGTTAATTATAGGAAAAAAATAATGAAGGGGAAAGTTGAGAAGCAAAGAACAACTTGAAAAAGATAAGCTTTCTTATTCTCACCTCTGCTACTAGCAATCAGAATTTCCAAAGTAATAAGTACATTATCAGATATGCCACTGAAATCCCATGCCACGTTATATGGGTGCTCTCAGCTAACTGTACAAACAATACACTTAAAACCACAGAAATAACTCAGCATAAGGCTAGCTATATATTTTAATACAGTTGTAATTTTTCTCTCCACTTTCTTAATGTCCTCAAGTTCACCAACTGCTTTAGGAAGCTGAGTACATGCTCATTTGCAGAGGCTAGTAAAATATACAGATTAGCCTATCTAAATACAGCATATTGCAACCTCCACTCGTGTGTAGCAAGCTTCCACACAAGCACGCAATGGAAACAGCTGAACAGCAGAGCCATTATGCACCTAAAATCATGCCCAACACAGCTATTGCAAGGATTGCACAGGCTTGTTCAATTTAACATCTCCACCTCTGCACAAGCAGCTGTTCCTGCGCACATGGTTAGCCTCATTAAAGAATCCCACACACCAGCATCTTTCAAATTTGTCACTGCATTTTTACCTGGTAGTTTTCCAAGAAAGGTGACAAAGGCCGCTAAAAAGGCCAAGACTAGAGAAGCCATTGCTTGTAAGCACTATCACCATCACTGGAACTGAAATACCAGTACCAGGAATAATTAGTCTATTAGTTCTATACTGTGACAACAAACACGGTAAAAAAATCCATGTCTCTGCATCCAATTTTACTTTGACAAGAGAAATACTAAATATTGTGTATGGAAGACAGTATATTTTTTAATCAATTATTCCACTTACATAAACTTATATTCTAAAATAATTTTTTTAAAATGACAATGAAAGAGTGCCAGAAACATATTTGTGGGGTTACATTCAGCCTTAATTCAGAACTTGTTTTCTGGGTATTGAATGATGCAGCAATAATGTTTTGCACTGCAAAAACTTAGACTGTATTAAAAAAAAGATGGGCTGGTTATGTTTATGTAGCACAAAATGTGAAACTCTCAGCAATTAATTAGAACATACAATAATAAAAAATTTATGTGCATACATGTCAAAGATTTGAAGCAAGCATTAAGATACCTGACTTATTAAATACCTCACATAAGACATTGTTAGCCCACCAAAAAAATAAAATGAAAAAACAATCAAACCAAACAATTTAAATTCCTGTTACTTGCACAACCAAAACAAAAAGAAATCTCATTTTTAATAAGCAATACACTAAATTTATAAAAAAGACCACATTTTAACAAAAGCTTTGTCTTAACCATTATTTATGAGGACAAAAGATGTTCAGCACAACTAAAGAACAAGTGGAATTGCCAGGCTTATAAAAGTTTATACTCAAAGAACTTAAGACAAAAGATTAAGAAAAATAGTTAGATATTTTTTGGTTAATAGTAATCACTGAACCATTTCAAACAGTCATATTGCAGCCCTGATTCATGCTTGCACTCTTACATCATCTTTACCTCTATGTCTACCTATAAAAAGAGCAGTGCATAAAAATTAGTTAGTGAAATTATGATTTCTTAAAAAAAGGAATAATGCTTCAGATCTACTAAATTTGAATAAATAACTATTTTTGGTGCTACTTCAGGTAATTTTTAGACCTTTTGCTGTGAAATTAGGGTAATGATACCCTATGACTCAAAAGCGGAAACCAAAGTTGAACTGAACAGATGCTGGCAATGACAGATCAAACAGAAACGTAGGAGGTTATGAACAATAGACTGGAAAAAGCTTTTACATATAGAATAACTAATCATAGGCTTACAGAATATACTTCAGGCTATGTAAATTAGAATAGTCACATTAACCCACTATAGCTGTGTCTGAGCTTTACAGCAGGTCAGAAAAAACAACAGATTTAAAAACCAACTGTCAAAAAAAAATTTACAAGGGCGGATACATGGGTGAATTTCGAGCACTTGAGACTAAAGAAACACGCTCTGTGCCATGTGATCTTACAATGTATAGGCCCAGGGTTTCTGATTCCACCAGACAGCACGCACCCACAGTTTGCCACCTTCCCACATTTCATATACCCTTAACTCAGCATCTTTCAATCCGGATTTTTAACCTATCTACGCTTTTCACACCTTCAGAACTTTTCTACCAGGGATTTTTCTCTGCCCTTTATTAGCCCCTCCAATGTAAATCTAATTCTTTAGCTTTCTTAATTCTTCCCCACTGTTTTTTACTAATGAATGCTCATCCATTAGTCACAACTTCTACACCACATCTACCATGAAAGTCTTCTATACTCAAGCAGCAGAACACAGGTGTCACTCAGGATATAATTAAAAGGATCCTTACCTTTCCAAAATCTCTCACATCAAACAAATCGAATGCTTCAAAAAGTTCACTTTTCTTCATCCCAAATATTTCACAACATGCCGAAAGAAAAGTCCTTATATTCTTCAAGCAAAGAAACTAGGGGAAAGAAAACAAATATACTAAGCATCAAGTGTGTCAATTAGCAACTTGTGTGCTCACTTTGATCACAAATACACTATAAAATTCACCAATACAATTATTTGTAAGTCAGCACTTCCACACTATGCTGTGATCTTCCACTGCTTCTAATTCAGCCACAGAAGTTCCCTTCAGACTCAAAAGCATTAACCAAGATCTGAGTAGACACTTTGTGAATAGAAACTATTTTCTCTTTTTACATAAACAAAGAGAAATGACAATATGCTACTAGATACAAATTAGTCTAAATACAGACTTAATTTTCAGTTCTCTATAGACAGCATAGAACAAAACAAATGAAGTTACCTTAATAAAATTATATTATAAGAAAGTTACTCTTCATTTATACATCAACTGTCTTCAGCTGTTAAGATAAAAGTCTAGTTTGAATGTTTAATGAACACACGTGCACTGTTTTAACACACTAAAGACATTATGAATACATATTCTCCATCTGGAACACAGGAGCAGATAAAATTTGCAATTGAGAAGTCATTTACAATTCATCTAGTGGAGACTTAAGATCCTCAAACCACCCTGATTTCTGTACTGAATCAAAGGCTATTTCCCTTGAAGTTATCCACATGCATTAATGATCATCTGCATCTGGAAAAGAATAAAGCTTCTGCCACAGTGCTCTTCTTATAAGGTTTTTAATGCATTTTCCTGTAGACTATTTTTTGGAAGACCTTACCAGTACAAAAGATGAGAACTATTAATAGCATTGCAATAACTAAAGAGGGATAGCTAAAAAGTACAATATCCATTCCTGATAATGATTAGCACCATAAGGTACTAGTACTCCATAAAGACGCTATTGTAGTCCTACTCTGGGCAGTACAGTTCAAAAGCAAATATGATATTTATAAGCAACAGTACTTCAAATGACCCAGCGCTGTGCTTTGAATATACATTTAAAAAGTACCGATACAGCAATGCAGTATTAAAACTGAGTTCCTAGAGTTGTCATGTTATAGTGGATTCATAAGAATGAGGATCATTTACATTAGGACAGATTATAGAATTACTATACATTCCAACTTAATGTTGTTTATAAAAGTAGTATTTTTTATATTATTATAGAGTGTCACAGACATACCTTTCCTGAGTGCATAGTAATAAATATACAAACTGCTCACTCAGACAGAATATGTCACTGCTTTACCTTCAGCATGAGAGAACAAAATACCAATTCAACAGGGAGCCCTACTTCATGTCTGACACAGAACTAACCAGCCTGACACAGAAAAAGCAGAGCACCTGATAGATCAGATTTACAGCAAAGTCACACATGTGAAAGTACCAATTCAACAGGAGAAGCTTCAAGAATGCAGAATACTGATTCTAGTAGGTGGTTGTGCATATCAAGACAACAACCAACAAACTCATCGCAAAGCATCACAAAAGCAATCCCTGCACAAACTGAAGCTCCCAGGAAGGTATCTGTGCCTGACAACTGCCACACCAGGTGTTAGAGGCCACAGATATACCAGGTGGAGCTGTAGCCTCCACCCTTCCCTCCACTCCAAACAGCCCCATCTGCATGGGCTTCCAGCACGTGTGGGGCAGCCAGTGCTGGGCTACATGCTGGGCTACTCAAGGACAACACTGCATTTATGCCAGACTGCTTTTATACCTAGTGAAATTTAAACAATGAGGCTAGCTTGCTTAATCAATATCATGACCCTCTCTGGTTTTGCAAATATTTTAATTTTCAAGTCAAAATTACAAGGTTAGAAGGCTAAGAGATGTAAAATGTATGTGCTTCTTCCACCATGACGCCGGCAGAAAGAACAAGAAGATGAGCTGGTTTGGGAGTCCACAGTTTTAAAAATGAGATGGCACATTCAAAGTGATTATCGTTTTCTGATATATTTGTTTCCCCCAGGTTTTTTATTATTTTTCTTAAAAGCCATCAAGGGCCACTAGGTTTGTCCAATGCAGAATACTGATTCAACTTGAATACCAATTTACTTTCTTACATTGAATTTCTCACAACCACTGACAAATTTTTTCCTCACTGGAAAACTCAACTGCCTTTTTAAAACCTAGGGTTTGAGTTTCAATTAGTTACTGCTGACGTCTGCCAGAGTGAAGAAAGCTTACAGCTGCATTAAGTTGTTTACCTCTAAAGAGAGCAAGAAGTTAAGGGAAAGACAAGAGCTGTCATGGGCCTAAAATCTGGCCTAGATTTGCTAAACAGCATTTTAGTGAGCTGCATTTAGCTTCTTAATATAGCTAAAAGAATGTTTAATGTATCAGCAGTTACGCATAAACAAACTGCCCTTCCCATTCTATGAAATTTCTCCTATTATTCTTAACAGAAGTCTCCTACAATAAAAGATAAAGATGGCAGCATTTTTTCAACAAGATTTATCAGTTACTTCAAATTTGGAGGGAATTTTGTGACATCAGCCTTTTGTGTTTCAATTATCATTACTATGAATTATATGCAAATAGATGGGAGAGCATATTACAAGAAATTAAGTTTCCCTTAGCCCACGTGTTTTAAAGAAAATGTTAAAGTACCTACACTGCAAGTAATAATAGACAAAACAGTATAACCCCCCTGCTAGTTCAAAGACTGCTTAGTGAGTTTAGTTGGGCATCTAATGATTCAGTATCCATCAATTTTCTCCTGTAAAATGAAATGAAAAGCTTATTACTAAACTATTAAGCTAACCACAGTACCTACAAGGATGAAACTGTGAGGTTGCTAAAATGAAAAATGTGTTCATATTTATATATGCTCATTTTGCGATAACATATATGAGGAAAAAAAAAATCTTTAAAAAGAACTTGTTATATGCTACTCATGTTTTAGAGAAGTTATTTGATTCTATTACCCAGGAAACTTCTAGAATGAGTTCCAAAACTTTATATTGCAATCATCTAAAGAAATTATTTTCTGCAATGAAAACAAAGATTTTTATCGCTGTGGTTGTTGTATGAAGAAGTACAAATTAGTAAAAGAAACCTCCAAATTAAAAAAGAGCATACACCTAAAATCTAGGAAGTTCTATAAAAGACAGCCCTCCTCGCTGGCAATAAGAAAAAGGCACCATCAGTCCGCAGTCTCTCATTAGGAAGTACAGTCCTCAGGATATTTGGAAACCTACTACATTATTGTGTTTCTTTTTCAAAGAGAAAGATTATACTTCGGCACACCACAAGGGAGATCATTAAAGGCATAAAGAGCAGTTGGGTACCCAGTTCTCTTAAAGATGCAAGGAGAGCTAGGCATCTCTCATTTGGTCTAATCTTCGAAAGTCTCCTCCACAGGAAACATTGTCTTTCAGTACAAGAACTGGTTTCTCTTCATTAAAAGATAACATAACTGAAAAACATTCTCTTGAAAAAGTTAATGCTGGCTTTTTTGTTGTTGGTTTTTGTTTTGTTTTGTTTTTTTTAAATTACATGGCTATATTAGGAGACAGCAGACCAGAATTCTTAATACGCGGATCAG
Source organism: Alca torda (assembly GCA_008658365.1). Lineage (NCBI taxonomy): Eukaryota > Metazoa > Chordata > Aves > Charadriiformes > Alcidae > Alca > Alca torda. The sequence continues at coordinate 11,501,295 of CM018087.1, read as the reverse complement.
TAAAAATATTGCAGTGGGGTAGTAAAAGCCATGAGTCCAAAAAAGTTTACACTAGTGAAAAATACAGCTTGTATCTGGCTCATCTCCAGGTTTACCATGAGAGAAGAACGTACCCAGAGACACATCAACATAATCACAACCCACTGGGGTTCAGGACCCCAAGAACAATTTTCAATATTAACATCTGTAGATTATCAAGACATTTCTAAAGCACCCTAATATTTCACAGCGTAAGTAGTTACACTGCTATAAACTGATAATGTCATTGTCAGGGCTGCTGAAATGGTACAACTCTTGTGATAAACCACTGTGTTTTTAAGGAACTGATTGGAGTTTTAGTGGCCTCTGGTCCATTCTGCACTGAATTTAATTTTGTGAGAGGCATTAACACATTTACTTAAATGAAAAGCACATTTGCAGGAAAAAAAAAGTCTACCACTTAAAGAAGAAGGTATGGTTTATATAATTGGGACCGTATTTATCTGAATTTAAAGTGGAAGAGGACAGGCAAACCAAATTATACTAAGTTCCACAGAAAAAGCATGCTGTTTTCTACCATAACATTTGCTACTTCACACAGAAAGAAACACTTATTTGAAGTTTTTTCAACACAGTACATGGTTGTGTGTGCTGACAGAAATGCAGAGAAATATTTTACAAAGGATACTGAATACAAATGACTAATTAGACACAAAAAGCACAGGCAAGACTATAGCTGCCCACAGGGAAGCCAGACTTCTCTAACCAGGCCTCTAATGAAATGAAAGATGAAATGCAAAAGAAAAAAAAAATCAATTTTATATAGCCTCTATTCATAGAGGTATTTCTCAGAAAATATATTTTAGCACTGAAGTACTTCAATGGAATAAAGGTCTGTTTGGTGCAGACAATAATGTAGATGTATCTTTTATACTAAAAGCACTCTGAAGGGTGTTCAGAGACCAACACAAAGAGCTCTGAAGATCAAATTCTGCCGTGAGACATTTATATGGAATTCCAACAGAGCAACACCAGTCAGGCGAGTGAAAACTGAAAGGCCAAGAAATGACAAGTATTTAGGAAAGACAGAGTTCTAATCCACTTTCAACTTTCTTTTTTTTAAAAATTACAAATAGTGGAATAAAACAGCTATTTGTATTTACTTCAACTTCCACCTCCTTTTTATTATGGTGATTTAGTCACAAGCAAGGAAGAAAGCCTGGGTAACTGGCAGTTTCCTTATATTTGTATCTGGATCACCAGACATTCATACTGCATTTAGGACAAACGAGAACATACTGAAGCCTGAGCATCTGAGACACTCTAAATAAATTCTAGGGTATAAAGGGGTATTAAAAACCCAATGGATCACTCTGTGTCAGGGTAGGTGTTTTTTTTCCAGGGTGATTGACTTTTGCTGACATTGTATACCCGTCCCTTCATCATCACACTTCCCCGCCTTTTTTGCATGTTCTGTTCACAGCCCTGCGCAGTCTTCAGCAGGTTCCCAATAACTGCATGAGAGCTGAAGCCAGTTGCTCCTAGCCACCATCATGTTGAAGCTATGATGAAAGAGTAAAAATATAGAAAAGGAAGGACTCTGCTTAGCCAGCTGTCCACTAAATCCACTTTGCCTCCTGTGGGAGAAATAAGGCACATCTATCAGGGAAAGTCCAGAAGTCTTCCCCTCCTACTCCTCCTCAAAATGGCACCACTTTATAAACTACACAGCTGCAGCTATTCGCCTTAGCCTAGTCTTTAAACAGCCTTAGAGGCATAAACAGAAAACGGTGGGGGTTCGTGTAACAGCATAATATGTAACATTTTCTGACAAAAATAGTTGAGGAAAGGCCAGATATTCAAAACAAGTGTATAAAAGGGAAGTAATCAGATGAGCAAATTTGGCTTCAATTCACACATCTCAGAAGACAAAATCACTTTCTTTTTTTAATTTCTGAAATACTGGTGTTAAATGCAAGGAGGCACATACAGGCTTGTGAAGATGGGAGATTTTTCTGTAAGTCATTTATGGTCTTAGAAAAGAAGAATTACACAAGAACAGAAGAGGAACAGATCACTGCCATAACATTTACATGCTCTTCCTACACCTCAGCACTTAGTGCAAAACATGGGCTCCTGACCTTTCCTGTCCATTTCTGGGATGCTGATGAGAACAGATTGGCTAGGAATATCTCATTTTGATTTCCACTCTGTTCCCGAGAATATACACAAAAAGGAAAATAATGCAGTTACACCTCTTGAGCACAAGGAGAAATGTGAAAATTGCCATAATGGATTTCACTGGAAGAATTGCTTTTCTGTATTCTGTCACCATGATTGATATGTGCAAGTTGTTTCAGTGAAAGAAAGCACTGAAACAGAACTTGTCCCTTAAAGTTGCCTTCAAATAAGTTGGTTAATGCCCTGAGGGTTGCAGATTTTTTTTTCTCGTCACTTGTTTCAGTATTTGTTGCAATAACTGCGTTGATAGGAGTTGCAAATTCCATACTAACCCTGTTTGAATCCTGCTAAATCCAAATCTGAGAGACCCAGGAACCTGCCACTGTGACCAAACAGCACCATCACCTCTTTTAGCTACGAAGTGAAGATACTGTGACCATACTGAACCTACGGAGCCGCAAGACCAAAATTGTACCTTGAACATATATACATAAAAAAGCAATAGTAACTAGAGATACAGACCCATGGGTTTCATCAGCTCCTACATAATGTGTATGCACAGGAAATGTCTAGCTTCCTTTAAATTCTTCCAGCCACATCCAATAAAGGAAGAAAATCAGGTACTTACAGATACAGCTGCTCATATATCAAGGGCTCCGCTCCATAAGCTAGGCTGCACAGTTCCCCAACACATGTCATCTTTGACAGACCAATCCCAAAAGCAGGGTTACCAAAATAGGAGCACATTATACCTCTATTAGATAACACAATTATTATTATTATTTTAATATTTGTATATTCATTAACACCAGATTATTAAGTACTCGGACAAAGCGGCATCCCACTGTGGTACTGACAGAATTGTACATTCAGGGTTAACAATTCAACACAGAAATCATTCCTGGCTCCTTCACAGATTTCAGCAGCCAAAGCAGATTAGATTAGTTCTGCTCTGCCAACAGGAGTAATTATCACTATATGCAGTAAAAAATAGCTGTAAGGATTTCTAAGTGAATGAAGTACGGACCCACTGATGAAGTCTTAATTCAACATCTATTAATGTCTTTTCCTAAGCCAGAAAGAGGAAAAAGAGCAATAACAGAGTCAAGAATGGAAGTTTTAACATTTCTATTGTTCCTATGGGTGCCACTTTTCTTGTAAAGATCTATAAATCCAGAGTCTTACTGAGGGTCGGCAATGCAAAAAGGGCCATAAGGAATTTAAAGACCAAGTCAATGCGAGAGGGTGAGTGCTCCTATTTTCAGTAAGCAAATGAAAGCTCCAAGGCTGTCTCCAGAGATTTTTTTTTTTTAAGTGTCACAACACCACATTATTCTTTTTCTCACTCTTAGATAAAACATATTAACTTGCAAATTACATTTAAAAAAGAAACTAACGCACACAGGAAGAACACATCACTCGCAGCAAAAGAATTCACTTTTAGGTTCTACATTTGGCCTCTTGTTCTGCAAACCATCTCCATCATTCAGATAATCAATATTTTTAAAGGTCTAAGCAAGAGCAAACAAGCCAAATGTTAAATGCCTCATAAACTTTGCTCTCCAAAAGAGTATAAAGCAGATACAGTAATAAAGATGGAGGAGACGGCACAATGAGTTCTGCAAGAGGCAGGCTCATTATCAGTATCTCAGCAGCTTGCAGCCTATACGACCTTAGCTCTTCGTGTAGTCACTTAAGAACCATTTTTTGGGTAACAAAACATGCAAAACTGGTACCATTACACAACTGTGAAGAATTTTGCTAAGAATAGTGCTATGCAAACAACAACAGACATTCCTTAATGCAGAGAATTAAGGAATAGCTAGGGAGATCTGTAGTGTTATTAGCTTACTAGATGTGGGCATTCTTTGAAGGCCTACACAACATATAGGATCCTGTATGAACTATAAAACATATTAAATTCCTTTGAACCACTGCTAACACAGTATGAATATTAATAGCATGTTCTTTATTTGCTCAGTTAATGTAGTAATGAAATATTCATAGAAAAGCTGCTCTTAAAATTCTTAACTGACTACTATTCAATTGTGTCTATTGCATTTTGGCTTGAGTATGAAGTTTTGTTTATGAACATTTGCTCTTCTCTGCGCTTCAAAGAGAGAAAATGGAAAATGAAACTTGAAAAAAAGCTGAGGAAGCACAAAGGATGCTCAGCTTTTATTAGTACTGATACGGAGTGAACAGAGGGCGGGTGGGGGGAAGCTCAGGACTTGTCATGCATTCCTGACTCTCTCCTTGGCTATTCTGGCGCTATAGCATTGATTAAGCAAGTGAAGGCAAAGAAGCATTTAAATTCTCCCTGTCCCTTAAGTCAAGTACTCCTACAAACCATGAAACTGGAAACTGGTCACCGAACCATTAGGCAAACACCCTTCATGTCCTACCACCTACATCAGAACAGGAGTCACTAGGCTGCCTGAAGAAGCAAGAAACCTTTTCCTCCATTACTTGTTTTGCAAGATGAAAAATAAAAGAGAGCTTCAGGAAAGCACACAGTCACTAAACACATGCGAATTTTTGGACCATAGAGCCCCAACTACAGGAATTCCCCAAAGTGTAATTGGCAAGAGGCATGGGAGGGAGCTCAGGACAGCATCCTGTTGCAAAGGGCAATTTTTTGAGTGTCCCTTTGGTCCCCGCTAGCAAGACTTAACAATTCTACTCTGCAGTATCTTCTCAAAAAGAACAGCAATTGGAGCACAATATGCAAAGTGCACAGAGAATAGCTAGGGAGTTCCTGTGCTTAGTTACCTTTTCAAATTACTAGCCCTATCTGTCTTACATCCCGAAGTTGCATGCCTAAAACGTCTTTCACAAAGGATCTCAGTGTCTTGCAAACAAATGCAAAACGAAGGAAGACAAAGGGAACACAGAAAATAGTCCTGAGGAAGACAAGAATAGGAGGAAGACAGCAGCAAGGAAATGAAAAGAGGACCACAGGAAAAGGAACAGGAAAGGGACAGACACACAGTGAAACAAAAGTTTAAAAAGAAAATCAAAATAGACCAACAGAGAGAAAGATGCAACAGGAAAGACCACTGAAGTAAAAAGGGACTTGAGTCTCTAATGATTAAATTGTGGGGAAACATGAAATAAAAGCCAAACACAAGAAAATTATGTGTTAAAATTTTCATATTAAAACACTTCAGACAAAACTATTTATGAAAATGCCGTTTAAAGTGAGACAGTAGTCACTGTGCTATAAATTGTATTTACAATTGTGACATGGAAAACTGCTTCTGTAAGAGGCAGAACTGTAAAGGACGCTAGTTTTCTACTGAGATGTATTGTCATTGGTCCTAATATAGGGTTTCTAATCAGTCACATTTCAACTTCGCAGTTGTATGAAACTGTTTTATAGACACAGAAACCTCAAAACCTACTCCTACCTAATGTACTTAAATTTATTGGGGGGAAAAAAAGCCCTGAAGACCACAGCCTAGCTGATACATTTAAAGAGCAAAATGAATGGAAAATCTCAAACAAATTAACACTCAATGTTTTCATGTTCAGAGGGGAAAAAAGCAAAAATTATATCCACACACAAACCATGAAAAACCTTACAGCTACAGTATGAAATACAGATCTTCACATCAGTGCTGAAGAGAACACCCAACACATTTGTTTCATATTGTTAGCTTGGTACACCAAGATGCTGCTTCCGTTTTATCTTAGTATCTTTTATTCATGACTCTGCTTGATTTTTACAAGTCTCTAATGTTAATGTAATAACATGAGAAGACATCTTACTTTGCCTGTACCTGTGCAAGGGAAATCAATTTTGGGGTGTAAGGAGCCCTATGAAGGTGTGGCAAAAGACTTTCATATAGGCCAAAGGCACAGAATTCACCTGAAGCATCCACACTTCAATTCCATTACAGAAACACAATTCATTTCACTATTTTTACCCCACCCCTAAAAATAAACACCACTGAATTAATCATCTGAACTGGATCTCCTTCGTGAATAAATTGTGGCCCTAGTGCCCTGGACACAGGCCCTACAAGGCCAGACCTGGATCTCAACTATGTAATTCCTTTACACAGACCTACAGTGTGGATTTTTTAAGATCATTTTTTAAGTTAGCATGTACTGGCTTGTTCTCTTCTAAGCACTTTTAAAAAAAGTCTCAAAAGCTGTCACCACTGAATCCTGCATGAAAATTCAACACAATGGGGGGGTGGGAGGGGGGGAATCTTCACAGGGTTAGAGGTGAACCTAACCCAAATAACTCCAATAGTTTTCTATTTCTTACCAGCAGACCACATCGATCATGTACTAGGTCTACGATTTCCAACAGGAAGGAGCAATATTCTTATTCATTATTGTTAACATATATAATTCATTAAATACTTAAAATGTTTTCTTGAATTGCATATGAGTAGTCTTTTCCAAGCTCTTGTGATCAATTGTTAGCAAGACCTTAAGGATATAAGTACAGCTCTCTACAAATTGCCAAATACAAATACAGTTGTCCTCTAGTTACCTATTTTAAAAATCCAGTGTTCTATTTTTGCTGATGTGTCACTTCAGGTTTGCAGTTTATTAGACCATGCTTTCTGTGGCAAGGACAGGGGTTTCTGATATATTCAGAGAACACTTCTCAAGGATTCCAAGTCAAGTAAGTAGAACAGCTAAGTTCAGAAGCCCAAATGACAAACCAGTGGGTATATCCATGAATGAAAAACAAACTCCAACAATAAATTTGCAGGATTGGAAATGAAAACTCAGTGGTCAGAGAGTGTACTGACTACATTTTTGCACCTTGTGATATTCTCTGGAGCTTCAACATACTGACCTGGCAGCAAATCTTTTGTGCACAGAGTGCCGTACAGTTGACATCTCAAAAGTTGAGGACGGAAGTCGAACACTTAGCTTCTCAAACTTATCATACGCTTGCATGGAGCTCCATCTTACTTATCAGGCTGAGAAAGTTAGATGCTTCTGCAATCTGTATTACCGCATATATTGCATTTGAGTATTTCCCAGTAACAATAATAGAGTTATCTATTAAAAGCAAATTCAGAGTTTGCTTTACTGGTCCCAGATTCTCACGCAATTTTGAGTAGAATAATGGGTACCAGATACATCATCTTTTTCTGCTCAGTAGTAAAATAAAAATGACCCAGGCTAGGGTGAGGTAGGCTCGCCTTCGTTCACCAAGCAAGCACCAAGTGTTCTACCTGTGTTTCTGCCCTCAGTGAAGCCAAGGCTCAGACCAAGTGCTGAGCCCTTCTAACAGCCAAATAATCAAACCACGGCAGAAAACAAAACAGCTCAACCGTCTCAACTATTTAACAAGGGGGTTTTGTCCCACTCTGTAGGAGGGGCTTTCCACCCCATTGCCTCGTATCAAAGAAAATGAAGAGGAGGATGGCCCTAAAATCTGTATTGCTCTCCATCATGACAGTGAGGACAAAAAAAGTCATACAAGTCTATAGTTCAAATATTTTAAACTATATAAACTATAGTAAATAAACAGAAAAAGCTGCAGCTACCCTCACATGCCATTCCACTGTTAATGGAAAAATCATTTGTTCTCTGAAGTTTTTATTTTTTTTTTAATACATGGATTCGGGTGATTTCATCTCTGAAATGTCTTAAACTATAAGCTTTCAGCACATATGTAAAGATTAAAGCAAAGGAAATTCTAAGTATGATTAAAAATAGGCAATAATGATTGCACTGCATTATGAATAAATCGTTACTACTGTTTAAGTAATCTAATTACATTACTTACATCTAATTACTTCACTTACATAAAAAATTATTTATAACCCAAATATAAACCTGCAGAAAAAACACTCCTCTTCCCAACACATCAAAAACATGGGAAGGGCAGAGGGGGGGAACAGGGCCTCCATCTTTTTCAGTCATTAGGCCATTGCACTGACATGGCGAGATGCTGCACACCCCCAGGACACTGACCACCATGGCCGCATTGCTCTGCCGGCTTTCCCAGCTGCTTCCCAGAGGCACGGCTGGGCTAGGGAGAGCCCGGCGGGGGTGACTGCTGGGAACAGCCCCCAGACAGCTGGCACCCACTGGGAGAGAGGGGGGCCTCCGCCATGGCTGCTCACCTCCATCTGCCGCTGGAGGCCTTCAGCCACATGCCACCCTTCCCACAGCCACCCACCCTGCCAGACCTCTCCAACTACTTCCTGGCGAGCCCGTCAGGACCCATACAACACAGACAGGCTGAACATTTGCCAGAATAAAGTTACAAGACCATACTGAATGCAAAATCCTCCAGTTCCCCAGCAGGCCTCATACTTCTGAGGTTTATGAAACAGCTTCTAAGCAGCTGATGAGACCGGCCGGGATGAGACAGGCCATCCCAAACATCCACAAACCATAATCTTCCAAAATACCTGGCTCGGTGAGGGGAACCACAGGGCCATTCGTTCCCCCTCATCACAAGAGGCCTCAGCCTGGGCACTCAGGGAAGTTCAGGAGACCTTACTGCCAGGGTCACCTACACCTTGGGAAGTCTAAGGCAATACAACTCCATAAACACTTCATGTTTCCAGATAACACAGACCAGGTAAAGCAGTATTAAAAGCAGATAGGAACTATACTACAATTTGTTTTGTCAATGAGATTTAAATACACAACTCTGCACAGACCACGCTTTTAACCAGCACACGCCTCGCCTCCGAGGACATGTTCTCAAACAGATGGTGTCACACCAGGACCTGCAAGATCCGCACTAAGTATAGAAACGTGGATACTTCCAAGTAAAATACATATCTTTATTTTAACCTACAGTGAGGAAAAACGTTTAATACCATTTATTCCATAAATAATAGCAATGTTCTAAAACTCTGATGCTTTATCTTATACCCTACTGCAAGTCTTTCAGAGGAAGGATGTACTTGGGCGATTTCTAAGACCGATTTTCATTTGGTCCAGTCATTTGTAGTACTGCATTACCTCAAATGAGAGTTAAAACGCTTCAGTGTTAATGACACAGCTTTCTGGAAATACTACTACATAGACTACACACAATTTGAAGTTTTGTTTTTAAAAAAAAAAATCTAGCAGAACACACCTTCTAGGTAAGTTTGATGAAGTATCTTGCTTGCTTTGAATACGCTGCCTCCCACTTCCATTGGATACCCCTCTGTTTCTGTACTGGAAAGGACAGCAAATAATTTTCTCTTTCCTCAGGCCTCTCATATCCTCCCCATGTTGCCTCTTTTCAAAGCTGAAAACCCCTCCTTTTTCTATTGAGCTGTTCCTTGTTGTTTCATACCTTTGAAAACCTCTACTGCCCTTCTCTGCACCTTTCTCATTTTATTACATCCTTTTTAAAAGAGGAGACCACAGCTACATAATACAGGAGCACTGTGGCTTATTTAGTAGACTGCAATGGCATAATGAGCCATAATGCATAATAGCATAATGAATGTTTTTGGCATAAAACAAGCCTCTGCAAATGCACTTTCCAAAAACCCTTGGGTGCTACATCCTCCACAGACATTTAACAGAACGGATTACTGTTCTGAAGAATCTGGTCCAGATGATGATGTGATACTGAAGTAGATGAAACAGTGGTTTGATCCACAGCTGCAATTCCTGTGATAAACAGGACACAAAAACATAAATAGTTCTCAGCTTCCTAAAATTCGCTGAGGGAAAAGTGAACTCATTTTTACAACTCTAAAAACGTAGAGACTAATGTGTTTGTACCCACAACTGTTTTCCACACAGAGTCACTCTGAAACCCAGTCATTGTTAGGCAAACTGCACTGCATTTCTTCAGTGACATGTAACCTTCCTAATTAAGGAATTCAAAGTGAAATATTGACATAATGCAAGGATCGGCAAGTTTTAGAACAAATTCTACCATTGGCAACGTTAATTTACAACATCATCTTAAAATCAGGTGACTCCTCATGAAGCTGCAGTAGGTTTCCTTCCTTAAGAAGGCTGACAAACAACGAAAGGTAAACCTGACATAAAATGTTTCAGCTGTACATCATCATAGATCCTTGCTGTCTAAAAGGCTGCATTCACTCACCCCAGCTGTCTGCCAAAATGAAACACATCATTAAAGGCAGCCAAAATTTGTGTGGGAGATGTGTCAAAATCACATAAACACCTACTTCCACTAGTATGAATTAACAGCTGTGATCATCTCAGCAGAGGCAAATGAGTGAATGCTCATGGAAACTCAACTGTCACCTCTATATGTGTCCCATTTGATGTCACGGCTGAATCACATTGATGACTTGCCACATAGTAACATTTGAAGTACACCAATGAACAGTCCAAAACTTTATTTCAAAGGATGTCAATTTGGCATCTCACAAAATAAAACATAACCATGAGCGTGGTCTCATGAGAAGGAAGGATATTTATGAAAAGAAGAAAAAAAAATTTAACACACAATAGAGCACAATTCAGTATTATTAGATAGCCTAAAACAATCAAACAGCGAATAAACTGAATACTATGAAAGCTCTACAGCAGAGCATAACTTAGAATTATCTGGACTCTCAGTCTGCTGAGCAATTTGCTACAGTACAATCAAGGTTTTAAATGGAGTACGTGGGCGCCAGTGAGAAGTCTGCATTACTGAACGATATTACATGCTGAGTCTTAAGGTACTGGTATCACATTTTTCTACAATTCAATAAAGAAAATTATTAAGTTACCATAATACAGATGGCTGTTTCAAACAGCTCATCATCACCAATATGAAGGCAGGCTCAGTAAAGAACCCAACATAATTGTTAAAAGATCTGGTCCTCAGTCTTCAGCAGGTAAAGTCCACGGGAGATGATACAAGACCACACGTCAAAGCTGCCTTTTCAACAAGAGAGCAGCATGGAGCCCAAGATGCGGAACAAGCTTAACGCCTCCATGCAGCCTCCAGTGAGCCATCTCAGATACCACAATAATTAAATTCTTCAGCAGCGAGCAAAAGGCAACCAGCATAATGGCAGAAAGCTTTATTGTTATTGTATATTGGCAGTTCCTGCAATATAGATTACAAAATCGAGGGGTGCTGATGAAGTCCGGGAGAGAGGCAAGGGAACAGAACAAGATGTCACACACAAGAGAGTTCCACTTAAATAACCATTTGGGGGACTCTACCACCAACGCCTTGTCATGCACAATTAACTTGCCATCAGGTATTTTCACTCTGTTGCTACACAATCACCTTGGGAAAAGAGCTATAGAATATTCTACCAAAATAATAAATCCAATTATAAAAGTACAATGTGCTTTGAGTTCTGACACATTATTCCAAGGGTCCGCAGATGACTAACTCTGTTAAGGGTCATTTTAAAGTAGTTTAAAGAACTCATCCCAGCCTTTAAGCTACTGAATTCCAGCTGACCAACTTCAGAACAACACTGCACGTATATTAGTGACCTCATGAAAACCAAATTTCCCAAACCATTGTTAAAAACACTTATAAAAGGTATTCCCCATTCCAGAATAAGGGGTGCATAAATGGTTCCCATTAGTTTCATGCTCATATTTTCATCTCTCTTAAATTCACAAATAATATACACATCAGCGCCAGAAATGTTCTACCACAGAGGGGACCTGAGAACCACTAATCTAGGAAGTCCTCACGCAGTGCTCTGCTGGTCTTCTGAACTTAGTGAAGAGAGCTGGATCTTACCTAATCTATTCATAAAATTAATTCTCATACACATAGAAAAAAATAATTAAATATTTACTATTTTAGGAACAGTGTATGCCAGCAGAACACAATTTAACTTGGTTTTATAAATACATCCCTATCATCTTAAATTTAATATCAACAACAAAATTCAGATTAAAAAGGCACACTGAAATCATAGCAAGATATGGCTGCTTGCACAAATCTACATAAAAATCAACAGTCACTCTTGTCATGGCTAAAAAAGTTTCTGCATGAGCAGTAAGCTATTACTGGTTTTGGCACTGATGCATACATAAAGGAAAACATAGCAACATAATGTAGGGACAGTGAAAGCATCTGCCTGCAAGCTGTAGGCAAATATTTTTTTAAACCTATTATACAAAAGAACACATACAAAAGCAGTACAAACAGCTGCTATAACATACTTTCAGACCTCTGAACAGGCATCAGCTTACTAAATTGCCTAACAGAACATCACTTCAAAACAAATGATTCCTTAAGTGTTTTTTTTAAACAACATATTGAATGCAAACATTGGAGCTAAGCTGTAAAAATGTCTAGGAAGCCTAGTTTTACATTTGATTTTGTTCAGTATTATTTTGTTCTACAGACTATTCAGCTAAATACAATGAAATCTAAATAAAATATAGCATAATCCTGGACCAGTTACTGCCTTCTAAAAGGCATAATAGCTTGGTGAGACAACAAAGCAGGTGGAGATTAGAAAGAATAATAAAATCAATATATATGTAATTTGTAACTGGGAATTTATAACAATGACAGATCTTCCTCTGCCTCTCTATGGAGATGGTTCTCAGCACAGGAGAAGTAATAAGAGTGATTTTCAAACAAGTGGACACAATAATACCACAGGGCTGATTATTGCCTTTTAAGGCAGATAAGCAGAATAGCAGCACGGAGTCCCTGTAGCAAGAGACAAACGTGTTCAATTTGTTGAAAGAAGATAATATAGGGTGAACAACTAGACAGAAAATTTATTCAGCAACATCCTTTTGAATGGATCAGAATAAGTGAGGTTATGTGAAACAAGGGCAGGACAGTAAATAAGCAAAAGAATTAAAATAGAATCTTGCAACTAGTTTTGTGGCTATATTATTCAGGAAATATTTGTATTAAGATCCTGTTTGTTTTTTTCACATTCTCCATTTGTGACAATAATATGCTACCTCTCAATATGTGTTTTAGAAAACACGTAGAAGTCAGTATACAGTAGGGATCTGAAGTATACAGACAAATTATTTAACTTTTGCACTGCTCATTCATTTCTAAATGAAACCATGAGTGCAGCTATGTGGGTATTTTCTATACCAGGGACTGGAAACTCACAAGTTTGTGACTCATTATTCCCTGGCTGAGAACGGCCGTGCCACACACAACCGACGGAACTGACTGATCCTCTGAACATGACTCACAGGTCTACCAAAACCGGTGTCGAGATCCTCTACCAGCCAGAGGCCACCCCATCGGAAGGCTAGCATCTCCCTAAGTATTCTTGGCAAACTCTCCCACAGCCACTCCGCTCGAGCCTTCCCACCTGCTTTAAAAGTCTCCTCAGGGCAGAAAGGGGCAGCAGTCTAACTTGTGGAGACACAAGTTATCCAAACATCTGCTAAAGCCTGCTAAAGCAATGCAAACCAAAGCTCACAGAATTCTGTTCTCTGTAATTCACACAGAAAGTTACCCTAAGGACGGCAGGGGGGCTAATAAATTGTCTGCCTTCTGTGTTATTTTTTTGCTATGTCCATCCTATCTACTTATGACAGCAACACCACAGTTAAGAGATGCAACTTCTCTACACGGAATTTATAAAGTAAGAAACAAGTAAAAACATCAGTTGGGTGTGTGTCTGCTAAATGTGGTAATTTCTTGAATGCCATAGAGGACATTGAAGAACATGCATATGAAATCCAAGGACCTCCTAACACAACAACATGGAAATCACTTCTCCTTTTTGTCAGCTGCTGCTGCTTTGAAAACTTTTAAGTCTGTTAATTAAAAAAATCATACCCATTTCAAAGCCAGCTGTTAAAAAAAAAAAGGAAACATCTGCCATTCATTTATTTGTTCCTTCTAATTCTTGGAAGACTTCTACCTCCAAAGAAGGTTTTCATCATCCTACGGCAACCAACATTGTGTTATCGTTAATACCAAGCGAGTAGACAGAACTGAAATAGTTTTTCTAATGTTGACTGAAAAACCTACAAAATATTTGGTCATGCGTCCTTCCACTGAATCTCTAGTCACTCAAGACCTCTAGCCTGCTTTCCTCTTGGGACATTAACAAATTTTCAAACCATAATATTTCAAAGAAAAATAGAAATCTCAAGCACAGACTAGGGTACAGCATTACTTCTCAAAATGCAGAAATACCTTCACAATGTCATAGCCCACACCTAACATGTTTGTTTAGAAGAAAAGAGAATCATACTGAAAAAGAGAAAACTCCACAAAAGCAAGCATCAGGAATTCAGTGAAACAGGCCAGAGGTATAGGTGATACAGGAGGGGCAGCATCCCCATAGGGAAGGAAAACAGCACAGACACTCCTGTCCTGCAGAGAGACTTATAAGAGCAAGCACATCGATAAGTGAGTACAGAGACATGATAACGGCTGGAAAAGAATATGACTAAATTAGAGTACAACAAATTTTTAAAGGAATTTCCCTAGTTAAAAACCACTCTCACAACTAGAAAAAGTGAATAAAGTTGAAGGAAACATAAGAGAGTGGGACAGACTTTACAATGGAAAACTTTAATGATGGAAAGCATTGACACAACTAGAAAACTAAGCAAAAGACACCTCCTTCCCAGCAGCATATTTCAGTTCTGAAGGGGCATGTGAGGAAAATGATTCTGAAGTTATGAAGGATCCAATACTGAAGTAAAAAAAAAATCACTGACCTGGATTAAGTCCTCATCAGTACCTCATCATGAAACCAATAGTTCAAAGCTGCTCTTGTATTTCAAATTATATGAAACCATAAAATCATCCAGCATAGTTGGATGAATGTCACAATAATTATTCTTCAAATACATGTTCTCCATTAAACCAGAACTGCATGACAAAATTTTAATTTAGTCCCACGAGAATCTTGAAAAAAATAATTCTCAAATGGTAATATTGAACTACTTCACCCTCACAAGGGGAGAAACGATGTGAACAAATCAAGATGAGGTGCCTGTTTATGGGACAGTTACTGACCATTTATGCCTTGACCCTACTGAGCTTTTAATTATAGCACGTCCACAGACTTCGGTGGAGTAACCAGCTGGGCATCGCTGCCTCCTCTGCTTGCGATGCCCATGAATTATCCCAGGCCTATAAAGACTGTGTCCATCCACAGAAAGAAAGCAAGTAAAACTAGAGAAACCCAAAGAAATAAATTGTAGTCTGAGTAAAATAAAAAAAGTTTCTGAGGAATCTTTGATAAAGTTATTCTTAAATTTCTATCTAACCTGATTTATAGTTGCCTTTAGCTCTCAAGGTAATCCCTCAGGGACACCATGGTGTTGCAAATGCTTTTATCTCACAATACAGATACTTAGTTATAGTGGTTATTTCACCTTGAGTATAAATAGTCCTCTCACCTCCAGCCTGGGAAGAAGAAATAAAATTATGTCTATCAGCCCCTGAAGAGTGAGTGGAGCTCACTGAAAAAAAAGAGAGAAAGAAACCATAAAGACTGATGCCCAACAGGAGGGAGCCATGGGATGAGCATGCTGGCTAGCAGGGCTGGCTGTTTCTGCCTTGCAAGCAACAAAGATACTATCTGAAGAGTGGTTAGAAATAACTACTATTCCCATCTCCACCTGCTCCCTCAGGACACAACCCCTGAAAAAAATTCCTCAAGTGCTGCCATGGTGGCACAAGCCTCCAGAGGTTGGTGGGAAGGGCAGGAATCAAGTGATGCTGCCTTCGAGAAGAACAAGTTTCCAGCATCAGTGGCTGATTCACCCTGCACACTCCCAGCACTAGCTTTCATCCTCATCGCTCCCCACTAGAATGGTCTGCCCCACCACCAAAACAATTTGGGGGACACGCTCACATGTATTGGAAACCTCTGACTGCAACAGGAAGGAAGCAGAAACTTTTAAAATAATGGGTAAAAGCAAAGCAATCACCATTTATGAAAAGTAGTCACTGAAAAGCAGCTTAAAACAGCCCAACATGCAATTGCTGTTCAAACACTGTCCAGTCTCTTGAAACCCTTGTGTTCACTGGTCCTAAAAGCGTAACTTCCACTCGAGCCTTCCTGCCTAGCACTCTCACCTACGCGGGAAGCTGCTTCCGGAGGAGATGCACTCTCATCCATGTAGGAAACAGATTTCAGAGGATCTGCAGATGCTCTGCAGAGGCCAACAGGAACAGTGAAGACAACAGGGCAGGGAAAACAGCTGAAAGGAAGAAAGAGCATCAGGAAAGAAGTGAAAGAGGAAACAGATGCACTGGAGGGAGAAGAAAATACTAGGGGGAGGGGGAAAGCAAATGGAGAAGGTGAAAGTAATATAGTCCAGATTGAGAGGAGACAGCACGAGCACAGAACAAGCTGCAGAACTGAGATGAGTCAAAATGAGGAAGAAGTGGAGACAAGAAGGAAAGAAAGAAAAAATAAATTAAAAAAAAAAACAATCCAAACCTGTCAAAGCAATACCTCTTACTAATCACAGAGCAGTCTGGGTTTCTGGGCACCTGAGTCAATGCAGAAAAATCTGAGAAATGGAAAATTATAAAGAGGTTGTCACTAGCAGAGCTGACAGGAAAATGAAATATCCTACAGAAATCCTAACATTTCAAAATACGATCTTTCAAATCAAGATGAAAGGCATTTTAAGTTCATTAAACTTTAACACAACTTTACTGAAACACTGGATTTCGAGGTCAAACTCTAATAATAGGTATTCAGCACAAAACAGGAAAAGCTAAATACTACTGCATTTCTTTTCCTAATAGTTTAAAGAACATCTCCCCAGACCGGCATTCCTGCAAAACCTTTTGAGGACTAATTTTCCTGTAGAACTCCTCCACCACAAATTTTATAATTTGATGAAACATTAGATGAAATCACTGTTCCTCACAGGAATGAAAAAGATACATCACTCAGGCATCATCTTTCCAAACATAAGTGGTTTTGCAAAACGTATTTGTGGTCCTGCATGTTGAGCCATGAATTTTGAAAACCGTTTTGAAGACTTAGAGAGCCATTCTGCACACCTGCCCTCCCATAGGTCATGGAAGTGGTAATGAGTTCTGAGCCAGAAAGACCAAGTCCTTAATTAATATGACAACCACCATCAGTAGACCTATGCAGAGCAACCCCTCCTAAACACCAGTTCTGCCCCAAAGGAGAACATCTCAGCCTTTGTTCACTGCTAATCAGAGGCTACATGGATTCATGGCCACTGTTGAACTGCTGATGGTAAAAGGATCTACTCCTCAGGCCTATCCCTAGTAAGGTGTGCTAAGACACAATGATACAAAATATGCCCCCTCTTGTTTCAGGAATTTTTTTGGTTAGCAGTTGTTTTCTTATGTTTATCCCTTTGGCCATGAAAAAAAATTTATAATTTCTTTTTAAAAAAAAAAAAATCACACTCCAGGAATACTATGTCATTATAACTGGGAATCCCACACACAAGTGCAAGAGATTTTTTTTATTCCATAATAGGTACTTTTAACACTAGAGAATAATTCACATTACATTTATTATTGCAAGGGCTTTCTGCTTTTGAAATAATGTGATGTGCTATGGGGCTTAGAAGCTACAAAAACCTAAATTTTTAGAAAAGAGAATGCAGATAGTTTAAATTAAGCAGATTCCCCAGAGGTCCGTGAATCTGAGCAATTATAGCTGGGAAGACACACAAATTTGAAATATGCTCCAGCCTGCTGCTCAGGAGGTTCTCATGAAGAGCAGCTCCCCTGTTCCCAGCATGGCTCAGCCCTTCCTACATCCGAACCCTCTCCCATCACCGTCTCTGTATTCACATGCATATTGCATGGGTTCCAGTCAGCAAAGGCTTTCATCTCAGCTAATCAATTTACCAGGGTCTTCCACGGGAAGGGAAATCTATAGGACTCTGGTACAACCATAGAGGCATTCCAATAGGATTACTGAAGTCATTTCCATAACGCTTCATAAAACCTGCAACAGCACAGAGACGGTAGCTACAAGCATTTTCTAAGACACAGTCCTTCTAACCAACAGTATCACTTAAAGACATGACCGAAAACGACAAATGTAGAGTTAAACCTCAGCTTTTACAGAGATTGCCATCTGTTCAGCATACTTTAGAGTGAAATCAGTGGTCTCAGCGCAATCCACAGAGAAGATGCATCACTATATTCAGTGCTGCCAGCCACAACTGCAAACTGAATGAACACAGACCCTGAATAACTTTCTCATGACTACTTGTAGCAATCCACATCAAGGCACAGCAGTGGGAAAATTCACGCTGCCCTCTTTGTGATGGATAAAAAGAAGATCAGGACATAACAGGGACAGACAGAACACAAAACAAAATGGCTCGGGTGAACCCATTTAGGACTCACATAAAACCTCAATACACTTACACACCTGTTAAAGACCACTTAAATTTTTAACATATTCTCCAATTTTAAAAATGCTCTAGGAATTCCCTAGACCCAAACATCCCTAAGAGGACACACTCACATCCCACACCAGCCCTCTGGGTAAGGTCCAAAAACTTTTACTTCGTATCAAGCATCCCAAAACCTAAGCAAGATCCACAAAAAAAATAAGAGAAAAAGAACATGGGAAATCAAAGCTCAGCAGGAATTTTCAACAATGTTTAAAAATAAGCAATCGCCAATTCAGAGAAGTACGTGATACAACCTGAAATCCTGTGTCACTTTGTGTACACATGTGGAGGGTAAACCACTAAGAGAAAGTGAAACTTAAACATTTCCTCATGCAACTTGGTGCAATTTAGCAAAACTGGTATTACTCTGAAATGCAAAACTTGAGCCGCAAAGTAGCATCAAGAGATTTTCAAAATATCTGCCTAAATATGAGTTAGGTTTTTAAAGCTTGGCAGAAATCCCTTTTCAACCAATCAGACATCAACTGACCATGAGCCCAAAAGCAGTAGCCTGCAAGGGCACTTTGGCACTCAGTCTTTCTATTTTGAGAGGAGCTACAGGCAATAGCAATAGTTTGGACATTCTCTCTGGTGTTTCTTACTTTTTACTTATTCTCTAGGAAAAAGAAATTCAAAGCTCAATCTAAATCATACAGACATAAGTAGAATTAGTGAGTGTTTACCCTGAGCTGCAGTTCACATGCAGAACTCTACCATCACCATACCTCCATCCAGAGACACCTAAAAACCGACAGGCCCATTAGGGCAGTGAAGGTGTGGTCCTCCATCTACCTGTAACCATCTCTGCACTGGAATGGGGCATATTTACTCACAGATCCTTAGGAATTCAGAGGGGAAAATAACATGGCCCTCATGGCCTTTTATCAGCTGATACAAGGCATCACTGCTACGTGGAGTAGTAGTTGGTGGGAATCTGAAGTCAATCACCAGAGCGTGTAAGTATAATTTAAATCATGACAGCCAACATGCAACCAAAACACAAGGAATTACACAGGTTATGATGATGCCATCATTATTAGAGTGTGGGCGGACAAAATAATGCAATAATTTTTTTTTAGCATCAAATTTCTTGCACAACAGTGAAGTGAGGCTGCTTTGACAGTCAAAATTTTCAAGGGCCAAGCTCTAATCATTCTGCTTTAGTTGACTATAAGGCTTCTTTCCATGTAGGAAGGATGTGAATGTAGGAACAAGCAACGGCACAAAGTATCCTAAGTACAGATTATACAGTACATACCCTTATATAACTGAGAAACAAATAGGTAAATTTGATGGTATCAAGGATTAAAGGGCATATCTAAGGATTTTGGAAATACAAATCATCTTGTCCTGATAAGCTTTACCAGTTAAAAATAGGCTTTAAAAAATGCTCTATGTTTTGGGGGTTTTTTTTCAGAAAACATTTGATTATAGAAACATCAAATATACATTTTGTTTGCTTCTCCAAGGCAATCATACCATATTCTCTATATCATTTAAAATAACTTTCAAGTGTATTTTAGAGGGATAAAACTAATGAAAAATAGGTCATGACAGATTAACTAAATACCTACTAACCAATTATAAAATAAAAGTCTGATTGAAAGTAAAGGCAATTTACAGGCCCAAAATATTTTGGATTGTAATACAAGACAGCTGAACTTAATTTTCCCCAATTACATTAGTTCTTATCTGTAGGTCTGCAAGAGTGTTTTAAATAGTACGAGTGGCTTTTATACAAATTGCTACGATACCACTGTATTACACAATTTCTGACTAAGGTGTCATGTTCTGAATATACCACGAATCAAATATCCTGTTAACAGTCCTTCAGTGTTTCATGTTACCAAGGCACTCACTATTGCCATTTAATACAGGATAAAAGAAAGGGTCATTGACTGATATTTTTCTAAAAGATATGTTCTCACTTGGCAGTGTGTTGAACTGGAGCCAATAGCATTCCCTGAGCTTTGAGGGAACACCTTTCTCCTAAACATAAAAATTCAAAACCTTACTACAAAGATGTCAGTTCAGATTGCATTTTACATATCGCAAGTCTTAGCAAACAGCCGGTATTTCACAATGCCTGAAGTCTTAAACTTGGCTTGTCAAAGCGAAGTAGGAGCAAAGAAAAGGTAGTTCCAGATGATGATGAACAAACTGGAAAGTGCAGGAAAAAAATCAATAGCTGATTTCACAAAGTACACATCAATTCGTACTTCTCTGTGAAACAGAATTTAGGAAATACTGAAATAATAGGGTGTAAGGTAGTACAAAATATTACTATGGAGTATTATGGAGTAACTTCGAAATACTGCAATGCTGCTTTGGATCTATAGAAAGGAGAATAAAAATCAAAGGGTTTCTATGGGGCTTTTTGTTTCGCTTGGTTTTTGAAGAACTACACATACAATTTTAGTATTGGGGGAATGAGTTCAAAAACTGACGCCTCTATATCAAGCAAAACTTAAAGAAGATAAAACTGTCAGTGACCTAATAAAACAGTCTTCCTCTTTCTAATAAATACACCTTCCTCTGTACTCAGAGATACCCAGGCAACATAGGCCACGAGCCAGGACTTCCCTGCCTGCGACAGACAGGGATGCACTTGGGTCTAGACGTGCAGGCGTACAGAGGGGAGCACACTCCAGCAGGTTTCCTTTGCAGCCACAGGCACTTGTCCCATTCCCACCTGGGTCAGCTGCTGGTCAGGGAGCCAACATCACTTTAGCAGAAAACGGTTCCTTTCCCTGCCTGCCTCTATTTCATCAATATCGAACTGTGTTCTGAAAGTCCTTCCTACCCATGCCTCTCACCTGCCTGCTAGCTGCTGCTGCCAGTTAACCCTCCTCCCCAATGCCCACACCAGTCCATCCAGGCTCAGCTATGCCAGGGCTGGAGCTGCCAGGTCCCCACTGGCATGGCCACGACAGACACACCACCACGCTCCCTGCGGGGTCCTCCCCCTCACCCTTTCCCAGCAGCAGCTGCCTTACCTTGCAGCCCTTTTCCCTCCTTATCCTCTGTATTTCCCTCTTTACACCTACAATTTAATCAACCCTTTTGGCGTTCAAAGGAGAGGGGGAAAAGGATGCAGACGAAAAAACCAAGATCCTCTATCTCACCAGTGGGCAAATTGTACCAAGGTATGGTACTAACCCACCCTGATGCACAGTGCTGCAGCCTGGGAAATAACCTCCTGGACCTTGCAGTCCTAAGACAGTAGGCTGGAACAGAGACCAGCACACCACCATAATGCCATTATCCCTAAAGAATAACACAACATATCCAAGACTGGTTTTCTGTATTTATCTTGGGATAAATTTTAAACAATTTTTCCTGTCCTCTCTCAAAATCCTTAAGTGTCTTTCTTGCCGACACTACTGTCAATCCAGCTTCCCAACTTTTTCTGACCGTTCTTTCTAGTTCATATTTGTTTCTTTTGATTGTTTCCTCCTACTTCTTATATATTCTTCTTATATATCCTTCTCTTTCCTCTTGAGGCCTTTTGATTTATTAGTTTCTTCTCAGAAGCAGTCCTTCAGCTTGCCACTATCACAGGTCTCCCACCTTTGTGAGACAAGGTCCAGAAAATAACTTGGCTTCTCGCACACAGCACAGCAGCGTGCCATACACAGACATTAATTTAAATTGTCCACTGCTGGCACACACTATAACCTGTGAGTAACCAGTACGACTATTTTTCCTGTTAATGCATTAGACAGCTTTCAGCACAGTAAAATTTTGTGCAGGAGAGGACGTTTGAGACAATTCTTGGCCAAGATGCATATGCTGCATTTAATAACTGTATAAATACAGCTTGTAAAATAAATCTTTACAACACAGTACAACTGCAGTTTTCCCTTCCTCCCAACAAAAAAGAATCAATGTGAATCAATTAAAAAAAAAAATTCATTACATCAGTTTTCAAATATTATTTTCCTCCATCTTCTTAAGGTAGGAATTACCTCAAAAAACTGGGTCACTGCTTTTTTTGTCAGTTGCTTTTCTTAGCACAAAGCACAGAGGTCATATTAAGGCTTTGCTTTGAAGAAATATTTATTCAAAATATTTTACCAAGTCCAATACGTGTAAGATATGCATATGTATACATAACATACATATGGATGAATCTATCTTTCAGGGGTAACACATCTTATGGATATAACTTATGGCCAATACAGCTTTCATTTAGATGAATCATGGAAATAAAGTAAAATGCAGTAAAGACGTTTAGCGGATCAAAGTACCAACAAGTAAGCAAAGAAATTGAAAAAATCTGAAAAGTTAAAAAAATATTTTTAAAACAATTACATTGAATATGCAGAGTCAGTTTTATATAATTCAAAAAGATGAGGGTTTTTTTGAACACATCTCTTCTTTCTACGCACTTACAAAAATTGAATCAGTTCCCAAACTCTTGTTCAAGCCTGAAAAATTTTGCAGTTTCAGAAAAACTGCATTAATCTAAATGTATCTTTGTGGTACTTTCTTAATTCAATAACCTAGCACCTAACATAACAAGCAAACAAAGAATAAGAGTTATTTTGCACAGCAGTTCTCTCAAAGATTTCTCTGACCAAGAGAAATGGATTACTGATATCCTGTGACTCCTGGGAAGGGCCACAAGTATGACTCTGGAATGCCTTTTATTTTCTCATTTAGCTCATCTGGTCCCTCCTAAGATCCCAGACCTAAATCGCATACATCCTCATGCACAGAGGTCAGCACATCCACTCACATCCCACTCTTTCTCTTTTAGATAACATGCAGAGTCAAGAGACAATTCCTGTTTCCTCCTTTGCAGAGCCTTGTGGTACACGAAGTTTGATCCCCTGACATTTGGCATGCGCTCCTAGGATAAAATTTGGAAGGAAAAAAAAGATAAATCAAGCAGCATGGCTGCAGGGAGGCACGCGTGTGGGGAAGCACAGAGGAGCGTACCCACCTGTGGGAAGCTTGCCGAGGTGGGATGCACGCTCACCGAGTTAGGGGCAGGAGACCATGGTTATCATTTGTGGGGGATGGGAAAGGTCCAAACCAAGGGTAGAATCAGAGGAAACGGAGAGGAATGTCTCAGCACACCCACATCCTGAGGCTACCTGATACCACTGTAACCAAGAAAAATAAACTACTGCCCAAAAGCTCAGTTGCCACACTGAAATATAACGCAGATGACAAAGATAATGAACTTCCTTTGGACTACATGGTCACATCAAAAAAAAGTAACTGTCTAAAATGAGAAAACATTTGAACTTTTAATACAAAGTAAGGGATATTTTGTTTGTTTTTATTAGAACAATAGGAAATAGTTATTTTTAATATTTAATCTATGTCAACATCCCCTTTAGTAAACTCCCATGCCAGTGTTGCATTAAGTGCAGTTTTCCTGTTTAGCAATCTCTCACAAGTTAACTAAATGCCTTGCAAAACCATTTCAAAACTAGTTTGCAAAGTATTAAGGATAAAAGATAAGCATTAAACAGATGACATCTTCTGCAAATCCATCGTAATCCGTTGGTTTAGGTTTTATATTTCTGGTGATAAATTATTTAAGTTCTTGTACGATTATGATTAAACACTAGGATTAGTACTCTCTGTTATGGATCACTTCTATTTTTATTATTTTCACCAGCCTACGTTAGCCAAGCGGTGGCATCTGAGGAAAGTGAATTGCGACAATGAACGGCTCCCATGGAAGACGCAGATGCTGAGGTGCAGGGCCCCGTGCTCCATCTCCCTGTCACCAGGCACCAATGCCACACTTCAGGGGAAACCCTGCAACGCGCCAGCACGCCAGCCACATCTCTGCAATTCATTCAGCACACCCCCTCTTCCAGCTCCGCTCCCAGCAGCTGCGAGGGTTAGTGTTTCGTCAGACGGTGCCTGCAATAAGACCACTTTCACAGCACCAACTCTCAAGTCTGAATGAGGCAGTCTCTCCCCGACAGTTAAAGGCCAAAAGACATTATTTGATCCATCTTTCAAATATCCTTTCCCGATGGCACGTGCACTGGTTGAAAATAACAACGCATGTTGCTAGCTCGTGGCAGTTCAAACAGTGAAGTGTTTTTGCGCCTTGACAGAGGAGCTCTTAACAGAGCCAACACTCTCCTCTTCTGTTCAGTCACTGGGAAAAAAACCTGGACGTGACCATCCCTGAACCTGAGAGTTTCCAATCTCACACGCAGCCCATGTGCAATTTCTCACAGGGGACGCAGCGCTGACACTCGCCAGCTTCTCAGACAGGAGCTAGGCGGTGTTCAGCTTGCAACCCGGAGATGGGCAGTTCATTGGCAAAGCAACAACACTGCTCATCACTTATATATGCGAGGTTTGTACTTTCACATCTGAGGCTTACTTTCTGGAAAGCGTGACTGACTGAATCAGCTTCTGTTCTTCAAAGGACAACTTCCACTAACCAAATACAAATATTTCCGTAAACATACAGAAATGCAGATGAAAACAGACAGCATTCAAATAGCTTCTCAACCCAATGCTTTGCAATCTAAAACTGCCGAGACATTTCTCTGACACAGGCATTCTTGTCTCCAAAAAGGTAGGGGGGCTGAATCCACGGATTTCAAATGCATAAAGCAGCCCCACCCCCGAGAACAGCTGTGACACAAGGTGCGTGGCTGGTGGTGGGACAAAGGCATGCGGTTCCCTGCACTAGCCAGCCCATAAAAGAGAATATACCCACTGCCATTTGCTCAAATGTGTTTGTGTCGCAATGTCGAGCATCGCCAGTCTCTGTTTCTATTCCTGCCCCGAGAGCTGGCAGCAGTTGGGTGCCTACAGAGCAAAGCGGTGGGGCTCCTGTTTGGCTGAACAAGGCTCCACCAAAAAGCAGCATCTGAAGCTGCAGCATCAGTCACAATCCCTCTACAATTCTGATGTAGCTTTTAAGGGGTTACCAAGGTCTACTAAAGCAAAGCCAATGAGCGTCACTGACGTCTGATCTGATACATTCATTCTGAAAAAATAAATATGTAACAAAATGAAAGAGACTTGACTCTTTATGGCAGAGGCCTGACATCTACTCCCAGGCCTGCCTGAGGCACCATCTCTCACTTTCCTGTTCTTTGGCACTGCTGCATTTGTAACTAGCCCCCAAGACATGAAAACTTGGTTCATAGACAAAGGCCTGACAAACGTCAACAGCAGTAAGAGGCAAGGCTAAAATCACGCTGTCTGTCTTCCATGAGGCCCATTCATGAAGCCTTCGCCCACCCTTCTCATTCTCTGTTTGTGTTGCTCAAACACTGTGTGGTAAGAATCCCCTGAGCCGTTCTAAGATTTTGCAGCAGAAAACAACACCAGATCAGGGAGTATGGGAGCTGCAGCTTGATTCTAGAAGATGACAGATAAGGGCGACACGAGGTTCAAACGGTTTATCTAAGCGGCACAGAGACAGCAGCACATTCAGGCAGACTGCACAGTCAGCGGCCAAGACAATTTCCATCCTAATGCCAACTCTGCTCTGGCACCTTATGCCTCCAAAGCCTATAAATCATTACCCCACAAGGAACAGGAGAGTTAGCTAGCGTTTCTACAAGACCCTGAGATCCTACGATGCAGCAAATGCATTAGTTTACTCACAAGTATTATTCTGACAAAACTCACACTTTAGGGCTCAACTCTGCAGACTCCAAGTAGATGTCACCACATTAATAATCTTCAAGCCTCTGAGACTTCACCGTAAGTTATTGCTAAGTGCTCTTTACAGTCTTAGCAACAAACTACAAGCAACTTGCAGAATTTCAACCTACTACATTTTTAATAACAATTTCTAATACTTTCACTGAGTGACCCTTTCCAGCGGAAAGTATCTCCTTCAAGAGGCTTTTCATTAAACCCCACAGAACCTCACTACAATGGTCAAATCTTGATCTCACAGAAAGCGAAGGTAACATTTCCAGTAAATTTAGTGCTGCGTAGAGTTATCCATTATAGGTTTTGATCCAGCAATGGTTCCCCCTATTTCAAGGGTGAAATCAGCATAGGGCAGAAAACCACCGCTGGAGAGAGCGGTCTACAGCACCGTGGAGTGCAGGGTCCTCAGGCGTACAGCAGACAGGCAAGGAGGCAACTGTCCTAGCTGTGAAACAATTCCAGTGGCCACATTATACATATATAAAGCTCAAGCTCAAAATATGCATTATAAATAATCCAAGATCTACAATTATAATCCATAGTTCAAATGCACTTAGAGAAATAAATATTCATCTTGATTCCCAAACCTTCCCTAAGAATGAAGACAGCTGAGCATTTTGATACTTATTTTTAGTCAACGGAAGGAGACCACCGTAGTTTCAATTAATCAAAAATAAAATTAAGTAATATTGGTCCAGACAAGCAACATGAATCTCTAATTGAAGTTGTTTCAATGAGTTAGCTATCCAGAAAATACTGTGTAATATCACGAGGACACCTTTCCAGTTCATCAAAAAAATGAGAATCTGTTTTCATACTTTCTCTCCATTATAAGCAGGGCAAGAAACTATTTCCAACGGTTCGTATGCAAAGTATTTATAGTTCTGCAAGCTAAAGTGAAAAAGGGTCAGTTTGGAAGGAATCAATTTAACTATAACGAAAATAAAAACCAGGGCTACGGTACAGTTTAGCAAAGTCCTGAAACACTCACAGAGTTTGCACGGTGCAGAGAGAGAATTTATCTGGATTTCTGCCATTCGGGGAGCCCACCCTCTGCATCTCTCCATCGCTCAGATAAAGTTTTGGCTCTGCATACACCATTCAAGCATGCACTTGAGCTGTGAAGTACCTGGGGACAGCCTTTATACCATTCACGTCCAGTACAAGGTTCTGGGAGTTTTTATTCTAACAGGTCAACTAACTCTGACTAATGCGAAGGCGAAATATACCTGATACTTTTTTTTTCCTTTTCGCGCCATGGGCCTACAGAAAATGCCCCCTTGGTGGTAAAACATAGCTGCTAAAAAAAAAAATTAATTAAAGAAAATAACTGGCTTTGTGACTAAACACAGACAAAGAACGTTCCTCCCAAAAGTGTAATTTGCTACTACTGCTTTTTGCCAGTGTCCTAAACATGGACGGCAATTTTTTTTCCTATAAATCTAAAACAGAATGGTAACACTGAAATGTTACAGTGTACCCATTTCTCAATGTTTTAAAACACATGAAAGGCTCAGAAGTTTAGTTTCCTTTCAGACAACATCTGCTCGCCTGCCACCGCCACCCTCTCTGCGGAGGCATAGGTGTACGCGCAGCGGTGACAGGAAGTCATGTATATATAGAGCCTCTTCTCTTTGAATTATTAATATAATCTTATCTCGATATCTGAAACCAGCTTTATGAGGCACAGTAACAAAACATCAGTCCCAACTAAAAAAACGCCTTGAAAAGGGGATGAATTTAGAATTACATTTCATTATTATTTAACCAAAATATCCAGCTAAAAAGTTAAATATAAAAGGGTCTGAAGGGAAAAAAAAAAAAAAAAAAAGAAAAAAAAAAAAAGAGAGACTAAAACACAGGCAACCAGCTATCAAGAACGCGATTTCTCATTGCTAATCACTCTTTAACGTTCAACTTCATTGGTGGCAGAAGTAGATGCGAAGGCCAGCTGACAAGTGTCACCATCGCTTCTGTGGCGCTTCCCTACAGGCCCCCCCGGTCCTCCCCCAGCCCCCGCCGGGCCGGGCGGGCTCCGCTCCGCTCCCCCAGCCCCAACACCACCGTCCCTGGCTCCCGGTCCCTTCCCCCCACCCCCGCATCTAGGTAAATCCAGAAGAACTAGAAGCAAGAGGTCCATTTGTATTGTAAACCGCTCGTATTAAATATTACCGTAGGTCAAACTGTTAAATCGCTGACTCTGGGAACTTCTCCTCAGCACAGCCGCCCCGATGCGACTGTGTGACCCGTGTGGCTCCCGTAGGACAGGGAGGGACGGGACTCGGGCAGGCTCCCGCCCAAACCGCCTCCCGCCGCAGGCAACGAGCCATCACAGGGGTTTTGGGAGCCGCCAGCCCAAAGCTTCGGTCGCGCCCTCTCCCGCCGCCCGGGACGCGCCGAGCGGCCGCACGGCGGAGAACGGGAGCCCGGCGGGGGCTGCCCCGGCTGGAGCCGGCGCTCACCGCCCGGCGGGAGCGGGCCCGCCGGCTCCGGGCGGGGGACAGAGCAGCAGCCGCGGCCGCATCCAACCCCCTGCGTCCCGCCGTTCCCCCTCCGCGCCCACCAGCACCCGCGGAAGCCCCCGCGGGCGCGAAGCGGCGCGTGAGCAGAGAGGGGCGCGGGTGGGGCGGCGGCCCCGCGGTCGCACCTGGGACATCTGTGGGCGCAGGTTGATCTCCTTGAGGTTGATGGAGTGGCTGCGCAGGTTGTTGAGGAGCTGGCAGAGCAAGACGCCGTCGCGCAGCGTCTGCGCCAGGTCGAAGACCTGGGCCGTGTCCCAGGTCACCCGGTGGTTGGGCGGCAGCACCTTGCAGCTGATCAGCCACTGCCCGCACTGCTTCCAGGGCTCCATCCCTGACACCGCGCCGCGATGCTGCGGCCGCGGCAGTCCCCGCTGCGCCCTCCCGCCGCCGCGGCCGGCCCCGCCCGCCCCGCCCCCGGCTCCGCGACCGCCCCGCCCCGGGAGGCGGTGCCCGCCCGGCCCCCGGCTCCCTCCCTGCGCCCGAGGCGGGTACCTGTGCCCGGGCAGCTGAGGGCGGCCGAGCTCGAGGGGCAGCCGCGCCGCCCGCCCCGGGCAGCGCTGGAGGCTGACGATGCTCCTCGCCTTTGATCTCGCAGCGCGCCTGCGGTGGCACAAACAGAGCACCTGCGGGGCACAGGACACGGCTGTCTATAAACCGGCATAATGCCCTGTTCTGGTTTGTTTCCAGTCTTTTGTCCATTCTCTAAGAAAACAGCTAAATGCTGAGAAGGGGCCCAAGCAGCAAGCTGGCAGGGACTATGGAAGATGCTCTTGCAGCTATGTCTGGAAATGATAGAGAACATGGCGTGGCATAGTGCTGTTTTCCCCCCTGTTCTCCCCAAAAGTATTTTGCACTAACTGATTTGAATTTTATTTGTGCTTTAAATAATGTTAAAAACAAAACAAAACCAGCTTCCAACGTGCATTCAGGCAACTTCAAATAAAAAAATATAGAAGCAATTTTGAGTTACTAAAGGTGACAAACTCCAAAAACAGACATTACAAATACCAGAGTTTGCAATATCATCTGCCTCTCAAAAGCTATTATTTCCTTTGGATTTCTGAAGCAGTGCTGGAAACTTACTTAAAAAGATACAAAAACTGGTTTTCTCCTCTATTAAAGTGTTCATTAAAAAGAAAATAAAAACTAGGAAACACTTTTAAAGTACTCTTAATGGGTAATTTCTGTAGGGAGAAAAAACACACAGTCCAGGGTGAGAAAGCCTTCTAATAGCAGGAAACTAATGTGACTATTCAAGATGGCCCACTACTATCCCTGCTTTTCACATCTCCTCTGTTAAAAGCCTGACACTTAACTGCTTTTTGAGCTCAGAGTAATCCCACAAATGCTTTTAACAATTTCTGAAAATTAATACAGAAGTTCTGGGAATTTATTTTAAAAATATGCAGGTGACTTGCATGTTTCAGTAAGCTTAAAATGACGCTTCACTTTTTTATTTTTTTAAACAGGTGATATCTCTGCTATTCCAGGCATTTTCCTGAGCAGACAGTGGTATTAACTTTGGATCCTGAGTGCCGGGCTGCAGAACATGCCACAGGACAGCTCACCACTTCGCATTGCCATCAGCCAAAAAGAGAAACGTGGCCCTTGAAAAATAAGAAGAATCCAGCTCCACCATCCGTAACACCTGTGCTGTCACCCAGCGGATGATGGGATGAGATAGGTGTGACTGGCTACGTAATTAGAGGCAAAAATGTTGCTCAAGGACATCTGGGAGCAGTGTCTCCTAAAGATGCCCGAAGTCGCAAGCAGCCAGCTTGATTTTCAGCCCTCTGCTTGTGTTAGCCGGGCTGGCAAAAGAAGCGGCTTCCAGCTTGGAGGGAGCGCAGAGGGAGCTCACAAAACTGCTCTGCGCAGGCCCGGCCTGGCCGAGCGAAAAACGCATTTTAGCAGAACACAAACTCCAATTAGCAGTAAGTGGTTTTGTGTGAATAAAAATTCTAATTTCAAAGGATTGGTGGCAGTGCAGCTGAGCTTAAACTCTTCAAAATAACTCTTAGATGGGAGAGCGTGCCTTCGGGTTGAGCTGCCTCAGCAACGCTTCCTTCCCTGCTCTCAGCAGGTCCCTCCTGCTCCCTGCCTGCAGCCCTGCCGCAGCCCACGCCGCTCCCATTGCTCAGGGGAGATGGGAATTCTCCATTTAACTGCCTCAGCCCAAACACTCAGCCACCAGTAACAGGCGCCTCTGCCTAATCAGGGCAACACTTTGATTGTTTTGTGCCTGAGCAGCTGGAGGAGAGGGAGGTTTGCAACATAAACATGCTATCAAAGTATCCGACTGCCTACAACCAGGCAGGATTAGAGAGAATTTAATTCCTAATTTAAATGAAACAGGACTGAAATTAATAGCCTGCGCTGTGATCATTTGGATATCATCATCCATCAGAACAAACATCAGAGCAGTTTGATCGAGAATGCAACAAAACACTGTCTCATAGTAACATATTTTTTATCTGTGACAAGTTAAACCTGAAGTGATAAGCGAGTAAGAATTCAGTCGTGCCCACAAGCTATCCACTCTCAGATTGACAACAACTGTAACACTGAAGCAAATGCAGAAGGCAGGAAAAAAATAGATAGCAGAAACAGAAAAACATCGGCACTACGTTATCCGCATCCCCACTTGGGCTGCCTCCAGCCAGGATCAGCGGTACAGCACCCTGGAAGCAAACTGTTGGGATGCCTTTGCAGAGATAAAGAAAAACAAGCACAGTTCCGAGTCATAAACAGCAAAACAAGCACTGCAGGCTAGTTGCTCAAATGCATCTAATCTTTTGACATTGTTTAATAGGAGCAATCCAACACTCCTTAATCCAAACTTTATATCCAAGCAATATGTATGCTTTAAAGGTGGTGGTTGGGATTCTAACTATCTTAAAAACCTACACTGCAGTTTTAAATTGTTTATAGTCATAGGCTGTTATACTGCAATATTAGAACTAAATTTCATTCAAAATACGTGGGTTTGTTCCCCTACCGTATCTCATGTAATCAACTGAGTGACATTCCTCCAAATGGAGAAGAATCCATATATCCACCTAAATTCCAGAAAACTAGCTCTCCACAAGGAGTTACGTGGTTGAGAGGAGGGAAGGGGCAAATGGATTCAGAGCCGAAACCTGTGGTCAGTACAGCCTTCCTAGAGCAGAAGGCTGACTGCTGCCGAGGTTCAGGAATATCTGCACATTCACTTTCCTCCTCTCTCGCAGTGCTCTTCACAGCCTTCTTCAGCTTCCTGCATTGTCCACAGTCATTTATTGGAAGAGGTTGATATTTTTCTCTTAATCCTAAATTTGTGTTCAAGAGCTACATTTACATTGACTTATTTTTCACTGTTAATAGCTACAAAAATAAACCAGAAAACCCTATAGATCAAATATCAAGTACTTTAAATGAACCAGCTGCTGAAAACATACTGGAAGTTTGAGCTATTTCCATCCTCTTCTTCTCCTCATACTCCAGAAATTGCTTATAGATCTGTCTGGTTGGAGGATTCAACCTGGATTGAAAGAGGGGCCGGTTTAAAAGTCACCTCAGTCCATCTCCTCCAGTTTCACTAGCACAGACTGGCCTTCATGAACCCGACAGCCAGATCCCAGTTTAAATTACTCAAAAGCTTCAATGTATGTCACACACTTTTTTTCCTAACGCATCAATAAGCCATTCACAGAAGCAGTATTTTTATAAAGAAACCAGTAACTTTTCGGACATACATTCCCACTTTCAAAATGCTGCAGAGCAGCAACACAAATACAAAAAAAGAAATCTCTATTAAAAGAACAGCAAGTCTGAAGGAGAACTGTACACCAAAAGGCACCCAAAAATAGATTTGTATGGTTTTTCTCTCCTTCCAGGAGACAACTGTCTCCTTACTGGAGACATCATCATAAATTTGTTTTCTTTACCCTTACCCTGTGCTACATCCTATGAAGGTGGCAACTTTCCAACTCTTTTCTTGTTGCTTCATTTAAAAAAAGAAACTCGGTTTGTTTTATAGAGGCGTATTTACAGGCTTTCTGAAATAATGATTTCCCACTGTCACCACACTTGCTGTGTTTAAATTACTTATATTGCTCAGGTTGGGGAAAAAAAAAAATAAATGAACTAAAACCCCGCCACAACACACTGCCTGTTTTTCAATTACAATTACAGATATAGTAGCGCCCATGAGCCCCAGGCACAGACCCCCTTTGTACGAGGTGCCCAACAAGGATAACAAAATAGTAGATCTCTTCCCAAAAAGCATTGCTCCTAACTTCCTTTTCCTACTTATTCCCTTATTCACAGATGAGTGTATCAGTTCTGATGCTTAAAGTTTTCCAGCCTTCTGGCAATTGCACTTGAGTGCGTTTTTAATGCTGCAGGGAGAAAGGGGTGCAAGCCCAAGCGAGGAACTGCCCTCATTCCTGGGTACTAAAGACCCGTGTGTTGGCTGAGCCAGCCCTGAACTCGTGCTCAGCGTGTCTCAATTAGACCCACTTAATTATACCAGTAAGAAAATTCCGTTACACACAGGCTGCAAGCGAGCGGGAACATGCCGTCTTGTGTCAGCTATTTGTATCTTCCTCCCATTTGGAAACGCATTGGGCTACCGTGGCTCCTGGCCAGAAGCGTCCCTCGAGCTGCTCTTCTTTTCGGCTGGATGGCAACAACAGGGAGGTGGCCGGAGTCCAGCATTTCTTAAGTAGCCTGCTTATCTCGCAGTAAATGAGGGGCAGGTCGCTGCCCAGAATTCTTCAGTAGTTTCTGTCTGCCGCCGAAAATGAGTATCAACGTGGATCGAGATCTCCCAGATGCTTCTGGCTGTATCCTATAGCTAGAGGCTCCGCTTTCAGAATTACCTGGGGAACTTTGTGGCAGAAAGTGAAAAAGCAGTGCTACTTTTAATCAATTGCTTATTAATTATTTGTTAGTGTTATTGTGACAAGTTTTATACTATGAATCAGATAGACTTTAAAAAAAAGTCAACATTCTAAAATAACAATCCTGTCTGAATTTCAGCAAAGTGTTATATTTTACTTTAAAAAAAGCTATTTCAAGTTTGCACGGAAGACGTCATAGACAACTGACCTGAAATCTAAATGAAGCACTGAAAACAAAAGAAAAATGATAAAAAGTAAAATAATAAACTGGGAGGATGCATGGAACTGAGTGGAACAGGATTTTGTATTGAATTTACTTTTCAATAGCGACCTGAACAATGCAGACAGACAACATGATATATAAATGTATAGTTAACTATAAACTGAGAGGAATTCTAAATGCTAACAGACTGAAAGAACACCAAGATACTGGGTTTAGTATAAAATTCCCTGAATACATAAAATGCATTTGAATGTTTGAGAAGCTTATTCAGTGATGCTGGAAGGGAAGATCCATCTAGACCAGTCAATGTCAAAATAAGACATTAAAGCAGTCAAACAGACCAGCTAGTGCTGACAACTGCCTACCAAACGATCATCCTAAGAGCTGCAGGCATTGCCTTAACTTCCCTGCCAGAAATTGCCTTTTCGTTGAAGTCAACGGAGAATTGAGCTATTTTACTGGGTCCAGAATCCTATGCTGAATTCCTAAAACGGGATAGTTGCTTTACAGAAGCCCAAGTTTCAGCTTTCTAAACACCATTCATACAAAAAGAGCAAGTTGATGATGGGCCACCTGTCTGTGCTGAAGAAAAAGGGAAGCGAGACTCTGCCAGCCAGCCTCTCGCCTCCTGCTAGCGGGCAGCCAGGGCGCTTATGATAAGGAAAACATTTAAGGTCAGAAAAAAAGACAGGAAATTGTCATGTACTACTTCATATATTTTAACCAAAATAGTAAAAAGGCTGGTTTCCTAAGAATCCAAGCAACTCAAAACAGTAAATAAAATCATAACCTTCCTTGTGACTTAGTATGTCCTGTTCAAATTTCTTTTTTTGACACCTCTAAGCAATATACCTGTTTGTTATCCCCTTCCCTCAGTTCGTCTCCATTTCTTATCTTCCATAGGTTGTTCTTAAGAGTCAGATGATTATTTTTAATGCAAAACCAGATCAGATGACAGTGACAGGATAGCAAAAACTCCCCCCTTGACTTAAGACAGAAGGAAAGGAGATGCTGACAAAAATAATTTCTGTGATCCCAGCTGATAAGAAAGTGATATTTTTATGAAAAATCAAGGCATTCAAGTGCATATAAGTGAGATATGAATGGGAAAAGCTAGGAATTGGCACAAGTGAGCCCTAGAGCAAGGAAAAGCTGTTTTTACGTTTTCATAGTCTATTTGGGACCCAGAACAGAGAATCCAGAAAGATTTCCCTGTATTGTTCCAAGAAGGGATCAGTTGCTGAAAGGGTAACACTTGCAGGAAACACTGTGCTGGATGAGGTCTGAATATACAGAAATCCAGGAAAAAAATCTTTATATTAAAACAAAAAAATCTCCACTCTACCTAAAGTTTGGAAAAACTGAAAAGCACCACGCACGAAATATCTACTCAAACAGTGAAAGAATATCTGGAGTAATGTTTATAATTCTATTACTAATAGAATATTTATTTCAAAATTAATAGCATCAGGCAATTGAATTTTTCATATTCTAAAGGCAAAATTTACTATCAGTCTCTAGTCCCATGCTGTGTTAACTGTTACAAGAAATAAGGCAGTCACGTACAATCCCTGAGACACTGTTCCAGTTTCCCACTTACAATGTTAAATCTGTATTTACATACTAATCTAAGTCTGGTAAATAAAAGTTTCCTTTTATGCTTACAAGTCAAAAATATTAATGATTTTTAAGAACAAAACATTCAAATTCATTTTCAGAGAACTCAGCGGGCAAAATATTTCTAAACACTTCAGCAGGCAGCGCAGCTTCATCTCTAATGTTTCCCATACTTGTCTCTCCTCAAGAATAAAGAATATAAATATTTCAGAACATTCTGCTACCTACTTTCTTTTCTTTTTTTTCTTTTTTTAACCTTTCGCAAGTGAGTGTATTTGGGGATTGCTTGTCTAACGAGGCCGGGCCAAGGCTAGGCTGCGGATCAGCAGGGGCTGGAGAGTCAGGTGGCTCTTTATTCACATTTCCATAGTCCGTTGGGACTGACACACCTGTGTGCCAGACCACAGACCTTCCCTCAGCCCATGTAGAAGATCAGTCTACAAAACAGCCTGAAAATGCAAATACCCTAGGCGCAATTTTAATAGCAATAAATGCTTACACAATATCAAAAGCTTTCATAGCCAAATTAGATAAGCTGATGCAAAGTATTATTTTTAAAGGAGCAAAAACATGCCAGTAAGTAACAGAAAGACACAAGTATGACCAGCACAAATTGGTCCCCAGCGAAGCCAGTCTGTCAGCGTGAACTGCAGCAGAATCCAACGCTGTAATCTCAAACAAGGTATTTTCCCTCGCTCCAACAGAGAGTTGTTCCTACTAATTCCTTTCTCAAACAGCTGCAGTTATACTGCCTCCTCCATTGGATTTACAGGCAGGACACACAAACGAACACAGGCTGGATTACAGAGTTTGATTTGAGGGCTTTTACTTCCCCTTTCCCAAGGATGGACCGAAGGGCAGCCAGAGCATGGGCAGGGTCCAGGCAAAGGTCGGGCAGCAGAGAAGCTGCACTGGGACGCAGGACATGGAGCAGGAGCAAAGTCTGAACAGGCAGGAGTACCAAGCACCAGGATGACCACCAAGAAGCCTCCTGGGGCATGCAGCACAGCTCCGGAGGGGATGCAAAGCAAACCATCAGCCGTGCCCAGAAGCCAGTCTTTAGTCTCCTGGGAGACTAATGGCAGCCAGGTGGCCCAGCCAGAGCTAAACTGCTCAGGAAGCCCTAACAGCCAGTTATGCTAAACCAAACCTCCTCAAACAGGATGCTTGTGAGCTTGCAGATGTCCCTGTTGAGAGTCTGAGTGAATACAGGTTAGGTTAAACTTGTCTGAAGACTCTTCTTGGAGTGTTTTGGTCCACATAAGACGTTAAAATACTGTAAGGTGTATACATATATGTAGGGAGACTTCACTGATCTCACACAAATTTATTGGTTGCATTAATCAAGGTGATTGGCAAGTCTTCTACAAATTTTTCTGCCCTCCTACTTTGCCAACGTCATCTTCATATGGAAATAAGGGGGTATGGCTTTTTTCTTCAAATAATTTTTATGTTATAAATGCAATTATACGAGGCTTTGTACTGATCCAGTACTATTCAGATTGATGGGTGCTACGATGATAATTGATGCCTTTAACTTTACCAGCTGGGACATTCCCGCAGCAGGAGATGGCAGAAACAAGGACAGGTATCACTGAGGAGCCGCAGGTGCTGCATATGCAAAGAGTCTGCCGTGAATCTGAAAAGACAGAAGCCCTCTCAGCCACCTGGGTGGTGAAATGTGCTGGATTTTAGCACAGCTGATAAGGTGCCATTCAGCTGCTGCTAAGCTGGCTAAACACTGCCCTGGTGACAATTTCTGATCGAGATCCCAACCTGTAGCTCAGAAACCGAGATGGGTGTGCAGGGGTGAGAGAGAGACCATACAAATTCATTAATCTGAGAGGAAAGGATACAAAATAAATGGACGTGTACAATGATATCCTTACAGTGTCATATTCCTCTGCAATTAAAAATTAAATAAATATTTTCAGTGGTATGGCCAGCCTACCGCTGTTTTCTCCAAAATCAGTGTGGAAAACATTGAGCTGTATACTCTAAGTGAACAACCTCCCTTTCTCAATAGAACAGCATTGGAAATGTTTGGCATGGCCTTTCACCCCTTTAAAACATCTCCTTTGCCACTCCCGAGTGGAAGCTCTACGGCATGGCCCGCAGCCGCCTGCCCGTGTGCCCGCAGCCGCACAGGGCCATGGCTCCTGGCCGCCCACTCTCGGCCAGCTCCGTGTCCCCAGCCAGCCACCACAAGTCTTTAGGGAGAGAGTTTAGCAGATTTCAGCCTCCAGTTGTGCAGGATTATATGCTGAAGGTGGTCTCATCCTTGTCTTGGCTGCATGCTGTGGGGTGGTATTCGGAGGGATGAAGGATTAGCCGACTGCAGAGTCATGCTGACCTTTTGGATGTCACATTTCTCAACAGCAAATACTCAAAAAATGCAGGACTGGAGAGGCTGGCAGTCCTCTGCTGCAACGGTCACCATACAAGAGCCCCAAATTTCTGTTTAATTTGCAATTAACTAGACTTCTAAAATATTTCTTGGCTGCCTTGGCTTCAGCTGGGATAGAGTTAATTTTCTCTCTAGGAGCTGTCGTGTTTTGAGTTTGGCACGAGAATGGTGCTGATAATGCATATTGTTTTAGTTGTTGCCAGGTGATGTTTTACATTGGTCAAGGACTTCTTCAGCTTCCCATAGAAGCTGAGAGGGAGCACAGACAGAACAAGCTGGCCAAGGGAATATTCCATAGCATAGACATCATGCTCAGTATACAGATGGGGGTTGGCCAGGGGGCAGGAATCCACAATCACTGCTCAGGACAGGCTGGGCTGATCACCAGCTGGGGAGAGCAACTCATGTTGTATTACTTTATTTTGTATATTCTTCATATTACTATTAATTGTTGTTGTTGTTATTGTTGTTTTCCATTATTGTTCTATTAAACCCTCTTTATCTCAGCCCACGAGGGCTGTTTTTTTTCCCTTTCCCTCCTTTTCTCCCTCTTCTCCCTACCCTACTGGGACAGGGGTGTGGTGGTGATGAGCAAGCAGATGTGCGGTCCCAGTTGCCGGCTGGGTTTAAACCACAACATTGACATATAAGAGGTGTCTGTTTAAATTTGTGTTGGAATTTCAGTGCCCATGAAAGCAAGTGTCTGAATTTTCTTCCCATTTTCAGGACAAGCTGCTCATGGAGTTTAGCCTAGATAGCCGTTCCCTCTCAACAACCTCACCCAGCACATGTGCTTTTTGTAGGGGTTTGGTTTGGGCTTTTTTTTTTTCCTAGGTGGGGGGTGGGAAGCCTTGCCGGGGGAACACTCAGAAAAACTCATTTAAGTGACACCTTCAAAGGCAGGCAGTTAGGTGGCTGGCTGCTCAGCCGTGTAATTGCATTACGTTCAGGGCCCACTGCTAACGAGCCCTCTGTGTGCGTTAAGGGCATTTCTAGATACTGAGATAAATTCATCCCTGGTGAAAAGTGCTAATTTCAATAGAGTTATACCAGGCATGAATTTGAGTCACTATGTCCTTTTAAAATGAGCCTACTGGGATTAGTAACAGGAATGCAGTTAAGCTCAGATGTAACAGTTAGCGAGATGAAGGCTGCTGCTGGATCACAATTACAACTGAGAAAAACAAATGTACTAACTGGCTGCCAATCAAACATACAAAAATGACTAGCAATTATAAGTATTAGCGATTTGTAACAGCATGCTCATACTTGGACCTCAGATACCTCAAACAGTCTGGAAGCTCAGCATAATGATTACTCTAAAAGGGGAAAAAAAACACATGTTGATAATAGCTGTTATGAGACAGTAAGGTTTTAAGCAGATGGTAAAAAGTGTCAGTCTGAGGCAAAATATAGATCTCCCTACTGTTGAATAATTAATGAAAGACTCCTCCCCCATTATAGCCGCTGTAACGGTGTGACTGTTTGAATAGTCTCCGTTTAATAAGGCCTCCGTCACCTCTTACAATCACATTTTTTTTTTCCAGGGCTGATTTCTGTTGTGCTCTCTCCCTCTCCTGATCCCTTTCCACAGGACAAATTCTGTTGTGCCTAATCAAGCAGAGCTTCCAGTGAAAGCAATCAAGGCAGTTTGATTTAGCAGCGCAGCCGTTATTAGAGAAATCCTGACCCCACTGGAGTCGGTTGGAGCCTCGACATTGACTTCAGCCATGCAGACTTGCCACATCCCGAGTTCTCCCTTTTAATTGGATCGTATCCTTCTGTTGGTTTACACCAAGACAAATGGGACTTTTCTCAGAAAGAATTTTATTCTTAGGTATTGGAATACGTTAATTGGAAATGTTCAAATACACCTGAACTAAGAAAATAAATCATGTAACCAACTCTAATTTCAGGGATATTATTCTAACATTTAGATTTTCTTATCATACCAACTGCCACGAACTACTGCCGTTATGTTCTTGCATACATTTCGTAACAGGAGGATCCGGGAGCCTAAAAAGCCAGAAAAAAAGAAGAAAGGGAGATAAAAAAGGCCTTTCCAAAAAAATGAGAAGGAAAAGGAGGTGGTCAGAGACAGGCACAAGAGATTACACCCTAATTTACCACAAGCTGAAAGACATTGATGTGGACAAAGTGATGGGGCAGGTCATGAAAGGACGTTTGAAAGCAGCAGGTCAATGCCTGGCTGCAGGCAGCGAGCAGAGCACCGGAGGGCAATCGGAAAGGATCTCTGCATCTCCTCTGAGGGCATAATCTATTGCTACTTCATACTTTCTCTTAACGAATACACTTAGCTATGGTATTTGTCACAAAGTACTGAGTTTTGTCCAACCCCAGTGCTAATAAAAACTCAGAGCAGTTGTCAAATTCTCCATGTACTGAGAGATTTAAGACCAAAAGTCACCTCTGTCTCCGCAGGCAGGGAAGGCAGAGCCAGAGCCGCACTGTGCAGGCAGAGCCGGGAGCTGCCAGCTCGGCACAGCCTCTCTGGTACCTTGAGCCTGCGCCTCTCCACCTCCATCGCTGCCGGGGCTACAGCCCTCGGCATCTCAGGGAATCTAG
The DNA here is from genome assembly GCA_008658365.1 of Alca torda. Lineage (NCBI taxonomy): Eukaryota > Metazoa > Chordata > Aves > Charadriiformes > Alcidae > Alca > Alca torda. Next base: position 11,460,957 of record CM018087.1, on the reverse strand, counting down.
CTCTTATTGGGGAAAAGATAGTATTGATGATGGGTGAGGACGGAATGGTGAGGACTCCTCGCATTTCTTTACCAGAGTGGAGGTCACAACCAAGGAGTTTTTAATGCAAAGTTATTGTTTTCTTTAAAACAGGCTACGATTGCTTTTCACCACCAGTGCGCGATGGCTGTGGTAGCCGGAGGGAATGCATCATTTACAGCATCAGATCAGTGTGAAAACGGAAAAGAAGGCGATAGCCATTATCATTCACTTCTTGTGACTTTGCCGGACTACAAGAATTTAGCAGTGTAGCCCAGGATAATACATTAAGCTCATGCTCTTGCTACATTAAAGGCTTGTAACCAGAGAAATAGAAGTTAAATTCACTCGTGTTCATGCAGGGCAGGCAGATAGAAACCAGACCTCTCCTCTGCTGCCTCTCAGCTCCGGGGCGAGACCCCAAAGTGCCAGGGCAGCCCAGCCACGGGAGAGCAGCCACCTCGCCGGCCCCGCCAGCAGAACCGCACACAGCACCGCCTTATGGCAATGACCGCTGGTGGGTGAGAGGCAGCTCCCGCGTTCCCCCTTACACCCACCTTAGCTTCTGCGACTAATGACAAAAGATGATTTCACATCAGTGGGCATTTTGTCCAGCCCATGTGTGCAAAGGCCTTGCACCACGCCAGAAATGTAACATGGAAATACAAGCATTAAACACACTAAATTTCCAGTATGGCTGTCAGAGTAGTGTAACAGTTCTTCCTATTAGCTGCTGCGAGCCAGACCCTGCCTGAAATTAAGCCTTAAATCTTCTCTTGGAGATTGCATGCTAGCAGATTTCTTTGCATGATACTCACAGCTTCCCTTCAAACATGTGCTGCATAAATAGCTCAGGGAAAGGAAACAAACTCAAAGTCATGCCTCTAAATGATATATTTCTATTCAGTCTTTGACAAATTCCCTCATATTTCTACAGCAAAAAAGAGGTTTCCTGATGCCCTGCTATCACGGCAAATCTTCCAGAGAAATCCCGAAGCTGACAATCCACATTCCCTTGCAACGCACAGCCAGGCGAACAAAGGACATCTGATACAGGTGACTGAACAATGCTGGCACAAAACACGGAGCTGTATCAGTCTCAGGGAAATACCGGGGTATTTCTTATAGGTTGACTGCCTTCAACTTTCCAAGAAGGAAAAGCATCTGATGTGATGATGCCACAAGTTTACAGAAGTAAGACACGTTATTTAAAGACAGTGTTTCTAAGTGTAAGGTTTTCCTTGGCAGGATCTGCTGCACCTTGCCTGGAGGCTCCTGCACTATCCCAGGGATAACCCTACGTCCCAGGGATAAACAAACTTGCAGGATACGACATCAAGATGAGTGTTGCTCCGGACCAAGCTGCAGAGGCAGAAATTACACCAGGAACTAACCCGGTCCCTGTGTACAGCACTTTGTGTGTGAGTCTCCAGTAATCCCAGCTTTCATCACGTGAGATCGCAGCAAGGCTTCTTCGGCTTTACAGGATTGTCAGAGGAAAAAGTTTCAGTTAGGAAACAAAGTTCATGTTGAAAATAAAGAAAAGATTATTCGAATCCTTGCAGTGATCACATTTTATATCTAAGAACATGAAGTGCTACCTAATTCACACTGGGGAAGTGTGTGCTCTCTTGAAGTCAATCAGTGTTCAATGATCCATGATCTCGCTTTGGCAGTATTGACCTTGAGTCCTAAACACAATGGATGACAACCACCAGGTACTTATTTAAAAATGAAAGAGCAAAGACCAACCCAGGACTTCTCAAAAAGCAGAAAGCACAGAAACCTCTGGAAATGGCTGCGGAGGAGGAAGACTTTGAAGTGCCACGCAAGTGTACTCCATTCATGTAAAATGCCATTTGGATGGTCAAAAACTAAAGTAATTATTCTAATAAAAAGTAAATAAATTAAAATTGAAAATATTTAAATGCAAGGCCAGGCAATGAGCTCAGAGATAAGGGTTTGTCCGTTATCTGTTGGAGCATAGGCAGTTTTTACTGGTGCGTGACAGCATCCTTCCTCAGCTGAATTTGCAGGGGAGCCAGGGATGCTTTTGTCCTTTTGCACATGAGCTGACTCCATCTTTAACACATATCTGCCCAACGCATGAATGACGACCTGTTTCCATCCCTTGCTCACTGTGTGTATGTCGTATGTTCCTTGCATTGTTCAGCGCTGCTAAGAATAACATTGGGTATAAAACAGGGACCACTTTCCCTTTTCTTGGTGCTATCTTCAGCTCTGAAAGCCCATTGATTCAGTAGGAACAACAATAGAAAACTCAGGTAATAACCTGCAACCAAATGTTGCAGACAACAACAACAAACTTCTCATGAACTTTTCAGCTGCAGTGCTAGGGATTGCTCAGGGAGACTACAGCTAAAAGCTGCCTTTCTCCATGTTGACCACGCATAGTTTTAAAGTGCTGTTCAAAAGGCGAATTGGATTTTGGGGTTTTCTTGTCCACTCTTCTTTGCCAAAGTTAGTTAATGTCTCAAAGGAAAAGCTACAAATTCTCAAGATAATTTAATTCCTGCCCCTCCTGACCCTAAAAGCTCACCCCTCTGGGTACCACTGGACACCTCTCCGGCTGCTGGAGCAGAACAGGTCTGCGCAGCCTCCGCGCCAGCACAGGCAGATACACGAAACACACATCAGCAGAGAGTCAGCCGCTTTGGTAAAGGAGTCCTCAAAACATTAGGAATAAAAGGTTCTTGTTTTGAATTTAGGGAGAAAATTATTTTTACTGTCATTGAGAGCATTTTTGGATATTTAAATGAATCTGTTGATGAAGACAAAGGAAGTGCTTCCTGGGGGATATCAGCTCTTACTTTATGTTAGTTATCATCAGAAACTGTAAGACTGAGGGGTGGAAGGTATGACTACAAAGGAAATGAGTGTTACATTTGTGTATTTTCCACAGCGAAATAACCTAGGAGCCTGCAGCGAACAGAGGACAGAGGCATGATGCTCCTCCGTTAAGACATTGTGATGATTTTTCTAGTTAAACTCTTCCCAGACCCATTATATTATGGTAGATGAGCATATAAATGTGTCCCTTACCACTTCATACTGCACTGTTTTCCTTCTACTGCCTCACACCTCATCGTGTTTACAAACAACTCTTGGGATGGATGTAGAGGAAGAAGTGACAACTCGGGAAGGTGTTTATTAAGCAGCCTGAAACATCTGCTTCTGTCTTTCAACACATGCTTTACCTATTCAGAGGAGACACAAATTTATATTTACTTCACAGTTAAACCCACCAAGCTATTACAACGATTAATGCAATTATTATATAAACTGTAGTGCAGGGATGGAACGTTCCCTTAACCACCAAGGTATCTGGTGTCTGTGAAACCCCATATGCCTGATGTCTCCAGAGCGTGTTTGCATTCCTCGCCGCCTCAGCCAGCAGATCCTCGGATAGCAATTTTCTTTCTATCTCAAAGAAATTCTACTGTTACCAAAAAATTGTTAGTCTTTCTGTGTCTGGAAATTCTGATTATTCATAGCGTGCTATAAGGGATGTGGTGCTTCTCCAAAGCTGGTACCGTCCCCGTACTAACATGCTGGCAAACACAAAGAGCGTATGTGGGTGCTTAACGCAAGGGCAGCAGCAACCCTGCTCTGTACAGTGCCTTCAGCAAAACTCTCTTAAACATTGTTATTAGACTTTGAGCTCCGAAGGCTCCTTTTACTCATCTGCTCAGTTACCGCACGTAGATGTTTACCCTTTTTATGGCTGAACCGGCTTACAGAGACCTGCTTTTATCACTGACAAGAATGGAAGCTGAATATTATTAGTATCAGTTCAATACAAGACAGTGCATGGAAGGAAGGAGAATTAGTTGCCTGAATTATTTTCATTGATCATCACATTACTTTCCACAGCAATGACATAATGTCATGATGCAACAATTCTTCTTTCGATACCTTCTTTGATCCCCAATGCTCAGTTCCACGATGGATGCCAGTACAGAAATTCCTTCACTCCTGGTATTAGATATAATAGAAATGTCCACCGTAGAAATGCTGCTCACGCATCTTTCACACGCAGAACAACAGGGTTTGACATGGCTGTGCCGGTTCTCACGCCCACGGCACAGGGTTAACAGCAGGCGAGGGCAGCCCTGCACCTCGGCATCAGCTCCTCACCTTGCAGGCCTGGGAACTGCTGTCCTGCTCCCGGTGCGATTCTAACGAGCGGTTAGCCGGCCATACCTGCCTGGGGTCCAGCTGTACAAAAACAAACACAAAACCCCCACCTTTCTCCATGCATGAACTCTGACAGAGGGCTAGGGCTAAAGGGTGTCTGGAGTTTGACAGTAGGCAAACAAAAGCAACCAAAGGTAGCATGTGTGAAGCTAATAAAAAAGACAAGCTAAAAGCACGTACACTAAGGATTTCTTACAGTAAAGAAACCTTTTCTTTTCATTCATCATATAATATGAATTCAAATTATTTGGGGAAGCGACCATCTTCTAATAGACAGATTGCATATTTAGGACTTAAAATAGATTGAAAGTGAAAATTATGCTAAAATCGTTGAGGAATGTAAAGCTTTGTTTAATTGACGCTGCGTGAGCTGCCAGGAATAATTAATAAGGCTAAATTTAACTGCTCTGGCAGTATTTGCCTTTCAGATGCAGATCGTTTTGGCCAAAGCCCAGGCGATCTAAGGCTGGTCCATCTTTCCAGCACTGCCGAGGGGGACCAGAGCCGGGGGAGAGGTGAGCTGGGTTTCTTTCTTTGGAAGAGCTGCAACCATTTTGCATACAAGGGCGCTGAAAAGCAGCTCCTCTGCTGTAAGGTGCTGTTTCAGGCTGAAAACTCTTTTCAGCCCGGCTGCAAACCGGTGAAACCAGCCGAAACCAAACAGGCAGGTTTACCGTTCTCTGTTGTGCTTTGGTGTGCGAGCCCTCGCTGAACTCGCGTGCTCAGGAAGGAAAGCAAACCCAGACGCCGGGGAGGCGAGCGATGGAGGGTACGTGGTGTTACCATGCTTCGGGTGCGAGGGAACCTGGGTTTGTGAGGTGCAAAGAGGCGAGTGACCTTTTTAGCCCAGCCCAGAGGTTTGTCTCGCTCAATTTCCTGTCTCTCACAGCCGCGCGGGGGAAAGGGCAGAAGAAACGAGTATGAACTTGTTATCCCCTAATTTCATTTTAGCACCCTCCTCCCAGTGCTTTTCCAGTGAGAAGTTCAGGTATCCGGAATAATACTGTTGTATTAAGAAATGAGAAACAAATTACTGAAAAGGCAATGGGATCCAGGGAATCTAACCCAATGCCTTCTGCTGTAATAGCTGGTAAAAATAGCTGCCCCCACCAAAATCTGCCCGAGATGCAGCCTTCAGCTCTTGAGGTGCGATTAGTGCATTCCTAAATGTGAAGGCAAATTAGGCTTCCAGTGGGACACGACTGTGGCAATCCAGATGTCTCCACAGCAGCGTCAGCACGGCAGCATCTCAGACGAACCTCAGCTCCAGCAGCAGCTCAGCGGAGAAAACCGAGCTGCCAGTCACGGCAGCAGGACCTAACCTGGCTGTTAGATCATCGACTCCTTTTGTTTTCCACAACAGGAAAGGATGACTCCAAAGCTCATCCCTGTTAGCTGGCAACCGCCAGCCCGGTCCTGTGCACAACCTCAGCTTCTTCCTTCCCTACCGTGTAATTAAAGAGAAATAAAAAGAGCACAAGAATGACCCATAAAAGCCAATGGAGTGGCAGTTGACAAATAACTGCATTCACGTTAATTACCACAGTGTTTGTCTACAGGAGAATGAGCCGGATGGTTTTATTATTGTTGTTTTACCACCAGAAATAGTGCAAAGCTCATATCTGGATGATGCATGCAACTGTTCTTCAAGGTACAATGAAGAAAAGAAGTACTCCTAGCAAAGACTGTCATGCACAAGGCAAGAAAATTTATATTGTGATCCACAGCGGGAGAAGAAAGCAGCCATAAAGCTTGTTGTCCAAGCACCTAGGGAGCAATCATAACACAGCAAGAGTTTTAAATTGTTTTAGCACTCCATTCAAGAAATGTTTTAAAATCCACAACAAGCCATCCCTACTCAGAGAGAAAATTTGTTTTTGTGGTTAAGACAAAACTGGAAATTCAAGACACATGTTAATTCCTAGTCTGCACGACATGGGAGTATTTCGATTCTCTGTGTCCCAGTTCCTCACCTACAAAATAAAGCTGAGAATATCACTTTTTTTTTTAAAGGCACTGTCTTCTAGATTATCAGCTCACAGAGCAGCTATTACATCTTACTTTGTATTAGGTACAGCATTCAGAATAAAGATGCTACGATCTCAGATGGCCAAGCCTATAATGAAAACTTGTACATGGTAAGATTTTAATTTAACCTAATTCCATGTCTTGTCATGTCTTACTTAGAATGTACTGACTTAAAGGAAAGACAATAATAGCATCGTACCTGTGTTTCATGCACCGTAATAACCCTTGAAAGAAAAACTTACCAAAAATAGTAGCTGTGAAAGTGAAAGAGAGCAAGAGCTGAAAAACGACTGTAAACCTTGCGCTGACAGCAACAGCTTCAGCTCACCCGCACAAGCTGTAACTTGCAGAGCTGAGCCTTTTACTTTAAGCTGCTCCATCAGTGACTGCCATGGCCACGGTATCTCCTTTCTCAGCATCCTGCTGTCGTGTCCTCGCCCGCTTCTCACCCCTCACATCCCCACCAACTGTCGTACCCAACGGCTCTCACGGGAGCTTGCTCTGCTCCATTCCACACTGTCCTTCCAGTGTGGACGTACCTCCTGAGAGGAGGATGTCTGATGCCTTCGAGCTGCTGTGCTAAACCCTATAGCCTACAAAACCTCAGTCCTCCATGCCTGGGAACTCAGCTGTCAGGCTGAACACGTGCTACTTTGCACGTTTCAAGCCAAGGTTCCTCCAAACCAGCACTCTCTACCTGCAGCAACCATCCTCCGCTCCACGGGCAGCTCCGTAGGCCCTCTCGGGGACGGTTCCCTCCCAGGACACGCTCTGCTGCACCCCAACTCTCTTCAGGAGCACTTCTATTCTTCAGGCAGATGTAGGCAAAACCTCTGCCCGCCAGAGCCCATCACCTCTCCCCATCACTCCAGGCTGGCTTTTAGTTGCTCTCTCCTCAGAGGGAACGTCTGGCTCCTCTCCAGTGGGTTTTGCTGGCTAACCTGGGCTTTAATGGGGTTGCCTGTGGCATCCTACGCCATATAATGGTCAGGGTCTTTGTGTCGCTCCAAGAGAGTCACTCCTTGTGGGCTGAGTCTGTGTCGGCTCCTTGAAGCGCAGGCAACGGTTCTCGTTCCCACCCAGATTAATAGAAAGACTGCAAGTGTTTCCGCACCGACTGCAATAGCTGACTACCGAACTAGCTGGCATCCCGAGCTGTTAAATTCCCCATCAGCAACTTCTAGGGACAGTCCTGCTTCTACCTTCAAATTAATCTGTCCGTTCAGAGCCCCAAACTGCACTTCAAACCCAGATTTCATATGTATGCAAAACAGGCTAATCAGTTAATTTATAAGAGGAACCGTAGAAGCTTGGATGGCTGGCAGTCCATGCTAAATAATAATTCAGACAAACACTGCCTGCCTATGATGATAAAGGACAAACTGCACGGCACAGGCAAACACATCCCAAATAGACTGCAGTGCAATCTGTCTCCATACAGCCCCATGAGTCACGCTGAGTTGGAAAACACTTTATAAATGCTAGTAATGGCAGGCAATCATTTTAATTAGATATGGCCTAATTAAAAAAGAATAGAGGCTTTTATAGTTCATGCCTCCCCAGTGTGCACTAGGGATCCCCACTGTTTGGCAAACAGGAAAAATGTTTGTATTATTTAATAAGCATAATGTTATCAGCAGAGCTTTAATGCAGGATTTAATGCACACGTTTTGGCTCACCAGCCACCGGTCAGTGTGCAGGCTGCATGGAGGAAGGTTGCAGGCACTTTCACGTCTCTACATGGGGTCTCAAAATGGCTCGAAACACTAAAGTACGCACGAGGAAGCGGCTAAACCTCCTGGGTGTTTATTAAACTGTATGTGGGTGTTGGGCAGATTCATTCAGATATAGTAAAAATTGGCCTAAATCTGCAAAGCGACTTCTCAGCTCGAGCAGCATCTCTGCCGGCGTCGAGCAACGAGGAGAGAGGGGCGGCGATGCCAGTGCCCCCTGCCAGCCCCGTGCCCGCCCGTGGCCCACCCTCCCCAAGGGGGACCTGGTGTTCCCAGCTGCTGGGAGCAGAACCTCTTCTCTGCCGCCATACTGGCCCTCGGCCCTCGATCTTCCGCTGCCGAGCCGGGAACGGCCGCAGAAAGCAGAAATCCAGCATTCCCATGACCCAGCCCACCGGCAGCGCGGGTCCCTCTCTCATTTTCACATGCCGTTGTGTAATGCTTCCACTCTGCTGGGGGAGGAAGCAAAAATACCACTAGAAAAAGCACTTCCTGCAGTATTTCTGAGCTAGTCAAACCCAGGAAATAATGGAAATTACAGTGATGCACAGGCTATTGAGTTCCTTGAGCTTATTTTGTATTTCTGTTGTTTCTGTGCTTTTCACATAAGTCATAAAGAAGTTAAGCCTGCATATATGATCACGACAGCATTAAAGTAGTAAAAGCTTCGCTTCTCCCTGCGTGTATTTAAAATAACAGAGAGCAATAACCTTTAGTGAGCAATGGCCATGCATCGTGCTCAACGCACCGCCCGAGCCAGCCTGCTCAGCCTGCAATCCCCTGGATCCGGGCGATGCTACAGACTAATCGAAGACCATTATTCCTGCTCAGGGGGTCCCAGTGAGCCCGTCTCACAAACCAGCCCGGGGAGCTGAAGATCTGCAGTGTCTCCCTGAAAGCCTGCTGCTTTGCTACAACCAAAGGACCTCCATGGGTTGAAATCACCCCCCAGGTCACCCGCTTGCATGTGAGGGTGCCGGTGGCCCCCCGGGGCCAGGATGAGTGTCCGGGGTCGGGTGCGGGGCTGGAGCTGCCAGGCTCTGGCGTCGGTATTTCTGCTGAGAGCGAGTGCTGCTTTCAGCAGTCCTGTATTGATCTGCCTCACCCGAGGTCACCTTAGAAGATGATTTACATTAAGAAAATCAATTTTTTAAAAAGTCATTGCTGGGAGCAATGCTTGATTTCTAAATTCAAAGCACAACCGGGCACGTGTCTGAGTTCAAAGAGTTGCCCGATTCCTATTAAAGGCAGCAGGAAGCCTGCCTGCTCCATAGCTTTGCATTGGAAACATGAACAATAAAATTTCTATCACTATCTCGCTATCATAACTCCAGAAGACTCCAAAAGCAAAAGACCCCTTTCTTAGCATTTTGGCTTTTTCCAACCCCATCTGAAGCTGCTAGCAGCAACCCCTTTGCCTTGAAAAGGAAAAAGGGGTTTTGAAATGGAGATCTTCCCGAGTATGTCGCCCCAATTTCATCATTTCCTTCCTTAGTGAAACATGCACATTCACCTACTTTTTAATAACAGAGAATCAGATGACACTTAGTCATCCATTGCTCAAGGCACTGCGCGGATGTCATGCAATGTGCATGGTAACTCATCGCTGTAATGTCGGGAATATTTCCCAGCCACCAAACTTCATTCTTGTTTTTTTCCTAATGGATATCTAGATGCTGTACACACACAATTGTTCCGCATCACTCCTTAGGGAGGTCCCAAAACCCTTTTACCATGCCCTCTCCAGCTCTGAAGGTCACTCTTTGCGATCTCTGTGAGGACCCCCTCGAGTTCCAGAGTCCTGGAGGAGAATCCTCGTGCCACCCATGGCGGTGACCTGGCTGCTGTCCTGGCTCACTCCTACCTGTGGGAAGGGGGAAAACACTGGCCAAAACACAAATGTCACGGGAAGAGGCAAAACTGGAAGAGAGCTCAGCGGGGCAGAGGCCTCGGCTCTCTCCGGCCTGCCTGCAGCTGCGTTAGACAACCAGGGCAAGTCCCCAAGGAGGGTGTAGATGGTGGGATGATGGTTAAGGCATCTTGATGTGTAATCTTCTTCTCCTCATATTGTGGAGCGACATGGAGAATGGTTAAAGGACCTGGGAAGAAGAGCGAGAATTGGGCTGTGAGCAGAAGAGCAGAGGCAGGAGCTGATGTCTCTGTAAACCCAATGTTCAGCATTCTCCTAAAGCTCCTGAAGGACCCGATTTACACACAGAGATTTTTCTCAAACTCTGTTTTGGAAATCTGCCCTCTCAACCGGAGCCGTATTCATACCGGTCCCCTCGGAACCAGACCGGGCACTTTGCCACCACCCGGGTCACCGGCTGGCCCAGCTGCTTTGCCTCACGGGTGGCTGCAGGACACACCATGCTGTGGACCTACAGCCTCCACCAGTATTTTCAGTAGAGGAGTACCTGAGCAGCTCGACATTTGTGCAAACACAGCCTGGTTCTGACAGCAAAGGGTCTGCACGTCCTGTGCATGCACCCACACTTGAGCTGGATAAGACTAAGCTTGCTGTGTTCCATGACTATTCCTAGCACCTCCCTCCAAGACTTCATCTGCCATCAGACGGCCTTAAGACGGCCGTGAATCACCAGTCCCTTCCCTCCTTTACTCTCTGGCTTCACCCCACCTCTTCAGGGAGTCACGTAACTCCTGGCCATGTCCAGGCATCTCCTGCTCCAGCTTGCCAAACTGCCCCTCCGTTTGTGGGCAGAGGACACCACGCCAGTCTCCTGTCACAAAGGGAATAGCAGTTGCAAGAACAATAACTTGCCAGTCAGCCTGCACAGCTCCTCTGCTCCACCACGGGTACCTTCAAAGTCTGAACTATCATCCTAAAAAATACTAGATACTTAAAATAATTTAAAATTTATTTACAACTCAAAAAGTTGCTTAAATAATGCATTAGTCTGTGAAAGATGGGGTTTTTTTGAAGTCTTCACTAACGTGTGTATTTATGCACATAAAAATGTAATTATGTGCTTTTTATAGTCGTTTATCCTCTTTTCAGTCCACTACGACTATCCGCCGGGATGCTGTCAGCGCTGCGACGTGTGACTGCCGGCGATGCCCGCTCGCTGCAGCCACGCGCTTACAGAACGCACGCAGCAAGTGCTGCACGTTTCCTGCTGTCAGCACCGTTTGCTCAACACACGACAGACAAACGGATGGATCTGGGCTTTCCAGCTGATCGTTTTTTCCAGAGAATGGAGGCGTCTGCTCCTGAATCTATTAAGTGAAAGACAGATACAGTGTTAAGATTACGGATAAAAACAAAAGGTGATGCGGCAAAACTACAGTGCGTTACCTTTGGAATTACACAAGGATAATAAACAGTTCTCCAAGTCTACAGTAATTGAGAATCATCACTGAGATGCTACTACCAACACAGCTGGGCCTGGAGCAAACATTTATTAAGGCTCCTTAATCTGGGCTACTTAGCCATCCTTAACGAGGCTGAGTATTACTGTACTTTGCGTTAAAACCAGTGAGATGAGCTATGTACACACCAGCTGAAGGAAAGACGGCAGATTATGAATCCCAACACTTGTGAGAATAATCAGACAAATATATCCCCACCCATTTGGTATCACAGTAAGTTTGGCAACCACTTGCCAGGGTTATTCAGTGTATCAGGAGCTTCCACGTCCCAGAAGTCTCCTCTGGCTCAGAAGGACCTTCAGCTTTGAATCTTGTATTAAACTGTCCTGACTGGCCAAAGACGTGTTATAGGAGCTTTCTGGAGCCATTAAGATCCAGGTATTTTCATTTTATATTTTTGGCCACCTCTGAGCAGACTAATACAGCAGTACCGTCAGACTCTTCTGCCTCCATGACTGGATTACATTAATTCAATTACATGCTCCAGACAATTTTGTCTTAAGCATTTGCTTTACATCCCCATCCTGTGCATTTTCTGTCCTTATCTGTAAGACAATGCTCTGTAATAACTTCATGTTTTGCTTTTTCCTTCACACATTTAATTGCGTCATTTTAAAAATGTATGCAGACATCAGGCCCAATTTGCCTCTAATTGAAAATGGGAACGTTGAAGCTTATAAATTATCCCGTTTTAAAATGGGTAAAATGAGAGGAGAATTAGGTAATTACATGGGGGGACAGTGGGAGGAGTGAGATACATCCATGTATTAAAATAGAAATGCAGGATAGCGTTTCCTATCCTGGTTTAAGTTTGATGAAGTTAACCTTTCTTTTCTTGTAATTCATTAATATTCTACAGAAGTCAGTTGTATTTTGTGTTTGTCTGGATGTTTCTGTTCACCCTGCTGCTAAGAGAAGAGAACTGGATCCTGATACCAAATTCAAAACTGAATTCATGAGCGCTGCCATTCAAAAGCAAGGACCAAGCATGGGTGGAAAGATATAATGTTATGGAAACATCAGAACAACTCAGATAAAACTGTATGAAACTCTAGGAAAGGAAAACAGCACCTCTTTACAAACACCAAAAGAAAGTCTTCAGCCCCTTCTGCCTCTCATAATGGCGTTTCAGGCTTTTCTGCCTCTTTTAATGGATTTACAACAGTAAATCCTTTCCATCAAAAGGATTTTTTCCTTCCATGATTTGAAATGCTGGAGAAGTCTGAACACAACGGAACAGGAGGAATTTAACCAATGTTTAGTAGAATGACAAAGAATGAGTTTTCCCAGTCCTGTAGGTTTCACAGAGATATTAACGTTGCTAAGACTTTTGCTTTGCAAATCATCCAAAACCAAAATTCTGCCAGAAGTGCCCTGCTATTGCTGGGAAAACAGCTCCCTGTAGCGCAGGGTACAGACTGGCCAAATCCTCCCCGGACAGCCAGCTCCAGCTCCTGGATGCTGAACCACCTGCGCGCTGGGACTGCCAGACATGGCCCAATAACCCAGCGGGTACAGTTATGTCAAAACTATCACAATTCTCCTAAAAATTAAGGAAAGCAATTGAGTTAATAAACATTTAAGGTCCCCAGAAGACAGGCTACTGAAAGAGGTCTGTGGCTTTCATAGCAGGGCCTGAGATTACCTCCAAAAAAGAAATCATGATAATCCATGATAAAAACCTGCTTGCCTGAAGTAAACAGACAGGGAATCATACCGATATAAAGGGAAAATAGCATGATAAATAAAGATTTCTGGTGAACCAATCTCAATTCCTGTATGGTACATTATATATTCCTACTCGTTCATTTACTAAGATGAAAGACCTGAGTGACTGCACTGGATTTGATACAATATTAATTAATGCGTAACACTCCAATGTCAAATTTAGCAATGGTCTAACCACATGATATTCATAAGTACTAAATGATTATGCCTAAGCATGCAAGTAATAATGTTCTTCCCAGGGAGGCCCAAGAAAGCATGTCATCAAAGATTCAAATGTATGAACCCACAGGACGAATGAAGAGCAAGAGGGAAAAGAATTCAAAATATACACTTTTTTTAAAAAAAACTGAGAAACCTCAAAACTGTGTTGCTGTCTACCGCTTAGTGTGTAAAGGCTGGGAGAGCTGCGGACAGCGAGTGCTTTATCCACAGCGAACAGGGTTTCCCTTCCTTCTTAGCAGCTGGCTGGGAGGAACTAAACTTAGCAGGCCTGAGGTGTAGGAAACCAGATAGCACGGTGTAGGGCTGGATAGGAAATACAGGGCTCAATGTGTTTGAGGTTAAGATTAAGCCCCGACTTCCTTTGGGTCTATTTTAAACGGTGGCAAATGATGGCGTGCTTTCTTACAACAAAATGACAGATGATCAAAGGTCGAATATGATCTGTATGTCAGGCATTTGTACAAGGACCTTTCTCTGAGGGACTGGGCAGGAAGCGTTTTAACGCGGTGTCTCATACTTCCCCTCATCTGTGTTTGTTCAAAACATACCAGTAACCGGGGAAAGCTGGATGGCTGGCTGCGGATCACCAGCCAAACAGCGCCTGCCCGCGAAAGGAGAGCAGTTGGTTTTGGACAGAGTAGAAGAAAGATTACCACGGCCCCAACCACGGCTCCTGTGAGGAAAACAATAAGGCAGCACTCGCCACGCTCACACTTCCAGGTGCTACAGCTGGGAAACAAAGACAAAACATGCCGAGGGCATCTTGACGCATTCCCCTTTTCCGGAGGTAGTCAGGGATCAAAGTAGAAAAAGTGAAAAACATTTCAGAATCTCTGCACTTTTCAATTGCCATTTTAAATAGTTTTGCAACACCTGGGGCAAATAGGATGCAAGACTCGCTGTGTCGTGCTGCCTACAGATTGCACACTTGCTAAATTTGCTAGTACTGTGTATTACCCATGACTGGTGCTAAGGCAGCCAAAGGAGGACATTACCTTCATTGATTGAAAAACACACGAGAAAATGACAGTCTTTATCCCAGAAAGCAAGGGGGGACCTGACCACCACAGCCATGCCATCTATCACAAGGCTCACTTCCCTCCCACCCTCCTTCTCATATCTAGAAATCTGCGGGACAAAAGCCTCTGTTTGAACATGCCTTTTAATCAAATTTTTCGTCTCGCCTCAGGGATGGCTACAACAGCCCACAGCTCTGACCTGTAGCCGCCCGGCCGCTCCGTAGCTGCCCCTGCCAAATACTCGTCCTATTTCGCTAAGGCAAAGGAAGAGCTTGCTGAGAAACACAACTGGCATCACTTTGCTCCTCTGAAAATCCACAAAAAAACAATTTATTAGCTATAGCAAGAGTTTTATTAAGCTGAAAATAAAGCGATCTGTTCAGCCCACAATTTCTGAGGATCCTGCTGACAGCACCTACTCGCATGAAAAATGATGTCATTTATAAGCGCAGCTGTGCAGCATAAAGCCTGCTTCCATTGAGATGTGACACAGCCTTAACAGAGCAGGGAGAATTTTCAAGTATAGAATATTAAATATGTATTTGAATCAGAAAAGCATTTTCTGATGTTAGCTGGGCGGGAAATGAGGAGAGCGTTTTGTAAAAAGCCGTTGTGTTTTCTCTACGCCCTGTCCTTCTACCTCTGGCAGCACAGACCATTGCACTTGCTATCAGGATGCCAAGGAGCCGAGGGAATGGTGATCTGAAGCCCAATTTCAAAATGCACACTATGATCTAAACAGTGAGAGGTGAATATGCTCTTAAACTCCTCTGGCTTGTATGAAGGAATACAGGTACCATTTCCACGTGACCTTTCTAGGCTTTCTTAGCTTTCCGAGTTCTTCTGTGAGCAATGTCGGACTATACCCAGCTCTGCGTGTGAGTGAATCCCCATGGAGAAGATGGTGGGTACGTCATGCTACAGATATGCTGTATGTCCCAGTCCTCCTGTGGACAGCAAGAGGGAACCATGTAGCCCTTCTCCTGCTCGCCCAGTTCTTGGCAGGTATCTCCAAGCTCCTACAACAGAAGCAGGGGAAGGAGCCTTGGCACAAGCAATATGTGGGTGTTGTACTGCTCTGAGCAAAAAAGCTCATCAGCAAGGCAACCATCAGGGGAAAAAGATGGGAATAATCCCACCTAGATGCATATGATAAATGAACTTAGAAGTGGACTAAGAGCCAAGATGGACAAACCATAGTTTTTGGACTAGTGGCTGAACTACCAAAAAGTAAGGATCAATGCAAAGATCCAAAGCATTGTCATTCGTTTTAAAGTATTCTTACTATCAGAAAAACCAGAAAAAATACCCAAAATGCCATTTTGAGTTAAAGTAGATATGTTGTTCTACAAGTTTTAAGTTTTAGATTTCATAAAAAACACCTTATATGTTGTTTTTTACAACAAAGTAGCCACTTTCAAAACAAAAACATTATTTTGGGGCATTAAATTTTTGGTGTTTTTGAAACCAAATGTTCTGTTTAGAATCATAGTATCATGTAAGTCTGAAAAGACCTTTAGGATCATCGAGTCCAACCGCTAACCTAGCACTGCCAAGTCCACCACTAAACCATGTCCCTCAGCACCACGTCTACACGTCCTTTAAACACCTCCTGGGTTGGTGACTCAACCACTTCCCTGGGCAGCCTGTTCCAATACTTGATAACCCTTTCAGTGAAGAAATTTTTCCTAATATCCAATCTAAAGCTCCCCTGGTGCAACTTGAGGCCATTTCCTCTCGTGCTGTCGCTTGTTACTTGGGAGAAGAGACCAATCCCACCCGGCTACAGCCTCCTTTCAGGTAGTTGTAGAGAGCGATAAGGTCTCCCCTCAGCCTCCTTTTCTCCAGGCTGAACACCCCCAGCTCCCTCAGCTGCTCCTTGTAAGACTTGTGCTCCAGACCCCTCACCAGCTCCATTGCCCTTCTCTGAACATGCTCCAGCACCTCAATGTCGTTCTTGTACTGAGGGGCCCAACACTGAACACAGTATTTGAGGTGCAGCCTCACCAAGCCAAGTAGAGGGGGGAAGTGCTTAGAAAACACTAAAACATTTTCCAAGAGCCCTGACTCTGCCTTGTGTCTCTGGCTGAAAGGTTTTGCTAAATTCAAGATAAAATCATTCATGCTTCCAGTCTCTGTAACCTATTTTCTGGCAGATCACCCAGCTCTAATGGGCAATTAACAAGTGCAAAATAGGGATAATATCTCAACAAAATGTTGAGCTCAGTTCTGTCCCATTCCTCTCACAGATGTCAAAGCGACAAGCAGGAGCGGTTGGGATAAAGGCAGGCTCTGGTGACCAGCATAAGCTGACACAGGAGGACATGAGAATCCTCTACCTGGCACCTCCTCGTCCCACAGCTTGGGGTCTTCCTACATCATGGCAGCTATGAACATGTCAGCACATACACTACAGACCAGTACAAACAGCGAGGCCACAGGGAATAAAAGACACAAATATCTCTGCCTTCAGGCTTAAAAGCTCAGCAGAATTAAGGTACTAATTCTCTCAGCTGTGAAAGAGCCCCCAAGATGTGTCTCAGATGGGACAGAAAGAAGAGATCAAATGGTGTCACGGTGCAAAGGTGCAAATGTCGCCAGGGCCACATTTTCTCACCCGCTGTACCCATGTTAGACTGACTGCCAGCAAAGGGAATCGCACTCCAGCTTTACCCCTGGCAGGGTGTCCCTGGGTGGTAGAGAGCTGCCACCACCGAGGCTTCACCTCCTCCACAGTGCAGGGAACACAGAGAAGGACGTCTCAGGGTAGGAAGGGCTACAACAGCCATGCAGGCTCTTTGCAGCTGGACCACGTCCTGATGCTCCACCTGACACTGTGTGGCCAAAGCTACTGCCAAGACATTTCACCCTTACTGTGTCCCCCCTTCTGGTAAAAGGATGGGAACGGTTCTTCCAAGCAGATGAGGCTGACAAGGCAGAAGCTGAGCTTTGAACTACGTATCCATTAAAAATAGCATTCTTTATGTTCACTAACATAAATATTTTTTAGTATTTAGACCACATTTTTGTTTGTAGGCTTTGTCAATGTAAAAAACTTACCCAGAGCCTTCTGGAGTCATCTCCAGATCTCCTCACAGAACACAGAAGCTTCAAGGAAAGTATAGGGCCTTGGTTAAAGGAAAAATACATTGTGCTGCTTAAAATAATTTACAACATTTTAAAATACTCACTATGTTTAAGCAAATCAGACAGAATGCCCATAGTTTCACAAATGTTCCTTGAAGACTGTGAGTGTGCGTGACAGAATTGTCTCCACAGCACGACTTACCATTTTCAGGTGCTCCGGCCTTGATTGAGCATCGAGTGAAACAGCAGTATAAATAATTAATACTGTTCTGTAAAAGCAATGGCCAGGTATTACGTATATTTTAATCAGGCCTGGTGAGCAGGCTCAGGATTTTTCTTCCAAACAGTCCCATTCTAAATATAGGCCTGTCACGGATTTATTGGGGGAAGTACAAGGGAGTTGTAGCCTCCCTCCTGGTATTGCCCACGTTTTGTGCGACGGGACACGGGAAGGTCTGCACCACGGGGCAGCAGCCACCCTTCAGTGTGATAGTTACAGCCACAGGTGTGACATAAACTTTATACCTGAAAAGGTACTAAAGTAATTGGAAGGGTTACACAGGATAATCGTGAAGGCTTTAATTCACGCTGAGCCAGTGTGGCTGCGAGGATAAGCACAAGCACTGAAGCACGAGTTCTCTTGCCAGCTCTGCCACTAAGTCCATGCAAATCACTTAATCTTCCTATTTGGTTCCCCCTTTGCTAAAAGGGGAATGTTAATATTTATTTACCTTCCAACTCACAGGCATGTTGTGAGGATTAATTAGTTAATAACTGTTAAGTGCTTTGAAGATACAAGTGACTGTGCAAAAGACTAAGTATTATTAACTCACATTAGGCTAATGATGCAGATAGGAGTGGCAATTTTCATTAGCTGTATCAAAGCAGAGCCCAGGATTCAGCCCTGAAATGCATGCTAGCTAGTGAAAAATTAACAAGGTTATGAGAAAGATTAAAATAATAAAGTAAATTTATTTCCACCGGTCCACTGGAACGCAAGGAAATGTACACAGCTGTGCCGTTCCTGACCTAGCAAAACCACAGCTCTGTTAATAACTCAAGACCACGTTCTGAAAGCTGCTGCTCTGCACCTTGATTAGTCATTTCCACCGATGTGCAAAGTGTTACAGGTTTGAGTTGGTGGCAATTTCCACTCCTACGTCTTGCTCTGCACCTGTGAGCACGACGGCACGCAGTTCAAGGCTAGCAAGAATCAAGCGCAGCATGCTCGCGTTACCTACTACAATTTTGCAATGCACTTGCTTGGCCTTAATTTCTGTGAAACTGTTGTGAGGAATGCGGACAGTTAGGGCACATCTTTTTGGGAAGGCTGGTTTTGCATTCAGGTAGCTCTCCTGATACAAAGGCAGGTAGGATACAGGTGGCCTGAGGTTTGTGAGGGCCAGCTGCAGGGGAACAGCACGCACCTCTGCCGTACGCTACTGTTATAATTCTAGCAAAGATAGATGGTAAAGACACAGCCTGGAAAGTTGAGACAGCAACTAAAATAACTTCGGAAGATGCTTCCTTGGAGCAGCTGTCCACATAGCTCTGCTGAGGAAGCCAGGTGCAGCCCCTAAGAGCCATCAGCAACTTACACCTGTGGACCTAAATCACTTGTTGCTTATGTGAAAAGACCAGGAATTCCCCAATTTCAATCGCAATCAAGTCTTTTGTGGACACTTGCAAACAATTTGCAATTCCTGTATATAACAATATGTATTTCTATCTTAGTATCTGTATGATTCTCACTACTGTACCTCCAGGTGCATAAGGCAACATTTCCTCAACTCTCTTTTATCCCTTCTCTGCCTGAGCTGGCAAACTTAGTTTTGGTTCTTTCTTTTTTTATTTACTTTAGTGGTGGCAGAGGTGGGTAAACACACTACGGAGGGAAAGATAACACTCTACAGGCCTCTATTTTAGTAACTCTTCATACAACTGTTCTGGTCCTGGCCAAAATTTTTCGCTTCTATCATCTCACAACATTGTTGGGCAAAATAAAGATTAAAATAAGCCTTACGGGAGAGAAAAGCACAGAGGTGGAAACACACAGCTGAGGAGAGAGAAGGATTCCAGTTACCTCCAAAAATTTGCAAAACTCTTTTCTTTTAGCGACATATAAATACCTTAAGCTCTGATGCTGTGAATGCCTGTTGGCAGGCACAGGACTTACTGTGAGGCAAAGATGACCTAAGATGCCCCACAGACTCCTTTCGACTGAAGATGCAGGCTCTCGGGCAGGCGGATGATTAAGGGAGGGACGCAGCCAGCCTCTGCTGCGCTCCCCTGACCCAGTTGCGAGGAAGGAGGCAATTCCTCTACTCTCACTTCCAGAGTACAAAGCTCAGAGGCACAACGTGATTCTCAGAGGTATGGGTTTCTCACCAGCACAAGAACTCTCATTTTTCTCGGCATTACAGCATGCTGAGCACTTTGGGGATCCCTACCCTGTGCTCGGAGTCTCCCAGGTACTCTCCTCCTGGGGAGGGCGGGAGAAGCTCCTTTGTGAAGCCACCTACCTCCTCAAAAACACTTTTGTTAGAAGAGAGGCAGCTGCCGCAATTAAAATAGGTTGAAAGAGGAGTTCCTGCTGAGCCCAGTGAAATCTCCTTAAGCCTGACGTTCAGTTACAAGGCCTTGTACACTGTTACAGCAGGGTAGCGAAATGTAATTAACAATTAGGTACATGAAGTTAGTGTTGTAAAATTTAAATACGGTAAGTATCTTCAACAACTGCATCTCAACAAAGGAAACACAAGAGGCTGAATTTCACACTTCAGCATAAGGCTCAGAGCAGTGGCTACTGCTAAGGATGCTTGACATCTCAGCAGTCTTCTGATTTTCAGATACTTACAAATTGACTAAACAGTAATGATTTGAAGTTAAGTTTCCTGTAACTCAACACTGACTTTATACTGACCTATTTATCTCAAAAACATGGGGCTTTTTCCTTTTAAAGTACGATGAACAAAATCTATTTTTCATATTAAAAATATGTCCATTCTGATATATCTCTTCCTACATCTTATTTAACAAGCTCTAACATTAGCTCAAGATTTCTGCTCAACTGCAAATACCGATGCACATTATAAATATATCTACAATCCTCTTATAACACTGGAAGGGTTAAAAACATTTAAGCAAGGACAAAGGCCAACTACTTACTCAAAATATCGTGCCCCCTGGACATATTGTTGCTTAATCATTTTTTACATGGGTTTCACTTGTGCTGCTGAAATTACTGGCTATCGTTTGGCACATGGTGTTGAACGAGAAATACTGTAAATCTGAAATGCTAATGTGCTTTCCACTGCGTGTGATTCCTACCAATTGAATACATCATCCACAGTTACTTTTATCTCAAGCCAAGACTAGCAAGAGCAAAACGCAGTCTTTTATTGACTTTAGAGCTTAGTCCATTAAATTTCGTGCTTTTTTCAACCTCCAAAGCCAATCACAGGCTGATGGCACCATCCTGGATTTTATTTTGCGATATTATGAGCCCAGCTTCCATAAACAAGGAGCATCGCGGGGGCTGGGAACCTTCTCTGAGGCAAGGATGCGTATTACTCGCAGCTGCCTGACAACAGGGGTAATTGCTTTTTATTTTTTAAACATATGGTGAAGGGCAGGCTTAGCCACTGCAGAAGTTTCCGCAGAGCCTCCGGGGAAGAAGAGGAAAAACACTTCATGCTCTTTGCCAAGGCGTTTTAGATGCAAAGTGGGGCATCAGCAAACCCAAACCAGGCGAGGAAAGCCCTCGCAAGCCAGCCCTGCAAACAAGGAAAACAACCCTTCCGTAACGGATTTTTTTAAACAACACATAGAAAAGCAAGCGAATGCACCTGGTTACAAATAGTATTGCTTCTTATCATACGTGAACCAGAGATGCTGTTGTTTAAAGGATGAAAAAAACCCACAGGCTCTGATGAGCGCAATATCCAGTGCTTCGAAACCTGCTAAATTAGCAAGGCGTCTTCTCCATTTTGCGGGAAAGGCACACGCTCAGCTGCATCTGTTGCTCACACACAGCACAAGTGAGCAAATCCAGAACACTTTAAATTATTTTGAGCAGATCTGGCACAACTTCTTGCAGTTCAAAAAGAAGCTGCCGCAGCATCCATAGAAGGTCTGTAACCGTTCACTCCACAGCGTCCTGGGCACAGAGGGGCCGTGGACACAGTACGAAGTCAACGCAAGCATCTCATAACTCCTCCTGACATTATAACAGCTCCCAAGGCCAGGAGACAAACACCACGATTCCTATTCGTGTTGCTCATAGTCTAAAGAAAGACAGTCTCACTCTGAGGGCAAAGGCATTTTTCAATTTTCTTGCATAATTGATCTTACATATAAAAGTTAACATCAAACAACTGACTAGGACTGGTCAGAAAACACTGTCTTTTCTCAGGAGAAAAACACAGTTATAGCATCCAGCATGGCTACAATCCAAAGTAACGTCAAAGCGCTGTTGTATCCAGGGCAGCGGAAAAAGATCCATCAGGATTTAAGACACTGGACAAAGAACCGCAGACTGCCGGATCTCCTGCCTACCAAATCCCGCACAGAAAGTTTCTCGTCTGGTGCGTAAGCCCCATGCAAGCCCTCGTCTCCGTAACGCTGAGGAATGGAGAGGGCAGCGAGGAATGAGGGTGCTGATACACCAAATGAATTAATGGCTAAGAACTGTAGTGCCACTGTTGTTGTCCCATAAACAGCAGCCTACCTTGAACCTAATTACTGCGCTGCATTAAGTATATGTGATATTGGGAAGAATGCAGGATTAAAAACTGCTAGAAAGACAGCACTGAAAGTTCAGTCAGGAAATCCTCACCCAAGTTCCTTTTCTCTCAGATTCCTTGAGAAATTGTGCTTAGACTACGCACAGCTTTCTTAGCATTTGCTGAGTTTTGCTAACTCTCTGCCGGCACAGAATACAGTCTTGGGTTCGTCAGAAATCAGTTTAATCATGTAGCAGCTAAGCACCTGGAAAACGAGAAGTGGATCTGCAGCGCTGCAGGGATAGCTGTTTGCAGCAGGGTCACTAGGTAAATACAAACATGGGTATAACAGCTGTATTCCATTTTGTAGGTACAGAGCTCATTAATAAGGAAGATCGAATCATGTTAATAATCCTTGAAAACAAATTAACTGGATGGTTTTTTTATTACTGAGTCCACATATTTCTCATCTGTTCTGGCTGTCACCACTGCAACCTATTAGTTAAGAGTGTCTTGTCTGCTTTGTCAGAGCTATTGTCCAGATGTCCAAATATACACTTCATTATATAAATTGTTAGTTTAAAAGCAAAGTGTTTCTTAATGGCATAGCATAAATTCTATAGAATATAATGGGGTTTTTTAAGCTAGACTTCAAATAAAACATTATGTAAATGAGAAAGACATTCAAACGTTGAAAATCCACATCAACATGCTGAGTTTTATTACAGAACAGCTCACTGGAAATTAACCGGGTACTAATCTTTTAATACTGCAGCTGATCCTCGGTCAACCTGTTACAAGAGTAAATTGCCATTCCCAGCTGTGCCATACTATAAGAGGATAAACATCCGAGTGGCCCTTAGGAACAACCTATTTCAAGAATATCTGCTCAGTCTTTTACAGCTAATCAGAGCAACGCTAACAGAAGGAAAGCTGCCAGAAGGGAATGTATGTGAAGATTAATCCAATTTGATGCTGCAGTAAGGCACAGGGTTTTGGTTTTCTTTAACGTAGTAAGACACTGAAAACTCACTATTAAAAGGCTGAAGAATTCAGAAATTAATTCAGCCCAAGAATTAATTTTGATAAGACTCAGGCATGTAACACTGGAAAAAACCTGGGCCTAAGTACGCAGGAGAGTCTCTTTCCTGTCATTGCAATAAAGCCACGGCAGAGCCCGGGGGCAGCGATGTGCAAGTGCTCAGGTTGTTTGGGAGAAGACTTCTTGGATTCCCGCACCAGAAGCCGCAGTGCCAACCAGAGCACGACGTACATTTGGGAACCCAAATGTCTCTGGATCTTGCCGGCAGCTACATAAGCTAAATTTCCACTGAAACAAGTTGTGCTCAGCACTTTTTCATACTTATCAGCTTTTTATTCCACAAATGTATCTTCTCTTTCAGTTTCTCCAACTTTCGTTTTCATTTGCACTTACTGTACCTTTTGCTTCCTTCACGATTTCAAGACGACTGCCCCCAAGTCCCAGCTGAGCAAGAGCCTTCTCTGCGCTTACAGCAAGTCGTGTCTAGACTGTAAGCTTTTTCAGGCAGAAATAGTTATTTACTGTTTGCACAACACCTAAAGCCTAGCTAAGGCCTTTGGTCAACACTGCTATATTAATGTTACATAATTATTTTAATTTATTTTTTTTAACTTCTGTTGCACATGCAAGAAAAGTGCTTTCATGTTAATTGACAGATGACTAAAGGCCACTTTTTATCATTTCCATCTTATTCCAAGATGACAATACAGAATAGTTGCAGAATCACACTGTTTATTTCATATACTATAAAATGGCCAATAACCTCCTTTGCCTCCCAAAAGATCTCTGTGGATAAACAATGACTTCTAGAGAAAGCTATTTTACTATTGCCTTTCCATTACTTACAGAAATGTGGACAGGGCAATTTTTAACATTGATAAAACCTAGCATACGGTTGTGACCTGGCTCTGTGGAAGCCACCCTGACGCTTCTACAATCTAGCCCCCAGTGATGGAGAAATTATCAGAGGAAGGAAAAGCTGTTCCTCCACAACCGCCACCACCCAAGGCAGCGCCCACTCCGTGCTGTGGGGCGGGGGGGGGCTGCGTTCCCGGCCTTTCCCTCCCCATCCCAAATAGTTCAGCTGCATCCACCCAGCATTACTCAGGCCGGTGGACACATGACTCTCCAGAAGTGTTAATCGCTATTTCTCCAGTCTTGCTTACGTGGTGTTATTACTTACGCTGTCGGTTGCTGTTGGGATTACTATCATTGCAGACTGAAGGGAGAGCGAGGGGAGACAAGACGGCTTGACAGATGACTACCAAAAATTGGGAAGGGGTGTTAACCATGGAAAAAACTGGTGTACTTGAGAATTGCTAATAAAACAGAAAGCTGAACATAGTGATTCTTTCCATGACTTATGCCAGAGCTAGATTTGGAAGCTGGCACTAAAGAATATTTCTTCTTACCAGTTTTACAAGCTCTTTCTTTGCCCATGCGCTCTGCTCAAGAGTATCTGGTACGATGCAGAATTTTTTATTTTTTTTCTTACCAGCCCCTTCAATAATTACTCTCTCTCAAAAAATGGTAGATTCATCTTTGGCCTTATTCCTTCCTACTGCATGGGGAATATTCGGCCAATCCTCAATCCTTGGAAAATGAGTCCAGTTTGAGAGCAGCTGAAAATACAAAATAATTACAGCAAGAGCCTTGCAGCCAGCCCTCCATGTAAAAGTAGAATATCTTGTGTCCTCCTGCTGATCACGTCAGAATCACCGGAACAGCCTCTCCAAAACCACAGAAAGTACTTCCCTTTCGTGCCAGTGCTTCTCTGTGTGCAGGAGGAAGGATGGTCTTGTGGCTCGCGCAGACTTGGCTGTCAGCATGTGTGGCTTCTATTCCTGGTGGTCACCGACTTCTCTTGTGACTTTGCGAGAGGTACCTAACTTCATCCACCAAAAGGCCCGTCTCCTCTACAACATAACAACATAATTCAATCTTGCCCTTTAATGTAAATACCATTGGAAAACTTATTGGCTCAGGATAGATGGGATGCAGTATAAGAGTTCAAAACGTTATTATTTTCATAGCATTATTATTTAGTGGCATTTTAGTTCTCCTCACCAAGCAAATTTTTCATCATATGTGTAGTGCCTTTATTTCTGAGTATCACCTACGGTGTCAAGACACAGAGATAACTATTTAAATATACCCATTTTACATCACCTAAGGAAGGCATGTGGCAAATACAACCAAAGGAAACATATCTCGAACTCACTCCTGCTTCACCTTCATACTTAAGGTAATCTTCAAGAAGAAAGATAGCAATGTAATTCATATGTGTTTCTTGTAAATCCCTCTCCAGGCAACTGCTATCAGATAAACAGTCCACATCTAACAATTACTGAAAGTTTTCAATGTCTAGATCGTGTAGTTCTAACATCTGACATTCTAATCTGAAGATATCACCAGCTCTGTGCAGTGTAATAAGTGTCTGGCTACGTGACACAAGTTACATGGCCCGAATGAAGCAGCAGGCATGTTAGTACACGCACTTTTACTTCTAATTCCCAATGATAACATCAACTTCGGCAGAAAGCCAACCGATGTGCAGGACCTTTGTGATGGTGCTCACCTAGAAAGCTTGCTGGAAAGATGAGGCACAAAAAGGTGGCACGCTGGCCATATTTTAAAACATTTTCTGCAGGCTAGAAATAACTTTTTTTAGGAAAGTTTAAATTCCACAGATTGACAGAGGCATCAGGGAGGCTTCCACTGATAGTCTTCAAACCCCATGTATTTGATGGTGTGGTGTCCCTGCCCATGGCAGGGGGGTTGGAACACGATGATCTTTAAGATCCCTTTCAACCCAAACCATTGTATGATTCTATGATACAAAGCTAAAGGCAGCTGCTATGTGAACCAGGAGTAAATATATTTCTTCAATCTTGACATTAAAGAAAAAATTACTGCTTTAAGTAAATAACCAGGCAACCTTGAATTGTAACTTGCAATTAAATTCAGAGCTCCTGTTCACATCCTAACTCAACAGAATAAACTTCAGGTGGCTCACCCGAACCTAGACAGAGAAATAAACTCAATCTGAAACACAGAGGTTTAAAAAAAAAAAAAGTCAGAGAGAGAATTCCTTTTCCTTACATCATGCCTTTTTCTCTTCAACTCTGCTGCTGCCTAGCTTAAGGGCTGCAATAACAGTGCAAGAAGAATCCCAGTGAATTGCAGAGATTTTTATTTTTTTTCCATCAAAAGTACTCTATTGATCACCATTATCTATGACTTGCCATCCAGTTTCAAAAATAGTTCTTATTAAATTACGCTGTTGAGCACTGGATTACAGGTTTCTTCTCACATTTTAATTTCTCAGACAGAAGCAAGGTGGAATCGCCATCTAAAACATTCTGCTGCCTTGCATTATTCAGAACTTTCTACTGAAACGATTCCAGATCTGCTGCAGAAATAGTAATTCTGACTTTGTTCGTGGAGCTGCCGTGCAAAGCTTTTGCTCCTGCAAGCCCACTATGCACAGAATTACCTGGAAGTCCCGTGTGCGCCGCTCGCACGAGCACGCTGGGCGTGCAGAAGGTTAACAGGTTTTGTGATCCGTACCACCGCCACTAAATATTGATGCAATTAGGGTAAATCTCCCAATATGAACAAGCTACTCAGGTCTGCTTCTCTGAAATTGTAAGACGCTTACAGCATTATTTTGTTATTTAGTATTTCCTAAGTAATAGCAGGCGTGCACACAGCTTTGTATTTTCCTTTCATACTAAGATAGGAAAGGCGAGCCGAACTGTCAGGTTGTTTGAAAATATGGACTACGTAAAAATTAAGTTCTTTCTCACCCAAACTGGTACTAACAGCATTGCGCTTTCAAGCTAGTCACTCCCTCCAGTGAAAGCTCATTTGTTCAACATTTGACCATTTTCCTGTAGCATCTATGTCAAAAGAGTCAGCTCTGTGCGGAAAAATTGTGGAAGTTGTTAATGAGATCAGCCTTCCTACTGTCTGAGCTCCCAGAAGCTCCAAGAGCAAGCATGGAGACTGGAAGAGAAAATGAGCTTTCAGAAATTATTCCAATGCAATAATATGAGCGGCTGTTACTAACAAAGGAGAAGAGTGGTTTTCATGACGCGACTCGAGATGTTAGGGTGTCCTTCCTTTTGTGGAGGTCAACCTGAAAATCAGAACCAGAAGTAATTAATCTATTTTTCTCCCACATGCATTAAATTCCTATTCATTGATACTTGTTTTTCTCAGATCCTCATTCCAGAACATCACATATTTGATGTAGAGCACGAACACACAAAGCTGCTGTGTGTATCTTTATCTCACCCAATCTGTAGGCTCGTTAGTACTGTCCTGAGGGAAGCACTTTGTTCTAACTCTTCATTCTACTTTTTATCATCAGAGAAACTTCCCAGTAAAAGTCATAGACTCCTGCTGTTTACTGATGAAATGAATTATCAAAGAAAGTGTTTAAAGTGGGATCGAATGGGGGTTGTTCAAGCTCTTCTTTACCTCACCACTAAAGCAAGTAAAACCCTACAAATTAGAAATGAGAAACTTCATTATTGTGAACAGAAATGGACAAAAAATTTCCCCTAGTTTACATCCAGCTAAGCAAAACTAAAAGCAAAAAGTTCTCCCTATTACAAAGGCACAGGACAGTCATGGGCATATAGCAAGGAAGGAGAAAGGGTTTGGCCAGACACATATAAGGAGTGTGACTGAATAATGAGATGTAAGGAGTACATTTGAATACTGTCTGAGAACCTTCTGATTTTTTGCTTGAAGTTCTCAATAACTAAGAATTGCATTAATTAACACCTAAGGGAATATTCATGCATTTTTCATACACAAAACCAATCTGCACGCAGAAGGCATCCAGACTCTCCCAAAGTGACTCAATCTGAGTAGCTCTCATCTGTGAAGAAAGGACTTTTCAACCCATGGACTCGTCCCCAGACAGAGCACACCGTAGGCACTGGAGAAAAGGAGTTTTAGTTGGCTTGGGTTAACTTGCTTCACAAAGCCAGTGCCTACTGCAGGACAAACACGGTGCTTAACGTGTTCTGCTTTAGTGCTTGAAATCTTTTCCAAAGGTCCTCAGTAAGTTTTAAAACACAGTAAATGAAAATTTTTCACCACAAAGGGGAAACATCTAACATGTTCTTAGAAAGTAAGCAATTAGAAATTAACAGGAGATAAGCAGTCCAAAGACAAGTATTGAAAAGTTTGTATGTACACAGATAAAAGGAAAGGCTGCTTCTGTCTCCCAGCTTTGGTATCTGCTGGCAGATGTCCATTTTATATCTCTTAAAATGAGCACTTTTTAAAGGAGATTGCCTATAGAACCATATAGAAAAGAAGCATAAGATCTTATTCAAAATGCCCCAAATTTTTACAACTTTTCTTTATGTCTCCGTTGGAGGATTTAAGTTTTTCCACTAGGAGTTTAAGACCTTAAGCTTGATTATTTATATTTAGGTACGGATACATAACTGCACACTGAGGTTCAACAACATGAGCTACAAGTTTGAACACTGTAAATTTCCTCGCTTTGTCAATTTAAGACAATTTAATGAAATATTTATTACTGATTTAAACTCTTGAAACCTCTCTTAAGCTGACCTAACGGATATGTCTTAATTCTATAATCAGATGGTGATGCATTAAAATGTGCAATCCCTAAAAATGGAAAAAAACCCACTCTCTGGCAGATCAATAGCTTTAAAAGTATAACGGACAAAAAGCAAAATCCCCTTACAAACTGTTTCTCTTATTTTGTACTGTATTGATCACTGTATATGTACAACATGCACCGACCCCTGCTGATAAGTACCAAATACAAGCAGAACATTTCAATCCCGTATATGAAACTTCACATATGGCTCAAGAAACTGGGAGAGCAGGCAGCTGCCTAACGTAGCAGTCTGCAATGGGGGATAAATTGCTTCATGAATACAGATTAACAGCCCTTATTCCCACGCTCCTTATATGCTCCTCATGCTCTAAGTCTTCCTGGCCCCTCTAAGCAGGTTCTTGAGCTTCAGCCCAGAGAAAACTGCGATAACTGAAGAAGCGGCTCGTGCTCCAGCCCTGCTCCCACCCTTACTTAAGAGAAGGCAGGAGAGGTAACTTTCTCCCTTCTGGAAAGCAACTTCCAGAGAGAACCACTGGGGTAAAGCCGTCACCTGCGTGAGCCCATGAGCACCACTGAAAGGCTTTTGTTGAGTTTTGGTCATTTTTTTAAGGAAGGCCCATACTCAACAGTTGCATTATAAATCTCTTCAGTGTTTATATTTCAAGTATTAATAAGATATACTTGAAAGTTAAACAAAAAGCCTGTAATTACAAGTCTCAAATAGTTCCATGGAGCAACAGCTTCTGGGGCTAGAGATGCCTAGAGCGTTGGCTGCTCACCACGCAGCTTTCATGGCGAACTCCAGCCCTTGTATCTTTACATGGGGCAAACCACATGAAAGTCAAGTTCTAGCATCTGGGAAACTTCCAGAACTTCTGGGATCTTAGATGCTATTTGACTTATTTCTTATAGCACAAGTGGGAAATTAAAGGGGATGAATGTACAGAATTACTAAAAAATAAGTAACATAGTTTGGGGTTTTTTTTAATATTAACACTTAACTAACAAGAATGAAATATCAAATTGTTCACTGAATCTTTCTCATGAGAAGTTACTGCGGTCGGCCACGAACATCAGATTTCAGCCTGGAATGCTTATTTGAGCTTTACATTTGCCTACATGCTTCATTTAGACGATCTCCAGCCTGCGTAGCTCTGGTAGCCCGGGCTGTCAAACTCCAGCAGAAAATTTAAATAGAATCAAGATTCTGGTCGTGAAATATGCTGTCCTGCCGACTGCTAAAAGACAATTAAAAATCTTTTCTCTTTGTGCTTATTTCAGTCCTAAGTGACCTACAGCAGTAAAGGACTGTCTGTGATGCATGTTGCAATAGATTTGATTTATTCTATTTTTAAATAGTGTCTCAAGCAATAGGAATCCCTTGGGGAGATTTCTGCACCGTCAGGAAAAAATTTCTGACCTTCAGCCTCAGATTTCATCTGCTGACTTCGATCCCGTCTTCCCCCCGCTCCCCTCCCCACCTCCTCCTCTCATCCACGTCCCATCTTGGCGGGACGACCCTTTGTACGCGCAGAGTTCGACGACTCCGGACAGCTGCATCGGCTGGTGCGAAGCCGCACATTGTGCGACCCAAAGCTTTTCTCCAAATCATTTACAATCAGCATCCTCCTGAAATATTTGTTTTAATCCTTCCCTTGAGGTCCTTTCGATTTCCTCGATTCCGTCAGTGGGAATCTGGTTCTGACCGCAGGCCCAGGCCTCCCAGAGCCGCACAGCCCGAGCAGCGCATCCCGCATGACGCAAGCGCTGCCTGTATGACGCAGGAGCTGCTCCACAAGAACAGCGCCATCCATTGGCGCCCGCGCGTCTGACGGAGGCAGGGCATGACGGGGGCGCCCTCTGCTGGGCCGCCCGGCGCCTGCCGGCCCTGGGGAGGACGAAAAAACAAGTAAAAAAAAAAAAACAAAACAAAAACAAAAACAAAACCCAAGCACAAAAGAGCCAAGAAGCGGCTGGTGAGGCCTCAGCACCGGGCGGCTCCTGCACGGAAAGCCCTGTGTAACAAACCCCAATATCATTACTTGTAATTCACAGAGCGCAACAGGACCTCCCGCTCCACCCGTGTTTTCCGAGGGCGGAGAGCACGTGCAGTCAGAGAAGACAGAAGTTCAAGTAACCACAATGTTTTAAATAATTAGGCACTGTAGCTTTGTGCGTCTCTTTTCCTTTAAAAGCAAAATTTAGTGCCGCAGCCCAGGGGGGTTACAATGCGCTCTGAGAGAGAGAGATGTGCGTTCTCGCAACTTGCACTGCTAGAGACTGCTAGGGAGGGGGAGAAACACTCCTGACAATTGAAAATAAACTAGGAGAAATGGCTAAAAACAGTAATCAACCAGGAAGCCAAATTTCTTTTCAGAGGAGATGAAAGACTATCTTTAAGATTAATATGAATTTATCCCAGCAGGCAACTTTGGCAATCAGCTTTTTTTAGAGTATAATTGCTTTCCTGCTTCCCTCAGGTTTCTTTTCACATTGTTGCATTACCTTAAGCACGGAACTAACAGAAAATCTATGCAGATAAAGTTTGCGTTACTTAAACAAGTGCTGTTGTAGGCTGAGGTCTTAATTTTTATTCAGAATATTATTTGTGTCATAGCACAACCCCAGGGTACACACCAAACCATCACAGCATGGTGCAGTCCCAGAAAGCTTAACACCTACCAGGCCAGAAGGTCCAAGGACCAGAGATGCTGAGAAATGACACAGGTGAGACCAGTCGCAGAACTGAGAAGAAAATCCCCGCCTGCCAGACTCTCCTATCTACAGGATCACACCGATTCCTGTTAAAATGTCACACCGTGGACATGATGAGTGCCATCAGATTACAGCCCAGCAAATGCCTCACAGCAAGGTATGGACATTAAGTACGAGCCCACAGGAACAAGTGAGAATACTGAATACATCTTCTCCTTTATCCTTTTTTTTCTCTAGGACAGAGAATGCACAGAAGACCGGAGAAGCAAACTAAAACCAGATACTCCTTAAGGGACTAGTGAGCAATATTTGATGTCTAAGCCAAAATAACTTGAAGGGGCTGGCGGTGTCGTGACTGATTCAGAAGCGCTCCTACTCCAGCTCCAATTCCCTGCAGAGAAATGCAACACCGCACTTGCATCTTTTTCTCTGCTGCACAGAAACCAATACTCTGCCAAACTCTGGCTGACTGGTAAAAGCAAAATTAAACATTTATGCATCAGATGTGTGCACTCTCACTCATTCATTAGTGCAAACACTTTAATGAGGATGGGTTACAATCAGAGGGCCTGTTATCGCTGCTATCCCAGAGGCAGAAGGCTTTGTGTGAGCAAGTCACGAAGTTTTGGGGAGCTCAGGAGTTTTCCACCCCCATAGCACAACCTCTTCCTAACCCATAAAGAGTAATTTCATCTTGTTCATAACAGAAGCAGCTAACTGTAGCAATGGATGAGTCAGAATTTTATATCTTTCCTCATCACCATCAAAATTTGCAATTATATCTCATTCTTTCTTCCCTAGTGAAACCTTTGTAAAATCTGTCCCGCTAGGGAGAAATAACAAGCTACAAACATGGGAAGGGAATTCTAACATGTAGCTCTTCCCTATACACTGCAAGCAACCTTTGAGCTTTACATCTGAGATCCATCCAAAATGCAAATTGCCAGCTTTACTATCTGTGGGACAAAGGTGACACTTTTTATACGCATCTCTTTTCAGAAGGATGGCTTCAGAGATACTGCCAAGATTGAGACTGTAATCTGTACCCCCAAGTTTACTAAGAAATCCTGTTTGCAAACCAAGTCCTATTAAACCATCCCTGTAGTAACCCGGCCCCTGAACTTATAGAATCATATCATAGAACCACAGAACGGTTCGGGTTGGAAGCGACCTTAAAGATCACCTAGTTCCAACCCCCTGCCATGGGCAGGGACACCTCCCACTAGACCAGGCTGCTCAAAGCCCCGTCCAGCCTGGCCTTGAACACTTCCAGGGATGGGGCATCCACAGCTTCCCTGGGCAACTTCTCCTCCTTTAGTCAATTATTCCCAGGCCCAAACTATTAGAAAAGCTTGCTTAGCATTTTTACACTGGAAGAAGGGTGACAGAGACAGACACACACCGCAGTAACCTGATGAAGCTATTTGCCCCGCAATTATCAGAGGAGGTCATAAAAGATGAGCTAAGAATGCTGACTTCCCACAGCAGGAAAGGCACAAATCTAATTCCTACAATAAAATAGATTTAGAATATTGGATTGGGTCGGGAGTGGAGGGTAAGGAGCCTGGAGGTGTGTCAAACACACAGTTAGGCTGTAGGGTAAACACCAGGGCATTTGTTAAGGAGTCCAAAGGTAGAAAAGCATGGGGCAGTGCTGGAGCTTAGCTGGACTATGTCCAGGCTGGCTTAGCTTGGAAGTGCATAGCTTGGAAGAACTGTGTCCACAAAACAAATCAGTGGCTGCACCATAAAGTAGTGGGAAAGTCTGTAACATTTAGTAACCAACAGTGAGAAATGTTCTGCCTGTGCTCAGTTAGATGGTGCTTTAACATTGTGAAATGCTAACATGGCTCTCTTGGTGCAGACTTTGATGCCAGCATAATCAGGAAATATTGAAAAACAGAAAGCATTTTCACTCCGCAAAAAGAATCAGGTAAGTTTCATACTAACCATTTTTTAGTAGTATGCTGGTAAGAATGGTTAAAGAACCTTTATCCTCCATGCTAGCATATCTGACTGAGAAACTAAAGGATGTTGACACGCAAAAATAATTTTATGAAACCAAAAAGAAAATAAGACTATAGAGACTCTATCTTCTATTTCAAATGGTTTTCATTGAAAGTAAAAATAGCCATGTCAATTGATAGGCGGTATAGACTCTATCAATACTTTACCCAAAGCAGAGGTGACGATTCTTGCTTTTTGTAATTCACACCAGAGTGCCTTGCTCCCACACATTGCGTTAGGTCACACTGCCACAATCACCACTACAAATATGGCTCAGATGGGTTTATCTTGCACTCTTACAAATGGTTTTTCCTTTGCTGTAAAGATAACTTCAAGGAATGAACTCCAACGCTCAGCCTAGAAAAGCCGTTCCCCCTCACAAATGAGTATTACAGCATGTCAGTAGATGGCACTGCTCGAATTCAATCTGAATCTGCACGTTTTCTCCCAACGCAGCCCGGACAGCCGGGCTGCTGAGGCTCCAGGGAGAGACTGGTCCATGCATGGCACAAGCTAATTTAAAAAACATACGGCATTTGCTTTACAGAGAGCGAGAGAGCACTTCCACATCCGTGCTTTAGCAAGAGCTGAACTACGGGTCAAATATGTTAGCAAAAGGCTTCTTTTAAGATGGCAGGAGTACCCGTGCAAAAGTTCACCTACCATACTCCCACCTTTCAACTTAATGTTTTTCACCTACATCTACTTCATCAGGATGGATACTAGATATTCTGCTTTACATGAACCTGGAGGGAACAAAAACATTCTGGATTTTAGTTGGAGCGCTACTGACATGTTATTTAAGAGAACCTCTAGGCTACTTCTCCTCCATCCTTGCAGAGGAAAGGTCTGCAGGGACAGCAGCTCCACTTCTTCAAGAGCGCTCAGTTAAAGCGCCGTTCTGGAATATGCTCCAGCTGCTGCACAAAGGAGATGCACGAACTTGGTGCAGAGAAGAAAAGGTCTTATACACATACAGTTATATCTATGTGAATGTATGTATGTGTACACACACTGATTTTTTTTTCATACTCCTATGTAGTACATACCAAACTCCTTTTTTAGCCCTTTAGCAAAACAGACTCAAAGTCTAAGAGGTTAGGTGCACAATACTCACGCATTTAGTCAGTTGCCAGAACACAAATAGTTTTTCCCCTGAACTGCACAAATATTGACAAAAACCATAGTAATTTTTCCACAAATTTTCAGACACCAGAAGGTGACATAATTCACACAGCAAGACTGCCAATATTCCAAAATCACTCTTTGTCTTGAATACTCAGTTCTCACCAATTACATTCTCCACAATATACAGTTTAGATCGGTATCTTGTTTTAATGTAAGCCTTAAAAGCCATCCCCGAGACCACTCTGCCCTGGTGAGCCCACACCTGGAGTACTGTGTCCAGTTCTGGGCGCCCCAGTTCAAGAAAGACAAGGAACTACTGGAGAGTATTCAGCAAAGGGCTACAAAGACGATTAGGGGACTGGAGCATCTCTCTTAGGAGGAAAGACTGAGACTTGGGTCTGTTTAGCCTGGAGAAGAGAAGACTGAGAGGGGACCTCATCAATGCTTATATCTAAAGGGTAGGTGTCAGGAGGATGGGGCCAGACTCTTTTCAGTGGTGCCCAGCGACAGGAGAAGAGGTATCGGGCACGAACTTGAACACAGGAAGTTCCATCTGAACATGAGGAAAAGTTTCTTTCCTTTGAGGGTGGCAGAGCCCTGGCACAGGCTGCCCAGAGACGTGGTGGAGTCTCCGTCTCTGGAGACATTCAAAACCTGCCTGGACGCGTTCCTGTGCCACCTGCTCTGGGTGACCCTGCTGTGGCAGGGGGTTGGACTAGATGATCTCCAGAGGTCCCTTCCAACCTCTACCATTCTGTGATTCTGTAAATACACTAAAAATAAAGAAACAAGCTTGAAGAAATGGTTGAGATACTTGGTATTCTATTTCCCTTGGCCAACACCCAAAAAACTTCAAAATGATAGGAACAATATTTTCATAAGGGAGTCCTAAACAGGGTGCCCTCCTACGTGTTTTTGCTGCCTCGATGTTATTTAAACCTAAGCCTCATGCGGTTACAAGCACTTAGAAATAAAGGTACTACATGCATTGCAGATATAAGCTGTTTTAAAAGCCAAATATCATACATGTTGCCTATGTAATAACTCCTATACATCAAAAAAACATCTTATCAGAACCAGTCTTTGATAAAAGACTGCAGAATTTAGTTGCCCAACAGGCTAACTTGAAGGAATATTTTAAACGCCTGTGCTACATTTTGTAACAGTTTAGTTTTTCTTTTTGGAGGGCATGGGGGGACATTTAACTCTGTCATCTTCGAGAGCACACTTTACCGCTTGGTCACCATGACAGAGATCATTCACTGCCCAGCCTTTCCAATTGGAGAGAATTTCCAGTTAAAAGCGTCCTTGCTTCAGCTAGAATTGAATGTCAGATTGTTCATTTAGACAGGAATCACACACTGAGCATCTACCTCTTCTGTTATTTACAAGGAACCTTCTAAATCTTACATTACAAGAACTGTATTTGCAGGAAATCAGAGACAAGGAAAGCCACTTTAATTTGTTTACAATTCTGTTTAACATTTGAAGGATTGGTGTGGAAAACTCATAAGGAGTTGTCAAAGCTGGCTACCGAGTATGCTTTTAGTGGGATAGCCATGCTACACATGCAGAGTAAGTCAAGTCAATTACCTTGAAAAGATTTTATATTGATCCTTTGACTAGCAGGTAAGATTAACATCCAAGCAAGATAAATATTAAGAACACAAGCAAATATGTTTGTCATTATTAAGAGTTGTGTCCCGCAGCATACAGAGAAGCAAATTATGGTGTAATACTCCACAATGAATGAGCAAAAATATTAAACATTATGTGATCTTTCATTAAGTGATAAGACAGCTAGAGTTTTAAACAGGATGACAATTGACTGATGTCAAACTAGGTTTTCAAATACTGATGTAATAGCAAAGCATAGGATAGTCTCAAGGTTATTTTTAGATAAATTACCTTCATTTTTTACTTTGAGATTACACATATAGTGCAATGAAGAGTGTCATCTGTCTATCAGGCCATGGGAAAAAAAAAAACATCAGCACACTCCAGCCAGATAAGGAAACAAACATTTATTAGAAACCGGTAGTTTTATAGAGTTAAAAAGGTAAACATATGTTTAAGAGACAAAGAATACACAATTGAACACAGTCATCATAAAGGCACATAATGAAAAATTAAATTTGAAAAATCCCATCTTTTCAACATTTGAAAACATCACCACCATAATTTTCAGAACTCATAATGGCACTTGCACACTATAAACAAAATGGAGCAAGTCTAGAAGATAAGACACTGCTGAACTCATCCCCACATCACACACACACACACACACAATACGTTTGCTCATTGGTCACAGTCAAACAAAATGATTAGGAACTGATCTCACACATCCCATGAAGGTACAAGGATGTTGGCAAAACCAGGAAACACTCATATCAGAAAGGCATTGTACATAGGGATGATTTGGCTAGAATGACTTTTTGTTTTTTAAAAAAGTGCAAAGTCCGAGGTTTCCCTAAAGAGAAGGCCAAAAGACACAGCTAAAGCTGCCATTTTCTGAAATCTGATAGAACAACATTTTACAGTACAAATTTTACAGAGTTGTTATGGATCAGTTTATGGAGAATAAACACCAGCCATGGAAGCACTTAACACAGATTTACATCTGATTGCTGTTTGAAAAATACAGCCCAAATAGTCTTCTGTATGCAGAACAAGGGAGGTTCATGTCTGCTTGCTTATTTTTTTGTTAAAAAAAAAATAAAGAGCATTAAAAAAGAGACCCTTAATGACCTTACAGGAACAAAGTTCTTCCTTCAGTAATCCACTTTCAGGAAGTGGCCTAGCAGCAGTTGCTTTTAAAAGGTCAATATAAATATAAAGATAATCCCGAATTTACGAAGATTAAGACACCACACATTGCAGAAAGCAGAGAAAGAGTAACAAATGAGTTCAGCAAGAATTGTTACTCTATTTCAGTGTTCTGGCCTGAAGGTAACTGAAATGCGGCACCACCAACCCCCCCCCACACCACACAAAAAAAGAAGTCACTTTGGAAGTACTTGTTCATGGGAATACCTACTTTCTACATTGAGGAAGTGCTGATTTGTTTTTTTTGAGGAGGAGCTGTTTCTCAGGCACTAACAAGTTCTGTGTGCGTGCTTTGCTCACTTCGTTAACAGGAATCTGATGGGCACCCGAGATCAGCAGTCCCATTTGGTCACTTGGACGAAATGCTTCTGTATGTTACTCTCTGAATTTCACAGGCACAGCCAGCGTGCACAGAAGACTGTGAGGGAAAGAGGATTTATCTCGCAGGACAAACCCGTAAAACCTTCCCATAATAATGCAATCCTCTGTTAGCTAAAAGCACATAGTGGACTGTAGCCCTCTGAGTAAGGGAAAGAACAGGGAGTCTAAAATGAGAAGCATTTCTCTCCCCAAGGCAGCTATGATGAGCTCCGCTATTGGCTGTATTACAATCACTATCAGCTTAGTATTGGATCCACCACCCCATTTTTAAACAGTAACTTGCACTTGTATGGAATGGATCTAAGTAACCAAGCTTTTTCTCTTCCTGTATATTGTGATCCTACAAAACATGCAGCTGTAGCCCAAAGCTTGTCACAGTGATGGTGCTAACATTTACAAGCGCAATGAAAAGCAGGTCCAGTGAAGCAAGTTATGAAAATCACTGATTGCATTACAAAAATACCGTGTAAATCCTTTTGAGGTATTCTGATACCGCGGAACAGCAGTTTCTCAGGCTCTTACTCTTCACAATAAAAAAAAAAAAGTTTAGCCTGAAGATAAAGGTGATGGGCTACATTTTAATGTGTTACTCTATCCTTGTCTGTATCTATGATCCTATTTTTTACAAACTTAAAGTTAAGTCTTCAAAAATAACAATAGCAAGTGCTTACTTCTAGGCATGCAAAATGTTGCCTGTGAATTGCTTGAGTATAGGCAGCATGACAAAACAAAAAGTCACTTTCATATATTCAGTATCAAGGCAGTATAAATTTCTCCTACCTTTGGTTTGATCCAAGCCAAATACACATTTAGAAAAGACAAATACAAAAAAAAAAAAGTCAATGAGTAAAATATGCATGATTTCCTGAAAATATAAACATATTGTTGATTTAAAGATAGCTTCTTGATTTTTTTTTTTAACTCAGTGACATTTTAAAGTGCAACATAGGTATCTGTTTAGAAATGGTGAATTAGAATTTAAAAAAGTTTCTTCCCACTTCAGAAGTTGCAGCATCTCTCCACAAAGATCTGTCTCTAATTTTGAGAGCAGATTACTTGAGAAATCATTTTTGTTCTGGTGTTTCCAACATTAGAAGCGTCTCACCTTTTTCCTTCATTTCATGCTATTCCCAAATTCTGCTTCATTTTTTCATATACAACATAGCTGATGCTGACAGCTGGAAGCACTTTCATAAAATTAGGGGCTATGCCCCTATAAAGTCCTCTGATTCCCTCTGTAGCAATAATTCTTTGAAAAAGACCAACCATATTTAGCTGTGGAGCTCCTTCCACTGAGGCTAGAACAAAAAGATAATGTGTTATACAACAGGTCTAGCAACATTAACATTCTTAAGCAAGTATTAAACACCTGGGTGGTGAGCCTACCAGCACCTTTATGGCCATTGATTAAAACTGAGTCCTCAGAGAGGGGAGATCTCTTTAATCCCAGACATTTGAGAGAGATCCATGTGTCTAAATCCCACCAAAAAGCATTATCCACCTACATTCCTTTGGAAATCTAGACTCCTATCTTTACGTCTGTGCACTAACCTATCAAGCAAAAATCTCAGCTATGAAACCGTCTTTATGAAACATCCTCCAGAGCAAACATTGCTCTCTGCTTTCACACAATGATGCAAGTCCCTTTCATTTTACCTCTAAAATGTAAGAAACATTCTAACTTTTAGAAAAGTGCTCCCAGACTATGACAGGAGCTCTATGTCTAGTAGTCTCATATGGAACGTGGCCCTCAGAGCACACAGAGCACTAGTGTCTGAAATGTTACATCTGAATTAAGTATGAAGAACAATGTTGGGCGCAATAAGAAGGGACCAATATTAAGAAGAATTTTCCAGGTAAGTCCTTAGTTTTCCAAGTTGGGTTTTTTTATTTCCATGTCTCTGCTACAGCTATCCCAAATGATACAATTTCGATGTGACCACACAGAAACATTCTCAGTACAACAGGACTCACCTTGAGCCTGCATGCGCGTTCTGATAAGAGCAAGAGGGTAACTGGCTAACTGCCCACACGTGCTGGAAACAGTACCACATCCCAACAATACAAAAACACCTGGGTTAGCGGAGCTTGATGCATAGTGTTCCAGCCATGTACTCTTTAAGAGCTGCCAAGATATAAAAATAGATAGTAAGACAAGAGATCTGCATTCAAGAAGGTAAACAAATACATCTTTATTCGTAAGAAATCTTATAGGTTCAGTCCTGAAAAGCACCAATCTCACTATGCCAGTCCTACGTGCTTACTTCTAAAATGCACAGGTCATCTTAGCACATGGGTAAGGACTTTAACCAGACTATAGTAGTTAGTGCCTAGAAGAGAAATCCTTAAGAGATCCAGCAGCAGGAACAGTGCCCGTGTTCTAAACCTGTTAATACTTTGGGGGGGAGAAGGAGGGGAACACCACTCAGCACGCCAAGGTTCAACAAAAGCTCCCACAGCTGTGCACCTCACCCCATGCAGAAGCAAGGATCCAAACTCTAGAAAAGCACTTCCATACTGCTTCAAAAACATTTGCTCAAAGAATTCTGCTGATTACTACTGCGCTGTCACAAAAAGATTTGTCTAGACCAGAAAAAAAATTAGTCTCTGCATCTGAGTTACTTAACACACTTTGAAGCAACACCTAGCATTTAAGTTAGATAAAACATTTTAATTGTTGCTGATGGGTGTAAGAGGTACCAGTTCCTCTTGAAAGAAAAGGGAGCAGCGTTTCAAACTCCTCACAACAGCTGTATGTCAGCCACAAAGAATTCTGGTGACATGCTCAGACACACAAGGAATTCAGGTTACTATAATCCAATTATAAATTGGAGTAAACAGCAAAAAAATGTATTAAGTATCCTGCATTTGTGATATGTAACATAATATGAATATCCTATCAGGTTTTTTTAGCATATAATATTTGCTATAGAATGGGTATGTTCCAGTCTAACAGAATTATTTAACTATGCAATTATGTTGTATTGCCAAGGTCTATATAACTCTGCCTTATGAATAGATTTCTTGTTTGGTACTGTTGCATGTAAGGGCCCACTGGCACAGACACTCCTCCAGGAGGGGCAAACAAAGAGAAGCATTGAAGTCTAGTAAAATTAGTGGAAATTCTCATTTATCTATTTTACTGTAATACTACAAGCATATTACAAATCTAACTAATGATACAGATATTCTAAAAAATATTTATCCTTTTTGTAAATTAACTAATGAAAGCTACATGCATTCAGTGATCTAAACTCACCTCATAAACAGCAAGGTCAATGCCAGCATAAGGAATTATACCCAGAATATTTGGAACATAGCCTTTGTAGAAGGCCTTTGCACCTTCTCTTTTTAAGATCTTCTTAGCACAGTCAAACATTCCAGAATATTGCCCTGTTTTACCCACAGCCAATCTGGTCTTTAAAACCTAAAGGGGAAAAAATAGTAGCCTTAATTACATACCTATATTAACGTATTTTATAAACACAGGAAAACACAGTATCTCTCTGTTTATTCAGTTGTCTGGAACTGCTTTGACTTTTGGAACTTCAAATCTCCTTTGTGATGACTACTATTAAGTCTTTGTTAGCAGTAGGCTTCTTCAGGCTTTATCATTAGTGCAGAGTAGCATACATACTACTTATACACTAGCTTACAAATTATTAGCCTTTTTAAATTGCATTTTACCTTTCTTTTCTTGATTAAAACAGGCAGATTTTTTTATCAACTTGAAAGCAACAGAGTGGGCAATATTTAATTGAAGCATTAGCTAAACAACAAGTAAAAGTATTAACACACTAGCAGATCACCCTTCTGATCTGGGAACAGCAAAACATATTAAGAAAATAATCTTTCAAAAAGCACAACCCTTTGAGAGGTAGTTAAGGGATACAAAGATTGTGGCTCGCTATTGAAACCCAGCATCTGATTGCTAATGCAATAAGTCCATACAGCATCTTAGTACAAAGAAATTAATAACAGTATCCAAAAGAAACCAGAGGGAATTTCCTGAGCAAGAATTTGGCCTAATTTAAAGACTCATTAGACTGCAGCTTCCTCAGGTGTTTCCTGACACTTTGCTTTTCTCTTTTACTTAGAAACACCCTAAAAAACACTTCTAGGGCAGTATTATATCTTTGTTAGGAAGATCAGAGCACGTTATTGTAGAATAGTTCACCTGTCTCCATTGATCAGTGTAATCCAGACAATCTACATAGCACTTCAGTTACTCTATTAACCCATCTCTGTACTCAGGCTAGCTGGGATTCAGGGGCTCTAGCAGCAAGGATGCTATTTAAAGAGAGATCATTATCACTGTCAGCAATGAAACCAGTGAAGTTCTATTCCTACTGACACTCCTCCCTATGGAAAAGGTATTTAGGTTACGTTTTCCATTACTTCCAAATCTTGATGTTGGCATTGGTTTAATCCCAGACCCAACATATATTCCAGTTATTTGCACAACAAGATAAACTTTCTGGGGAACCAGCAGTAAAGGAAGTACATCCTACTTCTATTTTAAAAAAAGCAGGATGTGAAATAGCTACCCTAGAGCAGCTAATATATTAATGCTAGTTAAATTGCAACATATGTAGAACAACATATAAATACGTCCTACAGAGGAAAGAGCAGTGAATCCACACAGCCTCAACTGTAGCTGTTTTATTCTCCCTCCACACTGATCTCCTAATCAGACCCAGCTCGCAATCACAATGCAACAGAACTCCATCAGTTCTGCTAGACAAGAACATTCCTTGCTAACATACATAGTGAGAGAAAAGATTTATGCCTAATTTAGGAAGTACTTTAAATGTGTACTTAATTTTAAATGCATTCTTGGATTATTTTTCCTGAACTAGGTTTTATTTAAACTTTGCTTTAGACAATACTATATAGCCAAATATATAGAAAAATGAAAAGTATCAATTAGAACACAGTATATTCTAAAATTACTAGTACTGAAGTTCTGAAAAGAAGTAGAAAGTAAAAATAAATTAGGATACAGGAATATAGAGGAATTCCTATAATACTTTCAAGAGTAAAATGGGTTTTACTTTGGAAATGAACCAGACATTTGGCAGAGTCTCCAATGGAAGCAGATTCTCTGTTACTTACCTCCATGGGATAAATAGAAGTTTGTGCTGTTGCTCCAGCCAAAGAACCAGATACAAATCTTTCAATAGTGCCTAGCTTTCCATCATCCTTAGTGAGTATCTTCTTATACTGTGTAGTTATAACACATAAAATAAACATAACACGCTTTTTAGGAGAGGCAAGAGTTACTACAAGGCAGGAGTACGGTACAAAATGTCTTTTCAAGCTGTACTTACTTTTTCATGTATTTACACTTACATTTACTAACCTAACAAATTTAGCACTACACTCACTGCAACTCTGTGGACAAAGATTCTCAAGAGTACAATAAATATTCCAGCCTGCAAGAATCCTTTACATTAAACACCTCAGCCACCACAACACTGTCAGGTATTCTACAAACAGCCAAAAGAAGAGTACCGCCACTATGGTCCCCAGATAAGAAAGAGGAACCCGAATTCCTTGCAGATCCAGTTCTCCAATCAAAGAATGAAAGGTCAACTAGCACCATTCACAGAGGCACCCAAAGAGCTGTACACACTGTGTCACTCAAGATG
Source organism: Alca torda (assembly GCA_008658365.1). Classification (NCBI taxonomy): domain Eukaryota; kingdom Metazoa; phylum Chordata; class Aves; order Charadriiformes; family Alcidae; genus Alca; species Alca torda. The sequence goes on along the minus strand of CM018087.1, from coordinate 11,417,429 downwards.
GAGACATCATGACGCAAGAATGTGCCATCGGCTCCCGGAAGGCAGAGCAAGAGTAAGGAATAATATGCTCAAAAGTTACTCTATAGCATCAAAATCTGCTGTTCAGTCTTAAAATATACCAAAATTTACTTGCCTTTTTGTTGCTTTCATTTCACAGTTTTAAAGAGATGTGTAGTATGTTCATTTAGTCTTACCCGAGGCACTAGCAAGCCCCACAGCGGAAAAATAAAGATCATTTAACTACACTAGAGCTGGAGTTCATTTTCCAAAGGAGGATTAGGCCTTAACATGGTGCTTAAAGCTGATTCAGAGGTAAATATAACTCTGAAATCCAGGATGAGGGCATCTTATATAGCACCATATTTGACTTTAAAAGAATCCTGTATAAGTTCAGCTAGCATAACGTGCTAAGTTTTTGGTTGTTGTCACTTTGAAGCAACAAACTAGATATTAAGGCAGTCCTCCATATACAGCTATGCAGACTGAAAGACAGTTTAAAATCTATGACAGATTTAGTTTATTTACACTGCTTATAATACAATAGCAAAATCTGCCTAATACCAAGTATTCTATTAACAGACTATTTTAAATCTGAAAGTCACTCTAAATTACTGTGACAAAATCTCCAACTGTGATAACAACTCCTATATAATACAACAGTGCAAATAATGAACAGTGAGTGTGATACAGTATTTTATTTACCATTATTTTCATTCCTGATTTATCATCCTACCTGTTCATAAGCCCAGAACTTAATAGCTGTTTCAGGAGCTATTTTCATAACATTGACACCATTTCCTCTCCAAAGGGATCGGATGCCACCTTCTTTCAACATTTGCTTAAAACCGCTGGCTATATTCATTTTGTTTGATTTTGAACCATGAACCTAAAATAAACCAAAGTCACAGTAAAGAACACTGCTCTGATTAGACTGTAAAACTCATCACCCAAGTCTTAAATTGCTTAAATATATCAACTAGCAAAAACACATCCACTATTGAAAAAATCTTATTTTAGTGGCACAAGTACTATAATATCTTGTTTACATTTTTGCCAATATGACTATGGAAAAGACAACTTTTATGAACACAAAATATGGAAATTGTCAAAACATAACTATACCTCCTGAATTTAGATACTGTTTTTGGCCGCAAATACAGCTGTTTTCCATAACAGCTCTGTAAAAACTGAAGTGATACACTGGAAACCAAAAAGTTCTTGATCATTGCACCTACCTGCATCATCACTTTAAGGCGATCTAACGGTGCTGTACCTGTTCGAGAGACAGCACCAGCCACTCCTCCTGCCAACAGCTGTTTCCACCACTGTCCAGTCTTTTTTTCTTCCTCCGTGAACTCATCTGGAACAGTCAAACTATCTCCTATATCCAACACCTATTAGAATCCAAAGCAAAGATGTGCAAATAACTCATTCCATAATCTCAATTTTATCAACAGTTCTAATTCCAAATTAACCTACCACCTACCACCAGAATATGTAATTAAAATGCTAGTTAAAAAGAAAAAATATCACTAATTTCCATTCTATAATTAATTTGTTATGGATTGCTACTGCTATTCAATGAATAGCAACTTTTAATGACTTCTACATACAGATTGACTAATAACACCACAGACCCACCATTTCAAAGACTGCACTATCATCATTAAAAATTATGATAAATTTCTGCCTTGAGTGTGGCCCAAAGAAAGACATTCTGTCATGATCGGTAGACCTTTACAGACAGCACTAAAGCTCAAATGCTTATATGTTGCAGCTAACCTTTCACCAGACAGCCTCCTGGGATTAGTTTGGTAATCTCCTAAGGATGCTAACAAGAGATTTCTCTCTCATGGTAATTCACTCACACATATATGGGATTTCCCATTTCTTCCCACCTGCCCTAACACTTTAAAGTAGCATTTTTATAGCTGATATATTGGAATATTCTATTTCCAGTAACTGCTGTGTATTATCTTACAAAATAACAAGTTTTGACTAATACTTTATAAATTTGTTTATCATCAGTTACACTGAAAGACACATTAATGACTTTTTTCAGCTATAAAAATTTGAAATTTCACTAAGAGGTGCATGTTTGTAATACTATTCAATTCAAAGAAGAACATTACTATAGGCTGTAGCAATAAAGCTGTCCAAGACATGAGACTCTGGAATCTCACATATCACTTAAACTAGTCTCTGCTCTACCTGTAATTTATAACCATGATATATGAGGAAAAAATACACTGTAGACAATGCAAAGCCAATATTATGCATAAATTAAACATATAAAGAAGCAAGAATGTTTTAATAACTGATAAGTACTGACCAGAAAGTGGGTTAACCAATAAACTTTTTTTTTTAACTACTGTTGATTTTAATTGTAGACACTACATCCCTAATTTATGCTGTGTTCTCTATCTGCTAAGTAGACTGAATACTCTCTTGGTCATTTGGAACTCAAGAATTGCAGGATGCAGATTATAGGTATAGCTACTGGACAAGCAGGATAAGTACCAACTATTCTGGATATTGAACATTGAACAGATTAATTGAAAAATCCTTTCATCTTTCTGACATTTGTGGTTTCCAAGTCAGGTGTCATCAGTTGCTCAACTACATGGAATCATCAAAAGATCAATCAGAACTCTCAAAATATAAATTCAGTGTTCTTAGAGATATTATGCGTATCTACCACGGTTTAAACCTTGTGTCTAAAAAAGCTGAATTTGAGGGTGTTTATAACAGAAAGGCCACAGCTATCAACTCATAATAATTCTATGCTAATGCAGCTATCTGCTTGGAAGAGTCTGACAGCAATTACAATTTTACAATAAAAACAGAAGTGGAAGCACTGTCAACGCCAGCCAGGCACGTGAGGTCTCACATCTGCTCTTATCTGAAACACCAGCTGTGTTGCCGTATAGCTGAATTTTGCTTGCTGTGATAACTGGGTCATCAGCTGACTGCTACACTGGAAGATCACAAGAGACTTTTAAAATCGTTTCTTGGTGGTAACTAATGACATTCCATAATAAAAAAAATATAGATGTTACGTTTAATAATAGTAATACAAAGGATTTTATTAAAGCAAAGGGGATTTTTCCACTAAGTAAGCTGGGACCAGTACTATCTGATCTCATAGCAGTGCTTCAAGTGCTTTCTTCAGCAAAGAGGGATCTAACTCCCTTTTGGCAAGCATTTATGAATTGAGGTTGTACAGTGTGAAACACTCAAAGCTTTCAGATCTCATAAACTGTTTTTTTATTATGGAAATGCTGACTAGTCCCTGAAGATATGAATGGTCTCACTATATTCAAATAAATCTGTCTTCACCTAACTTTATGGATGACTCCAATAATCTACAGGAAGGATATTTAGCGAACAGGATTACTATTGGTTTACTTACCTTATTATTTGTTCTTAGAAGTTAGTCACTGAGGTGTCAAGAGCTCCATTCTATAGTAACTTAATTATCTGCACAGTGGATAGCCTATTGCTGTATATTCTGTCATTCTCAGATAAAAATCTATGGCCCAAGAGAATGTGTGGACATGTGCACAGAAAATCATCACTAATGACTCTGACGATTTTAAGATAATGATAATATTACTATATAAATGCAAACACTGAACTAATTTCAACATAAGAAATAGTTAAAATGTTTCTATAATTCGTTTACACACATCAAAAGCACTGAACATGAGAATGTACTGTAATGTGAAAGGAAGATTTAATATTGTGGTTGTTATCTGTCTGTGGAATACCTCCAAAGGAAGAAAAGGTTTCCTTCCTAAGAATTACTGATAATTATTGGCAAAGTTTAGATGAAACTCTTTGTTCAGAAGAACTATCCTGCTTGTAAATGGGAGAGCACAAAGTGAAAAGGAAAACCAATCAATCATAAATACACTTATGCTTGAAATATAACAACTGTGAAGCTGTTATACTCTATATTGCCGATTAACCCAGCAGAAATGAACTTAAGAGCTGCACTGAGACAAAAGAAAGGTTGAACTTACCGTGGAATGTTTCCAATATCGAATTATTTCCTCGATGTCTGTAGCTGGGTTGAACATAAAATGATCTCTCCACTCATTCCAGTCTACTGTCATTGTCCCATCAGCATCGATACTGAAAAGAAATAGAACTATATAAGGAAATAGTGATTGGGGTGGGGGGTTGTTGCCTTTTTTTATTATTATTGGCCATCACATCAGTGACAACTGACTGTAAATTCCATACAATGACTTCAAGGCTGATTCTGCCATGGCTTTTCAAGTGCATCTGACATATTCCATTTAAAAACACAACATAAAAGTTCATTCTATCAACGACATTTACAGGGAAATGAGATAACATTCTCCTCCCCGAGCCAGATGCTCAAAGAGTGACTAGATTTACTATCACCTAGGAACAGATGGAATATGTGAGAATTACTATAAAGGCACCACTGAAGGTACCAACACCTTTCAAAGTCATAATCCCATTTATCTTGTTCTGTGGATTATAAAAAAATAATAATTAACAATACAAAGAATCTTAAAATCCTTTAAGAAATAGTAATTCCTGACCTTTGCAGGATCTTTTCTGCCTGTTTTTCTGAAATGCTTATACCCAGTATCTGGAGGGACTGGACAACTTCTGATGCTTCAATTTTTCCTTGAAACATTAAAAGAAAGATGACACATAGTTAAAACATGGAGCTTAATACACTTAGCACCTTGGAACTCACTACATTCCATTGTAACACCTACATAATAGCAAAGATAATGTAAAATCAATTTAAATACAGATGATGTATTTTGATTGTCTACTACAAGGACTGAGTGAAGGTGAGTACATCAAAATCATGCAACCAAATGAGATGCAAACATTCAGTGAGTTAAAAATTATTTTATCTTAAAAGATAACTTCAAAACTTCCTTATAGTTTCTCCATCTGGGGAACAAAGAGCCCCAGATCAATGGACCTGGAAGATGATAAAAAGAAAAAAGACTATAATAATTTATTATTTCAATCTATAGTAATCTATAATTATGATCCTATAAGGAAAAGAAGCAGGATTTCCATATTCACAACTTTTTGTCTCCAGTTTCAACAAAGAATATAAAGGAAGATAACTTTTAATGCACAGTTTCTTCAAACAACATTTGAGCAAATAAAATAAATCAAGGCATACCATCATTGTTTTTGTCCAAGCTCTTAAATGCCAGTTTCATCTTTTTCTCATGATCTTTAAGATACTGCATAAATTCTTCAAAATCTAGCTGTCCATCCTGGTTAGTATCTCCAGCTTTAAAAATTTTCTGTTGAGAGAAAATTCAACATTTGACTTCTGCAATTACAGCAGGTCACAAAGCAACAGCAGCATAGCACAGCCCTGGCTTTAAAAAAAAAAAAAAACAAAACCAAAGCATCATATCGGTCACTTCAGGAGTCAAATCAGGAAAACACCTAAGCATACCCTTCAGAGCTATATTTTCTTTTCAGAATTTAACACACACTCAGTATTTTCATAAAGAGACAAAACACTCAGCAGCAAAGATAGCTATAAGAAAGCATTATTCATTATTTACATAGCTGTCCTTTTCAAAGATTTTAAGGTTTCTTACCAGCACTGGCAATTTACACCTACTGATATCAAATAATTTGTGGAGGAGGAGGTGGGGGGACAGGAAAAAATCATGAAAGAGAACAACTTTAATCCTGTGACTTTCCTGGTTATACGTGAAATTTGTCAATATGTCAGTAAAATTAAGCAAATACAGTCTTAACTATCCTCTTTAATCTAGTGGTCTATTAATTATGAATTATAAAGATAAAAATACAAACAGCAATTAAGTATTTAACTGCTGACCAAAAAAAATACAAAGGCACTTCCATCCCTGAGGGTTTGAGAAGGCAGGGCTTTCTGCTTCAAACTGAAGCCCTGACAAAAATTCAAAACAAACAAACAGACTTGTAACAACGAGAAGCACAGTTATCTTCCATTTTTGCATGTGTTTCCTAGTAACTGTCCTGCAGATAAGAAGCATCTACATGTAAAACTAACTACGAGTTGAATGCATGGTATACAATTGCCAGCACTGCAGGAAACAAGTCTGAAATACAGCCTAGGCATACCTTCTCCATCTACAAAGGGTCAGAACACTTTCCCATCTTTGTGTGTGAAAACATACTTTTTAAAAAAGGGAAATTACAGCAGTCCCCGTCAAGCATCAGCCTGTAACTGCTGAAGCTTGTCTTCAAAGGCAAATCCCTGAGAAGAGCGAAGCCCAGGCTAACAAGCGCTGCAGGATTTATTATCCTGGTCTTCACACCACAGCAAGGGCTGCTCCACACAGGGAGGGCAGCAGAGAGAGAGCAGAGGGACCAAGGAGAGACAAGGTCCACAGGACGACACCATCACCTCTTTCCATCCGCTCTCGCACTTCCACAGCGCTGCCGTCTCCTCCGGCAGGAAGTGCAGGGAAATCCACCCCAAAACCCTCCTCTAGAACACAAGATTTAAGGGGAAAGTTTGGGCATCAGTCCCTGTGGTTTCCCTCAATGTGTGAAATCCTGCAGGGGCAGCACTCTACACAGGATGGACAGGAGACCAACCTGACAGCAGTCTCTTCATCGATTTGCAGTAAGTTTCAGAGCACTTGAGGGTACACATAAAGCACATGTCAAAAATTCTTCCAAATATCTTCTATTTTGCAAACCACCTTGCACAACCATAGTTTCTGAATAAAGTAACTCTCAACAAGATTTGCATGGCTGTTCTAGTCTGCAAAATCTGTTTTTAATCATTTTATTTACTCCACTATAATTAGTATAAGTCCTCAAAAGACCAAAGTCCAATAAGTTCTAGCTTACATAAACTAAATATAAAGGAAGTTGAAAACTCTGGTGTATTTGTTGCGGGTGTCTGAAAAAAATTTGAAGACATCTGAATACATTTATGTTGCCTTCTTTATCTTTCCTATCTCTCTACTAAAAGAGACGTACTTCGGTGTTTAATCTCAAAAAAAAACAAAATTTGTAAGATTATCATATATTTCTCAATGGAAGGGAGGAAGATGTGGTACTCCACAGTGAAATAAGAAGCAAATTATTTACCTCCCATAATACAGCAAGTTATGCACAATAAAATCAACTCAATTTACCACATACTCAGATAAAGGTCTTTGGTATCAGCTTAGAAAAATAGTGTTCTTAGTACACTTAGTACACTTGCAAATCCAGATTGATTCTGATTTCTATTAATAACCTGTCAACAAGAATATGCTCATCAATTCAGTTTCATGACCTTGCCAATATGGTTAAGGCTGTTCAGAATTTCCCATTACAAAAAAAATAGTTTACATTTACTGAAGTTTATGGATGCATTCCTGACCATGACCTTCTAATAAGAAATTAAGAAAGGCTAATAGATTAACTATTAAAAAAAACCCAAACCTCCAAACAAAGATATTAAAAAAAAAACCCAACACAAAAAACACACACTATTAAAAATTACTCTACCCAGAAAAGAGCCCCCCTCAAGACACTTCAATCTCAACACCACACATGGCACTTCATACCACAGGATCCGAGTGTCCTGCTAGACTCCCACAAGGTATTGAGAAGAGATAATTTATGTGGCAGTCACACACACATTTTGAGTGCATTCTAATCAATGCAAATTGCTACTATTCCCTACTGCTATCCAGAATGACACAAACGAAAATGTAGAACAAGGGAAGTGGTGTTTTGTCTCACAGATATGACAAAACTTTAACTAAATTCCAATTACAAAACCTCCACTGCTGAGGATGACGTGAGCCAAAGAAAATGGAAATTCCTAGGAGGTTTATAGAGCTGGCAATTAGCGTGTGTGAAGGGGGGCACCTTTCATTTCATCTGCCAAATAAGCGGATTTTATATTGCAACAACTAGAAAAGGATAAGCACATACTCTCCATTCCCCACTTTTGTTTTTACAGTTATTTTCCAGACTTCAAGACGGTCTCAGCCGCTCTCAGTGCAGCAGAACAGAAGCAACAGGGAACAAAAATGTATGCTTTTCCTCAGCAGGCACATGCATTTTTCTCACATTACAAATCTAAAAGTTCATACAAACAAACAAAAGCCTCTTGCTATCTATGAAATGTACTAATTACATGGCTGTTAAAGTTTCAGATTAAAACCAGTAATTTGCAAGTTTGTGGAACAAACAAGAGCACTGAAAGGAGCTTGCCTTCCACTTGGAGGGCAGAAACTCCCTCGTGGGGGATTATATACTCCATGGGCATAGCCAGCAGGAAAACACTGGATTCTGCGGCAGACCAACTCTCAGGTACAAACTGCCCATTCACAGCATCAAATAATAGTTCAGGTTGGAAGGAATTTCTGGAGGCCATCCAGCTCAAAGCATGTCTAATTAGATCCAATTAGATCAGGTTGCACAGGACCACATCCTATTGAGTCTTGGACATCACTGAGGATGGAGATTCCACAGCCTCCCCAGGCAACCTGTTCCAACATTTTGTCACCCTTGCTTCAGTTCAACAAGGAGTCCAATTCTGCTGTTCTGCATTTAATATACTACCAGATTTTGCACAGTTACAACCACTTGTCACTGTGACACTTCCTGGTTCACCAACTTCTCTGATGGAGGAGAACTGGATGCATTTTAAAATAGGCATGCTTACAACAATAGAGCAGGAACCAAACTAGATGCCAGTTCTTGCTTGGAAGTCCTGAGAAACAATGGTCAGTGTGCCTGCCACGTAAAACCTGCCATTCCTTGTTACAGACTGACTGTGGGATCACCTCACCTTTATGTAGGCCCAGCCCCAAGAGGAATGTTTATTTTTCAAGGTGTGCCATTTATTTTCTCATTGCCTAAAAAGTTTAACCCCAAGCAATGAAAATAACTCACTAGATAAAATGAAATGGTGACCACATAAAGAATTGTTAATTACAGATAGATATTAGGAAGACTCTTTAGATGATCTTTCCTTTCAAAGCTACAGGCCTTCACACATACTGACTACAATGCTCCTGTGCTGACCTTTTTGGTCATGACACTGTTGCCTTTTTCTTTTCTCTTTTTTTTTTTTTAAATTCTACTACTTTTATTCTTTTTCTGCTGTATATTTTGTTAATACAGCTGCTTTCAAAGTCCTGCACAGCAAGGCAACACCAATGCGAAAGGCCACAAGTAGACTAAAACACTGAAGGATTTTATTTTTAAATTTCTAAATTATATAAAGCATGTTACAGTGTTGAATTCCTACTCCTCCAGGAGTAGGAAGACCTCTGTATTTGGTGTGGAAACATAAGCCACCAGGTCTGTTGAAAAAAAAAAAAAAAAAAGTCGGAAGAATTACAGACAGGCTTTATATACACCTAAAAATCCTGACACTCCGTAAGTGGCCTGATGAATTATTAGGTTACTGTGTGCCAAAGTTATGAACTTTAACACATTCATAGCTACAATGTAAAGACAGAGAAAGCAAGCCGCTAGAAATCTTAATGCTTTTAAGTAGATTTTTCTTTTAAATTCGCAGTTTATTTTTTATATTACTCTAGTATCATTATTTGTGTATTGTGCATAAGCCTTCACATTCTGGTTACAAAACTGAATTGTGCGTGAAATGTGAGGCTGCTCAGTACAAATGGTTACCAGTCATCTATGGTTGTTATTACCAACCATCAGCTTGTTATTCCAGCTAATTAATATAATGTAAAGAATATTTAAAAGGAAGTGATCCATCAAGAAGTTACTGGGTGTTTCTGGCTTCCTATCATGCTATCTACAAGACAGAAGTAAAAAAACAACACTTAAAGATACATAATTGGTGCAATTAGCAATTCATTGTTCTGCAATCTATGACTAGAGTTCCAAAGGGCACAATTACAAATAGCGCATAGAAAAAGCACCAGCACCACAGTAAGAATAGCATCTTCGGACATTCACAAATTTTACCAGAGGTAAAATTTTAAAACCAGAGGTACCATATACAAAACCAATCACAATATTCCCTTCTCCTCCACTTCCCCTTTTCTAGTCTTTCTCCCTTTGCCTCCAAAATAATTAGTGACAGTGATTCCACAGCTTTGCATTTTACAATTTTAAGTTATTAGACTGTAATCTTATTGGAAGCCAAGTTCAGTCACAGGTCAAGCATATGCAACTCTTCCCTCTTTACTGGATACGTACCCTGCAATACTCAAAACTAATGTTGTCCTTTTCCTGTCTATATCTGCCAAGACTACACAAATTTATGACACACAATGATAACCCAAAAATCAGTAGTAAATATTATTAAAGTCAGTCTTGTCAAACTGCATCAGTTGGGAGATAAATCCAGCATAAAGGGAAAGGGCCTGAGGATGTGTCCACACAGCATTATACCCCAACCACCAAATCCACATAATACAGTAACAAACTAGACTGCCACTCAGCCTCCAGAAATCCTACAAAACATTGCAAAACAGTAATTTGCACCGCCTGAGCACCACTCTTCCCTGCAACAGGAAAGCACTAGCAGCAGTCTTCTCACTGCTCCATTTCAGGTAACAGAATCTCTACAAAACGAGCCTAAAAAGGAAGAGATGCAAGTCACGAATACACTTTCCAACATGCCTTGCAAAAGCTGCTCCCTCAGGACCTGGATAAACTCTCTCAACTCATAGCTATGAATTAGATTCCAAGAATCTGAAACAGCATAAATGCGAGATGCAAACTATCCCCTGTACCTTCATTCATCATTCCTTGCAATTTACACTGGTATTTTTTACTTTGAACCTACTTGGTAAACTGACTTTTTCCATCAAATAAGACTCTGCTACAGAGGCGTCCCCACCTTACAGTCATCTTAAAAGATTTACCAGTTTACTTTGTTTGTTTACCTGGGACACACTGCTGTCCCAAGACAAGGATTTAGCAAAGCATTTCAACATGCGGTTAAGAGATCTTCCAGAGGTGGGGGTTCCCATATTTGGTGCCTGGCATTCTTGCACTTTACAGCAACAAGAGGAAGAATTAATCATTCACTGTACCCTGTCACTGTTCAGGAAAGAAAAACCCTATCAAGTTAGTATTTTCAAAAAATAATCCTTTTATCTCCTCGGATGCTTAAGGTGTTATGGAAAAAAACCAACTTATATTCACCTTGCTCTTCTATATGGAGACTTGGAGACTACAGCAGTTAAAAGCTTCTGAAGTTGTACACTTCGAAATTAAATTATGACTTACATGTTTGCTTACAACTGAAGTCAGATATATTGCTGAAGATGTTTGTGGTATCTCACAATTAAGTCCCCATAATCAGACATAATCGTAATACCTATTATGACCTGAAAAGCAAAGTTTAAAGGAACTAAGCAGCTCCAGTTTTCTACAATCACATGATGTAACATCTGTTTTGGTAAAAAGTTGGAGATGCTTTTCTACTCTACATCTATAGTACCAGTTTTTGGCACACTATTAAGGTGAGAGAAAGTTTCATTTCACATAAAGAATGACACACAGACATGAAAGAGATAAAGCTTATAAGACTGTGAATCTGCACATCACGTATGATAATGATTTCTAAGAGTAGATATCATGTGATTGAAAATGCCCGTGTTTCTTCTAGGAAGTTGTTGCCAAAGTAACTAGTGCTTTTTATATGCTTCCAGCCAAGCTACAACACAATGAAGAGGCGTCAGTTAACTTGGTCCACTAGCCTTCTAAATTTTGTCGTGTAAGAGAAGTTACCAAAATTAAGAAAAGTGCAAAAATCTTAATAAAACAGTGAAGAAATATTCAAGGACACTTTTAGCTCAGTCACTAAACAAGTATGTGCTTTCTGGACTAAGAACGGGTACGGTAAATCCAAGCTCTGAAGCACTATCTAGCTGTAGTTTTTAGAGGCCAGTGAAAAGCACAGAAGGAAACAATACACACCTGGCCCTGTTCTCACCCGTTCTCGCACTGAGAGGCAGCACTCTAACCCAGCACAGAGGCCTGCCTCGCTTGACGGAATTCTGAATTTTCTTTGGTTTAAATGCAGCAACACGCTTCAAGCGTTCTGAGTATTTTTAGACTTTGTTGGACTAAAATTTTGATAAACAAGAGTCCATTACTCTAAACAGACCATATTCCAATTGCTAAGAATTTAGTCTTGTCGGGCCCCGTTTCCACCACACAGGAGTCTCATCTCACTGTTTCTTCATCTAAAGGAGCCTTAACGTAGCCAAAGGCTTATGTCAAAACCTGACAGAGAATCAGTCCAAATAAGATCATTATACTGTTTACAGAATGTAGTTAATCATTTCAATAACATCTTTCTACTGCTAGCTCCAGGACTCTATGTATAAATAGTACCTGAATTTGAATGCTTCACTGTTGCTACCCCAAAGTGAAGCTTGAAATACGGGGTTTGCCTCCTACAGGTTTACCGTAAGGATTGATTGCAACAGAAGGAAAGGGTGAACAAAAATAGTACTTCATATAACCACTCACACCATTTATGGTACTCCCGCCTAAGAGACACAGCATTCTGAAGACACGGGATGAGATCATTTGAGATCTGATCCCAGCATCTATTTTGTGTCTCTACTGGACGACTCCGCTAATCAAAGTGACTGTACAATAGCTGTTAATGTGGCTTGTAGAGCACCATTTGATACTGTCACCACACTGAATTCCTTCTTCATAGGTGTTGACACATAACGTCAGGAATCTTTTGTGAAGCTTTGCAAAGTTACCCATTCCTGGCGGGTAATATACTACACTATAAAAGAGGAGTCATCCTGGCAGCCTCTAAGCAGCACACATTTCGGATTTTCCAGTGGTTTACTTTCGGCTGTCAGATACTGACAGGAGGCAGGTCAAGTAGAACACAAAGTCAGGAGCTTCTGTCACATTGTGCTATGATGTCCTGCTATGCAGAAAAAATTATTCTTCCTTAGAGGGACATGCAACCTACCTCCAAAGCTTGCCACGTGGTTTCACATCAGTTCTCCTATCTACAATGCTACTTTGCCTACGAGAGTCTTATCGTACATTAAACATTAATAAAACTGCCAAGACAACTGATGAAAGGTGAAATAAAAAGAGCACACCAGTAGTCTATTACTCAAATGGACAGCAGCTTTCTATCTTTTAAAGACATGCGTATTCCTTCTAGTGAGGAATTACATTTGAAGAGAAAAGAGGAAAGTGCAAACACTTATTTATACCCTGAAAGTGACAACTTATGATGAAACATCTGACTTCACAGTGAAACACAGTAACACTCACATGGTCCCTGACCAGTAGTTAAGCAGGAAACAGCTGTGCCTGCCCCTCCCTCCCCGCCCCCCGAAGTACAGTGACCAACACTCCCATGTACGTGGATTTCATTCCATGCAACGGAAGCCTGCCTTCCATGAGTATTTTTGGAAACCTAACCCAGATCTGCTGCAGCTAGAACATAACAATAGTGCCAGGCCTGAGACCCCGACCCAGCCATGAGGCACCAAAGCCTACTCTCCTTTCAGATACCCCAAGGTCTGCCCACCCCATAGTGCCACCATGTTGGCAGGGCTGAGCAGTTCAGTAGCTAACACTTTGCCACATTGTGTAATATTTCCACATCTCATTTCCTTACTCATTAGTTATTAGCAATTATAAGACTAACTCTGCCTCTCCAAACATCAATAGATTATTCAATATCTGACTTAATTAATAAAGTACCTTTTTGCCAAGTAGTAAAAAGACATCTTACTGAATTCAACATCACTTTAGAGCTTGAAGTGAAGTAAGCGGGAGAAGGCAGCTTTGAGCTACAAGGAAGTACAGGAAGCAGATTAGCTACGTAAAGACAGGAAAGAAGCCAGAGACAAGTCTTACTGAGGCACTCTTATTAAAACAAGTCTAGTTATTAACAGTTATATATAACCAGGCTAGTTTCTAGTTCAAACCATGCCCACCATTAAGTTTAAAATAGTGAGCATATAGAAGTTTCAGTGCACTCCAACAATTCTTCCACCCCTCTCAACCGTGCAACACGACTCATGGCTCATTTTGTTTACTCTGTGTTTCTTAAGCAACTGAGGCAGCCAGTTTCTGTTCTCCACTACATTCAGGTAAGTCTAGCTTATCTCTATTGACTTAATGGGTTTCACTCCTAGTTCACCCTGTAACAACTGAGAATAATTTGACAGATACCCAGATGTGCACTGTTAATGAAAGGCATCACACCGATCGTAGAAAGAACTTGAAACTTGAGTTCTAAGTTGCTCAAATCTTAAGAGACACACCACTCTTGTCTCAGACTTTCCGTGAATTATGTGGGAAGACCACCCCTGTTAAATGTCAGAAAATTAACTGGTCACCTGTTCCCCTGTTGTGCACTGTAAGTAAAAACACCAAATTGTTACAGTCAAACTGGTACAACTGGTTTTCAACAATGTGTATATAATGTGTGACTGAAGTTCACAGCTAGCATGCTCTAATACTGACAACTCTCATGGATAAGCAAATGGGCCAAACTATCCCTCCTTTATATACCAAAAACCGAGATCAGAAAATATTGTAAAGATGATTTTGACCAGAAGTAATATCAAAGTGAAAGCGTGCTTTCATTTATACTCTAAGCATCATTCAACTCAAGAGGTCCGCTGGATACTTTTCCCTTAAGTATATGAGACAGAGAATTCAACATACCAAAAAGAGGTAAAATAGAGACAGAATAACGAGACCATGGGAAAGAATTGGCAGTGTCCCACAGTTAGTATAAAGTCAGTGAAACTGAATTATTGACTCAACATATCTCTTCACACTGCAGTCAAAATTTAAGTTCACTTTCCTGAAGCTCTTTCAGAAATTATGCAACAGCTAATACAGGCATGGCAGTGGAATGCCATCTAACCCTTCTTTATCCTGAAATAAAGAACGGTAATACCTGTTACGGTAATAGCTCCAGCACAGAACTCAGCTGTACCTGTTCAGCCTAACTGAATCTACGCGTGCCATTTCAGCGCAGACTTGCCTTACCACACAAATACTTAAGCCTACAGAATTGTGCATAAATGATTTCATAGTCTGATCCTTGGGGATTACTGAAAACAACTAGGAAAGAGAAGTTTCTCTTCCAGGTACAGGTCAGATTTGCTAGTGTAACTCAGCATCACACTAGAACACTCGATGACTCAAGTTTTACTGACTTGTGAAGTCATAACATTGATAACAGGGCACAAAGGAATGTAATAGTCCAATCAATGGCTGCAGAATCCACAGCAGAGTGCTGTCTGTTTCATAGTTTGATGGCTGCTGTTACAAGTGTGCATTTTTAAATAGAAGGGCGTTGGTGTCAGGCACAGCCCATGCCAAGAAGAATCACTTCCATGTCCGTGTGTTCACGAAGACCTAGCTGTAATAACTAGTTCTGATATTGCAACCTACTGGTATACAGATTTACTTATCTGCTGCCCGAAGCAAACCTTAGTTTATCTGACCAAGATTATGCATAGGTGGACTGACAGACAAAAGCTGTAAATGACCATCCTTTTTATTCATGCTGGAGGAGGAACACGCTATAAAACATCACGCAACAGAGAGCCAAAGGAAGTCAAAAGTCGACGCACGATGAATAAGCCCGGCCGTGCCCACCTTGGCAAGAGAGCCGGCGGCAGCCGTACTGCCCATAGCGTTCGCCCTGGGGATCCTTCAGTTACAGCCCCGCGGCCTGCTTGTACAACGCAGCCCCCGGTGCGGGCACGGCGTACCCGGGAACGAAGAAGGCAAGGCCCGAGGCCGACTTAAATCCAGGAGCGGCCCAAACCCTGGGACGCGGCTCCCGGGTCCGGCGCAGCCTCCGACGCGCCGCGTGGGCTCCGGGGCCCCCACTGCGAGCCCCCGCGGGGCAGCGCCCCGTCCCTCCCGGGCTAGGCGGCGGGGATGAGGTGGCCAGGCCGCGCCTCGCACCCCCCCACGGCCGCGGGGGGCCGGAGAGAGACCGCTCGGCAGCGGCTGCTCCGCCGGGAGGCAGCGCCGGGGCGAAGCGGCTGAAGACCACGGAAGGGCCGTCGCGTCTCCCCGTCCCGCTCTTACCTCCTCCGCCTCTTTTCCCAGGGGGATGCCCATGGCCCGGAGGCCCGTCTGGAGCTCGGCGATATCCACCCTGCCATCTTCGTTGAGGTCCAGCTTCCTGAAGAGGTTAGCGTACCGGGAGTCGCCATCCCTGTTGCCGTCGCAGGCGGCCACCGGCAAGGCGAGGCCTCGCAGCAGCTGTAACATGGCGGGGGGGGCGAGGACGTGCGGTACCGGGCAGCGGGACGGTCGCCCCTCAGGCTCCCACGAGCTTGGGCGCGGACGGGAGGCACCGCCAACGCCCGCAGCTGCCAGAGGAGGAGCCGGCCCGGACCCGCCTCAGCGGCGAGGGGGAGGAGGAGGGAGGGCGGGGAGCGCCTCCGAGCGCTCCCCGCCCTCCCTCCTCCTCCCCCTCGCCGCTGAGGCGGGAAAGGAGGCGCTGAGGGGAAGAGGGCGGGCGGCGGCTGCGGCTCCTTCAGGCTCGCCTCAGCTCTCCCTCTCCGCACTTCCACCGCCGTACCCGGCTAAACGTTTCCAGCACAAGTAGAGAAGCACCAACGACGCTGCTAAATGGCCGGATTTGGATACCTGGGCTCATTCCAGGCGCCAGGGGTCTGAGGCTGTGTGAGGAGCCCCCTTGTGTGGAGAGCAGAAGGGCAGACTTTGAAAGAGCTCGGCTGGTTTGGCCTACCAGAACAAAGACTAGAAGAGGAAACTTCTCGGGGTTTTTGTTTTTTTGTTTTTTTTTTTTTTTTTTTTGCTTCATAAATAAATCAGTGGAGTAAATGCAAAAGGACACATCTGGTATGAGGACAACAGGATAGAAAACGTCAGCAAAGTAGGCTCTCCGTGAGAGAGCTGCAGCGGAAACACGAGACACTGAATTGCGTATTGCTCTCCTCGTGCATGTTCAGTCCATACACAACCATGGAAAGCACATTTCAGCCTTATAGCAGAGGCTTAGTAGCTTTGTTCAAACATAATTAATAAAGCTAATGTGCTACTTTGACCATAGACTAATTGGTGTTAGAAAAAGGGCTAGATGCTGCTATGGCTTGTGTATGCAAAGACTACCTGATTGCATTATAGGTTCATTGAAACACAGAACAAGCCAGGTGGGAAGGGACCTCAGGGAGTCTGCAGTCCAACCTCCTGCTCAAAGCAAGCTCAGCCATGAACTCAGACCAGGTTACTCAGACCTCCAAGGATGGAGCACCTCCATGGACTCCACAACCTCCCCGGACAGCCTGCTCTGCCGCCTGCCTCTCCTCAGGGAGGAAGCTTCTCCCCTGCAGCCCAGTCCGAGCCTTTCTCATTCCATTTTGTGCCTGGTGTCTGTTATCCCCCCCACCATGAGGACCCCAGCTCCATTTTCTTTATAAAATCTCTGTAGGTACCAGGAAGGTAGAGGCCTCCTTTTAGGTCCCCACAAAACCTGCTCTTCTCCCAATTGAGCAAGCTCAGTTTCCTCAGCCTCTCCTCACAGAGCAAGTGATCCAGCCTGCAGACATCTTGGTGGCCCCTCTGCTGAGCTCTCCAATTTATCCATGTCTTTCATGTATTGGGGAGCCTAGAACTGGACTGGAGTATCTCAATACAGCCTAGCTTGTGCAGGGTAGAAGGGGATAATCACATTTCTTCTCTCCATCTGCTGGCCATGCTCCTGTTAGTACAGCTCAGGATGTTGCTGGCCCATGCTCAGCTTGCGCTCTGCCAAGACCCACGGGTCCTTCTCAGCAGAGCTACTCCCTGTATCATTGCAAGGGACTATTCCTTCCTACGTGCAGTACTTCACTTTTGTCCTTGTTGAATTTCACCCCATTCCTCCAGCCTCACTCCAGCACACCAGGTGGTCCCACACAGTTTGGGGTCATCTGGAAACTTGATGAGAGTGTGCTTTGCTGCCTGTCCAAATACAAACATGTTACTTTGTTAATACTAACATTGTGTATTGGCAGAGGCAGAGTCTAAACACACGTTACTCCTTTCTGGAATAAGGAAAGTGAATGTTGCTGAGGTCATTGCATCCCAGCGATGTAATACTGCTAAGTACTATGGCCTTTGATTCTGCTTTTCTACTCATACCATCATCCTTACACCTTTATCTAATAAAGTACAGCGAGTGCAACATTCTCTCATCACTAATTAGAACATGCAAGTAATAACTATCTGTACTAGTTATTGAATAAAACACAGAAATACAACATGAGTGGGAATGAGACAGTGCTACCTTAAGCTCCCATTGCATATCACTAGGTTTCTAATATCCAGCGTTGTCATTGTCTGAAGTCTTGAAGTACAGTTATTTTCTTATATGATGAATATCATACTAAATACTGTACTTGTGTATTAACACCATGTATGAATGAGAACAACTCAGAAATTAACACCAAACACTTGAAGCATACACTTAAATTGACCTCAGGCAGTTTTACCCTGTATTATGTGCTAATGTCATTTAGATGATCAACATCAGATAATCATTTCCACGTGATCAATAAAGCTATATGTAAGCACTGACAGGAACCTGCAGGCATTGAGTGTTAACCTTTTTCCTAGCAGCATAATGAGAGACACCACATTTTGGTCACCACTTCAGGGTGAATACGTACATATTATATATACACCCACTTAATTATTTTTATCAATTAAATATATCTGTTGCTTTAGTGGCAGTACATACAGGTTTGTGGAGTGATTGAGTGTCTGCTATAATTTACCTGCAGTGTGGGTCAAAAGTAGTGTCTGATGGGAGATGACTGACTACAGTAAGAATTGGCATAAATGAAAGATCAAGACAAAAGGAGAACCTGAATGGAATACTGGCATTTTTTCTAAAATCTTTGTAGTTGTCATTAACAACTGTGAAAACTTAGTATCAGTAGTCCAAAACTCAAGGTAAAAGAGGAAGAGATGCACTTATTCTTCCTGAAGCAACAAGGAAGAAAAGCTAGTTTTGGCAGCTTTGGCTTTCGTAAGTGCGTCCCGCATAGTTATCATTTATATGTTGTGTACCATACTAGTAGGAGTTGTGTAGGAAAAGCAGGCCAGAGAAAACAGACAGATAATAGAACTTGATAGTTAGACAATTCATATTTGCAAATAGATTCTGCTTTGATTTGTGTGCACGGCAGAAGGTTGGAAGAATGGGTTGTATTTCATTGCTCCAACTTTTTATCTATGATGTGACAACAGTGAAACTCATTTTTCATTGGGCGGTTCCAGATTTGCAGCAATCTCCATGAAAATGGAGTACAGAGCTGTGCAGAAGGTTTAAATGCTTTGACTTTAGTATGACTGGCTGATACCAGTAAGAAAAGTATGTAAGAGTCTCATATTTTGCGTACATTGGCAGATGAACTATTAGATACACATCTGAGGAAACCATTCCCCTTGAAAGATACAGACATCAGTTAGGCCTAATTAACCTACTGCAGTGAAACTTGAGGCAGTGACCACAAATGCAATTCCAGAACTCTGCCTCATTTACATCTCTAACAAGAAACTAAGTCTTTCCTATTATTTGGAATCTAGTGCTACCCAAACTATCATTTATTCTAGAAATGGTCCTATATAACAGGTTTTGGGGCTGTATCATTTATACAGTCCTTGTTTGTTAAAAAGGAGTTTTGAATAGTCCATCACCTTGCACTCCAATTTTTACCTTACTCAAAGGAACTGCATAGCCACAAAGGACATCAAAGTCAAGAAATACCTTTGCCCAAGATATGCATCTAAAATAATATTTTTTTAATTCTGCAACATATTATTTGTATTGATTATTATAAGGCTTTATGATATCAACACTGATTAGTAGCAGAACATAAAAAACATATCAGAAAAATATATGCATTTAACTTACTAAAAGAAGAGCTTTTCATTAGTATATATATCAATACATGTACAATAAATGTTTAAATCACATCAATACTATCTACTTGGAGGAAGTGCTATAAATATCACAAAACCTCAGAGGCTAGAAGCAGACTTGATATATTTTATTAATAGACTAAAAGATAACTCAGCTGAATTGCATGATTCAGTGTCTGCTCTAGATACCGTAGCTCTTTTTCTGTGAGCAAGGAAACACTTCATAATAATCTTAAGATTATTAAAATAGTCTACTGCATGAGCCAAAAGTCACTTCTGGCTTAACTCCAGGGACTGCAGTGAAGTTGAGTAATTTTTAAATTATGAGATCAAATTCAGTTCTGCTACACAGTTAAAAAAAATGTCTGCTAAGTACATCCAGAAATTTTATGTCACCTGAAGGAGCAATCTTCACACACAGGAGGATATAATTAAACAGCACACAAACAATAAATGCTTAGAAGGCAACAGACAAATTTCAGTGTTTTCTCTTGTTTTAGGGTGAAATGAATGCTTGTGCTGTTATAGAGATGTCATTAACTCCATTTTAAACTATCAGTATAAAATAATTATTCACAATAAGCATATTTTGAAGTCTCACTATCGTATAATAACAAGCTATGGTAAATTCAGGTTCTTTTATTATTTTTCACAGATTTTTCTTTACTTGTCTTTTCTAGCACATGGCATTGGACTGGTTTAGCATGCAAAAGGTGTTCTGTCTTAATTCAGAAAGACTGATATTGTTTACCAACTAAGAAATGGTGATTTAATGTTGTCAATGGAGGTTAAGCAGGGTATGCTTCAGCTGTGTTCTGACTTTCCTTGTGCCACATCACTATTTCAGAGGGCACAGAACACCTTGTAGGACTGGGGCTGTCACCTGAGCTTTATTTGCAGCACAGCTTTAAATAGCCACACCACACAAAGGCAGTGACCATTGAGAGGGTAATAAGAGAGATTGCCCTTGTAGGTTTGTGCTAGACGTGTGCAAACATATTTGGAGGCCTGAGACTTCACCATGTATTTCTTAAAGCAGCATAAGAAGTGTCCCAATTATAGCATTTGCTTACCCACGTGCATTTAGCTCCCACTGAGCTCACTTTTTAGTTCAATTTAGTTTCAGACATCTGAATCAATCTCTTTTGTGACCAAGATAGACTAATTACTTACAATTGATTGCTGCTAGAAGGACTGATCTGGGTACAGGTTGTAGCCCAGACCTTATGTCAGATCAAGTACAGCGACATCTAAAGCCAAACCCATGGAATGTTTCAAAGTTTTTCTGATGCCACTACTCTCTGGAAAAACTAGCTACAGGTCAGAAATAGACATGCCCAGCAGGGAAATGGTGCTGCAGAAAACAAATAGGCTGCATGGATGAACACAGGTCACATCAGTTCTATCTCCAGCAACGATATACACACTGGTGCTCTGGAGAATTTAAAAACCCCAGAGACCTGGGCTTCACCTGTCCATAAAGGAATTTCCCTTTTAACTCCTGCAACTTTGACTGAAATCTTACCTTCTTCAGGAGACCTTTTGAATTATTTGATTCATGCTGGTGTAACTGTGGTATCTTGAAAAACACAGGCTTTTCTTGAATCTTTGAGGCTTTGTACCTGTTTGAATGACATCCAACTTCTTTAAAAATTTATGAATTGCTCCTGAAATAAAACTCCAGTGCTTTAAACTTGCAGAAGCTTTACATCAATGACAACACAGGATTGTTACATTACCCACAGTGTTTATCCTTGTTTGAAAGGCTCCTCTGCTATTTTGAGAATCTTTTGATTAAAGATTCCAAATATATTTATAAGTCTATACTTCTGACACATTTGACTTTGACTCTTTCTGATCAAGAAGGTTATAGTGAATATAGAAGATATTTTCAAGTCACCAGTTTCAGGGTGTAAATATAGCCCCTGGATAGCATTGGTCTTTTTCAGATGAGAATTGCATTTTAATCAAGCCTCCTGAAGTCATTGAGCAACCACCCCTTTCTTTGTTTTAGAAGTTTTCAGGACAGAAAGGCAGAGCAAGGGCCAGCTCCCTCCTCAAAAACAGGAAGCTGAGAGCAAAAATACAGACAGCAGAGGTCTTACCAGCCAGGGTGTCTCCCATCCTGCAGCACCTAAGCAAGGAGAGCAGGCACCTACAGCAGTCACGCTGAGAACACAACCCAGGGTCCAGTCCAGCAACAGCAGTCAGATGTATCTACAATGAAAAGACAGGTCTGAAACCAAGCTGGAAAATCAACCTGCATGTTAGTAGCCACAACAAGGTGCAGGCAGGACTACAAGAAAATAACTACCCCACAGACATGCACAGTTACAGCAGAGCTCTAACAGGGACTGCTAGCTCAGAGCTGAGCTTAAATGGGTCCCCTGGGCAGGGTGTGGGTGAGGACCCAGGTGAGGCTGCTCAGGGCTGTTACAGCCTGTTGGTGCACTCAGCATATAAACTCCTACAACGGCCTAAGCAATTCAGTTATGTAGAGGACCTGCTTACACTAGGGGTTATGCAAGGGGCATATACTAACCTATAGGCTTTAATAATTTATGAAGGTTGCTGACATATTTCTCTAACCAAGACTAAGTTAGCTTAGATTTTCTTTAAGGTATTGTATAATAGTTAGGCCAATTGTATTTATTGTACTTCTAACAGGTAATTCATCTGGTATACAGCTCTGGTTCTTCAACCTTACTTTTCTGTCTAGTTACATAGGACCTTCTGGCTAAATATGATAATCTTTTCTATCAATCTGAAATATTTATTTTGAACAAATCTCTGGAATTGGTTCTTTAGCCTTGAAAGAAAATAGCATGTTCATGTAACTTGATGACAACCAACTACTAACTAATTTTCAGCATCTTTAGGTGCTGAAAATCTTTCACTTTCCATTTCTTTTAACAGAGAGCTGATGAATACAGTACCCAAAGAGTTGCCTTGTAGGATATGTTATAGGCTCTTGTAGTCTAGTAAAGAGAGAAGAATTTCAGAATTATTTTAGAGAAGGCTGAAGAAGTGTTCTCAATGGGGGAATTTCTAGGTCAAGGCCAAGTGCTTAGACCTCCTCCCAAAGATGTTATCATATAAATTTACTCTAGTTAAACAGCTTCTTTCAGAGCCAGTCACTACTTGACATTTGGGAATTTTGGAGGGGAGTTTTTGTTAGGAACATGAAACTGATAATGGAGTCAGGGCTACCCTTGTAGTTCTTTTTACTGGAAAACTCCATATATAAATACTTTTTATGACCTGGATGTTGTAGGACAGAAAAAAACAAACAAACAGCACCAAAGCATTTCTCTTGTTGGCACCCCATTTTTATGCTTTTTACTCTTTACTACTTTTTTTTTTTTTCCTAGGATCGTGCTACAGGATAGTGGTTGACACTTTGGTATACTTAGCCATGCATGTCGCTTGTGATGTCTGTATTTATCAGGTATGTATTGCATGAAAAATATGTTTTTATATATTTGTCCTGAATGAATGAGGGGCAGCTGATACCTTCACAAGCTGCAACAGGATTTCAGGGGCTCAGCACCACACTGCATGCATAATCTTACAAATTCTTTTTCTTACCATGTGAATAAATGCTCGGTTGTGGGAAGACATGCTGTGTGTCGGGGCTTTCTTACGCAACATTGTGAAGAGGAAACCGACCTGCTGGTGGAGGCTGCTCGGAACTTGTTTTGTGTTTTAGTCTCCTGGAATGGGTTTTTGAGAGAAAACTGTTCCCTGCAGAGCACATGCTGGTGTTCAACTGTGCGTTATACAAAACAGTGTTGGATGTGTGCTGCTGTGATCATCTGTGCCACAGGACTGTTCTTAAATGTAAACACGGATGTGTACATTCCTCCTTCTCTGCACGACTGTGAACATCTGTTGCTCCTATCAGAAGTGGAGCTAGCTGTAAATTACAGGCTGAACTGCTGCAAAAGACCCTGATAAGGTTCGAGTTACAGTAGAAGGAAGCCAAACTCAGTTGAAATTACGCCGTCTAAAGGATGTTTGGTTTTGTTAATGCTCTTTAAAATAATAACGTTTAGCAGATGTAATGTTAGCCAAACGGTATGTTTCGGCTGGCCGGGCGCCCCCCGCCGCCCCGGCAGCGTCCCTGGGAGGGGGAGAGCTGCCGGGGGTGGATCCACCAGCTCGGGTCTGCCGGGGCGGCGGCCACCTCCATGATCCGGACCCCCACGGCCGCTCGGGACGGCGCCACGTCGAGTTCCCATTATTGGACTACTTTGCAAACGGCATCGGCCGTTGCTTCACACCTTCGCGAAACGACGCGCCGGCGTTCGAGCCCTTTGCCACGGTAGCGGCCGGGGCTCGGCTGTGCCGGCGAACGGCTCCCTCCCCGGCCGCGCCCCGCCGCCAGCCGTTGCAGGCAGCGGGCGGAGCGGAGGCGGGCGGGTTTGAAAGGGAGGTGCCGGCTGCCATGTAAGCGCTGCCCGGGAGGCGCCGCGGCCGCCAGCGGCTGAGCTGGGAGCGGCCCCGGCGCTCCGTCCCGTCCCGACCCGGCATGGGAGCGGAGCGGGGCGGTGGGCGCGGAGGGGAGCTGCCGCGCGGCGCTGAGCGGGCGTGGGGCCGCCCCCCGGGGAGCCCCCGGCCCATGGCCTTCATCATGATGAAGAAGAAGAAGTTCAAGTTCCGCGTGGAGTTGGAGCTGGACGAGCTCTCCTCCGTGCCTTTCGTCAACGGCATCCTCTTCTGCAAGGTGCGGCTGCTGGACGGGGGCAGCTTCAGCGGGGAGTCCTCCCGGTAGGTGCCTCCGGGGCTCGCCGGTCGAGCGGCTGCCGGGGCCCCCGCTCCCCCGCAGGCAGCCCCGCCCGCGCTGTCGCCGCCGCCCCCTTCCGAAGGGCTCCTCCGCAGAGCCGCGTCCCCCTACCTCTGCAGCCCCCTCCGCCCGCTCCTCAGCTCCCCTCGGCGGCCGGGGCGGAGGGCTGAGGCTCGGCCGGCTCCCGCCGTGCGGGGATCGGGGGCCCGAGGGAGGGAGCGGCTGCCTCGGGGCTTCTGGTGGCTCCGGTCGGCAGCCGGGGCCAGGGCCGGCGGCTGCGGGCGCGCTGGTCGCCTTTCACCTCTGGAAGGGAGGTGGGCAGGGAGGTTCAAAGCTGTTGTGGCACGGATTGCCGCCGTGCGGGCTGGCTGTCTCCTCATCCCGCCCGCGTTACCAGCATCAGCGGCCACAGGGTAGATGTGGGAGCACTTGTAGACTCCTCGTCTGCGTGGCTGCTCGGAGTCGTAACGCTTTAAAATAAATATTGAGGCTCTTAAACACCGAGTAACAGGGTAAATGAATCCCTGAGTGGATGAGGGTTGTCCTAGAGAAACTGGTTGCTTGTGCTATGACGCCTGGAGCTGTAAAGGCTGATGACTGTGTGGATAACGGGAGGCGACGACATGTCTTGCCACCAAGTCTGAAGTCACAGCAGTCCCATGTGAGTGTTGCGACCTTTAATGTTTTCTTCTGTTGGACCCTGGCTCACTGTATTTCGTTCTGTGGATATTTACATAGAGAGTTAACATAAATAGTTCTGTGGAAAAGTGCTCTTTTATTTCCTGTACGTATTCAGGTCATACGCATTACTGACTGTTCATGCTTAATTCTGCAGTGCAAGTGCACCAGTAGACAGGTGTCTCTTCTTTTTTCTTTTTTTTTTTTTTTTCATTTTTTTTTGCCTCAGCAATAGAGCTGTCATCCACTGTGACGGTGGTTTCCTGATCCGCTGGCAGCGATGAGCAGAGTGCAAGTGGGTTAATTTTTAGCAGGTGCCAGGCAGAGGCAGAACCTTGTGAATAGGAAGGGTGTGCTGTGGCTTCAGGTCTGGGCAGGAGGACACTACCCTCCCATTACACTGGTTCATGGTGTATGGGTTATTATATTACTTTAATGTTATTATGAAAAGGATTTACTGAAAAACATCTCATAGAATTCTGGGAGCAGACAGAAATCAGTAACAAATCTATGAATATTCAGTTATTTTCTTATTAAAACACTGCTGTTACAGAGCCTGCTAAATCACCTGCTTTTCATTCTGTAAATAGAATTAATCAATGAGAATAAAAAACATAAACATGGAACTTTGTCCTAAAACCTTATTTAACCATTCCATTATACTAGCTTGTATAATTAAAGATTAATTTTTCTTCTGTATGGTTGGAGGGTCTTCAACTCATCAGTGTTCTGCTCTCATTTCATGTCTCTTTTTCTTCAATGTTTTGCTTGTGAGCAACTTCTTCATGAGTAATAGATGATGATGTTGATCATGATTTTAGGCAGTAATGTGCCATTACTGTCCTAACGCAGCCCTTACTGCCTTGAAGTCATTTTCACAGGCTGACACACATCTTCTGGACAGTATCTCTATTTTAAAGGAGTTCATTTCAGCAGAGCTGATGTTTTTGATACATTTTTGTGACCTTAGCCTTTTTTGCATTGCCTGTTTAAAAGCTTGAAAGCAAACATACATATCTTTATGAATGCGAACAGTGTATTAGAGTAAAATATGCGTGATAGGAGGTGTATGTAGGAAGTGTCAGTGGAAGTGTGACAGTGTAAAAAAAATGTGTTGAAGTATTGTGTTGGAGTCAAAGAAGCTTTGAAGTGTTTCCATTTTCTTTTTCTGGGGGTATGGCTTAAAGATAAGAACAGCAGTGAAATATATGCTGGTCTATCAAAGTCCCTGTGAGCGTAACTGGTCCCTTCCTGCTGGACTGAGAAGTGTTGAGGTACACTGGTAGGAAGGTAAAGAATTCCTCTGCAGTGATCCTTCAATGCCAATTTAGGGAGTGCCTTTGCTCTTGGCTTAAGAATTAACAGATGGATTTTCACAGTGGTGATTCAGCAAAGGTCTGAATAACTAAGGAAGAAATTAAGTTAACATCAGAGTGGCAGCATTTCAAAACTTCTTGCAAACTTTTTTTAATGGCCATCATCTTCTAGTTGCACACATTTATGAGTTTCAGTGAGCTGGCAGTTGTATCCTTAAAGTAGTGATCTTTGTAGTGTTACAAAAGAAGTTTGAAGAACTCCATTGTGTTTCAGAAAGTAATATACAAACTCATTTCAAATATTATATAATACATGGGAAAACTGACCATGTCTTCTTAATAGCTTTTATTTTTGTTACTGACTGAGGTCTAGCAAGCTATAATTTTTTGGGGAGAAGTTATTGAGCAATAAGTTCTCAAGTTAGTACTGATACAAACCAACTGCTGCCTCTTGCCTTAAAAAAACAATTAAAAAAATAATAAAAAGTGGCAGTCATATTAACAGGCTATAAACACAGCCTGACATTATTAGCATTTTCTTTCCGAAGCTTACTCATTGAGAAAGAAATGTCATAAAAACACAGCCCTGATCCTGCAAGCAACTGATACCTACATCATCCCTCTGAACGTTGAAGTGGGATGAAAAGCAGACAGATAAAAGTTCAAGGTACTGAAAAATATTTTTGTCACTTCTCAGATCTTTACTTAGAAAGAGATATGCAAGAAATACGTTATGAAGACATGGTCTGTGTTATTGGAGACTTGTCGGAGTCCAACTACCTTTCCAGCTGACACAGATGTGTGCCTGAAGTGTACAGAAATTCTGTGACCAGATAAAACCAACTTGTATAGTGCAGTACACAGTGATCTGGTTTGTGTGTAGATGACAGCCATATTCATTGTTTACACATAACTGTGGGTTTTTGTGTTTGTATGTAGTTTTTTAGAACTCCAATTTGAAAACTTTTATTTGAAACTTTCCTATGCGTATTTGTGAATATTTACTGTAGGAAAAGAAAATTCTGTATTATAATGCTAAATGCTTAATTACCTCATAAAATATTCAACCTTTTAATGTAATCTGGTACTGTCAAATAGTATTTTGATCAAAGGACACTGAACAGCCAAGCAGTAGCAGTGTTTAAACCTGGGGAGGAATGTTTGAGTGTATGTGCAGGAACAGGACCCTGGAATTCTAGGGGTAATAAGCTTTGGCTCTGTAACATGGAAAAACCTTGAAAGAAGTTGCGGGAGGGGAGGTTGTGTTTGGTTGTTTCAACAAACTGCCAATCAGCCACAGACTGTAATTCCTGCCCTCCCCTTTCTGAAATTGCTTTCTAATACCATTTCTGGATCTTTACAATAGTATTTTTAGATTTTATAACAAAGGGTGGATTTGCAGCAAGTAGACTGTGGATGTATGCAAAGTTATGCTAACAAACCTCATTTTCATTTAGAAAACTTTCTAGTTTAAGCCTGGCTTCCTATGTGGAAAAGTGTCTTTCTACATTTCCATTTTTTTCCCTGGGCCAATGATAATAGGTGTCTCTCTCTGAAATTGGATACATTAATACGGGATACTTGTGCAGATTCCAGGATACTATGTATCTATACACTGCCTGGTCATAACATATTGTGCACATAATGTCTATGGCACCGTGAAAGGACAGAAGATTATTGCAGGGCAGAAATTACACCTATGAATATTATGAAGAGAAAAATACTATTTTAAGGTATGGACTTGACTAAAGAGTAAGCATATTTATTCAAGGATAGTCTAATGCAGACATAAATATATTGAAAGTATAGGCTGTCTGCAACTGCCCTCATTTTAACAGCCTGAAGAAATAATTGATGGCCCCCTGGAGTAGATAACTGCTTATAGCCTGAGCTCTTTCTCCACCAGCAGCAAAAGAACAGGTGGGATATGAGGAAATCAAAGAAGTGTTGGAAAGTAAAGGATCTTATTTCTCGACGGTGTGCTTCCAACACTGTACTGTATAGATTTAGGCTACAGTAGCGGTAAGCCTGGTAGTTACATTTTTAGCTTGATTTCCACCCGCACCCCACTCAAGCTTCTTGGCTGGGGTTTTCTTACGACTGTAGCTTTCAGTTTGGTCATATTCCCCTGCCTTTGAGATCTGATTCCCGACACTTTAGGTTGCTGATGTTTCTCTTTCCCTTCTTTTACAAACAACATTGAAAACTACAAAGCTGATTATGATCAGTACCTGTGTGACAGATAGAGATTAGGGGCTGTTGACAACTATAACTTTTTCATCAATTTTTTTTTTTCCCCCAGCAGATTCCAGGGAAGTTTTTTTTTTAATGTACAGCATGCTCTTGAGTCCCGAGAGGCAATCTCAGAGATCTTGCATTACTTGCACAAATATATTTTTATTCCTAATAGGTACAGGCTAGAGTAAGTAATTGTCTTCTGTAGACATTGATTTCTTATCTTCCAGATAATAAGTACTACTTACTTATAGTGACGTTTGGCTACCTCCTTCTCCACTACCTAAAACTACATTTGGTTTTTGTGACTCCAGCGAGTACATTTTCTGCCTCACTGGATTCTTCAAACTGCTTTTTAACCATTGTTTTCCCTGTTGCTGCTATTGTATTTGAAAGGAAAAATTTCTCCTGATAGTAACACAGCTTAACCAGCTTCCTGTTTTTAAGCAAAAATACTTGTTAGAGAAACATACCTGCCAGGTGGAATTACTGTCCCTATCACTCTCATCTTCCTGCATGATGTATGAATCCTGTTGACAGCCTTCAGAGTTGGTAAAGGATAATGCAACTTCTAGTAGTTTTTCATCTGTAACTGGATTTGCAGTTGGATAATCTGAAACAAAGTAAGTTTTCAAGTGCTGTTAGGCAAATTGCTGGTAGGATAAAAAACCTGGTTTGAAATTTTGTAGCTGCTCTTTTCAGATTACCTAAGGTCCGCTTAGTGATTTCTCAGTTGTGAGACTGTAGGTTGAGCAGCTTCCAGGCCCTGTCCCTCTCTGTAGAGAGGAAGAGGTAAGAAGGGGAAGTCCTCTATGCAAATTATAGCTTGTTTTTTTTAATGTAGTGCCTTTGTACTTCTTCAGCCTTTCATTAATAGCTACAATAAAATCAGTTTAGTCAACAGATTTAGAGAATATGCATGAAGAAGGTAACGTAATGTACAAGGATTGGTGTGGATATTCTGGACAGGGCTGAAGGGTAAGAAAACAAAGCTTAAAATATTAATGGGAGAGTCAATGTACAAAGGTGGAAGAGCAATGGTGTGGAAGTAAGAGGGATGAAGAAATCAAATCTCTGAAATAGATTGGAGAAAAATCAAAGAATTAAGGGAGTAAAGAAAATAAAATTATATCTGAAGAGGGTCATCTTTGGGCTACAGTAGGAGATAAAATGTTTGTACGGACCGCATTTTGCGTGGGATGTAACTGGTTATTGCAGATATGAAAAGCGCTTGTTCTTGTGAGACGTTTGTTACTGTAAGTACTGGTAAGAGATACAGCAGCAGCTAGCTTTTCAGGAAAAAGTTCCTGAAAAGAGATGCATGACAGGCATCTGTTAAAGAGGTGGCGGTGAGGGGAAAAGCTTTTATGCTTAATGTGTCTGGCTTGTGCCGGAGAACAGGCACTTTGGTTCAAAAGATCTGGTGATGTTATTGGTTTGGGTTTTTTTTCTCCCCTTGACCCCAGCACAGTATTTTACTGTCATAAACTTGCCATTTGCAAGCACCATAGCACCTGATTGCCTTCTTATTTTAAGGACTATTTCTGTTCAGGGAATAGTTTAGGGTGGAGCGGAGTGCTGCAGATCATACACTGCAACTTCCTGCTCTAAGCAAGACTAACTTCAGTTAGATCAGGAAGCTCAGAGCTTTTCCTATCAACTTTAGAAAATCTGAAATAATGGTTTCCAGTCTTTGTAGACAACCTACCACTTTTATTGTGAACTTTTTTCCCCCCTTATTTTATTGGATTTTCTCTTGTTACTGCCTCTTTTTCTTTCTCCGCTCCCCACTAAGAAACATCTGGTTCCATCTTCTAACTCAGTAGAGATGGCTGAAGATAGTAGTTAGATCTTCCTTCACCTCTTCTTCAGATTTTAAAAATCCCATGTTCCCAACTTCTCCTGCATGAGGTGCTTCCTCCCCCTCATCCCTGACTCCAGACCCTCATCTCACACCCCCTGGACTTGCTTTAGTTTACCAGTGTCTTACTTCTACTGAGAGGGCCCCAAAAACAGGCGCAGTGCTGCAGATACAGCGTCACAGATGCTCAACAGAGGGGAACAATATCTTCTTTTGAACTGCTGGCTACAGTCTTGCTAATGCAGCTTGCCCTTCACAGTGCTAATTCCCTTTCAGGTCTCTGCATTTGCCTGTAACCAGCAGTTTTTCATAAGTATTCTAAAGGAGCTCTATTTCCATGTGATGATCAGTTTACACATATTTATAAGAAATACTTGATGTGAAACATTGCTAGTTAAAAATTTAACCTGTTTATTATGAGTAAAAACACGTGGAATAGAAAATGATTGCTCTGTTGAAGTTTTGCATGTACTAACAGCAAATTAACTGGGGAGTTGTGCACTGTAAACAAGTGGAGCTCTTCCTGCAGAGCCAGCTGTTTGCTGGTTTGCTTAGTGCTGAAATTTGTGAAACATTGAAGCTCTGTTTGTAAATGACTGGTTTTGTTCAGGTTTTTTGCAATGCTTAGGAAAAAATGTTTTTGTTGGAGAGAAGGTATCTTCTTCTATGCCTCAGGCATGGAGGAAACACAGAATGTTAAAGAAAATGTAAACTGTGTTTCTTCCTGAATACAAAAAATAAACTGAAGCTTTGTGTAAGTTTATTACTACTATGGAGATCATGCTCTGAACTTTAACTTCAAGAGATGCATCTTTCTATATGAAGACTAAATTTAGCTATTCTGGTTATCAATAACAATTTAAAGTATAGCTTGGTATTTGAAAAGTTATATTGAATATTTTTTGCTTCTTTGTAGCTCAACGTTCTTTAAAGATGATGAGGTTGGAATTGGTACATGCGTGGGCAGCATGTATGTTACGTGTATTATGTGTATTAGATGCACAGAACACATTTGAATAAAATTGGTACTGGTGTTGGTGCTAGACCTCTTTCTATTCGCTTTAAAATACCGATGTTAATTTCATATTTGTGTTTTATCAACTTATCAGTAAGGATTTTAGTTTAATTTGAAAGTGAAGGACCTCTTTGTTGGGTGATCTTGTTTATATTTTGCTTTGTGTGTACAGTAGAGATATTAAAAGAAAAGACATGAGTAAACCATACTGTTTGATGCTCCAGCTGTACAGCTCTAAACCAAACAAGAAGAGTACACTTCTGTGTAGTAAGAGTGATTTTCTTCTAAGATTCTTAACACTTTACAAATTCCAAGCTACTTGGCAGATCCTGGGGGACTGAATAGTAGTGCTCAGTGTTTTGCTTGAAACTGGATGGGTAAGAGAGCAGCTCAGTTGCTCAGGGAGCCTGTTGCACAGGTACCTATATCTTTCCCTCAACTGTGAGACTGCACAAATTTTAAAAGGAAGTAGACTTTGGTTAAGAGGGGCGCAAGAGGGTATTCTTCTCTTGCACGCCAAACCATCATGTGTTCCCTAGTATAAATGAGAACTCTATCCAACAATGCCTTCCTAATGCTAAAGATAGCCTAGGAAAGGTCAAATCTTACTGTAAAGTACCTGAACCACTGAGCGCATTGCAAATGTGGCTGATAAACTGCTAGATTGTAGGCTAATGCCTTAATTCCTTTCTCTGTAAGGTGGGATCATGATATTGGCATTCTTTGTTAGGTGCTCTGGAAGAGCTTAGGTTGCTTAGGTTATCTGCAGAAGAAAGATGTTTGCATTTATATGTGTTATATATATATAAAATACATATATGAATGGGATATTGTTCCCATTTAAGAAGACTATTTCCTACACTAAAATAACTCTGTGTTACTCCAATATACTAAACACTGTATTTGTGTCAGAAGGACGGAGCTAACAGTATTAAATTTATTCAGCCAAGTGTTGATCAAAGGAAGCTGTTAGGTTAGGCAGTAAAAGTTCATATGCACACCCACAAACGAGTGCAGGAAACAAAGGCAGGGGAGGGCGAAGGAGCTAAAATAATACCCTGCCCCAGCTATTCCCAGGCCTGTCACAGGAGCCATCAGCCCATCAAAGGTCCATCTACACAAGCCCAGGGACACAGAGGCAGGTGGGGAACTGAAATTATGGACTTGGACAAGGGGACACCCTGTCCGGGCCCCTCCCAGGGCTGTCCCAGGAGAGCCTCAGCCCCATTGTCCAGGCAGGAAACCCATCATGTTAAGCTAACACTCAGTCCAAAGCACCTTTTGGACTGAGAGGAGTTGTTGCATAGTGCTATGAGACACATTATGGGACGCAGGGGAAGAGGCTTATGGGACGTTCAGGGTAGGAACTAAAGGTGGAAGAAGGGATGAATTTAGGTGATTTGGGGAGGAACAAGTATGGGGGAAAATAGAGAGGTAAAGGGATAAAAGGGCTGGTTAGGTATTAATAGTTTGCTCGTTGGTACATTTGTCTGGCCATGCCCTGTTTCTAATCAGTGCAGTTTATTATATCTTCTTATTAAACTACATCCTAACTCTTTCCTGGGTGAAGGGCTCTCTGTTCAGTGTGTGTGGGGAGGGTGGCGGGGTCTGAGTGCCAGCAACTGCAGTCCAGACTGTGCATCAGAGAACCCGGGTGTCTGTGGTGTCAGCAACAAGAGAAACCTGAGTGACTGGACCTAAGTGCCAGACACAGGAGTGGGACAGCAGGTCACAGGGGCTTGTGTGTCCATTCTGTCAGCAAATGGAGTGAGAATCTTGGTGCCAGCAACAGGCCTGGGATTGTGCGCCAGAGCACCCATGTGCCCGGGTGCCAGCAACTGTAGAGACCAGATGAGCAAAACCAAGTGCCAGCCACTGGGGTGCAACAGTCAGAGACCTGTGTGCCTGTGGTGCCAGCACTTAGTGCAGGTGTGTGTAAATGCTACCAGAGATCAAGCCAGACTAGGTGTAGAGTAGGTGGTGTAACCTGGGAGCCATACATATATATATATACACACACGCATATATATATACATATACACATACAGATAGGTCTTGCTAGCAGACCTCTGTCCTGTTCATCCAGAGGGGAGTGGGATGCGGCTGTTGGTGCTGGCTGTCTCTGCACGTGCTCTGTGTGTCTGTCATTGGTGTGGCTGGCTGTGTATTTGTGGTGCTGGTGGGTGCTTACCAGGAATACATCTTCAGCCTCGCTACTGGTTGGATCTGGGGAGTGGAGCTGCAGCAGCCTCACTTCTCTCGGGCCCTCTGATCAACATGATATATTTTCTCCTAAAAGAAGCAAGCAAAACTTAGGCAATATTGGAAAAGTTGCACTCGCTCAGAGAACTTTTCTAAAGACATATTATTCACTGTACTTTGGACTCTAAGAACCCAGCCTCAACAATTCTTAGAAGTCCAAAGCAACCCTCCCATCAAACTACCAGCTTTAAAAAATAACAATAATATTCCTATTAACCTTATGGAGTGAAAAAGCTATTTTTTGAAGGTATTTATAGTGAGTAGGTAACTCACCTTCTGTCCAAAAGCTGTAAGATGTCTAAGCAAACATTCCTTTCCTTAACATAAAGAAGCGTACTGACCCAATTGATTCCAAAAGTATTTCTAGAAGTAGTTTCATATGAAAGTAGTCTGATATAAAGACTGAATGGCATCTTAAAACTGAAAAAATTGCTTCCATTTTTGTTGTTTCTTTGGTGACCAATGATTCTAAAATCACTAAAAAAAACCAATTCGTTTAACATAATCATCCCCATATGGATAAATGTTATAACTGGCTGTCTAGAATTGAGATAAAAACTTGAATAAACAATTTTCTAATTAGTGGAACACAGTATTTTGGTAAATGTCCACAAGGAGTTTTGGCTTCTTTATTTCTAGGCCTCTCCTGTTAAAGCTTTTCCATTTGGCAAGAAGGGATTTTTCCCATGACACTTAAGGTCCTTAAAAGTGATTTATTTTTGCATTTGTAACTATTTGTTGAAACAAGCCATTATTCATATCCTTTATCCATGTGGAAATGAACAAACAATCTGCTGGTCAGCCCATCACTTCTTAACAAATTAGGATGAGAGCTGACTGGAGTAGGATTTATTGTTTCTTTAGTGTTGGTTTTCTTGTTGATTTTCTCTTTCGTGGACCAGAAGGGAAAAAATAAGTCTTTTATTCATCATTCTAAACTGCAATTCTGTACAGTACCTAAAATAGATAACAGAAAAAGACTTGTCTACAACTGAAATCTTGCATTTGAAATTTAGTCAATGTGAAATTGTCCCTCTAAAGAAAACACACTTAATTTTTTAAACTAATGGTAACTTAAAGTATACTTTGGAATCAATGTATTTTAAAATATTTGTCTATTCAATTTATTCTCGGCTATGTCTTACCGACAGCATTCGTTAAGTTACACCAAAGCACTACAACCTAGTACGTATTTGAATGCATCTTAGTAACTAAGATACATTTTGATTCATAAAACAACTGGTTTTGCTTTGCATGTGGTAAAGTGACTGTGAGGCTCATAGGAAACTGACTCATAACGGAAAGCTTTCTCCAGCGGGCCCTGTAGCATAGGCACACTTGCCAAGAAGTTATCTGGGTTCATTTCCATAGTAACCAATCAATATAACTGTTTATTTACTAAAGGCCTTGCGCTTGAACTAAGAATCTCAGAAACTTAGATATTACTCTTTATAGTTAAATGTTCTGATTATTTGACTTGTTTTTTTCAGCATGAGGGGAATAACTTTGCTTTTCTACGCACAAAAATTGCCTTAATTAAAATATGTCAATTTTTTCTTTATATAATGTTCATCACGGGTGGCAGTTGGTTTGTTTTTTTGGAGTTTTTTGTTGGTTTTCTTTTCTTTTTTTTTTTTTTTTTTTTTCAGATTGTGTACTAATGTTTAAATATCTTGGGATTTTTTAAAAACATTGTGCCAGTGAAAGAAACTAATGGTACTTTTTTGATGTCCTTATGAGGAGGAAGGGGTATTCCTGGTCTTACTTGATTTTATTTTTACAAGAATTAGTGCATTAGTATGTGAGCAATTACACCAGTGGACAAGGAAAGAGCTACAGATGTCATCTATCTGGACTTCTGTAAGGCCTTTGACACGGTCCTCCACATCTTTCTCTTTAAATTGGAGAGATACGAATTTGATGGGTGGACTGTTCAGTGCATGAGGAATTGGTTGGATGGTCACATCCAGAGGGTAGTGGTCAACGGCTCCATGTCCAGATCATGGAATCATGGAATTTTTCAGAGTTGGAAGGGACCTCTAGGGATCATCTAGTCCAACTCCCCTGCTAAAGCAGGATTGCCCAGAGCACATTACTCAGGACTGCATCCAGGCGGGTCTTGAAAGTCTCCAGAGAAAGGGACTCCACAGCCTCCCTGGGCAGCCTGTTCCAGTGCTCTGTCACCCTCATCGTAAAGAAGTTTTTTCTCATATTTGATCGGAATTTCTTATGTTCCAGCTTGTGCCTGTTACCCCTCGTCCTGTTACTGGGAACCACTGAAAAGAGTCTGGCTCCATCCTCTTTAAACCCACCCTTTAGATACTTGTAAACATTAATAAGGTCTCCCCTCAGCCTTCTCTTCTCCAGGCTAAAGAGTCCCAGCTCTCTCAGCCTTTCCTCATAAGGGAGATGCTCCAGTCCCTCAGTCATCTTTGTTGCCCTACGCTGGACTCTCTCCAATAGTTCTCGTGGATGAAAAGCTGGACATGAGCCAGCAATGTGTGCTAACAGCCTAGAAGGCCAACTGTAAAAAGTGGATGTTGGAGAAGAGAAGGCTCCAAGGAGACCTTATTGCAGCTTTTCAGTACTTAAAGGGGGCCTGTAAGAAAGATGGGGACAAACATTTTAGCGGGGCCTGTTATGACAGGACAAGGGGTAATGGTTTTAAACTAAAAGAGGGTAGATTTAGATCAGATATAAGGAAGAAATTTTTTACGATGAGAGTGGTGAAACACTGGCACAGGTTGCCAGTGAGAGCTGGTAGATGCCCCATCCTTGGAAACATTCAAGGTCAGGTTGGATGGGGCTCTGAGCAACCTGATCTAGTTAAAGATGTCCCCACTTATTGCAGCGGAGGTTGGACTAGGCGACCTTTAAAGGTCCCTTCCAATCCAAACTATTCTATGATTCTACAGTGAATTTAATGACTTAAGATAGTGACATAAATATCCCTTTTCTATTTGAAGCAAAAAATTGTAGCTAGATAGCTCACGATAAAGGTAAAACTGATTTTGATGTGGTGGTGTTTTTAAGAGAGAGAGGGTGTTTTATTTTTTAGTTTTTAGGATAAGCTCAAAATGTGACTTGGAAAAAAAAGAATTTAAAAAAAATGGTGATTTCATTTCTAAGTTACTGGACCACTGTGATCTGCAGAAAAAGAGTGTTCTCAGAAGTTGTGTTATTTTTAAGCACAGTATATGAAACCTGTAAATATGCAGACCCCAGTTACCCATGCCCTTGGGTAGCTCTGTTCTGCTTGACAAAGGACATCTAATTGACTATTTTCTTTACCTGAGAGTTGAGCACCTATCACAGAAGTGCTACAAGTTATTCCTAGGCCTTCTAAGTGTAGCAGATGTTAGCAGTTATCAAATATCAAATAAGATTGTAGTTTACTTAATGACTTCTTGCTTGAGCCTGTTTGCAGTAGAGGATGAAACTATTGGTATTTGTCTTTTTTGAATTCGGGTTCTATTTTGGATTTAAATAACTCATATACTGGCAGTTTGGGATTTTTTTTTTCCAAAGCACAGGAAAGTTTACAATATAAAACATAACAGATAAAAGGTAGCTCGGGGTATACAGAGCCTGTTTCTTTTTGGTCACATGCTTGAATGTGACTCAGTGTTGTATCATCAGAATCTGTTAGTCTGTGTGGTCATTAAACTGACTCATTTTAGGCAGGCTAGTTTATTCCTACCTTAGGAAGTCACAGTGCCAGTGAGCGCTGTAGCTGGCAATCTCACTAGCACAGCAAATCGGAGCTTTTGCATGAGCCTTGCAATTTGTCATTTCTCCACAGATGATAAACTCTGACTCCAGCTTACGTGGAATTCTACCTCTGATAAAGATTTCAGACTGGTTCTTCAATAATAAGCTGCTGTAAGAAGTTAATATATAAACATAGGAATGTATGTATTAGAAAAATGGAAGAGAAAGAAAAGGACAAAAACTGCTTTAATATGTGAAGACTGTACTTGAACGATTAGAGCGGTGGCAGAAATTAGCACAGTTTCTCCAGAGTTCCAAGTTCTGAGTTTAGAAACATGGGACTAAAAAAGAGATTTTGATCATTGAGGCAGGTCCCTCAGAATCATAGTCCTTATGTCCCCTGTTATTGACAAACTGGCCAACCTTGTATTTAAATACAGTAAGATTTTTTTTTGCTCTTACTTTTCTTATTTGAAGGCCGTTCTAGAAACTTTCTCTGTGGTTTGAGACCTTGTAATTTTCAGTTTTAAATGGGTGTTTGATTATACCTTATTTTGGTCCTAACCACTTTTCATTGGACTTAGTTATTTGGTCTCTAGAGTGTTTGAATTACTTAGTGTATTTTTATTATATGTTATTTTTTCTTATAAGATACAGGAGTTTCTAGTACCTGTTCATTTAGGAGTATGTTCTTGCTCAACCAGAGTTACCCAAACAGAATGATGTGTTCCATTTGAGCCTTATATAATGACATTAATATAGCTGAAAGCATCCTACATTTTGCCTTTTTTCTGAGCTGCATCATATATGAACAGATCCATTCAGATATTAGTCACGGAATCACACACAGAATGGTTCGGGTTGGAAGGGACCTTAAAGATCATCTAGTTCCAACCCCCCTGCCGTGGGCAGGGACACCTCATTGCTCTCAAATGGCAAGATCCCAGTATGTAGCTGAAATTCTTGTTTGCCCCAAGTGTATTACTTTGCATCTGGTTATTGTACATCATCTCCTTTGTACATTTTCAGTTCTAGTTCTACTTGTATGATGCTCCCTTTTTCTGTATTGGAAAACTGCTCATCAAAGACAGTATCTTGAGCACATTCCAAAGCTCAGCAGCTTGGAAGACAGTGCCTGGGAGCTGATTTTCAG
This sequence comes from Alca torda, assembly GCA_008658365.1. Lineage (NCBI taxonomy): Eukaryota > Metazoa > Chordata > Aves > Charadriiformes > Alcidae > Alca > Alca torda. The sequence continues at coordinate 11,378,504 of CM018087.1, read as the reverse complement.
AAGACTTCACTCTCCTGAGGCAAACTGGAGAAATCAGGGTCTCATTCATTTCCAAAAATACATGGCTGTTGAATTTTTCTGTAGATCTAATATTGTGTTCAAGCTTTGAAACAAGTTATTAGTCTTGCTACACAAAGAGAAGAATGAAGGATGATTATTCAGGCCTTGGAAGAGATTTTGCATGAAGTGACCACTCTACAAACAGTGGAACCAGTGTTTGTTCTTGAGCTGTCCTATTGCATTCTACAGTCCTCAACATATATGCAATTGATACTAATCTTATGTTCTCTCTTTGCAGGGAGGTAGTACAGGCAAACTGTGTCCGCTGGAAGAAAAAGTTCTTATTTATGTGTAAAATCAGTGCCAGCGCCACAACAGGGATTCTGGATACTTGCATTTGCAGGGTGTCTGTACGGAAGGTAAGTAGTTCTTTTTCCCCCTCCTCTCCTCTTTCCCTGCTCTTTCTTCACTTGTTTTGGTTTAATTTTTAAATGTATGATAAGCTTCATAAAGCATATTCTAGCTGAAAGCACGTCAGGTCAAAAATCTGTAGTAATCTTATTAATCACCTTAGTTTGACTAGCTCATGGGGCTTTTTTATGTTCTTATTGAAAAGAACACTTATTCCAGCAAGATGGCAAAGGAATCGCTCATCAGTCTTTATAAAGTTAGCCCTTAATAGATATTTCTGGCAAGCAGCAGTAAACTTAGAAGCCTTGACCTGTGCTAAGTACCAGAATTTTGTATGCAGCTCTTCCTACTGTTGAGGCTAGACTTTGCAAGAGCCAAATGCTGGTTGGCATCAGGGACTCGCCCTTTCCCCCCTCTGCAAGATGACAGTCTCCTGCTGGCCTGCACTGAGGACATTATTAATACTAATTTCTAAATGACAACAGTACAGTCTAGCAAATATGCTTTCTAAAAACACAAAACAAACAAAGCAACCCGGTCAGTATCTTTAATACCTTCTTTTCTTTTTTTCTAGGAGTTAAAAGGAGGAAAGGCATATGCAAAGGTAAATTGAGATGTATCTAATTTTGCCTACGAATTAGCTTTTATTTCTTGTCCTTTCATGCCCTTTTAAAGTAATTCCAGAACAGTACTCTAATACCCATTATTTCATTATCTGCATTATAGTTGACACAGTGGTGCTGGAACTCTTGATCAGTGTGTTTACTAGGTATATAATAATATTATACCACCAGAATGGGTTTTTTTCTTTTGATTTAGTATGTTGAAAGGGTTGATAAAAGTAAACCCTTCTGCATGTGTTTACTTTTAAAATAAAAGAAAACTCTCCCTGTTCACTTTCTCTCCTGAGACTTTAATTTTTAACTGAAAATAGAACTATGCAGAATTTGACACTCGACATTTGCTTTCTGCTTTTTGCCTTGGGCCGCTCCCTTTAATGGGCATCGTCTTATTCATATTTGAGAGAAACTTCTGTTGAGTGGCCCCCAATACTGTGCATGTAGCACATACTTTCATTTAGTAATATGCTTGCTACTAACTTTGTTATTTTCTCTTAACAGCTGGGATTTGCAGATCTAAATCTAGCAGAATTTGCTGGATCGGGAAATACCACTCGTCGCTGTTTACTGGAAGGTTATGATACCAAAAATACAAGACAGGATAACTCCATTCTCAAAGTAATTTTTTCCCTTTATCATACTTAAACTGATAAAGCGGAGAACAAGGGGTATTATTAAGCACTTAATGAAATTTTAAACATATTTGCTGAACCTCTTTCTAGAAGGAAAACTATTTAAAGTAAAAACATCAGCATTGTTTAGAGAGAATCATTAAAATCCATGCAGTCAAAAATATAATTTCTCCTACTCTTTGAAATGCAGCTGGATAGCTATAAAAGAAAAGCTTTCAAAAGGTATTCATATTCTAATAGGAATTGAAAAATGGAATAGTGAAGCATGATGAAAAAGTTAATGCATTCATGTAAATGTAGCGATTATTTCTTTAAGAACGGGCAACTCCCTGTGCAGCTGTTCTAAGACTGAATCTCTTAATTGGTTTACCTATGTATAAGCCAGCTTCAACACTTTCATGACTCCTGCAACTTTCCCTCTTCTATTTGATAGTAATCAATGTAGCAAGTGCTCTTGCAAGAAACTCACCCTGCCATTCTCTCCCATTAGTCCAGGGAGTTTAAAAAAATGAATAAGCTGCACAAACCTGAAAATAATTACATACGGAATGTTACAAGTAATTTTTTTTAAGACTTCTTTTCCTACCAAGACACTAAGATTCATTTCTCATGCTATTGAGTATACTGTTTAAACATGCACTTTCTCATTCCTTTAAGACAGTCATAGACCTTTGTCCAGAAAACTTTTAATTGATGGCTTTGACCCAGCTAACAAGCTTTCTCAATGCATTGTTGTCCTATAGCATTATTTATATATTGTGGTTTTACTTTATCTCTGATGTTAGCACAACCAGTTCTTTGCACTTTGCTAAACAGTCTCAGCAAAGAACATACTTCAGCACCCACTGTTTTAAACAATATTGTTTGTTCATTAATCTTTTAGATTTCCTGTCTCTTTATTTTTCCTTTGAAGCCATCTTAACTATTAATGATTCTAAGATTCTTCTTGATCTATGTATCTTTTGCAAAATCTTGTATGGGCAACTATGTTACTTTAAATACTATTTTGTTGTTTGCATGTGTACTAAGAAAAAAGATATAGTTTTTTGCATGTGTGTTTATTTGCATATGTTTTGCCATTTTATTTATTTAAATGTAAGATTTGTAGTAAGTATAACTTAGTGACATGACCATATATCACAGACCAATTCAATTATTTTCTTACAGTGGGTTTTGTTTTCTTCATGTGTAGGTTTTGATCAACATGCAGCTAATGTCTGGGGACCCGTGTTTTAAAACGTAAGTTTATAAAAAATCTGTGTGGGACAGTTTTGGTCATGTATTCCATGCTCAGAATTACACTTCTAATTTGCATTTCTAAATCTCTCCTATCTGCTAACAATATTTAAAAAAAAAAAAGGCACAAACAAATGGGATGGTAGCTGAATAATGGCTTACATGGTAAAAATACTGTTAGAAGTATCATAGTTGTCCTTGCTATTAAATACTTAGTATATTTTCAAGCCACTAGCCTGCACATCTGTAATTAAAAAAAAAAAATAATATGGGGAAACTGTTCCTGCAGCAAGCTTATATAAATATACTTGGTATGGGGTGATCTGACTAATACTTGTGTTTGGAATATATGCTGCTACACCTTTTATTCACAAGTCTCAGATGATTTTAAAAATTTATTTTTTAAAAAAACAGAAGTGTGATATGACTTAATACAAGAGAAAGCACTTACAGATATTTAGTTAGCAAAGACATTATGCAACTTAGTAAAAGATGCAAGAGGTAACACCTGAGGGGGGAGGCAGCTTAGGAAAATACACTGCTATATATTTAGGATTCTTTGGCCTCATTGTCCTTAATCTGTAGCTAAGGAAATGTTTTGCTAGAGCACACTAACCTCCATAACTAAGCAGAGACCAGAAAAATGACGCATGATAGAGAAAAACCTAGTCATGAGTAAGATGAAATTGTTGCCTTTTTTCTAGACTAATAAGCTATTTTGTTATGAGGCACCCAAGCTTAGTGGATAACTAAAGTGAAACAGTGTGATTGGCAAGCTTCCTATTTCCAGAGAACACCACTATCTTGCTAACCATAACTTAATTATCCTGATCAGTAGGAAGTGAAGAACTCTCACATTATTTGTATTATAAGACATATTTTACAATAACCTGAAAGCCATTCATTTTAAGGATAGGCTGAGAGAGATGTATAGAATCTGCTTCCATGAATGCAGTGGGGAAAATTCCTCAATACTTGCCAAGATTCTTAATCCTGCTGCTTTTCTGTAATTTAGAATGTTGGTAGAGTGGGTTGTTCAAAGTATATATGCTTTTCAGTTTAATGTCAATCTTTTCTAATTCTACCTGACAGCAGATGGCAATTTTGTCTAGATCAGGTTTAAACCGACTTAGTTGTATTTTGCTTCTCACAAGATATTTGGGGGATGGAGGGCTTAATGAAATTCCTTCAAAATAAATTTGATCCCTTAAGTTCTAGTTTAACTCAAATTTTTCTTCAGTTCACTTTATTGACCACATTGTTATACTGAAACTAGTAGGAGATGGAAACAAAATGAGAGGATGTATTTTCTTCCCACAACATGTGATTAAACTATGGAACTCCTTGTTCCATTCTTGTTCACAACTACACATTGTGAATGCTAAAAGCTCAAGAAAGAATTAAGACAAATTCCTGAATAAAAAATTATTGGGGGCTATTAAGTATAAAACACCATATAGAAATACCTATATATTAAGTATAAAACCTAATTTACAGATGAGGTGGTGCTGGAAGAATATTCAGGAGATACATCAGGAGATGTGTGCCATATTCTCTCAGCATCTGTTGTTTACTGCTGACAGAAACAGGATGCAAGACTAGACAGACCTTTGGTCTGAGACAATATGCTTGTTCTTATGATAGCCCTTTCAAAAACAATCTAAGGCAGAGTTCCAAGTATTACATATAACTTGAAAACAAAAAATGATCTTAGGGAAAACAATCTGTGAAAAATCACTAGCTTCACCCTTGTTATGTCAATCTCAACTTTTTGTGTAGGTTCTCAACTTTCTTTTATACTTTCAGACCTTATGTTGGATCAAAGATATCTTCCACTGTAAAGATATAGTGCTTGCTTACTAACTGCTACACTGAAACACTTTGACTTCAAGTATGGATTAGGTTTTTTATTCAAAATAATTTCATAAACTGAATTTAACCTCATCTTTTATCAGATTAACGTAGGCAATCGATGTACCTCTGAATAATCCAATGAAGAAAGATAATAATCTCATACAGGCTTAATCTGTAGCAGTAAACATATACTGAATCTTCTTTAAGTAAAAAAGATTGTGTTTAAAGTGAAATGAGGCTGCAGCTCCAAGAAAAGCAGCACTGATCTCCTAATTCAGTCTGAGGTACAAGTATGAAGTAACCCATGATTTGGAGGTTTTAGCTGCTTTGAGATAGGTTCTGGTGTAAATAGGATAATTGAGAACTGTTTTCTGTAGCAGCTAGAGACTGTGCATTACTGTTGTGGCTGTATCCTTACCATTGTTTCTGAAGAATGTTGCCTGCACAAGTCTAGCTCAGATGATTCACCACATTCTTCAATGTCCCCTTGCACCACCAAAGGCCCTTTCTCCTCTTTTCTTCTAACCTTCAATAAGAACAGCACAAGATGAGATTTTACAGTGTTCTTACTGAATAAATAGTAAGAGGGTACTGTCTGAATTTATTTGATTGGGCAAAGCTTTTCTGTATCTGTAGTTATTTAGCACCTCTTGATTTACTTTTGAGTCAGACCTCTTAGCAAATACATTACTGGTATTGATAAACAATTTCTCAAAGGCAACTAACTAATCATTAGTCTTGTATACTAATAAAACAATGTGTTTCTGTTCTTTGCTGGGTGGTACTGAAGTAGTTGAAATTAGTACCTAAATCGTTTTCTGGCTCCCTAGGAAAAAATCTGTAACTGAAATTATTCAGACTTGGCATTTTCTTCCAAACTGATGATATAACCATTTCCTGGAACATAAACTTTCAACACAAACAGAACAAAAAACTTATCTAATCCAGATGTCCTTGGTAGAAGGGAAAATAAACCCTAAAACAATTTCGCAATCTGGAATCAGCTACATATTTTATGAAGAAGCCTAGAAGGCTTGATGTTTGATCTGGGGTGACATGCCTGAAAGCATTCAGTTCTTGCTTTCAAAAGTATGTTAGGCAGTTAAGTCCCACAAGCATTGTATTTCTAGAAGTGCTTTTTCTCCTTCTCTTTCCTTCTTTACTTTCAAACATAAGAGGGGTATGTTGGTATGCATAAGGACAGTGACTAATTTATTGAATATGTCAAATCTAAAAATGTCAACAAATATCCACTCGTATGCAGACCGACAGCCTGTTCCCAAAGTAAAAAATCAGAAAGCATTAAAAAAACTGTACGTAACATCTAGTTGTATTTGCTTGCAAGAGAAGATTACTTTCACTTTGTCATTTTCTAATTAGTTCCCTTTGCACTAGTGAAACACAAACTTAGAGGTTTATTCATTTTAATAAAATACCCCTTTGGGTCTTGGTATAATCTCAAATAAGCATTTAAACTTTATTAAAAGCTTTTTCAAATTTGAACCAAATTTAAATTATGTCATACATGATGCTTTTTTTATCTTACAGAAGGTAGAATTTAGAGGGGAATACATGGAGATGGTAACATAGACCTCTTTGTTAGGAGCGGGAGGGTTATCAGCCTAGAATCTCCTCATGTACTGTAACAGACGAAACAAAGCCAGGAGTACACCACAGTGCACAAGTTGAGTAGGCCAACTGTCGTTGTATGGGTTGTTTTTTTTTTTTTTAATTTACCATCTTGTCATGTATTCCACGAAGTACAGAATTATATAGATTCTTAGCATGTAAATTATCCTGTGATTAATACACTTTAAAAAAAAAATAAAATTAAGAACTTCAAAATAAGCACGTATCACTCTACCAGTGATTAAAAAAGGAAAAACCTTTCCAAGGATCTACAGAAGCCTGGAGGACTCTAACGGCTGAGCAGATGGATTCTGCAAGATGTCCTTAAATTCAATAGCAAAAGCTTTTGGGTTTTATTTTGGTTCCCTCTCCCCCCCTCCCCCCCCCCCCCCTTTTTAGCAGGGGGTTAAGCAGCATGTTTTCAGAAAAGAAGTTAGAGGCCTATTGACTTGAAGCACAGTATGAATTATGACAATTTACTTAAAAAGAAAAATCTGTGTTGATCAATTTGGAGGGATTACAGCAAAAATTCAGCAAATCTTAACCACCTTTTTCTTACAGGCCTCCTTCCACAGCGATGTCTATAGCAATTGCTGGAGAATCAGAATCTTTGCATGAAGGCAGGAAAGGTGGGGAAAACTTAAAAGTTGTGCATCTGGGCATAGCAGGTATAAAATAATGCTCTTCATTTCTCAATTCTTTTATAACTGGCTTCATAGCTTCAAGGAGATGTATGAAACACTTCAAATCTTAAAGGGATGCTGACAGTTGGCCCACAAAGGGACCTTCTTTGGTTATTTGTTGAGACAAACTCTTCTAGATAGCATCAGTGAAATCTCTCTTTTTTACTTTTGTAACAGTTTATTTAATTGAAAGAAAGAACGGAAATCGGATTAATAGCCTGCTTTCTTTTTAATATTTAAAATCTTTTATTTTCTGTAGCACATTTCTTGATTTACTTTGGTTTGTACTTTAAGCATTTAATTTGGCCCTTGCTTTTCAACTTATGAATCACAGGGATATGCATAACTCTGTGTACATTTTGAGTGGTAAAAGTTCTAAGTATTGTTTAAAACTAAAATAGTTACTCTGAAATATAGACTATTAAAAAAAAATACTATTAAAGCACTTTATTACAGGATGAAATTTGGGGGTTTGAGGGTTTGTGTGGGTGTGGTGTGTTGTTTTTTGGGTTTTTTTAACAAGCTTCAGGCTCTTACACAGTTTATTAGTTTCCACCCTAAACACATCTTAACCACAGTTACTTTTTCATCCAGAAAACATCTAGCACACCATTCCACTATGGTACTCTGGAAAGCATGGCGATGTCTTTGATGTCTACGCTGTAGACAAATATAAAACTACATTTTGTACAAATCTTTCTAACTCAATGGTACTCTGTTTTACTCAGATTATGGTTTTTTTGGTTTGTTTTTTTTTTGGGGGGGGGTTGTTTTTTGTGTTTTTTGTTTTTTTTTTTTTTTTTTTTTTTAAGGAATGCGTATTTGTTAACATACGTGGTATTTTTGCAGCACTTGAATCTTCAAAGGGTTTGTAGAAAACCAGTGTCAAATCCCTAATCCCTCTGGGAAATCTGACACGTGAGTCTAATCAAGATTACAGGCAAAGTAATAACAAAGCTGGCTTTAGCAACAGTATCTGACTTGCACATGTTGCAGATGTCCCATCAAAGAGTGCCTCAGTCCCAGATGAACTTGGTGCATGCGGACATTCCAGAACATCAAGCTATGCAAGTCAGCAGTCAAAACTGTCAGGTATCTGTTAACAATTTTGTTATGAATTGTTGGGGTTTATTTACTTTCACAGTTTTAGACTAAAGAAAACAAGTGTATTTTATATGTTTAAAAAAAAAAAAAAAAAACAAAAAAAAAAACCCCAACAGAAACACAGCGGTTTGAAGGTGAAAGCTTTTTCCTAGGAGTTTCAGGTGTCGGGAGGGTAACATTTTTTCCATTTTAAAAGCACAACGAATTATCTGTTCACATGTGAGACAGCTTTTCCCCTTAGCTCCCTCCAATTAACATATCCGAATGAGATTTTTACCTCTTCCATGTGTAAAAACAAAAAACTTACAGATGGAGCCTTAGTTCTAAAAGCTTAAAAGTAATGACACCAAGTCATTATATTTGTTAGGAAGCAAGAGTTATTTAGAACAAAAAGATGTGGTACAATGCAAAACCCCAAATAAATTGCCTAGTTGGTGTATGGACATACGTTCATTAAGGCTTTTGAAGTCTCTTTGTAAGAAGACAAAACACAAATTCTGCTTTCAGGATGATAAAAATACAAGTAACCTTGGCTGTCAACATACCTAACCTAGCTCTCCTGCACTTTCCCAACAGGATATAGCACATGTCACTCTAGATCATCCAGTCTGTCTGAACTCTGCCACAGGAGAAACACCTCAGTGGGTAGCACCTCAACAGGAATTGGAAGTATTCTAGAGCCATGTGAAGAGACTGAGCCAAAAGTAACTGAAGCTAATATTGATGCATCTGTTAAAGATGCACCATCAGAAAAACTCTGCAGGTACACTTAACGTTGAAAGCCTTATCTAGCAGAAATAAAACCTAATTTATTCCATCACTTCTAAGAGCTCTAAATACACTTATCTTTGCAGACATCCTGTAAAGCAAGACTCTGTGGAGTCACAGCTGAAGAGGGTTGATGCTACCAGAGTTGATGCTGATGATATAGTTGAAAAAATACTCCAGAGTCAAGACTTCAGTTTAGACTCAAGTGCAGAAGGTATGGAGATAAATAAAGGAGTTTAGGGAAAACTGATGTACGTGACAGGCCTTAGGAAAATCCACTCTCTTCACAGTCCCTGTTGCTTGTAATTGTAAGGACTGTGCATATGAATCACTACGTTTTCTGCTTCATCCTGTCTCCCAGAAGTTGAAAAGACCTTTGCAAGACTTGGGTAACTTTCCCAGAGAATTCCTTTAAGCCTGAAAAGAGAAAAGCAGAGGCAACTCTATGAGGAAGGTAGTTCTTCCAACCTATACCATGTGAAGTTTGGTTCTTCATTACTTAAAACATTTGCATCTGAAAGTATCAGTTACAAAACTGGTAGATTTAAAATTTCTTCATTTTAGCTAGGGCAACATTAAAGGAAGCTAACGTGTTATTTCCCTTGCTTTTTAGAAGAAGGTTTAAGATTATTTGTGGGCCCTGGTGGAAGCACTTCTTTTGGAAGCCATCATCTACCTAACAGGTATGCAGCCTGAACAACTAATCCATAGGCAATACTAAATTGCATCTTATACAGCAATTATTCTGTATGAACATTCTTGATCTTTGTATCTTTCTATTCTGTATCATTTAAAGGCAACAAAAGAACTCAATTGTCAGGTTTTAAAAGAAAACACATAGGTTAGTTCCAAAATAAAACTGGTGTGTCAGCCACAAGAATGATAACTTTTAGAGCTTCTGAAAAGTCTCAGTTCCAAAGTTTTCAGATATGAGCAATGTTTCAGTATGGACACAGGAAACAGGCACCAGTTTGAAATTTTAACTCTACAGACGTACTATATTACTCCCTGGAGCTGGAAGAAAGTCTTGTTTTACACATCCACCTTTACAGTATCAAACTTCTATGTCTTCCTGATAACACGCCTAATTTTCTCCACTTCAGTTTTGCTCACAACTCCTTCTGTTTCCATATGCTACGCTATTCCTGTTTCAATGGTTTTTAATCTTTCAACTATTTGTAGCCCTAAACTCTCTCCTTTGATAATCTGCTTCAGATTATCTTCTTGTAGTTGTTTTAGAACCAGGGAGATATTTTCTTCTCTAAACCCTCTTCAAATACTCTGATATATGACTTGACCTGAATGTATTACAGTAAATAAAAGCAAACCCAAGTAAGAATGTGCTCTAATACCATGATTCTGCAGTCCAGGGTAACTCTTAAGATTTTTTTTTTTTATCTCAAAAAATTAGCATTAGCATTAGTATTTCAGCAAGTACTTCTGGAATTAGGTATAAAGGCAGCTGATAATGCGCTGAAAGTTATAAGCCAAATAGATTTTACTCAAGCAAGCAATACTGATGGTTAACAAATAATTGTCTTATTTGCAAACTGGGCACGCTAATTTCTATCTAGAATAATGTGTATGGTTACAGAGCACACTACAGTAGTATAAAGAGATCTGTCCTAATTCAGTTGCCAGAAGAGTCCAGGCAGAATATTATACTAAGGCAGAGCTTTGCCCTATTAATTTTTGACACAGTACTGCAATTTGCCATATGAAATAATCCACTGTGCTCTGTCATGTGGGCGTGAGACAGTTTTGTAACTGTGCATTTGCAATTCATCATGAACAAAAGACTGGAAGACTTTTTTCTTGTATCTTAAGATAAGACAACTATTAGTGTTTTTTTCAGGGACGTTTATCTAGTTATGTACAAGTGTGCATAAAAAGTATTAGCTGCATATGATAAAGCTGGGGTGGGAGGGGTACCCAAAAGATGTTTAAGGAACTATAGAGAAGTCCAACAGTAACTTCTTTTTCAGTAACATTATTTATCATTCTTCATTTTGACTGTAGTATAACAGAAAGCTTCAATGCATTAAACTGTAGTGGCATGGTAATTACGCATGTTTTCTACATTTCATATTTAGCTGTTCTGGTGTTAGCTGTTTGGTTGTTTTTGGGGGGGGAGGATGGTTGTTTGGGTTTCTTTAAAACAGTAAACTTGCTGATCTGTGATACTTGCTGTTTAGCTTCCATTTAAATTGGAATTGAACTGACTTCTTTCAAACATTCTTTCAGAGCGGGATCTGGAGCATATGAGCAGGTGGTGATAAAACGCTAAACTAGAACGACAAACAACAGGAAAACCTGGAGCTCTGGCGTTGATACTTCTGGTTTTGTTTGCTCTGTTGCAAGAGTTGTGAAAGCCAAAATGAACTCAATGTGATCTTTGTTTTGAAAAGTAATGGAATGCCTCTTGTTCACAGAGCTTCATCTTCTGTGGTATGAAGGCAATGTTTAACTATGTATACCTTTCGTGAGCTCTACCTGATGTTAGTGAAACTACTTACTCTTTAAGTTGTGTGAAACATTTTTGGAACGGTGATGAAATGAGTCTCATTTCAGTACTTTACACAGGACATTACTTGTGGTGATGTACTTTGTAACTTCTTTTCTAAAGAAGCTTCTGAAAGTCGGTCTTAAATGAACCTGAAGAAATTAATTACTCAGTTTGATCCTATCTGCCATTTTAGTCTTACAGAAGCTAATTACTTTTATCAAGTCAAAATTGTTAGCAACCCAAAATTAAGGCCTCCACAAAACAACCCAACTATGTTTTAACATAACCAAAACCTTTTCTTAAGAGTACTGAGCATAGCATCATTATAAGGGTGAACAGTAGAGGTGAACCTCACATCCATTTGGAAAAAAACCCCAACTAAATAGATCTAAACCAGCCACTAATCAGTTGTATTAACTGTAAATAAAATCTAGAGGCTTAAATGCATCAAGTGTGACATCTGTTTCCATGCAAGTGACAAAGGAAGTGGGATTCCACATCAAAATACTAAGGCACAATAGTGTATTATCAAGAAAGCTGGCTTGATTGTTAAATCTGGAGTTCAAAAGCTGTTTCCACAGAAACTCACTTCAATAATACAAGAACCTTGAGATTCAATGGGGTGGTATTGTTTACAAACCTAGTCAGTAGTTTACTACCACTTAGAACTTTTTTATTGCAGGTTAATCCTTCACAGTTAGTTAGTGCTTTGCTTGTGCTTTGAATGTGCCTTGCGGGGATTGGGGAGGTAAAGGGAGATAAAGGGAGATTAAACTATTTACTAAGCAATTTAAGCTTTAAAACTAGGTAAACACCTATACTATTATCAATATAACTTATTAAGAGAAGCACTTTATTGTAGATGTACTCTGCACTCTGAAAATGTCTTACGGTGCAACAGATTTGTTGAACACTTCTTCCTTCACTATCTGTCCACTGCTACATTAAGGTCAATGTACTGTATTTAAATTTGCACAAATAGTGATTTGCCTGACAGGCAAGAAAGATGAAAAGTTTCTTAAAATTTTCACTAAGAATTATGAAAGAATCAATTTTTAAAGGGATCTGTTAGGTGACACAGTTCTAATTCAGGCTTGGCTCTGCTGTATTTAATTGTAAACTGCAAATTACCTTAATTTTGTTACGATTAGTTGTATTTTTTATCAGTAAGGCTTGGATTGAATAAAAATACCAATAGTGTGGCCATTTTTGAAAGCTCTGAATGCTTCAAATTCTACTCTAAGTGATGTTTGACACCTTTTTATTGATGTATAGGTAGGCTATATTTAATAGGTTAAATTAGGAAAAGCAGGCTTTGTTTTACATAAATCCATAGTAGAATTATTAAACTAATTTTTATGTGTTTAAGCAAGTTTTCTCAGTTATGGTACCTAAATACTTTTTTATTTTCTACTGTTAATTGTAATCTCTTTAAAGTGTTTTAATGGATAAAATAATTAATACAAAGATTATATTTTAGCTGCTGTTAATAGAAGTGTGGTATCCATTTCTGCCCTCCACAGGAATTTTAAACAGAAACTACATAACCGCTAGTATAAAACTCACTCTCAGAACACTATAGTTTCCTGTTATATAATAAATTTGTACCAAAAAATCCTACTGCAAGCCAAAAGATGCATGAAATCTGTGTAATTTAATTGCTTTCAGTACTCTTTAGCACTGCTACACTTGTTGACAAATCTATTAAAACCAGTAGTAGTTAGATGGTAGCTTACTTAAGTTTACTAGGAAAAACAGGCATAGTTTAAGGAAAACAGACTTCTAAAAAACATTGTACATCTACTTATGTAATTCTTAAGGGAATTTCCATATCCCAGATTTGTGTTCTGTGTTAAAAGGCACAGCTAACTGCCGTAGATTAGATATTTTGTTTACTAGAAACCAATTATTTTCTTGCTTGAGCAGATCTTTTAAATAGGAGGGAAGTTTATGGGGAAATCAAGCTTTTAGTAAAACTGTATCCTAGTAATTTATTGTTCTGACTTTGAGTTACAACTCTTTATGAAGTGATTCTCTAATTGTGCATATTTTTTAAGTGGAACATATCCTTCATATTTAGAGGTAGTATTTTCTTTTTTGTAGACTGTGTTAAAAGAATACTGGAGACTTATACAGTAAACTGTTCAGGATGAGTTGGTGGTTTTTGTTTGTGTTTTTTTTTTTTTTTTACTGTATTTGCAGTAATGCAAATCTCTCAGCCACTCAAAATAAACTCTTGTCTTCAGCTTGGAATCTGTTTCTAAACAATTGCGACTTTTTTTTTTAATGCAAAAATGACAAAATTAACTGTAAGTTTGTGTCCATTTCAGTTTCTCTACTGCTTTTCAAACTTTACCTCTGCAGCTTATTGAACTTCATCTCCAGTCCACAAAGTATTTAATGGCACCATTACTAGTACATAATTTATCTGTCTCCTGGAGAGGAAATGAAGACACAAATGAAGAATCAATTTTAAAGTGTGAGGCATATTGGTAGGTTAGTTATCAGGCAGACTCCACAATTTAGCAGTATTTGGGGAAAGTGAGGGCACTGTGTATAGTCCCTCCTCACCTTGCAAACGACAACTAATCCTCCTCAGTTGAGTGTAAAGACTTACTACGACTACTAAAACTTTTCATACAATTTGTATAACTTTGTGAATTACCTACTTATTTTTCTAACAAACTACTTGTGGTATGTATTTCTATTCCCATCGATGCATTCAAAATAACGAAGCTTTTTGGTACTGCAGTAAGCATCTGTACTTACATTATAAAAAAAAAAACAAACCCCAAAACAAAAAGATTGGTGAAAATTGCAGCTAATTATAGTACAAACTATTTGGCACTCAGATCAGTTCACTAATCAATTAGTTGTATAGTAAGGATTAACAGAAGTAACTGTACCATGTATAACCAACGGCAGTCTCAGCTGTCTTTCCATTTGAAAAGGAAGACATTTTTTCCAAAAATTCAGAATACCCTGGAATTCCTTTTGTGGGTTGTTGTCTCTCTTCTGGTTTTATGAATCAACAGTTTCCTTATAAAATAAAAGTCAAATCTCATCAGCAAACGCATCCTCCAGTTAAGGACCTCAGAGAGTTCTCTCAGAAGTATGAAGTATACATGTACATACATAAAAACAGTCATAGATGCTAGTCACCTTACTGAATACCAGCAACTGCAAGTATAATCAATAGGGGATGTTTTTTAAATGCTTTGTTTTTTCTAATTCTGTGTTTTCACACTGTTTCAGTGACATATGTGTTGTAAGGAAAACGTATCATTGAGACATAGTTCTTTTTTTATCTGGAAGGAAAACATCTCATGAATGAAAATAAGGCTACGCACCACTGTTGCACATACATATGTAATATGCCAAGGCAAAACCATTATTGTGGTACAGGAAAAGATTTTCCTTTACTACTACAGAAAAAAAAAAACCAAACAGAGAGATGAAGTACCAGAACTTCAAGTGCTGTCATTAAGCACTTCGGTGCATTTTGTGGACCTTCTGACATGGGAAGACAACACCACAGAGACAAAGATTAGCATGGTAAAAAATGACTTCCTATAATTCTTGAGGCAAAACAAGCAGTTCTGCCTTCTCCCTGTTCTTGCCTGCTCTCTTCCCACCTGTTGCACCACTACAAGTTTCTGTGACAGGTAAGTTGATTGAATTCCCTGTATGGAATCTCCACAGGATCTGCCAATAAGAAGGGGAAAGGCAAAAAAAATTGTTAACATTTCTGTGGGACAGGTTATTTTCATTTTGTTGCTTCCTTGTTAAAAACTAGAAATTAAGTAACATTTTTTTATTTATGTGAAGGAAAATCTCTAAGCACATGCTAGCAAAGCTTTGCCTAGGGTCAGAGCTGGATGCACTACCTTTCCAATCACAACTAAAACTGTTCATATACTTGTAAAGAAAGCACTAGTTGTGGGGTATTTTTTTTTTTTTTAAGTTGTCTTCTCTTATATCTACTGCTGTTTCCCCAGTATCCTCATTTGAGTATATGCTAGTATCAGTGCCTTTTATTTTGGGGATGATCCCAGTGAACTGCTTGCATACAAGCATGCATTAAAATGTGTTTGTTTTGTGAATGAGGAAGAAAGTGCAAAGAACTTCTGTGTAACAATTTTTATGTAATTTCAGAAGCCCCTTCCTAGGTTTCTTCTACTCAATTTAAATAGAAAAACAAAAAAGTCCCACCAACTAACCATTACAAGTTACACATAACCCAGCTGTAACTGAATAGTCTAAATATCATTTATCAATGTAATGAAAAGAAGTATGGAATAGAGCCTAATACCATGGAAACCCATGTGAGACAGGACTGAAACACATCAGAAGTTTATTAGCTGTGTGATCTATTTGTTTGAGAAATCGCCATGGAGACAGACAATTAACTCCTATGGCTCTCACAATTAGGCAGTTTTTTATTAAAATAAGTGAGGGGATAGTTTTAGAATTTATTTATACCACTTCCTCACTTTATTATTCACTTAAAACATGGATCAGAAAACATTCCCTTCAGCTATTCTGACCATAATCAATCCCTACTAACTTGCTCAATAGCTATCAAATTATTTCCCTTTATTCAGGATACTGCACTGTTGGGTTTTTTTTGTTTGTTTTGTGGTGGGGTTTTTTTAATGTACTTTATTTGGATTTTACAGGTTTGAACAACCTAAGGTTGATATGTTTTGAGATGTGTGCCATCTTCTGGTCAGTGAAATTGCCACAAGTCTAAAACATTTCACCATCATAAACTTCCTTTCAGCATCCTGATTTAAGACATTGGAACTGACCTCTGTCAAACTGCAAGTTTAAATGGGACACAATAAATACTCTGTTTATTCACAAATAGTCATGATAGTTTACTCAAAAGACCAACCTGATAACAAAGAGCTGTGCACAGTGAATCCTCTGAGAGGGTTTAACTGCTCCTGAAAAGACAGTTAATTCAGTAATTTAAAGAAAATCTTGATTAAAATTTATTTAAGCCAGTGGAAACCTGGACAGCTGGCACACAAAATAGTGTATCTTGTTTTGGTAAAGGCTAGCAGTCTCAATTAAAATGTATACATTTCAAATAGCACTTCAGTATATGATATGTAATAGCATCTTCAGTTTCAGTGCACATATACTAAGGAACACTGTGAACAGACAGGGCCAAACAGCTGCAGTTTGACTTCAGATTTTCCCCAAGAAAGGCAAAAGCAAGCATGTAAGAATTAATATTTGCCCTAGCTATCATTAAAAACTAAACCCCATTACAAAGAAGAGGGAGAGGATCCACGAACCCCTTAAAAGTTGGATGATGGTTTAGACCCCTTCACATCAGTCCACCAAATATTTACATAAACCATTTTCCAAATATAACTACAAAGCCTTAGGGTGTAGTATTTTGAGGAAAAACAAGCATGTATTCATATACAGTCTTGTCTGGTCACAAGACAGTCCCGTACATAGGTGTTACCTAATACAAAATTCAAGGCAAATATTCCAAAACTGACAGGTCCTGCTTCTCTTCACTTTTCCTCATTTTAAAGTGATCATGCTATAAAGTACACTAATGATATAATGTTTCAAAAAGAAATGATACAGAAAGAAGTTCTGTGGTCCAAAAATCTTATAACTACGGTAAACAATATAGTGAACTGCAGAGATATTTTCTAATAACAAAACAATGCTATTCTCAAACAGCTATGCTTATTAGTGTCCTAAGAAAATCCACCAATTTTGAATTTTACATTAATTTTTACATACCAACTATGGCAAGTTCATATCACAATGTCAAAAAAAGTAAAAGCATTTAATTATAATATTAAAGATGAATTTTAATTCTTAAAATTAATTATAAATATCGTGATAAATTATTAATAATACACGTCTATTTGTTGTAGGAGAAAAAAAAATCTCCCACAAAAGACAAAGCTTATTACGTAAGCATTTTTTAATCATTCAGTATGACAGAGCAATGCAGATCATGTTTTTTCCTGAAACTCAACCTGTTATAGATTCTGTACCATTTCTCAATTCTGAGAATTACAGCTGCCTTTTCTCTTTATGTCTGATCTTTTACCTTAGTAATTTCAAGTGAATTCCAAAAATTTAGACAGTAAAATGCAGTAATGACAGTAAAACCTTTTTAAGAAAGTCAGCCCTTACCCAAAATTTTTGATTTTCAGAAAGTTGTGAAACTTTCACATTTCACAAACATGAAGTCAGTTCTGATAATACAAGCTCATTTAAAGCTGCCAACAACATCGTGAAACATACACAGAACACCTTTTAACCATCTCTTTACTTAGAAGAAATACTCAAAAAAAATTTGTGTACACGAAGAAACTTAGAGAACTGCAGTGTGTTGCTTCAATAATCCTGTACGAACAAGCCCATACTGTACATCCTTCAAAATTTGTCTTCATAAGTCCATCATCTAATATTTGCTTACTGTGCGTTTATACATACAGTTCATCTCTACTTCAGAAAAAGTCATCCTGTCCAAGCCAGTAAGCTCTATTGACTATAACACCTCTGCTTTTCATTTTTGCTGAATGTGTCATGAAGACTTTTTGGACAACAGCTGCATGTGAAAAAAACAAAGATTTTTTGGGCATATACTGAGACCAGTTTAACATTCACAATAACAAAATTTTTAATTATTTTTTCAAAAACAGAATAGTCAAAGATACCAGTTTCCAATTAATTAAATTCAGCTTCCGGAAAGTTACAGTATGCAAGTTGCTTCCCAAGTAGCAGTCATCAAGAAACCGGATAAAACAATAGGGCTAGATCTCCCCCACCGCCACCCCACCCCTCCTTTACACTCAACATCATAGCACTCTTCCCCAGTGTTGAATTTACTGACCTATAAACGTTTGTGGCATATTTCAATTTAGCTGGATCAGTATTTAGTTTTCACAAAAGCTGGGTTTGTGCTCATCTTTACAAAGGCATCATAAATTTTATTCTCTTACGAAAAAACCTGCCCTAAACCTACGTCTGCCTCATATTATTCAGCACACCATAGTTCTGTGTTACCGTCAACTATCCTTAGAGCTAACAAAAGATTACCAAAAAGAATCTAGTCATGATAGCTACAATATGGTAATAGAAAACAAACAGAAATACTTAAAATTTTTCTTCACAGGAATTAATTCTTTCCTTTTAGCCCCTGACACTCTATGAGTTACTGCGATCTTTGTCAGAAGCATTCATCTCCACTAAATGAGAGAGGTGCTGATGGACAAATGCTGGAAGGTTTAGAAAAGATTTTGTAGTTCTAGTTAACATACAGAATACACCATTTGACAGCCTCTAGAAAAATACTTCAATTACTTTAACTGAACTTTGTATGAGGAATCTGTGATCTAATTCTCTTCATTTTCATGTTCAGTGTTGAACATCACAGCAGAACCATCACTGCTCAGTGTGACCTTGCCAGCAATAAGCTCGCTTAACTTCTCAAAGGTACCACAAAGTCGATTCACTTTGGGAAAAGAAAAGATTGTTGTAAGAGGTATATAAACCACATTTCCATTGACAAATGGTTCCATGCTTTTTTCAACAACCAGTTTTCCAAGATCTTCTGAAAAACAGTTCATCGAAGATTGGAATTTGGATTTCCTCTCAGTAGGATCATCATTATACTCTTCATGTTCTGACATTAAACGGTCCATCAGACTTTGCTTAATGATTTGTGCTGTGAAAATAACTTCACTGACTACTGCATTCTGCAAGTACTTCTTGTCTTTAAGACTTGGATACACTGCTTTGAAGACCTTTAGAACATACAAGAACACATAAAATGTTTATCATTAACATAGGCTCAGATTTTAACATTTGCTTGTTAAAAAGAGCTTCTAAAATGTGAACATAATTGATTCAATCCTGTTTTGCTTATTACTTTAACTGTTTTCAGATAACAGAAAAACTAGACAATATGACTTGATTTTATGTACTACAGCCACAATGGCAAACAGGTAAGTTAACAGAACTTCAAAAAAAATCAGGCTTTTATCTTCAAGCTATACTTGTAGATCAGGCAAGGAGAAGCCCCGCAATTCTTGAATTCTTTTTAATCATTCTCTCACTTTCCATATTACTCATCATGAGGCTCTGGGGACTGTTCCAATGCTACATAGATTCTAAACTACTTCTGAACTCTCGTCTGTAAACCCGGACCGCAGCTATGTCTTTTATACTGTTTCCAGAGTAAAACATTAAATATGCTCTCATAGATGCACAGAATGGTAAAAAATAAATCGTGACATGAAAATCTGTGAACTTGTAGCATGTTCTACACTGAGCTATGTGCCAGGGCAACTATGCAACTAGGCAGGCAATCTCATTCCCACTAGTTTATTAGGGAGGGCTTTATACCAACATACTACCAATGAAGTTCCACAGTCTATAACTATTTCTTCTTACTTTCTGATTACATCTTGAAATGTTGATTTATTCCTGTAAATTAGTTACATAATAAAATAAAAATTAATTTGATAGTCCAGGTTTGATAAGAAACACATAGGATATAACACTCTTGTTTAGACTTGAAAGATACCGATGTCAAAACTCCCTCCACAATGACCTTGTAACAGAAGATAACAAAAGCAATATCTAGTACCTGTCAGTCACCTAGACATATTTCTAAGTTTGTTAAACATAAAAGAGAACTTCACAATTCTATTAAGGGCCGTAGATGACAGGTGAAATTTCAAATGTATAGAATGCCCTTATAGCTTGGAAACTACAAAGGACATTGCCATAACATCACTTTACATTTCACTTCAGGTCACAAGTCACTTGAAGATACATATATATCTTTAAACAAAGTGATATATTAGAATATGTTCACTGAAACAAATAATTTAAGGCCTCATAAGATTGAAAAAAACCAAAAACCAATGTATTTCTCTCTTTGCATTATTACTTTATGTTATCTCTGAAAAAAGCATCCTTTGATTTATACCACGGCACTTTTAGATGCATTTAGGCTTTGTCGGTGTGACACGCTGCAACACACAGCAGAGTACTTTCCAAAAATATTTTCTGATGTTATCTAAAGTGAAAGCTAGTTAGTGCTAAAAACCAAAAATGTTTGATGTGCACCACTGGAGAACAGGGTACTTGGCAAGGTCCCATGTCGCAGCAAAAACCGGAACTGGCTACCTGAAAACGCCAAGATTAGGGTGTAACATCAAATGCTACCGACTAAGGCAAACCACACAGAACAGGTCCTGTCAATCCAGTTTCTGGGTTCCTTCCAGTTTCTGCCTTCCTTCTGATAATATATTTGACAAGACTATGCAGTTCTTCAAAACATACACTCTGTTATAAATGCTTTTTTATGCATCTGAAGAATCTGTGTCTGTGCCAAAAACCACATGATGAAAAAACGAATGATTGGAGGAACAATTATAAAAATAATGTCACAGTATACCTGGCAGAAAGGATAATCTTCATTCCAAGGGTAACAATATGTTAAAATAAGAATGATTGCTATTTAGCAAATAACCTAAAAGTTAAAGGCCTTTATACAATTAAAAACGCAAATCACTGACTTACACTCTTTTGACCTAATAATGTGTTAATTGGAGCTAAGACTGGATAGCAATAGTAGGCCACAGTAAGAACACCTTCATAGGCAGGTCATAGAGAACGTTACTCTTTTTTCATCCTCCTAAAGGAAGAAAATAATACTTACTGTTTTGTAAGCTGCTTTAGTGGGTTTCTCAGACTGAGCGGATTCACTGGCTTGAGGATATTTTCTAACAAACACGCCTATTTGCGTACAAAACCCAACTTTCTCCATTCCTACTGGTGGGTGTCCTACACCAGTAAATTCCACTGAATAATCATAGTGTCTAGCAGTCTCTAGAGCCCTAAGACAGACAAATTATTCCAAATCATACTAAATATTCATCTTTTAATGTGATAAAGATACATTCTCTAACAGAAGCAAGACCCTAAGCCTGTGAATGCTTGAGAATAATTTCTCTAATACTCACATGCCTGAAGATAAGTACCGTCAAAACTTGCTGAGTCAGAGCTGTAACCATATGCGTACCATAGTCTGAATTATTTAGTATCGCTAATTTAGGCAACAAAACATTACTGTTAATTCTAAAATATCTGCATAGAATATGCATGCTTACTCACTGCCTTAAACGCATTGAAAGTGAGATAAAAACTACCAATTTTAGAGAACAAAATTATTTGAGAACCCATAAAAAAAAACAAAACCAAAAAACATACACACCCCAAAAGCAAAAGAGACCAGTTAAAAGAAAAAAAAAAAGTGCGGTTTGTTGTAAACGTATAAAGAGTAGAGTCTGCGTAATCAAGATTACAACAATGCACATGACATCTACCAGTCTTGTAGTACCATTCATCAGCCAGTGTAAAAGAAAGTGATGGGGCAGGGAACTAAAACCGTGCTACCTACCTCCATCATTCTCCATGAAAAAGTAGTAAAGTAAATTAATATCTCATGTATTTTAGAGAATATTGCAATACTTACATTTCCCAACACAAATGTAAAGACTTTCTCATGTCTGCAGCTCAAAAAAATACCACTCCTTCCCTGACATCACTATTTTTAATGCACATATATCCAAAAGTAGAATCCACATTTACTTTAAGGCATATAAATGGTCTCTAAGGTATTCATCCTTTAGCTAATAATGCAGACAGGTTTTAGTATCATTATTTAGGGAAAAATATACGCTTCAAGTTTTGCAAAACTATATACTGCATACTTTTAAAGTCTATGGCAGAAACAACCTAATTTAAGGTGCAAATTTTCCACAATACAATTTCTGACCAAGAGCTGGCTATTGAGGTATGGCATCCTTTACTGTACCATGTATTTTCTTCCACAACTGCCCAACAGTTGAATGTTACCACAGGATATAAATCCGACTCCCTCTTTATCTTGTTTTTATTATATCTACTGATATTAGAGTAAGATACATCGCATGCAACCCTCTCACGTACATATGTTTTGCATAAAATCATTCATTGTGCCATGATTCACTAAACTATCCTTAACTTTATTCAACGTGCTCTGCTACTGTGATTACTTGACAAGTCTGCTTGCATACTCTTACAGAAAGGTCTGGATTAATTGAGTGCTTTGATTACACACCATATATAGTGAGCACATTTCTTAGGTTCTTATGTAGCATTTCTACAGCAAGGTATTATTATGTTAAAATGTTAATTAATTAATACTACACTTCAAAGGCATTAATTGTAATAAAGTTATATAAAAAGGAAAGTAAAAGTTTTAAATATTTTTTTCAGAGCAGTTACAGTAAAACCAAGCCAACTTACCAAGCACCATAAAACGCAAAACCCACAGAGCATGCTTAACTATTTATAACAGCAAAGAAATGTTTCAGCAAATCAGTAGGTGCAAAACTCCGCTGACACCAAACCACATGCTCAAACCATTCTGAAAATGTATAGCTATTCCTTTCTCACATTACTGAACACTCAAAGCTGTCTGCATACCATGTGCAGTAAACTTACCAGCTTTGAAATTGCGCTCTATTCCATTCAAATTTGTGGTCTGGATGCCTGAATAATGTCACTCCTGGAAGCAAAGGGTTAAATTCAGAATTTGGAGTACTGATCACAACTATACTTGGAGACATGAAACCAAACACCACTTCAGGAAACTTCTTTAGTTCTGATTGTTCCAGGTGCTCTATTCTGTAAAGGATAAATTTTTGTATGTCTTTGAAATGTAGTAAGATGTTTTTAATCTTCTTAACAAGTGAAAAAAAAAAACAAACCCAAACCTGTATCTATATCTTGTAATTTTAAGCCTAGCTCTGCAATATTAGCGCTGGCACTGTGGCTGAGTGGCAGCTTAGAGGTTTTTGTCTGAGAACATTTCCTCTTGCATTTTGTACTTTTTCATCAATATCCTTTTTCCACCATAAGCTAGCACCACTTGAATTTCTTAGTATGGTTAATTTAAGCACAAGTTAGAAGATGTCACATTCCGCTACTCTTCCACTTGAAAGATTTGCTTGAGTCTGCTTAGAGTATGGACAAGATTCCAAACTGAACCCTAATGAACTTGTAAAAACGTAGTACGTTGGGCTAATACTCACAGTTCAATACACGTTACCAAGTCAAAACCAAGCATGCAAGGATCTTTATGGGCAACTGAACCATGATGCAAGGTAACAGTTAGGGACCTTTCAGCCGGTTGCAAATAATCACCAGGAAGAGGAGCCAACCTGTGCCTACAAAAGTATTAAAAACATGATGTCAGAGAAAGGAACTTAGGACAAGACAAATTGTGCGTGTAACTGAACTAGCTAACACCGTAAACAGATAACCTTGTAAATCTCAAAAAGGTTAACTATTTTACAGGGGGTTAAAAAAAAATTAAAGAATTCTAATACTAACACTTTTTATGACTATCAGCAATAGGACAGAAAGAGCAGAGGAGCTAATCCAGCAGTTGCTTTCATGTTTACAAAAATTTCCACTGTACTCTCATGCCACTTGCAAAGCCACTTGTAAATTCTAATAGTAGCTCAACTCTAGAAACACAGTAGGTCTGGCTTAGACACACTTTACAGAGTTTTGGGGGAAGTTATTTGGCAAGCATATTAACCTTTTTTTTTCAAATAAAATAGACTGAGGACTAAAATATATGTGCAAATTTCATTCTGAAATACTGCATCAGACAAAACACACAATAAATATTAAATATAATAAAAGGCTACTTTTTTTCATTCTTGAGAAAGAACAAGTGATAATGTCAGCATCTAAATCCTACATATTCATTGAAACCATATTAATCAGCTTCCGAGAGAGAAACTTTGGTGTTCCTCAACAGACTGACCCATGCTTCAAAGATCAAATAAACTTTACATTTTAGAGTCTTGTAAGCCAGATACAAAACATGCCCATTTCAAAAAGATTAACAACAAAGTCCCCACCACGGTGATAAAAAGGGAGTTACATGCGCATTTCAAAAAGATCAGATTTGCATACCACAGTAATGTCATGTACGAGCATAAACAGATACTACTAATACAACGTGTTAATACCTTTATGAACAGCATATTTCTTCAGATGTACACACCTTCAGGGCCATTCCATAACTTGGACCTTTGCTACATTAGCTGATGTTAAGGGTATCTACCATGCAGTAATGCCCAGACACAGGTGCAGCGTAACTAAATAACAACAATGGATAGCTCTTCATTTGCCTAGCTGGTATTTCTGCATTTACCGTCATTTTGAAATTCTTGACAAGAAATGATGTAATGTGCCACTAGGTCAAGCCAAATACAAACCTTAAATTAACACAATGCAAGAGCTTACATTTTCTCTTTCATTACACTTGCACAGATATCTAGCCCAGCTAACACTTCAATGCAACTGCAGAATTTCAGCATCCAGAGTAGAGTACAGTCAGCACAACCTAAATCTGCCACCTGTAAATTAGATATTAAACTATGTGTAAATTCTGCGTATTTCCAAGTAATTTCAGAGACTTTCATAAAATAAAAATTCCATATTTATGTCAAAATAATATTTTAATGATAAAATAAAGCATTTCACAATCATAACTAAAATTTACAGTTGCAAGCAAGATAGACATGGATTTGAAAATTCTTTTAAAAAATAAATACCAAGACCCTACAAGATGTTTTAAATGGATTAACCTGTAAGGTATGATTTTTAAGTATTAAAGCTGCAGCAATTTTCACATTCACCACTGCTTTTCACTGGCCTACTCTCCATCCAAAACACTGGTAATAGGCTCACCAGCAGCGAGGTTAGCAGGAAAGGATCTGCATAAAACAAATTACGGGCTCAGTTTAACATTTACATGGGGAAGGCTGGGGAGATTCAGACCACAAAGTCAAATATATAATAGATATTCTTTCCTGTCAGCTTGAAAGGTAGTTGAGTACACAACTGCTGTTCTTTCTCAAGCTAAGCCAAGGCTGAAGCACGGTGCTCAATACTCAGTGTGAAAATCCTGAATCGCTTCTCTTCAGCTTACCTATACCCTCTGGGTAAACAGAAAGTTTACACCCACCCACCCCATTTCACATCCTAAATCAGAAAATTCAAACCTTTAAATACAGATGCAATACTCCTGAATATATTCTATTTAAAAGCAGATTATAGTGCCATAACCTCACAGATGGATTAGATTTTTATTAGCTACCAGAAGTATGATTATATGAATGCACTGCAGGTGCATTTCTCATTGATTTCTTGCATGGTCCCTAAAACATTAACATCAGAGTTAAACACTGAAGACAGAGGTATTTCTCAACTTTTTACATTGTGGAAGGAGGTGCTGGGAGGGAGGACATATCAGAAAAGAGCAAACACTATACAACATTACTTAAATAATTTAACTTTTCGAGATGAGTACCAAAACAAGAGCCCTGGTATATTGGGGGAGTTAGGGGGGAGGAGGAAACAGGAGGGGGTGAAGACCTTGGGAAAGCAGAGGAGAGTTAGCCGTGCATAATCCCACACTCTTAATATCACTTCTCATCTGAGAACATCCATATGAATGATGAGGTAAACCTGATGCCATACACGGAACTAACAGTTCTAGGAAGCAAATCCAAACTATGATGAAAGCACTTGAACCAAAATTCCTCAGCATTAAATTAAAACCAGAATGACACCTACTCTCCAAAACAGGCTAAGGCATCTTTCTCATTTAGATTTTCCCCTCTTCACATCAATTAACATTAATTACACGCACCCCAGAAAAACACAACATGATCATCAAGTGTCTGCTGTGGCAATTCAGTTTTAACAATAGCTCGTCCACTACTGGTGTTTGGTAATTAGGTCAGCAGGTTATCTAGGCATTTCCTGTCTTCCTGAGATTCCTAATGTTAACTTATTTCAAATTTATAACGTAAAAAGACAAAACATACCAACCTTCTTAGGTTTGTATTTCCCCACTAAATCTTTAATGAACTGGTAGCGTTGTTTGTATAAAGGAGGTGTAAATTTAATAATTCCTGTAAACCGTTCTTGAAAGTTCTCATCCATAATATTTTGCTAATGCTAAAGTAAAAAAGTTAACTCTTATTTTCTGAGGTACTTTGTAATATATCCAATTACACAGTTTGCTGTTTTCAGTGGCGTTCAATTCACAATTAAGCAGGGGTAGACTTGATCCCAGTTCTATTCAGAGAATGATAAAAACACAGGAATTAGGAAAATTAGGTACTAGCTGCTCCCTCCACACATACTGATGTAAATAACCTTTTTATAAACAATTATAAATCATATACAAACATAAAAAAGCAAGTCTCATAATTTGTCACTCTCCATCCAGCACACCTACATAGTGTTCACACAACTACAACATATTTAATCTTCTTTATCTTCTCTGCAAGTGCAGAAAAATAAATAACTTCTCACTCAGGTGCCTGCTTTCTTGTCTTTCATCTATCATTTGTTTTACCTTACAATTCAGATTCATATTTGTATACGCATGGCTCAATACAATGTAACAACTAGCAGGAAATATCTTAACAATCACTCTGTTGTGCAAGAGTGGTTCTGCTAGGCCTTAACTTTAGATTTACTATGAGCTAAACCTTGTTATGCATTTTGTAAGTAACCTAACATAATTCAACATGGCATGAGAGTCATAACCATTACTGCATTTTCAACTCTCCCACCTTTTATTAAAAGCTACATTTTAGCACACGTATATATTTAACAAGAAATATCCTCACTAAACCTAAAAATAAGCCCCTAATGAATGATGGATGAACTCCATGGGAACCACGTAAGTGAAGGGAGGTTTTCTGGAGCCATCCTCGCAGGCGGCAGCCACAGCCCAGGGCTCATGGGCAGGTCTAACGGGCACCAGGTGCGGGCTGAGCCTGCTAGCAACTTCACCACCCACATAAGGTCTTTTATACACACGTATAAACAAAAACAGTAAACGGACTCAGCGTTAAGGCCAGTTACCTGCCTCCCCAGGAGCAAAGGGAACCTGCTGGAATCCCCTCACCAGTAACCAGCAGAGAAGCCAGCCCCCAGGCACCCACCTCCTCCTCCCCACACGCTCCCGGTCCTCCCCAGGCTCCGCACCAGCCAGCCCACGGCCGCCTCAGCCCTCGCCTCCCCGGCCGGGGCCGCCTCAGTCCCGCAGCGCCAGACCAGCCCCGGCCCTCGCCCAGGTGCTACTCCTCCCTCTCCGCGAGCCCGCGAGGGGCATGGCGGAGCGGCGGCATATTTCGACAGCCTTCTCCCCGCTCTCGCTGGTCGCCCGCCCCAGCCATCCCCCTGCCCTTTCCCCCGGGCTCCCCCCTCTATCTCCTCTCCCTCACGCCAACCGACCGCGTCGCCTGGCCTCGCAGCGCCGCTGCTAGAGGCGGGAAGGGCGCGTGGCGCCGCCGGAGGCGGGAACTCGAGCGGGCGGCCCGGCTCGGCGTCCCCCGTCCTCTGCCTGTGGCAGCCTCCCTCTGGGTAATTAAAAGGTTACTGGGGGGTTGTCCCTAATTTTTACACTAAACCCCCAAAATTCTGCAACTCTGCATGCTACTTCTTTTAGGTCCTGCGTGACTAGGTACAGCTCCTGGTGCTACTGCAGTGGTGTTGACGTGCAGTGAAAGAGCTCTGCCAGGGGGAGTGAGGTGGAGACTACAAAAAATAAAATCAATATCTTTCGCAGGATTTCATGAAGTATTTTCCACGTTGGGGCAAGGGTTGTCTCTCAAAGAGCAGGCAGCTGTGTGGATGCCACTGTGAAAGTAAAAAAGAAAACATGGCTCCAAATTTCTTGTTACTTTTTCAGTTCAGGAGTACCTGAAGCATTTTGCTAATCACAGGGTGGGGCTGCTACATGAAAAGGGTAGGGTGGTTTGTATGTCTGGGACCTAAAAAAAGGAAGGAAGATTGTGGTGGCAGTGAAATTAAAGAAGATTTGATAACTAAACTAGACTACAGTTCAATGCTTTTTGTTTTCAGAAAATACTAAACATTTATATGACGATACTTGCCTGTGATATCTTAAACTTGAGTCTTGGTGTGGTGGGTTGACCCTAGCTGGATGCCAGGTGCCCACCAAAGCTGCTCTATCACTCCTCAGCTGGGCAGGGGAGAGAAAATATAATGAAAGGCTCGTGGGTCGAGATAAGGACAGGGAGATCCCTCAGCAGTTACCGTCACTGGCAAAACAGACTCGACTTAGGGAAAACTAATTACCCATCCAGAGTAGGGTAATGAGAAATAAACCCCAAATCTTAAAACACCTTCCCACACTCCTCCCTTCTTTCTGGGTTTAACTTCAATCCCAATTTCTCTACCTCCTCCCTCTGAATGGCACAGGGGTATGGGAACAGGGGTTATGGTCAGTTCATCACGTTGTTTCTGCAGCTTCTTCCTCCTCAGGGGGAGGACTCCTCACATGCTTCTCCTGCTCCAGCATAGGGTCCCTCCCACAGGAGACAGTCCTCCATGAACTTCTCCAACATGAGTCCTTCCCACGGGCTGCAGTTCCTCATGAACAGCTCCAGCATGGGTCCCTTCCACGGGGTGCAGTCCTTCAGGAACAGACTGCTCCAGCATGGGTCCCCCATGGGGTCACAAGTCCTGCCAGCAAATCTGCTCCAGCATGGGCTCCTCTCTGCACGGGGACACAGGTCCTGCCAAGAGCCTACTCCAGCACAAGCTTCCCACATGTCACAGCCTCCTTCGGGCATCCACCTGCTCCAGTGTGGGGTCCTCCACGGGCTGCAGGTGGATATCTGCTCTTCCGTTAACCTCCATGGGCTGCAGGGGATAGCCTGCCTCACCATGGTATCTCTGCTCGAGGGCCTGGAACGCATCCTCCCCCTCCTTCTTCACTGTACAGAGTTGTTTCACACATTCTCACTCCTCTATTCAGATGCAGTTCCGCAGGGTTTCCCCCCCCACTATCTTCTTAAATATGTTATCCCAGAGGTGCTACCACTGTTGCTGATGGTCTCGGCCTTGGCCTGCAGTAGGTCCATCTTGGAGCCGGCTGGCATTGGCTCTATCAGACATGGGGGAAGCTTCTAGCAGCTTCTCACAGAAGCCACCCGTGTATTCCCCCCTGCTACCAAAACTTTGCCATGCAAACACAATACACTTGGCTAACATTTTAAGTTTTGCAGGATTTGGCCTAGACAGAGCACATGTAGTTAGCAGCAGATTAGCTCTGTTGTTTACTCAGTAGCTAGGAAATGTATGTAAGCTGCTTGCAAACTGGCGATCCAGGCAGTTTTTCAGATATTTCAAGTTACTGGAATGGTTCCATTCTGTTCTGTTTGAGCTTCTTTGTTTTTCAGATTTTGGAATATGATAGTAATTAGCTTTTCTTTATATTCAATTTGGTTTATGAGTAGTAGAAATAGGGAGCTGTCTGTACAATTTTACAAATGTTTTTCTTCCATTATAACAGCTGAAGTGCTAACAACCGTGTATGCTAGGAAGGCAGCCTGAGAGTTTGGATTGCAAACAGGTTTTAAATAAGTGTTTTATTATTATCAATCTCGATTTATATAGGAAATTTATTTTAAAGTATATATCAATTATTTTTGTAGGATATTTTCCCCGATGAGACTTAAAGACCTGCATAATCCAATTTGGCCATGCATAGAAACTATCCTTGCATAGGGAATGATTCCCACTAAATCCCTATGACTAGTCTAGTAAATTGATTTTTACTTTTTAATTAGGCTTTTTAGAAAAGAAAATACACTGTAATTGAAATAAGGGTATGAATACCTTGTGCAAGAAAAAAAAGATAGGTTGGAGGCTCTGTGTTTTATAACTCAGTTGCTGTTTTTGGCTGTTGAGTCATTATTTAACCTTGAACTATCATTTACTACCTATGTCTCAATTAGACAATCTATAAACTGTGCATAATATTTTTTTTTTTACCTCAGAGAGATATTGTAAAGTTTATTAATAGAAGTCTTTCACATCCACATCCTGGCTTAAAATGATATAGATTCTGGTATCCTGTAAAATTCTACTCATAATTCAGTATGACATTCTTACGAATAAAAAATGTATAGGGAAGAACAGTAATAAAGTTATAGTATACAGTAAAAGCAAATTCACATCACACATTGTGAATTCACACGATTTCCTAATATTTTGTGACACCTCACCCCAAAATGTACGACTGCAAGTGAAACCTTCAGAATTATCAGATGTTTACTTCTCCATTATCAAACAATATAAGAGAAGTATCTTTTTTGATTGTTCCACATTAGGTGGTGAAATTGGATTGGAGATCCAATCTTTTGAAGACTGGCAGCGTGAAAGAGATGGAGAGCGCAGTTTTAAGATGGATGATCTGCTTTGACCCCAGGGTGTCTGATCTTTTTCTTGCTAGAAAAAAGTTTTGAAAAACTCTTCTGATTATTCCCCATTACATCAAATAATTTTTTTACAGTATTCTCTTACTAAATAAATAAATAAATAAGTAAATAAAAATACATTTATTTAGTCTGTCTGAAGTCTTGTTGTTTTTTTTCTCCTTATGCAGTGGTAGATCTACTTAACATTCTCAAGGACTCATAGAATAATTTATGTTGGAAGGGATGAGAAAGAAAACTGTATGCAGTTCCTGTACTTTCCCTCTAAAGTTGCGTATAATTAAATGTGATAGCAAAATAAATCTAATGCAGCACTGCTGCCATAAGACACTAGTCCACACTGATATTTGACAGGAAAATACGTGCAGCAATACTGCTTGATCTATAATTCAAGAGCTAACAACCATTCCTCTCAAACCAGATTTGGAGGGTGTTTGGTGACTAAGTACCAGTATCTTTCTCCTCAGCTTCAACTAACAGATTAGGCCTGTTTGAGAAAATTCAGAGTTAATCTGTGTGAATGAGAAGTGAGGCTAGGCTCTTACATACAGATCACCATACATTTTTATAATTATATATAGTTCTTTGCAGTTTGCAAGTGAAAATCACCTTCTGGGGGTTTTTTTGGTGGGTTTGTTGGTTTTGGTTTTTGTTTTTTTTTTTTTTTTTTTGCCTTGGCTCTATTCTGTATAAAGACCAGCTTTATATGCCTGAGGGAAGAAAATCTAATTTGGAGCAAAAGGATTTACAGGTTGCAGCTATATCAAAGGTTTCAGCATCACCACCAAAGAGGGACTGCATAAGAAGTACAAAAATGCTATCTTATACAGAGGAAAAATACGCAGGTTTGGAACATATTGACTAAATATTTCAAGAGGAAAAGATAAACACATGAAAATACAACTTGGTTAACATAAATAGTAACAGAAATATAGGCTATTTTGATTATCCAAGAAAAATTAAGGAAGTGCTGAAAGAGTCAAGGGTACCCTAAACAACAACAAAACACCCTATTAAGCTTCAAAATAAGTTACTACTCTAGCTAACTGTCTCCAGAAGATTACTCCACTGCTATAAGGACACTTTCTTAGAATTAATTTTGTGATTAGTTCTTTAATTTCATATGAGATCGTTAAATGGATAATTACTGCATCAAGACAGTAGAGTCCTGTGAAAAGTAATGAAGGTTTTGTGAACATCTTTGGAAATCAGCCAAGATGGGAAGAGGAGGCTGAAGTTATTCCTAGAAAAGGGGAGTGAAGAGCCCAGATAGCTCAACAGGCAGCTTAGAGAAACTAACTGCCAGGGCCTTGATAAGAATGCTTTTCTGCTAGAGTAGGAGCTCTACGGTGTGTTAAAGGGCCAGAGTAACAAAGACAAATTACTGTTTCTCAGGTTTTCAGTGTAATGAAGGGTGAAGATCTTATATTACTTCCATCACTATTTGTCTCCTCATTTTTAAATTCAAAATCTGAATTAGTTTTAAATAGCACACATACAGCGATGCTATTTCCATGGATGCTTCCATACCAACTTCTCCCTGACCTGTTTCCTGACACACTGAGCAATGTGGAGCCCTTCTCTGTGCGTACAACTGAATGTGGTTTGTCCCACTGTGCCCAGTTTGCAGTCATTTTGGTTGTTTTGCACCGTGATTTGATGTTCAGAATCTCTTGGCAATTCCTTGAAGTCGTGATTCAGTCTACCCTTTTGTACTTCAGGTTAAAGTGTGACACCAAAGTACATAACTAGGGTGTTGGTTTTTTTCTTTTGCAAAAAGGCATGTAACTCAAAACCTGTTGGAAACTTGAATAATGAGTTAAACGTAACCTAAAAATTCAAGTTCAATTCATCCAGCAGATATATTTCAGGCAAAACTGTAGGGCTTTATCTTTTCCCCATTTCCTGTTAGCATTTAAATGTAGACAGCTACTTTCTTAAATCCAGCTGTTTGTTTTCAAACGCATTAACCCTATTGATTGTTCCACGTCCATATGTAGCATTATTAGTTTCAGAAGGAGGTGTTTGGCTGGCATTTCGCAGCAGGGAATAGTTATTGTTTTCTCGGTGTGTGACAAGCCTCTGGGAAGCTGCTCAGCCGCTGCCAGGCCCTGGCCGGAGGAGCGGGCCCCATAACCGGCATTGTTTCCGAGCAAGCAGGCTGCCATGTCCCCTGCCCCAGCAGCCATCCATCCATCCACACACGCTCCTTCCCCCGAGGCTCCTGAGCACTCAACGACTCTTCCCGTTGTTTCCTGGGTTCCCCTCAGCGCGGAGGCAGAGCAGGCGGCCACTGCTCCCTCCCCTGCTCCTGCTGTGCCCTAACCCTGTCACCAACGACAAGGGCGACCCATGGGGCCAACTTCCAAGTCCGCCAAACCGCTGGCCTAGCCAGCGTCCCCCGTTACAGTATCAGCCGCTGGCCCCGGCCGGGTTCTCCCCGCCCGCAGGGCCCGCGGCCTGACCGTCGGGGCTAAGACGAGCCTCGGGCTCAGGGCGGCTGTGGGCGGCTCAGGGGCGATCTGGCGGCAGGGCGGCTACCGCCTGCCCAGCCCTGCGAGGCTGCCGGCTGAGGGGAGAAGGACGGGGGACAGAAAGCGCAAATCGCCCGGCGGGAAGGGGCCGAGCCCCAGGGTGAAGGGGGGCCCCAGCCTCTTCCCCCCATCTCTCTCGCGCCGCCGCGCTCCCCCGCCGGGATTGGTCGGCGCGGGCCCCGGAAGGCGAAGGCGTCACTTCCGCGGTGTCCGCCATCTTGTCAGCAGTTGGCGGAGGCAGCGCCCGGCCGCGGCAGCCCGCGCTCTGGTGTGGCGCGGCCGCTCCTCCGCCTCGCAGGCCTCGCGCCGCCGCCCTGCTCCGGGCCCTCTGCCGCCATGGCCAACAACAGCCCCGCCGTCGGCGCCGGGAACTGCCAGGGGCAGCAGGCGGCCCAGCACCAGCCTGGCGCCGTCCCGCCGGCCCAGCAGCAGCTGCAGAGCGGAGCCCCCAAGCCGGCGGCCTCCGGCAAGCAGGGCAACGTGCTGCCGCTGTGGGGGAACGAGAAGACCATGAACCTGAACCCCATGATCCTCACCAACATCCTCTCGTCGCCCTACTTCAAGGTGCAGCTCTACGAGCTCAAGACTTACCACGAAGTGGTGGACGAGATCTACTTCAAGGTGAGCCGGCGGGCCGCGCCCCGGGCGCCGCGGGGCTGAGCTGGCGCCGGTCCCGAGCCTGCCTGTGGCGGGGGTATTGGAAGGGGGAAGGCTTTGATTGCGGCCTGCGGGTTCCCTCTCATGCCTTCCTGCCCCTTATCTTCCGGTAAGGGATTGGAGCACATCTTTTTTTTTTTTTGTCTTTTTTTTTTTTTTTTAATCGGTTAGTTGGGGGAATCCAAGGTGCTGCCTTCTCTCTTTCGTAAACGAAGTGCGTTTCGCGTCGGATTAGGAATTACGGAGTTGTGAGTTAGTTTTGGAGCGGGCAGCGTGAGCCAGGGCAGTGGGGATGAAATGGCCGTCTAAGGACTGCGCTCTCGGTCGGAGAGAGCGGGGAGGGGACCCGAGCTGCATGCCACTTCTACAGACGAACACTCCCCGCAGCCTAGGAGCTGCCGACACGCCGTGTAACTGCGCAAAAGGTATGGTGGTGGCTGTAGGTGGTTTCAACAGGAGCTTGCATGTGGCCTTCTTCCTCAGCGGTTAGGACATCCCCCTCCACACCCAGCCAAAAAACTAGTTCATTTTAGTGCTTCTCTTGGCGTTAGATTGGATGTGCTGGGGAGATAACCGAATTGTATCAGTGCGCCCATGTCTCAGTTCTTGTTTTGTTAGCAGGATTGAATCAGTTTTGCAGCGAGGCTTCCATCAAGCCAGTCTCCCAGGTAGAGGTATGCATAATTAATGCTCATCAACACAGCCACATTCTTTGTTCTGGTAATGGGAGCAAAACTTAGATAACTCAGGCTGCTGTCCTTAGTCAGCTGTTCTTTGGTGGTTATTATGATATTTTTCTCGGGTGAATTGATTCCACTTGATAATGTTACTGTGTCGGTTAGTGGGTTTCAATATACTTTGAAATATATAAAAAAAAAAAGGTAGCCTTTTTGTTCTCATTTAACCAGGGCAAGTCAAGTTACTTAGGGCACTATAATTGTTAATTGTTAATTGAATGGTTCCACGGAAGTATTTTGAGATTTTTAACATTGTTAGTAGTTACTTATGAAGACAGTGCTGCTATTTTTCCTCTTAATGACAGCACTTCTCTGCTTGTGCTCTGTCATTTGGAGCAGACTACTTAATTCTCCTAATACTTAGAGTAACATAGATTGTTGATAAAGCTTCTCTTCAGTGAATTTACCACTTGCTGCATATGAGATTGAAATAATTCATTCTGACTATCAGAATGGAAAGCAGCAAAGTTTATTTTTGCAAGTGATGGCAAGAGCTGAAAAATTTATAAAACAAACGTATTTTCAGAAAACTTGAGAGCTTTCTGTATTTTACATGGACACTTTCAGATGTAGTAAAAAATATTTGATGTGATTAATCTTCTTAGTATTCGTAGAGCTTAGCTGCAGTAGATCAAATAGTTCATTTACTTGTCTTAGTGTTTCATTCCACAAGTGGCTTAATCTTAAATCAGGGAAGAATTTTGACATTCCATTAAATATCTGCATATTAATCCAACGGAAGAAACGTTTCTTTACAGCACTTGGCAGTTATTCTGACTCAAAACTGCATGCCAAATAAAGAGAAAACTCAGACCCTTACTTAGGAGTAATAGATGTGAAGGAGAAGATAACCTGATGGTTAAGGTACTTCATTGATATTCAGAAGATTTTAATTCTACTAATTTTTAAGATTACTGAAAAATTACTGCCTTTTTTTTTTTTTTTTTAAAATAAGTGCAATATCCACCATGGCAGGTGTATTTTCAAGTGTATTTGTCTTTGGGAACCAAAATAAGTGGCTCATTTAAAAAATTTAAGAATGTTGGGTGCTGGATTCTCCAGAAAGATGGTGCTAAGTTACACAGGCAGCTAGTGATAGGGACCATCCTTGAAGGTACGGATTCTGTCTAGGTATTTGAATTAATTCACTTGTAGTTCTGGTCTCCTGTTTGAGTTCTGTAGCTGTAAAGTGGATGACTTCCTCTTTCTCTATCCCTCATCTTGGCACCATGTGCATGTCCTCAACTTCATTTAATCTGTATACTTCCAACAAGTTAAGCACATGCAGCAGTCTTTGTAGGATCAAAACTTTAAGTACTGTTTTCTGAAATTATTATTGTTTTCAGGGCTTTGGGGTTTTTCTATTGATATCTGTCAAAGCCAGCATATTTATATTGATTGTGGCCAGTAAATGTAACTGTAATTTTTTTAAAAAAAGGAAGACTACCATTGTGATAGTGTCATACTCGATTCTTTAACTAAGAAATACGTTTCATTTCCTGTGACAGGCAAAACTGTAAATAATTAGAAGGGTGTGCAGTATTATTTAGGTAGTATTGTGAAGTTCTCCTATGATGCTAATAATACAGAAAGTCATAGTGGATTTTAAAGTCTATGGTATTTGCATTTCTCATGTTTCCTATTTGGGTAAGACAGCAACTGTAAAAAAACCAACCAAACAGAAAAACCCAACCCTACAAAACAACCAAACAAAACCCCTAAAAACTTACAGTTCAGCAGCTTCAGCTGTTAGTATATCTCTGATTTCATGTGATTGTGTACATAATTAGTTTTGTTTCATGTATTGTTAAAGAATTCTAATTTGTGAACTACAGTACAACTTGTCCACAAACTCTTATCCCCAATCCAGTGTAACACCATTGTATCTTTTTTCTCTTGCTTTTACTTATCTTTTTATGTTGGTTTGTTTAGGAAATATAGTTGTTTATTGAGCCAGACGTTACTTCTCTGAATTTCACAGTTTCAAATGTGGTTTAGGCACTTCTGTGGTTCTTAACTTGTTTATTGTCAAATTCAAGGAGTGGTGTTGGTTAACTATATTTGTGGGCTCATCTCAAAAGATTTGAATTAGGCAAGCTTTACTGGTTAGTACTTGAGAACCATTTTATCTAAGAACATCACTGCAGCCTGCGAGAAAAAACACTGGCTTTTTAGATTAAGATGCTATACTTCATAGACATCTTTCTTTTGTCCTAATTCTTGTAGGTGATACTCAAATATCTAGCTAAGCTCACTGCATAAATGAAATTTTTGAATATGAGACTGTAAGTTTTGACTTCTGTAACTGTCATCAGCAGGTATCACTAAACTTTTTAAGAGACAGTTTAAATAAAGGTAATTGTTTAGTCACCACAGAAAATAGTAATGATAGGTTTATTCATAAAGTATTTGAAAGTACATGGAGTATGGAATGGATGCTTGCTTTGGTGGTGGTTTGTTTTTTTTTTTTGAACTTCATTCACAATTTTGGTTCTAATTTCTTAATGTGGTGATTAAAAAAGACAAATGCTTTGCTTTAATGACAAAGCAGATTTGATCTTGAATTTGCTAGGAGAAGACAAGCAATGTAAGATTGATTTAGGATATCCATTGTTTAAATTAGGTTTGTATAGGCAGCTAAACATTATGGAGGTTCTAAGTGTCATTTTCTTTCTTCCCCCCAACCCTACCCTTTTAGGTTACACACGTTGAACCATGGGAAAAGGGGAGCAGAAAAACAGCAGGCCAGACAGGGATGTGTGGAGGGGTAAGTAGAAGTACGTGCCTTCTTAAATTTTTCTGCCTGGTAAATAAATTCCCCAAGCATAGCTAAAACTTGCTGGTGTGTTGTCTCAGTCCCTAGGTGTAAAGGTATTTATTACAAAGGGTTAATATGTTCCCTTTGCTTCCAGAGCTGGGGATGCAAGTAGTGTTACTTTTCCCACATAGCTCTGTTTGTAGATGTAGAGTTTATCCTGTGTTAGTTCTCATATTCTTTTGTAGATTTGGGATAATGTCTTTGTAAAGAGTTCCTGCGTTGACACCTAACTTTTTTTCTTTTGAAAGGTGCGTGGTGTTGGAACTGGAGGAATTGTGTCTACTGCCTTTTGTCTGCTCTACAAGTTATTTACACTGAAGCTCACTCGTAAGCAAGTGATGGGCCTTATAACTCATACAGACTCTCCATATATTAGGGCTCTTGGATTTATGTATATTAGGTAAGTATCAATGTAATCAACTAATGACTAATGAAATATGCAGAAAGCTGTATTAAAATTCTATATTCTTTTTGTACTTAAAGGTACACACAACCACCTACAGATCTATGGGACTGGTTTGAATCCTTTCTTGATGATGAAGAGGTATGTCGGCGAGGGTAATAATTTGTTTTCTTTTGTTTCTTTTCATGTTACTACTTTAGGTTTAATCACTGTTTGATAAGGCTTTCTGTAGTTTGAATGTTGCAATGTTATGTTCTTGTAATTTTGTTGATTAGTGCTGGAAGCGTGTCTGAGCTGGGACCCGGGTAATTTTTTCTTAGATTTCAAAGATTTAACAGAATTTTCCATTGGTTAGGATGTTACTGTGTCAAATACTACAAAGCCATGTGAAACAGGTTTATTAAATCAGAATACAGACAGCAGGCTGTGCGAGTGCAGTTTCTGTGTGGTCTTTAGAAAAAGAATTATTTTTAAACAAGGTATAGTAAATCCTGAGAGTTAAATTTGTATTTTGCATTTATTACTGGGACTGGGGAATTGGTGCTTACATAGAAGAGTGGGGAGTATATAGCAGAAACCAACATTCACCTTGAAAAATAGAACCAAAAATCTCTATGGTTCTTATTCGTGTCCTGGAACAACTAAACCCAGGATTTCTTCAGAGGAGAAACAGCCAGCCTAATTACTGCATAAGGTGGCATTATTTCTAGTAACCTTAAAGTCTTTGCTAACGGGGCAAAAAAAGAAACAAGTTGCTAACAGAAGTTGTTCAGTGAAGAGGCTGCCTTATTACTCAGTCAAGACAGGAGAATACCTTTGTTACCGTAGTCCTGACTTACTGTCTGGAGAAAGGGAGTAGGAGCTGGTGGGTGAGGTTTCTGGGTCTATGAAGTTGCATACACGGTCTGCTACATGCTGTTGCAACTTGTATTTATTGAGCAGGTCTTAAATTACATCCTAGATTTAAGATTGGAACAGGAAGGATTACTTGCTCTCTTCAGTGTGATAGTAGGCATCTACTTCAAGAAATTTCCGATGTTGTAGTTGCAAATGATGTCCGAATATTTGTATTAAAAATAGTCTTAATTATACCTGTATCTGACTGCAATGCAGTGTATTTATTTTAAACAGCTTCTTTCATGCTAAGTATCAAAAACACTGTGCAAAGGAATCAGCTGTTACTTCAGGTAAACCTGTGTTATTGTACATTTGTAACAAAAATCAAATTTATAATCCTGATTGCATTGCTGTGATATCCTCCTTCTCCCCTGGGTGGTGCTAGTTAATATGAACGCTTCTCTGCAATGTTGCATTGTAACTTAAGAGGAGGATTGGGGTGGCTTTGTTTTCAGGGTCCCACAAACAACTTGCTTCCCAGGACAATAAAACGATCACAAATGCGATCCGTTGTGCAGGTCTTAACTGGTTCATTATTCAAAGCACCTTTTTTAGTTAATACACTTCAGTTTCTTGCAGATACTGGTTATCAGCATCTGTTTGTTTATTGTTGTTTAAAATCTCCCAATGTATTTTTGGAATTAGTGTTTTTTTCCCAGCTGCTTTCAGTAGCTTTGTGTTATGTAGGAAAAAGTTCTTGGGGCTTCTTGTCTTAAGTTTCTTGCCAGTCCTGGTCAAGCTTAATAGGTTGAAGCAAATTTATATATATGGAATTATTTAAACCTACAGGATTTTTTTTTTTCTCCAGTTCTTAAATATGTGGAAGCAGGTCATCTTTTGTCATGCTGCTGTGCAAATCTTCCCAGGATTCAGAGTTACTTTTCAAAATGCTTCTTATGTTTATTTTGTTTAACTGTACGTACTCTCCAGGTGCTACGTTTAACTCCTTCTTTTTTTCTTTAGATCTCTGCAGCGATTATATTTGGAAAAACTGTATATCAACACTTAAATGTGTGTGAGTGCAAGCAGTTTTACATTTAGATTTTCTCTTCCTGTTTAGATAACAAATCTCACTTTCCTTGTGTGCTTGCACTATAGGTTTGGGACTGACAATAGCTGACTAACATGTCCTGAGCTGTGAGAGGGCATAGCAAGAAGGCCTTCATGCGGTAATGACCCTTTTCAGAGACAATGGTCATCATGGATTATGCGTTTCCAATTATTTGTTCATTTATTTATTTTTTTACATATTTCTAAATTAGAAACCTCACTGCTTCATGGCAGTTGGTTTGCTATTGCTTCCAATTCTGTTAGGATGCCATTTTGTACTAGAGGTTTTTCTATGATCATTTTTAGATAGGCGATGATGTAGTTCTTAAATGATTTAGGCCACAGGGTTGGGTATGATGGTACGCAGTTGTACATCCACAAAATGGACTATTAAATGTAGTTTGAGAGGACTTCTCAACTTAGTGGCATTTAAATAAAGTACAAGATCATACCATATAACCAGACTGTGTAAGGGGATTTCACATTAATCTCTTCATCGACAGTCCCTTACCATCCAGATGGCTGCAGGATTAGTATGTGCCTGCATGCATATATATTAAGTCCCATTCCCTGTCTGTAACATACTGCCAAATCCAGAGGGTGCAGAGTTTGATTTTTTCTAAGGAAATGTATTAGAATATGAGACAAGTAAACTTTCATAATCATGAGACTTCAAGAGGGCAGTAATGTAGCAGCATATTTTTTTTTTTTGAAAATCAGTAAAGAACATTTTTGACCATCAGGATATTTTTTGCTTGTATTTTGTAGGACCTGGATGTAAAGGCAGGTGGGGGTTGTGTTATGACCATCGGGGAGATGCTTCGTTCCTTCCTCACTAAGCTTGAATGGTTTTCCACGTTGTTCCCAAGAATTCCTGTGCCAGTCCAGAAAGCCATTGACCAGCAAATTAAAAGCAGACCTAGAAAAATCAAGAAAGATGGCAAGGAGGGAATGGAAGAAATAGACCGGCACGCAGAACGTAGACGTTCAAGGTCATATACACGTTATTTTGAAAATGAATGTTAAAAGTTCAATATTGAACCGCTTATTACCAGAAACATGTTGTCTCTTCACTGGGATAGGTTTTAAGGCAACAGGCAAAACAGTTTGTGGATGCTAATGGATTAAAATAATAAGATGATATTTGGTATTTAAGATTAAATATAGACTATGTACATAAAGTATAAATTGAAAGTAAAGAGGGTCCCTTAATTTTAAAAGGCTCTGTTTCATATTGAATATCTTTTATTTTAAAAGGTCTCCAAGGCGATCCATCAGTCCCAGGAGGTCTCCCAGAAGATCCAGAAGCAGAAGTCATCATCGGGAAGGCCACGGATCATCTAGTTTTGACAGAGAACTAGAAAGAGAAAGAGAACGGCAGAGATTAGAACGTGAAGCTAAGGAGAGAGAAAAAGAGAGGCGGAGATCTCGAAGTACTGATCGCACGCTAGAACGGAGGCGAAGCAGAAGCAGGGACAGATACAGAAGCCGTAGT
The DNA here is from genome assembly GCA_008658365.1 of Alca torda. Lineage (NCBI taxonomy): Eukaryota > Metazoa > Chordata > Aves > Charadriiformes > Alcidae > Alca > Alca torda. The sequence goes on along the minus strand of CM018087.1, from coordinate 11,337,085 downwards.
CGAAGTCGTGACAGGAAAGCAGATAGAAGAGACAGGGATAGAGAGCGAGAGAAAGAAAATGAACGGAGCCGGAAAAAAGAGAGAGATTATGATAAGGAAAGAGGCAGCGAGAGGGAAAAAGATCGATCTAGAGAAAGATCAAAAGAAAGGAAAAGTAAGGGTGATACAGAAGAGAGAAGACACAAGGACGATAAGGATGACAAGAAACACCGGGATGACAAGAGGGATTCCAAAAAAGAGAGAAAACATAGTAGAAGCCGAAGCCGGGAAAGAAAACATAGGAGTAGGAGCCGAAGTAAGAATACAGGTAAGCGTAGCAGAAGCAGGAGCAAAGAGAAATCAAGTAAACATAAAAATGAAAGTAAAGAGAAGTCAAATAAACGAAGTAGAAGCAGAAGCAGAGGAAGAACAGATAGTGTTGAGAAGTCCAGAAAACGAGACCAGAGTCCCAGCAAAGAAAAATCTAGAAAGCGCAGCAGAAGCAAAGAACGTTCCCACAAACACGATCCCAGTGATAGCAAGGACCATTCGGACAAACACGATCGTCGAAGGAGCCAAAGTACGGAACGAGAGAGCCAAGAAAAGCAACAGAAAAACAAAGATGAGACTGTGTGAACTCTTTCAGAAGTGGATCACATTGAATCCTATAAATGTTTGATTAAATCCTGCTTATTTTTTCTTAAAGTTGAGATTGTGCAGTAGTTGATGAGCACTCTTCTCCAACCTCCCTCTAGGCTGCAGATTGTCATTTCCTATTTTGGGTAGGGAAGTGCCTTTGTAAACCCATTCAATGCATTGACGGTTTCAAACCATTTGTTTAGTTTAATTTGTAATGCAGAGATTGTTCTTGCATTTTTATTGTTCAGATGTTTCTGAAATGTACAGTCTGTACATATGTCCTGAAAATGTTTTAATTCCTTTGGCATGGTTGCCATGTTGGTTAAATTTGTATGAGGCAATAAACTGCCACTAATTCTACTTTCAGTTTGTAGACGTGGAATTATGGTTTGTATACTGAAGTTAGCATGGCTGTGCTTTACATAATAGTATGGCTTTTAGGGATGGATCCTGAATGTGTATTATAGCTGAGATATTTATGTGCATACGATGTACATTGAGGGCTGCAGATTCAGAACTAACATTTATGTCCACTGTACCTGCTGTTTTTTTTCAAAAGCTTAAAATGTATTATGTTGTTGATCACCACTGGTGTTAAATTGAGAGTGGGCTTTCAAGGAGATAGTGGGTTTGATGCAAAGATTTAGATTATGTTGGGGCTTGTTTAGTAATTCTTTAGAAAGGCTACCTCAAGCGGACACTGTAAAGGTTGACGGATGAGTACCGTAGCCATCTATGCATTTTATTTGTTTGAAAAAAAAAAAAAATCCATGTAAGCTTCCTTTCTTTTTTTAAAAAAAAAAACCCACACAATTTATTCATTTGTGGTCTTTTAATGTTTTTAATCAGCAGCTGCACTCTGTCATTTATAATACTGGGCTAATAAAGGCATTTAAGATGGGAAGAGGGAGGTAGGAAGAAGAAAATTATTACAAAGGATTTCAGTTTCAAGCTTCCAAAGCATTTTTATAAGTGTAAACATTTAAGAATTACCTGATAGTGTCCTTTTTTAAGTCATATTTTCTACAAATAGTAAGGATTGCAGTTTGTGCTGAACATTTCATCTGGCAGATTTTTTTTTTTTTAAACAGGTTGTTAGGAGCAAAAACCAAAATGCATTATAGAAAAAAAATCATATCATTAAAGTCCAAGTCTATTTGATAGATTATTCTGATGACTTGTATATTAAGTGAGGAGAACCATCTGGAATAAACTCGCAATTAATTCCTTTGTATTGGGTGTCAGCTTTTCCCTGCATGTTCATTGCCAGTTGAAGAGTGTCTGGGTTCCTCCATGTTCTGTTTTCAGACTAAGTGATGCTTTGCATGAGTAAGGGATTTTATGTAGTAAGTACCTTTATAAAGAAGATGTAGCCAACAAAGAAATGCAGCAGCCCAAAAATAGGGAGAACATCAACTGTGACTCATACATGAGCATGAAGTGACCTGAAGGTAGAAATAAGTTGGTATCTGCCTTTTTTGCTCTTGCGTGATGCAGGTCATCTAGGCATGATATTTAAATATTTAAAATAGGATTCTTTTAAAACATCCAGGACAAAACACAGTGCTTGAATTTCTAACAATACATTTCATTCCATAGTATTCAAAGAAGTGAAAATAACAAACTCAGTTTTTCCTTTTTCCCTGCTCTTATTGATTGTTCTCTGAATTGTTAGTCTTTCCTTTGTCACCGTGATCCTTGGTATTTCAAAATCTTTCAATACTGAGGTTGTTCGGGTATTAGCTGCTTATATTTTTGTTTTCTGATTTAAATCGGAGCTTGAAACAAAGCTTTTAAGCTTCAACAAGTTAATTCCATTACAGTGTAAAACTAAAATACTGAGCTCTCATTTACTATGGGAGGAGAAAAACTGTACTGGCCAGTTAAGAAATAATCTACTAGCCAGGGTATTAGAACTGCCTTTGCAGTCTGCCAGGGGATTGCATGGACTCTGTCAAAACGATGAGGACAACTTTAATTTATCTTATTTGCCACTAGAAGGCTTCTTTTGGCCTAGTTGGTTTTTAACCTTCAGCCTGTGAGTTCCTGAAACAAGAACATTCTTGGGCAGACAGGCTGCGAGGCCACTGGTCTGTCAGGGAAAACGGATTACTGATTTCCAATTGTTCCTTTAGGGCACCTCCTTCTCTGCCATTGCTGGGAAATACAGTGAAGGAATGTCTTGTTTGCAGGCAAAATCCAGATATTTGAGAAACAATCTTTGGCCTGAAAGTGGAGATAGCCGCCTCACTACAATGAAGATGGTGAACATTTTGATACTCTGTGCAAAGACTGGCTCATGCCAGGATCTCTTACAAGTGCAGTAATTTGAGAGCTTTGCTTTTATTTTTCAATAAATAGTCCTTTCTGACTTTTGAATTTAATTTGATCCGTATTACGTACTTGAGCTAGCAGTGTAGCAGATAGCACAATATTCATGACTGACTAACACATGAAAACAACTTAAACAAGACACCCAACTTAAAGTTACCACTGGGGTTTAGCATTTTGCAGCTCTTGGGTTTGGATCCAGAGACTTTAATTCTTTTTTGTCTTTCTGATGCCGTCTTATTTCATGTGACCCTCCTTGAAACCGGGAGGAACAGATCCACAGAACTTGAACAGAGCAGCTCTGATGAGAAACAGTAAGATCTGTGGAGCCTCCGGCGCTGATGGGTCTGATGCAGTTGCGAGCAGTACGGCTGCAGTGGGCATTTGGCTTGGGGTCATTAGAAGAAAATTTCCGACAATTTGGAGGTATTGTGAGAGTTTTCCCCGGAGGTATGGTTGCAGAGCTCCTGTCTGACAGAGCCCCTGCCGTTATTTTTCAGTTCTCAGGGTAAAAGCGCAACAAACCAAGCACTAAGAACCTGAAGTTCCATAGAATGCCACGTGTCCATAGTTACTTAGCTGGGATGGTCTTTCCTCTTGAAGCCTCATCTGTCTTTGAAATCTGTGGCTCCAACAATAAATACTTATTTGGACTAATAATACTATATGAGACATACACCTCTACTTTGTTCTTACTCTTTTGAAGATACTACTCGCTTAGTTGAACAATATTACAGATCTTAAGAAGCAGCAAACTAGAATTCTTTTATTTTGAGGCAGAGTCAAGACTTTGGCCCCAGAGATTCCCATCTACGTGATGCCACACAACTGCAGGTCATTAGTACAAAAGGACTTGGACATATCTGACTTTTAAACATAATAGGAGTGGTATTTTCATTGTCTATATTGAAATAGGTGACTTGAATGGCAGTGCAATTTGTCAGATCACGTTGTGGGGTACTTGGTACACCATGCTTACCCATGTTTTTTATACTTCATATGTTAATGAAGAAACATGAATAAGCTCATACTTATAGTATTTACAGCTGAATATTACTGTACTGACTCAAAGACAGGATCTCTTAAGGGGAACCTGAGAGAAATAGATGACTTCTGGCATTGGTAGATGTTTGAGCCCTTTCTGCACTGCTGTGAAGTGCATGTAACTTTACGTACGGGAGATGTCCACCAGCAGGGTAACCCAGCATTTAAATGCCACTCTTCAGGTTTTGTGATGTGATGGTTGTATCCTCCCTCCTCCCCCTTCCCCAGCAATAGCTGGATATGGGAGAACACTTCTTAAGTCTCAGCAATTTTGGGTCAAATCTGAAATGAACCGAAGGACAGATTTTTGCCAGTTTCTTTACTGGACTGAAAAGAGCCTTTTTAGCTATTCTGTGTTAAACACAATTACAAATAATTTGTATTTGGAACAATACATACCATTTTTTTTTTTTGCAAGTGTTCATCTTTGTGTAATTGCAACTAATACATCTTTAAAGCTATTCCTTCGTTGACATTTTTATTAAGTAAGCATTAATGAAGGCATCTATCATGAAATAACCAAGGTGGTTTTAATCACCTAATTTTTTAGTAGAAGTGATTTCACAGATTCTGTTCTGAAAGCATTAATTTTACTTAGCGTATCAATATGCTGCCTATCTCTGGGTCTTCCAACAGGAATTTTCTCGATTCTCAAATTTTTCTTTTTTTTAAGAGGTTTGTAGAGTTGGTTTGGGTTCCCCCCGTATTTTTTTGGTTTGGTTTGGTTTGGTTTTGTTATTTTGGAGTTTATTTGGGTTTTCTTGGTTGGTTGCTTTTTTTGCTTCATGAAGACCAGAGCTCTATAAAGGTAAATAGTATAGAAATTATGAAAACACTACATCTAATTGTCCTTTCCTGTGATCTTAAAACAAGCCAGTTTGACCCATAAAAAAGCATTTGCCTCAGCCTGCAGAGAACCTGAAACTAATCCTGACTAAAGTTTTTAATCACGTCGGTGGGTGCCAGTGATGTTTCACAGATCAGCAGTGTTGATTATTATTAGACAATGTCTAATGCCTGAGTAACAACGCCTGCAACACACACGCAGCCACAGCAGGAGGTGTGGATCTGGCTCGGTTTTGTTGTGTTGCTTTTCCTCCCCGTTTGGTAACTATTGTTACCTACTTGTTTTAAGCTAAATCTGTGTAGTTTTTCTTGGAATCTTGACTCCTCTTCAGCTTTTTGCCTTTTCTTTTGTTTTTTTTTTTTTTTTTTTTTTTTTAACAGACACATGCAAATAATCCATTCTGTTACAATTACACTTCTCGTTTTCACTCATGAAAATGAGAGGAGCTGATGAAAATAGTACTGCAGCATTGTCAAGGTTGTAGTGTCAATTTTGAGATGTCAATGTCTGTACGCCAGGAAGAATGGAGAAAAAATACGACAGTTTATAATTGCTTAAAATACCTTAAGGTTACTGTTAAAGCATGGAAATATCAGAATTGTTTATATGAAACGAGAAAGCTGTGGCTTGAATTTGATTCCAAGAGAAACTGATTACTGTAGACCTCTGAAAATCCAGTTAATAGCCGTCTGGTTAAACACTTAGGCTTTGGTTACAGTGTTGGACAATGATGACTGCAAAGAAAAAATATTTATATAAAACCCTCAGGAAGAAAGTTTTGAACAATACTTATTTTTACATTCTTTTTACATTCTTTTTTTTTTTCAAATTAAATGAGAAAATAATCTTTTTATTAAGTAATGCAGGGCAGTTTTAAATAATGTTTCCTAAAGAAAGCCTTATTTGACAGTGAATAAACGCAGATCACGTTCTAAGAAGCAAGATGTTATTCTTGGGCCATCTACAATCAATGTATTGAAGAGTGAGATTCCCATGAGATTATTTTGTGGAAGTGATCAGGAGCAGTGAGGGAGATACCCAGTACAACTGTGTCCTGTGAAGGAAGGAAACTTTCAGAATGCATGGTGTCTATTTTTGTAAGCTGAAAATAGTGTTAAAAACCCTGTTGCCTTTGGTAACCTTTATACATAAGCTTCTGAAGACTAATTGTTTTAATGTGTATGTAGAACCCGTGGAGCTTGAACTTTTGTTTCTATGTTGGCTGAAAAAGTGACCACTGTGTAGTATGAGAAAAAGTTCTGCCTTTTCCGAAAAATGGGAAATAAAAATTTTAGTAATAACTGTCAGCTCTTCATTAGCCACAAAACAAAATAAGTTAATGTGAAGAGGACACTATGTTTACCCTCATGAGTCACCTCGCAAAATTGTAAAGGAAACAACTTTTTTTAAAATTTAAATTAAAATGAAACAGCCTTAGAATACTTGATTAAGCCTCAAGTTACTTTTAACTGAGTGCACCTAAACGGCTGTTGTTTTGGTTTTTTTTTTAAGGAGTTAAATTTCACTCTTTTAATCTTTATTTCAGCCCTTACTACTTCATTGATACATTAGGTCTAGAACACATCTACTGATTAATAACTCTCTTGGAAGAGCTTTTAAAATCTATCGCTTTACAGAGAAAATTACAGTTCAAGATTACAAAGGTATCTACCAGTGTTCATCTGCATTTTAAAAATTATCAATTGGGGCCCAAATTTGATGTCTTGGATTAGATCTCAGATACGGCCAGCTCTTTGTCTTTCCTCCTCCCAGTCCTCAAGCAGCTGTTGCAGTTATGCACAGATGTCATCTTTCCAGCTTCAGGGAAAGAAAGACGGGGAAGAGCATTTAGGGAGAATGGTGTTATCAACAACCTTAACATCCAGGATAGCTGTAGGAGAACAGCAGGAAAGAGCAGGTGATCAGCTTTGGGGGGAAAAAAGTCAGCAGTGACTCCTTGCCATTCTTTTGAGAACAGGACAGTAAATAGTCCAGAAGAGAGAAAGTAAATGAGTGCTGAAAAGTATCTTGATCTGTTTGGATTTTGGGGTCTTTTCTGGGTAACTATAGGATAGTATTAGAAAAGACAATGAAATGAAAGAGGGTTTTATTGTAAACAGAGGAGAGGAGAAATCAGTACTGATAGTAGGAGTAGACACCATGAGGTTTCTGAGGTAAATATGATGGATTTTAACAAACCAGTTATATTTAGGATATACAGGGCTGATGAAACTTATCCCTCCAATCCCAAAGCAGCAGGAAAAGTTTGGTTAATACATCCTAATCCGAATTACGATTCTTATAATTTACCCTTTATCCAAACCAGAATTTTCATCTAGATATGTTGTTCTGCATTGCTCTTTCCTCTATAAATCACTGTAACAGAATTCAGAAATTAAGACAATTTCAGTTATGGGAAAGCAACTGTCTTGAGAAATGTTCATTTCAGTGGCTGCTTTTGAAGTTGTTTCTAGCGGTTTACGCAGCCAAATAAAGCGCAAGTCTATCCTGTTTAAACCCCAGATGAAATAAGCATAGGTTGAGGTAAGCCACGCTTTTTTCACTTTTTTCAAAATAAAAACCAGAAGCACTACCTAGTTTAATTTGTAATGGAATATAGCAAGGCTATAGAAGATAAGCCTGCCTTTTATTACGTGCTATCAGATAAACAGTAAATGTTGTGACAGTGTAGAAAGCATGACGGTATACAGGCCACAATGTTGTTAGGATTATTTTTTTTTAATTATAGATTATAAGATGGGGGAGTGAAACAAACCTGTATAACATTAACACAGGCCTTGACTATCAAATATTATTTGCAAATATTATTTGCATCTTATTTGGAGTTACATGATGCTAACATGTTTTACAAACATGGATTTGGAATGAATGTACTGTGTGCTCTTTCCCATTCCAAGAGAGCTTCCAGAACAGGTTACTGAAATGACATGAAACAGTAGTATAAATGTAGGTGTCAGGTTGTAAGCTGGAAAACATTAGTAGTCTGTAGAATGTAATCCATGATATACAACTGTGCAATCCCAATGGGTAGCAGTGGACTAAATTTATGCCCTAGGAAAGGAATCCCAAGGAAATTACTACCCCTTTAAACAATTTTTACTTAAAAACTGTGCTTAGGAGTAGTTCATAGAAGAACAATAATTCTATAAAACAAATTGGAAAACAAAACAATTAAAAATCCTCATTCATTTGCTTCTGTGTTCTAAACTTCCCAACTGAAAATTAACCTCTTTGTATTCACTAGGTCATGGGTGATCCAGTTAAGAGGCACCTGTGTAGATAAGTATGCCCCATCCCAAAATGCTCCTGTGAAGTTCCCATCTCAGATATTGCAAGATAGCACCCACAACGTTTACTCTGGAGTCAACACTAGAATAGAAAATTTCTACTCCATGCCACTGTTACTCGCATAACTTCAGATTACGTTTAACCATCTAGCATGCATGGACAAAAATACATCATTCAAAGAAATTTAAGTTTTACCTGAATATATTTTTTTAGGACAAAATGTAAGCTTTGGCCCCTTATCAGTAACTGGAGATACTACCACTGTGTAGACATCCCCACAAGGTATCTCAGTGATATCGCAGTGACTGAGACCTGAGCTAGGGGTACAGGTGAAATTGCCTTTTGAGCCCTGTAAATCAGTGTTGTAGTTTATCTTTTCATCAGAAGCTCGCCAGTACACCCTGATACCATTATTGCCGAGTCTATAGAGCTTCACCCCAGAAGGGCAGCAAGCACCTAATAAAATAAGAAACATTAATAAGCAAATTTTGTGAACCCACAATATTATAAATTCCTAGAGTGCATTTTAAACCAGATGATAGGATTACTATCACACTAGATACCAGCATTTCAATGAGAAATTATTATTTCACAGAAAGCCAAAGTAATTCTTGAACTGAACCAGGGAAGAAAATGTTTTATCAGACTTATATTATGGAGCTGGAATTCCGCCATTGTTTTACATGTTGGAATATAGTTGCTCTGTCCTGATTTGGAAGCACCAGGGCTATCCTAGAATGCCCAGAATCCTTTTGTGAACATATTTATATGGCTACCTGATGGCCATTATAAGAATGGTGTTTAAATGATATATGAAAATAATCCGAAGTACATTTATTTAAGAGAGGGAACCACAGTGTATTAACTATGTATTGAATTTCAGCTGCACTAACTGTATGAGAGGAACACTATACAATTTAAGTTGTATATTGAGTCTTTTTCTTCCCAATTGCATTTACAATTTACATACTGGAAGAATATCCTTGGTATGTGCAACTGGATGTCAAACCCGTTTCACTGATTGCTTTCAGAGATACTGTGTAGTTGGTGCCGCATGTGATGCATCCCAGGAGACAGTAGTTTTGAAGAGAGTGACACTTCGCCTGTCCTTTTGGAGATTCCAGCGCTGTTACATACGTCTGCGCACCCATCCCAACAGACCAGCTGATATTTGTTACAGACTGTGTCACTTGAGTTAGTATCGGCTCACTAGGGCAACAAGGAGCTTAAAAAGAACAAAAAATAGACAAGTCAATTCTATTATGTACTTGGAAAATGGAAGGTATTTTGGGGGGTTGCAACTAGAATAGTACATGATCAACAGTAAAGGAATGAAGACATGTATACTTCTCAGGCAAACATTAGCATGCTGAAAAATACTTGACTATTCTGGCAGGCTTCTAATAAACAAAATGTCAATATAAAATCAATTTTTCTATAACAGTGAGTTATAACCCTGGAATTATTATAAGATGATTGTTCACCAACATACTAAAAATTACTAAAATTTGTCATCAGAATCAGGGTAGATCTGTAGTTTAATTAAGCAGGGTCCATCTCTACCCCTCAAGTCATATAGCTCAGTCCAGCTCTGCCTCTGTTTAAAGTCTCTTCCTCTACAATGTAAAATGACTGCAGCCAAACTGCCTGTTAAAAATAGATCCTCATGTATATTAATCTCTGAACTGCGCCTGGGAATTCTCTGGGTCAGTGGCACAGGACAAAACTCTGATAGCAAATTAATAGTAGGAATGGTGGGTAGGATGTGCTTTAATCTCTTCTTCACACTATTTGTTGACATGGACATCACCACATTGCCTCTCCTGGTAATATTAAAAGTCAAATACATTAGTGGATTATGTTATTATGTTTTAGTTACCTGTGCCAGATGATAACTGGTTGCTTCTTAGCAACAAATTATCTAAGGCTTCTCAGTATGAGGCAAGTGCCAAGTGATCTTTCCTTCTCACACACACACAGATACATACACGTTAAGATAGTATAATACGCACACATTGTAATGAAAAAAAAAGCCAAAAATGTAAAAAGAGACATAGAACTATTTTAATATTATGCTGATAAATATTTTCCACTACATATAATTCCCACATACCTGTCTCTAAAGGGACACTGTAGCTTGGTAAGCTCTGTCCTGCTGGTGATCTTGCTATAGCACTAACAGAGAAAGCAGATCCACAGGGAAGATTAATTAAGGTACAGGAATTTCCAGAGCTTGTGCAATGCCAAAGTCCAGCCTCTCCTCTAGCAGTGACAATATACGTAGCTTCTTTGTTGTTAGATTGCCAGTGCACACTTATTACAGAAAGAGTCTCCTTTGAGATATTTTTAATTTCAGGACTGCAGGGAGCTGAAATATTGCATATTAACAGTATTTAAACAGATTGTTTATGCATAATATGTAAGTTACACATGAAAATTAAATTCCAGTTAGAACTGACCAACTACTTTGGAAAAGTATATGGTCCTTAAATGTTTACTCCTGGTGAGGATTTATAACTTGTGAAAGAACTGACAACATAAAGATTTTGCATACAAAACCAGAGACAAATTGTAAATTTGATTTTCAAAAACTTGGAGCTACAAGAAGCATTCAATCCAAATCTGTCTTTAGGTTCATGCTTACAGTACATTTTTAAAGGACTTCCATTATTTTTTTTTAAATTTTTTATCAGTTACAGTAACTTAGCATTCCAGTAATGCTTTTCAGCCATGAATCACTGCAGTGTCTAACTAATTATTTCATAGAATCATAGAATTGCCTAGGTTGCAAGGGACCTTTCAGATCATCTAGTCCAACTATCAATCTAACTCTGACAAAAACCATCACTAAACCATATCTCTAAGCTCTACCTCTACCCGTCTTTTAAATACCTCCAGGGATGGTGCCTCAAACACTTCCCTGGGCAGCCTGTTCCAATGCCTAATAACCCTTTCGGTGAAGAAATTTTTCCTAATATCCCATCTAAACCCCCCCTGGTGCAACCTGAGGCCGTTTCCTCTTGTCCTATCACCTGTTACTTGGGAGAAGAGACCAGCCCCCCACCTCTCTACAACCTCCTTTCAGGTAGTCGTAGAGAGTGATAAGGTCTCCCCGCAGCCTCCTCTTCTCTAGGCTAAACAACCCCAGCTCTTTCTTCCGCTAAAGGACAGTAAGAACGGTCATCATACCTGTTGCCACGCTCTTAGACGCACAGGACGTGTTGCTGCCCCTGGCCTCGCTGAAAGAATAGACCGTGATGTCGTAGCGGGTGTCGCACCGGAGAGCCGACAAGGTGCAGGCGGCGGCGGTGTGGTTGCAGAGCACCTCGCCGCTGCCGCCCCGCGCCCGGGTCGCGTACATTTCAGCACCGCGGACAGGCGCCCAGGTGACACGCAGGGTGTCGCCCGACACCACCGCCGCCCTGATGTCGCCGGGGCAGCAAGGTGCTGGGAACAGACCAGGCGGGGAGGGGAACTGGAACGTGAAGGGAAAACTGGCACGAAACCCAAGAGCCTCGTTTCGTTTATCTACCCCTTCGTTCAGTACCCCTCCTTCCAAATCAACAGAGGGTATTCTAATGTACAGGTAAAACGTAGGAATTACGTACATCCTTCATTTAAAATGTCAAAGCATCTAGAAGTGAAATAACTCTAACAACGTTCTTCACAATTTCCCATTGAACTAATTGTTTTTTCATTTTCCAAATATAAAAACTCTCAATGAGGAAATTTAAGACTTTGGTATACCCTTCCCAAGGCAACAGAAAAAACCGCAGGAATAGAATTCAAATGTTATGTCAGGACTGTGTGTTGTAAGAATCATTAAATGGTTTGGGTTGGAAGGGACCTTAAAGATCATCTAGTTCCAACTCCCGGCCACGGGCAGGGACACCTCCCACTAAACCAGGTTGCTCAAAGCCTCATCCAGCCTGGTCTTGAACACCTCCAGGGATGGGGCACACACAACTTCTCTGGGCAACCTGTTCCAGTGTCTCACCACCCCCACAGGAAAGAATTTCTTCCTAATATCCAATCTAAATCTCCCCTCTTTCAATTTAAATCCATTACCCCTCGTCCTATCACCACACTCCCTGATAGAGTCCCCCTCTACCTTTTCTGTAGACCCCCTTTAAGTACTGGAAGGCTGCTATAGGGTCTCCCTGGAGCCTTCTCTTCTCCAGGCTGAACAACCCCAACTCTCTCAGCTTGTCCTCATAGGAGAGGTGCTCCAGTCCTCTGATCATCTTTGTGGCCCTCCTATGGACTCATTCCAACAGGTCCATGTCCTTCTTATGTTGGGGGCTCCGGAGCTGGACACAGTACTCCAGGTGGAGTATATTCATATGTCCTTACTTGATGCTTGTGAATCGTTAAACTATTTTCAAGTTTGTAAGCATTTTGCTGCACTTGACTATGCAAGTTAAATTCAACTGCAATGTGAAGTGGTTCTTTTTCTCTGCCAACTTTTGTGTGTTTTGCCCAAAACTTGAATAAAAAATAGTTTAAGCCACTATCTTCTTCCAATAAAAATGTCCAACCAGCTATAGCATAAACACAGTTAAAGTATCCAAAATGAATTTGCAAGAATACATTGCTACTTACCAGTAGTGTAATTGAATACATCACCTAAAGGACTCTGCCCAGCCTTGTTATACGCAAAGACACTAATGAAATAAGTGAAGCCACAGTCCGACAGGAAATGGCATTATGTGATGTGTTGCAGTGCACCTCCAGACCATCATCACTCTTCACAAAAACCACATAATAATGACCAAAATTGACACTAGACCATGATACCAACAAGTGGCCAGGTTCATCCTCTTCAATTGATACATTTACTGGTGCACAAGGAACTGAAAAAAAAAATTAAAAAAAAAGAAAGAAGAAAATAATTGTAATCAGAATATTTTCATTGAAGTCATACTTTTGGAGATTAAAGGAAAATCAGGAATATATAAAAGTATTCTACTCAGCTTGAACAGTTGTTCTGTTTTGTTCAAGAAAACAGCAACTTAACTGCCTTTACAGAGGATGCTACTTACATTTAGATGAAAAGTGAGTATGATTTTTACAGAACAAGATAGATGCTACCTTCATGTTTTACAGAAAAGAGATCTGCTTACGGAGACCCTGTGAACAAAACCAGTGGTACCAGGCAGTATTTCAAAAGGAACTGGCACAGTCTGTGCTCACAAATAGTAGTTTTGGATGACAATCGGAATACTAGCTTGAATAGCAGTTGGCATTCAAAAGCCTTTATGTAAAAATCCTTTATATATTGGTATGAAACTCACTGTCTGTGTCTGAATAGAGCCATCCTTTGCTCAGGTTTCCTTTCTGATGGCATCCCAAAATGTCACATTAAACTGCGAACTCCATGGCTTTTGCTTAAATAACATTTACTTTCTTTCTAGTTCAAAAAATTTAGCTTGCTGCTTTTAGAATGAGTATACATGATCTAGCTGAAGCACTGTTGGCTGAGAAGATTACAGCCCACAGTTTAAAAGTTGTCTCTTGCTTAACGCTCTCTCACCCCATTAGATCCACCTCTGAGCTGCTCACATGGATGATCTCCAACTTGTATCAATGAGAAGTCAAAATAAGGCAGGTTATATCAAATAATTAAGCCAATAATGTTGTGTCTTTAAGGTAGCACATAATAACAAAAATGGTTTAGGTTTTGCTTACGTGGACAGTTAATCTCACAGGTCAGGAAGCAATAACCTCTGACATGGCAGTGGTGCTAAGCAGCTGAAACAAGCAGCCTTTTGTCCTGACAAAGCATGGTCTGTGACGATATCTTTAGTTAGTCTAGTGGTGCTACTTCAGCTGAATGTGGTTTTGTTGATCTCCTTTCTAACTAACTACTAGATTTAGCCTCAAACAGTTCTCAGCCTAGGGCCAGTACTTAATGCTATTTCCTCACTGATTTCTCCTAATCTGTTTGTGAGAGACCTGCCACAGTAGGACAGATCTGTTATTCCTTACATTAGTTTTACACTCAGAAAAATGACTTTAGAACAGGTACTTCTGGTAAGAGGAAAATGCAGGCTTACTGCTTCAGTCAACAATATATACATCATTGCAAGTTTTTCTCCCAGAAATATGAAGAAAGTTTAGGCTATTATCCCTGAAATAGGAAGGTATATAGCACAGTTCATGCACAAATTTTAGAAGCAGAAAGAACTATTTGAGAACCACTCATGAACTGTAACTAATTTACATTTGAAATTAAAGAAATGTATGTTAAAATGCCATAAACTATATAAGGATCAATGACACATACTAGTTTTTAAGCTTACTGCATCAGTAGGTTTACTGGATCCAGCATCATTGTATGCTGTGACAGAAACATAATATTCAGAGTCGCACTGGAGTGGTGGCACCATGCAGGAGGCAGAAGATGTGTCACACTTCAGTTTCAAGAGTCCACTGGAGGCTGTCACACTGTAAGTTAAAGCTCCTTCTGCTGGCATCCAAGAAACAATAGCTCTTAAAGCACCACTATTAAAAGCTACTTGAACATCCGCTGGTGTCTTAGGACCTACGGTATATCAGTTTGGAACACATAAATACAACTTAGCATATGGCCTACAGACATGATCTTTTTCATAACTTGCAAACTAAATACAATTTTTGTGGTGCAGAGCTTACCCTCATTCATATTAAAGTGACAATTTTTTAAAGAAATAGTTCTGGTTGTACACCATCGCAAAGCTTTCTGTTGAAACTCCTTGCCTTATTTGAATATTTGGGTCTCACAGTTAGAAAAATCCTCAAATCAGTCTAAGCTTGTGTAATCCTTACGGAGGCTTCTCCTAGGTACAACTTTAGTGGTAGTTAATGGTATCTTTGCCTCAGTAACAGTCATTAAACATAGCCATGTCACCTGAGCTTTCATGAACTTTGAGATGGGGTAAATATTATAGGATCTGAAAATCTACCCAATGTATCTTTAAAAAACATAACACAATCACATATACACAGAAATACTTCCCAGTATATCTTTTTTCTCTTTTTTTTAATGCTTACTTGGTTACAGAAAATTTCTTACTTGTTCTTTGGTTATATGTGAAATCATCTCCAGGGATCCCATTGACATTCCAGGCATATGTCTTGACAGTATAGAGAGTTCCTGGATCTAGATTTGTAAATATCAAGGAGGTATTGGTGGTGTTCTCCTTCAGCATTCTGCCCAAACCATCTGATCTCATGAGGGACACAGAGAATCCAGCTGCCATATACACAGCCTTCCAGCTCACAGCAGTGGAGTCACAACTCAGAGAACTAACAGACAGAATCGGAGCAGCCAGGACTGTTGAAAAAGAACACCAAGTGACCTCTTGGTTTTTCAGTAATACTGTTTGAAAGGGCCAAATTTGAAATGAATACACACAAACAACGATCACCAAACTCTGAGAGACAAATTCAGCGACAACAAAAACAAAAATAAATTAATGCAAGATTGACAGCATAAATACAGAAACTGATGCTGCATCCATTATGATATTACAGGTTTCGTAAAATGAATGTAACTCATACACAAAGTATGAAAGGTTGAGTGTGTACAAGACTGAAAATCATGACGAAGATACTGCATTTCCTGTCCTCTAAGTTTTACATTGTCTTATTTTATAGTTTCAGTTGTTTCTTCATTTCTTCCATTCCCTCAAGTTATGTCTTTTGTTAAAATAAAATTTGATTTTGCTAAAATAGAAAACATATATCCATATAAATGCTAGTAAAACTTCCTATTAAACATTTGCCTTACAGTACTGTCATAAAGTAAACCATTAATTCAGACTCTTGTCCTGGTCATTAAGTCAGATGGCTGAATTCTAGTCCTCAAAAACTGAAAGGAGAATGTGATCAATACAATTTAAAATACAAGAATATAATAATTCAGTACTGGTACATGCCTGGGCTATACTGCTTGTTTTCTGTTCAAATAAACAAATAAAAGGATGCTTGCGTAAATGCTTTATACTATAACAACATTACAGAATTTGAAATAAGGCTTTAAAAGTCCACCTGTTTTTGCATTTCTGAAAGGTGAAGGCTGGCTTTTTCCTCCTGAATTTATAGATCTGATAGTGATTCTGTCCAAGGTGGCAGGTTTCAGTCCTGTCACTGTGCCTGGAGAATTTGTAACTACAGCTTCAGTGAAGGAATCGCCGTCTTGTGCAGTCAGCAGATAACGAGTAGCCCCAGGTACTGCTCTCCATTCCACTGTGATACTGTTGCTAAGTTTTGAATAAGCTTGCTCAATAACAGGTATGTCTGGAGCTAAAACGGAAACAACAATAAACATACTGAAGTTGGGGAACTCAGCCCTGTGAAACGCTAAATGCTCTGAACATTTAATGAAGACAAAGTGTAGGACAAATGGCCCACACTCTCTGAATGTTTAAGTTAAATGAAGTTTAAATGAACATCAACAACCTAGACAGAATCTTCAGATATTGTAGACCAACTTTCATCTTTCAATAAAAATATTCTAGTACCGTTGAAAGCACTACTGAAAATGACCATTCTTTAACCTAGGTTGCGCTGAGGGGTCTCTTTTTTGTCTTGCTCTAGAGCCAATGAACTACACTGGATGTTCATAGAAAGCAATGTGCAAAGCAAAATATACAAAGAAGAAGAGGATGTTTATACAAAGCAGCCTGACGTAGGATGCTGAATCTTAGGCTTTTCTATATCAGAGCAATGTACAATAATTTAGTTTGGAAGGGACAATGGGAAGTCATCTTATCCAACGCCCTGCTCAGAGCAGAGATACTTAGATATACAATAACATGACACATCAAATATTGTAATTAAATGCTTTTCTATTATGCTGTGCTGCAGGCCATTCAGAAAGAGCTCGTGTACTGCTCTTGTGTACTACACTCACAAAAGTAACTACAGAGGGTGTATTTCTTAACCACAATTAATTTATGTTCGGTGATCAAGATTTTCAGACTAGGATCAGCATATGTAAAGCAAGTCCAAATATTGCAAGGCTGCAAAAGATTCAGTAGAAGAAAAAAAAAGACAAAATGAAGGTGTATCGCACCTAAAATTTAGAAAAGGAATGAAAAGGTATTTGGGACAAAAGTATGAGCCTTGAGGCAAACTTATTTATAGTAAGGCAGCTAATTTGGGATTTCAGAGATCCTAGCAAGTATTATACAGAGTTATACAACTCCTGAGCACTATGTTTGCTCCCTTAGCCCCAAGCATTTTCTCATTCAGCTGTAGTAAGACACCATCTTGTGCCCCATTTGCAAAAATGGCAACATATATTCTATATGACCATGCCTATGGAACATTCACAGGTGTGTTTTTTGCGATCTTTGAGCAAGCTATTGCACTATGATTTTTTTTTCTTTTAAAATATTGTCTTTAGTAACAATGCATAAAAATTTCTGTGCAGGAAATCCTTATGCAAGTCTAAGGGAGCTGCTGGACTAACAGTCAAGCAGAGAATATATAGCACATGATTTATATCAGAAATAAATTACAGAACATTAATCATTAATATCTGTCCTCCCGCAACTAAGCCAGCAATAGAAGTTTTTTTATACTTATCAAGATAAACACTACTGCTTTTGTATTTTCAATTTTTATTGTAATAATTACTTTTGCAAGAAACAAATTATACTGGCAAAACAATGGGTTTTTCTAAAAATTATCAGTCAAATTATCTTTAAACAGAATTTGAACAGACTATTTTTTCAATTACATTTCAGCAACAAAATAAAAAAGCACTTCTGTTAATGTAGATTCTTCTTCAATGTCCCTCAATGACTTATATGCTGCAAGTCCTTTTGTGAATGAAGCAAAAATACCATTTAGCAGTATCAGTACTGAAAAATGTGAATAGCTTCACATCTGCATTTGTCATGAAAGGGGAGGTGACTTGAAAAGCTGCAGTCTGAGCAAGCTGTTCATGGCACGTCAGGGAAACATATATATTAAAAGAACGCAGAGGGGCAAAGGAGCTAATCATTCTAATATTGAACTCGGTAGGAGAACCAGCAAAAGGCTTCAACAGGAATGGCAGCTATTCCCTACCAGTACAATGAAACAACAAGGATAAAATCCCAGTCCTACTATAATCCCAATCCCCTATAATTTTCCAGTCAATGGAAATTATACTTGACAAAGTTTCTCTTACTAACCTGTTGACTGCATAATCCGTGTTTCTGCAAAAATAAATCCATTCTTGTCAATGGCTTCTGCTTGTATAGCATAAATAGTATTGGGAATTAATGAAGTTAAGAGTTCCTTTCAGTGTAACATCACTAAAATGAGACAGTAATGAATGGCCTACAGTATTCACAGTGGTAGCTGTGACTCTGTAGGAAGAGGCTCCTGAAAACCTGGGCCATCTGAGATAAATGCTTCGTGATGTCACATGGTATATAGACATAGAGAAACCTAAAAAAAAAAAATCATTATCAAAAAAACACATTTCAGTCATTCCTGAATTTAGTCAAGTCTTGACAAGAAGATTGTTCAGTGCCTTATCAAGAATCCACATGACCTAATTTTCAGATGATAGGCATTCCACTGAATTTGGAGCGCTATTTCCCTTGTTCGCTTTTGTAATCCATTAATTACTGTAATAACTGCTGCTTGCTCTTATAATATCATGTTGTGATGATAGCTATTTTTCTTAAAACCCCGATACGCTGTAGTCTAATTATTTTAAAAAATACTGGGTATTATCCGTATGTGAACATAAAACCAGCATCAACACTATTCCACACAGGAATAGGATCAAATGCTTGTTTTGCAAATCATGAGAAGAATATGTTACAGTAAGTGTTCAGATACTGCAACAACACGTCTGCAATGAGTAAGCATTTAAGACTGTTGACAGCACAGTATATGTAGGAACATGTACTATCACCAGAGAATGAATGAATTCTGAGGGCATTTCTTGTAATCTTGCATTCCTCATATTTTAAACTAGTCAATATTCCAGTTAAATGCAATAGGAGCTGTAAGCAGAAAATATGAGATTGAAGAAAGTATAAAATGTTGTAAAACGTTGGATATATTTGCGCTTAGGACATCATGCTTCTTCTGGTGTGTTCTGGGTTTTTTTTGGGGGTGTGTGGGTTTTTTTTTTATTTTATTAAAAGATAGAACAATTGATTGGGTGCAAATATGGGACAGTTTGGATCCTATTTGTAGCACAGTTATGTAGGTCATGAACAGCACAATTTGTGCAGCTGAGCGTTCTCCCTGGTTCACCCTGGTGTCAAGGCATAAGTGGTCTACCAGAATCTTTTGTGAGTGTCCAACAGAATTAGGTTTAAAATTTATAAAGATATCAGCATAGATTTTTTTAAAGCTCAATCAAAGTCGAAAATCATTTTCGTTTATAAAGGTGCTAGAACTTACAGAATGTTTATTAGAAATCACACGTGTGTGTTCTCTTCAGACCCATTCAAAAATAAGCAGGCAAAACCAAAATACCATTTTGAAGATTTACCTGTGTTAGCTGAAAAGATCTGAAAAGGAAGATGCAAAAAAAATTAGAAATACAAAATGAAATATTTTATTTGGAAAATTAAAAAAAATAATGTTAGTAACAACAACTTAAAATACTACATTTTTAAAACACATTTTACTGATATCATATATTTGCTCAGATTGTTTTAGCATGTAAAGTTATGCAACCAATGAGATTCAGTACATGTATGCAGATTGTACTACTTCATCTTCCTCTCTGAATGTGTCTATTGATCCAGTTTTCAGTTGCTGACAGACTTCAAAAGTCCTAATATACTATTTTATTTTTCAGTCACTTGTAAACACTCTAAAAGTGTAACAGTAACAAAACACAAATGTAGAAGTGGGTGTCAGGTAGTCTCTACCCTAGCTTTTAGTCTACTTTTTTACCATAAAGAGTACGACATCATTCAAGAAAATAGTTTTAAAGCAAATGAATTAGGTGCACTCACCGTTTCTAGGCAACTGAAAAGCAGTCCGATAAATATTAATGGTTTACTTTTTGCACCGCACATCTTGTCAGAGCTTTGTTCCAGCCTTCGCAGGGGGATGAGCTCAGGCCAATGCCTGCTGTCACTAGTAATATTTTGCAGCAGAGCTGTCACCGTAGGTTCACTCCCTGGGACGAGAGGAGGTGGAGGTTGCCGCGGGGAGGCCCTCCTCCCTGCTGGCCCACAGCCTGCCAGCCATCACCAAAGCCATGGTGGGATGAGTCCCTTGGCATCGAAACTTCAAGCTGGCAGGTGGTGGGTTCTGCAGTTTCTGTATTGCTTATATGAAATTCATAACGTAATGAAGTCCAATGTAAATTCAAAATCTGCTGTTCAGCTTCTTGCCTATTGCCATTTTTGTCCACTTACAAGGATCTTTTTTTCTGTCAAGAATGCTGCCCTTGTTGTGCTGCCTTCGTCGTGCTGCCCGTTGAATGGAACACTGCCATACCGACTGGGAAACCCTAGACCAACAAATTTTCCTCTCATTTCTTTGCAATTCGTACCAGCTGCTGGTTCCCCTTTGACAACACGCCTTTGTGCCTTCGAACTGTAACTTCTGACAGGCGATTTTAGGTGTCAAGCGACGGTATCTTCCTATGAACCGATAGCGCTTTCTTCGGTGGCTTACGCGAACCGTACAGGGAACCTGGGGGCCGTTTTTATGAGGGGCCCGTGGCGGCGAGGGCAGTTTTACACCCCGAGGGGTCCCGGGCCCACAGCAGGTTTCGCGGAGGCCCGCCCGGCTGCTCCCCACACGGCACAAGGAGCCCGCCTCGCGGCTGGGGAGCCGGCTCCCGCCGTCCCGGGCTCACCTTCCGACCAGCAACAGGACGCTCCCACCTCAGGGGACGAGCCCTGGTCAGCGGGCGCTTCCCCAGCAGGAATTTCGCACCCCATCACGGCAGAGAAAGGGGGCCCTGCGGCTGGCATGGATCCTGAGGAGCTGGCACGGCTCCTGAAGGGCTGCCGCGGCTGGCAGGAGCCCGCCCCACAAGCAGGCAGCACCCTCCGCCGCCGCCCCGCTCGGCTCCGCCCGCCGCCTCTGAAGAGGGCGCGGCGGGGCCGGGCGGGGGAGCGGAAGGGAGCGGCGCGGCGGGCGAGCAAGCGAGCAAGCAAGCAAGCAAGCAAGATGGCGCCGGCGGTGCGGGGGCTGAAGAGCCTGGTGTGGCAGAGTGAGTGCGGGGTTTCGCTCCGCGCCCCTTTCCCATCACCCCCGGGGCTCGGAAGCGGCCCGGGGCCGCTCGGTGGGAGGCGGTGCGGGCCGGGCGGCCGGGAGTGTTCGCCGCTGCCTCCCCGTAGCCTGACGTATTGGGGTCGGTGGTCCCTGTTGGGGCCGGGGGCCCCTCCTGGCGCGGCTTGGGGCTCGTTAGGAGCCGCGCTCTGTGTCGGGGCTGAGGTGGGTGGGCGAGCGGGCGGGCGGCGGGAGAGCTGGGCCGGGCCCGGGCGTCTCTGGGGAGCCCGGTGCGCGGTAGAAGCTGAAGGTGGCGGCTCTTCCTCGGCTCGTCGGGGTGGTGGGAGGTGGCCGCCCCGGCTGCCGGCAGTAATAGCACCTGGATGGAAACGTTTTTGCCTTATTCCGAGATGAGGGTGAACTTTAGAGGATATTGCCAGCTCTTGAAGAGGGTAAGCTGAAGTCAGCTCTTCAAGGACTTCCCTGTTGCTTCCGAAATGGCAGTTCTGGAGAGTGCTCCCGGCCTCGGAACGGGCTCTCCGGTTGTCTGTCACGAAGTGTCGCTGCCCGCTTTGTGCTGGGCTTGATGCTTTTCAGAAGGAAAAAGCTGAAGGTGTCCCCAGGTACTTTCATAAATGAACTGCAGGTTTTTATGGCCATGTTCAGGAACAGGTTCTGCTAGTGTTTGGTACAGAAAATGAAGTTGTAACTACGCCATGTCTTAGTGGAGTGGAAGGGCAGATAGTACTTCAGGTACTGTGAGGCGTTTGGGGAAAGGCACTAATGGCCACCTCATGCCAGATTTAATTGTAGTGAGGTGGTGACTCCATGAACAGCTCAGCCAGCCCAGTGACTGCCTGTCACTGAAATGTGAAGGTCCTGCTGCCTTCTTGTCTGTGTTTTCATCTTCTGCTCCTGCCTGCAAGCTCCAGTCTGCTTGCTTGTGTCACTGGAAAAGAAAACGGGAAAAAAGGGGAAAAAGAGGAAAGCAGACTGTTCCTGTGGTGTTCAGTCCTCGACTGCTGACATCTGTACCCGGCTCACATGAGTTAGATACCTTTGTTTATAAGTGGACCTTTAAAAATCCCTAGTTTTGCTTCTTTGTCCCATCTTGCTCTGTTAAGTCTTTTGTGCCATTGGTAGTAAAGTGATTGATTTGTCTTGAGGTGTTTTGTAGAAGACTTGGACCTTACAGGGTCACAGAATTGTAGGGGTTGGAAGGGACCTCTGGAGATCATCAAGTCCAACCTTCCTGCCAAAGCATGTTCACCTAGAGCAAGTTGCACAGGATCATGTCCAGGCAGGTTTTGAGTATCTTCAGAGACAGAGACTCCACCACATCTCTGTGCAGCCTATGCCAGTGCTCTGCCACCCTCAAAGTAAAGAATTTTTTCCTTGTGTTCATGTGGAACTTCTGTGTTCCAGTTTGTGCTTGTTGCCCCTTGTCCTGTCACTTGGCACCACTGAAAAGAGTCTGGCCCCATCCTCTTGACACCCACCCTTTAGATATTTATAAGCATTAATGAGGTCCCCTCTCAGTCTTCTCTTCTCCAGGCTAAACAGACCCAGATCTCTCAGTCTTTCCTCCTAAGAGAGATGCTCCAGTCCCCTGATCATCTTCGTAGCCCTCCGCTGGACTCTCTTCAGTAGTTCCTTGTCTTTCTTGAACTGGGGAGCCCAGAACTGGACACAGTACTCCAGGTGTGACCTCACCAGGGCAGAGTAGAGGGGGAGGATGACCTCCCTCGACCTACTGGCCACGTTCTTTTTAATACACCCCAGGAGACCATTGGCCTTGGCCACAAGGGCACATTGCTGGCTCATGGTCAACTTGTTGTCCACTGGGACTCCCAGGTCCCTCTATGCAGAGCTGCTTTCCAGCAGGTCAGCCCCTAACCTGTACTGGTGCATGGGGTTATTCCTCCGTAGGTACAAGACCCTGTGCTTGCCCTTGTTCAACTTCATTAGGTTCCTCTCTGCCCAACTCTCCAGCCTGTCCAGGTCTTGCTGAATGGCAGCACAGCCTTCTGGTGTGTCAGCCACTCTTCCCAGTTTTGTATCATCAGAAAACTCGCTGAGGGTATGCTCTGTCCCCTCATCTGGGTCATTGATGAATACACTGAACAAGACTGGACACAGTACTGACCCCTGGGGAACACTGCTAGCTACAGGCCTCCAACTAGACTCTGGCTGCTGATGACAACCCTCTGAGCTCTGCCATTCAGCTAGTTCTCAGTCCATCTCACTGTCCACTCATCTAACCCATGCTTCCTAAACTTACCTGTGAGGGTGCTATGGGCAACAGTGTCAGAAGCCTTGCTGAAGTCGAGGTAGACAATGTCCACTGCTCTCCCCTCATCTACCCAGCCAGTCATGCCATCATAGAAGGCTATCAGATTGGTCAAACACAATAGACTTAGAAGGAGGCAACCTGATCAAAGCACTAGTGTGTCATCAGGGTATATAAGGACTTTAGAAAATGGCATTGCCAGTGTGGACATGACCATGAGGAAAAATATTAGAGTGATGGTGAAGCAGCATGAATAATAAAATGTTTATATTGAAAACTTTGTAAAAAAAGAAGCTTCTTATGAAAAGAATGTTTTGTTAGGTAACTAGTGGCTCTTATCTTTCCAAGACCACAACAACAATGAAAGTTCATGAAGTAAGCTTTAGACGTTGTCTGGCACTTTGTTTATGGATAATTCAAGGCCATGGACTGCTACTTTCTAACGTTTCAGCAAACATGCTTTTTTGTTAAGGCTGGTTTGTCTGAAAATAATGTGCCAATGATGCTGATGCTTCATGTAGCAGCTTGTTGTCAGTGTGTATCTTATTCCTGTTCTGCTAACAGGCAAAGAAGTTGTACCTGTGTTTTGTGTGCAAAGAGTGTTGTACCTGTGCTCTGGTATGGTGCTGTTAAAACCCTTTCTTTCCATTGTGATAGCCCTTTCTGTAAGGTGCAGTTTTAGGCAGAACCTGTGCAGAAGTGTGTGAAAATGTTACTTCACCAAGGTTTGTTGTCAGTTGAGTTTACAGATATGGGGATGGAGGAAGCTACCTGTATTTAGGAGGCAGTAGTTTCTGTGGATAAAATTAACTATACTGCATCTCTCTGTGTATCCGTAAATAAGGTTATTTCCCCAAGGAATTCTGTCTTTAATTTTTATTTTTTCTTGCAACTTCAAAATGTGTTCTAGACTTGTATAGTAAGATTCTAGCCTAGCCACAGATATCTATATTAATTTAAAAAATGATTCAGCAATCCTCCAACTTTATTTTCCAGAACACTTGCTTACAGTGAAAGCTGTTTTAGTCCTTTCTTCAGGAAGTGTGTTATAAATGGGTCATTAACTTTGCCAAGGTATGGTTTGCCTTTTTTTTTTTGTTTGTTTTTTTCACAGAGGGATTTAGCAGTCTGCTGTTCCATCAGGGTTGTGTATAGTTCTTACCTGGATCAGGAAGTAGAAGTAGAAGAAAAATGCCTTCAACTAATTGAATGTATTCAGAGAAGAGAAAATTAGATAAGGTAGTTAGGATGCATGGTTGGTATGAAATTTGTGAGAAGGAAATGCAAGCTGAGACAAAAATGGAGCACTACTCATACCTGGGTTTATGATTGGTTTTGATGCATTCAGAATGCTTACTGGAGACAAATGAGATGATTTTGAGAGCCTGTAAACCAGTGTAGGTCAGTTATTTGAGTAAAGCAGCTGCAGGTTGAGGATGAAACAAATAGCAGTTGGAGTGTTGCAGGGCAGGTACACTGATAGCTTGGAATACAGTTTCTTTTCATGATGGGAGAAAGCTGATTTCTATTTTTAATTACAGAAATTAAGTTCAAGACACAACTGGATTATGCATTTGTATGTTCTGTTTTATTTTGTAGGCAAGTAAGTTAAGGTATTGTAGAAAAAATATATTTGAGATTTTGGACAGGCTCTCAGGTGCTCAATTTATTAAAAAGCACTCTGTGTAGTGCTAAGGACTAATTCCTTGGTAAGAGTGTTCTCAGAAAATATGAAGGGTAATTAAATTTTCATGAGGCTAAAGATTTGATCTTACACCTTGTGTGCAGACCTAGAAAAATGTATGTAACAAATGCACAGTATAAAAGTGACAGAAAAAAACGTGCCTGTATTACATCCTGGATTCAGGTATTACCAACAAATCTTGGTAGCAGCTATGGAGTGATAGGCATCCTGCAATTTTATGTAGAGTATATCTAAAGAAGTCACAGGAGTCTCTACGCCAGGCTAAGCGGACCTAGAACTTGTTGCAAACTGTGGATTGTGTATAACAAGAAGGGTGTTGAATTGGAAGCAACCCAGAGTTTGACCAATGATAATGGATTTCGGGAGCTGTATAAGCAGAAAAGGATTCAGGAGAACTGAGCTTCAGTTCTGTTGTTTAGCAGCCTAAACAAAATGCACGTATTGTATCCCTCTTGAAACACGTGCTTTTTACTTAAATAGCTTTTAGACTGGTATTTTTGTCAGTTTATTAGATGAAGCAGAGTGTAAGGGATTTTTTAGGTTGCTATTAAGAATGCCAGTGCTGCAAAAAGTAACTTGAGCATATTGGAAAGCTAAAGCATAAAGTACTCATCTTTCAAAAGAAACTTCTTGTGTTGTGTGAAAGAGTCTGTGTAGGACATCTTTGTAAAATATGAGAAGCGTGACAACTTGGGAGCGTTGCATGCTATGCAGTGTTAAGACTTGTGAAACAGAAATGAAATTAAGGCTGGATGAGCAGGTCGGCTGCTCCGCTGAAGTAACTGCTGAATTCTGAGGCCCTGGAATTTGGCGGTAGAGATGGAGTATCTTGCGACAGGTTCATAGTAAAGGGACTTGGACATAATTGAATATATTAATATCTATAAATGGTGAAGAAATAGGTGTACTTCTTGTTGTATGTGCACCTACTATTCTGAAACTTCTTTCAGTTCTTTCACTTGGCAGTCGTCACAAAATGTGTGCTGAATTTGCTCATTTGTATTGGAGGCTTCTATTACTCTCATTTTTTCATTGGAGAAAAAGGTCCAGCAGTTTTAATAGAAGTAGTCACCACTTAATCTGAAATTCTGTTCTCTGGGAAAAGAGAACAGAATAATCAGACCTCTTTATTCCTATGTTTATAAACAGCAGGTTTTAAAAAGTTCCCAGTCTCCTGACTTTTAATTAACACATACCACTGCTGTGAGATCGATCTGCATTAGCCAGGTGAAACCACTCTTGAAAGCTACAACCCATAGTTCTGGTGATCTTTAAAACCTGTGGGTTGTAACTACATGTTGACTCTTTTTGTTGAGTCCTGTACAAGCTTTTTAATTGAAATTTTCTCTACAGTTGTCATAGCAGGAAAAGATAATTGATACCTGATTTAAGATAACTTTCAATTCCTGGAAAAAGTGGTCTTTTGTTACGTTTATTCTGGAATTCTAGAGAAAGAACAAGGACATCTGAAGTTAGTATGTATTTTAAAATAGGCCTGTTTTTGAATGTGTTGGTGCAGCTGTCTTATCTTAAAGAGTAGCTTAATTTTTTTGCATGTGCACAATTCTTTTAGTGGAAGAGTTCATTGAAAAATAGAAACAAAGTGAAATATTTACAGGCCTGTGATCATTCCGACTGATTTTTATGGAGCTGTTTAATATCGGCAAAAATGAAAAACTTAGCTACATCTTTATGAAACAGGCAGGAACAGTTGGTAGCCAAGAATTCTGTAGAGGTATTTATCAGTGGGTTGGGTTTTTTTGTTCCTCCTTTTTGGGTCTCTAAACATATGAGTCTAAATGGGTGAATTATTTTTTCAGTAACAATTTGATTCCTCTAACTGGTAAACTGTCTATCTCTGTTTCTTCTTACAGAGCTAAAATCTTCAATATTTGATGACTGCAGGAAAGAGGAAGAATGGAAGGTATAGTTTTGTTATTTTTGTAGGAATGTTACAGATTACTTGTTTGGGTGATTCTATCACTGAGTACACAAAAAACAGTTACTGTTTAATGGCTGTCACTTTCACTTAAATTTGTTTTCTATCCAAGTAATGGATTTTAGTTCTGTTAACTCGGATCTCTGTATGATACACAATGAAAAATACTAAGAACAAATGGTTAGTTGTCTCAGTTATTTTTTGAGTTTTGAAAAAAAATGAGAAACTGTTTCTGTTTATCTTCACTTTATTTTTGAAAGACTTGTACTTCATTAATTTCAAAAATTATACTGCTGTGTGATATATGTGGAGCACGATTCAGCAGTGCAATACCTGTTAGAGCTGCTCAAGCCATAAAAAAAAGTTTTAGAATAAGTACAGATATATTTAAGCAGGCCATGGGGTAAATTAGGCAGGAATTCAAAAGATTTGTGTCAAAGTGAAAGTTTTTATAATACTTTCTAGTAGGAGTAGTGGGGACGAGCTACTTATTTAAGATGGAGCTCATCTTCTGAAATCCTGTATGTAGGGAGCTGCCTTCTGATGCTATTTGAAATTAATTTCCCACTGCAAAGTTGCTATATGCAGGTGATGAAAAGATACAGAGTTATAAAATAGATTTCAGCTTCAAGTTTCCATGGCAAGTTGTTAAGGAAATAATGTGGGTTTACTATAGCTGATCAGTTATCTAAATACCTGTGTGGTTTTTTTAATATATTTAGATAATTCTTTTAGATGATTACACTACTAAATTACTGTCAATGTGCTGCAAAATGACTGATCTACTGGCAGAGGGTATCACAGGTAAGCATAATTCTTTTTAATATACAGATGGCAATATCCTGATAAGAAAAAGGGAAAGAATAAAATTGATGGTACCCTTGCAAGAAATTGTCTGAATTTGGTTGATGAAGACAAGTAGCTATGGGATATTAGACTAGCAGGCTTTCTAACTTGTACGGTAATTACCCAATTGTGATTTTTTTTTTATTTTTTTTAAACGAAAAATCAAATGTTTCTCTGCCTAGAAGCTAAAACCCTTTTAGTTTTTTTTTTTTGCTAGAGATTGCTGTAAGGTCTTTTTGGTGCTTGTTGTTGGTTTTCTGCCCTTCTTTAATTTATTTTTGTTTGTTTGGGGTTTTTTGTTTGTTTGTTTTGTGGTGCATTTTTTGGGGTGGTGGTGTTTGTTTGCTAGTGTCCATGATGGGGTAAACGAGGAAGTTATCTGTCACAGAGTGATTTTTAAGGGTATTATCTGTCAGTTGAAGTTAAGGGAAAATGAGCTCAGTGAAGAATTAAGCGAATGTTAGTAAAACATGCTCTCTGCATTTTTTCATAATGTGCTCTCTAAATCGGTAATATCTGCTGCTTTGAATTCATTTCTGCTCTTGAACAGTAGAGTTAGGATATAAGGGCAGAGAAACTTAAGTACTGAAGACAAAATGGGAACAGGAGACAGTAATAGACAAATTGATGAGAGGTGTTTGCAAGTAAGTGGATGTGATAGAGGGAATAATTTAAACTTCAGTTCTATGTTGTGCAGATATATCTGAGCCTCTTCTCAAAACAAGAGAGTTTTCCATAATTTAAAAAAAAACCCAAACCCACAACACACAATAAAAACTTGAAACTAAATTATATCAATTGTTACTTTAACTAGAATAAACCCATAAGCAACATTAACTGTAATTAGATTGTCACTTTTCCAAATAATTTGAGAGTAGTTTCTAGTGGAGTGGAGTTTCTCATCTGCTGGAGTATCTCCCCTGTTCCTTGTTGTTGGCCACTGTCAAAAATGAATAACAGGTGCATTGTGACAGATCTCAGTTATGCAGTATGCCTGTTTAGATAAGACTTTGGTTTTTTAGGTGTGTTTTAAAGGAAGTGTTTTCTCTCTAGTAAATCTTACGGGCTTTTCTTCCCTACAACTTAAAAAAAGGATATTTTTCCTTTCATAAAACACTTTTCAAAGTTGCTTTTTATGATTGACCTTGTCTGTAATGTTTATTAGTTTATCATCCTGCCTGTTTTTGAAATTGAAATGAATACACCAAATGTAAATGATCTAATCCTTAATTAGCTTTAGGTTTAGATTTTTAGAAACACTTTTGTAAGAGAGCAGTATGTAGACTTAGGTATTTTTCCACAAGTAGCAAGACTTTTCTTATTCCAGCTATTCAGTATAACATGATTCTTCTGGAAGTATAATAGCAAAGCTGTATACATTTCACTTTTGGAGTGCATTTTTAATCATAAGTACTACTTATCCTTTGTGAGAAACTTTCAGTGAGCATGCATCCTGTTCATCAGTAAGAAACCTTTTATTTTTAGTGAGTACACTACTGGAAAGAACCTGTCTTTCCACATCCAAATGTCTGTCATTACTTATCTTCTTTGTTCCTCCCCCTCAAAATTACTGAGCAACATGAATCTCTCTGCATTCTCAAGGTAGTGTATTGCAACACTATATAGTAATGACTTTATTAAACAGAGAAAACCAAGAGTTGAGTGAAGCGGATTTGCTGAAAATGTCTTAATTTGTGCCTGCAATTAGATTGAAACAGAGTAAGTGCACAGGAAATGGGCAAACAAAGGACAGAAGAGGCTATAGTCCAAAACTATGCCCTGCGTAGTTTTATTCCCCCTCTCCTTCAATGTGCTGGAAAAAGAACAATCATGCTGAGGCAGTTCTCTGGCAAGCTGTTTCATACTGGCCTTTGTAGTTTGAGCATGTTTGTATTGCCGTACCTTTCTGTGTGAGGACAAAACTCTGCTTGTGTAGAATAGCCAGGAAGAACTTAGTCCTACAAATTTAATTGACACTAGGCTGAGGGCTGAAGAAGTCATGTAACTTGCTGTATTTAAAATCATAAATAAATAAAAAATCAAGGCTTTCTTGGCAGAAGATAGGTTCTTGCCACTAATT
The DNA here is from genome assembly GCA_008658365.1 of Alca torda. Classification (NCBI taxonomy): domain Eukaryota; kingdom Metazoa; phylum Chordata; class Aves; order Charadriiformes; family Alcidae; genus Alca; species Alca torda. The sequence goes on along the minus strand of CM018087.1, from coordinate 11,306,903 downwards.
TTGTGGACAACTTGATTGGTGTTATTTTATTTTTATCATCTCTGTACTAAAATATGTACGGTACTTTCCTTAAGGATGCATAAAGCTCTTAATTATAAAAATGTAATATTTCTTACTTTATAGTGGTGGAGAATGTATATAAAAACCGTGAGCCTGTCCCACACATGAAGGCAATATATTTCATAACTCCCACCAAAAAGGTTAGTATTTTGAAGAAAGCGTAGCAAGGTCTTTCAGACTGAAAAAGCAATCTTATTTTAAAATATTGATTTACTCTGTACAACTATGCAGTACTTAACTTCTGCATTTTGTGTGGTACTTTTGTTTTCCATAATGAAAAGGCAATGCAATGTCACCATAGAGCGTGTTGCAACTGTGTACCTTTTGATCAATGGAGGCACTGTTTCATTGCTTAGCTATTAGTAACCTCACTGAAAGAGATGTTTTATCAAATAATGATGCAATACATTGCACAATAGAATTCAAAGTAATGGCTCTAATAAGAGATTACTGTTACTGCCTAAAAATTCTTGAGAGAATAAATCTCAGCACTGTTAGAGGTGGAAAATGATGCAAATATCTTGCTTTGTTTGCTTCTGAAAGTGATCTTGGTGCATGACTGACCTTCTGTAATTGTTTATATTATTCTTGGTCTGGAATTAAAAATCTACTTAAGTGTTTTCTTTTCTTGTATGTTGGTTTGTGGTATTTCTAAGCAGGACTGGGTAATTAACAGAGCAGGAGGAGAGGAGGGAGAAGCTTTGTCTGGTATGTGGGGAAAGGCAAAAACACTATTGACTTTTTTCCTTATTTTTTCTACCCCCATAAGTCTGTAGATGGACTTATTGATGACTTCATCACTAAATCATCCAGCAGATACAAAGCAGCATATGTGTATTTCACTGACTGTAAGTAATCTTTTGTGTTGTAGTTTGATAACTTTATATATGTAAATAAGTAAGCTTCTCAACTTTCTTTCCTATTGTTTAGTATGTGTAAGTTTTGAGTCCTGTTTCTTGGGAGAAGATATGAGACTCAAATAATTACACATATTTGGGTTGCCAGAATGTGGTCACTGTGCTGTATGGCAATAGTAATTTGTTTCACAATTGCCAAACAATGTTGATCATTCCCCACCTCAGCTTTTTATTTAGGTAATCTGGTTTTATTTTTAAAGTATACCAGTCTTCTCCTACGTTGGAGAGTGTGGAGGAAGACAATTCAAGTAAAACTGTCTCTTGTATAAACAAAATAGCACTCAAAAACATAAATGCATGAGAATTTGCTGCAAGAACAGTGTTTTGTAACTGGTTGTTTTGTGTAGTTCCTTCTGACGTGAGTCAGCTTTTTCTCCCATCACCTGAAAGTAGATGCCTCCTTAGCCCTTGCATGCACAATATAAATTGCAGAGCAGAGACAATGAGTGCAAATGGGGTTAACATGGCTGCGTGTTGCTCTGCAGTCAGTCAGCATGACTAAAATGGCATGTAAATAAGGGAAAACAAAAAACCCAAACATGCTGCTGAAGGCAGAGGCTGAGTTGTGGATGTCCATGGATGGTGCATATCTGGTACTGTAGGTTCTCAAAGCAGTTCTCAAATTACTACCAAAAAACTTCTGGTTTCTTGTTTCATTTTATGCTGATGCAGCAATTCTTGTTCTGGAAAAATACTGCTACCTTGCTGTATGTTCCTTAGTTGCAAGTGTGCAAGCTTTCAGTTTGAATGCTTGCCAAAACTTTTCATGCTGGGAGAAGTTAGAGAAATAACTCTGTCACTTCTAAGTCTGCGTAGTATTTGTGTCATCAAATATTCCTTAAATTCAGTTTCTAGACTGGGATCCAGTGTAGCCTGTAAGTGTAGTGGAACACATTTGAAATCTGTAATTAAATTCCGTATTTCTCTGTATTTTGCTGTTTGATATGTACAAATTTGTTTCTCCCTTTAAGCTTTTCGTAGCTTGGCAAATGTTTTCTCTCTCCTGTATGAACAGAAGTAGAAACTTTTGCTTTGATAAAATCCACATCCTTCACTGCTGCAGACTGCTAATGAGTGTTCTACAACTTTGCCTGAGAAAAGCTAGGAAAAAATTACCAGTGATGCTTCTTAAAAAGGATTTCAAACACAAAATATTGATTATACATTCTCTTCCACTTTAGGATTTGGCAACTTTTTTGTATGTTACTATTAATTTGTTCTTAATTTAGAATTGTCTGACCTGAATACTGTAAACTTATAAGTGAGTTAATAACTGGAATATGCACAAATGATTTATACTCAGAATCTTTTTTTTTTCCTAGTTTGTCCTGACAACCTCTTCAACAAAATTAAGTCTTCCTGTGCAAAATCAATAAGGAGATGCAAGGAGATCAACATTTCCTTCTTCCCATATGAGTCTCAGGTAAGTTTCATTCTTTATCTCAACAGCAGAAAAGAGTTCGGAGGACTATTTTCAAGTGTTGTTGATTTGCTAAAAAATAACTAAATAGAATGTAGCTTTTTTTTACTGATAAACTGTTTGTGAGACCTGCTGCCATTTTGGCATATTTCTAGTGCTTGCCTGTATTTTTCAGATGGAAACAAATGCTCTTGTACTCAAAGGTTTACTGTTTGCACTTGACCTCTTTGCAAGACTTGGAATAAGAGAGGTTAGAGAAGGAATCTATTCCTTAAGAGAAGGAAAGTGTTCTGGTTTGTCTTTAGTAAGTAGTAAAGTCTGTTGCTGCTTATACTGTTATTTTGGTGTTATTTTGATGGACTAGGTAGGTTGGTGTGTAGGAATAGGAGTAAGTAGAACAAGCTACTCGGTGAATGTCGTAAAAGGAGAAGAAACGGATGAAGAGAACTGAAGGAGAACAAAACAAAAGCCTCACAAAAAAGAGTAACAAACCCCATGATAACTTGGCAAACCTCTTAGTGAGATGAAATCATGGAAATTATGTTTTCTCAATTAAAAATTCGAGACCACCAGTGGAAACCAATGAGTGGTTTCCATGTGAAACCACACAGTGCGTATGGTGTTGAGAAATAATTTGTTGCTCACATGCTTTATCAGATACAGAAGGCTGAAATGCACTCTGATACTCACTAATACAGTGAAGCCCCCAAACCCTGTCCACTCTTGGGAGTTGTAGAACTAACCATGAATGTTTCCTGCAAGTCTTTCCTGTGTTCTTCAATCCTTATGAACATATCAAGGGTTAGAACTCTTTACCTGTATCAAGTGGCAGGTGAATATAGGAGAGGTTGCTGCTATCCATGTCTTACTGTGATGGAGTTTCCTTGTTTGAAGACACACTCTTTTTTTTTTTTATTTATTATTTAGATTGAGAAGCCATCAGAGAATAATTAGTGTGGTTGGTTGGTTGTTTATTTTCTAGTGGTGTTGATGTTGCCAAGCTTTCTTTAAAACTGATTTTGTGAGTTCTGCTAAAGTTGCTGTTAAGAAAATTTTTTTTAGCTTCTTCTACCAAATAAGGCATATGAAAATTTTGTTGTCTTGGTTCTGTGAAGGATTTACCATGAAAGCAGAAATTGGGACTACTTTTCTGAAGTTGAAAATAAGCAGCACTTAGTCTCTTCTGGTTTTTAGTTTAGTTTTGTGTTCTCAATGTTTTGGGTTGTGAGAACATTTTGAATCCTTAGCAAAGGAACAGAGAATGTTGACTGATATTCCTAACTTCAGGCCTGCTTTCTGTGGTGATAAGAGTAAATAATCAAGCTGAGCTCTGGGCAAAGTCCAAGTGGTTATCTACTCAAATGAAACAAATATCTTTATCTGGATGGACGTTCTTCTTTGGCTCTGTAGTTACAGAGTCCACCTGAGCTGCAGAAAATCCACTTACTGACAATGGGATTGTTTCCATGTTTGCATTCCATTTACTAAACTGTTGAAAAAGCTTTTCTTCTGTGTAGTACTAAACATCTTTTATCAAGGTTTAATGCATTTAAAGAACTTCAATTCTTGGAGGTGAAGTCTTACATATTGCATCTGTTTATTATATGAAAACTCTTTTTTAAACAAGTTTAACTTGATACCTTCTATGGTCGTTCTAGTATCTGTCTCTGTATGAGACACTGGATGGTATTTAGTTCTGCCTATCTCGGGTCCCTCCATCTATATAGACAGTAAGCAATTTGAAAAATATAGTAATTTATACACCAGAGAAGACTAATAGAGGAAAAGACTCTGAGAGCAAAAAGCTGATGAGCTCAATAGGACACAGAAAGAGGACTGAAGTGTGGGTTTGTTGTTTTTTTTTAAAGTATATTATGTATGACTCTTTATTACAGCATGCAGTTTTAAAGTATCATCAATTCTTTTACCAGATATTTTAGAAACATACAATTTAAGCTGTTTTTTTGCTTGGTTGTGCTTTACATAGGTATTTACTCTCAATGTCCCAGATGCATTCTACCGCTGCTATAGTCCAACTCTGGAAAAGACAAAAGATAAAGATGCTGTAATGCAAGTGATGGCTGAACAAATTGTTACCTTATGTGCCACGCTAGATGAGAATCCAGGAGTACGATATAAAAGGTGGGGCAAAAATAGTGTTGTATAGTAAAGTTGCTTTCACTTCTAGGGCTTCCCACATTGTTTGATAATAGCTTGAGGCTGCAGCATATTTTCTTTTATTGTGGATTAATTGTTTTTAGTCCACAAATCTGAAATGTGGGATGATAGGAATTTGTGAAGTCTAGGCAGCGCAGGGATTTATATCTCTGTGTGTATTCATATAACAGTAGTTAGTGTATCCTGTTTTGTTATGAACTGCTTGTTTCATGTTTGGGCAGTAGGATGATGCTCTAATATGCTGCATTGTAATACACTGCATGCATAATCCTGTAACTTCTGCTGTTGGTAGTTTTGCAGCTCTGCTTGGCATCAAGGAATTCGTAAATTGCTGAGGCTGATAAGATTAGGATTTCTTTGTAATAGAGCTGTTGAGGAGAAAACCTCTTGAGCTTTGACAGTACAGAGTAGTATCTCTGAAGTCAAAGTAGGCATCTGAAATTGTGCTCAAGAATTGCATTCTGTGGTGTAACATGAAGCAATGCCTTACTCTTTGCAAAGGTAACAAAGAAAGAATTGCTTGACTGTTTTTTCTTTTCTCTTTCTTTTTTCTCTTTTTCTTTCCTGTTCCCCATGTCTAAGTGAGAATTTTAGGTGCTGGGCCATATGCCAGCTAATGTCAGTCTTTTGGCAGAAGCTGTTTCTACTGTGTGAAATACCTGAAGCATTCAAAGAGTGGAATCGTAATGTAAGAGTGAAAATATATTGGAACTACTTAGAATGGAGTTCAGAAACTGCTTGTGAAACCAGAGGATCGATCTAGGGAGTGCTTTCTATTTTAAAGGTAGCATTTTAGTGTTTTGATGAAGAAATTTAAGTTATTTCTGCATGTTTCCTTTTTTTCCCAGTGGACCATCTGATAAAGCCAGCAAACTTGCACAGCTTGTTGAAAAAAATCTTGAAAACTACTACAAAACTGATGAGAAAAGCCAAATAAAGGTAGAAAGTGAACTAAAATGTTTGCTTCTTTTTTTTGTAAGTCTGGGGAAAAAAATAATCTTTGGAATATGTTTGGACAATACGTTCTACTAAACCAGTTTTTAATTATTAGTAAAGGCAACTAGTTGCCATTTAGTTGGTTTTCTGTATGAAAGCAACTTAAAGATAGTAACTGATACAGTAAAACTGTATGTAAGCAAATATAATTTGTGTGATCAAACTAACTGTACTTGGAAAAATTGGCTCTATGATAAAGGGATGATACATACCTGAAGGAAAGTGGATAACACTTGTTTTAACGTCACATTCCATAGGGGTGTGTGTAGAAGGGACTTCACTGCAAAACTGAAGTGTCTCCCATTAAGGAATTTATTGTCCACAAAGATACAGCTTTTCACATAAATAATGTTTTTGATCTGTCACTGCAGATTAAGGCAGCTGGCTAAATGCAGCAGTACGGGGTAAACTGTTCTGATTTGGTGACATTCCATTCTTCTACAGAAATAAACGTACCTGATGCTACTGCCACTCTGCTAAACTCCAAAGTGAAACTTTCAGTTGAATGTTTAGAGATGACTTTTTTTCTGTATTACAGCACAGTGTAGAAAACCTACTCTGAAATACAAACAACACACTTATTTGTGAAAAGTCAGTGGGAGACCTTTTTTTGTGTGGTGTTTTTTTTTTTTTCTTTATACTTTTCGTTTAAGTGAGGTTACTGAATGCATTGCAATGGGCTAAGAGCATTGCCTTAAAATTAGTGTTTAAAACCACTGTGTTCTGGTTATCATTTAAACATTTATTTCTGTTTATGCTGATAAACATTTGGACCATACCTTTTAGGTTTTTTCAGTTATTGTTCCAATAAAAGAAAAATTGCAATATTGTTCCAATATTGCTGTGCTGTAACTTACTGTATATAGATTTAACATGCATTAACTTTATACTGCATGTCTTAACTTTATGTGTATTTGATGGCTTTCTAGGGTAAAACACACTCCCAACTAATAATAATTGATCGTGGCTTTGACCCAGTATCAACTGTACTTCATGAACTCACCTTCCAGGCGATGGCATATGATCTGCTGCCAATTGAAAATGATACTTACAAGCAAGTACTTCTTAAAAAATCTAAACACTTTTTATTCTTGATTATAAAATCAATGGAATTGTTTAGCTGAATTGCACCATAGCAACAGCTAATATTGCTTATATTACATAAGGGATGTTTTGCTTATTATTAGTCTTTCCTCTTGGATTTGTAACTTCCTCTTTTTGTGAACTTCCTCATTTAGTTGAGATTAGGTAGGATCTAATTAGCTTTTTTTGCCAAGCTTTGAGTCTAACAAATTGCATTTTTTTAAAAAACAAAGAACTTTGTACTAGACTTGAAGCAAAACCTTGGTAGTGCATATTCAGATCCTCTGCCTTTTGTATCATATTCTCAACCTTCTTGGCCTAACAAGACAGACAAGACCAGTAATCAAATGCCAAGAAAAAGCTTAGTTATTTTCCAGGAACACTGACTTTTATAGCTTCAGTCATGTAATTTGTGTAGCTGTTAAAATTTACATGTTTCCATCCTACATGCACACTTAGGTAAGCCATGTTCAGTTTATAAGCATTATTTTATCACAATTTGGAATACTGTGGCACTGTTTTGCATAAGGTGCACACTTCACTGTCGAATTGTTCTGACACCAAAGACTTTGCTTTCTCATGACCCACTACAGCAAATTAAACCTAATTGCCTCGTTGTTTAGTTAAGCAAACAGGAATATATATCTTTGTCAGACACACTGAGTGAATATTTTCATAGGAAATGTGGAATGCTATGAATCTGAAATTTGCCGGGTATGAAATTGCAGCAGAGTATGTTTTCTAGGTAGTCATGATCTGACTTTCACAATTAATCTTGTAACTTTTTTTTTTCCTGCTTTCTGGCCGTATACACTGTGTGAGTTTCTGTAAATGTAAAAATGTTACGTACTATGATTGTTATCTTGCTTTATAGGTTTCTTTCTGTTGTTGCAGAAAAGTAATAGCTGGTCTATAATGCCGTGAAGCATGTTTATTGTATACGTGAAGTAATTGGTCCTACTTTATTTTGTGGGTGAATGGGACTTAATTTTCCTTCAGTTACAAAATGTCTTGTAGTAGATATAGAAAGCTGCACTTAGCAATATCAATTATTCTGTGCACAATTTGCATTTGAAGACAAAGGGAAGTTGACATTTGGAAGCTGAAGAGAAATTGAGGTGCGCGTAAATGTATGATTGAAATGCTATTTACTGTTGGTTTAAAAGAGCGTCCAGAAGCTATTGCCCCAAAGAATCATTCTAAAATTCATCTGCTGCTTCTATTTATGTTTTATCAGGCAGGAGCTTGGCTTATAAGTGAAAACCTGTGTATGTTACTGCAGTTACCGTGTATGTTGATTAAACCAGAACAATTAATATTCTAACAAGCTATGAGAATGATCGGGGCGGGGGGGGGAACAAACCACAAACCAAAGAACTGTCTGAATTTTCTCTTGGAAGATACAAAACAGAAGGACCTGCTGGGAAGGAACGGGAGGCAATTCTGGAGGAAGATGATGAGCTCTGGGTGAAGATTCGTCACAAGCATATTGCAGATGTGATAGAGTATGTGAATAAATAACAAAAACTAGTTAAAAATGCCAGTTTTGTAAAAGTTTATTTGAGAGGGAATGTATTTGAGCTGTTAAGAAAGTAGAAATACAGGCAGTAGCGAAGGTGATTTGCAATATAGACTGCAACCTGGTAAATAATCGATGCCAGGAAGAAAACATACTTTCAAAAATCCAGTATGTATAGAGGTATGCAGTTTAACTAATATTAATTTAAATTTTTGAGGAAAGTGGAAATAAAATTATTTTCTGGGAAGTATCTTCAGATCTTTTAAATCTGAAGGGATTACTTTGCATAAAGTACTAGCACATTACTGCATCAAATGACATTATCCAAGTATCATAAACAGAATGTTTAACTTCAGTTTCCTGTGTCAAAAACGCTCTCTCCTCTGAAGGAGACCTCTATTTGAAGCTTTTACTTTCATTCAGAAGTTCTTCTTACACAGTTCTTTTAAGACTTTAAGCAAAGATCTTAAAAGATTTAAGAACTGTGATGCTGTTGCATTTGATTACTTTCGTTTGGGTTTTTTTTCAGGGAAATACCAAAACTTTTGAAAGAAGTTTCATCAAAAAGAAAAGCAACAGAAGGAAAAGTAAGTTGTTTAATGTAATGTTGTTTTTCCTAGTAATTTATTTATTTTTGGCTGATCAGATCTATGTAATTCATGGGCCTATTACAGAAACCAAGGCTTATGTCGATGGCAAGTTTTTTGGGGGAGGGGAGCAAGGCTACAAGAGGAAGGGAAATAAGGATGTTGAATAGTGGGGGGGAAATTTTTCAACTTGTATCACTTCTTCACAGTTATCAATATCTGCTTTGTCCCAATTAATGAAGAAGATGCCACACTATCGTAAAGAGATTAGTAGGGTAAGGGGTCTTTTGTAACTACAACTTCATGATAAATCATTTTGTATGCTATAACTTTCTGTGTTATTGAAGTCTAGTTTTATGCAGTCATTTTCCTGTTGTGTGCTATATAACTGTTCTCCAAATTAATATGTTCGCCTACTGTAAAACTTTGAGAAGAAAACTTGTTTCCAGGTGTTTCGTTTTAGTTTAAAAAAAATACCCCACAAAACAACCCAAAACACTTACATTATTTGTGTGCTTTGAGGATTGAAGATAACATAGCTGTTTAATGTTTTAAAAGGTATTAACGGGGCTCAATCTTTAAGTGAAGGCTTAAACACAGAAAATGCGTGATGGTACTGAAGGACAGTAGAAGGATTGATTCTTGTAACCAGTAAAAATGATTGCCTGATGTGTTTTTTTAAAAAAAAAAAAAACAACAAACAAACAAAAAAACCCCAAACCAAAAACAACCAAGTTATGGCAGCTTGTGATTTTTATCTTTTGTTTTTTTTTCTTCTAGCAAGTTGTCCATCTTAACATAGCAGAAGATTGCATGAACAAGTTCAAATCTAACATAGAAAGGCTCTGTAAAGCTGAACAGGTATGTTTAAAAAAAAACAAAAAAAAAAACCAAACAAACAAAAAAAAAAACCCAAAACAACCCACAAACCCAACAACAACGTGCTGCAAATGTGGCTTTTTTTGTTTGCAGGAATAGATGCCTGTTTTTAACTGACAAAAGTAGTGTGTCTCTCGACTTCTTTTTGCGATGACTTTTTTGAGTTAGTAGTATTAAAACTAAGTGAGAGATACAAGGCTCTTACTCTGTCAATAAAAGAGATGCTTTTAGAGTTTTGGTTTTTTTTGCCTTTGAATCTGGCTGATTTGTATAAGGATCATCTCTGTGTTTTCTTTGTTCAAAACTCCTGTGAAGTTGCCATACTATGTTCTGCAAAAGGAAGCCCTTTTAAAATGTCTGGGAAAAGCACGTGTTAGGGTGAGGCGTTACATTGTACTACCAATCTCAAGTTAAAAACTGTAATTTATATTTATGTGAATTCTAAGTAACAATTTTAAATGTTTTGAGTGTCATGTAGTGTTGTTTAATGCTGGTAACTGTTGAAATAATTGTGTCAAAAACTTTTCATGCTGAGTTTAAATTGATGCAGCCTGATGGTTTCCTGAAACCAATGGTTTCATAAAAATGCATTTCAGACCACACAGAACAGTGCTTTTTTTTTTTAATGACTACTCACTAAAGTAACTTCTTTTTTTTTTTTTTTTTTTTAAAAATTCAGGACTTGGCTCTTGGAACTGATGCAGAAGGTCAAAAAGTGAAAGACTCGATGAGAGTCCTCCTTCCAGTTCTGCTCAACAAAAGTCATGAGAGCTATGACAAAATTAGAGCTATTCTCCTGTATATCTTTAGCACAAATGGTATGATAAGCTACCCTGTTTTGTTTTTTTTTTTTCCTCAGTACTACGAAATTCAGCTCAAGTTTCGGGATAGTCCGGTATTTTCAATGAACTTACGCATCTGTATTGGAGTTGATGGCGGAGTGTGAAAGAAATACCGTCCATCCTCTGTAGCTTCTCTTCTCTCAAATTAGTAGCAAAGATGCTATTGATCAGGAGTTAAGAGATGCAATACAAGTGCAAATTCATATAGTGTTTTAGCATCACTCCTGTGCTTGGATGCATGCAACAGTTAAATTTTCTTTTTCACATAGTATTGAAGCTGCTAAAGGGGGGAGTTCCATGTCTGTTGCATCCTGAAAATGAAGTAAATGAGGAAGAATTTGTAGTAGAGGAGGAGGAAATTGATAGAATGGGGTCTGAGGAATCCATAACAATATTGAATTTTGGTCTCAAAAATGGACCATTAAACAAAATTTTATCTAAAACGTGTTATTATGTTAAACTTAGACTGGCCAAACAAAAAAACCATAAAAATCCTGGACTAAGTAACAGCCCAGAATGTGTGAGACAAAATTGGTCTTACTCACAGTCACGTGGTAATTAAGTTGTGTGTTTTCCTTATATCAAAGGAACTACTGAGGAGAACTTGGACAAGCTGATCCAGAATGTACAAATAGAAAGTGATAGTGATATGATAAGAAATTGGAAATACCTTGATGTTCCTGTTCTCTCTTCAGTAAGAATATATTTATTTTGTAATTTCCTACAACCCAAGCACTTGTCTACAGCTCTTTCAGCAACTCTTAGGAGTATTATTCAGGTCTCTCTTTTTGGGAAGTGGGCAATTACTAGGAATTCTTGTTTTTATGATGTGTCTAAGTGGTAAATCCTTTAAATAATTAACATGAATGATTTTCAAAGTAAGATGCATATAATATTCCCTCAAATCATCAGATGGTGACTTAAGCTGGTTGGTTTTGGAAAGTGCTGGCTTACTCAGTTCCTTGTCTCTGAAAATAGTATTTCTAGTGTATGCTGAATTCTACAGGTATTAATTGTTCTTGTTGTTGTTGTTACTATTTCTTTAAAATTTCCTACTGATTTCCCCCTCTCCCCCCACCTGCTGCTAACTGGGAATAAGTTTCAAAAATCCAAATACGCTATATAATACAATCATGTTTTGAAAATCTTTTCAGTCTGCTGCACAGCAGCATAAACACCCAAGAAGGGACCGTTCTTCTGAAGAAACTTTTCAGCTTTCTAGGTGGACGCCTGTTATCAAGATGTTATGGAGGTAAATTTGACCAACTGGTTAATTCATGGGTGCAGTGCAGAAATTTACTCAAGCGAGCAGTTATAGCCAATCTTTTGGAATTCCATAGTATCTTGAGTTACTTTAGTTAAATAGATCACTTCTAGTCTATTTGTAGTATAGAATATTAGACCGCTGTGTGTTAGCAATGCTTTTTATTGGAGGTCATTTTAAAGGTGAAGCAAACGAAAGTGAAAACAAAAAGTCTTTTTGAACACCTTCTCCTGTGATTTGGCAGTGTTTTGTGTAATTTAAAGATCTTGATTTTTTTTCTCCAGTGGGTCTTTAAACTACAATTCAAATCTAAACTGTAGATTGGCAGAGGGTGAAATGTTCCTTGTCAGAAGTGTTGTTGCTCTGTTCTTAAATCTCTTCTTAAGCATCGGTTAGTGACTGATGTCAGACAGAACAGCAAGTTCACTGGACCTTTAGTGTGACCCAGTGCTGTCATTCGTAGATTCTTGGTGACTTTCACACATTCATTTGTGTCTTCGGGGACCCTAACTTCTCTTGTATACTGCTATAGAGAAATTAAATGTTAGGGTAGTTACCAATGAATACACTAGTGAAACCTGAACAGTTAAATCAATACTCTGTTTATAAAAGAAAGCATATGTAATCCCTATTCCTTGTGATATACAAAAGCCTTATCATAACTCTTAGTGTTATGTGGTCTAGCGTTCTGTTACACATGCTTGTTGTTTGTGAGATGCTGCTTACGATTGGTTGTTCTAAGAAATTGCATGTGCTGGCATTAAATTCCAGTTAGACATCCCTACTGAAAGTTAAAACTTGATGAGTTTTAGGTCTCCGTGGCTGTTAAAAGTGGATTTTTGTTTTGCCCTTTAGGACGCTATAGAAAACAAACTAGATTCAAAAGACTGGCCTTATTGTTCCCAGTGTCCTCCTACCTGGAATGGTTCAGGAGCAGTAAGGTAAATTGTTTAATTTTCTTGAAACATAGTTTTACCCATTTCACAGTACATTTGTCATGTACATTCTAAAGTGTTACAAAAGTGTGGCTTCCTAAGCAGTGACTAACATATATAAGGTAATGTTAATGTGTAAAACCTATATTTTTATTTAATCTAAAACATGGTGAAATTGGTTGTTAGCTTAACTTTTCTATAGCTTTTTATTTGGAGTATCTCCCTTTTGCTTCAGAATTAGAAATAACATTTCCATATTACCAGAATGAGAAGTTTAAACCGCTGATCTTTTTAGTGTGAAATAGTTTCAGGGATGGATTAGCAGTATACTGTGACTGAGCAGAAAGAATGTTTCATTTCTTCTGAAAGTTGTTTCTGCTGTGATAGTGGTGGTGTCATTCTTGAAGTTAATGACTTCAGTAAGTTAAATTCAACTTCTGTAGGCTCTCTCATTAGGGAATATGGGCCTGCTAGATATTTGACACCTGTTGTCAGTGGATGGTTTAGAGAAGTCCAGAAAAGTTGGAGGTTACGAAATGAATTCTCTGCTAATGAATGTGAAATGGTGTGTTCCCTGTATTTGCATATTTACTAAGCAGCACTAAGAGGTGACTTTTGGAAATGTTTTTTTTAGCTCACTAATTCATACTGTCCCTTCTTTCCCCCTTTTTAATCCCAGTAGCTCTTGAACCTCGTGACCAATACCTGTCAGTTTGACAGCTTTCTGGTAGTGTTATTTAAATGATGAGGCAGCTGAATAAAGATGAGAGTGTTTCTATCACAGGAATGCTCATTGCGCTAATCAGATGCTGGAATTCTTACGGAGGGAAATGTTATACGTAGCCTACATGTGGCAGATACACTTGAATTGGAATTTGTACCTTACTAAATAAAAGACAGATGATACGGATACACAGCCTTAGGAAAATAGTTTTATTACTTCCACTGCTTAACCAAACTGTTGGTGTGTCCTTATATTCCTGGATACGCGCTGTGATGATCAGCGCAAGGGAACACTAGGGCAAGTCCCTGTACATTGTAACTGGATCTCTGTCTCACAGGCTGGTGAAATTTGGGAATCTTTCGGGGACCCTAGCAAAGAGAGATCAGGACTGCAGATGACTTAATCTAAATCTGCAATTCCTATATGTGTGTAGAAAGTATATTCTAAGAACTTTATTTTTTTGTTCTTAACTATCTGAATCTTCTTTGATAACAGTCAAATTTTTTTTTAGAGAGTCTTTTGATGTTTGGAGGCTGAAAAAAAAAATTAGACTAGCTTTTTCAAATGAACAACGCCACTGGAATTGCTAGCGTGCAGAACTAAGCTGCTCAGTAGAAGTCCTTTGTGTGTGAGCTGTGTGCAACAAGGATTTTTGCTTTACATTTATTTTCCCTCTTGTGATAAACTGAATAATTTTTGAGTAAGGTGCTAACTTGTTTTGTTTGAAATTCTTTAATTATCAATTTGTGTAAATTCTTTTGCTGAAATTATAATCAAACCGTGAACCGCATGACAGCAATTGTTACTGCTTAAGTGTATAATTTTTACCCAAATTAATCAGTAAGCTATATAATGTCATCTTTTGAAATTCCTTACAGTGCGCGCCAGAAACCTAGAGCTAGTTACAAAGATGAGCGAAAGAGTAGTGCAAGACTGATTATATTTCTGATTGGAGGAATGACATATTCTGAGATGCGCAGTGCTTATGAAGTTTCTCAAGCCTACAAGTCCTGTGAAGTTGTTATTGGTAGCTTCTTCTGGGAAAAGGGTGATTTGTAGGGCTTTACTACATGTGTTCCTGGAAAAACGTAAGGATATTTTTTCTTACATTCCCTAAATTGGTTCAGTAACTAATACTGTATTTTTTAAAACTGCATTTAGAAGTATCTTTTCAGTTTATCTAAATTGCAGTTTATCTAGATTGACAAAATATTAAGGACAATAATACAGAAGGATCATCACGAATTACGTTTGAGAAACATGTCATTGAAGTAGCCTGACGTATAGCAAAAAGGATTTAAGCAGATGTATATTTGCATTACAGTTTCCTCACAAACTTTTTGCATCTGCCTGTGCTTTACTTGCAGCTACACTTAATACTCTCATTGCTTTGAAGTAGTAGGGGGGCTGGCAGAATAGTGTAAGATTAATCTCATCGGGAGGAAGGGAAGAAAGTATTTTTTTTCTTAAAAACAAATAAAAAACATAAAAAAAACCCCCAACAATACCTAAACAAAACAAACCCAAAAAAACTTTTTCAGTGTAGCTCAGTTGACTTTGCAACCAACTTCTAGTTCTTGTCATGGTTTCTTCAGAGACTTTACAGAAACCACACCATGATTTATAGCTTTTCCCCTGAAAACTGGAGTAATCTCCCTAATCTTAAAGTTCAGCAGTAAATGCATGAATTACCAGCTGGGGTAGTAATCTCTCAGTTAATACTTCAGAGGCAGCAAATGCTTTTTCCATTAACTGCTCTGCATCAAATAATCATTTCCTGAAATGCTGTTTAAATTTAGGTGCTAAAACATTTGCATATGTGATATATCAAAACAGAGTTCCTAGATACAGAACCTTACCAGAGACCTGTATCCGTCTGCAGTGGCAGCTGGTGTCCGGGTGCAGGGTCATCTAAAGCATTCTAAATTGCTTGAGATGCTTATGTCTGGCAATTAAATTTAGTCTTGAGTTTCAAAAAGGATTAAATCTATCTACCATAATTTTAAATAAATAAATACTTTTCCCTAAAGCAATGACAACCTTGATTCTGAGATCTAGAGTCTGTTAACTTAAAATAGTGGGGCATGTTGTAGGTGTGTTTGCGTGTGTTGTTGTTGTTGTTTTTTGTTTTGTTTGTTTATTTTTCATTTGCTGGTTTAGTTGGTGGTGGTTGAGGTAGGTTTAACGCTGGTCCTGGTTTTGAGTTGCAATGGAAAGACCAGGATTACAGGAATGTAGTTTAACAAGACCTGTTTCTTCATCTGAGACTTGTTTACAAAACCATGTTTAGTGTAGGTCACTCTTTCACTGTAATATCTGGCACTAATGACAGTCCCATCTTCCCTTTTTGTTTAGAGGTGATTTTGGTAGTTCTGTTTGTAATCCTGATTTCTGAGGGGAAGGTGATAACTTCCAAATTTCCATGCTGCTTACTGCAAGATGAAAAACTTTCTGTATTCCTGATTCAGAACTTCAGGAACATTAGCCCATTCAGATTGACACTACTAAAACTCGAGGTTCAATACAGCCCTAACAGTTATGAGTTCCCTTATAACTGTAGGGTGACCCTTCACGGCAAAAGTTACAATCACTCCCTATGAGAACAAGAGAGGTAGTTGCGTACTCCTGAAGAATAATAAAGATTCTCTTTGCTCCAGGCTTGAAATCTGTTGCAAATTTTTCAAGGAAATGTCAGTCAGTAAAAGCCAGTTTTCTGTAACTGATATTTCTCTGGAAAACTACTGTTTATGACAATCTTTAATCCAGATGATTTATTGATTCTAGGATAACGTCTGTTGTTAACTCACCCTTTCACACAACGGGCAGATTTCTTGCAGGCTGGGACAGTTGTGTTGAGTGAAGTTGGCCCAGGTTCAAGCCTGTGTTTCAAACCAGGCAGAGCAGGGACTTGAAACTCGTATCCAAAGTACGAGTCCTAATCTGGATGTCTTAGTGTGTGGAAGAGGGACACTACCTACCTAATGGTGACACTTACATTTATATGGTAATGCATGAAAAAACTTCGAACTGTTGTAACTTTCAGTTTCCCAGGTACAGTAAAAAACACTGGCATGTAACCAATTTATTATTTTTTTTTAAGAGGGAATGTCTGAAAGTCAGAATTTCAGACTGGTATAGTTAATATTTATGTTCTTTGTCAGGTTCTACTCATATTTTGACACCTAAAAGACTACTGGATGAAGTAAGAGCCTTAGTAACCGAAGGATATGGTCTGCCACTAAGGATGAATAGAAATGATGATGTTTATGATGCATTAGGAAAAGACAAATAGTGTGTACATTCTTAGGGAACTGACTCTTCTAAATACTGTACCAGGACACTACATGGTTCTGACTACTGGAATGTCATTTTATAATTTAAATTTGCTGCTTTTTGTGGGAGTATAAGGCAGAGCAGAGGGAAAACTCAACACGTGTGTTTCTTAGGTTGCATTTAGTATAGATAGTGTTACACTGTAAGTGCTTTTTCAAAAGGGCATGTTCATTCCTACAAATTATGCTAAAAGTTATCATGATTATATATAAACGGAATTGTTTTTGAGAACTGTGAAACCTTTCTATAATAGAGTTTATTTCTAAAATGACTGAATTCAAAAGGGCCTAGGCTCTTAGGTAGAGGCTTCAGAAGAAAATTGTAAATAGGGTTTATGTTAAAAATATTTCACACAAGTGCAATGTCTCAAGCTGTAATATATTCTGTAAAATAACTCACTGAAAATTCTTTAAATATATGCAATTGTGAAAAATCAAGTTTTTTGATGGTGGTGGGTAAAGTAGAAAGTTAATCACGGAAAGTACTAAGTTCTAATTTCAATAAATAACTTTGGAGAACATACTGTCAACTGTGCACTGAAGTACACTTTGTATTTAAGTGTATACAGGGATTATTACTAAAGTTTTTCAAAAAAGCCTTAATTTCTTACAAATTTCCTTATGATTGTGTCTACATAGTCTGTCTGTTTTATAAGGTGAATTGCCTGTGATACAAGAGTTACAAAATTTTAAGCATCAATTGTCTTTTTGGGGGAAGTGGGGGCAAGGGAAAGGGAGAGGAAAAAGAACAGAAGCAGTTGAATCTTTCAAATGGCTTGGTAATTAAAAAAAGAAAAGCAAACCAAATACCAAACCTGATGCGTTCTAGAGAATTTACTGTTTTCTTCTACTTTATTACATACTAAGAAATATATAAACTTGTGTTGAAGGGGAATCAAATAAATTCAAAACTGTATTAATTCTGTAATACTGGTAATGTTTAGATTTGTCTTAGAAATTAAAGTGTTAACTTACTAACCTCTTACGGGATGTTGTATTGTTGTGCTGTGAAATGTTGGTTTGCTGTATGTAGAATCTAAGAGAAATGTCATAATGAAAAAAGAATAGATTACTCACGGCTTTTTATTTACGTGTTTCCAGCTGTAAGGGTATTCTGCATATTTACTTTGCAGAAAGGTTGGTTTTGTCTCTTTTCCCTTAATTTTGCCCTGAGGTTAACTAGTAGGTTGAGGAGAACATCTTGCTAGGTGAGTTCATTCAAAGTTAATTAGAAGGTGGAAAAAGGTCAAATTTCCAGTACTACATCAGAGAGGAATGAAATGGGAGATCATTATGTAACAACTCTAAAATGTTGCAGGACGTGGGGCATGGTGAGGGTAAGTGGCTGTAGCTTTCAAATGCACCTATGCAAGTTCGGCATCTATCGTATACTGACTTAATTTTCAACAGTAATACAGGAAAACACCCTTTTTAATTTAACTTAATTTAGTAGATTTAACTTTAATTTAGTAGAAATATCTATAATGTTTTATGAATTCTAGTTTCTAACTGTAAAAATCCAGAATAGAAGTACTTATTAAGGAATGCAGTGTTCAACATTTTCTTACTAAAGATGCACACTTTGAAATCAGTATTAAACATTACGCTTAAATGTACTCCTTACACTTTGGCAAGAAGAACCCAAGGTCAGTGTAAAAACTATATGTAGTTGCAGACATTTTTTTCTATTCCAAAGCTTAAAAGCAATAAATACAGAACAAAATAACTGATATCAAAGTATCCTACTTAAGGACTGAAATGATGTATTTCATTAGTATATAAAATCCACTATATTAATGTTTATTCGTTGCATAGATATGAGAAATACCAGCTTGAAAATGTTAGATTACTTTTGCATGTTCAGCAATTAGACTTTCTCCAAGTGTCTGCTTTAGGCTTAAGTGCTATCACCAGCTCAAATTTGATAGCTGATAAATATAAGACTAAGACTTTGAGTTTTGGAATCCATTGCCCACTTTTTCCAGAAGGCAAAGACAAACCTTATTGTAAAGGTGCGTTAATAGAGATGCTTTAAGATAAGAAATGGGGACAGCAACATGTAGCCCGAAGCAGCTCCTGGTTTTTCACAGGAGCTTGTGAAGGAAGGGAGGGTGGGGAGGGGGGGAGATTCTTCTAAAGATGTTTATTTTTTTTTCCCCAAGGATCTTCTCGGCTTACTTTCTTATTCTTGATCGAGAATTGTTTTAACAAGAATGGCAAAGAGTTGTATCACGATAAACATCTGCCCCTGTAACAAGGGGTTACGGTAACAAGGTATATTATAATTTTGAAAGTTCCTGTTTTCATATTATACATATCTGTTTTCATATTATACATTTTAAAATAGATACCTATCGTGTATGTGTGGGCCCAGATTCACATAAGCACAGATGTTCTGATTACCCTAGATAATAAAGATATATATTTCCAAGTGCAGCTTATTTCTTAAGTTGAACTTGGACAAGATTCAGAGATGACTAAGAGGAAAATCAAAGGTATGGAACAATTGCCATGTCAATAATGGCTAGAATAGGATCCTTGATCAAGGAGGGGGAAAAGTTGATGCAGGAGTATGTGCTGGAAGCCTCAAAAAAAATCATGCTGGCGTGCAGACTGAAGAGACAGACACATCACCTCCTGTTCAGTGTGTGAAGTTAACACGTGAAACTTGCAGTTGTCAAATCCAAAACAAAAGGACCTTTAGCATCTGAGATCTGATAAGGTAAGAACACCACGTGGAAGAAACGGACAATTTAATTGTTAGGAATACATAGTCAACAAATGGTATTACTCAGTCAGTGAGACATGCAAGGAAGTATCTTAAAAACAAACAACTCTCATGTAGGGCACTCTAGAACCAAAATACATATGTTAACTATGACTTGGTATGTTACCATGATGCTTATAGAGTCTTGGGTGCAGAGGCTGTTTCCTTTGTTGGTGTGCTTAAGCAGCTGCTGTTAAGGTGTGGGAAGAAAGTATATGTAGTAATAACTGAGATTTATTCTCCTATTTGGGGTGGGGGAGAAATAAAAAGTCAAAAAGCTATCCTTGCTTGTTTAAGCCGATTTTTTTTTTTTTTTTTTTTGTTAAGCTGTCTTAAGTGAATACTTAGAGAAGGTAAGTGTATACAGTAGCAGGGGTTAGCCAACATTCTAAAGACTTTCAGTAGAATTAGTAACTTGTTTTCTAGTTCTGAGACTTAAGTGTAAATACGTGGAATGCCAATATGCTCTGTTTTCGTTTAGTACTGATAGTTACAGTTACTGGCAAAGTCAGCTAGCTGGCTTTCTTATCTCTGTCATTTTATATATGCAGAAATAGTGACACTTCAGAATCAACTAGCAAAACAATATAGCCTTGAAACTGGGTAATTAAAGCTGTTTTCTTTAACTTTAGCTAGATCTTCTGAAACTGCTCGTACCATTCGTTCTGTGGCTTTCTTCAGACTGTCGCTGTCTGTATGGCATGATCCAGAGTGGAACTTAAAATCTGATGGGAAAAATAAAATACAGCCTTGTAATACTGAAGGCAAATGTTTGCCTTCAAATGACGTTCTTTGTTTCAGTATATGAAACATAATTCCAGAAGTAAGATCCAGGGCTACTTTTCTGTCCCTTTCACCATTTATACAGGGACTAAGCTGCATAAAAAGTCTGTAACACGCTCATAAGAAGTAACATACTAATACATAAGCTAAAACTTCCTCCTGTCTTATCCTCAAATGGACTAGACATGCTTAGATTGTAAAATCAACAGTGCCAGAAGTGTTCAACAGTGCCATGATGTGAGGATGTACTCTTCCTGAGATAGTTGTGTGGCTTTTAATTTTTCACTTACATTTGCATTGGAATCACTGGCATTTCTGTTTCTGATGTTGATTGCAGATTTGCTTCGGGCAGACTTTTTGCTGGGTAAGTATTGATGTGAAAGGATAATTTTATCATAAGTGCTTGAATAGCAGGTTTTGGCAGCCTCAAAGTTTTGCCTAAAGATAATATATATAGAATAAAATAAGAACAATTTTAGTAAGCAAAGAATTCCAAATGATGAATTAAATATATACAGCTGATAGCATACACAGTTGCAAGTTAATTTAGAGTGAATAAAACTTTCATTTAATTGTAACACACAATCTGTCATAACTTGTGTTACATCTGTACTGCAGTAAGACACAAAACATTCCAGGGTGCAGATTCAGGAAGTCTCTCATAATAGCATCATGTTCTTGGTGCTGTAACCTTCTTTTACAGAGTGGTCGGTACCATTGATTCTCAGTGCAGTGCGTACTTCAGGCCATTACTGCTCTCAAAAACTATGATAACAAAACTTGTCTGAGTTTGTCTAGTCTGTGCTATAGTTAAGAATCCATTTTACACTCAGACTCACAGTGTAATTTCATGTTAGAACAGTTAAAAGTAGGGCTGTTACTATAAAGAAATAGTGGTAGCAACCAGAATTGTTTCTTAAATAATACAGACTGCTTCTTGAATCTGTGAGCAGGAATATCCTCTTAATGAAGGGAGATATTTTTAAATTTTATTTCTCTTACTAAATGTGTCAGCTAAAGACGTCCAGATATTGACACTCATTAAATTAGAAGATTGAAGACTACTATAAGAATTATTTACGCTTGCTTTAGGGTAACATATTTTAACTCTTCAGTAAATCTCATATACAGCATGCGCTCCACTAAAGAGAAAACATTCCTCCTGCTTATGATCCTGGTGACTTTTTTTCCATGCTGATCTTCAACAACAGCATTTTCCGTTTTGTACTACATAGTTACTGCTACAGCTTACCTTTCAGAAAGTCTGTTTACAAGTTCATGTGGCTGCTTATTTTTTTGAGCCTTTTGAGTGGAGATTCTCTTCTGTAAATAAGCTGAGTTATGAGGCCATGTTTAAAACAAAAGCAAAAAAATTTTTTTTCCATATATTTAACACTTTTCTCTATTTAGATAAGTAAAAAATCAAGTACCTATTGCTGCTGAATAAAACTTGAATGTGTTAAGATTTTTTGCAAATGAGGACAGATTAACCTTTGAATTTGCTGTTGGATTTAGTTCTATGACAAATTATATGCAGATTATATTCATTTTCATACAGTGAAAGACTGCAGGGGGAAGTGTAGAATAATCAGATTCTCATAATCCTAATAATTACATGAATACTACTTTGATTTGTAGCTTACAGTATGTATATAGAGAAGTAGCTAATTTCTACTTCGTTTCCACTGTTGAAAAATTCCTATTTTCTGAGTGTAATTTCTTCCTACAGTATAGAGAGAGGAGTCTGAGATAAGTGAATTTAAGAGCTAGATGTTCAGCTTTTAATTTTTTTTTTAAATTAGACTTCCCTTGGCTTTTTATGTCACACAATTTGCATGTAGAGCTGGAATTTTTTTAGTACTTGTTTACACTGCATTAGGTAACAGCTAGGACTGACAAAGTTGGCACAGTAATGCCAATATTCTTCCATGTGGCCCTGCAAAATGAGATATTCCTGTATAAATGAAATACAGAAGGGACTCCTCTCATAAGAACCAGAGAAGGTTAAAGCTCTCATGCATGGGGATTAAACTTCGCGAGGTGTGTTAAAGGTGCATTTGCTGATCTTGCTCTGCAAGATCGGTATGCTTGTGTTTAGCTGTGTTACTAATTGCTTATACTAAATTAAATTTGGCCTGATGTGTGTGCAGTGTGGCTTTCTGCCCCTTAAAACCTAGCCTGTGATTGGTAATTATTCAGTAACACATCATACTTACAGGTTGAACCAGAACTTTTATTTTTACGTAGGGCACAAGTCTGAACAGACTCTTTGTAATTCCTGAGTTTAAATTTATCTCTGCTTCCTCTAGGACTTCTGTACCTAAGTCCTGAAACAAAGACATGTTGTTTAGAAAAACAAATGCTATAAACAAGAATATTTTTGTGTAATTTTAATATTTTTGCAATCAGTATACCTTTTCTCTCTCCACATAATCTTGCATTGAATGTTTTGTAACTTTCAGTCTCACAGTTCACAAGTTCTTGCTTTGTGAATCGTAAGAATCATAGGCTGAGATGTCTTCTGAATCGCTGCCTAAAATCCCAAAAATACATTAAAAATGTCTGAAATAAAATTTTGGCCTGTGTACCTAGGTAATTATTAGCTTTCAGCACCATAATTTCTGAGCCCTTAGCTGTCATTAATGCTACTGCAATTTAAAGAAGTACTTCTTCCTCCTTTTTACAGGTGGGGATTGAGCTTTAAAGATTGACTTTCAGCCCTGACTATAAGCCTTAAATATAGATTTTCTTTTGTGGTGATGTTTGTTTTCAGTCCCAGAACTGTTGGGGTTTTTTTTGTCTTTGTTTTTTTTTTTTAAAAAGAGCTCTCCATCTTCCTGTCCTTAGATTCTTGTTTTGAAGCTTGAGATTCCAACAAGTTGAAGTGTTAATGAAAAAATGCAGCCTGAGAGGAATGTGACAAGAGAATTTGGGGAGGATCTGATACCGCACTGCTTTAGTTATTTGCACAAACCAGTACTAATAATAACGTCCCCAGTGTATTATATTACAGTGAAAGGATATCACAGAGAAGCCAAGGACAAAAGGTAGATCAAAGGTAAGAATAACCTATGTATTCAGACTTAAAACTGAATCTAGGACAGCTCATGCTATACTCTTAGTTATTGGGTAATAACAACTTCAGTATTCTGCAGTGGAAAGATAAAATTGGGATGCCCAAAGAGAAACAAATGCTGACAGATACTTAGTGAAACTCCAAGAGCTGGAGTCTTGGGTGACTTGACAGCTGACTTAACTAGTTCACAGTAGCCCACAGCCTGTGTGGGCTCTAGTTTGGATTCAGTGAGATTATATTATTAGGAGCTGGACTAAGTATTTCTGGTCTGTGTCAACCCTGAATGGATCAAAGATTTAGGAAAACTTTTTTTCCTTTTTTTTCATGCAGAATAAGAAAGTTGAATCCAAAAATGAAAAGTGGAAGTACCGATATGAGATGTTTGTCATCAAGTTTGGAATCTCCTAGGGCATGAAATAAATGCACATAAGGAGAAAAAGCAAAATCCAAGCATTGTGTGCACACCACTGTTACGCTTTTGAAAATGTTAGTAGTGGTAATATTTGGAAACTTATCTAAAAAGGTGAATTAGAATTATAGCGTAATTCAGGTTGGACAGGGCTTCTGGAGATCATTTGGCCCAATCCCCTCTCAAAGCAGGACAAACTTAGGTGAAGTTGCTTAGGACCCTGTCCAGTTGAGTTTTGAATATCTCAATATTTTTAAGGGTTTTGAGTATCTCAATGTGGAGATGCCACAGCCTCTCTAAGGAAAACTGTTTCAATGTTTGACTAGACCCAGAGTTAAAACTCTTTTGCTCGTATCTAACTGGAAATTCTGTTGCAGCTTGTCTGTTGCCTCTTGGTCTGTCACCGAGACTTCCAAAGTGAATTTGACTTGGTGTCTTCTTTAGTCTCCTTTTTATTCTTAGTGTCTTGTGCTAAGCAGTAACATCTGTTAAAACTACAAAACAATTTTCATGCTGCTGAGATATGACAGAATTGTATTTCTTAACAGGATTCAATGGCAAGCATAAGCACAGTTTTCACCTTTGTATGCCACCACTACTTACTCAGGTTGGTATCTGATAAATCAGTTGGTTTTCTCTGAATGAAGAGTGAACAAGTTCCAGTTTTCCTTTCCTGGATGTTGGTATTTCTTTGAGCATGAAAACAGAATGATACCTTAATTGTATCTTAATACCTTTATGATGAGCCGTATGAGCATGTTATGTTAATGTCTGAGCAGTTCTTATTTGAGGAGAAAGCAGATTTACGCATAGAAAGAACTCTACCTATATCAATTATCTGAAAAGGGGGTAAGTAGAAGCTTAAATTAAAAATTAACCAAATGCAAAATAATGACCCCTGTAGTTAAAGGACACATTCTGACAAAAGAACCCTGACTTACCAGAGCTGTTAAACATGCTTAAAAGTAGAGGTCTTGATAATCACATCTTTAAATAGCAAAGTATGAAATCCTATGTATTTATATGTGTGTTCACATATGTTCCATCAAAATATTATCAATAGTAAGGATGATATGGTTTCTTAGTAACTTTGAGCTATTCAGTCTTTAATTTTACTTCCTTTAGGTAATTAGAGGAATATTTGAGATGTACCTTCTGACAGAACAAGAACAAAGTTCCTTGTTTGCCTTATTTGACATGTATTTTCATCTTAAGGCATATAGTATTGTCAGACTTATTGGGAAAATTTTCCCCCCATTCGTGAAAAAAATGATCAGAAGATAGAGCTAACTTTCCTTAAATGACAGAGGGAAAAAATGGAAGCTAGGTGAGTTTCACTATGTAAATATTAACATCTACTCTGTAAAATAATCTGAGAGCATATTTAGATGGGTATTACTGTGTTCTACACTGCATGTAGTATATGATCTAGCTTTGGACAGAGATTTAACTTGCCAAAATTTTGAATTCCAAAATAGCCCATGTGGAATTACTTTATCACAGTGACATCTCTGTAAATGAAACTTAGTTTGACCGCTACACTTGAAATACGTGCAGATGTATCAATATGCTCTCCTTGCAGGCCTACCAGATTAGTTCATGACAATGATAATTTCAAATATTTTTCATTGCTGAACACTTTGCATCCCAAATTGGGATGCTGACGTGTATGGCTTAATAGTGAACAAAGACAAAGGCTCTTCTCCTAACACGATATTAAAATAACTCTGTCATTTAAGACCATAAACTGTATATTGGTCCCCTGAGATAGGCTACCTTGTAATATGAATATAATCCTCTCTCTAATAAAATTGATGGGAGTTTTTCCATTTCTCTGGTGGTCTGCTATATTGCATATGTTATGTGATTAAACTTGAAACTGATGACAAACTTGAAAACAGATCATCCTCTCATTTTATATGTATTAAAGACATTATTCAGTGTTTCATGCAGAGTTCAGTACAGAGACGTATCAGTGTACATGCATGTATCTCTTCACTTAGCTGTAGAAAACCATGTCTATGACTAACCAAAATACGTAATACAATTACCCTTTCATACTTTCTTCATCAGCATTAAATTTTTGACTTAATGTACCCTGATGATGGGATCCAAGACCTTCAGCAGCATATTTTTCCTCAGGTGAAAGGAATCTCTGTTGAACCCAGAAGGCAAAATGAATTTATATATGATTGCTTATATTACTGTGTACGTATCAAACAGGATACAGTGGCATCATTTGTACATCACTTCTGTATTGCTTTCAGTTGCCATCAACTCTACAATTTGATCTGTTTACAATTCTAACTGTAGAGCCGACTGGACAAAATATGAGCACATTTTGTCTGTGAAGTTGGAATTCAAGACAGGTTTTCATGTTGCTTTGAGAAGAATTAGCATATACTAATTTCTCTTAGTGCCTTAAAATTAAATATTTTTGTAGGCAAGCAATTGCTTGTAGGTTTTTGCTTTCTGAACAAATAATAAAGGCAGGCTAGTAAGCACAGTTAAGTCTTTCCTGAGAGAAGCAAACTTTTATCACTAATTCCAAAAATGTTTGAGGGTCTTTCCTTAAATTTCTCTTTTGGAAACCAGTTCAGCAATGCTATGGTATGCCGTAGTATCTCAAAGGCTGAGCGATCATACTGCAAAGACTGAAGAGAAAAATGTGTGATCTCAAAGATGAGTAAGATAATATAAGTTTAAAGAAGTGAGTATGGAAACAGATCTCATACCATTAGGTCAGAAGAATGCTTGTGTGCTAGCAGACCACCTTTTCCCAGAGGCTCTGTTCCTCTTCTGGAAGCTGATTCAGCTCTCTTTTGTAACCTTAATTGATTAAGGGGAAACAATTTATTTTATTTTTCTAATCTCATTAAGATAATTAACACCAATTAAATACTCCCTAGGAGGGCAGGGATGGTATCTAGAATCGTTTCACAAAGTTTTGATGGCTTATTATGTAAATGTCTGCATCCCTCCCTTTTCTTGTTTAATTAGAAATACCACACAAATATTGGCAAACAGTTTTCTACTGGCCCTGTGCTTTGACTAGTCATTCACATCCTGAATTTGGGTGGTTGCTATGAATTTTATACAGAGGTATGATTTAACTCCTAGTGAAACTGATGGTAGTGTTTTGGCTTCAGCAAGTACTTTGGGGTCCATAAGATCCAGGAAGGTAAGAATTACCAGGCTGGAAGGAATTTCTGGATATATAGTTATAGAATTCTGTAAAAGTTTTATTCTGGAAATATTCCAGTTGCTTTCAGAGATTCCAGACATCCCAATTTTCTATATTCAGCAAATACTTTTAGGTATTTTTTTATAACAATTTCAACAGTTGTTTCAAAGTTTTCACTTACATGTGAAGACAAAGATTGCACTTGTTGCATTCTAAACAAAATTGATTTGTCTGTGGGATTACATCAGTTGTCTGACTTTTTTCTTTCTCGTTGTTCTTGTGAAGAATGTGGTTTCAGTACCGCTTTCTGGAGGATCAGCAGTGCTTGAAACTACTGGGCTCTGTAGAAAGTCACCACAGCACAGATACTTGTAGTACGTGGTCATTGCATTGCAAGTACATGACTTCTACCAGCCAGCATTTTCTGATTGTCTCTAACTTGGGATTCAGAGAAAAATGTTTTCTAAAACATGGACTGTGAAAGCATTTGGTGATACTTATCTTTTTTTAGATTTAGACAGTGGTAAATTTGTAGAAGGCCGTAAGATTATTTTTTTTTGTGCATTTATGATCCAGGACAAAATATTACCATATTTAGCAGTAAACTCAATTTTATATAGCACGATAATGTTTGGCTTTCTAGGAATTCTGCATTTTTAAGAACCTTAGACACAAACCAAGTAATATCTCTTCCAATTAAATGATAGTGATTAATTCCCCAAAACAAAGACAGCTTTGTAAAAGTTAAAGTAGCTGCTCGTATTTTCTTATTCTGAAATAAATGCTTTTGAAGCTGGGACTAAGAATATTCAGTGTAGCTGTGCTTTTATACTTAGATTTCTGTTATAACTAATGAAATATTATGAAATTAATATTTCATAGAAAAAACCCCAAACATTTACTTTGAAGTAACATGTTATCTAAAAGTGTCATGCTCTTATTAGAGGAGAACATACAATAGTACAACCACACTGAGGTTCTTGAGACCTGCATCAGTAAAAAAGAATACTGTAGTCTTTAAATAATAAAACTCACTGAGTTACCTCACAAAGAGAAGATGATGAATGGGCAGATTCATAGGAAGTGAGCAAAGATGACAAGTTGCATTTGCTGTCGTCAGTTTGTTCTTGGATGTCTTCAAGCAGCATGCCGAGTCTAAATATTTCCCCTTCCACCTTTCTAAACCCAATTGCAATACACAGTTAGTAAAACCTGTATAAACTGATATTTTATTTCTTATTATGATAATCATATTGGGCACTGAAGTACACTTCCTGTAGGAAAAAATAAATGAATGGAGTTCACCGAGTCCCTTTTAAGAACTTGAATTAATCAATTATATATCCTAATTATAACAATGATATGTAAAGCCCAAGATTAATTTTGGCCAAGTCACTTCCAGCTTACCACATGTAACATTAAGATAATGTTTTCACTTCAGAAAAATTCTAATAGATAAATGAAGTAATTGTTGTAAAATAAAATATACTTAGCACTTATCTTCTAACCTTTCAGGATCAAACTCTCCAACGTTGATAGACTTGTCCTTGTAGTTCTGCAGCTGTAAATTATGGTGCTTTTCTCTAGCTGTTAAGTAATTCCTTTCCAAGGCATCAAGGTATCTTTTCAATTGATTTAATGCCTTCATCAATAAGAAATAATTGAATAGCAAATGTCATTATAATTTAGACAGCCACAGTGATAACTACTTATGCTGTGTAAACCAGATGCTATTTGCAGTGATGTTGGTAAGAATTTTGCTACTGCTATGAACTGGAACAGGACTGTGTCTTGTAGGTTCCACCTAGTACTCTGTGCTCCTCTACTATGTACAACAGAAATGTTAAACCATGACTTCTGAACTGATACCCTACACGTTAAAATTCATAACTTATATGACAATTTAAGGCCTTTCACTAATAGTTTTGAGTCGTAATTCTTAAAACAGATTTAAGAATTTGGCCACCTACTGAACACCTTCATTTTTGCCTCTTAAACTCGTAATTTCAGTCTGAGATTAAGAAAAAGAGTATTTTGATTGAGAAAAAGATGTCTGTTTGAGGAAAACAGGGAGTATCTTGCCAGAAAATTGTGCGTCTACAGCTATTTAAAGTGCATTTCGGATAACAGAAAATACATAAATTAATTTACCAGATAGTTGTCTTGTAAAAGGAATGTCTCTCGGGTCATATGCTTAGAGAAGTCTTCCACCTTCAAGACAAAATATCAGACTTTTATTTGGTATTTTAAAAATGAATATGCCAAATTAAATAGAACTTGAGCATCAGTGCAAAGTATATATTGAAACAGAGCTCTTTACTTTCTTTATCAGTTGACCTGTCTGATCCTTTAGTATTTGAGACATCTTTTCTCCTAGTGTTAGTTCTGGCAGTAAATTAGAAGGATTTAGGCAATGTGCTTCTACTGTAGCAGCTGCTGATAATGCTGATGCTGTTGTTCCACACTGTAATCCTACACAACACAAAGTAAGATCAATCAACTGGAATTTCTGCCCCAAAGTGCTATCAAATTACATAAGTAATTTACATAGTTACTCTAATTTTATTTACTTGCTTTAGACAAACCATGTGTAGATTGTATAGGAATAGGAGCCTGTGATGTAAAGACTTCAGAGGATGTCCCAGTGTCTCCCAAGTAAATGGCAATGCTGGCATTTGGAAAATCTGACTGAGGAAGTACCTGTTAAAATGAGAACTTTGGTTATAGAAACAATGTATAGAACACTTGTGGAAATAAATACAAAATTCAGAAATAACTCGAAATACAAGTTACTAATATTAATGAAATGTTTATTATAACAAGACCATATAATTTTCTGTGTTTATAGTTTGATATATGCAAAGTGTCTCATTGTATAAAAACTTAAATACTGCAGCTCTACATTGTGAAAATCTAAAGAGGATTTGCATAAATAGGAAATACAATACAAACGTGACAAAACAGTTTTGGGGAATATTCATAGTCCCAGAGATAAAGACTAATGAATTTAAAAAAAAAAAAAAAGTTTTGAGGTATTTACCTTAGGATTCAATCTCAGAAGGTCAATATGATTCTGGTTGTCAGCATGCTGTGTCTGCATCTCATTTGCAGCCAGGAAATAATAGGGAAAACTATTAAAACTTGTTACATCTTGAATGATTTACTAAGATATAAATCTAGGAATGGACTTAAGCATCTGAATAGCTCTCGGAGTGAACTCGATGGTAGGGCATGACATTGAAAAGTAATTATCTAATTGCTAACAAACTTT
Source organism: Alca torda (assembly GCA_008658365.1). Lineage (NCBI taxonomy): Eukaryota > Metazoa > Chordata > Aves > Charadriiformes > Alcidae > Alca > Alca torda. The sequence goes on along the minus strand of CM018087.1, from coordinate 11,276,677 downwards.
AGAATAAATCTACCACAACAAGAGGAAATATTGTTGTCAAACCAATCCTTTAAAAAGAATTGACTTGCCAATAAATAGCAGTATAAATAGTCAAAGAGTGTTAAGCTGTGAAAAAAGGCAAAGATGTCTTTAACATAAACACAGGCATAGTATGAAAATGTATTCGTAAGAAAAACTTGCAATTAAGTACTTCTGGTGAATTTGAACATTTACGTATACTACTTGAAATGACAATTTATAGTGAATTTCCTAATGATTTGAAAGGATGCTTTGTAATCACAAATTATACTCCAGAGCATCACTCAATATTTGGTAATGAAAGTTCTGTATAAATTCAGTCCCCCAAAATGTTACTTGTGAAAGCAGTTGTTGATTAAAGCGACATACTCGTGGATACCTATAGACTGCCTCCATGAACTAGTCATGTTAGATTTTACTGGGGATGGAGTACCTTCTTATGGTAAACATCACTCTACTAAGTATTTAGAATTTCTTAAAGCATCTTAATTACCTCTAGCTGTTGCAACAGTTCTGGAATGCTCATTTCTTCTTGATTCTGTACTTCAGCAGAATTGAAATAGTTCTTATTTTCTGGAATGTTGTTCACAATTACTGATTTACTTAAAATAGGGAAGGATCTTGTTCTTTCAGTTGTAAGAACCGAGTTAATATTGTCACTTCTTTCTGGTACTTTGACTTCTGCAGCAATTTTGGAGAAGTCAGGAAGGCAATAGTGAGCTTGACCTTGGCCATATTTGAGCTCCTGAAGTGAAACTGTTTTCTTCAAGAGGTCTCTCTCTTCTTTCATGTTTTGAAAGATGTGTATATCTTCATTCTCACTAATCGCTTGTGAATTTTCTTGTCTGCACCCACACTTACCAGTAGAAGAAACAGGTTTCTTTGAAACGCATCTGTTTTCATTTAGTGAATTTTGATTTTTATCACCAGTGTTTACTTCCTTGTGCTTTTCTAAGTGATATTCTTCAAAGTTAGTTGCCCGTTGTTTGTGTGCTAAAGGGCCTTTGACATGTTCTGAAGGCTTAGGTTTGTTCACAGCGTCATTGATACTTTCAGTAAAGGATGTCTCTGGTATTGTCTCACATTCAATTAATTGGCATGTGCTTATTAACTCTCCCTTAGAAAAATGACGCAAAAGGACATCGGACATTTTTGAGTGAGTTAGATGTTGTTTGCGATCTGATTTACTAAAATCACCAATGGATAATTCCTTCTTAAAGGAAGCTTCACTTAATGGCATTTCAACTGAAATTCCTGTTGTCCCTATGGCACTTCTATGGTGACTGGAGAATTCTTCAGGCTGTGGGTGAGTTTCATAATTTGCTGTTGCTTTTATGTTTTTGTTATCTTCAGAACAGGCTAAGTTTAAAATACCAGAAATATTTTTTGTACAAGTACAGTCATTCAGATTATCTGAATTACTGTATGTACAGGCTATTCCTACATCTCCATCATAAGGTAAGTCATCTTGTTCCTCATCAGTTGCATTTATGATACAGTCTAATTCATCTGAAAATGAACTATTCATTTGGGTTTTCATCCAGTCTGGCAGTTTATACTTTTTCGTACTCTCCATGTCCAGTTTATGTAGAATATGAGTGCCATTGCTTCCCCAGTTTTCGATAGAGCTTTTACTATTGCACGGATCAAAATCTGTAATGTATGAGTAATAATTATTTTATACTTAAATACATTTGAGACTAAGATCTACTTCCGTCTTGTACCTATTGTAAGTTTTTTATAACCACCTCCCTGACGTTTACACTAGTTTAAGTCTGGATTAACTGGTAGAGGAAACACAAAGACACAAATGCCAGAAGCACTGGGAAAAGGATAATTGAGTTTAGTGCCAGGTAACAGTCCTTGCTTGCTCAATTTCTCTGCAATATTATAGACAAAAAACTTAGTACCAGAGCCAACAATGGTATTGGAATTCAACCTCGGTTTAAAAACAAAAGAAAAAAGTAATAAAGTACAATTCCCCACACTTTACCTCCTCGCCATAAAGTGTTCACCATTTTTTCAATTTATTTCTCACCCCCTTTCATCAGATAAAATGCAATGAATGAACATGATACTGAAGTAATGTCAGCTCTTGGCAGCTTCATAGACTCCCTTGTTGCAGCGGTATAAGCCGAAAGAAGCGCACTTACAGCCCGTTTCCTACAGCGACTCTACTGCGGCGCGGCTGTTTCTCCTTCTCTGCTGGGAACGGAGCTGTGCTGCTGGTGTGAAAACTCCCCGTCCCGCGGCACTGCGTTCCTCGGGGGCGGCTTAGGGATCACCTGCACTTGCGCTGCTCTTGTTACTCGACCCACCGACGCCCCAGCCGGCCAGGTGTGCGGCGGGCGCGGCACCGCCCCCATCTCCGCTTACAGGCCGGTAACCCGATGGCCGTGCCCGTGCGGGCAGCGCCGTTCGCCGGCGGGGCGGGGCCGCACGGCTGGCCCGCAGGTGCTGCGGCGGCCGGGCGCCTCCCTCCCTCCCCACCCCGCGCCTCAGGGGAGGTGCCCCACCTACTGCCTTGGCCCCGCCCCTCCCTCCCTATTGGTCCCTATGAACGATGCGGCCTTCCGGCGGCGGGGCGGAGCGTGCGCAGAGCCGTCAGTCGCTCCCCCCGCCTCCCGCCTACGGCGGGGCGCGCGGGGATTGGTGGGTTCGAAGAGCGGCTGCGCGTGGGAGGGGCGGGCGGGGCGCGCGCCGCCCCCGCCGCGGCCGAGCGCTCGGGGAAACCGGCTCCGTCTCAGGGGGCGCGCGCCGGACCCCTCAGCCCGCGGCCGCGCCGGCAGCCCAGGTGAGGCGCCGCCCCGGGGCGGGAAGGGCCGTTGGGGGGCCCGGGCGGCCGCTGGGGAGCCGGGGCAGGGGTCGCGTAGGGGCGCGGTGGGTGCCGGAAAGGGGGTGTGTGGGGGGCTTTGCGGCGGGCCGCCGCCGTGCCGCAGGGTGACGCCTGGCCCAGGTGGGACCGCTGGGTCTCGCCGCCGTCTGTCAGCACCTGCTCCCGCGGGGGGGCGGCTCCGAGCGCCGCTCCAGCGGCAGCGCCTGCTCCTCCGGTCCCGGCTTCTCAAGGCTGCAGCGAGCGGCCTTTATCGCAGAGCTGCTTCCGAACGGCCTGATGTGGTGGCGAATAAGCCTACTGTACAGCCGGCTCTGGAAGGCTGCTGTTTGTGTTGGAGTCCGGTGTTTGGACTTTTACGTGGTACTTCTGGCCGTTGTCTTCTTTCTCTAAAGTGAGTTAGTGACAGAAAAGCATTACCTCAGATACCTTTAATCAGTTGTGTTGTGCTTAACAAGATAGGTAAAGGATGATAAGTAGTAAATAAAATTTTAAGGGAGTGACTAAAACGGGCTGTTGAGGAACCTGCAAACGTACGGCGAAGAGTGTACAGGGAACAAGCTCTAAACTCTTTATGAGTTTGAGTTAGGTATTGCATTGTGGCATATCTAAACTCAAATTGTACCACACCTAGTCTTATTTATCTACTGGACGATAGCTTTTACAACTGTAGTTCCTCCCCTTCTTTTGCTTACTCACTTTTTGAACGGAGGAGCATATTTAATCAGGAATTATTTAATCAGGAATTCTTTATCTCTTCATTGACCTGGTTGCAAAGACAAATTGTACCCCACCTTGAACTTGTGGCCTTTCTTCTGCGTTACATGCTTTTTCAGCCCAATGTGCCGTTCCTGTTAGATTCTTGCCAGCGGGCTGCAGGGTGCGTGCATCCTGGGTTGCCATGGAGAGCTGCGCAACCATCTCAGAATTTAGAAGAACATGCTGAGTCTTGCATCTCAAAAAGAGCAGTTAAGAGATTCCAGTCCCTCCTTAAATTTTGTCTGAAAGCTTTATACCTTTTGTTTAAGTCATAATTTTATTAGATCTGAAAATACCAGCAAAAAGGTCATCCTTACAATGCAGTCCTTTAAAATTCTTTGCTTATATATTTTTATTGTGTGTTTAAACTGATTTGTAGGCCTGTACCAGTGTTCCTTCTTACTACTTCCGTTAATGGTTACCTAGACCACTGAACTGTGGCTATGCATCCCTCTTTGGTGGGAAGGACTTTATACTTTCAGTTACTTCCCTGTAAAGCTGAAACAAAACGTACCTGAAACTTAAGACAGCTTTACTGGACTAGAAGGAACCTATGTGTGTCTTCTCTGTTACTTTATTTAAAATGCTGTTATTTAAATGCTCTTGTAACTCTTTCAGGCAGCTTAAAACTACTTTGGATTGTACATTCCTGCTTCTCTTGCTGGAGAATTGCTTCAGAACTTGATGATTAGGTTAACGTAACTTTTGAGAAGGCATTGATAGGCATTTTACTGTTTTGTTCTTGTGCTCTCATTGTCACTTGGCTTAAATTGTTTTTTCTTTTCTTTTTCTTTTCTTTTTCTTTTCTTTTTCTTTTCTTTTTCTTTTCTTTTTCTTTTCTTTTTCTTTTCTTTTTCTTTTCTTTTTCTTTTTCTTTTTCTTTTCTTTTTCTTTTCTTTTTCTTTTCTTTTTCTTTTTCTTTTCTTTTGAGGCATTTAGAGATAACAGTTCTTTCTCCTCTTTGACTTTCTTTTGGTAGTCAGCAAGCCAGTCTCTTCTAGTATTAATGTTGAGTAAAAACATTGCAAAAAAGATAGAAAACCTGTTCATTTTGGCGTGTTGCAGAGGAGAACAACACAATTTTGGAAATGAGTCTTACCTCTTACACCTTGTCAGTGTGGGAATTTATTATTTTTATTTTGCTAGAACTGTTTCTAATGTCAATTCTCAGCCTTTTTTTGTCAACGAATGACAGCAGACCAATTTTCTAAACCAGTGTTCTTCACATCCCCATGTGCAATATGATTTGGAGAGCAGCTTGGCTCCCTATTAGTTAGGAAGGAAAAGTTTTAGTAAGAAATGCGTGGGTTTTTTCCCCAAAATAAATTCTATCTGTCCGTAGTTTTAACTGTTGAATGTGTGGGAAGTTTTCCTTGTTTTACACAGTTTTTCTGGATTCTTCTGTTTTGCTTAAAACAGGATCATTTTTATTTACTTATAGTTTCGCAGTTTTTAAAATTTAATAGCAAAGATATTTGTACTTTCCTCTTCTTATCATTCAGTTTTTTTGTAGCAGTTGTGCAGTCAGTTTCACTTTCCACAACTTACTTGTTCCTGCCCAGATCTGGTAATTATGGTCTTTAGTAGTCTTTAAGGTTAACATCGTAAACTGTTTATATTTAAGAAGTAAGTACTGATCTTATGACTTTCTGAAAGATTAACCTGTTATTGCTACTACTTTTCCTGTGAATGAAAGAATAGAGGGATACTTGGTGAAGTAAAAAATCCCTTAACTTTTATTTAGGCGTTTAATATCAAGTCAGCTATACTAATGATCGTATCAAAAAAATAAAGTACTATTTTTGTGGAAGACCATAACATTAGGAATATAAAAGACAGGAAAAATAGAAGTGGAAAAACTGGCAAGAGATGGTCTGAAACTTACATAGTATTGAACGGATGATTAATGTTAAGCTGCCTCTTGGGACTCAAATTTGCCAATGTTTGAAGAACATCGTTCTTGTTGGTATAATAAAACTCTGGTGTTTTATAAACTTTTTACTAATATGAAGGAAAAACTTCCATGTAGCTGAGCTACAGGGAAAACAAACTACACATAATCTACCAAGAAGCTTCTCTAAATCTTTTTTATTTCTTCAGCATTTCTATTTACTACCTTTTTTTCCGCCATCATCATGCTGTCATACTGTTATGAATTTTGTTCCTTGCATGCAACACTTTGGAGCCTGTACCTTACCTAGCGACCATTGGTTTGTTCGAGGAGAGGATGCGCTATTGTGACCAATAGTATTTGTGTGATAATGTGTATATGTAGTGGATCTGTGGGCAGTAGGGGCAAAATGGAGCCCAGTTCAGTATTTATCACGCAGACTAAAAGAAATGCATTGACTAGCTTCTGAATAGGTTTGCATCTGCATCTCAAATTTACAACTTGGCACCTCAACAAATATTACTTTTTTCCTTAAATCTATGTAAGTGATGTGCCATAAATAAACCGTACCTGTGTCTGTAGGAAGCAAACAATAAGAAAAAACAACACGTGCTCTTGTCACTATAGTATATGTTCATTGTGCGCTTTTACAGTTTTTACAGGTTGTAGCTGTATGTTATTCGTCTGTAGACTCATAATTGAGAAGGCAGATAATACTTGCTGTTAATACTTGAGAATTGAGGGGCACAGGTGATGCACCAAGCAACGCTGCTGGCAGTAGAACTGTCATGGATCATTTCAGTTGTGTAATACAGGTTCTACGAGAGCTACATCTGCTCTTTGCAGGATGAAAACTTGCTGGAGTGGTACAGTGGTAGTGAGTTCTTTATGCTGAATGCCTGCTTAATGTCTGAATGAGCATTGCAGTGTGAAATAGGAAATCTGATACAGCAGTTGTATTGCCTTACTTAAATTGCTTTGGTGTTTTACTGACTGTGATTCTAAGGATTTTTTCTTTTTTTTTTAATTTATGAAATCTTAAGATTCATTTTCCCCCTTTCTCTGCAAGGTGTTTGTACAATCTGTCTGTCTTTTTTCTTTTACTTACCAGGATCTCTTTTTAAGAGATGTTATAGGCCAAGAAATAGCTGAGCTAAGTGGAACATTCTATTGGAGAGATTTGTGATCAACTTGCTCTGTCAGTTTAAGTACAAATAGTCAAAATTTTGTGCTAAACTTTTCCCATCTGTTGTTCTTTCACATCATATAACATGCTCCATTTCCCAAATTGAAGGTACTTGAGTAAATGTCTTGTTGGCTGGGTGAGGCCTGAGATCTGGTCTGTGTTAATTTGCATGATGAGATTGTCCCTATTTAGCAGGAGGAGCAACGTTCAAATTTGTGTTCAGAACTTGGTAACAAAACTCTTACTGATTTTGTGGTAATATGATTTAAACTTATGCTAAGAATAAAAGGATCACAAGTTATTACTTTGTTGTAAACTGTCACTGAAGTCTATTGTGGCATTTAAGCAGTTTAAAATTGCAAATCTCATCTCTAATTGTGGGATGGTTGGAAAGAAGGCAGTGCAGTATTTGTTTTCAGTCTATGAATAACAGTATGTAAAAATTTAGAACTCATTCTGATAAAAAAATAAATATGAAGGAATCCTAATACCTTGATGTATCAAATATGTGAAAAATTATCAGCTATTCTGACTTTGCCCCTTTTTTAAGGCAAAGAGAGAATGTTTTTCTGTCTTCTTGTATCTGAAATCTTAATCTTGTTGCATTTAATTTCAGTTGCCTGATTAGTTTTATTATGGGGATATTAGTTACATTCTGCTGGCACTTCATGTTCTCTTCCTTTCTTATTTTGTCATAGTGTGGGATTGCCTTACTTCAGGATTTAAATAGATGGCTTACATAAACTATCTGCAGGAATATCCTTGTAATAAAAATACTTGTGGTTACTTGGGATAGCTACACCCAGTTCTTTAACTTGTAGACTAGACAGTAATTACGTACATTAAGTAGCAAGCTGATTTACAGCTAAATACTGATTCTCCTAGAAAAAGGATGTTCTATTCTGGAAAGATACTCCGTGATAGAGGCACTGAGAGGTCCACATTTGCATCATTGAACACTGACTGATACTTAACACACTCACATATCAGTCTAATATCTGCATTTGTTGCTTCTTTGTGTTACTCAGTGGAAGTATGCGTGCTACCTGTTTGTTTGGTTTTGTCTACAACCATTCTAAAACTGTAAGTCACTATATGGCCTGCATCATTGCCAGATGCCTTAAATATTTTTATTTACAAACCTATGCTATACCTTGACTATGTCTAATAGGGCACCTTCGCATTTACTGAGTTGGCCTGGAACTATGGCAGTACTCTGAATATACTAGCAATGAGGACTAAGTTTCTGGCATCTATTTCTGTCCATAATTATTCCATTTTAAGGAATGTATTTACATTTCAATCTGATTGCTGGGTGAAAATAGGGTGTTCAGTGTGAGTAGAGGTAGCAGATTCTGTCGAGAAATTTGAATGTTCCTTAACTGAAAGTTTTAAATTTTTCTTTAGTTTTTGGTATGATATATGTTTCTCTTGTTGCATAGCGTGTACACAGTTTTTATCTACTGCTTGGGTATTTTGTATGAAAGGAAAAGAAAATAACCCTTAAGAATGCAGGCGAGCTGCTTTCTGACTCAGAGAAGAAAGATGCTTCTGGATTCAGTTATCATGATTGTTTGGAATAATTTTTTTATGATCTGGCATAAATAACTTGTGTCATTAAGACTGCTTGTGTTTTAAGGTTGATAATTGTAAGTAATATGGAAAATAATGCTAGGCAATGCTTACTTGTTAAAGGAGGCGTTTGCACAACCCTTTAACAACAGAGGGGAAAAATGAACAAAAAGGGTACAGAGTTTAAAAGGCTTGTCATGTTGCAGACCTTTAGCATTACTTAAAGTCCCAAACGTTCTATTAAGCTACTTAATCCACAAACAGAAAGGAAAAAACCTCAGAATAAGTGGAAAGTATATACAGGGCATGTAAAAATGCTCCTAGGGTTTTGTTTGCCTTTAACAGAATGTTGTATAAGCCAGGGCATCTAGTCTGCTGTGCCAAAAAGAGATGCAAGTGGAGGCAGAATCAAGAGGAATTAGCCTATGTGAAAGGGTACTGAGGAGACGAACCTTCTCTTACCTGTATTTAGAACTCACCGTGCAGTAAGGTCAACTGGGTTTAGGTAACTAAAGGAAACCACAAACAAACAATGTTTTTAGAAATAGAGTCATAAATTAAATATCTCCACTGTTACCATGTCTGTCATAGTGCAGGACCATATTAGCAATTAAATAATAAATGTTGTACTCTGGTCTGGAGCTATGTTCTTCTAGAGTCAACTGTGGATGTGGTGAGATCCTCACTTCATTGTAAGCAAAATTTGTCTCAGAAATGCTTGCCACCTATTAGGTTGTGGGAGTTTTTGTGTTGTGGTTTTTTTTTTTTTTTTAAAGATCATGTCAAGATTTAGAAGAATCTCATTGCTAGGATCTTTTTAAAGCTAATTTAAACATATAAATAGAATTTAATACACTAGTATGATTTATAATTATGTATTTAATCTTGTAAAGTAGTAGTGGGGTTTTATGCAATATTTTCATTATGTTGTTTCCTGTAGTTATTAATATTTTCAGTAAAATTCTTTTACAGTCCTACTTTGTACTCCTTTGGGCTGTTCTGGGCATACCTGTGCTCCTTTGCCACCAGGGGATTTCTCCTCTTGCAATCATATTGATGAGTAAATTAAAATAAATTGAAGAGTAAATTAAAATACTTGGATAAAAACCCTTTTCTTCTATTTGGGTAAATGCAGTATTAGAAACAAATTGGGGAGAGAAATGAAGAACAGAATCAGTTGGATCACTCAGGAGCATGTGACAGATAATGATAGTATTTGTGTGATTTTGTATTTAGCAATTTTAATTTTTTGAGGGGAGATGTCATGAGTGTCATAGCTCCTATTATTAGTATTTTTCTACTCTTTTATAACCTCTCTGCTTCTGTTGACTGTCTGAAAAGACTGCTTGTTATACTGAAGTAATTGAGTCTTGGGAATTAACTGGCTAAGAAGGGAGGTGAAATAATTTCATACATAATGGGGTCTGTCATTCTTATCTGCCAGTCCGGCCCAAATCACAACAATACCTCATTATAGTAATTCTGTTCTTTTGATTCATAAAAGGTAGTTAGCAATGCATTGACCAGTTCTGGTAATAAATGCCTGTATAGCCTTATGCTGTCAGTTACAATTTTTTGGTTCTCTTTCCAGCAAGGAGCTGATGGTTTCATATATAAAAGATAGCTCTGTCCATGTGGTTTGAGGAAAGGAGAGGAAACTTCATATTCCTTCTTCTATGAGTCTGCTATAAGTGAAATTCCAGGTTTGTGGAGCAGAGGGTTAGTAGAAAGAACATCACATGTGGCCCAAACCTGATACAATACCCACCACTTCCACCCATTTTAGGATTGTCTGCAATATTCAGTAATGTATCTTAGTTTAATGTGGGCCCATATTATAAGTCAGCATGGTAGATATAATTGGGGTGCAGGAAGGAGCATCTGAATCAAGAATATTAGACAGTGGTATTAATTTATTTGCAGCTTGTCTGATGAGTCTGACAGCATAGGATGTGTTAGGCTTGGTCTTTCCCATGCTCCATAGTCATTACAAACTCTGCAGAATCTGCTTTATCGGACTCACACCTAGGAGGAGTGTCTGAGGTAATTGTTTATGAACCTCAGCTTTCCTGTTTTGTCCTTTAGATGCAACCTGTTAATGTCTGATGTACACTGACTGCACTTGGATTGTATGCTGGAAAGCACGCTTGCATGCTGCTAAGTCAGTCCTTTAAAAGAAGCCCAGTGGTTTATTCTGGGGGTATCTGCTCCATATATATATCCATGAGGAGAAAAAGGCAGTATTTCAGAGCAGGTATTGCTCCATGTCATCATTGACCCTGAATAAACCTCAAATTTTTGTCAGTGAAGGTGGTTTCTATGTGCTGTCAGCTAATCAGCTGTTGAACTTCTGTCAAAAGTGGTGCAGAGAGGAGTTTAAAAATAAGCTTCTAAGAGTAACCACGCTGGTCATAGTACAGTGTTTCTTGTACTTGTATTGTACTGTGCTCAAGGTTTGGAAAAAATAGCTTTTTCCCAACCTGGCACACAGTTATTTTAAGGTTCAGTCACAGTGGAATATTTATTACTACAGAAATGCTAATGATGATGCTATTTACTATGTAAATATAATACTAAACTTGATATAGAATTTTAAGGGGCTTTTTTGCTTATTTTAGGCTTAGCTGCTAATTCAGGTGAATTTTAAAAACGTCCTTGGACAGCATTGAAGACTAAAATTATGGTTTGTCTAGCTCTGAGTGTTCCTTGTTGTACTATTTGTGTTTATATGCTGTTTTGTATTTTGAAGGTCTGGAGTCCAGCTAATCTCTATTTTTCGGTAATGGAATTGTCAGTATATTTTTGTTGTTGTTTAGTCTGTTTCTTTCTCCGTAAGATATGCAAAGCTCTGTTTTGTTTTTAGATAATCCAGTTCAAGCTTCTTTTCCTTTTTTTTCCGCCATGCTGTAACCTCTTCCCAAAAGGAAATCCAAACTTATTTCACCATTGGGGAAATTTGCCTTAATGTTGAAACAACAAATCTCTGTAGCTGTTTTTTTCTAAGGAAATGTGATTTGTGCAATTAGTCTACTGCTATCTGTACTTTCCTCCAGGAGCTTTTGAATCTCTGTCAGTGATGACTTCATTTGGCAGATGCTCTGTTCCTATAGCTTTGTGAAAAATAGCAGATGGGTAGAGAAGGCATTACTTGATTGTCTCCTTTAGGGAAAAGCAGAAAGAATTGAACTGAACAGAATAGCCTTCTGTTTGTCAGCCCCCAAGCGACCAGTCAGCCTGCGTCAGCCAGCCAGCCATGTAACTGTAGATAAGCAATGCAATACTTTTGATCATCTGACAAACTCCAAAAAAGAAGGTATGGGTTGAGGGAAGGAGACAATGAAGCTGCAGAAATTTACTGTTTTAAGGAGATACAGGGGAAAAAAAACATTTCCCTCTCCGCGATATTGTGATTATTGGTTCTATATACTGCTAATAAATAGCAGTATCGGCTTTCTGTTGCTTGCTGATTTGTGGAAATATGGTATTCTATCAAAAGTTAAAATGAAGGGATCTATCGTAGACATTCAGTGTAATGAAGAACTGGAAACTGGTTAAAGTGCTTGTCTACCATTGTGGTAAAATTCACAGTATGTAATCAAATCTTTTCTGAAATGGAAAATGCCTTAAAACATAAAACACTTGCCTTGAAGGTGTAATATCTAGGACAATTAGCTTGCAGAACAGGCTTTTGAGAAGGAAATTATAGCTATTTTTTTATTGCTGTCAGTGACTTGAAATATACTGATCAGAATTGAAGATGGGGTGTCTTGGTTTCTCCCATAATTTTTCTTGAGAGAGAGCAAGCCTCATTCAGGTCTTAGCACACACACATATATATATATCACTGATTCAGTTTGGTGATGTTAATGGAAGGTTGAGATGTACTTTCTTTGAATATCAGCCATTAGGCCTTGGTTCCCTTTCTGAGAACACTGATAATAATTTTATGAAAAATATTGAAGCAAACATGATGGGGTTTCACGTTTTAAAGCACTGTTCTGTGGGATTATTTTCAGTTTGTAACATTAGTATTTTGAGATGATTTTTTTTTATTTCAGTGTAAAATTTGTAGAAATTAGCCTAATAGATTTTGTGCAATTTCAGAGAATGAAGTTAAAAGTAGTTTCATAGAATTTAGTAAGGAATTCAGTCTTAAAACCTTGTGCAAACCCCAAGCTTCTGTATCGCTTCTATATAAATCTGTGGTATAATACAAAATAATAAAAAGCGACTTTTTCACAGTGATAAGTACATTTTTTTTGATAAAGCACTGAATTGAGGCAAAGTTAGCTTTTTACTGATGGTTTAATTGAAGATCCTTTAGCTGTCTATAGACGAGGTGAATGAGCCCTAACTATGGCTCACCATTTTCTCCTAATAAGGGTTGATAAAGTGCATGTTTTGTCTATTATGGGATATAAACTGGCTGCTACATTTGATTGCCTAACCTCTGCCTTGCTTTATTTGATTTTTTGGAGGTGGTGTTGGTTTTGGTATCATACCACTGTGTAATTAGTAACACCAGTCTGATTTTCCACTTCTGAAGGAGGCCCGATCTTTTTTCTGCGTGCTTTTTTCTGTGACTTTGAAATAGCAAAAAAGCTAGGATTTCCTGCATTTGGTAGCTGGAATAGTAAAATTGTGCATTTTAAAGTTCTGTATACAACTTCAGTTTTCTATTTATGCTTTCCTGAAAGGCAGCTCTGTAGTGTGGATATGGATTTTGGATTGTTTAAAGGTGTGGAGGGAATAAATTTAAAGCAGCAGCTTTGCATTAGTACAGATTTTTTTCCTAGTAAGCACCAAGTGCTTTTTTCATGCTACATGAAGTTTTAATTAAAAATGCAAGTTTAGGAGAAAGCCTGTTTCACTGTTAGATGTTCTGATAGAGTAGACCTTTTCCTGGTTTCTGTAAATTCACTAAACTTTTCTGCTGAAGTACTGTGTCCTCTAAGTCAATCTCAAGTTGATCACGAGCTGGAGAAAGGCTTGGTTACACAGAGAGTTTCTGAAGAATTGAAATGCGTAAGTTGAAAGAGCAAGGCTTAGTTTGCTATAGTGCAATCCTCCCAAGACTGGTTTACACCCGAGAGATACTGTCTGTGGAAGTGTTCATTGATTTCCAGCTCCTGAATTTTGAATCCACTACTCTAATTAATATGCTTTAAGTTTGCTTACTGATTACGTGTTGGCATGGCTGAAGGTATAACTTGACATCCTAATGAGTTACGGGTGAAGGAAGCGAGCTATGAAGTAATTTTTGTTGGATCTGTGACCATGATGTGTTGGCCAACTCGGGCGTGTCTGTATCACCCTCCCAAGACCAGGAATGTGCCGCATGGCCAGTAAGGAGGGAAGAAAGCAGGAGTAGTGGTTCCAGCTGGTGGGAGATGGTGGCATTGGTCAGCAGATGAGGTTAAGTAGGAGGACAGAAGTGTAGCTCAGATAAAACGAAGTTATAAACAGCTGATGTGAAATGTACTTCTAAATATAACTGATATTTAAATAAATACAATCATTTTGATGTACTTTTAAATATAACTGGTGTTTTATTAAATTTGGCTTTTTATTTTTAAAATAAAGCTTCTTAAACCAAATTATTCAGTTAATTACAATTACAGCATAAATATACAAACACATTACCAGTCATTATTTCATGATCCAAGTCAGTTGCCAAAGTGTACGCTTTTTATTTTGTGGCATGTAGTAATTTGCATGAGTGTATCCACCTATGGAAGAGAACTTGCAGTGACCTTGCATTTGCTGAGCACCAGGAATGCTCATGGATGATTGCTGTGGAGTGGGTGGCTTACAGCTATCTGCTTGTATGAGTTACCTGATTTGAGGTTCGGACAAACTTCCGGAGAGTAAATACCCGTAACACAGTCTTCCCAATATGTGGGTTGCAATGGTATTGTAAGCTGTATGTGTCACACTGTAATTGCGAAAATATACCCACACCCACTTGTTGATGCCAAATAATTCTAATGGTGAGCATGGAAGGGCAAAGTAGTTGTTTGACTGGAAGAATGTGGATGGTCTGTTTGAGGGGTGCTGTCAAGGTAGAGTATGATGGGAAACATGAATCTTCACAGCTGGTACTTGATACAGCTAATGAGAGGAAAAGGCATGGCCTACATAGACAATTAAAAATAGAGAGGGTTGCATTGTCTTCTGGTGACAGCTTTAAATCTGAGCTCTGCTCTTGTCTTTTGACATCTCCGCAGTCTCTTGATGAAATATGCATTTGTGAATTACACAACTATATGTTTACTTGCAAAGGAAGGTAATATTAGTACTGAGCAATAAATACATCAACTTCTCTACTAAAAATAAGCTTAAAAGTGGGTAAACTTTTGAATACAGAGTTTCTTTTCTGTTAATCTTTTCTCTGCCAGCCCAAACATGTCTAACTTCTCAGTGCTGGCTGCTGCAATCCCTTTGAAGCAGTATTTGGAGCTCATATGACAATGTTGCAGCATTTTGGAATGTGAAGCCAGTGTAAAAAAAACCAAAACCCCAATCCCCCATCACTCCCCACTTTTCTTTTGGGAGTGGGGAGGGGAAGGGGGAATAGAGTGTAAACCTTTGCTGGCTTCTGTGCTCATAATGTTCTGGGTGGGATGGTCTCCAGAATGGATGATCTCCAGATGGGATTGTGTCAGCCGGCTCTGACTACTGTGGGAATTCAGCAAACTGTCAGGGTTTCAGCAGTACGGTTTACGTGTAAAGCAGTTTGTGATCTGTTTTATATTATGCCTTTCAGTCTGTAGCTTTCATCCTCTAAGCTTTTGCTTGGAATTTCATGAGGCCAAATAATACTAACAAGGGTAAATTACTCAACGTTTCCGACAGAAAAAAGAGAGCATTGGTTTTTGTTAAACCTTCTTTGCTTTCTCACTTGCCTACAGGAATTGCCATATGTATGGAGAAGGGCTTTGGCTCTGGCTTTAAGTTCTTGATTGATGCTTCCTGCTTAGTAGGAGTAGTGTTATGCTTTTAGATCAGCTGCAAATGGTTATGAGTTATTAACTGACTATGAGACTTCAAGCCAAGCATCTTGTGTTCCCTTTGCAGAAACGCAGCTGAATGGAGCTTAAAGGGCCACAGATGAAAGAACTTGAACACGTTTCTGAAGGTTTAAGATGTGTCTGACAGTGACCTCCTTACCTTACTAATAAAGAAGAGGTTTTCAACAGGAGCTTAGGATATCTTTACTCCAACTTATTAATATACTAACTGGAATGGTGGTGTGACAATTCTCCGTAGTAAAGTACTTACCCTACTACAGAACAGTATTATTTTCTCTACTGATAATGCAACTCAATGGAGGAAAGTAATGTTTTGATAAGCATGCGTGAAGATCATTCCTTTCATGTGCGATACAGGTAAGATTGTATTAATTTTAGTATGGATGAATAAGTGCTGTTAACAATAGCAAACTAAACAAGTTGCAACAAATAGTTTGGTATCTCTGTTACTAGCGTTACTGAAATGGAAAGCTAAAATAACTTTTTTTTTTTTGCTTTTCTCAATTTTTGAACTATGAAAATTCACTTTTGTTATATAGTAGGTTATATTAGTATAATTGCATGTTTGTATAGTACTGGAACTGTGTTGGTTGCAGAATAGTACACGATTGTCTGTATTTCTTTTTATTTCCGATAGAATGATATGAAGTATGATCCCTGCATGGTCATCCCTGCATGGTCATCCCTGCTCTCTCTTCTTTTAGCGTTTGCGCTGCATGTGCAAATTGTTTTGTCTGCTAAAGTTCTCTGTACTTGCCTCATTATTGCTTCTATGAGTGATGAATTTTTAGGTGCGCTATCACCCAGGGCAGTGTTTTCCTTGCTTAAAATAAAGAGATTTGATTGATAGATAGAAACTGCTTTGATACCTTGGGCTAAAAAAGTACTGTTATTGCAAGTTAAGAGGATATGTGATTTCCCTTTATCATTTTTCTTCTGAAATCCCCTTTACAGACCTGGGACACCACATTAGCATTGCAGACTCCCTCTGATGAACCTGAAGAACAGAAGCATTGTGTAGTGCATAGTATTTGGATGGCCGGTGTTTGGAAGGGTAAATCTTCCAGCTCATTCAATAGGAAGGGACACAGAAACACTGGAATGATTGCATTCCAGTGCAGAAATAAAAAGCATGGTTCTTCTTGTGTGCTCCCCCCACCCTCTACCCTGGTCATCTTCGCTTTGGAGGCCTTTTCCTTGCTAGCTAACAGGAGCAAAGCACTACCCTTATTTGTAAGACAGCACATGCCACAGCTTAAAATTAATTCTGAAAACATTCTGACAGTGTTAGGTTGCTGTTAGATTAGTCTTCTCTTCCGTTTCATAGAAGTACAGTCTTAGTTCTGGTTAGCAGTGCAGTCATCAGGAGGAGCTTTTTCATGGTTAGTAAGGAGCAAATTAGCAAATAAACTCTAATTTACTCTCTGCTCTCTTTATTTTGCTAAAATCTTTACATCGTGGCTTTGACAGCAGGTATCCATAAGTGTGTGAGCATAATGTTTCTTCCGTGCTAAGTGTTTCTGGAATCTGTCTAACTCCCAGAATTCCTGTAACGTGTTTACCCACACTGTTGCTGATGCTCTTGGTGCTCCCCAGAAAGCTATAGAAGGTCCTTGCTTGCTCTTTAATAAAAGCAGGAGCTGTTCAGGGTACTATTACAGAAGTAAATGGATGAAGAAAGCGGCAAGGCCAATTGTCTGGTTTAAATTGACAAGCCAACAAAAAAATTGGCAAGCACAGTCAGGGCAAAATGTCTTACTACCTTATGCTGTATTTCAGTACAGGCTTGAATGATACTGATTAACAATAAAAATATTAATGGCTTTATTAAACTTTTCTGTAAGAACTGTAATCTGACGAACATTTTAAAAACATCA
Organism: Alca torda; assembly: GCA_008658365.1. Lineage (NCBI taxonomy): Eukaryota > Metazoa > Chordata > Aves > Charadriiformes > Alcidae > Alca > Alca torda. The sequence continues at coordinate 11,259,510 of CM018087.1, read as the reverse complement.
AGGCATAATCCTTTTTACTTTTTTTTTTAAATATTAAACTTTTCTAAAACTTAGAGAAACTGCAGATTAATTCAGTGTATTGAATTGGAATTTTATGATGATTTAACTTAATATCTATAATTTGGAAGGATTTTATTTGGTTGTAGTTTAAAATTTAATTCAGGAAAGAATACGTCAGAAATTACTGGGGATGGTGGTTTTATTTATCGGTTGTTTAGTGACTGAAAAAAATGCTGAAGTTAATAGGTGGGGCTAATAAGTGATCTATAGAGTAAATATTTGTAGAACTCACTTGTCTTGGGCTGCTAAATTCATACACCAAAAACTTGTAACTGCTTTGATCTTGACTGGAGCAAAAGAACCCAAAATTCAGGTGTGTGGTTTCCTTGTGTGTGTGTTGTTTCTAAATTTGCCATCAAACGTAGTTTGACTAAACAAAGGGTTGCTTTGGAGTGGTCTGTGTGATATGCTTCTGCATGATGTATAGAAACCAAGAATAAGGGCAGGAGTCAGGAACATTATGTGATCTTTATTTTAGGATGGTGTGGTTTAGTGATTTTATGCATCTGAATTAAAGAGATATAATAGGGATTTTTTTTGTTTGCTTCTAGGTATGTTATGTGTATCGACACGTTTCATGGCAAATTGCATGGCAGCCCTGTTCCCCCTCAATGGCAAAAAAATCCTTTTAGTGGGAACTGAACAGAGTAAAACTAAATTAATTGTGTTTAAAGATTGTAGTAATTGATGAGTCTTCTTGCAGCCTTCTAGTGCCTTATTTCTTACCAGTTTTCTGTGGTTTATTTTAAGATGAGAACAGCTGAAGGAATGGAGACTCCAAAACAGGAGAAAAAAACCAGGCAGGCTAGGGTGGAGGCATATACATAGCATTTATATTCTTACAAGTATAAAGGTTCAAAAGAGACTACAAAGAAGGTCAGAGAAGAACATGGGAAAAAAAAGAAAAAGAAAGGGGAGTGGGGGGGGAGAAGAAGGCGAGAAAAGGGAGCCAGACAAGATGAAAAGCTTAGAGGGACAGATAAGGATGAGGTAGTTTTACAAATGAGCAATTATTCAGGAGATGCCAGCCTTTTAGAGAACAGGTCCAGGCAACTATAAACAGAATAACAAAACAAAGCCCTGTACGAGTAATTCCACAGTGATATCTGGAAGAACATTATCCTGTTTAGCAGGAACAGAATTTCATCAGAAGTACACGGATGAATGGGCCTTGTTCTCTTCTCGTCTCTGGGGACTCAATGTATCTTTTGTTTAGCCATTGCATGTTGAATAAATAAGTAATTCAATTCAGCCCTGGGAACAGAGAAAGTAATTTCATATTCTCCTTGTAACTATTTAATGACTTCCTAAAACATTGATAACCTATATAGCCCTGGCTAGTCTGTCGACGTGCTATTTAACCATTAGTAGTGACAGTTAAAACTCCTAAGAGGTGATGGTTTTTTAACTGGAAAACACCTATGTAAATCTTAAAAAAAAAAAAACAAACAAAAAAAAAAAACCAAAAAAAAACCCAAAACCCAAAAAAACCCCAAAACCCCCAACCCAAAAAACCAACCCAGTTGTGTTAATTTTCATAACAGTTCTTTAAGTAATGGAGGAAAAAAAACCCAAACAAACCGAAACCTCCTCTGAGTCCAGTTTTGGTACTTTATGGATAAGCCTAGCAAACTTTTAAAATAACTGAATGATTTCATAGCTCTTATATAACGTGAATGAAATATTAATGTTGGGTACAGGCAACTGGGGAAATAAATATTTCATTTTCTCTGTTCTTTTCTTTTTTTTTATAGCTTATTTAGACTTTGAAATTCTAGAAGGTCAGTAAGAATGGATCCAAATGGAATTATGCCTTTAATTTGCTGTACAGAGTCTAGCAACTTGTTAACCCAACCTTTCTAGAGTTAGGCTTAAATTTTGGATTCTTTATTACTCAGTTACTAATTCTCATTCTCATTTACTTCCTATAATTCTGGTTGAATTAAAACACTGTAATAACAGCTGATTTTCATCAGCCTGGATGTAAGCCTTGGCTTCATAGTTATTTATGTTCTGTATGAAAACCCCCAAATCTTTCATTTTTTAAGTCTGGGTTTTTTTTGAGTCTGGCTTGCAAAGTCAAAAGTTCCTTGATGAAATGGTAATGCTGCCTTGGCATTTGGCAGTCTTTGGCACACTGTGAAATTAACTGAATGCAGTATATCAGGAAAATTACTGGTCCGTAGCATTGTCTGATATTCTGTCTTTGTATCTTTTTAAACTGTGTCTTTTCTTCATTGATTGGGTGGCTGATGCATCATAGTTGCAAATCAAAACATGATGGGCTTTTTTAATGGGATAAATTCACTTACAGAACTGGAGTCCAATATAGCGTTTTGACTATTGTGTCACATACACATTTTGCTGAAAGCTCTTTTTAGCCATTCAAGCTAAAAATCTAAAGAAATGAATGTGATTGTGTAATGGTCTAAATCTTTGCAGTAAGGAGCACCATATTTTCTCGTCGTCACTTTAATTGGACATGTCAGTTAACATGAGGTGCCCGGAGAGAACCTCTTTGGATAGGATTAAGATTACCCAATGAAGTGTTTTAAGTCTTAAACCTTCAGTTGCTGATGGTGTAATCATTTCTGCCTTGTACTTAACGGTACTTAATCATTTCTGCCTTTTTCTGCCTTACATTCAACACATGCACAATGTAATAAACACCAGGTTGTGTGTTCTGGCAAATAGGAATGCTTTAACTTCTCTGAGAAGAGTTTCCAAACCTAAAAATACTGCATGTGTTATGGATATCCAACCTGAGAAGCTGGGCCTGGGAAGAACTTCGTGCCTGAGTTGTTATTTGCTGTCTGCATCTTTACCAACTACCAAGCATACAGTATTTTTAATTGCAAAAGTTAAATATGTCTGTCATCTCGTTGTGCTTAAATTGTGGAATGTCAAAGACCAGCAGGTATGGTACTATTTTGTATTGGTGACTTATTTTACTTATGATCCAAATTCTTCTAGTTCTGTGGAAAGTAATTGGATTTTTCAAATATATTTTCTTCTTGCTTAGAATTGAATAGGATGTATAACCTGTTTTTTTCTGATTTAGAAAATAAACGTAAATACTGCAGGTATGTTAAATAATTCATCACTGTCTTGCACAACAGCTGTCTTCTGGTGTTGCCATTAAAATAACTTTTGGAAAAGTCGACATTTGATTGTTGCTATTACTGATCTATGCATATGAAGGGAAACAGTTTTAGGAATAGAATTCTAAATGGTTTATTCTTACAACCAGGTGAAAATCAAATAATGACATAACAAGGATATCTTTAACTACACCAATGTTCTGTTTTGGAGTGCAAGCCCTTATACTTACTGTATAATTCTTGAAGAAAAAATGAAAACAATATACGAATTTACAAAGTTGATGCCCACTTTTTGGCCATATTAGCACATGCTTTTTAAACACTTACAGAATGTCTTTTACTGAGTTTTCTTCTTGAAAAAAATCTTTTTAAAAGTAGAATGATGACATTTTTGTTAGCTTTTTAAAATGCATGTATCTTGGAAAAGCTAGAGAACCACATTGCTTCAAGATCAAGAACCTGGTCTTCTTCCTTCTCCTCCTCCTCTCCTGTACCTTCTTTGCATCTCAGAACTGGAAAGTAGGAAATGTTTGTATATAGTTATTAACACTGATTGAAATGTTACCTTTTGTATACCTGAATTCAGAGTAGCAAAAATACATATGAATGGTTTTTGGCAGCTGCAGTTCTCTTAACAGCTTCTAATCTTCTACAAATTCTGCTATAAATTAATTCATGAATATCTTCTTTACTGCTTGCAGTATTTTGTACTGTATAATTACACAATTATTTGCTCATAATAATAAAAAATATTCCAGTGGGTTCTGGAATGATGGCATCTCAGTTAAGTAACTTGAATTGACATACATTTTGTCATTAATTCAATCTAGATCTTTTTTCTTTACACTCTGAGCATTTTCATAGCAGTGCCACTATGGAAAATGATGAAATGCCAAGGAGTATTGAATTACACAGGAAACAATTTTGGGAAAAATAGTCATGGTCTTTGATACACAGGAATATTTGAATTTTTTTTTTCCATAAGACATTTTGCAGGTAACTATGGTATCAACCTAAAATAAAAGTGCTTACATTTGTCAAAATCAATATTTGCCAATAATAGCTTGATTTCTAGGTCACTATTACAGAATCTTCTACATGGTGAAAACTTTGCGTTTTTGAATCCTACAGGTGCTATATATGGAAAGAGCAGTGTTTGGATTTTCTCCCTGAGACTTAAAGAGAAGGAAAGAAAAAACAAGTTGAAGCTATTTGTTGTAATGTTATGTTTGCTCATCACTGCTGAAGTTGCAATTTCCATTTCAGCGTTAGTTTCTGTAATGTTACAGTACCAAGCTCATTGCTTGTACTGTGGTGCTGACAAAAAGAGACACTTGGAGTAACATAACCTCTTCAGAACTCAGGTTATTGGACAAAGTACTACGTTTAGAGTGACCTTTTTTCTTTTTACTTAAATTGTGCAGGATGGAGGCTTCCTGCCTAGAGCTGGCTTTGGAAGGTGAGCGCCTGTGTAAAGCAGGAGATTGCCGAGCTGGTGTATCTTTCTTTGAAGCAGCTGTTCAGGTTGGAACTGAAGATTTAAAAACACTCAGTGCTATTTACAGCCAGTTAGGCAATGCCTATTTCTACTTGCATGAATATGCGAAGGCCTTGGAGTACCATCACCATGATTTAACTCTTGCAAGGTAATCTTGTGTCTTTCTTTAACTTTGTTCTCCATTTCATTCCATTTGCATAGAGGTGAGCAGTTGACTGTTCATTTTCCTACCAAAGCCTGCTATTAATACTGGATAATGAGCAAATGTGGTGATGGCAGTAGGCTGGGGGGTCTGGCAGGTAACTTGATTGCCCTTTAACCTGGGAGCTAATACTTGGTCTAGCACCATAATCTGACTGAGGCCATACCAGGTTTGTGGATAATTAAGTGGCTTCTTTAAATCCACCCTTTCTTTACCCTTTCCTGTTTCTGAAACTCAGTCTTTCTGGTTCTCCAGAACGTTAAGCTGGCTCTCTTGTTTACTCATTCATGTGTCTCTGTGTAAAACTCATAATATTGTGAAATCTAAAAACCCTGTGCATTTCATGCGCTATTTATGCATCTGACTTTTAATGATTTGGTATAGATCCAATAAAAGACACAGGCACCTATCGTACTTCACCTCAATTTAGGCAGAAACTTATTCTTCCCCCTGCCTTAACCTGCCCAAGCGCTGTCACCTTGTGGGAACTTGTTTTGTTGTCTTATTCCCCAGGTATCACAGGCTGAGTGGTTCAGTGCCAGTCTTTTATCTTAGTCTCACTTAGAATCTAGAAATGTAGTATTACTTCTGAGCTTTCTGGGAGACAGTATGTCTTGTAAATAATGCAAGACTCTGATAGTCAGGTAAAATGCAAAAACAATTAAACCTCTCTAACGCTGGGGCTGTCTTTCTATATAATCATTAAGAATTTTCTCTTTTTTCTCTTCCTAGAAGAAGTGATTTTTTTTTTCACTAAGTAGATGATCAGTGCCATGAATACTAGCACCTGCACAAACAGCACCAACAAAATTAAACATCTGTAACCAGAGACTGAACAGTTTATGAGTGCATTGTAGATATAAAATGAACTGAATATATACACATTTACATGGTTGTAATATCTTTTCATAAATTCTTGTAATTGTCTACCATACATGAATCATGTGCTTGATTTCAAATAATACACTGTTTACTGGGTGCTTTATTTCTGCAATTTTAGGACAATTGGTGATCTACTGGGAGAAGCTAAAGCTAGTGGGAATTTGGGCAACACCTTAAAGGTACTTGGGAATTTTGAAGAAGCTATTGTTTGTTGTCAGAGACATCTGGATATTTCCAGAGAGCTTAATGATAAGGTAAGAATTGCTTAGGAATCTGGAAGTAAACTGCTAATGTGTATTTCTGAACCCTGTTGTATTGGTAATGAGTGTGCCACCATTCAGAGGGAAGTAAATACCGAATATTCAATTATTTCTTCAAGACAGTAAGAATCTGTTAGTTGTAAGGTAATTGTTTGCACCTGTAAGACTGTAGATCCAGATTAATAAATATTATCTTGGTTTGTGGTTTGAGGGTTTTTTAAAAAAATTATTTAATTTTAGTGATAATTGGCCTCAAGAATTATTATGTATCCTGCACCTCAAAATGAAGTGGTATGCAAAACAATCTGATTGAGGGATGTGACTGGGTGGGTGATAAGAACATGTTCAGAATGGGCAGAGCATGTGTTGACAAGTAGTTAACAAACTTTTTTTCCCATCTGTGTGTTGTACTGACAGTTGTTGTGACACGACTTTAAAGCATAAAATTTTAATGCCTTATTTTACTTTTGGTTTAGGTTGGAGAAGCAAGAGCACTGTATAATCTGGGAAACGTATATCACTCTAAAGGGAAAAATGTAGCTAGTGCTGGGACTCATGATCCAGGGGAACTTCCAGATGATGTGAAAAATGCTTTACAAAAAGCTGCAAATTATTATGAGTAAGTAGTAGCTTTACATGTTGGGGATCGAGAGGATATGATCATCTAGTTCATTAGAATATTGGGAGATTTGTGGTGTCATGAACTAACCTGTGGCACACTTCTATTCAGAACAGTGGTACCTATGAGTTTTTTCCCCTTTTAAAGTGGAGAGTGCACTATTTTTTTGTTATGCCCTCATTTTTAGTGTACCTCTTATTACTGATAAGTCCTTCCCTTATGTTAGAATCCAGTCGTACTCTTCAAACCAGACTGAGACAACACTAGACCTTGGTATACCTATATATAATGTAGCTCTCTAACTAGAAGTGAGCACGCCAGCTTGAGTAAGAATGCAATTAAGTTCGGTATCTCACAAGAAATGTTTCCTACTCAGTGGAAGATTCATGGTTGCATAAAGGCCATTAAAATAGGCCAAAGTAGAATACCACTACCTCTTCCTTTATATAAATGGAAAGATTTTTTTTTAATCATAATTTAAATGACTGTGAGGAAAAAACCTCTTAAAAGTCACTATTCTTCCTCTTTTCACTTCCCCCAAACCAGGGAAAACCTGACAATAGTAACAGAGCTGGGCGATAGAGCAGCACAAGGACGTGCCTTTGGAAATTTGGGAAACACACACTATCTTCTGGGCAACTTCAGGAGCGCAGTTTTAGCCCATGAACAGGTAGAAGAATGTGCTAGTAAGGAATTCTGTTCTAGCAAAATATCACCGGTTGCTCCTCATCTTAAGTATGTGTATTGTGTTGGATCTTGTTGCAAGGTTTTTAATGCGAGTTTTAAACCTTAATGGCACAGCTTCAAGTCTAGCTGTTCTTTTCAAGCATTGTTAGCCTAAAGAACAGATATAGATGCACAGTAGAAAAACTATGAGCATGCATTTCTGTATGCAAATGTATGTTACAAAGTACAAAATCGAGTAAATAACACGATTATTTCACATTTTTAAGCGTCTCCTAATTGCAAAAGAATTTGGTGATAGATCAGCGGAAAGAAGAGCATACAGCAATCTTGGAAACGCCTACATATTCCTGGGTGAATTTGAAACTGCTTCTGAATACTACAAGTTAGTTGACTGCTTATATATTTGTACCTCTTCTTCTGTTGTTTACTTCTGTTGTGCCTGGTACTTCAGCTCACTGTAGAATAGCCATCTCCTCAACACATACTTAGAAACATATACTTAGCTGCATTTGGTTAGGAAAAATAACATTTTTTTCCCTAGTTGCTTAACTGTTCTGTTTTTTTAAGGGAGTGGCAGCATTAATATTTTTTAAACTTTTTTGTTATTTTAAATAGATTCTTGTCTGCACGGTAGACGTCTTTCTGCTGATAGGCATTTATTCCCCTTTATTCTAGAACCAAGCATTGCTGGCTTAGCTCTTAGCAAGTTCTGGCATGATCTGAGTGCCGATCACCAGAGATACACCTGAGATGGGTATGTGTCTCGGGTATACTCCCTAGCTGAGATGGGTGGTGCACATCAGCATGAATTTACTTATTTAGTCTGTATTTTCAATCAAGACATTTCTCTTGGTCTCTGTACCACTAAGCAGCTGCTGCTGTAACTTGGCCAGCAAGTTATAAGCGTGGCCAGAAGGTCGAGGAAGATAATTCTGCCCCTCTGCTCTGCTCTGGTGAGACCCCACCTAAGTACTGGCTCCAGCTCTGGGGCCCCCAGTTTAGGAAGGATGTGGACCTGTTGGAGCATGTCTAGGGGAGGGCCACAAAGATGATGAGAGGGCTGGAGCACCTCTCCTGTGAAGACAGGCTGAGAGAGCTGGGGTTGTTCAGCCTGGAGAAGAGAGGGCTCTGGGGAGACTTTATAGCAGCTTTCCAGTACCTAAACAGCGCCTACAGGAAGGATGGGGAGGGACTCTTTATCAGGGTAGGACAAAGGGTAATGGTTTTAAACTAAAAGAGGGTAGATTTAGATTAGATAAAAGGAAGAAATTTTTTACAATGAGGATGGTGAGACACTGGCACAGGTTGCCCAGAGAGGTGGTAGGAGCCCCATCCCTGGAGATATTCAAGGTCAGGTTGGATGGGGCTCTGAGCAACCTGATCTAGTTGAAGATGTCCCTGCTCATTGTATGCGGGTTGGACTAGGTGACCTTTAAAGGTCCCTTCCAACCCAAACCATTCTATAATTCTATGAAGAGATAAGCTCGGCAAAGACACAGTATAGGCGTTAGCATCTTAATGTGGATTTCAGGGCTTACCTGGTCTTTTTGAAAAAAGAAAAAAACCCTGAATACTGCTCAGATTCTTCTCAGCACTCAAATTCTTCTCACCCAGCAGGGCTGGGCTCACTTAGTGGTTATAGGTCTGTCTTGCTCTTGTTGATGGAGAATATACAGTATTTATTGTACTGCTGGTACTAAACTGTTTCACGTGCATACTGTCGGGAAAACCACTATAAATTATTGATGAAGCAATAAATTAAAATCAGCTGTTTGATGGATCGGTTTGCTTTCTAATAAAGTAAATGGAAATAGATTGCAGTGGAGGAAAAAGACACTTAAAATCTTCTAAGAGTTTGCAAAATAGTAATTTACTAGTAGCTAATTTGCCAGCCTGGTGTCCTAATTTGTTTAATTTTTATAATTGATTTTTAGTTGCACAAATATACTTTTAAAAACTTTTCCTTGCCGTGATTTTTGAGGTGACTAACCCTTTCTTCCAGGAGGACGTTACAGCTGGCTCGGCAGCTTAAAGACAGAGCTGTGGAAGCACAGGCCTGCTACAGCCTTGGGAACACGTACACTTTGCTTCAAGACTATGAAAAAGCAATTGATTATCATTTGAAACACCTTGTGATTGCTCAGGAATTAAATGATAAGTAAGACCTAAGACACTGTTTACTCTATGAATGACACTTAAACGAAATCCTGTTACCTCTAACCCTGCTCTCATCGTTCTGTACATGACAGCTGAATTAATGTAAATCCCCTACAATGCTGGGCTCCAGTTTTCGTATGGGGAAAAAAAAATTACTCATGAAGGTACTGCAGCTAATGAGTCTGAGATGAAAGATGAATTGATGAATGACTGTTTCTACATCCTATTCTGTCAGCATCTCCTTTGTAAATTAAGGAAAAGAAAAGCAAATCTCTCTTTCATGACTTCATTATAATAATTTTGCATACCTTCACAAGAATACGTCTCCTGCTTTTCCACAAATTAAGACTATGGGAAGGGATTGGAAATGGGGAATAATACAGTAGGAAGTAATGCTTGTTTTATAATCATTATTTCTAAGGCCCTTTTTATAATGTTGGGTACAACTAAATTTTTTTACAACTTTTAAATGCACTTCTTCTAACTGAATAAGCGGAATATATGAAGAACAGAAAGGCACGCAATCTGAGGAAAAGCGAAGTAGGTTATAAAATGTTCTGTGCTTACAAAACTGAGTGCCTTGTGTTTGCTGTGAGCTTAAAAAGTAAAAATTTGGTTAGATTTGCTCGTATTTATGGTTATACCCAGATCACATTCCTTTAAATACAATACTTAAGGTGTTGGTGTTGGAATGTTTTCTGATGATAGCCTTCATTTTTCTTGGCACAGCAATCTTATTGTGGCAATATTATGAAAACCTGACCCCTAGTGTTCAGCGAGTAAAGGTATAATTGAAAACGTTTATTTTCTGCAGAATTGGTGAAGGAAGAGCATGCTGGAGTTTAGGGAACGCATACACGGCACTGGGAAATCATGACCAAGCTATGCATTTTGCAGAAAGGCACTTGGAGATTTCAAGAGAGGTATGATTTTCACACTCTGCTTATGTTGGCTGTTGGTTTTTGCTCTCACGGGGATTTTCTGGAGGTGTGTCCATGCACGTGCTTTTGAATAATGGAAAGGATTTGCAATGATTTCTGGGATAGTTGATTCCAAATTATTTCAGTCATATCTCACTGCAGCTCCGTAGTTCTCATGCCACCTCCAATAATGTCATTGTGGAATTCAAGTTAACCTCTGCTAGGCTATTATTTTAGGCTTTGTTACGTATCTTTTAGTTGTTACATATTTCACTAAAAAGATGATTCTCTGAGTTTTCAACCAGGAAAACTTTTTCATCCTTTTTCCCTCAGAAATCTGTGGGACAAGGTTTGCTTTATGTTTACATATGCATATACTTTGTTACAGTAATAGAACTGCTTATTTTATTTGCTTGCAGGTAGGGGACAGAAGTGGGGAACTCACTGCTAGACTTAATCTCTCAGATCTTCAAATGGTTCTTGGATTAAGCTACAGCACAAACAACTCCATGATGTCAGAAAGCCATGTGGCAGATAACAGTCTGAACGGTATGTGCCTATTTCTGCAATACTTTCTATCATCTGTGAACTTCAAAAAGAATCTGTTTGTTTTGTTTTCTGACTACTGATGGTTGAGTATGCAGGTTTGCCTTTTTTCCCCCCACCAGCAGAAAAGGGTGGTTTTTGCAGTATTGGACCCCTTCAGCTCCTTCTTTTCTGGAGGATTTACAATGTGAATCACAGGTTACTGCTTAGTTTTCTTTGCACGATGTTTCTAATTGTGGCTGTCCTCCCCCATTTTTTTTCTTTTTAATGTGGGAGATGCATCTACTTGCTGCCAGATTACATTGTTCCTTTTTTTCTTCCTACCATCTTAGTGACACTGGGGGTTACAGTAGAAGCCAGTTCATTCTATGTTCCTGTGTTCAAAGATGCATGGTCCTTCTCTTGTGTCCCATGAAAGCAACTTACATAGCTTAGATCAGCGTGGTTTTGAAGGCCTCTTTTACTAGCAATTATTTATTCTCTGCTGATATATTTAACTAACTAACTGCACTATTTTGGAACTCAGAATTGCTGTATCTTTGACCTTAGATACAGCTTTGAAGGTGAAACCATAAATCTTAATGATAAAAAGGTGAACTTGATTCTTTTGAAGGTACCAGACCGAGAGTAGGACGCCGTCACAGTATGGAGAACATGGAACTTATGAAATTAACACCAGAAAAGGTTGGTGGTTTCCTTCTTTCTGTTCTGCTGGTGAGATTGCAATGGAACGTTTCTAAGGATTTAACTTCAACAGTTATGAATAGTCAGGAGTTTTATAAAACTTTGAAAGAACTCAGCAGAATGCTGATGCATCATTTGTGTTCCCTTTTTAATTTAGTTGATCTTAAAGAGTTAGGTAAAGGCAGGTCTAACAATTCTAACAACTAATGCTTTTGTCGTCTAGGTAGCAGTCAGCATCTTACATACGTCGTGGTTGTAACGGCTTGTGGAAAGCTTGCTTCATTCCCCTCACAAACACGAAAGAACGGGGTGCTGTAGTGTGCATCAAACGAATTCCTTTCATCTCTGTAAAAGTGACTTGAGGATGCAGCATCAGAGTGATTTAGAGCAATATTTCTAAGCTTTAGCTCAGCTGCTCTGAATATTTTTTCTTTGGTTAGTCATTTTATAGGCACTTAAAATTCACGTTGTGCTTTTCGCTTTGTGATTTCAACCAACTTGCAAGCCATTAGGATTTTCAACATCCATTTTGAGTAAGGATGCTATTTCAGAAAGGCTGTGCATCACAGATGATAGGTAACCTAACTTCCCTCAAAGCTCAGAGAATTCTCTTGGAGCTGGGAGTTCCTGACTAAAATCCTTGTGTTGATCTTCAGATTTCCTTCAAATTCAACCTGCCTTTAAAGTCTGGGCTGGCAGTTCTACATAAATGATTCCAGCAGCAGACTGAAGTTGCTGTTTTTCCCTCCATACTGGGATATTTAATTCCCATCTCTTCAAGTGATGCAAAGCCTGCCATCATGTTTATCAAATAGGAAATTAAATCTCAAAGCTTCCATCTCGACATCTGTACCGACAGCTGAAGTCAGCACTGATGCTCAAGAGCCTCTTTGTGTACTGAGTTAAAAAGATCGCGCATTTAGTCCAGGGTGATTTCTCTGCAGGGAATCTTTAAGCTTTTGGCCAGTATCAGCTGTACTTTCTTACTCTCTGAATCTATTTATCTGTGCTACCTATTAGAAACATAGCCCGTGATAGTCTGTGCCCTAAATATACAAAAATACTTCATGTGGATTTTTGTAATAAAGTATTAACCTAGTATTGCAACTTAGCTCTTATAAAGGGCTTTTTTCAAAATACTCATTTAGTAGATTCTGAAAATTAATTCCACAAATGTCTTTGATATATAGAACAATGTATGACACCAGCATTATGGTCTGATTGTACAGGATGCCACCATCTCGGACTTGGAATCCGTGTGCTCATCTTAAATAAGCCTTCAAAAGGCAATCCGCTTTGGTGGGCAGCACTGCTGGAAGAGTTGTGATCCGCGTTCACAATTTCTGATGCTGAATCACAAAAAAAACGTGGTTTTACTCAGTTATTGTCAGAGTTTGTCAGTTGTAGATAAAGCTGCCAATTTTGTGGATAATTCTGTTTATTTTAGAAGAGTATTTAGGGAAAATCTGTCAGGTTGATAAAGCTAGCTATTCTGTTCTTCAGTGACAGGAGAGGGTTCTTCCTGTTTGCTCTTGTGCTGGCATTCTTCTCCCTCTTTCCTTTTCAGTCCTTACTGGGAATTTCGTGTCTATAAAGGACTTCATAGAAGGCTGGTTGAGTATGTGGGTTTGTATAAGGGTTTGTTTTGCTCTAACACTTTGTAAAAATAGGGACTTTTTTTTTTTTTCTTTCCAATTTTAAGAATGTCAGGTGGGAAATGCCAGCTGCGTCTACATTTTAGTGTTACATTAACTACATTTCCTGCACTGCGGTCAGCAAGAAAAACTTCCACGTGTTTGGTTAAATATACTGTTTGACCACATTGTAATCACTCCTGTGTCGCACTACAGTTATCACTACAGACTGATCAGTAACATACTAACCTGCTGCAGGTAACGAGCTCCATAATTACAGGTCAAATGATAGAACCAAACCTAAGTTTTCACATCCTTGTGGCTGGATAAACTAAATAATGCAAAGCTGCTTCATTTTGGGGAGAAAAAGAGCAGCAAATAAGAGGTAACAGTATAGGTTAACCAAAATCAGAAGGCTTAATTTAATGACTTTTGTTTTCTTAGGTTCAGAACTGGAACAGTGAGATTCTTGCTAAGCAGAAACCACTGGTTGCCAAACCTTCAGCAAAACTGCATTTTGTAAATCGACTAAAAGGCAAAAAGTACAAAAATGGCACCACTTCCAAAGTTTTGCAGGATGCCAGTAATTCTATTGATCATCGACTTCCAAACTCTCAGAGGGTAGGTTTGGCGAGCTGTGGAGATCATGGCCTTTACTAATCTTTGTCCGATCAGAATTACGGAAAACACATTCCTGCAGCCGTCCACTTCAGTTTTACTCCATTTAAACATTGTGGCTCTGTAAAACAATGCAGAATCTGCCAATCTACAGCTGTCTCATGGGTGGTGCCAGCTTTAAGCTTTTCCTACTATTGAACATTTTTTTTCCTGGTGGATTTTCTAAAGTTCTAGCACAGCTTGCATGTATATTCTATTTCTAGTCTCTTCTAGACCCTGCTTTTCCAAACTTAACAAAATCTAGCTTTTCTGCTTCAGACAGTGGGAGATATTTTTGATCTAATATATTTAACCTTCCAAAAATGCTTGCCCTATTATTAGCATTTCCTCTTACAATAAAACTCTGTAGAGGGATGACTAACAAAATTAATTTAATGGATTTCAGATATGCAAATATCAAACATATCACTGGATTGAAACTGTGATGCAGCTGTCCTAATTTTAGGTACTCTTGAGTTCAAAATGCCCCTAACTCTTCTCTCCTCTTCAGAAAAACAGTCGAGAGACAATGGCAGATGAAGGGTTCTTTGATCTGCTGAGTCGGTTCCAGAGTAACAGGATGGATGATCAGAGATGCTACTTCCAGGAGAAGAACAGATTCTCAGCTGCTTCCGTGGCAACATCCTCTACTCCACCTAAAACAATGAGAAAATGTAATTTTTTTAAAAGTATATTTGCATGCAAGACTTGGTGTGGAGAGGAACTTATTTCTAGGCTAACTTGTTTTCTTCCCCCTCCCCAGCCTTTTCTACTTCTGTAGTCTCGCCCCACACAGATGAATTTCTAGACCTCCTCGCCAGCTCCCAGAGCCGCCGGCTCGATGACCAGCGCGCGAGCTTCAGTAATCTCCCTGGGCTTCGTCTCAATCAACACAGCAGTCAGTCGGTCCTGGGTCACCTCATGGCGAGTAACAACAGAGAGCTAGACGACGACTTCTTTGATATATTGATAAAATGCCAGGTATGTTTTTTTAGAAAAATTCTTCAGATTCTGAGTCTTTGGGGATTTGATTTGTGCATCCTGCTATTTAGTTTCTTCAAGTAAGCCACCTTGTTTATCATGTGTTTTAAGATACTAATTGATTTGGCAGATAAGGAGAACCAAAAAATTAGGATTTTTTTTTTCAAGATTGTCTTGGGTTTTTTACCGTTTCTTTTTTTTCATTTTTTTTTTCCCCTCAAATTATCCAGTGTCTAGTAAATGCAATTTTGGTATTTATGCCATTTTAACCATTTAAAGTAACAAATGCTAAAGAGCTGAAGGAAAACAAGTGAGGCTATTAAAACGCGTATGTAAAATGATTTTACAAAAAAGTGTTTAGATCTGGCTTGTTGGGAGGGCACGTGATATACCAGGAATCCTAACTTACCAAGTGAAAGACTTCCGTATCAAAGCTTTAGTGGCGATAGTGATCGTCACTCCAGTCATGTTAAGTGTAAATAATAGTTCATGGCAATGCACAAGTGAGGTGTCTGACTGTCAGCTAGAGCATGGTATACATACCAATTAGACCAAAGAGAATTTAATTTAATTAATTCTTAAAAAGGAGCTACTGTAGACGGCCACAGCGCACAGCCAGACCAAGGGCGATCGGCTGATGCTTGTAAAATCTGGCCAGGAGGTGGTGGCTGTGGGAAACGAGCCCAGAAAACTACTGCAGAGTTGTTTGCGAACTGCTCTCTAACATTGCTGTTAAAATGTACAAGTCTTCTGAGTTTGGAAGAAAACTTTCTTTCAATGTCGCCCTTCCAAATCTGATAGCAGTGTGGCTTTTTTTTACTCCCTGTGTAAGGAAAGAAAGACAACCGTATTTTCTGCTGTATGAGACTAGAAATACCATGTACTAATGCTAAAATTCTTCTTCTGAACAAAGGACACTTACATTTCATTTGCAATATAAACAAGAATAAACTGTGGGGTTATTTTCAGATACTGGTGGTTTGGAGGAACCAATTTAGCTACACTTGCACTTTTAACTTATTATTCCATTTGAGGAGTTTCACTTGAAACAAAACTTACAAATTAAATCCTTACAATAGCTTTAAATCTGGAAACAAAAGCTTTTAGTAATTTTTCACTTTTATTGTTCACCTATTTTATTACATACATTCCTGTAAATACGCAGCATTATGGCTTGCTCTGTCTGTAGGGTTCCAGACTGGATGATCAAAGATGTGCTCCTCCATCATCTGCAAAAGGACCCACTGTACCAGATGAGGATTTTTTCAGCCTGATTTTACGATCACAAGCTAAGAGAATGGATGAACAAAGAGTCCATCTGCCCTCAGCTATCAAGGGACCAAATTCTAGCTGAAGAAAGAATCAGGAGCGTACTGTGCAGTAGCGTCTGAGGTACCGTTTTTGTTTGCTGGAAAAGCATACATGCCTTTTTACAGAAGACTGCAATTAGTAGTTTTGTCCCCTTTCTAATAATTTTTTATATAAATAGCAGCAGCATCACACTCGTGACCAGTAGTTAGAGCTGCCGCTGCTCTTTGCGGCTGGCAGCTGCTTTTAGCAGCGTCTGAGATACTGATTACTGTATCTCCCTCTTAACTGCCTCTAGGCTATCAACGTCAGTAGGAAGTTTTTTCCCTGTCAAGGTACTCTCGTTGTTGATGTGTGGATTCTGCCACTCTCTCCATCTAGTGTAAGACTTAAATTTGTATGTTCTTTCAAAGAAAACTTGATTTTTTTTTTTCCCCGATTTGTACCTCCCTGGAAAAAGGTCCTGTTTTCTTTTGTACTTTTTTTTTAAATAAAAAAAAAAAGAGAAATAGCTTCAGTACTTACTTTGTCTTTGTTTCTTCCAAAATCCATTTCTGCATGCATTGTTATTAAAAAAAATAAAATCAAACCCTAGTTTTAATTCTGTTTAATACAAAAATAGTCTTTTCAAAACACACTGGGGTTTTTTGGTAAATTTAGTTAAGTAGTTCCTGTATTACTCTGCGCAGTTTTACAACCAGAAGGACATTTAAGAAGATACACTTGTTTTTCAGTAAGAGGTGCCAGTGCTGCTCTGGAGCCTGTGTGGTACATGTCTACCACCAGCACCAGGGAAACACGGGGGGGGATGCCTGGCATGGACTACCCCTGGCATCAGGTAATTCCCGCAGTAACTGAATTTAAAACGTTATCGACAGTAAATGTCCGTATGCTGCTTATTACTTGACCTCAACTGCTTTTTCTCCTCTTGATAAGGACGTGCGCTGCTGGGGCGGTTCGAGGGAACAACAGCTGTAACAGCCTTCCCCTCGGTAGGCACCTGTAGCTCTTGGGAACCCCAAGGGCCCTATGTTGTTTTAAGTGTAGGTATCTCGAGTTAGGGGCCACTGATTTTAACACCAAAGGTGGCAAACTGCTCACTTTCAGGTATTTATAAGTTAAGTGATGTCATTTTTTTACTGAAGTATTCTAGCCCTAGAGAAGAATCTACAGCTAATTTTAGCTTCAGAGTAAAACAGCATTGTAAGAATAGTTAACAGACACAGGCTCCACACAATTCAAACTATTTTACAGTTACTGAAAGTTTTGCAAACATTGCCTTGCAGCTTTTTTAGCACTGAAATTGATTCCTACTGAAACTAAAACTCTCCTCCTTCTGCTTTTAAGCAGAAATGCCAGAATATTCTTCCAAAACCAATGTGTTACCATCAGTTTATTGTGCTGATCTTTGGTACTTTTAGGTAATGCTTCCTATTCCCTGTTCAGCTTTGAATTGCCCTAAAAAAGCATCTGATCAACATCAGCTTCTCACTCCTCTGCAAATTATTAAGCTAGAAGAAAATCATCATGCTGTCCTACAAGTGAGCTGACAAGCAGCAAACTGATTTTAAAGAATATAAACCAAAATATAGTCCCAAGACATCTATCTATCTGAGCTGCGATTAGTCCTACATGAATTACATGAATATCAGCAACTCTCTTCAGGCTGTGTGACACCTACCCGATTAGGCTAATATTTGCTAGATCAGTAGCAATATTTGCTAGAGTATCAGTGCTTTCCCGCCACCGAGTATCTAGTTTTACTCAAAACTTACTACAGAAAGCTGATTTCCAACAAGAATCCATGCCCCACAAGCCTGTTTTCCTGGCCACTTAAAATTGGATTATCTCACTTTTACTTAACAACATATTTACTTCAAATTCCAGAAGTAGCACATATGCTCAGTCTCTTGGTTTTTAAAACTCTACCTAGCTTACAGCTGTGCACCCCAAAGCTCTGAGCAAAGAGGAGTTCCCATCAGCTTACTGACGCTCGCTTTTCTACATTTGAGAACTAAAGAACAGAACTAGCAAGTATGTGACAGCTAAAGAGTAGCCAAAACTTACAGCGGAGCTTGGGCCTTCCTTAGTCTCCTTCCTGGGAGTCACGGGAACTGCTCTTTTTCTTCTCTTCACAGGGGTCCGTTACAGAACTTTTCCCTTCTAGGTTTCTATTAGGATCACAGTTTTCTCCAGTCTCTCGCTCTGCTTTGCCTGTCTCCTGTTTCTGCTGCTCAAGTGCGTGTTCTTCAGTAAGTGTTTCAGCTGTGATAGTTTCTAGTCTACAAACTTCAGACTCAGTGTGCGATCTATTCTGTAAAAATTAATAATAAGCTATTAATCAAGCAATCCAAAGTGCACAGTGTCTATTGCTTCAGGTGCATCTCAGCTCAAGGGGCAGAACTCCCCCGAAGCGTGACTGAGATCTTTCTTTCCTAAGGAAACACATAAGTAAGCACAATCTAGAGCATAAGTCTGGTTTTAGTTTTCTACAGTTTACAGAAGTCAGCACCGCTTCTTTTCTGCGCCTTTCCTCTGTGTGTAATCATTATTGCCCAGGCTGACATAAGTACTGATCTCTCAAAAGAGAAGTTATTTAAGTCTTTACTATAAAAATAGAATTTTAATTCAGTAGTTTCCTGCCATAGTTAGCCATTGCACAGTATTTTTCCAGGACAAAATATGTGCAAGATACCTCTACTGAACTGTTCTACTGCAGAACAGGTGCTTCCTTAACTCCTCCCTCCCTAAGATTTGGCTTAAGCATGTTCTAGCAGGTGACATTGAAATCTATTAAATTTAATCCCAGCTCAAAGAGCAGCAGGACTAACATACACCAGGTTCTGGTTTGCGAGACTCTTCTACTTGCTTGTCTGGCTCATTGCTTGTGTGCACGATGTCAGGACTTCTGCTGCCATTTCCCAGTCTCACGGGAGCATCTCCTCTGTCATAACATCCTCTAGAAAGGTAAGGAGGCTTCTGCAAGTAATGGCCATCGGATTTACCGCCCTCGTATTGCCCAAAGTCTATTGGCTCATGTTGACTGTCGGGCGGAGGCAGACTTCTCTTCTGAGAAGATGTTAAGTGTCTTAACATAGGCACCGATGATCCTGCGCCATAGAAGAAAGCCTGGGGGAGGGGAAAAAAACCAAAACCAACAAAACGCTAAATATTTGCAGCCCGTGGTTTTCACAGAGAATTCAAAGTCAGATTATCTGAGGAACACTGAAAGGGAAGCTCAGGAGTTCAGAATGGCTACAATGGAATTCAGGCTTTCTGCAGTCTGACCACGCTGCGGGCGCTGCCAGACCGGCTGTACTGCATCTTTGGTGCCACAGGAAAGATGCTGTTGGCTCAAACTCAATGCTTTCGTGTACGCAATGCCAATTATACTACATTTATGCAATAAACTATCATAGACTCAGATTTTAAGCAGTTTAATACTATTTTATCCCTCTTGGGGAGTGGGGGAGAGATACAGTTTAAATAATACAAACTTACCTATTTTAATTGCTAAACCAACTGTACTATAAAGATTTTCTCAAGAAAAAATTCCCTTGTAGAAATAATTTAATCTGTGCGAAGAAATCCGTTCAGTAGTAAATAATCTAGTAGATAATCATACTTAAATATAAATATGTTTAATAAATAAAAAATAAAGCTGAGCTTCTACATACAAGATAAATATATACAAACCAGGACAGCCAGAGCCATCATAATTAGCACTGGAACCTGCAGAACAAACGGTATCTCCTTCATTAGTGCTTTGATGAATTCACCAATCCCCTGTCCTACGTGCTTCAAAGGCTCAGTTACGAAGTTGGTGAAAGTAATCGCCAATGCCTAGAAAAACAAATAGAGAAATAGCGTTGTCACTGATGGCAAACATAGATGTGGACAGTCCCTTTAGGCCTGGCGTGTACCTTTGTGGGCGGGACCAGCAGGACAGGATTTACCAGCAGAGTTTCATAGTACTTCTGACAGGGGTCATCCTGAAACGTCCATTTACTTCTGAACCATTCTGTAGTCAAAGCAGACACACTTTTACTACTTTCTAAAAGCATATTTTATGACACAATAGTAATAAAGTAGCATTTCAATTACAGATGGAAGAGAACTCTTCTAGCTATGGTTCAAAGCTCAGATTTATCCAGCCTTGGGGATGCAGGAAGGGGAGGGAAGGCTGGAAAGAAAGAGAAGAAACTGAGGTTTTCCCATGTTTCGTCAATAAAGTTCTCTTTATTAGATGAACTTTGTCCCTAAAAGTCTCAGAAGAGAAGTCAGTCTTGTCTGTGGGAACTATTATCTAGCACATTTTGTCTGCAGCTACTGAAACAAGTAATTCTGAGTGTTGTTACTCATCTGCCAGGCTGCAAGTAGATTAAAATTCATATTTTGCTTGCTAGATTTCAAGAGACTATTTTAATTATAAGCAGAAAGTCTTATTCCTTAAGGGAACTTTAAGTTATAAACAAGTAATTTATGATGTCGTTTCTGTAGTTTGATTTTAGTGCAGTCAGAACATAAACCATTGGAATTTGAAATAAACAGAGCAATCACAGCCAATAAATTCTAAAGGGAAGACCATAACAAGCACTCATTAAGAGTTGCCATCAGTAATCTACCTGCTATAGCATTGGATAATAAATAACGGCTAATAAAAAAAATCAGCTTTTTCTGTAAAATAACAAAACTAGAGTAGTAGTTACAGATCTAATTTCTGAAGTCCATTGTACTTGCAGAGCTGGGATGAAAAAAAAGTATCTTTTTCTTGAATTCTGCCCTCCTGTCTTCAATAAATGGCCCTGACCGGTACTGGGCAGGGGGAGCTGGGGAAACACTCGCGGGGAAGTGATAAGGAAAAGCAGTAACACCTCGCCGCGCCCAAGCAGTTTTGAGATCAGCTCTGCTTCAAAGGCCTAGCAAGGAAAGTCTCACGGAATGGAAAAATGTTAAAACCACATAATCACATATTGCTGAAGAAGAGTCAGTGTACTTCTCATGAAGAAATTAAAGCCTGTTCTTGGATACTATCACTGAGTATTTTGTGATCTTAAATACTATTACAAAATAATGAAACAAGTATTTACCAATAAGACTTCCCCCCCAGTCCAGCTTCTCAGCACAGATGTTATCAAACTGTCCCATTTTCGCAATTTCTGCTTGATGCTGCGCAAAGGCCAGCTGCAGGAGAAGAAGAATTACTTGTAAAACATCAACCAAGGTGGTGGTGGGCGCAGAACACCTGCACCCACGCCGCACTGCGCCTGAGCCAACCATGGCTGCTCTTGGTAGGTTTGGGATAATTACCTGGATAAATCTGTAGTAAGAAAAGTTTGCCAACAATTTAACAGATGCAATTCTAAGTACTTCCTGGGAATGGATAAACACTACCAAGATTAATATCTCCAGGTTATTCTCTAAATGGAGTGTAAATTACCAAAAGAGCAAACTTCAATATTCAAAGATACAGGTTCAGGGCAAAAGTAATCTGACGACATCTTAAACGTTTCCTAAAAATCTGATGACATCCTTAAATGTCTCTGGATTAAAACCTGAGACAGCTGCCATGCAATTACTAATTAAAACATCAGGGCATTCTCTTTTATTTTTTAAATAATTCCCATTAACAAAAACCTGTATTCATTCTAATTTTGCCTTACAGTTTGCAACTGATAATCAAATAGAAAAAATTAAGTCAAATCATCTGTTGAAGAGCTCTGATGTTCTTCACCAACTCAGTCCAAGTCCTCCACTGGAGGTTGATTGTGACGACAACATGCGAGGACCGAGATTTTGTGGTTGGGCTACAGCACAGCAGCATTAATTCCTCCTCATTAAAACCAATACGATTCTACAGTCAGCTACTTTCATCAGCATTAATGAAGCATTCATCTCTGATCTATCACACCTTAAGTACAGTTTTAGCCAGGGAATCTTTAGAAAGAAAAAAACTACAAAATATATTTTGTAAGACTTTTCTACGAAGCTGCTTTAGACAGAGTTCACGTCTCCCTTGCCCACGCGGTGAAATCACAGTTCTACTGCTTTATGAATTTTATGCACCTCTGGCATGATAAAAGTTGGCAGGGTTTCTTTTGTTCTTTTTTAAGCCTAATACACCTGCCAATATGCAAAATAAAATGTTCGTCCATTTATTTCGTGGTCAATTGTTGTTTCATATAAAAACTAACTAAAAGAACTAAATGACCATAACTCCCTCGTAACTGTAACATTTTAAGCCTAAAAGCCATTAAGATTTCAGAACAACTTACCTTATACAAGTAAAGCCAATTCCATGCAAAACTGATGAGAAAGCTTATTAATAAAACACGTTTTAGCTGAACAAACCAATGAATACGTGTCCAGAGCTCTGTAGCTATTAAAATTACAATGCACACCAAGCACAGGAGTATCTGAAAAAGACAACGGGAAAAAACTGTGATCCAGATTTGGAATTTTCCAAGCTTACTGCCAGTACACGAGGGAACTTACAACTTTTGTTTTTATTAGGGTCATTTACACAGACCAGTTGAGAGCATTATGTTGCAGTTGCTCATTTCTTTCTTGTGATACTTAGTTATTTCTTCCTTACAATATTTATCAAGTTACCCACCATACTTTTAAAATTAAAAAACTGATGTGATTCGGTGCTTGAGTAGCATGTGTCTGGTACGAACCACCGCTGCCAGCTCCTGCAGTTTGGTTACAGCCGTCACAGTTTGGGTAACAGCAGCCAGACTTCAGAGAAGCACTTTACGGTCTCTTTCCATGCAAGGACCCCCAACAGTGAGGTTACGCTACTGACGGCTTGCTTTTTTCATCTGGCTTCCATCTACCCCCCTCAAAACTAGACAGGCTTCTCTCCACATCGTGTCAGCATATTCAGAACAGTAAGAGAGCTTCAGCTTACTATAGATCCTCAGCTTAGTTAGCACCTCGTCACGTCCTGTTCTCCAAAAGGGAATTTTCGCATAGTCATGCTCTCCATCTCTCCAACACTATACAAATTTTTTTCCCCACAAAATTCACAAAAACCTCTAACGTATGAAATCTAAGACCTTAAATATATACCTCTCTCAATATAAATATATTCCAACTGTTGGCTCTGCAGGAGTTGAACAAAAGACAAATCTGGAAAGTTTTTAATGCACAAGTTGTCAGTTTAAGTGATAAGAAAGTACTAATGAGTCACGCAACATGTAAGAGGCAAGAAGACAAAAAAAAGCATACCAGAAAAAAATGTCAAGCTACAGTAAGAAAAGATGACCAGAGGAATAAAAAAAACCCTTCAATTGTTACTTCAAGTGAATACATCGCCTCTACCTTCAGCGACCATAAAACAAATAGTTACTCACTGGAAGTACGATGGAAAGAACTGCTTTATGTGTGGAGTTAAGATGGTAATATTCACTGGCTAGACTTGCAGAAAGAAACTGGAGAAAACAGCACTTAAAAAACAACAACAAAACCCCTTTCTTCTTCTCTTACCAGAAACACGTTATATAGATCAACTCCAAACGTGTCTTCGAATCTCCAGTGCCAAGCTTTATAATCGTGGTGCTTAAAGTTGATCAAAATATCACTAAGTGCATCATCCACAGCACCCGACTGCCAAGTTTCCTCACTGAGAAACCTGAGGATCTCCAAATACGTCTGTTTCGTAAGGATGATCTCAGCATCGTAATGGACGTGGCCCACGTTTCCCTCAGGCTGAATTAAAAGCAAAGCAAAACAATGGTTAAAAGCTGCTTATTTGGAAACAGAAGTACATATGAAAACCTGTGTCCCTGTGCAAACACCTGTTACGTGCCCTCATTATGTACCGGCCGCTTTGTGAAGACTGCGGGATGAAGACGTGGCACAGGGAGCACACTATGATCCTATAACCTTTCTGTTCACTCTTCTGAATGATATAAAACACAAATTCAACTGGTTTGTACTCTTTCAATTCTACAGCAAAAATCTAAAAAATGAAGTGGGTTATTGTCACAGATGGAAATATTTGACACAGTTATGATTTAGCAATGATCCGAAATTTATTAATGATCTGAGGTAGATCAAGAGGTTGAATTTTAGCAGCGCTTGATCATTAACTGATTTAAAGGTTTACAAAGTGATTTAACAAAATAACTGGACAGCGACTTAATTACAGATTGGAAGATGGCAAGATTCATGCTAACTTACTATAAAATATCCCAAATCAATACATATAAATATAAGCAAAATCACACATCTCAGATTAACATATATATACATGAGCAAAGCACAGGAGCACACACACAGGTCTCTGATTGCTAGGATTGGGAATTTCTTAATAGTGGGCGACTCTAACGAGCCAAAAGATGCTGCTTTTAGGTCCTACACATGCACAGACAGACAGAAAAACATCCACATGCTAATGTGTATCTCACAACGTATAGGTGGAGGGGGGGATGGAAGAGGGGCTAGCCTATCGTCAAAATTTCCCTTTCTCGGCTTTGGGCAAACACTCGCGATGCGCGGGCGTTCCTCAACAGGCGGTAGCTGAGGCTCGAAAGGGTCTTCTCGCCCTGGCCTCGAGGTGTCAGCTGAGAGGTGTCTCAGCTCAGGGGAGATGCTGCCATCCAGAAGAGCTCAAAGGGTCTTTACCAGAATCACTCCTTACGGAATCTGAGATAATTGTCTTTCATCAGGTACTTTTCCACTCCGGCCCAGCTCAGACAATGGAATATTCTGGTACTTTCCATCGGTTACACAAACCCAGGACTTGTTAGGACTTGGGGTCCTGATATCCCCCCCTCTGTGGCCACGATCCGTTTGTTGTCAGGAGGGACTGATTACAGTTATTGTTTTCAAATGGTAGGAGCCATGGGAAGCGGGTACACCAAGGGGCTGCTGTACTGTCCTAGTCCGTTGCTCTCCACCCTTTCTTTCGTGTTAGACCATTATGTATTGCTCTGATCCATTGTGTTATCATCAGGTGGGGAGGAAATTGTGCCAAGTACCTAAGGGGGGCGTGTGCGTGCATGTGCGCGCACCACCACAGTTATCTCACCTGTTAATAAAATTTTAGAGCCACTTCTCATTAGCAACTATTAACTACTAATGTACTTTGTGTGCTCCCATCATGGCTAGGTAATACAGACAGAAGCTATTAAATAATGAAATAAGAAATTTTACATTGCTAAGTATAATGTTGTTTGGTTTTACTCCTCTACCTCTGAATATTAAAAAAAAATAATCTCCAAAAGCAATATAATAAAGTAATAAGGTGATTCTTACATGCAAACTCTAATAAGCTACTATTCCTAGATGGTTAATGTGGTAGAGTCTAAAACAAAGGCCTAAAAGGTCTACAGCAAATGAGCAAACAAAATTTGTCTCTTTCAAGTTCAACAACCATTAACATGACCCGAACAGGGTATTATTATAGCCGCATCCCAGCAACAGACACTCAGATCCATATTCACGCAGTCTTCCTTTGGATGTTCTACAGACCAAACAGCAACCATCTCTCCTGAGCAAAGACCGCTAACTAGCAGCAATACGGATGCACATACTTCTATCATTTTTCCCTTTGCAATTCAATTCCCCTCATTTTAATTTAAATTTAAAGTAAGACAGAATAATTAATCAATACTTGATAGCTGAGAAAAACACGTATGATTTTTAATTAATTTTTAATGTGTGTTCAAGTACTTACAAGGCCAAGTTTTCCAGCTTCATTTAAAATCTTATTCAAGTATCGCTTGAAAATATAAAAGCTACGGCTTTCATGTGATTTGGCATTCCTCTTCTCACACTCTGCAATCTGCAACGTAAAGACATTTTATTCACTTCTTGCTCAAACTACCTTGTTCACAGGAAAAAAAAAACAACCTACCAACACATTACCTCAGGATTAAGAGAGGCTTATTTCTTTAGTTTAGCAATAATCCCGTGATTAGTACAACAGATAAAAAGCATATGCAGTTGCTGAATACTCTGCATGGGACTGGTCAGTACTGGAGATTCAGATCTGCTAATAATAGGGTTTGAATACTAACATTGGTAAACCTAAAAGAAACTAAAGATCTGGATGTCCTTGAATTTGAAGTTTATATCCCCAAAAAAAGAGAGAGAACTGTAAAAATTACCAAGTAACTAGAACAACATTAAAATTACATATCCCACTGGGTCTCCAAATGGCTGAGGGAAGTGAGAGCATCGCCGCATCCTCCTGATCTCGCAGGAAGAAGTGGTGGGGGGGGGCTTACAGTGGCTTCTGAGAGCAGCAGCATTGCACATTGTGGTCAGCCACAGGCACGTTCTCTATGCCCACAGCCCACCCCTAAAATCCAGCAGAATTCAACAACTTGGAAAGGAAAAGTCTCAGCTTTTGGCAGCTCGGTGTTAACATCAACACCACACGTTTAAACTGTTGACACTGGGCAGAAGCACGTAGTTCCTATCAACTTCTGTTACACTATCAAACATTTGAGGAAACAGACCTCGGTAGGCAGAGCAGCAATTTGGAACCACTTCCAGTCTCTCCTCTCAATAAAGAAGTTCCCCCTACATAACCCATGGTTTCTCATTACGCCAGCAATTCACCTGCCTACACTATCCAGAAAAGCATCATTAGGAAGCACAAAATATAAAAGGCAGGAAAATATTCTGAAGTTCCATAACAAACCTTCTGTTGCAAGGAATCTACTTCCCTTGAAGACCTTGATAAGATTTCAGTACTGACTGTATCCACAGCCTTATCCTCAGAGTCATGGTAGTTTGCCTAAAAATACATAAGAAAACCATGTATTTTTAGAACCTGAGAATTCGATCAATACACTATGTCACAATTCTGTAGTCAGATCACTTTAAAAGGAGCTAAAAACTGAGTGTTGGTCTTTGCTGCTAATACTCTCCCAACGATACTCCAGTTGCCTCTCTGCTGTTATTTCAGCCTCCAAACAGACAATTGCTTTAAGTTTATCTAAATGCAGGCTGCCTTCAAAAGGCGAGGTCTTGCCCTTTCCATCCCCCACCCGCCCTTTCCCCTGCCCTGAGTGCGGGTGAGCCACGGGTGAGCCATCAGATTAGATAATCGGGCTGGCTAAAAACCCACTCAGCAAGCAAAGGGGCAGTTTTCAGCCAGCCAAATTCCCAGTCCAGCTGGCCACGCAGCCAGCCAGACTGAAAGTAAACACAAACCTGCATTCTGGATTGCATGCCTTTCCTTTCATGTTCCTTCTGAAACAACATCCCATTTTTTTCTCTTACTTCCTCTGACTTAGTTTTAGCAGTGCTGCTTCTACACAACCAGGTATGTGCACTGAGGGAAGTCTCCCAAAGAAGTGCCACATCACACAAACGGGTGAACTTGCGCCAATACAAAGTCTGGAGCTGCCTGCCTACCTAAAACCTCTCCCTGCAGAGCAGAAAAGGAATCTTGAAAACACCGATTAACCCAAAGCAGTTGTTCTTCTCCTTCAAGATGCAGTTCTGCTTTCGTGGGAAACAACAGTAAAACTCCAAATATTTTTTTTATAAAAGCTGAAGCAGTTGGGCACCGAGTTTAAAGACTCCTAAGTTTGCTGCTGAATTTTAGGGATGCTCATGACTACCAAGTGTACTTGGGGCAGGTGGAGATTGAGAAGGAACTCTGTGGAGAGAAATAATGCAGTTTGCATTTTCTAAGCTTCATAAAACTGCATTCTGAAGCATTAAAATGGTATTATTCAAGACTGCAAAACCAAACTGGAAAGCTGAAATATGACAAAAATCAAGGATGCCAACCATAGTTTACAGTGTCATGCGCGCACTGGATAAACAATATGCATCTCATGATATATGTTGAGTCCAACCCTGCCACAAGACAAGAGAGTACAATTCACCTTGTTAAAACTAGCTTTTCATATTTCATCTTCTCTTCAATGTTCATGAATTATTAACGGTACAGCAATCGCCCCCTATTCTGATCTTCCTTCTGAAAACTCTTGATACCAGCATTAGAAAACACTGTCAACATTCATAATATTCTCACACAATAAATCAGGTTTATTCACATATTACTGGGCAACTGGATAATTCAAGTGAAATACAAACATTAAGCTTAACTCCCCCAACTTTTATCAGATATTTATCAAGATATTTAACACTACACTTCAGAAACTAGCAAGAGATGCTTAACCCAGTATTTCTCAGAGGAATCAGCCACAACCTGCGTAAATCAGTCAACCACCACCTGTGAGAAGACAAAAAGCTCAGCTCCTGGGACTTGATCAGTGTGCAACAGAAACTTGTTAGTAAAAGGCCCTGAGCTAATTATTTACAATTATGTAGATTGCCATGTTTTTTCTTGTAATTTTAACAATGGACACACAACACTTTTCTCTGTATAGACTCAGATATAACCTTGTAAGACCTTAAAAAGACCGCGATTTCACGACTTAAGGGGAATCTTTCAACAGCTTGTGGCTGAAGGTCTGTTTGGGAGAGACGTGTGTTCTCACACCCTTTTTCTTTCCCTACCTTGTAAGGTCTCCTCATTGTTCCCGACGCTGCGTCGTAATTGAGCATATCCGTGGGATCAATCCATTCATCATCTTGAACTTTACCGCTGCCTACTAGCGCAACTGCACACAACACCAAAGGGAACAGCATCCTGTATCGCTAAATACAACAGGAAATTCAGATATTTAGTTCAGGATGTAACCTGCTGTACAAAAACCCCTGAAACAATCTTACAACATGAAAAAAGTACTCTGAGGAGGTGTTTAAAAACTCATTCTCCATTAAGCAGGTTAAACTTCACTTATTTTTTTTTTTTTCCACAAAGAAAACACTGGCAAGAATACGCAACAATTGAACTGTACGATGTGACTGGTCAATGGAACGAGCTGTCGTTATCGGCAGATGCAGAGCAGAGTTCAGCATTGCTAAATGCGGTATCCCAGCGCAGACCTCCGCCGGGCTCCCAGGCAGGGGTCTAACCACCGTTGTCACCACAGAAATTCCCGCGGCAAAGCCTTGCCAAGGCCGGGAGGATGTTCCTGCCCTGCCCGGGAGGCAGACACGGCGGTGCCGCCTCGGTGCTGCCCGGCCCGGCCCGCTTCCCTCCGCCCCGCCCCGGCCCCGCTCAGGCTCCCCCAAGGCAAGGCCGGCGCCGCCCGAGGCCGTACGTTCCGAGCGCTGGAACGGCAACACAACGGAGCACCGGCACGCCTCTCCGCCGCCGCCTCCGCCTTGTTTACCTCAGACACCGACACCGCGGCCTGAGGAGACCCGCGGCCTCCCAGCCCCCTCCTGGCTCCCACCGCCCACCCCGGCCAGCGCAGCGCCAGGAGCCAGGGCCCGGGCAAGGCGCGGGCGCGGGCCCGGCCCGGCCACGGGGCCTCCAGCCAGCAGCCCCACCGCCCCCCCAGCCCGGCCCGCCGCCTCCCCGGTACCTGAGGGGCCGCGGGCGGCCTTGCTGTGTTTACCCGTCGCGCATCGCCAGGCCCCTGGCAGGCGGGGAGGGGCCCCGCGCTGCTCCCTCCCCTCAGGCCGCCGCCGCTCGCTCCCCAGGCCCGGCACCGCCCCAAGGCCTGAGCAGAGCCGCTCTCGCCGGACAGGGCCGGCGGAGAAGCGACGGTGGCGTCGCCGGTCCAGCCCCCCCGGTGGCGGGAGGCGCTGGCCGTTTGTGCTGGGCGCCGCCCCCCGCTCCCGACCTCCTGCGGGCGGGGCGGGCGCAGCCTCCACACAGCGCGGGCGGCAGCGGAGTGGGTAATTAACGTCCTAACGAGCAGCGAGACGGCCACCCCTCCCACAGCCCCAGGGGAGCAAGCAGCACCAATTCCCACCAACTTACCCCCCTCCCCTTTCTCACAGGGATGGATTTTTTTATTTTTAATTGTCTACAGTTGCAGGCAGACATACAGGAAAAAGATGTCCTGTAGTAAATACAAGGAAGGGCTGGGAGCGCCCACATAAGAACGCAGTTAAAACTAGATCCTCTCTGCAGAGGCCCAAGGTACAGTAAAATTCATTTAAGGAAACTACTGTTTAAGTATTTGCAGTGCTAATTAAAAAGAGTTTGCCAGCTTTGACCACCGAGAGACAACTAGAGAAAAAGAATAGTTATAAGTCTTATTTTCCTCCAGAGCAGCATTAAGACCTTAACCCACGCGTCCAACACAGAAAAATAAGCAGAGTTTCAGCTCTGTGCTGCCCTATGATTACTCACCTCACTGCGAAGTCAGACACTTGGAAATGATATCAAAGATGTAGTCTTTCACAGTTCAGGCCTACAACAGATTTTGACATACGGTTTAAGTATCAGAGCTGCACTGGGGAATCACAAACCGAGAATCCAAAATAACAGATGAGATGGCTGCAGGTGTTGGAGGTCTTTATTGAGATTATAGCACAGATACACTTCTATAGTTACCTTTCCACTTTTATACGATAGTTAAAAATGCTTGCTACAGTGCACATATAATTTAGTAACCAAGAGAAATCCAAAACTTAACTGCAGTTCAAATAAATAAATAACCTAGTGTTTAAGGTTTATATTTTAAAAAGTAAAAGGAACTGTACAATATGAAAATATAACAATACATAAACATTAGAATCTAAAGTTTCATAGAAATAAAACTGCAGTTTCCCCGTACATAAACAGTGCAAGAAATAAAATTCAGATAAGCTTCTGAACTGGGAATTCAAACAATTTAATTCTTAAATTATCATGCAGACATAGCATTTTAAGCCATGCTGGTTTCTATTATAGCATTAATGGTATCCCTTTTACTTGGAAAACTGATAGCCATTAAGCTCACTGTGACAAACTGCTGCCAATCCACTCTCTTCTACAGTACATTATACACAGAGGTATTCTGTTGCATTCAAAAAGTAAAATATTACGTGTTTCTACAGCAAAAAAAATTTCAATATTTTACTTTTTCCCCCCTCCAACATGTTAGCTTGTTCAAAACAATGTCACATAGTAAAAACAGCAACATTTCCCCCAGTTTAGATGAAAAGAAAGAAAAGAACCCACACTAAGTAATGGACCATAATCAAGATGTGGTTACTGCCTAGTCACCTTTAAGGTTCAAAATTTATTACTAAAAAAGTTGAAGCTGTGGAGATGTTATAAAGTTTCTCCTCTTGTTGAGAAGTGATGAATATAATAAATCTGAAAAAACAGTGGAAGCAATTTATCTTTTATGTGTGTGTGTGTAACTAGTTACAGACAACTTGATTAAAGTGGTGCTCAACTTAAGTCTCTGTATAAAATTCTCACTGAGGCAAAGACCAAGGAATGCAATTAATACCAAACTGTAAACACGTCATTCATGTTACTCTGAGTGCACATCGACAACATAAGAGTTCTCCTCATAGACTTTGGCAACAAGACTACAATAGGTCACAGCAGCATGAGTTCACGTGGAAGACTGAAAGCACTGCAAAAGAATATACTAAAAAACACCAAGACCTCCTAAAAACCAGAAAAATCTGTGACAAGTGCCCCTCCTCTTGATACGACACTCTCCCGCTCAACTGCTGCTCTCTCAATGCCTAATTATTATTACTTTGTTTTTACAGTTCCGTAGTCTCAGGTCTCTGTGCTTTAGCTGCATAGGTTGCCTTTGTTTGCACTCTAGCCGTTGTAGGTCCAAAGGGTTACAGTTCTGTCTGCAGAAGACGACAAGAAGGAAAGATCTTGCGTATGCCACCTGCACTGAATAACTTTGTCCTTGTGCTCTCCTACCACCATCAGAGGAAGCTGCTTCGTGAGGTCCCCTATGGCAAAGGAACAGAAATCATTAGTCATTTCATGAATTTGTATCCCAGCTCTTTGCTTTTTTGGTGGTTTTGGTTTTTCCTGTTTGTTTAGTAAAGCTTACATATATATTTCACCTTGTGAAGCATTCTTGACCCCTTCTTCTCTCTCACACAGAGTGAGAGAGCCCCCATGTTTCGGTTTTTAGGCATTACTGGACACAGTACAACTTAAAAACTCTGAATACCTGATTTCTGAAATAATGTGATTAAGGTTTAATGGTCCGAGAAAATCAAGTCTATTAGATATACCCAATATCGTCTATCTTCTTAACTCTTCCCAATAAAATAATAATAGTTTGGGTTTTATTTTAAAGGTGAATTTTATGAATGCTACCTGAAAGCAACGGCCATCTCATCAGGCAACAGTGTTAATTAGTTCTTCTATCATAATCGGACCCCTCTCCTCACACAAGATTTAGTTCATAGCCTACACTCTCAGCAACACAACCAACCAAACGTGAACAGAAAAAAAAAAAAAATCACATTTATATACATTTCAAACCCTTCAAAGCTCTACTGTTTTTTCCCCTTTTAAACTAAAACCTGATCTTCAAACCAGGTTCTCTTACAACTTCAATACCAAAAGCATCACATTGAAAATGAACCTAGCATCCTTTTTGGCATGTTACCTTGCAAGTCTGTCACTTTTATTTTCATATCATATGATCCTGTGAGCAAGTAGTGTGCCCCTGGCGAGAAGCGAACAGAACGAACATCGCTGGAATGAGGATGATAGCTCTGCACCATTCGTCCTCCTCGAATATCATACAACATGCAGCTGGAGTCCTCTTGTCCCGTCGCCAGGAGACGACCACTAGGATCCACAGCTACTGAGGCGACAGCACTTCCTATGAGAGAAAACACACCTCAAACAACACATATTATATACTTATGTACATTTGTACAAATAGCCAACTTTTTTTTTTTTTTAAAACCAAGAATATATGTTGCATAAGAATATCAAATGCTGGTCTTAAATTTAAGGTGAACATACCTAGCTACTGTTATCTTAAAATAAGAACATTTTTATGTTCTAGCACTTAAAAATCTGAAGCCATAGTTCACACTGGAATGTGACCTATAGTAGCAAAGCCACTATTAAAGATGCATGAGCAAAAGTGTCTTTCATCACAGGAAAGAAAGTCACTCTTTATGAAGTAATCTAGAATAATGCAACGAATTCTGCTCCTCCCTTTTCCCCTGTTCTAATCTATTGCCTCCCCCAAAGGTTTTAAGAAACAAATCTGAACGCAAGTGGTTCTTAAGAATCCTTTTGCAGATTTCTATAAAGTATGTTGACGACTTGCAAAAATGGCTGCTCCTTCCCACCCCTTCTTTTGATTATCTTGTGTCTTGTTTTATTTTAATGTACTTTGAAGTGCCTTTGAAAAACTTACAAGGCAAAAAACTAGCCAACTTTTGAAAGGAAATGTTACTTTAAAATAAAAAAACCCAACAAGACACAAAACCAAAACAACACACAGGTAAAGATATCCTCACAACTTATTTCTTTTAAGCCAAGCCTCCATTCCGTGATTCAAAAAATCCCTTGCATTCACTCTATACTACTTAGACATCTTTAAAAAAATATTTTTATGCAAGGATGATCAGAAACACGGTAGTAATTCTTACCTGTTCCATGAAATGTTGTTCCCACAACACGAACACAGCTTGGCACTCTCAGATCCCAGAATCTTACAGTCTTGTCTTGGGATCCAGATGCAATCATCCAGCCGCTCCATGTGTAAAGTGCTAAAATGTGACCTGAGAAGATGATGATTAAACATCCTTAATCAAAAAACCGAAATATTACAGTTCTGATTATATTTTTGCATTCAAGGATTTAACAGTCCTGTGTAAAACCTGCATGTGGCATGATCTAAAATGCCAACAGTGTAAGGCAGTACCCAGCTTTGCATCTTCTCTGGAACGAAACAAGCACCCTCTCCGTTAAATTAACAGCCGATGTATTTAAAAACAAACACCCCCTGCCAAATACCTCAAGAGCAATTTGAAGAGATAAAAAAAGTCTTGCTAGAAATAAAAACCCCAGGACATTAGAAAACCCCAAACCAACAACTTTATGAGAATGTAATACAGACTTAAAAAATGTGAGAGAAGCAACAACATACATACCAGTGTGACCGCTGAGAGCATGCAGGCCTTGTCCTCGCTGACAGTCTGTTGTGTAAATATTACAGTCCCCTGCTCCGGCACTTATTAAAATAGCACCACCACTTTCTGGGCCTTCCATAAAAGCAAGGTCTCTGATTGTCCCATCGTGCATGCTGAATTCCAAATCTGGTCCTAAAATAATTTAAAAATCGAGGAAGAAAATGAGGCATACTTTATCACTGTTACTCCTGTAATCTTTAAAGCAGCTACAGTGGTAACACAGAATATTTTAGGCAAGGGCGGGTATTCTGCCAAGCATAAACATTGTTGTGCACTTTCCATAGAATGCACTATTTCGGTTACTACAGTTCAAATAAAATCTCTAAGAATCTTGTTTTTATTGAGTGTTGCTTGAGCTTCCTACAGTTCGAAATCTTTGTAAAAAGTACATGGACCATCTCCATGGCCAAATCCAGCCCTGGTTTATAGAGTACACTTATTTCTTTTTGTAAACTATGGTAAACTAAAAAGGCTTTCTCTGCCAGGAGGGAAGTATCATTGAGAACACGGAACCACATAAGACAAGGTATCCTAAGTTCAAAACAGAAAAGAGCCATATTCAGTGTATTGACTAAGAGGGTTGGGCATGGAAAACAGTATTTGCTGGGAGAGAAGCCACAAACTTCTAAGATGGGGGGGAAGATGACAGAACTAGGGAAAGAGAAGGGGAACTGGAAATAAATTCCCTACTGACAGTCAAAAACTAGAGTTGGGTAGGAACATCTGGTTGTTTTAACATATCTGGAAAAAAATCATAAAAATCTACCAGAAGACAGCACAATACCAGAGAGTCTTGCAACAAAACTAAAATGCAAACAAACAAAAACCAAACCAAACAAACCCCAAAAGATAATCCCCAGCCTCTCAATGGCTCTTTGCTAGACAGAGGCTACACTGATACCGAAAAGGAAGAGAGACCACGTTCAAAGTATTAGAATAAAACCAACAAAACCTTTTAACTACATAATCAACGTAATTTGAATGGTTTTGCCAAATACTGGGCAAATAATTGAAAATAAGTTCTTTAAATTAAATACACACACTACCTGTTGCATTACAAGTTTCTGCATTAAAAGGCAGTACTTTCACATATTTATCATTAGAACCAGTAGCTAACAGCTGTCCACAGGGACTCCAGGCTACACAGTAGATTGATCCTTTATGATGCTTGTTCCTTTTGAAGCGAACTACAGGTTGTTTAGGAGTATTATAAGCACTGAAAAAAAAGAAAAAAGAAAAAGATCCAATTTCCTTTTATTTGTAAGGAAAACAATGTATTCTAAAATGAAAATATTGTATTTCTATTATCTGAGGTAACATGAAATACGTGTGACTATTTGCATTGAAACATATACACGTGATCTAAGAAAAAACCAGAAGGATCTTCTTCATCCCATTTTCTCTGTTTTTCCTCATCTTCCCATTGTATTTGTGATTGGACATGCAAAAAGAACTCACACAGCCCCTTCATCTATAAAGGGCTAATACAGATAAAATAGTAATTACTAGCTACATACAATGAGACCTTATCCCTAGAGTTCTAAATTGGTGGGATTTTTCTCTTGAAAACATCTTGATCCTATGGCTGCTTTTGACTGTGCTTGAGTTCAACTGAGCAAGGGCAAGTAGGGCAAGAAAGCTCCTAAGGCACACACTGTCTATGGTAGTACCCAGTGCAGCTGGCATGGCTAAAGGCTGGGTCTGGGACTAAACTATCATGCTGCAGATTAGAAAATCCAGATTCCCAAAAGAAGAAAGCAGAAGCCAGCGTAACCTCTGCGTATGCATGCAGGAAGGTGTTTCGCTTCCAGTTTCCCACCCACTAGACATAATCCCTAACTGCGGACTGCGTTTGGCATGACAGCGTAATTATATGACTGCGCTCCATATACTTGCGTTTGGGGCTGCTGTTGTGCCTCATAGTATTGTAGCAATAAAAACCGAGGCCTGCTGCTTTATCCAAAACTCTGCTGTCTATGCCATCCTTGCTGTCAGAATGACTGGGACTCATCAAACACTTAAAAGTGGTTAAAGGATCAAGAAAAATGCTTCAGTGTCAATCCTAGCTGGGAAGACAGAGACAAATGCTGCCTTAAGTCGAGTACTATCTCCTTGTTGGCCATTAAATAAAAATAAATAACAAAAGAAGTACAACAAAAGAAAAAACTCATACTTGTTCACCATTATGAGCCAGGCATTGGATATTATTTGTTGATTAAAGTCACTCTCAAAGCTTCACTCATCTACTAGAAAATCTAATACAGCAGTCTGTGCAAGAAAGACGCAGTCACAATTATACATTAATGCAGGAATCTTCACAGCCATCTAGACATACCATACATTCTTATTTCTGAAACCAGATCAGCTTTACACACGGCTGAAAAAAGGAACAGTCCCACTGATGTAAGTTTACTGTATTTCAATCAATTAATTCCCTAAAATGTTATTTCTCTGTTCCCATAGAAGGAAGTAGTCAAGTACTTAAGTATTGCTGTATCCAACTCATCAACATTCACTCCAGTACCATCAACAACAGAAATCAAATTAAACTACTGAAAAATTCAGAAACCATACTATAAATACTTGAACAGGAGAGGCAGAGAGAAAAAACAGCAGACAAACATCTGCATCTGTTTAAAACCTTTTGAGATAAACATGGCTTTAAGTAAAGAATACTAAAATAAATCTACACGGAAGCTAATTATATTTTGTTGCCAGAGAGGAAATCCATGACCGATTAGCCTAAATCGGGATCACCATTCAACACACACTACAGAGCTTCCTAAATGGCATTAGCCTTATACACACTCAGAGTTTGGATTCACAGCACTTGTTAAGAGGTGGAGGCAGCAGCTGAGAATCCCTGACTTTGTCAGGACGTGGCAGCACCTGCGCAGCACAGAGACCACGTGCTGCTAATCAGCTGTGTGGAACCACTGTGATTACCTGAGCAAAATCTGCAGAACTGTAGTGTGAATCTACCAGTGTTTAATCTCAAACACGTGAAAAAAGCACACTACTATTATACCTTTAGAAAAAGGGGAAAAAAATGAAAACCTGTTGTGAATCATACACCAGTTCGAAGGACAATTTAAAAAAAACTTTAAAAAAATCCCAAAACTTTGATGTACAGTTAAACGACTGCTGTTTACCAGATACGCTACACAACTACAGCTTTTTGAAAAACATGAACAATTCTGAATGTGTGTCTAGACTCAGGCTGTTACAAGGATTAGAATATCTTTAAGATAAGGTAATCTCTCTGCTGACTTGTAAATCGCATGATGAAGTGTTTTTGGCAGACTGTGAGCATGGTAAAAAAACAGGAAAAGGAAGAAGTACAAGTTCATAATTAAGGCAATCTCAGTATTCCTTTCATATCCAGATGCACTATGTCACTTGTCACATCAGATTGTGCAGTGTAACTAGAGATTAAGGCTGCAGAGTCAATCTATAACTTTTCCCAATGGCTGGAGCGTGTTGTGCAAGAGCAGAGCTAGTCAATAAGGAGGGGTCCAGTCCACTGAAAATGTTTTGCACCGTTTATCAATCAAGAGGAGGTTGCCTGGGCTTCAAGCCCGATAGCCAATGCAGGCTGGCTTGCTGGAGAAATCAACTTTTTTTTTTTGTTTCATATGTTGACAATAAATATTTTGAAATTAAACTTCAAAGGCTACCTTACTGATGATATTTAAGGAGGAAAAGAAAAAAAAAAAAGTCAGATTGTTTTTTGAGCACTTTGGAAGCCTGACCATGAGTCCTAAACTGGGAAGTTGTCCCAGATAAAGTCATTCTGCATACTTGTAGATCCTTCTGAAATTGTGAAGTTTTAGATGCCTACACTTCTCCTCTACTCCAAGAGAAATAATGTAACTGGAGCAGAGACAGGGAGATGATTATTGATATGGCAGTATTTATTTCCAGGTGAAAAAATATTTTTCCCCCTCCTATTAAAAAAAAAAATCATAGAATGGTTAGAGTTGGAAGGGGGCCTTAAAGATCATCTAGTTCCAACCCTCCTGCTTACAGGCAAGGACACCTTCCACTAAGACTAGGTTTCTTTCTCAAAGCCCCATCTGACACGTGAAAAGAAAACAGAAAAGACTGGGTGCACAGTAAACCACAAATAGTGCTTTTCCTGTCAAGGAACCGAAGTATCAGGAAAACAACGTTTATAGTAAAAATAGGCCAATAGGCATGCTCTGGCAAATTTTGCTGTAAAAGTTGAAAATGACATTGCTTTCTCTACTGTCTATCTGTCCTCCTGCCAGAAACTGCATCTCATGAAGCCCAAT
The DNA here is from genome assembly GCA_008658365.1 of Alca torda. Lineage (NCBI taxonomy): Eukaryota > Metazoa > Chordata > Aves > Charadriiformes > Alcidae > Alca > Alca torda. The sequence continues at coordinate 11,221,058 of CM018087.1, read as the reverse complement.
TTATGCTGGCCTGAGAACTGACACATGCTTTCTCCCACTTTTACAGCTGGAATGTCAAAACCAGAAACTATCACAGTAAACAGAAAAGCTCACCTCCTGAGACAAAAATAACACTTTTGCAAGGAAAGGTGTGGTATTGTGGCAATGCATCTTGTCAGTAAAGGAAGAGAGCAAAAAAGTGGCATACAAATATACAAATTCTTCAGCAGATCATCTTATTTTTGTTTGGTAGTTCAGGTTTCTAAGGAAAGCATTGCACTATTTGCGACAACAAAAGAAAGGTATGAAATGTACGGGTATCAGTAGCTACAGGAGAAAGAAGTGCTATGATACAGAAAAATAAGTGATCATACAAGCTTTCTTACCTTGGGTCAATTACTTCTGGATAGGCACACACTCTCAAAGTTTTGGAGTTGGAGCCAACAGCATATAAACTCCCGCTGGGATGAAAGGCTACAGCTCTGACAGCTTGTGTGTCTTCTAGAGTGTTAATACAAATGAACTGCTTTTTTGATTTGTCATCCTGTGTAGAAGGGTAGCAGTCAAATTAGGTTCTTCAGCATAAGACTGGACAGTTTAAAGTGGACATGACGGTTTTGCAGAATCATGTAAAACTGTTGTACCAAACTATTAATTAGTAACAGCACCAGGCTAAACTATTCCAGTTATGGGTTTGTAAAACAATGTCTACTCCAGGGTCAAGGAATAGCATACTTCAAAAAGTTCTTTTCTTCAGCTCACTCATACGGCTAACATTAGATTAACATTTCTCATTCTTCCTGCAGGCTTCCAACAGCTTTTCTTAAAAGCATGATATTATAGTTTATTTCTGTGTAAACACATTTGATCTGTGTGAAACTTGCAAGGGGAGCGAAGTTGCATTTTTACTGGGAACAGTCCAAATCATAAACACAGTTTATAAAACAAATATAATACTAAACATAAGAATCAGCTTTTCACCCTGTAGATAATGCAAAGTTCTCATTAAATTATGCTAAGCTTTATTACATCATACTCCAGACAACTTCATCACCACATTTCTAAAACTTTGATTTTATTTATAGATGCAGAAACTTTGGAATGTACTTATTGAAAAGTTATTTCCCTAAAGTCAGACCATTCTGACTGGAGTCCAACAATCAAAATTTCAACCTGGAAAACACAAAACAATGGCTGTAAAAGACACCCCATTGGAGCCTCTGTTGTACAAGGAGAAGATGAGAGAGCTGGGACTATTGGGCCTTGAGATCAGAAAGGCTTTTTTTTGGCGGGGGGGTGGGGGGTGGGGTGGGGGGGTGGTTGTGGAGTTGTGATGTAAATGTCATCAGCGTATATAAATGCCTGACAGAAGGAGTAAAGAAGACTGAGCAAAAAACTCTAATCAGTGGTATCCAGTGGAAGGACAAGAGGCAATGGACACAAATTGAAATATAGGAAATTCCATTTAAGCTTTTTTGTTGTTTTAAAAACACCATGAGGGTGGTCAGATGTGGGAACAGTGTGTCCACAGAAGTTGTGGAGTTTCCATCCTTGGAGATACTCAAAACCCAACTGGACCCAGCCCCAAACAACGTGCTCTCATTGACCTTTCTCTCAGTAGTGCGTTTGGACTCAGTCTCCAGACATCCCTGCCAATCTTAGTGGCTCTGTGGTTCTGTAGGTACTGCATCAACCAAAATTCATTCTAAATATCTATTTACAATGTGAGGATGTCATGTACACAGGATTGAATATTGAATCTTGTGAAAATACAAGTTGTAAAGGACAATAAGAAAACTCACCTCATCGCCTCTTGTCCTAGTTAAATTCCCTGAAGACTCTTCCAACTGCGGCTGAGAGACAGCATATTCTGATGCACTGTTTTGATTTGGTGAAGAGTTTAAATTCACAACAAGAAAGAAAAAACAAGAGCAGAGACAGATATGTTTATAGGTATTTTCTGGACTAAAGTTACAGTTTCAGTCATACTCAGAACTGACTGATTTGTGTGGACAAGTGTTACACATGTCTGATGCTTTATCATTAAACTGTAATTTTTACATGAGGTTGCTGATTTTGCAGCAACTCCAGGCATTAAATAAGTGAATGCAAGTTAAATATATTTGTTTTCATTCCATAACATACATACATATACACATATATGTACACAAACATGTGGAAAAATGGCTGTTGCTTTCAGGTCAGCACTACCTTTAGTTAACGTAAGAAATTCAGTTCCCACTCTGCCCTGCCTCTCCCTCCATCTAGTTTGGATTTAGTCAAAAAGCTTTCAGAAACTTAGTAGAACACAAAATAAACAAGAACTATACATATAAGATGGATTTAAAAGTATGAAATTAAAAATAAGCTTAAAATGTAAACCATAACAGATAACCACTACTTCTCATATGTGCAGTCAAAAAAATTCATAATCCCTATGAAATTATGCAGAAAACACTGATTGTGAGCTAAAATATCCCTATTCAATGAAAAATTCATTTGATAACTAAAAATAAATACAAACAGCTACTCCCACAATGCTAAGAGAAGGACATTTCTAGTGCTGAACGGTGTCATATAACTTACGTTTGATTCCCAAGTACAGGTGACTCTTCAGGAAAGGGTATCTGATTAGCTAATCCACGCTTCCGAGGAGTGCTTGTATTAACATTTTGGCTATCAGTTGTTATCCTCTGACTGGCATCTGAAGGTGTTGATGACAAGTTACTTGCTGGATTGGTAGACGCATTCCCTTTACTCCCGTTACATTGCTGGCTAAGTGTTTGTACATCATTTCCAAGACTGTCCATACCCATATTTAATTCTCCCAGCTTCTGGATAGATCTAGTAACAAATGACCAAAGGAAAGGGAAAAAAAAAAAAAAGACCAAAACAGGTTATTATGAGAACTTGAGGAGGGACAGGAGTGAGTGGAGGGAGAAGCAAAACAACCCCCTAACCTGTTAAGAAACTGTTCAGTAAGATTCTGTTGCTGATCGGCTCCATCTTCTTGATTTACACCTCCTTCCAACAACATTTGCTGGTACAACTGTCGTTGTTGCTCCTTCTGTTCTAAGTGCTGCTGGTAACGTAGTCTTTGTCTGTAATATTCCTGAAACTGCTCAGTTGAATCACGAAGCTAAAAGGAAATAAGAATTACTGATGAAAATTAGGTAGTTAATTGTGGTATTTAACCTAAATATTCACTTTCTGGTTCATTATTTCAATAGAGGCATCAAAAGGCCAGCAGATTCTCCTCTCAGGAGCAATGCTTTTGTTCTTGCCTAAAACCAGATACAATTTACATATTAAAAAAGGAAATCATTGCCAGCCTGTGTTATTCACTGTTGAAGCAGTTCTGCCATAATTCAGAAGGAGACTTCTCTTTCCTACAAAGCTTCCAAAGTATTACTTAAGAGCAAAACAAATAGGTGACTGTAAACTGAAAATAAAAATTAGAAAACAATCTAAGCTACATTCTGAATTCCAAGTCATATTTTCACTACAATTTTAGTATTGTGTACCACGTTGACATCTCCCTGCCGTCAGTCTGCAAAGCCAATTTACTTCTCCCAGCCAACCTTGAAGTAGTCTATCCAAGTGTTACATCTCAATTCTGAGATTGGTGCCTTGTCCTAACTTTAAAATTCCTTACACAAATACTCGAGTTCATTTCTCATAACCTCTCCCCTTTTACATACTATTCTTTAGCTTCCCACACTGCCAGCTCCCCAGGACTCACTGCCTTCTGCTTTTCTCTGATCCTCACTTTCTCTCTGTGCCACTAGTTCCAAATGCTACCATCATAAAACAGTTGATAACAAGTTAAAAATGAACAAACAAAAATACCCTACAGAAAACCAAAAGCACTTTAGTCCAAGGCCAGAGTATCAACACTGAAGTGCCATGCATTTTCTAAACAAACAAAAAAAAGCCTTAACTGCATATTTACCAACTAGTAGGAAAAAAAATACAGTAAAAGAAAAAAAACAAGCCTGGTGGGTTTTTTTGTTTGTTTTCAAAAATAACATCTTTGTCATCTAGTGATTCTAAGTTGTATATGGACATCCTGATAACTTTGCATTAGTTCAGACAACTCATGCAGAGGATCCTTCTTCATAACTATGAGCCTTTGCATCTCTTCTAAATAAAAATACTTCCATTATGATTTTGGTTCTCTGGCACAATAGTATCTTGGTTTATAATGGATTTCCTAGTGCTGTTGCATTCATTCTCTGTATTTCAAATACGTGAACTATTCCCCCGTCATTGCATTATAATTCTTCTAAGTAACGGGTATGTTCTTGTCTATACTTCTTTCCATGACTGATACTTGTTTGTTGCAGTTGGATTCAATCCTTTGATCCTTTGGATTCTGTGTTATTATTACCCAAACTAAAACCTAAATCTAAAATACGTTTCCCAGATGGTCTATTCTATAAACTCTGTTTTCTAACTCAATCTCTTCAGGAACAATGCAAAAATAAAGCTATGAAAAGAAACTTTAATGAATTTCTTACTTGCACAGATATATACCACTACGATGTGGAAAACAAAACAAGGTGAAATTGGACTGGGTACTATATTCTTTTCTACTTGTGTATAATAGTCTGGGCAACATCTTCACCCACAGCACATTATCTACTTTCTTCATTCTCTCCTATAAATACTGCATTCAGTTTTTTGCCTTTTGAAGCCTGCTGTGTTAGACGTCTAGCTAAGCTCTTTCCTCTCTCCCCTTACTGCCCATGTGCATACACAACACTGTTGCAGCAGCGAAGTTACTGAGCAAAGTCCTGCAGGGGAGTGAAGTCGTCATATGTGGAAGACTTTGTTAATCCTCCAATAGGCCCCATTGCCTCACTCAAGTATCCAGAGTCTACAGGAATATAGCCCTGTCAAGACTAGACTGGTTTTCAGTACCATATAGGTGTCATAAGCCCAGACAAAGTTTACTTAAGAACAATCAAACTGGCGTCTGCAAACAAAACAGGCTGCATGCTCAATATTATTCATCATTACTGATTTAAGAGACAGATATTTAAAACTGTGGAAAAAGGACAGAATGGATAACTGTTTTCATTGTTCCCTACTGAACTATTATTTCACTTTTCCCACATTGCTATTAATGAGAAAAAAGGGGGAAAAAAAAAAAAAAGAGGCAGTCAAGGCACAGACCTTCAAAGATGAATCCAAAAAAAGGTTATGCTATTGGATTCTGAACAGCAAAGATACATTTACTAGGGAATTATCCAGTTTTAATTTCTCTGTGTTCTAGACGGATAATGATGTAAGATGACTTATGAAACCCAGTGTTAACACCAAAAATTGCAGGCAGCATGCGAAATTCCTTGCTAAAACATTAAGAACACTTAAGCATTCTTTAATCTAACATTACTGGTGCCGAGTACTGCAAAGCTTTTTTTTTTTTAATTAAGATACACACAACAGTTTAGCAACACTGCTGATGTGAGAAGGCACACTAATCAGCTGCATTACAGACACAGATGACAGCAAAACTGTATACCACAGAAAAAAGAGTAACTTATGTAAGATACAATATGGTATTTTCACTATAGTAAAAACAAGATTCAAAGCCAACCATTGTCATGCATGAAGTTCTCAACACAAAGGCAAATCATTATGAAGTGATCAGAACACAGCTCAAAGGGCCCCATTATTTTTAAACAAACAACCACTACCTCATTTTTTTCTTGTTTGGCTGATCCCTGACTCTGTGCGCCATTAACTGGTTCATTTTCTGGAGCTGAACTCTGGCACGAAGTCTCAGTGCTGATGGGATGCTGTGGCTCCACGGGGGTATCACTTGTTGCATCAACATGGAAGAGAAGAGAAGCTTAATTGAGAAAAATTAAGAGTAGAAAATCCCCTGGTAAATAGAGGAAGATAACATTCTAGAGTAAAATCTGATAACAGAAGTATGCAAACTTCTTAAGTCACATAAAACTGAAGATATTGCTTAGGAAAAAATGCCACTTGCAATGGATTACACTAAACCAACCCCCTGACAAATAGCATAGTCAGTGCTAGACAGACAGTCCTTTGTCCCCACATTTTCCAAAACGTCTTACCACCATGGGATATCCAAATTCCATGGTTTCTATCCCTACGCTTGAATTATACACCCTTTAACTAGCAAGTTATTCAAGATCTCCTGTTTTCAAAGCAATTATGTGGATGGAACGTATCAGATATACTATGCAACTAATGTCTATAAGGTATTAGTATCATTACTACTATAAATCTGGATTTAAAATATACTTAACATCCATCAGCTTGGACATTCCTGGAAATGTTACATAGGAAAATGTTTATATCCGTTTTGCTGTTCTTGTATCATGTAAGTATTTCTGCATGAAACTCTTACTGAGCTTTAGCAATCAGTAAGTGTGCAGAACACATTACAAGCCTTGGATTCCCATCTTCAGTTTTGTCAACTTACAAAGTCCTCTTTACTCAGTGACTTGGAGCAAAGATCTTTAAGAAGTTATTTTGAACTTTTGGGGTATAATAACAAAAGTAACTTAGCTAACTGAAAGACAAGTAATGCTTGTGGAATACAACTTATAAAAGAAATACCATATTTCTGTCACATGCAAGAAAAAGCAAGGGCCAGATTTACATAAAGTTCAGCTTCCCAGCTTCTGCCCTTGCAAATACTGCCATTTAAATTGGACACTTAATCTGAAGCTGGATTTTTTCTGAAAAATGTAATGCCTTATTGGAAACTATGGGTCTGGTGCCTTAGCCTAATTCTAACCCTCAAGAGGTGTATTTTTTAATGAAAAAGGCATGTTAAGATCTATCACCTTCACTTAACATTACATGTAAATGCCTACATAAAAAAACCTGCAGCAATTTACCACTTTATTTAGCCTACAAGATAACAATTTATTTGCTCAGAATTATTCTAGTACACTAAAATTGAAAAATAAAACTTTCCAGAATCAGTTTTAACACTGGTCCCTGGACTACAGACACAAATGTTAAGGTTTGTGCATACAGATGAGTAAAATTAGAGGATTCACAATTTATTAATATCTTCAGGAAGTACACTTTTTAAAAAAGGAACTCAAGAGATACTTCCATAAGACTTAAGCTATCCATAAACAAACTCCAGTTGTGAAGAGGCTGGTAAAACCAAAGATTTAAAGTCGATTTTAGAATCAAATGAAATGGCTCCTTTCAAGATAAGGATTAAGAGAATGTATTAAGACATATATTAGTGCAAAGATTTCCATTGTTATTGGTGAAGTGACATCAGTATGATGGCATTTGTTTCCCTTTTATTGAGTTTAGTTACAGCTGCTTTTTATCCTAACACAAGATACAAAATATTGCTATAAGGCCCAACTAATAGACAATTGTCGCCAACTGCAGACAGGATTAACACCACAGCTCTACCAGTGTCCTCTGCTGGCCAGTGCACCCAAGCGCAGTGCTAGTTACCCACCTGGTTCTCTAAGAGCCACAACAGCTGGCACCTGCTTTCTAGAGAGGCATGGATATAATGTTTAGAAAGGGGTAGAACTGCTGATCAAAATTAAGGCCAAGCAAAAACACAATGACAAGCTCTTAACTGACAAGTACCATTTCTCCTCGTTACCAGCACTTTTCTCTCAGAAGGTAAAAAGCACAAAGTTTTGATACAGGCTTTAGTTCTTAAGGAAGGAGAGAAGTCAAGTTTTGCAGCCTACATTGCGTTAAAAGAAGTTATTAATGGCATTCACCACTATCATAACATAACCGTGTCCAAGTAATACATTCATCAGCCTTACTCAGATTTGTTTTGGAAAATGGTAAATGAATATTTAAGATGAACTACTATTGTTAAGTGATAGAGCAATGCTACAATGATGGCATATGGTCACTTCCAGTGACTTCGTTTGGACTATTACTGTATGTAAATTTCTGAAGTATACTTAATCATTTACAGTGTCAGGACCAACATTTACAGACACGCGAGGACAGAATGGGATGGGAAAAGAAGATGGAGCTATAGCTACTCCACAGTCTCTATTTATTTATCTGGAATGAAAGAATTCAGTAATACTGAACAGAAATCTTAGCTGACTGTTACATAATTGGAGCATATTTGTGCTCTGCGCTGGGATTTCAGCTTTAAGAAAGTCCAGATTGAATACATAAGACTCAAGACCAAATATGAAAATTTACTTTAATCATAACAATGTAAGGAAGAAACCCCCTTGTACATAGAGTTTTAATTACAACAGAATTTCAACAATTGAATCATGTTTGAATGTTACAATTACGTTCAAAGTTACATTGTAGGTAAGAACCCAGTATGATAAAGTGCAAGGCAAGCCAAGGTAAAAATAAAGCTACAGTTGCACTTACCGCTCAGGTGACTCTTCAAAAATGCTGTGACACTCAGTATTCTCAAGCATGAGACTTCGGCTGAGATTCTGTACTCCTGGGTAATGGAAATTAGCAAAGGAGTGCGACATTGGAGAAGTTTTGGTCCCAAGGTCTGTGACTCGCTTATCGTGATTCGTTAATCCACACGACAGCCCATCTAAGGCAGGGTTTAAGGAGCGGGTCATGTAAGCATCTGCTGACTGAGGCCGTCGCATTGGGGATGATGGATAAGGAGAAAGTTTGCTGATAAGAGGCGTCAAAAGATCAGCATATGCAGCTTTTGTAGGCTTGAGGAGTTTATCAACATGAATATTAAGCATCTTTTGTTCAAAAGCACAAGAAAAAACAGTAGCTGGCAGATTCTGCAGCCACGATAATAAGCTAAGGTCCAAGTCATCACACCCGTTACCACACAAGAGATCAATGCCCAGCAATACTTCACTTTCTGTGATTTCTTCTCCTGTTGCTTTACTCTGACAGAATTCCACACAACATTCATAAAGCAATCCCTTCATTACAAGCTGAAATAAACGATTGTTACTTGCTTTGAAGCCAGCCTCACTCAGTTTCCTATCGGCAGGAATAAACTCTGCCACCATGACGCAGGCTTCTTCAAAGCAGTGAACTCGTGCAGTGCTGGGATTCCAGTCCTTGAATTCTGCGTGGTTGGTCAAGCGAGGCAGCGTCAGCAGCAAGCAGAGTTTACTGTAGTCTTCCTTAGAGGGACAATATTCTTCCAGTGCATGTAGGCACTGTACAGCCTCCCGCATTGTAAATTCCAGCTACAGAAATATTAACAGAGTAATTTGTAGTACATAAGTTTCTACAATAAAACAGTTAGTTGAAGAAGAACAGGCAGTAGCAGAATTTCTCCACTATCATTTCTTTATTACTATTATTGTTTATGTTTTAATACAATATAGAGTCCAAAATTGCTGATGCAAATGTAGTTAACAACAGAGCCAAATTTCTGGATGCTCTTACTTCTGAAATCACCCCCAGTTCCACTTTCTACAGATCTGTGGAACTTCTTCATGTCACTGCAGGTTTGATAGGCCTCAAATTCTGAATCTGTAGCTAAACAGCTACAATCCTATTGTAGCACAGAAGGTTACTTCCATTCTCAAAGCCAACTGAAGGTTTTTTCCCTTTTTTATGTCTATGAAAAGCTATTAGCATAAGTTATAAAAGGCTTGTAGATTTCTCTAGTTTCCAGTGATTAGCAACTTTGAGTTGTCTTTTATATTGAGATTTTCTGTTCTTCAATCAAAAATATAAAAAAAAAGTTCAAAAAGTTCTCAGAAGATAAGACTGCCAAATGAATAGAGGGCTTTAGTACAAAGCTTGTTGATAGCTAAAAGCCAAGAACCACATTAAATACACACAGCTTGGTATTTTTAGTTACAAAGATTTTAAAGAAATCATAAAACCCCCCACTCACCCATGTTACCTAGCTTCTGCTCAATACAGCAGCCTTTCATCCACAACATGCCAACACATTTGGTTACATTCAAAGCAAAAAATCAGAAACAAAGAGACAGAAACCTGATTTTTTTTTTCTTTACTGCCATCTAGTAACATTATACGGATTGAGTGATTAGAGGAATAGTACACCTTCCCTTTACAACTATAAATAAAGGCTTCCTTTTAACTTTCTCTGCACTGTCAAGAGAGGACCATGCAGTACAATGTATGTGTAATGGGACAGAGAATTGAAATCAATTCAGTTTTGAAAACAAAATCAATTGTCTTAAAAATTAAGAATGTTAAGTTCGTAACATTTGTTAGAAATCTGGTATTCATGTATTATCAACATAAATGAAAAACTATAATTAATTAATTTCCACAATCTGCACACCTTCTTTGTCAGTTTGAGTTAATGCCTCTTTCTGTATTGAATGCCTAATGTGCTGTTTGTACATTTAACTGAATTGGTCCTTTGTGAACACATCTGTTCCCTCCGAAGAAACAACTGTGTCCTTTCTCTCCAAAAGCAACGGAAATTAAGTTTAATTCAAATTGGAATCTTTCACCTGGTCCTGATTACAACAATAAATTTCTGTAATTCTGAGGCTTGCTTCAGAACTCTTTTGAAAAGAGAGAGCCCTGTACTTTAGCATAATGGCATGAAGTAAATCTCTGGGTCAGGACCACAAACATTGCATATGGTTACTGATCTACGCTGCTAAGTTTCAAGAAACCTTTGTATACACAATCCTTGAGACCTGGGAGCCACATTCATTTCCAAAGGATACCAATTATTTTTTCCATTCTTTATGAAACCATTCGGTAATAGCTCAAATTTGTGTATTCAGTGCTGGAAGCTTCCGCTTTGCCTTTAATCAGAATACCTCAATAGGCTTCTTGACAACAAAAAAAAATTTTCACAAAACAGAATTCTTACATGCTGAGGCTCATCTTCCGCTGACATCGCGTTGTTTACACATAAGGCTTCCAAGAACTTCTGCTTCATTATAATATAACGAAATCTGCAGGTGAGAAGTGAAATACTATAAATCTCGATCCAGTAGCTAAACATTCTTTTAGAAATAAAGAGTATTTTACAGCTAATTTTTGAGTTAGGCATAGAAATTGGCCATTAGAACAAGGAACTCTGATCTCAAGTTTTAACAAATTGGTAACCGCAAAATTATATTTTAACAGAAAATGTCTTTTTCAATTATTGTTTTCAGAAATATTACATTTAAAATATCAGCAGGCTACTAAGAAAAAAATATAGCAATCATGCTAATTTCTTAAATAGAAATATGACAGAGCAGGCAAATACAAAAACAGGCACCATATTCCTAAAATGTATGGAAAATGAAAACTCATTACAGATTATGTGCACATATTTTTCATAGTTTAAGTTAAAAAAACACATGCATACACTTTAGGAATGGTATACAAGTTAGAAAAACCCCAAAAACTAAAGTAAAAAAAAACCTTAGAACTAGTGCTTTCATACACAATACTTAGAAATTCATATATTTTCCACAATTTAAAAAATTGAACTCTGACATACATTCTATTTTACCTTTTCTTGTCGAATTTTTCCATACATTCAAGAGGCTGAATAAATTGAAGAACCTCATCCCACTGTCCGTCAAGAATCAACTGCCTAGTGAAAGAAAGAGTCACTCCTTGAATTTCACTGGACAAGAACATCTTCCTCCTTTTTAAGTAAGCAGCTCATTCAAAAACACAACAGTCATTTAAATCTGCAACAGGTGACCAGCCTGCTTTGAAAAATTAATGCTTTGCACAGATGGCAAGATGACTGTCTGATCTGACTAGTAATAAGAGCAAAATCCAAGCCCTTTCTCACTGTTTTGTAAAAAGAACTGCATACAAGAAGGGCAAATATTAATTACTTTTAAAGACACATCAAAAAGGACAAAATGGTCCTGTGTTTCCTGCTTTATCCATAATTCTTATTTAAAAAAAAAAAATCTTACTTGAAGAATACAAATAAATATATTGAGTCAATGAATATGTCCTGAAGAATGAAAGCAAACTTAAAAATGAGTTAATATTAATTGTATAAATACCGCTGGGCCTATTTTACAAGGGGAGGAGGAGAAAAAAACCACAACTCCCATATTAAGAACATAAGAGGAATGGTTTGGCAGGAACTATGTCAACTTCAAGACCAGTGCACTAGACTGCACAGGTGGATTAGTTCAATTTCTTCATACCCTCATATCACACACAGAGTTCTCTATAAAAGGCCCAGATCTACAAGGAGTGAGTTTCTCATCAGAGGTATACTCCAACGAAGCTAAGAATAAAACTAACAAATAGGATTAATAACTTAAATCTTTCTCTAATTCTTCTTTCATTTCATTCCAATATCCACAATTTTAAACTATTTTAAATCCCTTTTAAAATAAAAAGGAAGCCAGGTGAGAAATCTTGTTCAGTGATAAAAATACATTTTTTTAATGCGTTAAGAACAACTGGATAAGTTATTTTCTCATGCTTCTACAAAGTTATTGAATACCTTTGGCATGAAATAGAACACAGCAATGCTAAAAAACTAGTGTGCATCTACAGTGACTCCTTTTAATAATTTTGAGGGCGATATGATGAATGGTAAATCACACCAACTCTGACGCCTTTATGACAGCGGAGACTCCTTTCACATTGTTAACTTTAAGAGAGATCTAGGTATCATTTTGAAACGTAGATAATATTTTTGGGGAAAAGCTTTAGAAACCACTCCACTCATCCTAGATCTTAGCACTAGGATATTGTCAAAATATTTTATTTATTTTAGAAGTCAATGATCTACATATTATCTGTTTATCAAGTCACATGGAATTGAATAACAGATCACTGCTGCCAACCGAGGGTCTTGCTCTCCCATCCTATTCGCACTCATGAGCTTTCCCCAACTTAGCCTGCGCTGACACCGGCACTTGTTGAGACTCCTTCTCACTTCAATTCATTAGCATGCCAGAAAAATAACCAAGTTAAAATGAATGAACAAGCAAACAAAAAAAATCTAACTCTAAACGTCTGTTGATGATGCCTAGTCAGTTACTTCAACCAGCTCACAGAAGGAGGTCATTAACTACACAGCTGGACCAAAACTGGAATCAGGAAGAAGCAGAATACAATGAGGGCATAACGCTTCCTCTTTAGTGGCACAGGGCTGCACACAGAAACACAGTCCAATTGTATGTTTTCATATATGTGGTATTTAAGCACCAGAGAAAGAAGTCCTACCTTAGAAAAAGCATGTCATCTGAAAACAGGCCATTAATGACACCACTTTCTTTCTCAAGCGCCAGCATACTGATATGAAGTTTCCTTGAGTTCAGAAAATCTAGTATTAGCTTAATTATTTCAGCTTCTTTAACATTCACTGTTTCTTCAGCTGTCATGATGGCAGCCTAAAAGGGAAAAGAAGAGAGAATTTTAGCTATGATCAATATCTTATTTTATGCTCGGTTAACAAACGTTGGCTACTAAAAACCATAAAAGTACACTTTTACAAGATAGATTATAGCATTAGAAAAATTAAATAAACAGAATTAGGAAATTGATTTCAAGAGGCTGATTTTGAAGTCACAATTAAGACCTAACAATGCATCTGCATCTTCTTTATTTCTGTCTTATGCATAGATAGGGGCCCAAATAAATGAATCTACCAAGAAATCAATCCTCCTGCAGTGTGAAAACATTGTGCTTATCAAGTCTGCAACATGTACAGTTCTCCTTTTTGAAATGCAAATGCTGAAGTTCAAAGAGCATAAAATGAACCAGTTACTACATCATTATCTAGGGATCTTACATATAAACTTAAATGTTTCTAACACATACAAAAAGCACAGCACACCAAAAATACAGTTTTCTCCTCCTCCATTTTTGGAGTAGCGTATAGCAATTAAGCCAAGGCTTTTCGTTCTTCCTTCACAAGGACACCTGTATCTGTCTATATGCTTTATGAAGAATCTAAAGCTGCAGACCCAAGGTGGCCTAAGCTAGTCTGACTGCCAGTCCCATTTGTTCACCTGCCTCCAGCTGCATGTTGCTGGCCCTTCCTTAGCTCTCCTCACTTGTGTCACTGGGTTAGCTTTTCCAGCTCATGTGTTGAAGTGGCTCTAATGAGCTCTCCAGCCAGCAGAAAGAAGATGCAGCTGGGTCAGTGACAGGCCAAGGCCCTAGCTGCCAGCAATCAGCTTGTTTAAAGCTCCCATGGATACAACACCCAGGCTCCTTTGCAACACAATTCCTTCAAGGACATGAAAGTTGTAGCATGTACTTCTCTTAGGAAACCTAAAATAAATTCTGCTTCTGACTAAGTCTTGTATGGTTCCTGAAGCCTGACTTAAAAGTAGAAGCTGTTCTGCCTTTTTTTTTTTTTAAACCTTAAAAAGGCTTTACAGCTGTAGCTCACAAGTTGATCTACTGAAAACTATCTGGGGATATGGGGAGAAACCCTATAACACAGCCAAGCCATGTTAGCACTGCCTTATCAGGAGCTCTTAAAAAAAAAAAAAAAAAATCTAGCGGCTATAAGACTGCAGTTTCACATCAGGAAAAATTCAATTTAAGCCCATGGATCTGCAGAAAGGAGTGGTCCCTCTTCTCCCCTCTGCACTCAGCCACATGTCCCCAGCCACTTCATGGCACCCGCAATGGAGCTGTATGGTTAGCTAGACCACTCCTCTGACATCAGCTCACCCCACGGACACGAGGGCACTAACGCCGACACAAGGAACTGACAGAGGTTTGCTTCCTGGCAATAGCAAAGTCTTAACCTGACTTAAATTGATTAGGAGAGCGCACCAAAGAAGAGAGAAGAAGTCAGTATCATCATCAGGAGGCGATATCCCAAGGAACAAGGGGAGACAGTACTATAACAGTGATCAGAAAAATGAATACAGAAACATGACCATACAGAGCAAGATGTCCACAGCAATAAGTTATAGTCACCCCAGCTGCTACCCCTTTTAATTCAAAAGGGGAAATAAAAATAATTCTTAATTCCCTTCACACAACCATTTACTTCTGTGGAAATGTAGCAACTAAGATGCTGAAAGACAACCAGCTGTGGATAACGCAGCTCTGAAGACAAGCTGAAGAGATGATGAAGCCTCCAGATACCTTGGCCTTGGAAAACTGGAGTCCATAAGCTACTTATCTGTCTTGAGATACACAGAAACTGGTAATAAGCAATCAAAGGACAGATATAATGAATTTGAATAATCCAAATAAGATACTCAAAAAGTATTAAGAAGAAATTAATTATTTACTGGAGAAGAGGGGAAGAGACAAATACTCTAGTGAAACTTCTTACTGTTCATCATAAACCACTGCTAATGAACTTGAGAAGATACAAAAATTCAGGCATTAGTAAGAGGGGGGTTTGTACTACATCATCTCAATTCACAAATTTTCCATCTTCCTCATGGTTTTATGCCGGCTCTTTTCCAAGTAAGTTTTTTCCAGAATGTTTGACTAGGAAAGCATTTGATTATAGCAGCATAGTTTATTTTGGAACAACAGAGACCTAATTGTGCGAGATGAAATGGCCAGGTTTAATTCTCATTTTAGTCACAGAAGACTCCAATCACCAAGTATTTGGATAGGTCTCATGAAAGACACACCCAGAGACTACACGCCCTCCTCAGCTAGTAAAGTCAAAAGAAAAAAAAAATACAGCTGACAGAAAGCTTTGCTGCAGTAAAGAAAGCAGATAGACACACAAATCCAAACCCAGAACTTGTAGAAAGATGCTTTTTCCTGTCCGTATTAGCACTGCTTCAACTTCCCCTTTTGGCAACTGGATATGGATTTTTGCTCCCGAGAAAAATTCAACCCTACCCTTATACACTAAAGGAAAAAAAAATCAACACAAATTTAACCAGCAGTTTAGTATCAACATCTTAATTCCCAACCTCACCTAATGCATTTGCGTTTCTCTTCTATTATGCTTTATGGCGCTGGTGGTTTTTATACAAATTAAATTAACTTCCTTGCCAAAAGACAAAGTAGAACTCAGGCAAAGCTATACTGAGACTCCCCATCAGAAAACTACTAGAAAAATTCAGACTAAGACTCCCTTTGAAGGTTCGAAAGGAACAGCAAGTCCACCTTTCTTTTCAACTGGATCTACCGGACTCAAGACTAAACAGGAAGCCACCCTATATATCTTCAAGACAGTCTTAAAATTAATTATTTGTATATTCTATTGATGGAAAAATCAGCATAATACTCAGTACTTTACTTAGGATGCTTCCAGCATCTGCAAGAAGTTGTCTTCCATTTTCCATTGTAGTTTTAAAAGAACAGGTTTCCTGAACATAAGTGCCTTTGCCAATTCTAACGCTTAACTTCACTTACTTTATTTATATTGCCCATATAAATTAGCATAAAGGATGATTGGCACCCTCCGTATTTGATGTGGGACTACCAACAGCATTTTTGGGGTCTTGCTAAGAAATTAATATAATATAATAAATATAATATAATAACATAGTTTGGATACTGAACTTCTGAAGAAGATACGAAGTACAGCGATAAGATCATACATTAAGAATATTATGAAAATTTTTAGTGTGCATTTGCTCTCAGAGCAACACTCCCATTAGACAAATAGCTAGAAAAGAACAGTAAACCTACTAGAGAAGATCTTCACCTAATTGATGGTTTTGTAGGATGATGAGCTCAGACTTCTCTTATAAGTATTATGCTGTCAAAATAATAAGCAGCACTGTAACACTATCATGAAATTATAAATATACATAGGCTTACACACCATTCCCTATGAAATATATCAGTTTTTCTGACATGTAGTGGTGTGTGTGTATGTGTATAAATAAAAATAATAATAATTAAAAAGCAAAGAACAGCAGGGAAACTCAAGATTAGAGCTCAAGCTGCATCTCTGGTCCATCCCACTGTATCGCTTCTTGCCAGCACATATGGCACGTAACGTCACAATCTGATCAGCTCAAGCACTAATGCTCAAGAATGACTGAAGCACAGCATTAGCTTGAGGTATAAATGAAAGTAAATGAGTATTAGAGCCTAACATTTCAGGTGCCTTCTACCAACCAGGTTTTTGCTAGAATCTTTTTATCTTACCCAGTCTTTTCAGAGCAGCACTGTTCCGCACCTGTCCTCCATCCTTCTTTCTCCTGTTCACTCACTGTTATCATCTTCACCTAATTCTGAATTTAAATTTCTTTTCCTCCTAATAAATCTACATCAAGAAAAAAGAAACTTCTCGCCACAAACCTGACACATCTTTTCTCTGTAGCTTCAATGGACAAGATGTCCTTTAAACAAGCTATTTGGAACGTAGACTAGCTACTCCTAAATTTTCCAGAGAGAGGTTTCACTCTTGTTCTGTTCTCACTCATTTTCCAAGAACACGTTAACAGCAAGAATCCTCTCATGGTGTTACAAGCATAGAAAATGATTCTTAAAAAAAAAAAACAAACCCACAAACAACTCTTATGCATATAAATATACTATTTTAGTATTTTAGGAAAATATTTATCAAGTAGAAGTGAATTTCACGTAGTCTTTCTCTTTAAGTTACCTCCCTTAGAAAAAAATAAAAATGCATATGCATTCACCTGATAAAGGAAGGTTTAATATTCTGGAAGCCAAGTAAACAGGAATAATGCTTATTTTAGAATTTCACTGTTATTTATCATCTGAAATAGATCACTTGCCAATAGTATACAATATGCATTCACAAAACTAGGCACGGAATATAAAATCTCTAACAACTCAGAAACACAACAAAGAAATAATATAGTTCAAATCTTAAGTGTCACACTGAGAGCGCAGTGATATGTTTAAAGGGAGAAGCGATGCCTAATTAGAAGTCTTGGTGCGCTGACTGCAATGACAGCTGCAACACATACCCATAACCTCAGCATCTTGCTGAGCTACGTCAGAGAAAAACTGAATGTGAAGAAGTAATACATATTTAAGAAGCTGGCTGCTTTGCATCAAGTTATTTCACCTTCTAATCCATCCCACAGTCACTTACATATGACTCTTGGGCCTGCCCAGAGGCCACTCCAGAGTGGGGGTGCAGACCCCATGGGGGACTCGGGGCCCGGTCAGTACCTAGTGGCTCCATTTCTGATGTGCCCTCAATCATCTTCCAGTTACTCTATATCAAAAGAATTTACAAAATTACAAAAAATACAAAAAAAAGTCTATAGGCCAAATTTTTTATTACAGTGGTTTCCCACAACAGTTAGTACAACTCACTGACACCCATTTTACCCTGAGATCGCACAATTTGTTATTTCAAATGAACTGTATTGAATATACTAAGGTCTTAATAGAAAACCGTCACCAAACTTTGTACAGTTGAACGCTGTGGTTGAAACCTTTTTCTACTCCAACACACAGCAAATAAGCGTCCTCTTACGTACTAGCCTATTCTCCCTCACACAGATATTTTCACTGGCTTACCCTCTAGTAATCCATTTTTTCCACCCTGCTTAGATCAGCTGTTGCTTTAGAGCCACCACAGTAATCCTCATCTCACCGTGCTTGAGGGGTGACCGGCAGAGCTCTTTGCAACAATCACACTCTTCGCTCACAGCATTCTGCACCACGAATGCCAAAAAGGTGACATTAAATTATGCAATACTTCCATACTAGAGCGAAAACAGAATGCAGAAAAATAATAATAAAAAAACCCAAGTTACAGAGACTACAAGTGAATGCATTTTGACTGAAAAACCCCCACCAATTGCTCCAAATTGTTCCCTTTTTCCTCTTCACGTGCGGCTCCACACGAAACCCACCTCCGCCGATGACAGGGTTCAAAACAGCCGCACCGCTTAATTACACGGTGCCCAGCCCGTACACCGAATTAGCATTCGGGAATGTCAGCTCCGCACCAGCAGCACGACAGGGCCGCAGAGGAGGCGACGCTCCTCTGAAGCGGCCCCGCAGACGGGGCACACCCCGGAGACGGGCCGCGGCCACTCACCGCACCGCGCCGCGCCGCCCGGCCGCCGGTACCCGGCTCGGCCGCCGGTGCCCGGCCGCCGCAACAAAGGGACGGCGGCGGTGCGGGCGTCGCCGCCCCGCCGATGCTGCCCTCGGCGGGGGGGACAGGCGCAGCCGTACCCACACGCAAGGGACGGGGCGCGGAGACGGGGGGCGCGGAGACGGGGGGCGCGGAGACGGGGGGCGCGGAGACGGGGGGCCCCTCACCCGGACGGCCCCGGGCTCGGCAAGGCCGCCGGGCGATGCTCTCCTCACGGCGCGGCGGCCGCAGCCCCTGCCCCGCCCGCCCCGGCCCCTCGCCCGCCGACACTCACCTGAGGCGCCCGGCGGCCCGTTGGCGCCGTCACCAGCGGGGCGTAAGAGGAAGATGGCGGCAGGCCTCAGTGGCGGGGCGGGCCCGGTGTCGGTGCGGGGAGAGGGGGGGGGGTGTCTCGCTCCCGCTCCACTCAGCGCTGCGGCTGCCACCCGCCCTCAGCGCTGAGTGCCCGGCGGCCCAGGGCCCTCCCCGCGCCGCGCCGGGGCGGGGCGCCCGCGCCGCTGCCTGAGTGGAAAGCGAAAGGAGGCGGGTCGGGGCCAGCACGGCTGGGCGTCGCCCGCGCCGCGGGGGCGGGAGGGACAGATGGTGGCGGCCGCCGCCGCGCTGGGGCGGGGCCCGCTTTGTTAGCGGCGGGGCCGACAGCGCCGGCGAGGACGGGCCGCGCCCCGGGGCTGAGGTAACCGCGGGGGGTCTCCGCCTCGGTGGGATCCCGGACGGCGGGCAGGGGGCGGCTTGGTGTGCCCGCAGAACGGGGTGTCCCCGCGGGGCAGCCGGGCCCTGTGCCCCGTAGAGGCCTGTGGGGGCGGCCCGTCCCGCTGCTCGGCCCCTGGTCTCTCCTCGCTGCCTGCCTTCCAGGTGCTGGCGTGAAAACTACCACCGGGCCGTGAGGGACACACGCCCTGTCACCCTGCCGCTCAAACCTTCCCCAGGTACCCCCCAAATTCACGCAATAAACACACAGCAGAGGCACTTTCTTCCCTTTCTGGTGAGGGTTGCCGGCCCGCCATCGCGCTGGGCCACGGCCCTGTTCCCTTCCCTCCTGCGGCGGGGGTTTACGGATTGTTGGCAACACCTGTAGTTCCTGCGGGAGGTGCTGCCGCGTTCCAGGCCGGCCTTGGGTCTCTTTTAGCGTGTTTTTGCTGTCGTCTGCTTCTTGAGACTGTTGGAAAAAGAACACGTTCTTCACAGAAATCATATGTAGGCATATGTCATACATGTGTATCTTTTATGAAGATGGGTTTACATGCAATTTGACATAGGGTTATGTTCAATGCATTTTCGTAATTGTCAGAAGATTATGGCATCTAAGAATTATCATGGTGAACAGTTAATACGCGTCCTCTGTGTTTAAATGTAGCTGTGAGATGAGATACAGAAAATCGTGTTAAAATGCTGGTATAGCACTTGGAAAAAACCCCATTGTGTATGCAGCAGCGCTTCGGCAGGCCTTCTCAAAATGGAGACGGTGGCAAATTTATGACAAAGGATGTAGCAGAGACACGATTTTTTTAATGTATTTTTTTTTAATTATGCATATGTGACATGTATCAGAGGTCCAGGGAAGGCTGTCAGGGACTTAGCTGATGCTGAACTGGATTCTCTGTCACACTGATGGTTAAAAATGTTAAGAACTACAGCGAGTTCAAGCCTGCTTGCAAACTGTTTTGCTAAGCATCAGCTGAAGGGCAGAGGGGAATCGTAATGTTATTCTCTCTCTCTCTTTTCTTTATGAAAAGGAATGCAGAGAAATGTCCTGAAGGCCGTCCAGTGAGGAGTGCTGCCTGGCTGCACAGCAGTGACTCTGCCAGGGACAAGCAAGGAATGTGGAACTTGATGGTTCCTTTCCTTCCGCGGCGCTCCGGTCCCAGCATTGCATCCCAGGAAGCTTGATCCACTAGTAAAACACTGAATCCTTCCATTTACTTACAAAGCTATCACTTGTTGCTTAGTTGCCTTTGGAGGCACTGATTAATAGAATGTAATTATAGAAATGAAACTGTTTCCCAATACATATGATATAATAGAGACGATAAATCGGAGGGAGTGTGGAAAACCAAGATGCCTTTAATTTGTCTAAACAAAGCTGTATGCATAACTTTGCTGAACATACCCTTGGATAAGAAAAGTCCATTTTAAACTTTGATCTACAAAACACTAGGTAAACACACATATGCTTTTAAATTTAATCTTGGTTTCACAATGGTGTTACTGTGGTTTAGCTCTTTTGTGCAATAGCTTTGTTTTCAGTGGAGGTCCTGAGATCTGTGAGACTGTATCTCTGGAGGGCAAGAGTTTTGGGATGAAAGAAAGGTAAAACTTCTTCCCAATTACAGACCCAAAAAGGAAGAGTAAATTCTGATTTTAAAATTATTCTGTTTCCTACTCAGAATGCCGGGCTGTTCACAAGGAAGTAGTGAATTCCTATAGTCTGGAAAGAGATTTCAAGAACCAAGTATCCTACCCTAGGAAGAGGTATGGAAGAATAAGTAGTGTTACCTGAAGCACCTGTTTTGGAGGGCAATCATACTACTCTTAAATATTTGGAGAGGAGACATAGTACCATCCTGTTGGAAAAGGGCAGATGGAGGACCCTGTGCTCTGGTTGCTTGTAACTTTTTACTCAGGCATAGAAACATGTCTTTGGCATGGTCTCAGCTTGCTTTGAACTCCCTAGTCATTATTGCAAAGAAGGTAACTCCCACGAATAGCAAAGCTGTTGGGTGTGGGTTTTGGAGAGCCTGAAAATCAGGATTAGTAGAGGAAGAGTCCTGCATTGCCTAGTGACAAGACAGGGCCCTGCAGTCTGTTCTTGGAACGCTTCCGAAAAGAAAATAGTAATTGTGCTACTATTTTGCAGATGTTGCAGGTGGCCACAGACAATGCCAGCAGGGCTGGATATGTTATCGGAATATTCTCCGCTGCTAACCTTGCGCAAGATCTGCCGCTGGAGTCCAGCACTCCGTGCAAATCACCTTTGTGTGGTCATCATAAAAATGGGCCAATCCCCTGACTTTTAGTTATTATAACAGAGCCCTTCAACTCTTTACATTTTATGTTATATTTACATGATCTTGTAAAAAGTTGCCAAAACCAATCTGTTTAGAACTTTACTTCTGGAAACAGTGTTCACTCATTTCAGGAAAGGATTTCCAGAAAAAAATAATCTAATTTCAAGAAAGGATTTCCAGAACTTTGGGTGACAATTCAGCAAAATTCTTGCATAATCTATAGAAGAATTGTTTACGTCAGCATCATAGCTTCAGTTTCAGGTAGCTTAAACAAGAAAAATACTGAGCCAAAGTAAAATCTGGTTTCAGGTAATTTAAATAATTGCAGGCTTGTGGGGCCTTGCCAGGTCTCGTAACGCAGACACTCACATCAGTGATGATGTGGAAAGGATAAGACAGAGCTGCCTTGATGTAAAGCTTCGTATTAGCTTTTAGTCTTTCTGCAAAGCTTCATTAGCAGATTAACAGTGCCATAAAATGCCTATAGATATTACTTTGTACGTCTCTATAAAGTTCACATACCATTAACTGAAAACTTAAACACATCTCGTGTGAAAAAAAATATGTCAGTATCTTGCTTAACAAATTTGTCAATGGATAATGAATTATTTACTCCTAAGTATTTTATACATCCAGTTGTTCGTAATGTTGAATAAGACTCTGAAGAAAGTTTTAAATAACATTTTTCAGTGGAATGCTTAACTCTTTTCTATTTTCCATTCTTTCCCGAATTCCTAGTTATTATCTTTTCTGACAGGAGGCAGTTCTGTTTAGTGTCCATCAGTGTTATCCTTGAATTCAGAAGTTTGATAAAAAGCCTGGTGTTAAGAACTCCATCTCCCAAAGAGTTTGCGCTAAAGTCTTAAATGTATATGTTGTATATTGCTTCCCCACCCCTCACGAAGACCAGTGGTTCCGACTGTAAAACAGACAAGGTAGCTGCTTTCCTTTCTTGCTAGAAGTAAATAAGCTAGAATAACTTTGCTACCATATTTAACTCTTTGCTGTGGTTGTCTAAATAAAGTGTATTTCTTTTTACATCTGTGTGTAAGCAAACAAGTCCAAAAGTATATGTTGTTTATCTGTGCATTTATATGTATGCATACACAAACAAACATTCTCCACATCTATTTCCTAAATGGAATAGTTTGCTTTTAAAAACAAATTCCTTATAAATGAACGCAGATGCTGTGCATGTTAAAAATACTGACTTTTTTCCTGGCATCTAGCCCTGGAGTAAGATAATTTGTGTGGGGTTTTTGTTGTTGTTTTTAAATTTTAATTAATTAGAAAATGTAAAAGCAGATGTAAAGGGCTGTGGCTGTCAAGATAGATCTTTATAGCCACAATTCTTCAAACTGCTCATTCAGCTCATTAAATTAGTAACAAGGCAGCAAAGAAATGCTAATTTGCTATTTGAAAAAGGTAAAAGTAGTTAAAGGTTTACCCTTACAAATCTGTGCCTTTAAGTTGTTGGAAAAAAACCCCACATCTGACATTTACACCTGATCAGTACAGCTAGATTTGAGAAACAAAGCTATTTTTTACATCACCTTGGTGTGGTTATTGATGCAAAAGCTTATGTTCCAAGTGTAACTGAGATGACTGTTCTGCAGTTGGTGTTACCAGATCTCTGCAGCTGGTGATACCAGATCTCTGCACTGGATCCCACAGCAGTACAGATTTTGATTCACAAGTTCTGTACAGATTCAGACACACAGTACAGTCATACTGTGTCAAATTAACCAGGGCGTGATCTGAAGTTTCTCAAGTATGGTGTTACTTGCCGAAGGACAGAAAATGAAGCCTGTCTGTACAAAGGCTGTTTTTAGATGAAAATTTTGAGCTGGGCTTGCCACTGAAAAAAACAGCTTTACTGGGTGCAACTGGGTGTTTGTGTTCCAACATAATTCCTTGCTTGTATCAGCCTGTTTGTGATGCCGTACAGGGACCCGATCAAGCTGCCTGAAAAACAACCAGTTTTGGGGGGAGAAGGGAAGGCTATTCATTTTCATCCAGATTAGTTTTCAATTCAGTACTAAAAGCCCTACTATCAATCAGATTTCCTGTATTCTTGAAGCTGCCCTCTGAATAGCTCTGAAATTTAGAGATTATCTATCTGCATAAGTTAGCCCAGCAATTCAGTTTGCCTGTTGACAGTGCAGTGATGTCACGTCCCCTTTCACCAAGTCCTTACTCTTGCTCTGCAACCCAGCAGGACAACACAAAGCCCCCCAAAAGGCATGATTTGGACTGGAAAAAGTTTACTAGTTTACAAATCTTATTTTTTTGGATGCTATTTCTATTCAAGATTACTCCACTGATAAGTACAAGTTATTTCACTAAAAGTCATATTCTTTATTCGCTGTCTTGATGAAGGTAAAACTTCATCTTGAAAACCTCCCCTTCTGAAGCAATCCTATTACACTGACTAGTTGGTTTCTGTGGTTTTGGAACAGTGGAAGCTCACCAGAGTACAGAAGTTCATCAGTTGACTTGCAAATGTGAAACTCACTTCTGAAGGGAACAGCGTAACGCCACATTGTCCTCAAGACTGAAATGAGAAGTCTAATTCTTCAATAGCCTCCCTCTGATAACATCAGAAAGCTAAATTATATGTGAAAGAAAGACAAACAATGGTGAACAAAAGGAGAAATAAAAATGGTGCATATTTCCTGCAATTTCTATGTTACTGAAATACGAGAAGAACCAAGATTTAAACACTAATGACAACTTTTTATCCTTTCATTTTATATTTAGATGTAAGCAAGAAAACAAAAAATACACTTTTGGTGCCATGCTTTTATTTAAATGAAAGGAAAAAACTACACTGTACCACATAAGTAGCAATGACAATATTTTACAGCACAGCATTTGAAAAAATATGGAAGCTATGCTCCATAGAAGTGGACAAGTAAGCACACAATACACTGTACATTTTTCAACAGTGCCCATTAAATCATAATTAAATAGCTGAATTTGGCTTTAAACAGCCAAATAATAAAAACTAACAGTCATACTAACATAAAAAAAAATCAGTAGCTATTATGACTGTTAGAATATGAAATTTTGCTCCAAAAACTAAGACGAGAGTTTGGCAATTCAGTCATAGCAACAATAATAATACCCCTGATGAAAGCACCAGTGTGTTCTGAAAAGGCCAGTGATAAATACTGGCCCTTATGGAAAGCTTCCTTTTTTTTTTTTTTTTTTCTTTTTTTAAACATGATCCCAACCAAAGATCCACTGTAATTAGAAAATTTGCAGGCTTAAAAAGGAAAAGCGTATCTAGCTTTACTTTTCCTGTATTAAGTAAAACTTTATACTGCGAGCAATTAAATTTTCAACTGCATTATTCACATTCTACTTTTAGACATTGCACAAACCTTTAACCTGTTGACAAAGGTAAATTTCATAATACATTCAGATATATTTAAAATGTCTCAAAGAATTCCTTGCTATGTATCTAAGCTCACTTTGATTAGGTTGATGCGTGTGTCTTTACGGTGTTGCAAATCATCAGTTAAATCATAGTACGGATTTTAGAAATAAAAAGCCTCCCATGATAAAACTTCTTTTGAAGTTATTCACCATATGCATATCTGTTAATTCCAACCTCCTGGTTTCTCGAATCACTGTATATTATACACAGCTTCATACTGTTATTCAAGATGTTCCTGCAACGGTATTTGTAGGAACTGTCTAACAGGCAGAATGTGCAAACCCTCTTTCCCCTTCTTTAATATTATTTATATCCTATATACACAATATGTATACACTTGAAATATAAGAGTTACATATCCTGGTGATATACATGCAAACAGTAGGAATCAGCTAACCACAAATAGTTTTGAGCCACATACATATTAAACATGTATTTTAAAGTGTTTTTTCTTTTTTTACAGTTTTAACAAATATACATAAATATAAGAACATAAATTACAGTAAAACTGACAGCATTTTTGAGAAAATGTTTATAACCCAGATGCATTGATGCCTAAGGCCTTATAATAATTTAAAAAAAAGTACTGTTCTAAACTGCTTAATGACATCTCATTCCTGTGCATCTTTTATAGAAGTAACTGAGTACATCGTAGTAGTGAGGCTTAATTTCTCTCAAAGCACTTTAATGAGAAATACGAACATAGCTTTAGTCTCCCCATGAAACAGAATGGACTACGTACTTAGAGCACAATACTGTCTTACGTTAATGCAGTTGTCACAACACTGAAACAGAACAGAATCACAAATCATTCAAGTCTTTTCCTGAGAATGAGATTTTTTTCCCCCAACAAATCCTCTGGTGTACATTATCAAAATAGCCACAGATTCAGGGGAGGCTTCAAGTTTGTAGTTTCTTTTTTTTTTTTTTTTGTCAGAACAGTGCTATGTAAAAAGCAAATTATAAGAGAAACAAACACTGAAACGGAATAGTGATCTGTAAAATAACCAAACACTGTTTTGAACTAAAATGCAGCCCTTTATAACTAATACTGAAATACGCCTAGAGTCTGTTTTTGTAAATGGTCATATTATAAATTTATTGAAACGTCACTTAGGCTTTTTTGCCATACGTATTTAAAATTGCTAAGTGTCACAAGACATCATCTGGTAGATCGTGTCAAGAAGACAATTTACTAAGACACACTGGAAATTCTTCTCAGATGTCTATTCCCTAGGATTTAAGTCTGAGCTGGCAGATCTGAAGGCAGAAAGAAGAGACAGTGGCCTGGATCTTAAAATCAATGGGAATTAGCTACACGACTTCTGAAAGATCTGTGACTAATGAATTCTGTGATTCTTCTGAATATTTTTAGTGTTCTGTCAGGCAAACATCAGGGATCTAGTTCTGAATGTTTCACAACTTCCTATTCCTTCCTTGGAGAAGCAGTACCTGACCATGTGCTCGCTCTTCGTCTGGAACATTACAAAATAATGCACCTTTGCTTAAAACTGTTTCAGAGGTCTACCAAATCGTTTTACTTTGCATTTTAATGGTATTATGAACATGCACATGGTCAGTCATTACATCTCAGATGGCAACTTACTGAAACAGGAATAATTGCATCACCTAACTATACCCTGAGTTGTTTAAATAATTCAGTTGAAGGAAACTTCAAGCAGTTCAAAGGTTTTTCCTTTGCTGTTTAGTCTGTAAGCAAATCAGTATTATTTAATTGAAAATTAATTGAAAATTAAATAATCAGGGGAACGAATCTTGATTTTGTTACAGGACACAATAAGGATCTCGCAGAACAGACCCATTCAGCTGTTCTTCAGTGACATACAGCTTATCATTTAGTCTTTACTGGAAGCCAGTATGCAAAGTTCAATGGTATTGAGAATATTAAGAAGTATTTCTTTAGTGAAAGAAAAAATATTTCAAGACAAGCACAAATACAAACATATAAGGCAACAGATCTAAAAAATGTATTTTGAGTCACTAAAGAGGAACATTCAGTGCTTCAGTGTATCTAATCAAAATACAGAGCAAATATACTCTATATATTGTATTAGCACATACAAATCTCCACACAAGTCAAACGTTTCCGTAATCACTCGTAATTGTTCACTTAAGCGATAATCATCTGCACTCCTAAACACCGTGTTTACATTCCAGTTGGACATAATAGAACTTGGTGTCCAGTTTTAAGTTCTAAGAGTCTTGTTGGCAACTAGAAATCTATTTCCTATAGGCAGTAAAGATGAAGTGCAAGTTTATCATAATTGTCTGAAGAAAATTTTCTCCCACCTACTATGCCTTGGTCGGTAAAAGTTTCTTAGGAGTTACTGGTCTCTTGGTTTGCCACAAATGGCTGTGAATGGTAATTGCATCAACGCTGGCAGACAAAGTTTTAGCAGGTATGTGGCTAAATTGCTTCCTGTCAGAGTTGTATTTATACAGTCCCTCTATCATTTTCTTTGTGATAGATTTGGGACCTATTCCCGTTAATTTATTGATTTCTTCAGTGTCAGGGCAATATGTATACAGAGATCTGAACTGGCAGCCTGAATCCCGGAACAAGATTAAGAAATTATTGGCATCGGATTTTTCCATTTCCTTTAAAAGAAAGAAAGAAAAAAAAAAAGAATCACAATATGAATTTTGCATTGTAGTTAGAAAACATTCAAAATCACTGGACTGTCATTTTAAATTTGTTTTCTGCCAGAGCTGAAACTTATGTCTACCTCTCTCCACTAAAACACCTTGCTTCAATCATTAGAATTTGCTTCACTTATCTGAATTTTGATAAAGTAGCTGTCTTTCTCAAGGAAAACCTTATTTATTTAGACAATTTCAACTACGTTTGTTTAGTTGTACCTTGAGAACCAGACATCCTAACAATTTCTTTGTAGACCAAATAAAAATTCTGTGATCCATTTCATCAGGCAGGTCTAACAGTTGCAAGTTTGGGAACAGGAAATATAGATACGTCTACACGTGCCTAAAAGACCCTCCAGTGCTAAAATAGGGTTTCAGTCATCCCTAAATCCATTCAAGTTCGGTCAAACCGTAAAAGTCTCTTGAAGTGTATGAAGCAAAGGTTGTTTATTAGCTGACATCTCCACATTCCTATTCCACCCAACACAACTTCTATGGGAGACGTGCCCTGAACATGTACAGCTTCTACCAAGTGATGTATGCTGCATCCAAGAGTTAAGCATGACCTTTTTACAGCTGTCCTTTCCTGGGGTTTCTGGGAGTTACTATGCTCCCAGTTACTTGAACTGAAAGAGGCTGTCTTGATTTCTCACTTGTTATTCCTCAAAAGTAGCTGGAAAGACAAAGAAGGCAGCATCTAAACATGAATTCAGAATTATGAAGAGAAGAAAGGTCTAGAAATTGATTCTGGAAAAGGAATTAAATCCAGATTGCAAGTACCTGTGTTTTTTGATCTATTTAATCTGTCCAATTTGTCACAGTTGGTAAAAGTCCCCTTACTCTCAACCCTCCAACTCCGTGTTATTCCTTTTGCATGGAAACACACTGATCCCTGAGTTCTCACCCTGGCAATATTTGTGCACCTTCGGAAAGGTTTATACTAGCCTGAGAGAAAAGGCTGGAAGGCACCTTTCTGTAGCAGAAAGTCCTGAGTTTGCCCTACTGCTTGGAAACCGGAGAAAAGCCTAGGAGGGATGGATTTCAGTTCTTTCTGTTCGTGAGCGAGCTGTGCTTTAGCTCGAAAGGTCCCAGGCTGAGGATCTGTATGTGTAAGATGGGTATTTTTCATGTTAGAGAAAACAAGTTTGTGAGCAAATTATAAAAATCTACGTACTGAAGTTCCCACATTAAACAAATTGTAACTATTAATTAACAGGTCAATTAATTCAGCTTCCTGTGCTGAACGCGACAGCCGTTGTTTCTACAGTACTAGAGAACCTTTCTGTCTACACAAGAAGCAAGTCACAGAAGTTACTCAAGCCCTTCACTAAGCGCCAGCATAACCTCAGAAATTCCCTTCGATATTTGCATTTATACTTGAGTGTCCTCCTAATGCCCGACTGTGGTTTGACGTAGGTGTTTATGCTTTTAGGGGAAAAATACCCTTACCTCCAGTATCTTTTTCTTTTGACCTTCATTTACTTTTCCAGCCAAGCAGCAATGTGCCAGCGCATTCTGAATTATATACTTATTGGATTTAGCACTGGGTTCTTTGAAGAGCTTTGGTCCTATGGAGGAGGAATGACAAAGCAGCAAAGTTAATCAATAAGCCAACAGAGTTACTTTAAATGCTGTGAAGCACTTCTAGTATGGATCTTTTGCATGCATGAAAATAGAAATCCAGGAATAAAACTAGGCTAGAGATCACAAATTTCACAAAAAAATAAAATGTCATTCTTTCAGCTGTTACTGCATTTGCTTACAAATGTCTTTCATTATTAAGTCGTCATTATTGGCAGTCTTGGTAAATATATTTTCTCTCAGAGGATGTTTTCTATGAACAACAAAATGTTTTGCACTTTCTAACTAAAATTTCAGTCGTCCAGGAGGGAGCAAATTCTTTTTTTTTTAATCTACACCTGTGATTTGAAGGGTGAGAGGTGAATCAATGAAGCTGATGCAGTGCCTAAAGTAACCGTAGCCTATCCACCTTGGAATTCCAGAAATGTTTTACCCAAATCCAGGGATAAAAGATCTGGCCTGACACTTGTCAGGTTGTTCCGTTTGTAAAAAGGCTTTATTCATCTGGTTGAAGGAGAAATCTCCTCTGTTTTAATTTCTGAAATATAGGCATACTTGTATCAAGATCATTTGAAAAAAAACAAGTACCAATTTCGAGTCTTAGAAAGAAACATAATATACAAGCAATCACCAATTAAATTTAAGATTAAATCTCAGTTTGTCTATGCTTTGGGAAAAAAAGCCTAGAATCAACACAAAAAAACTGTATGAAATCTGGCTGACAGAGTGAAGATATTAAAAATGTGAAAAAAGCCTTCTGTTCAATTCTTAGGAACTGTATATTGCTTCATTTAAAAATAAGTTTTACGTAATCATCATTAAAAGATGACCTTCAGCACTATGGATCTTCACGAGGAAACTCAGCAGGACCATGCAGGCAAAGTCTCACTATCCCTCCTGTAATTTAATTTGACACGTGTGTGGCACAAACTGACTGAAGTTTCCCGATTTAAAACCAGGTAAGTACTTTCTGATTCTCAGAAGGAACACTGTGCCTTCCCAGACTGTAGTCATTTCAGTGGAAAGGAGCTGAGATTATTTTCAAGGCAAACGTTTGCCAGCACAGACAGAGCTATGCAGGCCCATCAATCAAACCCCACCTCCCTGGAAGTTTTTTGAAAATACCTAACATTATTTTACTCTTCACCAAACAAAGTGATATTAGGTGGGCAAAACCGGAGCTTTTATAATCCTGATGATGCAAGGTCTTTGCAGTATCACATGCTGTATATTTGGAGAAAAGGGATGAAGATACCATTATTGTTTGATGCATAATATAATAAAGAATTAGAAGTCAGATTGTAAAGTTTTTAATAAACAACAAAGGATGCAGAATATTGAGATTCATATTACAAAGCAGATTTTTTTCCTGTTGCAATTTGGTTTTTGTTACTCTATTCTAAATTGAGCTTAAATTTCAACTCTTCTTGCCTTGCTGGAGAGACTACTAAAGTGCAGAGTGATCTGTGAGCCCATTTGCTGTTACGAGCCCAACCCTAACTGCAGTCTATTATGGTTATCACAAATGCTACTGAGTCAGTACTTCTATTTTGGATTTAAAATTTTAACCTTCTGTTATTACCGTGCATTTCAAGGGAGGTGAAAGTAACATTTCTATGAAAGCGTCTTCAATCAAGTTTTAGGAAACCAAATAAAGATAACTGAAAGCTTTTAATGCGTAGAGCCACTAATAGCCAGGTACTTTTCTGAATGCTGTTGTCACTGACCTGTATATTCTGTAGCAGAGGCGACTGATGAAGTTGTAGATGCGTTTTCCCAATCTTTTTCTCCATTACGACTACCACAACGACTTGGAGATAAGAATCCTTCCACAGACTCAGACCTAAACATTAATTTTGAAATCTATTAAAAAAAATTACAACATTCAGCAGCAGAGAAACATTCTAATATGAAAGGAAGGCAAACTGTATTAAAGTTTTGTATGTAAAAACCAGGAAGTCAGTTCTCAAGACATCTAGGAAATGGAAAAGTCAACTGAAACCAGCTGCAGGGATGTCAGAGTGGCCATGGTAACATGACACGTGACATCGTAACATGTAGTACTCCTTGCCAAACCCCTTTTCCTAGTTTGCCTTTCTTCCTTGTTTCTTTTCTATAGAAAAAAAAAAAGTATTTCTCTGAATATAATTAAGTAGTTACACCAAAACAGTAATTTTCCTCTGAATTATATTATAGATTTTGTATATAAAATTAAGAATTTTCTGTTATTTTTATCCCTTTTTATTTCGTTTTCAGGTGATTTTTAACGCAAAATAAATTCTGGTGTTTGGAAAAGGCTGAAGTCCTAGTGAACACTGAATACTTCCCTTTACGACTGCTAAAAAACAGAAAAGAAAGAAGCTTCTGTGTTAAAAAAGACAAGAAGCTACGTAGCTGCACGTAGCATACAGGTTTAATAAAACATCCACAAGTTGAGACTTAAATACAAGCAGGTGAATTAAAGAGGCTGTGTGAATAGCATTGTGTTTTGACCTCATTTATAGCTGCCCAACTGGTTTACTTAGTAAAATTTGTGAAACAAATGATCATGGCTTAGTTCCCTAATGCCTGACAGTGGAAACTATCAGTGTCTCAAATCAGGAAAACATACCTGTTCTTGAGTACACAATATATATATGACCTTTTTAAAATTCATGTTAGTTTTACATAGCTGATTATTAAATTTTATTAAATGAAAAGGTTACTTTAGCTTTACCTTGGTGTTCTCTTGCCTGACTGCACACTCTCATTGTCCCCTGTATTCAGCGATGCCAATGAAAGACTAGATACTGAAAAAACACGATAAAGCTGTGAACCTGGATAAAAACAAAGTTAAGGCTTATAAATCTATGCAAGTAGTAGAGTCTGTTCATTAGACCCAACACCAGCATCAGAAAGTTGGTAAGAACTTTCATATACGAGACTCTTACACCCATACATGATATACCTGCATGCATATGTGGTCACTTCACCTCAACCCCTGCTGACACCCAGCCATTTGCAGCCACCTGGGACGGTCTCAGACTAAGCATTAATGTGAGGCACGCACATGGGAATATTGGCACCATGCAAATCAAAGAATGCAATCAAAGTTAATAAGCCCTTATGAAAGAGAGCTTAAGAGACTTAATTTAAAGCTTGGGATGGGTTCTTGGAAGGTGTTAAGGGAACACTTTAAATTACACAGGAAGACGGAGGGAAGCAGCTAGAGAAAACGCAGCAGAATAACAAGGCTATACGATGCCGTAACAAAAAGGATCACTGAGCACTCTGGTTACTGTTTCTAATTGTAAATTGGCAATACTTCTTCCAATCATTGCTACAGTTATGTGATATCTAAAAGAATGCTAAGTCGTTCCACATGATTAGTGTTGCTATGTTCATAACTATACATGCAGTAGGTAAGTGAGCAAAATAGAAAAACCTATGAGATATAAAAGTAACTTCTTATTTTAATTTTGTCTGTATTAAGCAGGCGTTTAAGTACTTTTACCTTATAATCGTCATTTTATTTATCGATCTCTTATCTCCTAACTTTTATTCATTTTTAGCTCTACAGGTGCAAGAAGAGATTAGTGAAGAATACATGGGTGTATATGAAACTTGTAACACACGTTGGTGCTTCCACTGGGTTTTCATACAGTTAACCTTTTTGTTTGTTGATATATGCATGCATGCATAGCAGGTAAGTGACACTCATCTTTTCACTTCTATTGGCAAATTTTGCTTTCCAGTTTGGTCACGTGCAGCTTCAATTTAGCATAAGACACTGATAAATGCATGTGCTTGTTAGTACCAAAAACCAAGCTGGTGTTTTAGCATGAACAGACTCTTTTTCCACATGAACATTTGTTACCTGGTGGACCTTTGATTGGTGTCTTAGGTGATTCAATATGATCTCTATGAATAGATTTTGGACGTGGCTTTTTTTGTTTGATTGAGAGGGAACGTGGCTTTATGACAGTATCCATGTCTTCCATAAGCTTTAGTTGTTTCCTTCTCATATATTCCTGCTTAATAAATTCTCGCCGTGCTCGTTCATCCTCCTTCTTCTGACGTTCTTCTTCCGTTTTGCGTCTAAAAAAAAAAATCAAATAAATTCAGGAGTAGAAACTTTCCAAATTAACAGTTTTAGCTAGCACAGTGAGGACAACATAGGGATCGGATTTTTTGAACTTTAAGTTGTCAGGCATCACGAAGAGGAACTTGCTTTTTTTTTTTTTTCTACAATTTTCAGACAGTTTATACTTTTTGGGATACTGTTACTAGTAAAAATCAAAACCATGTTTATTAGCTTGACTGTTGTAACTGAGTGAACATTGTGCATTTGTGCAGAAAGAAGCCCAAAGTGCCAGGCTCTGCCTCAGAATATAAAGTGCAGGGCAGGGCAGTGCTCTGAGGAGCTTCGGTCAGGCCAGCAGGGCTCATATGTTGAGTCTGAGCTGGAGACTGATGCCACCTGCTGATTCTGCAGGACCCGCTGGCATGTGTCTTCAGCTGGGCTCGTCAGCACATCCGGCTCTAGGATTAAATATCTTGGATATTAAGATGCAGTTGACATGGAAGTTACACTTTTAACTAAACCAGACATTTTTACATTCACTGTTACTAATCGTTTGGATCAGGCCATGTAGTTTTACCTTGTCTCTTCCTTCTTATGTTCTAGTTCTGCTTCCAACTGCTGCTTTCGAAGCAGCGTCTCTCTTTCCCTTCTCAAACGCTTCTCCAACAACGCTGCTCGTTTCATCGCCATATCATTTTCCGCCTTCTGATCATCCTAGCAGCAACAGAGTTTGAAGGAAAAGGACCCAAAAATATTAAGATCTCTGAATTCAGCAACTGATTTTGCCAAGTCATTAGACACTTAATTCTGTACACTGGGTTGCGATATCCTAACATACTTTTCCAGTATTTGAAATAAGTTTATTTAAAAAGATTTTTCTTAAGACTACTAAAAACTTTCCATAAGGAATTTTTCCTTCCTAAGTCAAACATAAAATTCAGCACCGATATGAGAAAACTTGCTAAGTGAAATATTTTAGTTTAGAGTCAGATCCCACACTGCACAAGCTTCAGAAGATTCTACATGTATGGAGATGAAAGTAATTTATCACAAAAAGTAGGAACTGTGCAGCATATAGATGTAACTTCTGCTGCTAAAGCCAGGTGTTTTGTTAGAACTGAGGAACACTTCCAGACAAGCAAAGCACATCTCAGATACCCCATGCAAGATTCTGGGGTATTCAAAGATGGAAATTCAAAATCTTGATGGCTTTTAGTGTCTAGACAACAGGGAGCGCTCCCAAATACCAACTTCAAATGGGAGTCTTGGAAGACTATACTTCCTTAGCCAGCCAAGAGAGGGAAAAAGGCTCTCCAAAGTGCAATTCAGAGACATACAACATTTTTAAAAAACACGGGCTGTTATGTACTTCAAAAAATTTTAGTTACATTTGGGAGTGGTTGGGAAAGTAAGGGTGAGATGTGAGAATGTTTAATTAAGGTCACCAAAGCTTAAGTTAAAAATAAATCTACATTCAGCATTCATCGTTCTCATCAAAAACTCCAAGCACTCTTCTACAACTATGAATGGAAAAGGATATTCTGCATTGCAGTATGGTAGAATCTCATGATGCCAAATTAATCACCAAGTGCAAAAGATATGCTTGTATGTTAGAGTTGCAGAACTATCTGCTTTGACTTCAATAGAAAGTTATCACTGAAATCCATATGTGAATTAAGAAGTTCCCTTTCAAAGGAAGCTTAATAGCAGGCATACACATACACTAGTTCTCTTACCTTAAAAAAGAATCCACAACACACTTTCTGGTCATCCTCAAATTGTTCTCTGTCACTCTCACCTTCATATTTCTCAACAGACACTTCATTTTTTTCTGGTGGCTTCAAATCTGATAGGGAAACTTCAATTAAGTTAGCTGTTTTGGGAGCTGGTGCCGGTAAAATCGGTTGGCTTAGCTGATCTTCATTTGGGGTGAGGCAGACAGTTTCTGTGATAGGCTGAGATAATACTTCAGAAACATTAGATTCAATAGGCTTAATCTCCTTTTCCTCCAACTTCTGTTCACGCTGTTTCAGCAATTTTGATCCTTCTTCTTTTGCTACCTCTTCTGTAGGCTTGGCTTCCTTCAAAAGATTTCCCCTTAACTGAGGTTCACCTATATGTTCACCATCATCTCCAAAGCAAACAAATGATCTAGTCTGAATGGGAACCTGGCTTGGAGAAAATCTCCTCAAACGAGGAAGACTATCCACAGACCGCGGGGCAGTCAAGGTACGATTTAGAGGTGTTATTTTCAGTTCATTTGGCCTAGGAGTCCTTTGCATTTTAATGTGAAAAGAGGCATTCTTCCTGTTGGAAGACTGCGGAGACTGATGCGTAGAGCGAGGAGATTCTTGTGAGAAAGGTGCAACAGGAGATGGAGCTCCCATTTGCCTTGATGAAGATTTGAAGTCCCGAAGCTGCTTCTGAGGAGATGGCTGAGGAGGAGAAATAACCCAAGCCTGTTGCTCTCTCATCTGCATCAACATCTCCTGTTGAAGGGATAGACGTTGCATTTCTTGTTGTAGAAAGTGTAGGGAAGAGTTTAGCTTTTCAATAGATTTTGTATATTCTAAGATATCTCCTTCATTAAAATTTTCTTCTGAGGGGCTTGCTAAATTCCATTGCTTTTCAGCATCCGTAGAAGTAGCAGGAGATTTTAACCATTTGCTGTGAGAACTTTCAGGAGTTTCTTTTATTAATTCCGAAGTCTTACTAGTTTGTTCATCTGATTTTTCAGTTTCTTTTTCTTTCAACCGATTACTGTCAGTGAATACCTTCTCATCCTCAGCTCCTGCTGCCTCTTCTCGAAGAGGTGATACTCCATCACCTTTCTTTTTCACAACATTAAGAAATGCTGTTCTTCCCATTTTCTGCCGCTGCTTTGTGAATGCAGCTTCAACTTTCTTCTTCTGTGCTTCAATGGCTCGCCTCTTTTCCTCCAACTTCATCCTAAGATGTACCATTTCTGAAGCCAGTAACTGTGTAGTGTCTCTTCCTTGAGGAACAGATGCCTCCTCGGGAATATGAGTCCAAGCGACCACATGAGGGATGTTCAGCTCGGAACCTTCTGGTGTGGTTTTCTGAGAACTGCTTCCACTGCTTCTACTATCTGTATGATTCAGCTTCCTGAATTTCTGCTCTGCAAAGCTTGTCATTTTAACCCCCGAACTTGAAGAAGCACTGCTGCCTGCCTGTGATTTGGTACTTACTGAGCTGGGACAGGGACTTAATTGATCTCTGTGATTGCCAGCTCGCATGTCATAATCCTGGAGAAATTTAGATGGTTCTTCCATGTCAGAGTCCATGCTTACAGTATAATCTCTCAAAGAAGAATCCTCATCCATTGTCTCTGGAATATCTTCTGAAGGGACATGTATTCCAGTATCTACTTCTGTATTGTCAGTCACAGGACTTAGGGGAACTTTTGTGTCTGTAATTATATCAGGGGTAGACTGATTTGGTTTAATGTTTGAATTCAAGATGCTCATTTCCTGATTGTGAAGAAAGAACCCATTTGTAATTTGGTCCGACTGGACAACTCTGGGAGATTTTTCAGTGTCATGAATTATCTGCAAAGCCTCTTCAATGCTTGGTGTCTCAATCTGATTGCCAAAATCATCCAGAACTGCCCTGTTTTGCAGAGCTCCATTTGGAAACCTGTAGCGGCCGCTCTCATTAGCATTTTTTTGATTTGTGTTAAGAGACTGATGGGCCTTTGTGCCTTTATGAGCTATCATGTCCTTTTCCTCTTCAATATCTTGATTTTCCTCTTCTCCGTTTACTGGTTTGAATGACAGATTTTTTCTAATATGTTTCGGCATGCGGTTGATGTTTAGTGTAAGGCCTTCATTGCTCACAGATCTAGTAATTCCTCTGTTTGGAGTAGATACTGGAATGCTTTTTTCTTTGTCAAAAGAAATGTCAAATGAAACTCCGTGTAATGATGACCTAAGAGAGATCAGAATAAAGGAAGTAACTGAGCAACTCATGGTTAATAATAACAGAACTGAATGACTGAATGTGAATATTTCAAAATTATTTTAAGATCGTAGTATTAAAGGCACTGTTAAGTGCTCTGTATTTTGCCTAGCTTCAAACATAATGTAATAATATAATATATAAATATACATATATAAATATAGCTATTTAATAAAGAGATATAATAAATGAAAAATGCACAATAAATAGAATATAAATCATTTTCTTCATAGATAGACAATGCTTTTTATTACTTGGGAATAAATTCTGGGCATTTTAGGAATATAGGAATTGCCATAGTAGATCAGAAGGAAGGTGTGAAGAGAGACACAATTTATACTTACTGAATAACCCACCACTATAATTCTTACCACTTTAAATTTAACTAACACCCTACAGATTAAGAGTTTATGACCGGTCAAACAGAAAACCAAAACATTCTGCCTGACTCTTCTTACTTCCCACAAATAATACAAGTTTAAATACTACTGAGCTCATTAGCCATTTTACTCTTACCACTTCTAGTTGATTGCGATGAATAAATGTGAAAATATTTAGTGCCAACAATTCCAATACCTAAAATATACCTCATTTCAACATAAAGAATAGACGATTTATTTCTGATTTTTTTTTCCAATTTCAGAGTTCTTAATCGATGATAACGTTTGTTTCTTTTTCTACTTTTGCATGTCACTTACAAGAACTCTTATTACAGGATTCTGAAAATCCAAACTACGATGGAGCATTTATTACTATTAATGACCAATAAACAATAATTTTTTAACAAACTCATACGGTAAGACTACCTACCTTTTTTCTTTGGGCCATGTCCCTACATGCCCATCTACATAAGACATTGATGTGGACCTTCTGATGACTCCTAAGTGAAATTAAAATAGAACCCAAGGTAACTGCTATGAAAAATTATTTTAACATCACCTTCTGTTGCTTTAACAAATTAGTTTGCTTCACTACTTAGAACACTGTAATGGCAAAAACAAGAAGTGGTTTTATATCAAGAATACAAGTAGACCAATTGAGTCAATTTCATGCTGAATGTATATTATACCCCTCATCCCTCAAAAAATTTACTATTGAGTAAAATATACTACAAATACTACTACAATATACTACAAACACTTGTTTTAAGTCTATTCCACATAATCAAAACAGAAGTAAAATTTTAAAATATA
Source organism: Alca torda (assembly GCA_008658365.1). NCBI lineage: Eukaryota > Metazoa > Chordata > Aves > Charadriiformes > Alcidae > Alca > Alca torda. Next base: position 11,182,219 of record CM018087.1, on the reverse strand, counting down.
CACAATGTAAGATACAAAACCAAACTTCCCATTTGCACATTTTATAAATTACAGAACCTATTCATTAGCCTTTCTTGTAAAGCTCTCCCAGTAATTTCTGCATAAATAATGTTTGAATAAATACAAGCAAGACAGCAATTTACTCAGAAGATGACACCTTGTCTCATTGCCTCTTCCACCGATTTGTAAATTGTTACCTGGAACAGATGAATAAGGCTGCTGGGGTGTATGCAGTTGGTGAGATGGCTTATAAATTGGACTTTCCAATCTACAAAGCAAGAGACATCAACTTAGAAGTAATACATCAAAAAATCCATACTACAAAAGGGCAACCAGCCCTCATGTCCCGGGCCAACGCAAAAACAGATTTGTTTTTTGTGACAGGGAAGAAAGTCAGGTGTAATTCTCTTCTTGAAATATTAATTTATTAACTACAAAGAGAACACTGTTATTACCTTTAACTGGACCTAGTGCAGGTAAATCGGTAAGTCAAAAATTCCAAAAGGTGTTTCTCCTACACAAATGGCCATGGGGTGGTGTTAGTTTTGTTAACATACTTGTCTCCTGATTTATTTCACGTAAATGTCATTATTAGAAGATTCTCATTTTTTAGGTTTGATTTTATGAAAAGAACCAAACGTAAGGATGAACAAAGGCAGTTCTACTGCCTCAAAACTCAGTGACTGCAGCTAATAACCACATACTTTTCAGGCATATCTTTTCAGTTGCTTAGTCTGAAACTTCTACTTTGTGTCTGGATTGCAATACGCACTAGACATAGATAAAAGAGATTTTGTGATAAACATGATTTTATAAACACAAAAAATACATTCACAACTAAAACAGTCATTACAAAGATTTCCTCCATTTCTGCTTACAAGAGACTTTTTTTTGGTTCATAGAGAAGATCTGTACTAGAAGAGCTTGTTAATTCAGAATAGTATTAACACAATTCAGTGTTTTGGTCAAGGTGCTTCTTCAGGATCAGAACAAAGACACATGCAATAAAGACGCTTTTTGAAGCCAGACTTCAAAACCACACTGGATTAAATCCTTTCATGTTTTGAATTTTCTTCACTGAGCTGAAGAGCACGCTTCCAAACTCCCTTTTTTCAATCAGTAATTTTCAAAATATTTGTTTAGTGCTTTTATAGTTTATAAACAGTATGCTGTAGAAAAGTTTCCAAATAATATTTCTGGGAAGGATACTCATCTCAATGTAAGAAAAATATTGTTGTTTTACAATCTACCATAAGTATATATTAATTATTCAAAATAGGTTCTGAAATTCCTGATTTTTTTGTATTAACAACACTACATGCTAGCTACATATGTTTTAAATGGCATTTGAGATTTCTGTGAAAATTTAAAAATCAGAGATATAATCTCAGTAAGTTATCTTAAAAGAAAAGCACGCTTTCAGAATTTCATCCAGCAGCCTGGGAGAATTTGCTACGACAAAGAAAATCTACACACTTCATTTTCCCTCAAGAAAAGACTGATTTTGGCACAATGACTGTGATTCCATGGCAACCTCAGACATCGTAACTGCTCATCACCACAGTCGCACGCCCTCCTCTGCGCTGGATCTGACTCTCCATCCGATCCTCTGAGTCATTTCAACAAGCTAAGCCAACAGAAAAACATTCACTTTTTCCGACTGGTTTAGTTTTTTCTGTCTTTGTGCACTGAAATGACAACGTTAAACACTCAAGAACGTGCAGTCGGGACAAGGAGGAAGGCCAAGACCATGGCATCCCAGTCAGGTCTGTTCTGCCAGGGAACCTTGAGCCCATGTGTGAGATTCCTACCAGCTCAGATAACGTCTTAGCCCCCTCCTTTGCCCTACAATGCAGTGAAGTATCATCAAACTGGATGAAATACACTGGTTTATGAGGAAAGATATAGCTCTGTTACTCATGGGTTGCTCTCATAATACTCCAACACAAAACCATATCCATGTAGAGACACTAAAACAGTGTTGTGATGAGCTAGTACAATACACAACCCACCACCCATAAGGGGTTTACAATGATTTTTACTATATCTCTGAACATATCTCAGGAAACATAAGCAATATTACAAAACACGTTGGTGGCAATTTACAGACTTGATAGTTAAATTGGCACTAAGAAACATAAAAGCTTTTGTAAGAATTTACGAATTGAATTCAGATGCCTATCATAAAACTTCCAATCAGTCTTCTTCAGTTTAGAAGCCAAAACCAACTGCACAGACAAAATGTACACATTTAGAGTAAAAGTAGATTTATTTAGATTAAAAAGATACTATGTTACTGACAGAATTTGTCAGAGCAGGGATAAATGTGTGGTTAATGGCTTCAGCTGTGGAGATGTTTTGGGTTTTGGTTTTGTTTTTTTTTTTTTTTTTTTTTAAACAGTCAAAGCTACAGATAGACTTCTCTTGTGTTGTCCACTATTCATCTACTAACTACACGTAAAGAAAATCTTCTCTGCAGCGATCACTACAGCACAAGAGTAACTACGGCACAGAACTCTGTTTCTTTAGTTTACTTTAAGTGTAACTGACGTGATTTACTATCTTCACAGAACTTCTAGAGATAAATCAGTGAAGTTTTGTTCAGGAAGGGCTCTAGAAGGGGGCCATCAGGTTGGAAGCCACATACAAATAGTGATTTTTACTGGAAACCTTTCTTTGCTCTGTAGGACAGTTGCAGTTACCAGCCCTTTGTTGGGCTGCTCGCAGGGGCTTTGCAAGCTGCGAATGGCCTTGGGAACCCCTGTCCCAGAAGGTACATTCAAAACTACTGTTTCTTGTTCTCCTGGCTTATATGCTCAGTTTACACTAAAATAACTTCATTGTCTACAAAGGAAACACTTCAGATATACACAGGAAAAAGAGATTTGGAATCACAGTATTTAATGATAGTAAGAAATGCTACTCCCTGATTAAAGTCAGCATAGATTCCTAAATATTAAAAAAGAAAACCAAACCCCAAAACCAACCAAACACCTCCCACCCCTGAAAGCCTCATCCAAAACCAACAGAAAAGGCTGAACAGGATTAGCTGGGATGGCAACTAACAAGTTGCTGAATATCCATTTAAAATACTAATTTTATCCTTCTCTTCTCTGTCAGTTCAGACACAATCAATAAACCTTGGCCCCTAAATTATAAATATAATGCTATGCTACCCCTCATCCACCATGTTCAGATCAGATCACTGGAAGGCCTTCTTTACCCTGCCAAAAGAAAGATTAAAAAGAAGGCCTAATGCGCAATTTCTGCCTCTTATCAAATGTACAATCAGCTAGAGAACACAAGGGAAACAGGATGTTTTTATACTGCTTCCAAAGCTGTAACAGTAATACTAAAAATAATGTTACACATACATTTACAAAAAAATACAAATAATGCAAAACATATTTAATAAAGCAGTTAACTTTCCATTCTTGATGCTCACAAGACTTGAGAAGTTCATCATAGCCTAAGTATTTATTTTTACCTATTTGACCTTCATGGTACTTAAGTAACATAATCAGACCAAACTAAAACCATCACTCCGTGGTTTTCTTGCTGTTATCTTAGCTTAGTTTACCATTTTTGGAAAATTTGCTGTGAATTCTGGAAAAATAGCTCTTTCAGAGCAGACTTGGTCAGCAGCCACACACGAAACTGAAGAGGACAAGGAGGCCATATGACACTTCTCTGCGGAATAGTAAGGGTTATTTTGGAAACTGGTAAAACCACAGCATGCTGTCCAAGTGGCAAACATGAACTGTATAAACACGAATGTGTTGCCTGCCCAGCAACCAGGCAGCGGGGGAAATAGCTGGAACTATGGGATCTTCCACAAAACTCTACAGATTATGTTTGGTAACTCAATCTTTGAGCATTGCAAAAAGGCAACAAAACTAAATAAAAACAACCGCTGTGTTTGATTTTGAGTAGAAAGGAGAAGATTGTGAAACAGTATTAGTGATTCTCTTGACATTACCTGGCTGGGAAGTCAGAACCAGATGGGCCATCCACATAATTTCTTCTGTTAGCATTCAAGCCGTGAGCAGAAGCTGCACCTTTTGCAGGTTCAGCTGACAGGAATAACAAAGCTCGAGTTACTATAGTTTAGTATTTAGTTAGAATCCATAGTAGAAAAGCTGTCTGAAATAATTGGAAGTAATGATTTCCAAAGATTCAAAGAATTTTCATTGGTTCCATTATTTAGATTAAACCCTAGTCACTTCCTTTCAGCTTTACATCATCCAAAGTTCCCATATCGGCACTAATTAAGGGAATGGAGAATGACAAAATGACTAGAAAAGGCAAGGGAAGAAATAATAAAGAAAAAAAAAAGAAAAATAGCCACAAAATTAAAAGCGAGCAATCTTTTTAGCAAAAATGAATATTCTTCTTCTGGAAGAAATTTTTGATAAATTTTTTTCCCCCAAACACTTAGACCAACTTTTCAGCTAGGAAATAGTTTTTTGGTCACATTCTAAATTAGTTAGCAATATGTAAAAGATTTAGATGGGATTTGTACGTACTATAAAGCATATAAATGAAAAAAGGTATAAAAGCCACACAATGAAAATCTCTTCCTAAGTCTTGGAGGGATGATCACAGCACCACTGTATGAATGTTGAAGTTACCATGACTCTGTACTCATTCACTGATCTCTAGATCTACCCGAGAGGTGGGTTTTTAAATTTGAGAATTTACTGATGGAAAACTGTGTGTTTGCACTCAGCTACAAAATGCAATTTTACAATTAACTATCTGTCCACTTTCCCCAGATTTATGTTCCTTTCTCTCAGTATCTTCTCAGCAAAACAAGCTCTTCAGGCTAAATTCTGTTCTCGGCTCCTTATTATGTCTGTAATCCCTGCATGGGCATAAATGGATTCTAGGCTTGTTTAGGTCAGGAAAATTTGCAAGTGATTATACCACAACAATTTAAATGAGTTTTTGGTAATAGACAACAAAATCTAATTATGATTTATGAGATGAAATGAAGATTAACACAAGGAAAGAGTACTTTGCTCCTTCTTTAAGGGGGTTGTACACCACCAAATCCTGTTAACTAAAATATTCACTGTATTTGTGAACACAAGGGCAATCTGTACACACACGCTAAAAACATGCATATTAAACCCGATCCTTAATATAATTACCTTGGGGATGCACAACAACACGAGGTTGTACAAATGACGGCTTCACCACTTCAAACCACCAGAACAATTCTGCCATGAACACCATGTAGTTGCTCTACAAAAAAACCCCAAACAACAAACAAAAAGAAAAAAAAAAGAAAAATTGATTTCTGTTAAAACACAAGCCTGCAAATAAATAGATTAAACAGCATTAAGGATATGCCTCTGCATTTCATCCAGTTTACAATCTCTTCTCTACTGATTTCTTAGAAAATGAGATCACTAAGACTGATCTGTAGCACCAACTATCTAACAGACATAACTTGACCAGATTGTAACCATTTGGGTTGAAATGTTTCATAATAAGCATATGCTCAGGCCCGATGTCTTGCAGGCAGGGCAGAGAGGTACAGGATGGGTGGAAAAAGGTGCCTGTCAAACGGATTAGCCATTTCCATAAAAAAGAGTAGCGAAAAGCCCATTGTTCTGCAAGGCTAGGTAATACAATTTTCAGAGCTTTTTAACATGAAAAACTCTGGTAGCCCTTAGTTTTACTGTAGGAACTTTGATTCTGATTTAGGCTTTTGTGTCAAGTATGTGCTTTTTGCCACATTTGTGAAGACCTACCCAAATTTACAAGTCTTTAATGCAAAACAAAAGCCAGAAGTGGCGTTTGTTCAATGCAGGTTAGAATGACAACAAGGTTTTACCTCCACAGACTTACGTACACTTCATAGGTTGTTCATGTATCTCCCTACTGTATTCCCCATTACACAGCTATGAAACACAGAAGTGTGGTAGCCACCAGGTTTAACACAAGGGGAAATACAGGTGAAAAGGAAGAAACAACTGGTGACATGAACTGCAACAACAACAACAACAACATCAACAGAAAAAACGGGAAGAAGCAGCGGTAGCAGTTTCTGCTGCAAAAGTATATAACGAGTGCCAAAGGACCAGAAATTTTACTGACTGTGGAGGCCGAAGAGTTCAGAGGCCAAATGCCCACGGCCCAAAGCCGCTACATCCACATGGTTCTGTGCTACTCCCTGTCTAGAAATATCAACTGAATGAGATCAGCGAGCACCCAGGCCTGAGCTGGCTCAAGCAGGTGCACAGACCCGTGTCACCAGTCTTATGAAGCCCAAAAAGGTAAACAATACAAACCTCTGCTTACGCACTAAATTGAGAAACCATAATTAAACAACTTTTTAGAACAGTTTGTTTAAAAAAAAGTCTTTCTGCAATAAAACCCAATAATGTCTAGCTAACAATACTTACAAAGGCAAGTGTCCTTAGCCACCTTTTTCATGTCATTAACACTGATTAATTTCAAATATCCACTTTATTTTCTCCAATTTATGCAATTTTCATTTAACATTTCACAGAGCTTAAATGGGAAAATATAAATTAACAAACTTATTGGTTTAATTTCTACAAACTAAGATCATCATCAAGAGTGTTTGCAACTTATAAATGTTGAAACCAAGAAATCTATTTCGACGTGACTTTTTTTAAAAAATAAAGCTTTGGCTTCTGCCATTGCCAAACTGTTGGGGGAAAGAGGATACGGTGCCAGGTGGACCTTTTGTTTGATGAAGGATCGCTGTTATTTTGGATTTTAGGATGGAGTCGGCTTCTGCATTATCTATGTGACTGAAGACGATCTTCAGTACAGACTTTGTCATTACAGATATTAATAGAGCAATCTTTAGGCACATGAAACATTCTCATTAGCAGAGCATGGGACATTTTTCTAATTTCCAGCCCTTTGTTAGCCATAAGGCCTTCCTTTGTCCCCAAGAAAACCCTGCTGCAGATTAAGAATTGCACTTGGGCTCCTTCAGTAAACACACATAGTCTTTAAAAATTAGTTTAAACTTACAAATAGTTTACTCATTCAACTTCAGAGAACTCTGTAGGAAAGAGACCTACATACCAACATATGTGTTATTTCTTTTCTGAAGGATCTGAGAGGAATGAGGGACATTAAATATCAGCTAACAAATTGCAGAGTTCTAACAGCATAGCAAATGACTTAGCTGTCAGTTCTTTAACAAAAATCAAACAAATTTTGAGAAAGTAAAACCAGTGGTACACAGTTTCTATTTTAACTTTGTTCAATGAAAAAAAATTCTGTTTGATTCAGGCATATATGTTTGCAAAGTCTGCAAGTCTTCTGTTGCCAATTCACCAGCTAGAGCAGGAAAATCTAAGTAGAAAGATGAAGCTTTTCATGGTTCAGTAGCAAAGAGAAAACTGCTTTGTATTCCGTGATGGACCCATTAACTTGCCACTGCATAGCAACATAAATAGGCAAGACTGCTCCCATTCAGATTGCTCCCATTCCATGTTTAACTGTATATTTGAGCACAGCTGGGGTATGCCCACAGAGGATGTATCCAGACTATGTAAGACTCCCATTTAAGACTTCTTTTGACAGCTTCACTATCTTTTCAGTTCCTCAAATGTGAAATTCCATCACTGTGTTAATTTTGTTGCCTTAAAAAGGTGTACCTCAAATCTTGCACTACAAGCAAATGTTTGACAAAAATTCTAAACAAAACATCATTCTATTTCAGAAACAAACCACAGGTATTAGGGGTAAAAACATCTTTTTAAAATAAACAAGAGTTTACAACAAAAATGTTTAATAATAAATGGGATAACCGCAATTCTCTATCAGTAAATTTGAAAATATAATTTTAAATATCTATTTGCCACTTTTGATTCAGATTTATTTTTCCTGAATATTTCTAATGTAGATAAGCCTTTACTCCAGCAAAGGGATACTCTTAGACTGAAAGCTGCTCATACACTTTAGGATGTGGTGAAGGGATCAGCCAGATGTTGCCACAGTTATTACATACAAGCCATAAACAGACCAGGAGAACCCCCATCTCTGCTTCTTCAGCACAACAGAACTGAATGAGGAAAAGTTCATAGCAAAATCTTTTCCATTCAAAGAAAACGCTAAGCATAGCCTTTTGGTATCACACACTGATTTCATTAGGAAGAAATATACATAAGGAAAAAAAATATCAGATGTACTTCTCAGATAAAACATGATTTTTAATAGTACAATTTCTGAATATTACAATTTCTACAGTTTTTCCTCTTAATAATTCCCCTCTCCCCTTACTTCCCCTCAAACTTTTACATTTTTAACTTGATTTTTTTTTACTACTAATTGTGAAGTCTTCTAGTCATAGCTTTGTCCCCATCTGAAACACTGTATTTAATTAAGTACTCCAATTTCTCATGTTTATGTTGAAATGCTCCATTTAATAGTGTGATTATTTTATGAAGGACTCTGATATTGCTCAAGAATATCTTCTTTGCAGTCCTAAGCTACTGCAAGACAGCTTCTTTCCCCAAAATCACCAAAGTGGTATTTACTGAAGTTAAAATGAAACTGTTGGCTGCACGGCCTGCTTTGAACTGAGGCTACTTTAGATGTTTGATGGTGAAACATCACGATGGAACCTGCATTTTCTCACAAGTTACTTTTAGTCAGAAAGGGATGTTAATAATAGTGATCAAAAGGGGAAGACTGATGATGCATAACTTAATTTGTTGGAAAAAAATAACTGTGGGTCAGTAGTAATCCTGCTACCCAGGGCTAGAAAGAATGTAGATATTATTTCCACCGATTTTGCCTTGATTATGCCGACAAAAGTTCTAGTAGCTCATCACATGCACTTATACACAAAAATATTCAAAAGCATTTTAAAATTTTCAGAACTATTTTAATAGTACTAAAAAATAACTAAGCTCCGAGCAGTTCAGACTGGCTCAAAACCAGCGAACAGCAGATGGCAGACTTGCAGCTTCATAGAGGCTTTTACTTACTGAACATTCTGATATCATTTTTTCAATTTGATATTTGCAGGTTGTTCATTAGTTGTATGTAGCCAGCTGTACTACTGGTTACATTTCATCTACTGTATCTTCTGGCACTGTACAATAAAAATCCTTCTGTTTTAACAGATTTTGGAAGATCATCTTTTTGAAAAAAAAAATTCCCATATTATGAGTATAAAATCTAAAGTCATTACTTGCTTCTGGAACAAAGGGAGATAAAATAGCTTGGTTTATAAAATTTTGTACAAAAAAAAGAAGATAAATTATTATATATCCTTCTAATATTTATAAGCTTTAGATCTGCATCTTTATAGAATAATAACTACAAGGTCATATAAACAAATAATTTGTAATCAGGCTTGAATCCACTAAAATTGAATGCAAAAGCTGCCATACATGCTTTTAGCAATTTTCTCATAATGAGCATGAAAATACACTGTAAAGTTTGTATCACAATGCACATTAAAATCTCTGTTCACTGGGCCAGGAAAGTAAGTTACCTCAAATACAAAACCACAGTTCATATGTTCTATAAGTGCCAACATAAATGTGTAAAGAAAATTGGAGCGTTTAAAACTCTCTGGAGAAGGCCAAATTAGTTTTGTGTATGATGTATACACTACCAGTTTGTCGTATCTCCTGCCACAGGTTAATGAATGCCATAACAACTCAAGTTGAAAACTCCAGTATGTCTTGTTTCAGACCAGAACAAAGAAGTGGGAAAGCTGTCTGATTAACATCAGTGAAAGCAAACCATGCTGCTTCCCTTTAAATAACGTCAGGAACATTTGGTCCCTCTCAGGAGAGAAATCTTCTGTTAAAGAATTGTTCCCTGGTTGAATCTTCCTTTTCACTCCTGATCCTGAATCCTTTTCAACTAGCCAGATGGGAATCAAGTCCGTGGACCGACTCCCACCATACGTACCCACCATCAGTACCCAAGTGCCTCACCAAACAGAGCCAGCTGCTCCCCCAGGTCCCTCAGGAGCCCATATGCACGCTTACATCGACTGCAACTGCAAATTCAGGCTGGGTTAGAGCCTGACTGGCGGCAGCTTTTTTCACTAAGATTGGAGGGAAAGCTGTACAACACTTGTGGACATCCTGCAGCCCTTAATTTCTAGGATTTCTCTACGTGACGTATCTGAACCCTGTTTTCCACACCTCAGAGGACACGGTGCTGAGTATAGCTTCTGCTTACGTTGTCTGCAAAGTCACCATCAACATTACATCAGAAAGTGCAAGCATTCAGAACTGCTCAAGTGCAATAAATATTTTTAGTGTAAAACAATTCTTTCAATATTATATTTTCCTGTTCAATTCAGCAGTGGAACAAAAAAGAAAAGAGGCAGTTCTGGAACCAGCCTCTCCATCTGGCTTACTGGGCCTTTCACTGCACAAATGCTCGTTCTGTCTGCTCTGGTTATTAACTAAGTGCAAAAATAAGGTACCTATTCCATGTGCTTAGTTGTCATTCTGCACAGCTTAGAGTCTGGCCCACATTTAGGTCAGAGGAACACCCTTCACAGACAAGAGACAGCAATCATCTCTCAGATTTGCTTCATTTCACATTCAGAAATCTATCATTCCGAATAAATGTGCCTTCTGCATGAGTTTGGGTGAGCAGACTCCACAGTTATCAGAAAACAGCAGCCAGAGAGAGGAAGCATCCATGCTGAGGGGCAGCACATGAAAGTCTCCAAAGAACGGAGAGGCTGCAGAGACTTGTGGCCCTGTTGAATCCCCAAGAACCCACACGCTCAGAACAGCGGGACTGGGCCAGATCTGTGCAAGGCCATCAGCATGTGCTGGTGTCAACAACAGGTTGTACAACCCTAACCACACCCACCGGGGCAGGAGCAGAAAAGAAGTACATGATTATATGTATATACGCGCCTAACGAGACGAGTGACCCCTTGAGAGACTTTCTGGACACCTTCCCAAAAGCCAGTGGTGAGCCAGTATGACCCCCGACTTCTGGGAGGCCACTGGGTTGGCCTCCAACCCAGTAAAAATAGCTGAGTGAGCGTGCATGTGAACTGTCTGCGCAAATGAATTTATTGTGTGAACAGTTATCTTATTAATAATCGATTCATTCTATTAATAACAGCAGTTGAATCAGTAAAAGGTGTTCTAACATTGGTTGCAATCTGTGTCTCACCCTGACTCATTCCTCTATCAATGAAAAGGGAATGTACAGTAATACATGTAGATTAAGAGAGTAGCATGTGTTTAGGATTACTATTTTTTTAAAAAAATCCCACACATTTTTGAAGGCTCAGATAAAGGAACACTTACAAAACCCAATAATTAACTGTGTTTCAAGTGATTCAATGCCAAGTTCCTATGTGAGCTCTCAAATCACGGTAAACATCAAATGATTCAAGCTGTCTGTCAGTACCCTCTTTGACAGTTAACCTCATAAAGAACTTGTTCTTATGTCTGAGCCCTGTGGTGCTACTAGAATGAACTGGCAGCAATGATCTAAAAAATATCAAGAATATAACCAAATACAACCAAAGATCTCTAAATGTAGAAATATTTTCAACATATATCTCACGTGACAAATGGAACATGTACTACCCTTTTTTTTTTTTCCTTCTATTCAGGGACCATACATGTCCCTTACAACATCCTTTCAGGAATTATGCATTCCGTAAGATCTTTATTCAAGCCACAAATGCTACATACTGACTATTATGCTGCAGTGCTAACCAACTGTTGGGTGAAAGCAATAAAGAAGTCTTTGCTGTTCCACAGGGTGGTTCGTGCTTCTTGTGACAGCACTGCATGCGAGTTCTTCTGTTTCTACAGACTTGTTCTTTGGATAGGCAGAACATGTGTGTGTCAAGACACAATAAAACCAGATCTTTCAGTTCTATGTCATTTCCCAAATACAGGTGAAGAACAAGATATTTAAAAAAAAAATCCTGTCTCAGGATAAAACTACTTACAGGAGAGGGGAAGTGGGAGGATCAGAGCAAAAAAGCAATCTGTGCAGCTAAAGAGAGATCCAAGGTTTTCTATTTTTCCTCTTGTTAAATATGCAGGGAGGATTCAGAAAATATTGTGATTATTTTTATGTAATCTCTCTCTACTTGTGTTTGCCTGTCTCAAAGGAAAACAACCAGAAACCAGTACGGTCCCTTGGTGGTGCCTCAAGCATCCATGGAATGTATTCGAATACTTTTTTCTTTACTATCAATAGCCCTGCCTTAGTAAACATCTCATGAAGAACTCCACAAACGTATTTTTCTTAGAGGAGGAGAAACGGCCAAGTGAGGAGCAATGAAACTTACTTTCTTTTTCATTTGATTATGTCACATTAAAGCTGTCTAGAAAGCCAGACAAAGCCTATTTCTCCTGTGTGCTAAAACAGAACTAAGCCAACGGTTTAATTTGCTGCAAAATCCGAGAGCCTATATCAAATATTGTGGATGCTTGTTAAGTGACATTTTAAATTACTCTTGCTTTCTATGCATTTTGATGGGAAAGCCAAACGTGGGACAATCACCTTGGTCAAGTCCTGCACTAAATTTCTGTATCATGTACTATCTACAACCTACCTTGATTCAACGTAAGAGGACAGTGCAGTGTGCCTAGTAAAGAATGTAAGGTATGCACTTCGTGCTTGATCGCTCTAAAAGAAAGAGGCTCTGCTTCCTTCCTTCTTAAGGACTAGCATGAAGCCAGGATACCTAGTGTAATTTCTAGGACCACACAAGGCACAGCACTGTCATTCCAAAAACTCCACTGTAATCTTTTTCTTGACACTTTTTCCAGTAATGTATCAGCAGTTTGGTTCTTTTCATTTCTTCTGTCACCATTATGAATGTAACTGTCTTTTAACCAAAAGCATAGTGCCACCTACTGTGCAGTATGAGCCACCCTGAAAACAAATAGGAATTTTTGCCGATTGTTAACAAAGACACCTGAAACAAAGACACATGCTTCTATAAATCCTAAAACTTGGTACTATATAAATTTTGTAGACTGAGATAAAGGTGACTTCTACTAACCAGTTTAATTCAATGTGTAGTATTTAAAATACCCATTTATAATACAAGCTTTTTCAAAGTGACAATATAATTCTTTGGAGAATATGTACATTTATTAAAACTTACTTTAATCAGATGCACTGGAAAACTAAGAAAGAGCTCCTTTAACTGTGAATTTATTTTGAAAGCAAATTAATTCTTAACACTGGAAAAACAGAGTTTATAGCACTAGCCAGAGTTTCCGTGCCAAGTTTTAGAAGAAAAACTTGGCAGCCTTTCTTTGTAGCATTTACATCTAAATAAGTATCCACACCACAGCAACTTGTAAAAACATGATCACAAAAGGGCCTTCTCAGTTCTAGAAATACTCTGAATCTCTGAAAGAAATCTAAATCCCCTCTAAAAACAGTGTTCAGAAACAGTGAAATTACTGAGTCTAGCATTTTAGAAGTGTAAAGTCTGATGCATTGGAATATTGAGAAAATATTTAATACAGTTACTTTTTTAAAAATTGAAGCTTCATAGCACATACTGCCTTGAGAAATAATTCAAACCAGTACTATAAAAAATGGTATTATTGTCACAAATTAAACTGAAGAATAATGAATTCCATTTATTCCATGGATTTGTAAGCAGAGAGAAGCAATCAAAATGCACTGAAGGAGTCCTGCTCAAGATCACTGAACATGGTTGTAGGACCATATGTTGGGAAACTACAGGCAAGAGAGACTGCAATGCAGCAGTAGGTAGGTAGATCACTGCATTTGAAATTTAAAAACACCAAAAACTGATTGAAAGCAGTCACTACACAACTTTGCATACACAAAATAAAACAGCAACAGCTAAGTAGTCTAGACTTACGGGGCTTGGTCCTACTGCCCTTACTCACCCTGGCAGCTCCTTATTTATTTGAAAAGGATTGGGTTCAACCCTACAGGAGACAACAAAGCTGTATTCAGGCTCTGGCCTCTGTGACTCAGCTTGTGAGACTGCTGTAAAGATCATAAAAGCAGCGAAATGACCCAGATATTTAGAAACCAATTACATCCCCATCTGCAATGGATATGCTGACTCCATAAAAATAATATTTCATTCCCTAAAGGCAGGCCAACAAGAATCTTGAGCAAACAAAGTTTTATGTAGAAGAAAATCTAAGAGAAACACAAGAATGAAAAATTAAAGCTACAATTAGGCAAGAAATAATTTGATTACTCCTATTCTTTCCACACAGGCTTAAAAAAATGATAGAATAAGCAAAACTTTTTTTTTCCCACCCTTCTTCTAAAAGAGCAGAATCTTAGAATGACTGAAAACACTTAACTGCTTATTCAAGTAACTGTATTTTTTGGGATTGTGTTCCTGCTTGTGTTCCAGGAATAAAACCATTACATTTTTCAATCAAATTAACTCAGAAGTTCATACTTTCACAAAAGTGAAAAAGCTTTAAGGTTAAAAACGATAAAAATATTGTGTACACAGAACGGTGAGTAGTAAGTCCATAAACAGCTCTTCAATATTTTGTCCTTTCATGGAAGTCTTAATAAAAACTAATGCACTATTACATTTTAACAGAAATAGCACAGATGACATGCTTTAACTAACAATAAGAAAGAAGATAAAGTGTGAAATAGTTTTGCACAAAAATAGAAGTTTTTATAGATACTTTCACAAGTGCTTTTTTTAAAATACTTTGAAATTACTAGAACAACTTAACTGCCAGAAAAAGGTGGTTTTACATGCTGCTGAAACTTGTGTGTTGCATGCCATACCACAAGAGATGTAACATGCTTGTTCATACAACCATACAGCAGCAGACCAAAAAATACTAAATATATCATTAGCAAAACAGCCCTGTGAATGCTGCTTGCCTTCTTATGGTTTTGTTTGTTTGTTTTTTACCTTTATTGAAGAAGCTGCATAGAGCATATCCTCAAGACTGAAATGGCAGCACTGGTTAAGGTATTCCTGACAAAATTCTTGAATCAATTGTAGATTATACAGGCTGTCAGCCAAAGACATTGTCTCTTTCAAACAAATATCTAAAAAGGAAGAACAGAAGCAAAGATTAGATATAGTTACAGATTTGCAACGTGCTTTTTGCTTTACTGCATTTTGGAGCATTTTCTAGATAAATTCAGACTTGATTTTTTTTTTTCCCCAGGAGGCTTTTTTCTGTTTCAGAAAATTAAGAAATGACAACCCTACATTTTATCTCTGCAGTTTTATATCTGTAGACATTTTTCTAAACCAGAGTTGTCTTTTTTCACTATTGATAAGTTAATTTTTTTTCTGCTTTGTCCTTTGTGAAAATGGAAGTTATGCTCTTAACTCCTGCTATTTCCATATAGTGAAAAACCATATTTACTCGCTAATATAAATTTTTTCAATTAGATTTTCTATACAGCAATGGCAGTAGGAAATGTATGCTTTTTCATAAAGTTCTCCATACATACTAGCTCCTTGCCTTTGCATAGGGACCCAGGAGTATATTTTAATGCTATTAACTATGAACCTTCCCCCAAAACCAGCACCAATTTAGCCTTATGTATTTGTTTTTGTGGATTTAGATGTTTGATACGAGATTTTACAGAGATCTGAAGCCTCTGATATAAGAATTATCACTCTGTTTGAAATTGCTATTTAAAGACAAAGAAGTGGTAGCAGTGAACAGACTAGTGTAGTTATAGAGTGTTCTCTGAATACTATTCATGCTCAGCTAACCTCCTGTTCTCTTCTTATGTCTGCTTCTTGGAAAACTAAGTAGCAATAATAACTTCCTAGAAAAAAAACAGTCCTTGTAAAAAGGAGGACTGAATAAAAGAAAATTAAATTTACTTACAGAGCATGCATCAGATTTTCTTCCTAAAGCAAGAACGTATGGCAGAGCTCCACATAGCAGTTTTAAATTTTTTAGGATAAAAGGCTTCTTCAGATAAGGAATCTACGACTGTGCTAGCAGGACAAGGATTCCCATCCTGAGGGAATCAGACATATTCTGTGATCCCAACCCCAGAGATGATGATCAATGGAAAAAAATGTTTGACTAAACTGCACAAAATGGGATTAAATTTAGTAGTGCAAAATGCGAAGTCATGCATTTGGATCTAATAAAATTCTAATGTGATTCGCTGATTGAAAGTGATATAGAATAGGAAGGTATCATATATTAGCCAATGTAAAGATGTTTATGACCTTTTGGCATCATGCAGCTATGAAAAAAACCAAACATAATGCTAAGATGTATCGGAAAATTTAGTTCTGGTAGTGACATGGAAGCACTGTACAAAGCAGTAATGAGATGCCTGTCTGGATTTCTGTGTACAATTACAACCATCCATATTCAAGAAAGATGAAGCAAAACTGGACTAGCTGCAGAGGAAGACTATTGAGGATAAGAATGAGGATGGAAATCCACTTCAGACAGGGAGACTGAAAAGGCTTAGTTCAGTAGCTGGGCAAAACAAGAAAAAGAAAATATATCAAAAAGGTAGACCTGAGATTAGGAGAAGCTATTCAAGCCAAAGGGCACTGCTGGAAAAACAACAAAGGCATGTAAGACAGGCTACAAGCACATTTAGGTAGAAAACAAGAACAAGATTTAAAACCATGTGAAAAATGGAGCACTGCAACAATGCATAAGAAGAGTATAGATTTTAAAGAGCTAGACAGTTTTAAAATAGAACATGATAAATTCATGAAAGGGATTATGTAATTTCATACAATAGCCAATTTCTTGACTCACTGACACAGGGAGCACTTTCTAGTCCTGTATTCCTTGAAGGAAACCTAGATTTGAAAGTTAAATGAAGTCTTAATGAGAAGAAACAACCTATTTCAGACTACAGAGAACTCTAGATTATTTTTTTTCTTTTTTTTTGTTAATGCATTTTGAAACATTTTTGCATATGCTTTTTTGTTACCTACCTTCCTCAGTTCCAATACAGAACTAAATCTCAGTGAAATTTAACGTGCATCAAAAATTATATTTAAATACAGGGAAGATGGGCAAAGTCTTTTAAAGCGCTTCTAGTCGCTTCAGAGTACCTTTGAATTTACTTCTGAGACAATGACACACACATTTCTTTATCTTTAGGGAAGATGATGTCAGGACACCTAACAAGAGCATTAAAGCTAAAGTTCCAAGGATGACATATGCCTTGTCTTGTTCAAAGTCAGATGCTGGAGGAATCTGCTGGTAAATACGTATGTGGTCACACAAGGTATACAAGGTCTTTTGGACTGTCCATATTTTCAGCCATGCTAAAACAGTAAGAAGGAACCAGGTGTTACCGCCATTCAACTCTACCCAAGTTTTAACTCTTCCCTGATTGCATAAAATAGTATATATTTGGCTGCAACATTTATGTAAATTGAAAGTTGTATTTTTCAAAATTCACAAGCTGAAAAAGAATGGTGAATGCATGCATTTTAGTGTCTTTCATCTCCAACGCCTACTGTGCTGGAAGATTCCTGTAAAGTGGTTGTGCAAATGAATTCCAGATTTCAGTCCTTAGCAAGTTTTATACCCTTGCTCGTTTTCCTAGATTTCTCAGGATGCTTCTGTGTAAGTGTTCCCACGACATCAAAGGTATCATGGACAGAACACAGGCAGAAAATGATGGGTGTTAGCTGCCAAGACATTTTAAAACTACATGAGCCTCTTCGTTGCCAAGAGGAAGATATGACTTTAACCAGGCCACTAAGCAAAAGAACAAATGAAGCTGCTCATCATTACAGACAATTGCTATTATAGAACAGCATGATACCAATGCACTCTACGCTATATATTTCTGTTTACTCTATAAATTATACAGGTAACTATCAGGTGAACTAAAAGCCCAGAACGCAGGGCACCCATTTGCCATGCAGTGCAGGTATGCAGAGCTTGACTAACTCTAGCTTCTTCCATGTTTTTTATCTATAACTGCTCAGATCCACAAGCAAGCACTTCTGCAGCTTCAAGAATAAGACTTTTACAGGTGGTTTCAAGTTTCATAGCACAAAGGCAAATGTGTTGCCACAGTCAGATCTGTAATAATATATCTTACTATGTTTTTATTTTTATTTAAATGTTAGTATTAAACAAAGTTAGCATTAAACCCACCACACTCAAATTATGCCTGGTTTATATAATATATATATATTATATATAAGCACTTTCCTTCACATAGTTATCCAACACAGATGTTTCAACTTTTACAGACATAAGTTGACAAGCCAAGAGACATGTCAGACATACCCTCCAGTTTAACGATATCTGGACAGTAGAAGTGGATCAGGGCTGCTAGAGCACAACCATCTGTACCATCTTTCAGCAGATTCTCCACCAATGGAATGCAGGGCAGCTGCTTAAGCAATGTTTGCTCCTTCCTGTAACGAGCCTACAATATAGAATGAAGCAATTTAGAGAGACGAAGGCTCTGAAACATATGAAGAAACAGATTCATACTGTAGCTTTTACATTCTGTTAGTAAAAAAGCACTGTTCAATAAATAGCTAAATATTCTGTGTTAAATTTCTTAAAACTATTCATGTTATGCCCCGTTCTGAATGGCATAAATAATATCTAAGAGAAAAGGAACCTACAACAGCAATATTGAGCCTTTCCTTCAAAACTACCAAGTTTTGATGATCTCTGTATAGTACACCAAATTAAATAACATCATGCACCTTAATTAACATTCAACACTCATTGTTATACTATCAGAAATGATTTGTGTGTAAACACAATGAGACAAATCCTCAGCTGGTGTAACTTCAGTTTACTGGCACGTCAAATGACTCTGTGAGGTTAATGCACCTAAGAATCTTGCCCAAAATCTCATTCGTATAAACTGCCTTAATGACAAATTCAGAAACAAGGAAATCTGCATTTGATCAGCTCCCTTTTTATTACTAGCATGTATCATTTTAAGCCGTTGTAAACACAGAGAAACATTAATGGTCAAGTGTTATGACCATGCAGTGGCCCAGTTATAAAAGGAAACAGTTCGAAAACCAACTCAAAGTATAAAAAGTTCATTAGTTCAGAATACCAAGATAGCCTCTATCTGCAGGGAATATATTTTTCATTATATTCATCATTCTTAGTTTCTTTTCACTTCTTCCTGGGAAAACAAACGGAGGTGGAAGAAAGTGATAAAGATTTTAATTTGTTAATATTACTTACTAAGACTTATTTATAAAACAGTATTGAAGGATTACTTGTCTATTCATGCTATAGAACTACTTACGATGCCAAGAGTGTTTCTGAGCTAATTTTAAATTTTATGCTATTTTTATTCATCTATACACACTAAACTGGAAGCCTCAGAAGTCTTTGTGGCTGTTGCTCTTCCCAGCAAAGCTGAAGCTGAGTGTTCCTATTTCCTACTCTCCACCTTCTGGCTGTGCTGGAGCAATTGCTGATGGGGCTGGGTGGCAAGACCATTGATGCTGCTACAACACCTCTCTCCTCCTTTGTTTCTGCAGTGAATGAGTAGGCGGGGCTGGAGGTTTTCTGGGTGGGGTGGGAATTGTTCAAGCTAGCTTTGCTGGCAAAAAAGTCTGTGGAAGCACAGCCTAACCCTGACAGCTATACTTACTGTCACTGGATTTCTGTCAAGGATCACATGGGATTGTCTTTAGTGAATGTCAGTGTCCTCTAACTGGCCCAAGAAGTACAAGTCTAATCAGGCAACAGCAGTCACATCAGTTCTAGAAAAATAAAGGGCTTGTATTTGGCCCAGAGAACTTATACGTTAACCAATTAATATTTAAAAAAACCCTAAGAGTTAGTCTTTATTTCATACTTGAAATGTACTGGTATTTGTGTGTCAAGTAGGCTGTATAAAAACGAAAATGCCATTTTTGCATGCTATGAGAAAAATTCACTAACACCAAACAAAATCATGTTAGAGTTTCATGCATTATTAATGTTCTTTCCCCACGTTAGTAATGCTTCCTACTACTTTTAATGAAATAGGCCAATTATGCTTGCAGTGAAAGTTCATTTTCTTCACTCTATGGCAATCCAACGACCCATTCTGATGAAAATCCGTAAGTTTCAAATACCGGGCTAGTATGTCCATGTACTTCCCCCTCAAAATGAGTGAAATTAAGTCCACGAAATATCACAATTTAGTTATGAAATAACGATAAAAGATACAGGTTACAGATGGACCCTGACATCATGGTCCAACAAGCCCTATGTAACCTATGTTCTTTTAAATACCATCTTTTTAATGAAGTCATCAAAAATATTTGGAATTGATAATAGATTGGTCTTGCACAGTAAATCCTGTGAAAAAGTGTAGTGTCACTTTAACGATGCCTTCACTGGCTTTATGAACAGTGTGGAAACTGTGTCGTATCATTAAAAGGGACCTAGAAAGAGCACTTAATTCATCGTAGAGAGCATGCCAGGCACGTTACTTCAGGAAAAATAAACTTATATAACCTGATATGCTAGATTCATTAGGGTATAAAAGGCATCATGTTTCAATTTGGTTGAAAAGATAAAAGAAATGATACTGAAAAATAAAAAGACACTGGTAATTGCACTGCATTTTTAATAAACTTCCATTTGAAGAAACTTTTTTCATCAGTTGCAGAGTTTGCTAATAAATATGGATGCCATAATGCAAAAGATGACCCCCTACATTTATTATAAAGCTCTAGTGCTAATTTAAACATAAATGCTAATACAGGCATCTTGCTTCTGAGATCCTAACCCAGCCTGATTTAGCATCTTTGAGCTTATTCCACTTAAACAAGTCTAGGTATAGTCAAGGCACTCTCATATAAACAGGGTCAGCTAAACACGAACCAACAGCACACCAGCTACTCTGTCATAAGCGCTCATCTGTATTCTGAGTAAATCACTAATAATGAATGCTCTTACGCATTTACCATATAGTAGATAACATGTTACAAATTGACTTCTCAGAGTAAGTCTTCAGCTACCTGTATGCTCAGGAGTACCTATCTCACTGTGAAACACTTGCTCTATGTAAAGAAGGAGATGCAAAGACTGGTCTGAACTGTTAGTGCGGGTTGAGCCACTGCCTTCCTTCTGTATTATCAGTAGCACTTGGGTTTCAACTGTATCTCTACTAAACTAATAAGCTCAAAGTAACATAAATACCACTAGGTCAAGTTGTTTATGGACAACTGCCAGACAAATTGGAGTTAGCCTTACAACAGATTGAATATTTTATAGTTGAATATAATTTCTATGCAATGGAAGAGAATCATTAGTAAACTAACACCTTAGGCAAAAATAGAACAAAATCATTTTCTGAATCTGGTTTGAACTAGCCATCTTATTTTGTAGAAATGAGACAAAAAAAATTAAAGTGGGCTTAAATTTCTGATCACAGACAGTCCTTTGTTTTTTTGCCGTCCTTTTTATTTTTCATTATTCTCTCCACTGAATTATGCTATCTTAATTTCAAAACAAAATTAAAGGACTATACTGTGAAGAGCAGTGTATTTGTGCATGTCACAACTGTAATAAATAGCATTATAGAAAAATTGCCCATCTAGCACAAACTGTTATGAATTTAAATACTGATTAGTCTGCTGAAGACAGTACTTTTAAACTGGTTTTCCAGACACCAAATAATTTCTGTTGTTGCTTACATGCAACTGCCTTGTTATTTTTAATTCTCTTTGCAACGTATGAACAGTCTTTTACTAGTTATGACAACAAATATCTGAGGGACTGCTAGATCAGTTATTTGGTAATCCTTAAATCAAAGATAGATCACAATTAGGTCTTTGGAATTCAGACCAGAAGTATGCAGTTCTGCATATACCTAACCAGCTGACTATTTTGTTCCCAGCCAAACCTGTTGTAGAAATAAACAGTCTGAATGCATTTCAGGAGTGAATTACTAGAGGAAAGTTAATGATAATCCCAAGGTGACACAGCACAGATAAAACAAACTTTATTGCAGACCCGAACAGTTACTTTTTATTGCTTTTAGTGAAATAATAGTCTCACTAAAGGTAGACTGCTTTGGGTTACTTTGTGTGGGGAGAGATTAACAGCAGTCTTAAATCAGCTGAAAAATTAGGGAATTCTCAACAAATGATTGTATATTGTTAAATCAGAGAATTTCAGATTCCATGTAGCATCAACAATCAAAAACTATTTCTGCAAGTCTCTTTTTAAAAAAGAGAGTCAACATCAAATAACATATGTTTACTGGAAGCCTACGAAAAAATAGTTTGCAAAAAACCTGATCATTTGACATTAGTAAATAACAGGTAGCACTGCCTTATTCAAACCCATAGAGAACTTGACTTCTTGAAAAGCAATTCCTTATCCAGCATCATATCTTACACTTATTTTGCACAGATTACTTTGCAAAACAAGGTTCTGTATCGTGCACACCTTTGCAGAGCAATCTCTTATAAAATTATCTTGTAGAGATAAATGAAATGAATGATTAGACCAGCATGACATGGACAAAGCCATTCCCAAAATAAGCTAGTTTGATCAAAGTGAAGCAGTTGCGCAAACTTACAGGAACCAGTTTCCAAAACCATTTGGTAGGAGACTTCAGAGGAAGCAGTAGGAAAAAAGAATAAAAGCAAAAAGCAAAGAAAAAGAGGAACAATTTATCAGATTTCATAAATTACTTTAACATTCTCAGTTTTGTATAACAGTAATTTAATGGTAAGCATTAGTGCACTGTAACCTCTGCGTATTGAGCTAATTAGCAGAAATAACACTGGAGAAATATGTCTGCAGTCTTTGTAGATCGACATTATAATTTTCCCACGTGAACAGGTAAGATTGTCAGATCAATGCAGTTTTATTTAATGCTTTCACACATCTAATTGTACCCTACATCTGCAGTCCGACTGAAGAATTCATTTGAGACTTGAAGTCATGATATCACAAGTATCAAAATGAACTCCAGCAGCACACAGGGGGAAGCAGGGAAGCTAAAGCAATGAAAAAAAGGTATAAACACACTGTAGTACAGTACAACCAATTGCAGTGAAGTTTGCATTAGTTACTTCAAGCCAAACAGTTGTGTTTACAACATTTAACAATGTTTTTAAACAATCATATGACAGTTTTCAGAACAACAAGAGGTGCAGGCAGTTATATTCTTGCAATGACAAATCACAGTAGCATCAGCTGCATGATGTGCAATGACCCGAAATGTAGATGCAGTTTTGACTACTGGCTGAGAAATGATCAGAGCCGATACAATTCTAAACTCATATGTGATAAAAAAATATGACAACAAATTATAAAGAAAAAGTTTTACAAATATAAAATTTGACCTACAAGCTTAATCCTAAACACACTGAAGTCGATTAATTTTTCTGTAACTCTGTACATTAGTCTGGCATAATACTTCTACTATTAAGGAAAAAAAAATAATCACGTAGCAGTATTATAAATACACACAGAAAACTTCACCGCTATTGATTTCATTGTAGAAATTTTTTAAAAAAAATTCAAACCAGTTACCAAAGTGCAGGAAAGAATTATTATTAAAATACTGCACTGCTATGAAACCCTTAAAATAACTGTAGTAATGAAACAAAGCTTTTATGTAAAAAAGCTATTGTACACAAAAGGGTGTGCATTAGTAATGTGACTATTCTCAACATTCTTCTCCTCCATTTAACTGAACTGTTACAGAGGAGAATCACAAAGCCACTTATAAGATGTGAACTACAAGATATATGTTTGTGTGTGGCTCTAGACATTTCAGTCACACCCAACTAAAGGACTTTACAAAGGGTTCAGTTCCTCTTCACCACACTGAAATACAGTCAACGTATGGAAAAACATGTGAATTCAAAACCAAATTATCTTAATTTTCAACTGCAATCGGAAATTCTAAACCATATTACAGACCAAGGTTTTAGGTAAATGGACTGAGATCAGACCTGGGCTGACTAGTGTTCTACTTAACACTAATAGGAACATATTTGATTTATCAAGGTGAAGCGTATTTCAGACTTGGACTCAAAAGGTCCATCAATAACTATTTAATGATAGGCTGAAGAATTACTCTTTGGAAAAAAGCACACATTTGTTTCAGTTCCAAAGGCTAGCTCTCTGTTACAGCACAAACTGAACTCAAAACTAGCAATCCAATATATATTTTTATTTGTCCACTTGGCTGAAACTGTGGTTGAGATTACTCTGAATATGCTTTAAGAGACTGAAAATAATCAAGTTTGAACTCAAGCAGACTGCAAGATTTATAAATATACACTTTGTAAAGGCACTTAAAGAAAAGAGACAAAGAAAAGCTGAAATCTCTTGCACAACATAATGGGAATTCAATGTCTGTTGAATTGGCGCTTTATATCAACAGAAATAAACTTTTTTCCCCTGTAACTTATTAAAAAAAAAAATCAGTCACTATAAAACAAACGGAGCAGAGAATCCTAACTGACTTCTCCCAATATTTAAAAAAAACATAAAAAATAATAACAAAACAAAAAAAAACAACACCAAAGAACAAAACAGTCCCTCAGGTTGAAGCCTTATAGTTTTACAAGATTGTAAAGATTTAATTCCGCCTAACAAAAAGTTTTAAACATGACTGTGATAAATTTAACTGGATATAAATTCATCCTATGATGTCAAAAAACGATGGTCATGCCCTTCATTAAATATTTGTTTCTGCTGTCTTCCTTGCACCATCATTTGTGTTCATGCAGCTATGCATTAATTGCATTAATTGGATCAAGAAGCTGATCCTGCTGCCAGTTTTTCTCCTTGACAGGTTAGCTTTTGCTAGCAGTGGGGATTTATGACACATTGAATTGAAAGTGGAACTATGGTGTTAGTGTTTTACCTCCACACAAAAAGTTGCACTGTTTAAACTAACTTAAAAAAAACATTTAAAGAATTCAGGTCTTTGGATGAGTACTCTTACATTTGTTTCTCTCATAGGATTTGCATTGATTTGGCGCAAATCTGTTAAGACTGATTCAGTCTAAATCACAAAAGCAGATGGGAAAATAACAGGTTTTTGAGAAAGCTTCAACTAAATTGAAAATCAGTAGTTTAACCAGTGCAACTGTAAATTCACTCCATATTATTCAATGGAAGCCTGAAAACCAAAGCTATTCACTAGAAAACTTGAAATCCTAATTCTGAAAGAAGATGCAGAGACTCTACCAGAAAAAGACGAGGTTACCACAAATCACCGGCTGATCAAGATCCACAGAGGACTACCTGGAACTAAAAATCATACAAACTCCTTCCTCTCTTATCTTCTACAGGAAGCTAGCAGCAGAAGAAAGTGAAGGAAAACAAAAGCAATCTTATAATCTGCTTTTATCCAGAAACAGAAAATCGGTGTATCTTATCAGTTATATTATTTATTAATCCGTGTATATGACGCTTACAATTTTTAGAAATGCAGAGATTAACTATTTATTGCAAAAAGGTTCACTGCAGATTTGTAACAAAATAGTAAGGCACTGATTTGGCAGGCTTGAGGATTATATTGAAATTATTTTTCACAACTGATAAATTTATGAATTTATCACAGTAGGAAATTATAAAATAATTTAAAAGTCTGCTCATTAACTTTGTTTCACCTTTTAGGTAAATAACTTTGCTGCTTCTTGGCCAAAACTTAAAATGATCTACTCTTCCCATGTTTCTTTGGCCAACTCTCTACATCAGCAGAAGAGGCATTCTTAATTTAAATTTAGTTCAGGTTCAAAACCTGACCACACCTTAGAAACTCTGAAACTTGAATATCCAAAGGTGTATGGCTAAAGCAGGAGGGAGACTGCAAAGTTTCTTCAGTTTTAGAATGGAATCATCACCTTTTGAACTGCTAACTGTGTTGGTAACATGGAGAACCTAAATTACAAAACAGAGCCCCAGTCTGAAAAGGATGGTGGAAGACAGAAAAGAGACAATGATACATTCCAGTTCCCTTTCATGCTAAGTTTTAAAATACAAATAGAATCAGCAATTTGGAGTTTAAAAATATCACAGAAAATACAACAACTGAATTTAGATACTAAGAATTAAGCTACAACTGTAATATGAGCATAGAAAATACTATACTTAATAAATATACAGAAGTGTAATTTAATTTTTCCATAAAAGTGGAAAACCATGTAATAATATTGCTTTAGTTAAGACAAAGGCAGAATTCAATCCCTCCACCTTTTTTAATTTAAGAAAATCTACTGATACTAATAACTAAACCCAGACATAGTATGAAATGATACACACAAAAAAAAGATAAAATCACTCTAATTAGTATTCAGATAAAAAATTATATTCATATTTCAGCAACAAGCAAACCTGGTATAGGAATTTAACAGCTGAGATATACAAAGTGAAGTCAATGCCATAAAGTAACAGGACATGTCACTGATTCTGTGCTATAAAAAGAGAAACACACGGATTGATATAATATGGAGACAGATAATCAGGGTAAGACACCTGGATACCTGGGAATAAATACTGGGACATGCCTGGCAGGAGCTACATCATAATTTAACAGAAACTCCGGTTAGAAATTTTGACCAACTTGATTTGATGCAATTGATCTATCCAATGGATCTGCATTATAGTTTTCTTTGGAAAGCTAGCGTTCAGTATGATCCACAGTTAAGAAATACAGGTTTTAGTTATGGCATTTAATGTGTTTCTAAATCTCAGATGCTTGCACGTGTGCTATCACCATTAGCTTTAGCAAAAGTAAGTGGAAATTTGGGAAATACTGTGTGGCATGTGACAAAAAGAATGGCTGAGATTTCAGGATAGTAAATTAGCCATCAGTTGAATTAGACTTCTTTTTTCTCAAAGAAAACCTGGAGTTAAATAATCTCAATGAGTTGAAAATTTGTTGCTGTCCTCCTGCACGCAAAATAAAAAATTCAGTAATTCAACTGCCTTGAATACTTCAAAATAGAGTTGACTATTTCATATTCTAGACATTTTCTAGAAGCAATTTTATTCATTTTATCATTGTATTCACTGAAACTTTAATATACAAATGATATTTTGCCTCATTAGGCAAGCAATCTTATCCTCATTTTTCTCATGTACTTAAATATGAAGGACAGCTAACTTTCTAATAGCCTTTTTAAAACAAAACAAATACCCAAACACCATAATCCGCAACGAATTTACTGTTGGAAGAGACATTTAGGGGCCAACTAGAGCCTGAGGTTTTGCCCATGCTGAGATTTTAGCTAATAACCCTACGCTAATACACCTCCCCAGCATGGAATACCTTACTTGACAATGTAATTTATGTAGCTGAATCCCACTGAGGCAAATAACAAAACATGTACCTGGGACAATAGTATGTAAAATTCAGTGTATAGAAGAGAAGGCCTTAATTACAATTTTTTTCATGGTATGGCAACTGTAGCATGATTTTGCTATTTTGCAAATGCATTTGTACATTGGCCAACAGAACAAGGCTCTGACTGTCACTGATTCACAATTTGTGTGAAAAACACCATAAATGCATACAGGATTTTTATGTACATGTTTTATTCCACTGGGCCCGTTTATGGGATCAGAGTTACAGACTGCACGAGTCTTTCAACGGTTGACTCAAAATGCTGACATTAAAGGTAAATTATAAACTAAAAATTTTATCTTGCTATTCCTAATATAAAATGCAAACTCTAAGTGAAAATAAAAATTACTGAATTTTTATAAACACAGATAATTTTATGGCATTGCTCTGATAATAATATTCTCTTTGATATATCTTTGTTTACCATATATTAAGGCTCTCATACACTTTGGATTTTGAAAATTATTCTCATCTTTCAACATGACCTAAAACACAAACAAAACTTCCTACTATTATTTTCAGGAAAAAGAAAAATCACTAGAGGACAGAGGAACATAGGTTATCTCCTTGTCCCCCGTTTATTTTATCTAAATTTGAGAAATGAACGTATCAAGGACATCTTATTCTCTAGGTTTCTATGCCATTATCACTATTGAACACAGATTAAATTTTCCATATCAGGATATATGCATCAGGGTCACACTACTATTGTAAAAAATGCCATTTTCTTTTGCTGAGTCACATACTAATTAGCCTTTATCATTCCTTATATTTAATTAAAAAAAACCCCACAAGTGCAAGGACATCCATTGCATTCATGCTTTTTGAAGCTGAATTTTTAACCTAGCCAGGTAAGGCGCAACTCCTTCAGAGTAGCATTGTAAAGGAGATAGCTGCTTACGTGAAAACAGACCAAGACAGGAACGAGGATTACAGCCTTGCAGTAGCTAGGAAATCTCTTCTGCATTCAAGTGCAGGGATTATACCAAAGGATGTTCAAACTGATTACCAACTCCCCAATAATAATTATATCACAATAGGATAAATGATCTCATTCTGAAGCAAGCAATTTTACATACTGTGGAACTGTATGCTATCCTTGCATATTTTGATGGGTATAATGCTATTTAATTAACTGTGCTCCGCAGACAAAAGAAAAAAAAAATCCTGTTAGGAAAGGGAACAAGCATAATCTGTTTTATTGTATACATAATAAAACCTGCAATCAGCCAGTATTTTGGATTATAACCAGAGCAATGCTTCCCAGAATGCCACATACAGATTTCTGTTTTGAAATACATGCAGTTCACAAGGAAAAAATATTAAAAATCATGAATAAAAATGTGGTGGTCTTTTTCATATCAGATCTGACTACAGTTTTAATTAATTCAAAAGTATTCATTAATCTTAATAAGTTTCTTAGGACTAGCATAACATATGTTTCCCTGCTATCAAAGATTTATTTGTCAAAAAGTACAAGGGGGAATAAAAAGTGCAACTCTATTAGTGTTAAATTTAAATGGATATTTTCAAGGAAATGATAAAACTAATAACAAAATGACTGAATACTAAACGCTTTCTTTCTTTAACAAGCAGTTAAAAGTTCAATGTTTGCAAATGAATCTTCACCTATACATACTATGTGCAAGTATTTTTTTGTTTACAGATTAATGCTTATTCTTGTTTAAAAATATTTTAACTCCTACACCTACCTTTTGACCCCCTGCAGATTCTCCACTGTGATGGTCTTTTAGTTTTTGTTCCTGTTCCATTATGTCTTTCAAATGTTCATTTACCTAGAGACGAAATAGTTTATTCAGTGGTCTGTTCCAAGAAACAAGTCGTGGAAATTAGAAGTTTTCAAAAGGTCTATAAATCCCTACCACCGAGCTAACTGAAAAGATTAAACAAATATTTCAGACTATAGGCCTGAAGCATAATCAGCAAATGCCAGTTTCAGATGCAGCCTGGGGTCACTAGTTGTTAGCTTTACGTTGTATAAACTAACTTGCTCCTTACTATGCTCTACCACATTTGATTACGAGTGTATCCTTGTTACTTGATTTGATTACTCAGTGAAGGCAGATCACTTCAAGCAAGACGTGTTCAAATACAAACAGAATACCTTGTTTTTAAATCATGATAAATCCCACAATAGGACAACAACTCTTAAAAAGCCAAAAAGAGATCCTCGAGCATCCATCATGGGATCTCAATATGATAGTGACTGCTACAATATCATATGTAACGTATATTATAGTATTTTATTTAGACTTCCCATTTATTTGGTTTGCATGACATGGTTAATTTTTTTCTGCAAACTTTGCTTTTTATTATCCAAACACAGCAGATTAAGGAATAGACTCTATCAGACCCAGTCTTGATATACCTACATACATATATATCCTACCCACTCATCTCTAATCGAAGCACATAGAGTACAAAGACAATCCCAGCTTGCTTTTCCAGTACTCATACCTTGTTTATCCAGTACATAACAGCATCCTCAATGTCGTAAGGTAGATCTGTAGCTTGGAGGAAGGATGAATACTGCTGAGTGCACGCAATCACTTTCTCAACGCTGACCATCTCTACAGTATATGCCATCATAAGAGTATCGATCATGGCCAAGTGAGCACTCTACAAAGAGAAGCAGCAATTAGTTTGCAAATAAAAAAATAATTTAAAAAAAAAAAAAAATCACTTTCTTACGTATTGTTTCTGAACATAGCCATATACATGCAAAGACCAAAACTGAAAGTGCTACAAGTTTTCTGTCTGGTTGTCAGTTTTTGAATGAAAGACAAATGAAGACAAACACACATAACAGATTTGAGAACGCAATACAAAGCACAGGGACATTAATTAAAAAAATGCTTACTGCAAATTAAAATAACTTGTCTAACAAAATTAACACCAAAAATAAAGAACTGGAAATGGAAACAAAAAGCAATTTCAATGAGTCAAACATTACATCACTTTTAACAGAGCTAAAGAGATTTTTTAAATTCGTCACTCTAGCGAAAATGAAAACCCCTGCCAGATCAATGTTATTTGTACTGGAAATAAAAGCTGACCCTGCCTGGTAAACAACCTTCATCATCATGAAAATGCTGCATTAATAAGTGGAAGTTTATCTATTTTTAAAGTCATAATCCAGGAAGAAGACAACTATACTAACCTTAAATAAAGAACCAGCAGATATATATGCACAGCTAAGTTTAAAATAAGCTTACTGACAAATAAAGTATAGCTTCTGTTAAAAGAGGAAGTATATTTCTCCTGGTGTTGTTATGTATTGAAATGGCTATTTCACAGTTTGTAATAATTAAAAACAAACAAACCAGCCCCCTCCCCCCCCCCCCCCCCCAACTACAACAACAAGAGGATGACAACCAGGATTTACATTAGATTCCTGCAACTGAATAAGAAAATGATGGCAGTTTGTAGAGGCAGTGCCTACAGCTAAACAGATTTGTTTCTGCTTCATGATAAGAACAGCAACAGCTTTCTAAGTATTAAGCAACATTTCCCATGAACCAGAACAATTTCCAAATACTGTATTTTTTAAAACATTGCCTTTAAACACAGCTCACGATGCAACCAAAGATCCCAAACACTTGTTAACAACATCACTTCAATTCTATAAAAAAAAAATATTCATATAAACATCTCACAAGGTAGCTATAACAGCCATGGCAACAGCAATGGGCAACATGACTCACACAGCAATATGCTATCTAATCATTATCGTTAAGGTAGTATGTGCATATCATTTATCCCAGAATTCCCATCAGGAAAAAGATGAACAGATGCAGACTTTGTGCTGCCCTTAGTGTTTGTATTGCTGACAAAAGTGATGATGCTGACCTCAGAAGCACGCAGCAGCACACACCTTTTTTAAAAAATGCAGTTAAGTTGATTGCTTTGACAAAAAAAGGCAAACTGTAGTGACTTTATCTGCTAAAGACAGTCACAAAACTGTTCCTGACAGCCAGCCTTCCTGGGACGAGCTTATTCTCTCAGACCCTGGATGTGAACTGAGAGCCCCCTGTCTGCCCGCCACTCCATCCATGCTCCTACCACAAGTAGTGCAACTAGGCTGGGAACCTGCACCTCTTCACCCCTGCCAACACTGACTCACTCTGAATAAACTCTTTTCACCATGTTCATCTGCCTTAGCAATTTATTTACAGACCTTTAGTGGACAACTACTGATACAAACTCTAAGGTGCAAATGAAGGAAAGCGCTGGGGAGCTGAATTCTTACCATGCAGTAATTAAAAAGGAAAAGACAGAGGGTATTGCCCATGACCAGTCTCCTGAAGAACCTGCACTCCAGTGTGAAATATGGCAATTCTATGCATAGATATGCAAGAGTCACTCCTCTGTTGGGCCAGCAATGCAGTGCAGAGAAGGAGCTGAGACAGAGTATCACATTAATTACTAGTAAACTCCCAAAACCTTGTGACGGGTTGCAGAGCCCTGGTCAGGCATATGAACCCATGCAGCTCTGCAGGAGTTTCCAGCTTAGATTGCAGAAGGGTAGTTTACCAAGTGTAAAACAGGAAGAAAGAAGGGAAGACTTGGATCGTCTCTGACATCCAGGTGTCATGGCTCTAACAGTCTTTCCTTGCTATATCTTTGCTGCCTCGTCTGAATGGCACCTGGGTTAAAACATGCCATTTCCAGAACCTCTCCAGAAAAAAAAAAAAAGAAAAAAACCCCAGATAGTAAAATAGCAAGAAAATGCTGGATTTGCTTTTCAAGAGGAGGTAGTGCACAAAATGTGTTTCGCAACCAGCCATAAGAGTGGCCTCGTATGGAGCACCACTGCTAGAGGTGTGCTAAGTGTCCTCTGTGGTGACCCAGAACCACTGGGACTGCCCGCTGCACAAGAAGGTTGTTTTCATCCCCCACCTGCAGGGTGGACACAGCCTTCCAGTTGAGGTCTGACAACCAAGGAAGCCCCAAGCAGGTTTGGAAGCAGAATCTTCTTCCCCAACCCTTGATCCATGACTAGTTCACTGACTGCTGTGCCTGTGCTCTGAGATCAGCCTGCAAGAAAAGCAATCACTGCCAGAGTAACTCCCTCCCAGAGGGCATTTACTCGCCTTCACCTCCCATGCTGGATCACCAATTTCTCTCTAAAACTTGATCGTGCCTATAAAGTGGATTGCCAATGGAGAGAGAAAGCCACTGAAGTGTTGCTGAAACTGCTAATACATTATAAATACATTAAGAAAATTAAATTATTTACAACTAGCTCCCTGAGTCACATTTTCAATGTTTCCAGCAAATTATTAATGAACTGCAAATTACTTAAGCAAACAGAGGGAACAATGAAAGGGATGACTTTAGATAATGCTCCGTACTATCAAAACTAGGGGTAGTAAACGTTTACTCACACTGACTGGATCCATGTCACAACTCTTTATTTTATATAAGCTATCAAACACAAGCATCTTTGGAGCGTCAAAAGTGACTCCAAATTATTTTCTTCATAATCCAGGCAGGATGCTCAAAAGGAGATTTTTTTTTTTTAAATGGTAAATAATAAAAAGGAGAATTTGAGTCAGCTTGCATCTATTATCCTAAGAAACAAATTACAAAACTGCTATTTTCCCAGTTAGCAAAACAGAACTTTATTTTTTAAATAATTTATTTACTAATAAAAATATTTAAAAACACGAACATCTATGGATAAGCACGTAAGATAACTTATACCTAAAATAGTTGTTTGTTTGTTTTTAAAAAAGGAGGTACAGAAAGAGAAAAAACTCATTCCAGATACAGCTCTACTGGTTTTCTTCCACTTACTCTGCAAAGACTCAGACAATCTGCATTCTTTTACATCTTTTAATTCACTATGCTCAACAAGAAAGACTAAATTAAAAACTGCACTACAAAAATAGTATCCTACTGTTCCAAATACAGGGTTTATCAGCATAGCTGCTGAAGTTCTCTAAAAGAACAATTTTTTAAGAGTTATACTGATAGTAAATAAAGTTCCATTTTTTGTACACCTCTCACTGAACAGCACATGTAAGGTACAGCTGAAAAAGCAAGCAGAAGAGGTCACTTTTACTAGTCGGATCTGCAATTATGACACAAGGAAGCAACCTTTCGTATTGGGGGTGGGGGGGTAATACAGATACCATTCTGAGCTGGGCAGAAACTAGGATAAGCTGTTCAGCAATGTCTTCTTCCTCTGGACAAGCCTCTAATACAATGCTCGAAGGAACTCCCCAGGAGCTGCTGATGGCTGGTACCAAGATGGCATTCTAAATGCTGCTATTTCCCCCAACACATCAGCATTCTGACATGCAGCATAAAAAAAAAAAAAAAAAAAAAAAACAAACAAAAAAAAAACCAAAAAACCACACCACAAAAAAAAACCAGGCAGGATTTCGTGCTGTCACATACCTCCCACATCCAGAACTGCAGCAAGGCATATTTGGGTAAGGACACATGATTTTGAAAAAAATTAATTTTTTTGAGAAATAATAAAAAAATCAGTAAGATTTTAAATTATGAAGTAGAATACAAAACCACTAGGGAAATATGTTAAAAAAAAAAAAATCCAGATCAACAGTGCAGCAGTGAACAACACAGAAAGTAACGCACTTTTATCACAAAACTTTTTAAGCAGAAATTTGGTTTAAGCCAATTCAAAAAAATCTTTTCATTCTTTGATCATTTCACTACAATGGTGCCAAGTACTGAAGTCTTAAATGGCACATTACAAAATATTAAAAAAACATCATACAAAATGCTGGATTGTCAGAGGTATTTTATTTTCTAAGACACAAACATGGTTTTGTCTTTCCCAGCTATACCCTGCACTGCACACAAGAGTTTTAATTCAGTAATCTTTACAATCTCATGTAATTACTAGTTAGCTTCTGCCCTGTAATGTAGGTTCCACAGCTTTCTTTTCTACTGCTGAATAGTTCAGTAAGCAGCTTACTGAACTGTAGAAGAAAAATTAATTCTGAGCATGACTGCTAATGCCTTCTGTGCCTGATCTTTGATTACAGAGCTTGCTCCACCTCCTAGTGACAAACAACTTTATTAAAAAGTATACTAAGCAAAAGGTGCATATGATACTGTGCACACAGATAGTTATGGATAAATACCACATATTATCAAGAGCTCTTATATTATTACCTAACTACTAAGGATTTTTCTTGTATTCCATTAAAAGATATCCAAGTCAGGAGTTCTCTTTTGGCCTGCCCCTTTAGGAAAAGCATTGACAAAGCCATTTCCCACTATGGTGCTTGAAGAGAGAGACAGAAGGAAAGAAAGAAAACAGAGGATGTAATTGTTATCCACATGTTAAAATAAATAAGTTACTCTTTCCTTGAGTCTTTCATTGAAAGAAAGAGTCCCCTAGTCTCATTATGCTTCAGCAAAGAGATTTGATGTTTGACAGGATATGGCTTTTGTAAACAGGAATATGTATTTTTGTTCTTACAGAAGTTGGTCGTGCTTCAAGAATTTTTTGGCAAGAATTTTGTGAAGGAATTTGGTCCTATTTAAGAAAAAAAAAAAAAGGCTTCACACCTGTAGTTCTCACTTGCACAACACACGTGTTTCTAGCTAAATTCCCTAAAGATTTTGCCTATGCTGTGTCAGGCACTTGAGCAAAGAACAGAAGAGATCAGCTCTCTACAATTAGCCGGGAGAATATTTATATCACCTTCGGATGAATAGCTATCCGTGTAACCACTGGCTCTACCTACTGAAAACAGAGGTTTTGGATCCAGATATTTCTCACAATACAGGAAAAAACAGTAAGTTGACCCAGTTACTTCAGTTAACAGTAAGGTAAAGAGTAAATTCCACAGGCTTGATGAAACTTACTCTGAAGATATTACATACAAGTAAACACTAAGATTACAAATACGTTGAATGTTTGGTGTATTCCTAAAAATAATTGATCTAGTAATGCTAACTGTAAGTAACATTTCTTCAATTAAAACTGAAATTCCCATTAATGCTCTGCCAGTATATACCAGTTCTTAAATTAATGTTACATTTCCTTTTATGATTATTACCACAGAATACTGCAGGAGGTGAGGAAGGAATTCATGAGTAGAGCCAATAGGTGATAACTCTAGTACAAACTTCAAAGCTATTGCTTCATTTCAACAACATTCATGAAGTAAAATGAAGACCATTCTGACACTACAAGGGAAACAGTAGTTTTAGAAGATTTCAATCAACAAAGCAGAGCAGTCTGAAGCAGTCATTTCTGCCCTGTTTAATGATTTTTGGACCTAATTATTTTCTAGCCTCACACAGTATTTATGCCTAGCACAATTCTATAATAACCCCAGTTGTCCAGTTATTCTTGTCCTGCAATGGAACAATCATGTCAAATTACCTCCTCACAGCATTTTCATCAAGAGCAAGTGCTTAACTCTGATAAGATGCTTGTTCAGCGAGAACAGGCATTACTGAGTCACGCTAAACACATCGTAGCAGGTTCTGCAAGGTAGAGGGAATGGTTTTACCTTTCAATATTTATGATAACCTTCTGTATATGGTTAACTTTAAAAATTTAGTAATCGATTATATGAATATATATAAAACATCATTATTTGACTGACCATACACATCTGACATGAGAAATGCAATTCACTGCTAAAAACCAGTATTTGTTAAGTACAGACACTTGCTGAGTTAAGCATTTTTATAGCCCTTCTAAGTTCTTCTACCTAAGGTTTCCTCTTTATGCTTGTTAGGGAATTTAATCATTTGATCTATTAACTCAATCCTAATTAAATACTTAACAGAGATTCCCAAATTCTTTCTGAATCACATAACCAAGTGAGATCTTGCTCCACTCCAGGTCATAGTGAAACAAAATACCTGCACAACATACACTGGAATCAAGAACCAGTAAATGGTGCTCGTCACATTGTATTTATTTTTTATTTTATTTGTATTTTGTATTTTATAGTTTCACACTACCTACTCTTTTTTTTTTATTATACTTAACAATTACTCCAGAAGTTGCCTGTATCTTATTTACCAGAAGAATCAAGTGCCTAATGGTAGAATGGTAGAAAACACAAAGGCAATTCAGTGCGTTTATGCCAAGTACTCCATGTTTCAAAAATAAAGTGTTTGTAGTTGGATAGGTTAAACTAAAATGAGGAATTAACGTAGGAACTGATAACAAGATAGTTATACACATTTAGACAAATAAATAGCACCATCCTCAGATTTCCCAGAGTATTTTGTTTTTGTAGGTAATTAACGATTTTCCTAGATCACACTATCAAATCTTGTCCAGATAAACCAGAAACAAAAATCCCTTACAGAAATTTGTATTTTGTTACACATGTGCCCTGCCTCCTTGCTCTTATACTCTGGGCATTTAAACCAAGATGAAGCAGTAATTATATAAAATACCATCTGAATTTCTTCTGTAACAACAATCTCCACCAGTCCTTGAAGAATATAGGAGTGGGAAAAAGAGAAACAGGGCTTTGTTATAAACTGATTATATCCATATATAAATAAAAAGTAGTTCCTTCTTCCTGACTCACTCATACCTGCATAGTAATGACATTAAAAGCAGTGGTTTAACTTCTTTGGCAACTCAGCTAAAACACCTCCAGAGGCAGTTATCACCAGGAAGTATCCGAGCCTGTTCATCTCAGAATATCTGCTGAAGGAACACAGCCTGAGGAGTGCTGGAGAACTACCACTTCTGCATGGAGATGCAGGAGCCATGACAAGACAAGCTGGGTTGCTACAGAATTTGGGGTGAAGAGTTCAGGTTTGGGTGGTATGCTATAAGTATATAAGATAGGAAGTTCGAAAGGGCAAGAAAGAAAAAAGGCTGAGGTCCCAAAATAAAAATAAATGTAGGCCTGGGGTATTTATTCATGGAGATGAGAGTGGAAGGGGACACAGAGGCACATCTCCTCCAGTGCATGAGTTCACCTGTCACTGTGCCACAGCACACAACAAGTCCCACTGACAAAGCCACTCAGAGCCACTGCTCAGTACGGTCGCAGAGGAGACTAGTCTTCAAAAACTTTGCAACATAGACTTCTAGTTAACCCATTCCACGGTTAAATGTTGATAGCCCTTTTTGAATGGCAGCTTTTGTTGCTCACATAACCGATATAACATAATTTCTGACTAATTTCCACTTCTGTTTTGCCATTTTCTTAATCTGAAACTACTCTCACACTTTATCTCACAATCTTTACAAGGTTTAAAGCATTGAATGAATG
Organism: Alca torda; assembly: GCA_008658365.1. Classification (NCBI taxonomy): domain Eukaryota; kingdom Metazoa; phylum Chordata; class Aves; order Charadriiformes; family Alcidae; genus Alca; species Alca torda. The sequence goes on along the minus strand of CM018087.1, from coordinate 11,144,660 downwards.
TAAAAGACCCATCTGGTAGAAGTCACGCCATCAACTTGATAGTACGAAAATAATTTATTAAGATTTTGACTGAAGTCATACGGAGGATGAAATTTTACATAATTCTCAACATTTAACACACCTTACTCTTGCCCAGTGGCCTCTGAGTTCTTATGAACTAAGTTCTAATAATGAGCTGTTCTGCACATAGCACTAATGACAGTGAGAGAAAAATGATGCTTTAATTACAGTGATGAATAGTACAATGTACTGGTTTGTTCAATTACTATGTTTGACACAACAGATTGGAAGGTTGATTACTCATTGCAATTTAGGATGAGTCTCAGTTTGAGATCGAATGTAAGAAGCTTCTCATTTTCTACAATTTACTGGAGAGGAACTCAAATAATATTTGAAAGAACTTAGAAACCTAGAAAAACTTAGACCAACCTCCTTCTCAAAGCAAGTCCAACTAGCTCATGTTTCTCAAGGATTTCTCCAGACAAATTTTTAGAATCAACAAGGATGGAGAATCTAGAGCCTCTTTGGACAACCACCTCATGTCTTCCATCACGTTAAGAGTTAGCTGGTATCTTTCTCAGTACAAAATCACAGCCTCCTGGAAAATATATGGCTAGACTAAAACGTAGAGAAAGACTAGGTAGCTCTCATTTGCTTCAAGTACTGAGCTCTCAAGATCACTATTTGTGTCAAGTTTTTGTGGTTTGTTTTTTTTTTTTTTAAATAAACACAGAACACTGCTTTCCTACAAGAGGAGAGATTAAATTAGCTGTGGTTCCCTCATTTCTTAAACCAAAAAAGACTCCAAGTAGGGCCAAATAATCAATGAAAATCTCCAACTAAATTCCAGGATTGTTGCTAAAGAACCTGCTACTCACCTAAAGCCCAGCTGAACACTGAAAGTTGTCATGCTGCTCTGTGACAATATAAATCCAGAACACCTTCAATAAAAGTGTAAAAAGATGCGGACTTTAATCCAGCATAATTCAGCCTACGACATAAAGCCTAAATTGTTATAAGATGGTATTAGATATTGAGAACAAACACGATGTTATCTTTCAAAAGGGGGAAACAAGCATTAATTTTTGCATGAAGAGTCAACATAAAGTGTTCCTACATTTTCACCTGAATAGGCTTCTTATAATTTTCCTTCTGTTTTTTGTGTCATGGCATTTTTTAACATTTCATTTACTAACATTATGGTGAGGTGGCTGCATCTGCACAGTTCTGGGATGGGCCTTTCAGGATGAGATCTGAACTCCTACATTCTACTCAATTTCCTCAGGAAATGTGCCCCCCCCCCCCCCCCCCCACTGGAACTCATGTGAAACCTTTGCCAAAATACAATACTGGAAATACAGACTTAAATTACTCAGGGAAGGCACTTTAAGAACAACTTTTAGTTATAAACAAGAGATTTGGGGTTTTGTTGCAAATCTCATATTTGTTTTTGAGAGGTGACCATCCTTCTTGGTCCAAATTTGTATTTTTCTTGTATGTTGGGGAAATGTGTATCTTTTAGCATCTTAAATAGAACAAAGAACTTAGTGTTGAAACTAATGCCTCTGACATGCAAGCATCCAAGACCTAGGGACAACTTCATTCTGTCACATGTCAAATATCACCATATTTTTATAAAACTACTGCCCAAGAGCCTATGAAATGTTTCTGTGATTATTTTTTAAACTGCTTATATACAAAACAATCTAGTTTTAGGACAGAAATGTTAGAATCTTTCTTAGGCTTAGCCTTCTTTGTTGATTTAGAAAAATACTGGCTAAAGAAGTCAAAACATTATTTCTGGTCATTTCAACATACTATCTTCAAAAAAGGAAAACCAGCTTCATTTTTTATATGAAAACATAATATGAAATCTTCCTGCATTTGCATATGAACCGGCTCCTGATAATTTCCTTGCTGTTTCTTTATTAACCATAAAAAGGGCAGAGAAATAACATCATCACAGATTATTGTAATGGCAGTTACATTAAGAATAGGAGGGTTTTGTCCTTTTTCTCAAAGGTTTACAGGAATATCACATTTATAGACCATAACACAGCACAGTAAGACCTGAGAGGGAAATTGACCTCATCAAACATTTACTTCTGAAATAACAGCCAAGGTCAAAAGAAATGTCCCAGCCTCCTGGTTAAATCAACTCTATCAGCAGCATTGAAGAAATCAAAACAGACACAGAAAATTATACTGATCACAAGAAACCTGTTTCTCTATGGCTGTTAATGTAGTAAAACCTTGTAAGTGACAAGCCACTGACTAATAGCATTACTAAATCAGACAGCTGACCAACATTTTTTCATCTACTTATTAAAGGACTGTGACAGGCCAGCCACAACAGTGGCTGCTAAACAAGGACACGGTCCACAGCAATGTTACGGCAGGAGGGGGAAAGGTGCATTAGAGTTGTTTTAATAAATATATTCAGAAGCCTTTCCACTTGTTTGGTTAATCCAGACTAAACACCAAGCATTGAGAGATCTTGAACCTCTAAAGTAGGGTTTTTTCAGATAAAGATTCTTACGTATGCACACATGGGCATAGAACAGTTATTTTACTGTAAACTTTATGATCTGTTTTTTCATCTTCCCAACTAACTCTGCACTCAGGTATACAATTTATTCTTAAAGAGCAATCTGCGTGCCTTCACAGAGATCCCACTGTGCCAATAATCCTTTTTAATAGATTACTTGCACCCAGCAGTGTCCATTTCATCCACTGCTATAGATTTTCTCAGGACATCTGGCTGTAGTCCCCACCACAGTAAGCTTCTGCTCAGCCTATATATATATATGTATATATGTAGGCTATGCACATATGTGTATATATATATATAGGCTATGTTTGCATAAGGAACCGCTGCAGGTGAACAGGAGCAGATTGGTAGACAGAAAAGGCTTGTGCTGAGGACGAAATACCTACGATACAGACTTCTGTTGTCAACCACTTCTCCACTTTGAAAATAATCTGGCATTTAAGCAGCATATTAGTAAGGCACTAGATTGTCTTTCTGTCAGCTTTTCTCAAAGATGGGAAGGTCAATGGAATACCAACTAAAGCTTTTCTTAAAAGTTACTTTGGTAAAGGCATGAAAAATAGTTGTAGATATGATATTGTCTTCAGTGAGTATATTTTCTTTCCAAGAAAACTTTCTTTTTAAAAATGAAAAGGGTAATTAGCTTGTGGCCTACCCATAAAAAACACTAGAATGTTCTTTTCCAAAGAATTAAGATAGAATAGGAGACCACCATGGACTAGAGACAACTTCTCAGTTAAATGGTAACCAAAGTAAAACGATGCTCGTTCTCATACTTCACAAGTATCTGTTTGTAAACTGGTATTTTTTATGACACGAAAATGAATTGGAAAAGTCTCTCTCCTCCATCTCCCTTTGGTAATGAAATAACTGCCAGTTCATATGTCTATTTAAAGATTAAAACAATAAACCACACTATCATGTTCTCATTCCTCATGCCTTTTTGGTCCATAATGTTATTCCAGGAGGTGTTGCATAATTAGTAGCTTTCAAAACAGTAGTCAGTTGCAGCAATAACCTATTCACATTGTAGTAAACAACTATTTCTTTTTTGGCAAAATATCACTCCTCCTTTTCTCCCAAAGGCAAGGTAAGAGGCCATGGTGATAAATGAAACAAAACAGAGAAAACAGCTGAACAGAAGAACACAATACAGATACATGAAAAATGGTAACCCCTATCCTTTCATTTTCAAAATAACACATTTCAATGACTTAAGATGGCAATTACTAGAATGTAAGTATTTGCTGTGCTTCCAAGAACAGCAGTAAATACCAATACTATTACACGAAGCCTCTGCTACAAGCACAAGATACATCAGTGCATTGCTGTCCAGAAACCACACAATAATGATGAAACATTTGCTTCAGCAAAATGAATGATCCCCGTAACTGAACCTCAACTATTAAATCATCTCGTTAACTAGGAAGAAGAGGGGACACGAAGGGAGGGAAAGAACGGAAAGCAAATTATTTTATGGCTATGCTTAAATGATGAATTCGGAGAACAACAGCTTGTTAAACATTAGGTCCCATCAGCAGTGTCACATATTGCCACAGAGGGATGAGCACAAGGCCCCACGCAAAAAACACATAGGGGCGTAGTGTGTTTAAAAGCATGCAACTCCTGGCAAGAGCCAGGCAGTTTGATTGATTAGCTACACTGTTTTGTCCATCAAAAGGCTATCCTACAATCACAGGACAAAAGTCTTTGGTGGGCAGTTTGGGTGTTGAACATGGAGGAATACAAAACAGTTTTGTATGGAAGAGTTGGAGAATAAGGTAGTGTGAATAGTAAGGACTGCAGAGGAATGACATCAAGCCAGGCCAAAATCTCGGGAGAGATGCTGCTGCAAGAATTTAATTGATTTTTATTTTTTTAATTGAATTAAATTAATCCAAGAAAAGTAGAAATTGTTGTTTCCTGATTTTTTTCTTAATTTCTGACTGTCGTATTTTGCTTGTGTTTTAAGTCTGTTTCTGGTTTGTTTGGGATTTTTCCCACACCTCCTTCTCATTAAAATTATAAATTGACTGACATCTGTTGTTTCAAGCATCCAGACTCTGTAATCCCATAATCCTTAAATGGGAAAGGATGATTATTGAGAAACTTGTCTGGACTACATGCGAGATACATTACTGTACATTTTAGCAACCATTTTAAAATCATTGGTTTCAAGTATGTTATATCAGAATTGAAGGCAGTATCTGTAACTTACTTTACCTAAATCCCCAAAGTCAAATTTTATCAAATCTAAAAAGCTGTCTGTCTGCATAGCCAGCTCCATCTGTAGTATTTCAAAAAGTAAAAATCAGTATTGTGATAGTATAAGATGGAATGGACACTATAAGAAAAGCTGGTATATAATTCTCACTAAAGAAGAAATATCACAGCACATTTATTGTTCACATGGAACAGGCTACATACATTACAGTATCTACATGATAATCCAAAACATATGATAAATCCAAATCAATAAGCAATTTTGCCAAAGAAAATTCTTACAGTACATGTTATAGATCTGAAAGACTGGGCAGAAGAACTTAATCTGTATTAAAAATTGTCAATATTTAAAAATTTACTTTAAAACATAATTTAGACAAATTTGGGGTTTGCTCAATAGTGTTAAGTACTCTGCCTCATAGAAGATATAACTGTAAGATGAACTGTTGCTACTCAGTTGGTTTCTCATTTCTTAATATTTTACTCTATTATAAACAACAAGGATTTTTATTTGCTTATTTCCTAGACTTTTCCATAGTTGGCAAAACTGATTACTCTTATAGCCATTAAGTAATACAAACCCACTCCCCAAATATCATACACTTACATACCAAGTGATCCAGATTTTGATGCTAATTAGTCATTTGGTGCATTTGTCATTTGTAGGACTTCCATAATAATCAAGCTGACAGGAAACGTCACAAGAAAGCGTTAAAGTTACCTAGTTTTTTTTTTTAAGTTGCTATTGAATATTAATTCCAAGCAGAACAAGAAGACAGATGATGTTACTCTCCAGAATATTTTTCAATTTATTTTTTCGCCTCAGCTCTTCACTGCTCCAGATTATACAGGTTACTCATTATAACTGCTTCTTTAACATTATTCTCTCAGGTAATTTCTACTTGAATTATAACATCTTGCATTATTATCAGTTATGTTCTATGTTATGGGAAAGGTGACTACATGTGAACAATCATGTAGAGCCATGTCTTTGGCACAGGATTTTTCCCTCCCATTCTTAACAGTAGATAATGAATAAACTTTGCATTTCCAAAAGAACTTCTGTTACCATCTTTCCACTCAGGCATAATCAAAACCTGCCAAAACATTCAAACAGTGGCTTTTAATAAATTTAACCTTCATTAAGACTAAACACACCATTTGTGATTGTTTTTCAAATCATTACTAACGTGGACATAAAGCTCACTGTATTCATCCTCAAACACAGAATAGTCACTATTTTGAGACATATTACTTAAGAGCAATGATGGAAAGTCTTTTCCAAGTTCTATGTTGGATATATATGCACACATACCAAGCAAGGCAAAGAGGCCCTATAGAATCCCATGAAATAACACAAGGCCAGACGAATGCCAAGCCTACAAGAGAATGTACACATGGTTTCTCCTTAAGCAGATGGGCCTGTGATATTTTAGCTTCCAGTAACATGTACTTAAGTGTCTAAAATGCAGCTACAGTGGATATATTAATTTAAAGCATTATTTCATTATCCCACAACAGATGAATGGCGTAGGTACAGAAATGAGGGATCTCCGATGACTAAAGAACTATTTCACAGGCTTATTGATGGACATGAATCACACATGCACATGTAATCACTTTAAATAAATTTTTTCATTTCATAAAGACAATCTCAAATTTTTGCTGCAAAGAAAAAAAAAGACAAAAAGATAATAAGATAAAGTGATAGGAACATTCATATTAGTATACAAACTTTCTACTGTGTCTGGCACTCTTCCCGTTCATCCTCTTTGCACTTGGGTTCAAAATAAATACTGACCATCAAAAAGTATATGGTGTAACAGCTGCTATACAGTTCAGATACATAATTTTCACTATCAAATCCAAATCACCTTATTTTGGATGTGCCTTTAGCAGACGAGAAAGTAGCTGTTTAATGCAAGTTACTCATACCGAAAAAATGGACAAAACAAAATCAGTTTTGCACTTCCAATGAACAAGCACAGAGAGGTTCAACCAGAGCAGCTACTACAGACAAGAGGAACATTAACATCCCTAATTCCTTTCTTCTCTGTCCACTATAGCCTGCGACTTCCCTGCACCATCCCAGGACGTGCGGTCACTCAACAGGAAATGTGCTTCCAGCTCCATCCTTCACCCAGGCTCCACAGCAGCAAATCGGGCTGTTTGCCGGGACATTTCAGCCGCAGCAGGAAGCGCTCTGAGCAGAGTTTGCTGTTCAGATACCCGTTTCCCAGATCCACTGCAGAAAAGGCTGTAGGCTGGCTGGCAGCCAGACGGACCATACCGATTTACCAGACAGTTTTGACTATAACTATGAAACGGTTCAAAATAAAGAAAAGGCATGATAATAGTGACTCTCCAAACTTTTTACTTGGATACTATTTAAAATATTTCCATTGTTCATTAACTTGACCTTTACAATGGTTTTTGAATTGATCCCTAACTGACTATACTGGGATTCTCTTTACATAAACCATTCCAAGCAGTGGTCGTGAGAGCCCAGCCCCAGCTGACCTCATTTATATACTGAGCATGATGTCTATGGTACAGAATATTCCACTGGCCATTCCACTGTTCTGTCTAGGTTTCTTCTTAGCTTCTATGGGAAGCTGAAAAAAAGTCCTTGAAAGCTATAAACATTGCCTGGCATCAACTAAAACAGTAGTATTGACATTCCTTTCATACCAGATCTGAAACACAATAACCACTAGAAAGAAAATTAATTCTGTCCCAGCTGAAACAAGGACATATCTAATACTAAATGAACTAAAACTTAAGGCTTTTTATATTCTTAACGTCTTATTTTCCTACTTGTAGATTTGGCCCAGTAACACTCTCTTATATTTGTTTATGTATACACATTTACACAAACACACACAAATACATCTATAGGAATAAGATGTAGCTTGGAATGTATGTAGCAAATAATGTTACAACAGGCCTGAAACAATGAGAATGAATCAGTCAAACAGCATCATCCCTTTGGGATGTGAATGAAACAGGCTGTCATATTTACACATGAACATCAAGCTTTTGCTAGAGTCCCAAGACAACATATGAAAACACCACTCTGCCTTTTTCTAGATTTCCAATATTTGGCATTGCCACTAATTTTTTTTACTTTTTGTGCACAGTAAAATATAGAAATAATATTCCCAATTTATTTTACAGATACTGGTGTTTATATTAAGAAATTGTTGGTTTTTAAACAGATTTTTTTTACAGAGCAATCAGCTGTTACGAACACCAGTTGTGTATTGTTCCAGATATTTGCCTAACAAGTCTTGCCCAGCTGTTTACAAACTTGGGACCTTTTCATTCCACTGTTACCCTGATCCAACACAAAAACCTGCCGTTACACCCTGGTATTTCAACAAGACACTGGATGAAACAATTTAAACTCTCCACTAATTACTGATAATGAATGTACTGCCAAGATATAGTAGTGAATATATTCATATTTGTAAACATACTGCTATACAATTATGTTAAAACACGCTGCTTGACAGGATAGAGACAAACAATTCTTTCACAAAACCAAATAAATGATATAGATAAATATATATATAGGCCCAAATTTATAGTCTTCTCACTCAAGTCTCCAGATTTTATTCTGTATTTGATTTATTTAATAAACATTTCACCAAAATAATAAGCAGCCCTACCTTAAGCATTATCTACTGCAGCTTGAAATTTACAACAATCTAACGCAGGGAAAAACAAGTGACCTACCAAGCTTTCAAATTTCACCTCAGAATATCATTTAGCTTTCACTGTATAATCACATTTAAACTACTTATGCAAATGCAGCTAACTGCATCCTCTAAAAAGGTATGTGAAACACATAAAAGACTGGAAAAATAGTTTCTGTAATTAACAGTCTATTGTGACATGCTTTTTCACAGCAGCAAGTACAAAAGTTAACTTTTGAGACCGAATACTAGACTTATCAAGAAGTTAAACAATTCGTAACAAAAACTATGTTTAAAGTAACAGGAATAAAATAAACTTCCACTCAAAGTAACATGTATCTTGATGGCTCCAATAAGTTAGATTACCTTCAATGTATAGGGAAAAGGTGAGATTTTTTAGATGGACGAATGAAAGATACGGGGCAGAGAACTTGTTTGTATAATTAGTTTGCAACATCAATTCCAGATAAAAGTCTAAGTCACTTTTTCCCCTTTACCCCTCATTACATTAGGGAACAGTCATTCCAAGGCTGTTATAAAACTAACCTCCTGAAAAATTCTAAAACTAAGAGACACCTACTTAAAATATTTGGCAAATCACTAATTAATATTTAATAGCATCTATCACGTGCTCAGCATTATCACTACTTTGCAAAGACATCCATCCTGACTCACACAGCTCACATCCTAAGACTGAGACAAAAGCAGCAGAGTAGGCTGACTGGACAGTATGTTTTGTATTAACTATATATTGTATTAAATTTAAATGGATTTTAGATAAAGAAATAACTTAAATTCACCTAAGGGTGAAACAGTTCTTTCAAAGAAAAATATCACAGTTTGGGAAGAAAAGAAGAGAAAACGAGTGAAATTGTGGGATAGATGTTATAAAGGAAGAACAGCCTCAACATCTAAGAATTGTAGATGAAGCTCTTTGAAATTTCTTTTGCTAAAAATACGGTAGAAAACAGTGATCAGCATGTAGTCACAGTATTTGTAAACACATTTTAAACAAGAACTAAAAATTGTCAGTTTCAGTTGGAATAAAACTGGGCAAGTTCATAAAATGAAATAAATTGATGTGTTGTTTTAGTAAATACTATCTGCATACAAACATTCAGCCTTTTCAACTGAAAATTAAGTGATAGTTTTAAAGTCTAGGTGCATTGTATAACTGTACAATTGTTGAAATATTTGTCACACTAAAATGCCAAAGTAAATTCTGTTATTATTTTTAGATTAGTTCTTCTGATAGTAGAACTTATTTGAGAAGTTTAGTAATATCTATTTCAGGTCAAATGTAGCTAAAATCTGGGATACAAAATCATTTATATTTTCTAGTAATTTAAATATCTTAATATAGATTTACATAACTTTATTTCTTCTCGGGGAAAATGCACGCTCTGAGACAACATTTGCAGGCTTCATACAATGTTTAGTAAAAGCAGCAGCTCACTTCCCTCTTGAAGATTTTTCTTCCTCATACTCAAGCAATACTTTAAATTCTCTGAAAGCCTCTGATACTCTAAAATACTCCCATTTGGAAGTGTCAGTTATTCTGTAAATAGAAGACTTCCAATCAATTTTTCCCGCATATGGACCTGCTATTCTAACAACGAGGGCTTGGAGAAGAGCAAATTGTGACCCCCATCTGTTACTGTTTCAGTTACAACACTGCCGGCAGTGCAATCAAAGCAAGCCCTGATGATACTTTACTGCCAAACTTGTGAAGAAATGCAATTTCTTTGTTCTGTAGGTCCTCTACTTTGCCAATTGAAAAATAAGAATGAAAAAAAGGTTTTCTCCCCCTCATACAGTGCACAGCAACCCAACACTTCTCAAAGAAAGGCATTTCCCTGAGCTGTGCTTCATTTTCACCTTGTTACTTCTCAAAGCTAACCATTACTTACGAACATTTTATCACTGAATTCCATTTGAACTTAGTGTAATATTAGTAACTGATATCAGTTATCAGTTTCATGTATAACTAGACTAACATTCAGCAACAAAATTTTAAAAGTTCAATTATTATAATCCATAATTTTCTTTAGTATAGTATTTTCCTGTTTTAATCGCAATCCATTATTTTGCCCCCAGAAATTGTGACAGTAAGGTAAGAGATAATGGCATGTCTAGTTGCCAACAGATTAGCAATGTATTATTTTAATCTGTGAAGTACCATATACACTAATGCCATTGCAAGAAGCAGAAGCGGAGAGGTGGGAGTTATGCCGTGGGAGAAAAAAAATTATCATCCTTCTGGAAAAAGATATTCCTGGCAATAGGCTTTATCACACGTGCCTACACACAGATCTGGAGGTCTCTGCTTTATTGGGGTTGTCACAGATTGATGATGCCCTTCGGATAATATAACTGAAGCACCTTCAGGAAGCATCTCTAAGCACTTGGCTCCAGTTATCTTTTGGTTATGAAAAGGAGGAAAGTGGGAAGAAGTGAAGTTGCTTTATGACAATGAAGCTTTGCGGATTGATAGACTGTGTGCTCAGGAATCACTTCACTTCTCCTCTTACCTAGCCATCACTCTCAGTCTGCCAAAAGATCCAGTTCCCATCCTAACCCCTCTAATCTCTCCCATTTTTCCTCAGACCTAAATCCTGAGGGCCTTCTTGAACTATTTGCAATGTGTGCTGGCTCAGGAAGGAAGCTCATCAGAGCCCATAGCTATTTGCTCTGCACTTCAGCCTTTCCTTTGGCAAAGGAGTGAATTTGGCTCGCTCTCCTCTAGTCCAGCAGCTATCTCCAATATGCTTGTAAGAAGCATTTAATTTGTAAATTAAATAACCAGCAGAAGACAGATATAGGCCATCCATAAGTGGAACAAAAGACAAAACCAAACTATCATTTGACTAGGATTAAACTTGCAAATTCAGATCATATTTTAAATTCTTTTCAAACAAAGGTTGGGAAAGGTACAGAAGTGATGCAAAGAACAAGAAATCAGCAGTGTATGCCTTCAGGGAAACTTAAAGGCAAATTTAGTCAGTGACTATACCGGAAGAATGGTGTTTTTCCAGAAAAAAAATAACTAGCATGAAAAAAAAAGTATCTAGAAGACTACAGTTTGGGTAAGACAACAAGAGAGATTATATGGATAAAGAAAAATAATATATTTTAAAATAAAGTGAAAACAGTCTTGCATGATTTTAACTTTAATTTATTCATCAAGATGGTAGTCAAGATGAATATTGACTAAAAATAACTATGAACCAAGAGCTTCATACAGGAAAAAGTGATGTACCTGGCAGGAGAGACATGCAGTTATCACCCCAGTGAATGTAGTATCTTTTTAACTGACAGTAAGTGCTGGCAGTCTGCTGGGCTGCTCTCCAAGGGGTCAGCCTTAAAAAGATGGGGAGTAGCTCATTACTGTGATGACTGAGGACACTCCTTGTGTTTAAGGATAAGAAATAATGGCCTACAGAGAAACACCTCAATTCCATTACAAGTATACATAGTGACCTGCAAGATGATACTAGCATCTTTCATTTTTTTCAAGAGAATTCTAATTCTGTCTTCTAAAAAGTATATTAATTATTGATAGCCTTTGGATTTTCTGCAAGTCTGCCAATTTCATGTATAACCTACATCTTCATCTTGGAGTCTACAGCAAATATGGAAAGAAAAAATACTGTATTTTAAAAAAATATATAAAGGATTTAAAGACATATTGAGCTATTCCTTCTGTAAAGTTAAGAACACTGGGGACATTCCAAAAGACTAGAAGAAATTAAACAACAGATTTTTTTTTTTTTGAGAGTCAACAGACAACACGAATAATTTTAAGGCCCCACATGCTTCTTCTGATCTCATGCAAAATAATTTCAGAGTCAAGAAGCAGCTTGATTTATAAAAGAAAAAAAGATAACAGAAAGATAATGCTAATTAAACCATGAACCTATAGAACATAAGCCACTTCTTAAATTCACTTACAAATGTAGCTGAAAATTGTAGGACTGTCATTATGAGTGCAAAGCATCTAACTTGATACATTCTGATTAAATAGAATTTTTAATGCTGGATACATTAAACTGATTTATAATCTGGTCAACTAAGCTAAAAAGGAAACTCTAAGCACAGAATCAGCAATGAATAGGTGCATTTTCCAAGAAACAGCACAGGGATGAGTTATCAGCTCACCATTTTTACGAATGGCCTGCAAGAAAAACCTCAGCACTGATCAGGTTTGAGGACAACGCAAAATTTGTGGGAAAGGTAGCTAAGGAAGATGATGAATCAGAGGAGCAGAGCGATCAGTTTTCCTTCTAAATTTGGGAGGGTAAGAAAAGAATCAAATAAGACACACTGAAACGGAAGGTCCCATTTTAGTTGAAAAAAATGCAAGTTATAGTAATCAGAAAGGTACTATCTTCTTCAGTAAGGGAAAGGTTTAAAGTTGTTTGAGAAAAGTAATCTAAAATAATTGACACTACAGCCATATGTATGATAAGAGCATAATTGTGTTTAAGTCATTAAGACATCAGATCTTGTTAGAACAAGCAAGGCTGTATTATTCTTTTCCCTTCCCCATAACCAGTACAAGCCAGTAACACCAAGCCACATGTAGCCTGTTACGTAAGTTCTCAGTTTCACTGTGTTCTGGGAAAACCAGACAAATTATCCCTCAATGCCTAGAGGCATATGGGTATTCTTATTTTTATTTTTTTTTCCTATTTAAAGTACATAGTACTTCAGCAGGATTGTTTTTTTTCCCCCAGAGCTTTGACCTGGAAAAGTAAGAATTTTTAGGCATGTGTGTGTGCTGACTTAGACAAAATACAATTCATTATGCTAACTAACAATACAGAAAAAAAAAGTTCTGGAAAATATCTGGGAACACCGTAACACCTCAGAAGACACTGGAATAATTTGACTGATGCCATTATTGTCTAATTACTACACAAGCTCAGTAAGTAAACTGAGTAGGACTTTTAGCATCAAAATTTTCTTCTCTCTAGGAGTACTTTGCTAGTGTCTATACATATTTCTTCATCAGCTCCATCATTACCATACTATTTTACTTCCCAACCACATAAGTTAAGTTTTCTCTGTATTTCTTCCTGTTGCTGATGAAAAACTAAACCCAAGGGTTTGAATAATCTCATTCTTTGCAGGTACCCACCTATGAGATACATTTTACCATAAAGAAATCAGCAACACAGAAGTTATGAGGTTTCCCTGACAAAATGGTATACTGAATTACATTAAATCTAGTCTTTCTATGGGTAGTCACATCGTTTGCTGGTTTTAGGGTTTTTTTTTTTTTGTTTTTTGTTTTTTTTTTTTTTTTAAACCTCACACACACAAACGTGTCTTTACAGGGAACTCCTAAATATCATTAGACAGGCTTGGTTTTGCTTTTGGGAGTGGGGAGTTAAGAAGAGGGGTAAGGGGAACAAAAGAAAACAGTAAAACCTGTTAAAAATTGTGAACTGAATTTTCTTTCCTCAACATGTTGTCCATTCCGTTGTTGCCCTTTTATGTATTAGGATGTAACCCACGTAGTCCTGTATTTCCCTAACTTTTTTTTTTTGCACATAGCAAAGGTGTTGATGTAAAGTAATGCTTAAAAGTTAATTGAGCTCCTTACAAAAGCTGTCTGCCTTCACAAAATAATACCACAGAAATATACCACCCAGATTTACAGAATTCTTTCTGTGTAATAGACCAGGAAGCTTTTATAAATGTTTATTCCTTCACAGCACACCCTTAAGAAGAGAAATCAAGCACAGGGTGTTTTCCACCAAAGCACATGTCACCATGTCACCAGTCTACAGTATATTCAGTTTCAAAATAATACAATGGAGAAAAGTGTCAGAAAAATGCCTTTGTTAACCTTTTGCATCAGGGTGGAGAACATCTAAGTAAATCGCTGACCAGTGGACACAATCTGAGGTTAGAGCATAAAACCACCTGAACGTGAGCGTACAAGGACGGTCTGCTGCCACAGGAGAGGCAGCTGCCACGCAGCGGAGTGTCAACTGCAGGCTCCAGTTTACAAAAAATGCACTAGAACCTGCTGTGCCCTACAAGACCTGACAAGCTCCCAGTTTATGCTGAATCCTGGGTCCAGTTTTCAGCATAACCTGTCAAGAGAGATTGGCACCAAGTGGAGGACATTTGGAATAAATATAAGGTTTGGGGGGCAAAAAACCCCACACATGCACAAGAGACACATTACCTGCCCACACATAAAAGGCTGCTACAAAAAGGAAGGGAATAAACTGTTCTTCATGTAGACACAGCACAAAATAAGGGGCTGATACAGCAGAAAGGATTTAAGAAAGAAATTTAAGAAAAAGGCTTCCTGATGGTAAGGTTCTTCTGACTGCTGATACGGCAAAATAAAGCCCCCAAGCCCCAGAGATTAATTTATAAATTGTAGGTCAGCAGGGCAATGTCAGTAAAAAGGGGGTAAGGTGGTACAGCTTCTGTAACTAAACCTCTGAACAAATGCTGTTGATAATACAGATTGTCTTTTCTAGCTGTTTTCAACAGCAGCTAATTAGTACCTACTGCAATAGGTTTCTTACCTAAATTCCACTGTGCAATTTACTTCAAAATATATTAGTATCCTTTAACAATATAACAAATACCTCAATTTCATATTTAAGAAAGATTAAGTGTCCCTATATATTTCATATTACATTCTATATGCATTTAACAATTATGTCATGTAAAATTAATCTGATCCGCCATTACATGCTTACCCATTATCTATATATTCACTCTGCTTTTCTTGTAATTTTTAACCTGCCATTTCTTTATCAAATGAGTTAAAAAAATTTCAATACACACTTCACACTGGACATACTTATTCCACAATTATTGACTGCTAGGTGTTCTGCTAGGTGTTCTAAATTGTGTTCCAAACATCCAACTTAAAGCTTATAAAGAGCTCTTGCCATTTCAGCTCTTGAGAGATGTCATCAGTCTTGACACCTGGCTGATTTGGATCTCTAGCTACCGCTGGATGATTATATAAATCGTGACAAAGATAGCTTTTTCCAATCTTCTAAAAATTATTAAATTGTACAAACTCTTTCTGACGTAGACTTTGCTATTTATCCACTGGTCTTAGATTCATGGTTTGGGACGGCAAAGAAATATATTATATCGGAAGATACCCTTCCTAATGACCTTCTGATGGATGAGGGAAAGCTGAAAATCTTCCACACTTACAGTAGAGAGTCACTTTGTTAAAGAGCACTATTACAGTCAACTTATAACTTAAAAAGTTTATCAAGTTACCAGATAATGTTTTAATACAAGCTCTTAATACAAGTCCTTATTTACATAGGACCAATTCTATTGGATTTTACTTCGGGTAATTTGGAGATGTATTTCTGCAAGGTAACAAAATTTTTCTACTAGTTCATATAAACCTAGTAGTTCATAGAAAACCTACCAGTTGATACAAATGACTGGCATACACTGCTCTCTACTACATTCCCTAAGTGTCATAAAGACTATACATACTATGGAGACCTTACAACATTTTGTTCATTCAGCTTCAGGGAAAAAAAAAATCCCATAATGTTAGTAAATTCCACAGACTTTGTAAGAACAAAGATTTCAATGTTATGATACATCTACTCTGATGACAGCATGTGCTCTTTGCTGATAAGCATGGGCAGATCGCCAGGTTCATGTGTGCAGATTAACAAATGCAGATTAGCAGTGTTCTTTTGTACCATATTGGAGCAGCTGCTGCATGATGGGGGAATACAAACTGTATTCCTTCATCAGTCAGGGCGGTTTTGTCCCCTTGTTGCTGTGTGTATGTACTACACAGAGCTGGTAGAGAAGCTCTCCTTATGTTTACATGACAGACCCACACCTCCTGCTAAAAGCGACTCACTATTTTCCATAATAGGAAGAAAGCAGTGCTCTTAACCAACTAACTGCCTGCTACAACCATGCAAGATTTTTAGCTTTACCCTATCCAGCCAGAAGGGCATTAAGACAGATTTCTCTTAGCATAATTTAAGTAAACTAACTGATGAAGAAATACCTTCTAGGTAGTCTATAAAATAATTCATAGATTCTTCTTTTTCTAAACAGCTTAGTTACTATACTCCAAAACATTCTTAACCTAGCAGTTCCTAAACATTTACTTAAACAACCTTTTCATATATTTAAAGAGATACAAAGAAAGTTCACAGCAGCAAACCAACAGCCGAACCACACTACTTAACAGTGCTGTTGAAACAGGAAGAAAATGTTCTTAAACTGTGCCTAAGAAAATAGTATTTCTTTCAAGGTCAATGAAAATACTTCCTGACCTGTTTAAAAAGCATTTTCTACATGGTACCTGGCATTCTTCACAGACTTTAATTCATACCATCTTTCTTTCATAACTTATACCTCCTTTTAACTGTTTTTCCTTGTTGGGCTTCAGGAGTGGGTTTTCTTTGGTCTGTTTTTCAGTTGTTCTTTTTTTTATTTTAATTTTTTTATTAAACCACCACTCCCCTTTTTCTTTTTTCCCCCCAGGTTAACAGCAGCATAAGAAGGAACACTAACTAAGAATACAATCAGAAGCTCTTGGGTTCAAACTTCAGTTTGCTCAAGGCAGAAGAACACCAACTATTTTTTTCAGCCCTCACAGCACTTCGTGTTCCCTAATTAGCAAGGAAGTGAACAAGATAGACAGTCAATAAAGATGCACTGCTTTATTTTCCCATGAAAGGCATGAGACTTGACTTTGGGAGGTACTACCTTCTCTTGAGATACATGTTCACTGTATTTCCCGTCATCACTCCAACAGCAGCAGTTTGGTGTATTTAGTATATTATGTATCTCAATTGGAAGATGTGCTGCAATATTCTCTCCTCATTTTAATAAAAGACTAAATGTGATTGCCACAATTTTACATTAAAATAAACCTGGGAATGCGCCGCTATTTCTAAACATTGCTTACTACATTCACCTGGCAAAAGCAAACATAAGGCTAGTTCTGTATAGAGCAGGGATTTCACTGCAGTTCTGAGAACATGCTTTCAATGCAATACAAGCAGCACAGTCTTTTCAATAGCTCTGCACAACTGAAATGAATCCTACAAGAGCTGTTAAAAGGAACAATCAGATTTTGTTATTTTCCATGCAAGGATTCTTAGTGACACAAATTTGAAATACCAGCTACATTGCTGGAACCCTGAATAAGACCAAAATCCTACACAGATCTTTGTAGGGAAAGTAAGGATGCAGGAAGAAAAAAAAAAATTCACAAAAATTGAAAGTAAAGCTAGAGAAATATAGAAGGCTTTCAGTTCTCTCTTGTGGGGAGAGTTGCAAACATGAAAGCAAGTGGACGGGATTAGTTTTTTTAGCCCTAGAGCTGCTGGAAAGGACTGGCAAAGAATTCCTACTTTGTATCCTTACAGACATAATTTTGGTAGCTCTGCTATCTTTTGCATTAGTTGCTGCACTTAGTGCCTAAATTGAGCAGACATTCCATGAAAACCTGAAGGATGTTGTAGAGGACTTTGCAGTTACCTAAGTCTTCCAGAAATTTCTGATACAGATATCTACATTATCTTTTGGAGTTAATTCCTACCTCTATTTGTAGACAGTCCTTGTTAAACAGGTTTCAAAACTAAAAATGCTCTAAAAATAAATGTCTATTTTCTCCAACAAGAGACCTTTCTAATAAATAGTGGTCCTTTACTGCAATTTTTCTTTTCAGCTATTTGTAGGCTAAAATACATATGAATAAAAGTAAGCATAGAATAATCTAATTACATAATTTTATTTCTTCTGCAGTTTCTTTCTATTAGCTCAGAGAAACACAGAAGTCACTCAATTTGACTGCAGCCAAGCTAATAATTTACAGTGCTAAAGAATGGCATTAGTAGCAAATAATCAGTCGTAGAGCTCAGTTTCAGAAAAGGGGCAGGCCTAGATTAAATACAATCTTCAGGCCCAGAAAATTACAGAAATAAAACCTTAGTATGACTCACACCAATAACCTGTATTTGTTTTGCACATGCTAAATTCTAGACAAACATACCGTAGAATGCATCCCAAGTCACCGCTGCTATTTACATGAGACAGAAAAAAGGATTTTCTACATACAAGACAAACATAATTAACAACAAGCAGCAGGCAACACAAAATCCCCAGGCTATGAGTCAACATTAGGTGCATAAAACAGCTAACAGAACAGCGAGTCAGAAGTTAAAATGGTTAGAGCAGAATAAACTTCATGAAGAGTTACAGCAGTTACCACTACCAAAGCACAAATTGGCACCCTGTGCTTGAGGAGCTTGGTAGCCACGTTGTTTTACTATATCAGATGTTTCTGCGGTGTTGACTAAAGTGAGATGGTGTACCCGACACAAGAAAACCAGCAAAACCACTGGATCACTGTTTTCGAGCAATGAGAACCTTACAAGGAATGTGCGTGAAGAGATGAGTAAAACCAAGTGTCTACAGCAGAAATCGCATTCAAAAAAATATGGAACACCTAAAGATTACATTATCCCAGCTGAAAACCACAACTGACTGACTGGTTCTATGTGGCACATGAGACTCATTAGACTAAACTCGGGTTCTGTTTCACCACTGTATTTGCTTATTGTTTTAATGTTCTGTGAAACATAGTACTATGCAAGATTCTTAAATATCACAAGTCAGTTAATATTAGAATCTGGTGTTTTAACTAACAAATTATGGTATCTATGGGCCAAAGTCTGCAAATTCTTTTTACATGTCCTCATCTAACAGGCAATTCACAATAGCACAGGAATGGAAACTTGTTACATCATGCCTAAAACCAGAAAAAAATTCTTCAGGGCAGAAGCCACATGTTATTTCTTTGTTCTATGAAGTGTTTAGTACACTTTTTGTTGCCTTGCAGAGTTAAAGGAATTCTACAGCATGAAAATGCAGAGGCTGCAGCATGTAGCTGCAAGCTAACTGGGTGAGCTGCTGGAGTCCTTCATCAAGGATAAATACTCCACTGACGAGAGGGACTGTCATTTCAAGTGAATGCAGTCTGTCAGAGACCAAAAATCTGGATTGCAGGATGAGTTAACCACTTACTGCCTGCTGTCTTATCCAGAAAGAGCCAGATTCTGGCTATGGGTACAAAACTAGCACTATCAATCCCCCATCCTTTCACGTAAATTTCGCTGGCTATGATTAACTTAGCAATTAGCACAGCACAACAGAAAAGCAAAACTGGTGCAAAAGTCCCAGGAATTGCCTCTACTCCCTTTCCCAGGGGATTCACTTCCATCAGCTTGGCTCTAGTCCTGTGAAGTGAGTAGCCCTTGGCAGGTGGGCTGCTGTAGTGCAAGCCTAGAGCCCATCTTCCAATTTAGAAATTGAGTTCTCTGAGATGACTCCATAACACAAACCAGAAGTGCAGTAATGGGGAGAAATATGTAGGTTTGCCTCAAAAGTGGGCTCCTGATCAGTACTAAAAAGCTAATACAGGCACACCTAATTATACCTCAGTTAGAGTCCAGATTCACAAACTGCTACAGGGAGAATTATTGCCAGACTCCCCACAGAAGTCCTCTTCAAGGGAGAAAGTAACTTGCAGCTAACTGGATAAGCAATTTGGATGATAGCACACTACTTTTTATATTAAAAACCTATACGCATGAATTAAGTCTCGGAATTAGAGAGGTAACAATTTTTAATCCTGCCAGCTATTATGGACTTATTGCTGGGGTTTTGCGGCAGCCTCTCATTCAGTTCTCATCTTGGCTGAAAATTGTGGAAGCATATGGAGGATTTAAGTGTTTCTTGATTAATGATAGTACTTTTCAAAAATAATTATACATGGGTGTAAGTTTAAGGTAGCTGCTCAGCTGGTTGACATTTTTCTGCAGCAGTATTTTTCCAAATTAGAGTTCGAATTTACACAAAATTTACTTTTTTTGATTGTATTATGCTTAGTATGCTTTTTATATTTTTCCCATATTGAGAAGATGATACAAAGAAATATCTGAAATTATGGCACATTTTCCCGGAGGTAGTATTTATATAAAGGGTATTCACTAATCTTTTTCTAGTCACTAAATTTTACTTAAGAACTAAATATCTAAGGCTACCTCCCCCCCGCCCCCCGTCACCTTGCAAGATAGTAACTTTTTTTGTCAGATGAAAGTGCTCTATCAACATACAGCAATAAGGGTAGGAAAATAGATAAATGATATTCTATAACATTACTGTGTGTGTACGCACAGCACACCTCCCAACACACAGTAGTTTTAAACAGGTATTTAAGATTTAACATCATTACCCCTCAAGCTTGACCCTGCCACATTAGGGACAGAAACTGGGCAGTACAGAAGTCCACAGCTTGGGCAATGATGCAACTTCAGATTCCCTGCAGAGGATCAGGCAGCAGAGAACTCAGATGCTGGTTTTTTTATTATTTTCCCCCAATGTCTGAAGTGCATTGCAGGGACTGGAGGGAGGGAAAGCACTTCTTAATTCCTCACTGAATCTGTTTATTCTGCCCGCCACTTGAGCCAAATTGAAAGAGATCACCAGCATATGAACACAAAATGGCCAGGCTGATTAAATATCAGTATTCTCATAAAAGGATTGGACTTGTCAAATATATTATTCAGTTGATACAAAATTATTGGCATAATGCAGAAACTTGTCTAGAATTCTCCCCTGGTTAGTCCTGTAAGAACAGATATGTGTGTTTTTTAAATGTAAAGAGATCAAATATGTATATGAGAAAAAATATGAAAAAATCCAAATTGCCTTCCTCTTGTGTACTGGACATTTGAAGGTTTAAGTCATTTTGGTTCATGAAATACATGTGAAATTTAAAAGATATAATTCAAAATTGAAATATAAGAGTTAATCTTGACTTGAACAGTCATCTATGCATATTATATCTGGAAGCATTAAAACAAAATTATTGCATAATTATCAGAACCATGCTGTATTCTTAAGCTATTTCTGATTTCTATAGCCTGTCATAATCTCACATATGATTTCCATATGGAAGTGCATGCTTAAGACAGATTTATTTTTTTAAATGCAATTAGAACTTGGCAACGGAAATAAGTAGCTTTGCTCATACTTTTGCAACTTAGCTTTCATAAACCTTTTAAGCATCAGGTAACTCCTTTTGTACTCCTAACCTGAAGCATAATCTCAGGAGAAAAATACTCTGGTTCTTGCTTCAACACTGTTTCAATTACAAGCACTAGACTATTTCTGCACTGTTCAAAGTCTAATGTATCAGAGCCAAGACCATACGAATTTCAACCTGGAGAGCGGTAATGTGGTATTTGGTTCTTCTGCACCCTTACCAAAAATAAAGGCAACAGAATGATCCTATCAAATAGGAAGATTTAATGAAAATATACATAGAATTATGCTTTAATAGCTTGCAATACATAGAGAACAGAAATAGAGTACCACTGAATAGTTCTACAGTTGTTATCACAAGATGCAATCTCTCATGAACAGTTTCAGTTACAAGTTTTTAAATCAGAACAACACTAAAGAATAACATAGCTTTCAATTTTACCAGCAAACCAAATACAAGATGTGAACAAACCAAACATAAGAAAGACTAAATGAAACAAGCCAGACTCCACATGGACTTTCCCACCCTACACAAGGGAGGCTTTAACAGAAGCCTTTGCGCTTGTTACTGCGTGTTAAAGTCCTAAGTGCTTCTTTCTTAATCCCATTCCACTGGAGGAAGCTAATTTTTCTATATACATACATATACATATGTATATACAGATATTCACACACAAACAAAAAACTTGCAGCTTCTCAAATTAGATACTAATGCAGCTAAGTCAGTCATGACTCACAAGGAAACTACCATCTATCCTGACCCCAGTGCATAAAGAAACACATGTATTTCCTAGACTTTAATAAGGTGCTTCCTAGAAAAAGGTTCTTAGCTATCTAAGAAACAGAGAAGGCCAAAATTTGACATGCCTGGTTTAGTAAGTAGTCACACATGAAGTAAATCAACAAATAATCACTAAAGTCATCACTGCTACAAACATACAGTAAAAGGAGTTCCAAGTCTGTTGACCAGAGCTACACACATTATAAAGTGCAAATAAAATTAAAACATTCTATACTCAAATCTCTTTCCATAGTTTCATTTTATAATATAGCTCACCCTTTTTCAGCTATAGAAATGCAGTGCATCTGAGCAGGTAACAACAGATGTCCTCTAGCAAACACCAACATCTTTCCCCTATTTATGGGGAAGGCAGGCTAGCAAAGAGAAAGACTACCATACTATTTTTTATTAAATTGCTCAAAATTAGATTGAACATAGGTTTAACACAATCTGGTCTACCAGAGGAATGTACGAGTTAATTACACATGCAAGCTTTCTGTTCTATGTAATTGAAAAAGAAAAATCATTCCATGCTCTAAACCAGGATATACATCTTGCTTTGAATGACTTGTAGAAACTGTGACATATGGAACACTGGGAAGAGATACTGGGAGACATCATGGGGATAATTTTAAGACTATGTCAATACTGCAACAGCCAGATTTGAAATTCTCTGCCAACTTTGCAAATTGTATAATAAGGAAAAAGGTTGAGACTTCCCAATTAACATATAGCTTTGCTGCTAGGAACTTGCATAGGGATATAAGCATGGTGTGACAAATGAAAACTCTTGGGCTTAGAATATTAGTATTGAGACCACAGTTTCACAGCCATTTTTTTGTTAGCAATTGTTTTAGACACGGATGCCCTTCTGCCAAAGCCAGCTGTGTTTCCACTCTGGTGTTCCCCCTCATTGTCACAGCCCAGCTGTTTGTGAACTAACAAACATCAGCATCAGTGCACTCATCTGTTGCTGGTACTGGAGTGGGGACAAGTGACCTGGGCAGAGTAAGAGTCTGGGGATGTCAATTGTTATGACACTGATGCTTGAAGAAATACTTACTGGACTATACCTAAACAACACAGGCAAGAAAGACACAAACACCCACTCAAGCACAGGGGAAATACAAAACCGCTATTGAAATGCATTTTAAGCAACATTAATTACTGAATTAAGGATCAGCAAACCAAACTAGAGAATACTGCCACATGTTCTCAACTGACAAGTCTGAAAAGAGATGCCTCTTACAACCACTCTAGAAAGGGATCAAATGAAAAAAATCAAATGGGAAAACTGTAGCCTCATAAATCTAAGTCAGCAACGTTATCTTCCTTCAGAGACAAGAACAGAATTAAGTTCTGTAAAAACATAAACAGTCAGGAAGTTTGTTTCTTAACCTCTTAAATGCTGTGACTTCTGTGCACATTATAAACGCTTACTCCAAACCCACCCATGATTGCTACAAGCATCCTGCAAATTTTGTATCACTTCAGTATGTCTTTTATTTGCTATCCACAGCTTCTTTTACTAAAATGCCACTTCTTTGCTGAGCTCTCCTTTTTAAAAAGGGTATCAAGATCAAAAAAGAGAGACTGGGAAAATGTCAACTTATCTGCATTCACTGATCACAGCTCAACCATATGGAAGAAGTGTCTTGACTAGTTCTGTTACTATTGTTGAAATATTTGTACCTTCAGATCATAAGCATTCTATGAGCAGGAAAGAATTTTCAAATAAAAATAAAAAGAAAGTGGGTGCAAAGAAATTAGTCTTTATATCACAGTTACTGACTACTGCAACTTCTAAAAAACATCTGTGCAAATTAAGAGGCCTAATACTTCTTGGTAATACTGTATGGAATAAATAATGAATTACTGTTCAGTAGCTTTGATGTTGCACCTGTAAAGCCTCTGTAAATTATCAGTTGATACCAACCGATAAAATGAGACTCTCTAGTCATATTCTGCCTAATATTTGTTAGTCTTCTTGCATGTTAGTAAATACAAGTTGCTATTAAGCTGATGAAAAAACATAGCTGTATTAATTTTCACACACCTTCATTCTAGCAGCAGCTACAGGTCACTGACCATGAAAGTATTAAAGGACTTAAAACAGAGCAGTCAGACAACTCTATAGAGTAGATTCAAATAAAAAGACCTCAGGAAACTAGCCTGCAAAGTCCAGATTCAGCTAATGGATGACAGAGAACGTATAGATGTCCTTTCTCTATTAGACATTTCCTGTGTCCAATGTATTCTAATCTGACAAGACCAGATTGTGCCATAAATATTGCCAAGTGTACTAGGAACGGTAGTTACATTCATC
Organism: Alca torda; assembly: GCA_008658365.1. Lineage (NCBI taxonomy): Eukaryota > Metazoa > Chordata > Aves > Charadriiformes > Alcidae > Alca > Alca torda. The sequence continues at coordinate 11,119,995 of CM018087.1, read as the reverse complement.
TCACAATAAAATTTGCTCACGATTTCAAATGAGCAAGCTTAAATTCTGTATTAGAATAGAAGTTGTCAACTCAAACCTTTGTAGTCTCATACTGTATGTTTACTTATTTTCTGTATCAAATATTAAACAACAAAAAGGTGAAAATAATTTTAAATACTTCAGTTTAAATATAGTTAAATCTTATTCTATCATACTGTCATTTTATAAACAACCTAGAAGAAAGGATTGGCCATGTGTAGCCAGACAATTATGGTTTTTTTTAAACTCAGCTCCAATGAAGGAAGAAAATCCATGATTTAGGAGCTTAGTAATAGAATCATTCATCTGTTGAACTTATGTTTTAATTAGCAGTTGTATAAACCAAAGACATATTATTAAAAGTTTCCATAGAAGAATATACCATTGTTGTGGTTTACATTGACTTAATATGTAACTGGCAACTATTGAATGTTATTGAATGAATTGCCTATGTCATCCAAACCTTTTTTTTTTTTTAAAGCTTTTAACCAAGAATTTTTACCAGGAAGGAAAAAAAAACCAAACCTATTTTCAAACCACTTTTCCAACACAGAAATATTCACTGACAGTCAGTGTTGTAAAACTGACTGAAATCAAAGCTATCACATTGTCATTGTTTATTTAAAAACGTAACACTTGGACTAAGTGGAATGGTAGGTGTTTTCAAGCATTAGTACAGAGTAAATACACCTGCACTGACAGCTATGAGGAGACTGAAAAAAAAAAACAAAACAGAACAAAACAATCATAAGCCTCCCAGTAACGAAGCACATTTAATTCTTGAGAAAACTATGCATATAATGATGCATGTTAAGAGACAGATAGGTGGTTATTGGGAGTACACAGAAGAATAGAAAAAGCATAACATACAAGCTTTAAACACTCACCATCTGAATTGGCTTTTTGTGAAGATCTCGTTCAGTCACCAACTTTTCTTGGTCAGTGACATAAAGGCCTTTTTGTGCCAGGGCTTGTATAACAGCATCATGACCTAGGAGTGGTTTTGCAGCATCACTCTTGAGAATAAGGCTCCCAGCACGACAGTAGAGTTCTGCAGACAGCAGCAAGTTAACAACAGGTGGTTTAATGTGCTCCTGGTCATATTGGTCTGTGTAAAATGGTTCTCGTAGTTCTTCTGGAACATTTTCTACAAAGACAACAAAAAAAGGCATTAGTATCAGAAAGGATACATACAATATTAGGTTGTTTTTTTTTTAACATGTATGAACTCAAAATTATGCTAAAAAAAGCATATTCAAGTGAAGGCCAGAGTCTTTACCAGTCATCATGATACAAAACACTGGGGAATATTGCATACAAATGTAACATTTGAACTATAAATAGAAACTTAAGAAAAATTCAAGAAGAGTTCCACGCTGCAAAGGCCACACCAGAAGGCCAACCTGTGGTTTACAGCATCATTACTTTAAAATTTATTGGCTTCTCCAAATACATGCCCAAACATTCTTATTTTCTTTGGCATAACATTATATAGGTCAGACATATAAAGGCAGAACACCACCCATTTAAACACAGAACTCTTTCTCTGTTACAGTAATAAAATGGAAAATTATATTTTAGCACAGAATAATTCAAGAAGAAAAGGGAAGCTTCCACTCAGCAGCCTTCTAGGTTTCATATACGCAAGAGAAATTTGTTTACTATACTACTTATTTAAAAGGTCATGCATCACAGAATGATGACAATCCAGCAGTTAAGCATAAATACATGGATGTTTTACTGGAATTAAAAAGAATGGGAAAAAAGGAAAAAAATATCAGTTTCCTCCTGACAAAATGTTGAATTCTTATTTGTCTGTTTGTGTTACTGACTTCTCTTAAAATCATGGCTTTTCTCCTTTTTTCGATGAACTGGCTTAGCACCCACAGAAAGCTATGCAAGATTTGTCAAATTTATGCTGAGTTTTTAACCCCAAAATTAGTAGTCCAAGAGAGTCTAACAGTTTTTACATATACATTACACAACCCAATACAGGCAGATTATAACTGTCTGCCACAAAAGTAACAGTTATAAATTAATTAAATATGGTACTAGATCAAATAAAATTAAATCACCAGTGAAGCGGAAAATAACTCAGATACGAGTTTCAGACTTCACATTTCTAGACATACGCACTGCAAAATGCTCCGTTTTCTCCATGTAAGAATTTCGCTTTGCATTAGTGTAAAATTAGTTAAGCCAACAGAATTTATGGGATAAAGCACATGTGATTCTTTTCCTGAGCCCAAATGAAAAAGCCTATTTAATTGCTACAAGGAAAAAAGTGCGTAGGAAAACAGTGATGCAACTCTGGGTTCCTATCCCCTTTGCCTTCAGCTGGATAAATGGCTAAACAGACAAGGTTTGAAGCAGAGGGTGGAGTAAACAGCCCAATACGGGTGGAGTAGGAGAGAGAAAAAACAGAACATGCCATCACAAGATAATGACAGATTATCTTCTTCCTCATACATATTCTATTGCAGCTCATGTACTTCCATTATGGGCTTTGGAAGAAGCGCTTGCTGCCTCTAGCTGTGAAAGAAGATATGCATTACAGGGTGCAAAAAGAGAAAGAAATACTAACACATACTTTCTTAAATGTCATAAGGATGGTAAAAAAGGATAAGATATCATTTCTTATTTGCCAAGTCAGAACATCAAGGGGAAGAGAGGTATAGTTTATCATTTGCTTAAACCAGGAGCCTAAATTTGGCTAGAAACGCTGACAGCTCTGCTTTAGAATACAGATCAAAATATAGTCAGTAAAACTAACTTGCCCTTTCAAATGCAAGCCTAATGCCTAACAAAGTTACTTTTTTTTAGAAGAGAATAATAAAACTACTAACAAAAAAATAATCTACCAATGTCAGGCAATGATATTGCAATCTTCTCTTACTACTTCTCAGCCTCACTTGCTGACTCTAGAGGACCTACAGTCATCTGCTACTATGAAAAGCACTGATAATTAAGGAACACCATGAACTGCTAGGTACCTGCTTCCCTAGGTATTATTTCCATCGATCTCAATTCTACCTGTCCTTCTTTCTTCTCCCTGTTTGTACGTACGTTGACTATTTAAGTATTAAGCTCATTATTTCTGAAGTCCCTCAAGATCCATCTCCACCTCGGTATCAGGAGCTCAATCCTCATCATGACTTTATCCTATAAAATTCCAAAAGCCAACTTTTAAAGCATCTTCACCCTATTTCCTCAAGCTAGAGAGGATTATGTAAATATCTCACAATGCATAGGCAGCAAATTCTGCCTTTTTTGGAGGGGGGGGCGGGGGGGAAGACCCCCACCAAAAAAAAAAACCCAAAACCCAACCAACCACACCCCCCCCCCCCGGTTTTGAATCACATGGGAAGTCAGATGGGCAGGGGGCCATAGGGAGGAAGAGATAAAGCCATTTGTAATTTCTTAGAAGACCTAAAAAAGTCTCATTCCCATATGAGAAAATACCTCTTGAGGCAGGCACAGTTAGCTACGCACAAACAGAAGTCACATACTCTGTTTTAGACTCACTAAAGACAGATTTCAAGTCTGAAAATCTGAGCCAGAAGAGAAATACGAAGACAGGAAACAACAAACCCATTGCCTGTCAATGAGTAATTTCTCATCTTCTGTACCACTGAAAGAGACCCTGAAGTGACAAGATGAGATGCGATAAATGCATTTATCATGAAAGAACGATATCCACTACTGTGGGTTAATAATAAAAAAACCCAATACACTAAAAAAAAAGAAGATAAAGATTATAACTATCAAAGGTAAACAGAATTATTTATAAAGGATATTTCTGCTTCTGAAAAATACAGCAAAAGACAAAATGAGATGTATGCCATTTCTTTTACTTCATTGGTGTTCACAAAGATAAATCTGGAATAGAAACTTATTGTATTCATAAAATAAGAAAATAAATTTGTTGGAGAAACAGAATACAGAAACAACATGCTAGGAAGAGAAACTGTAACTACAGACATAATCTGAATTTATAAAAACAAAACCAACAAAACATGTGAAGGCATACAAATAAGGAATCCCTGCTGTAACAAGATCAGAAGTCTTCACAAAAATTCCCATCAAGAGTTCCCTTTGCACAGACAGAAAGACATGCACTTTTCCCCATTTATAACGTGTATCAAATTGTTTGATATCAGAGTAGATCTCAATAGAAGATTAAAACTGTGTTCTCATTTTTGTTATATTTAAAAAAAAAGGCACAGCAGCTAGACGTAGAGGAAACTCTTCCTGTTACTGATCTCAAAACAGCCGCCCCTCCAGAATCGGCATTGCCTCTGCAGTCCTGTAGAGGGGAATTTCAAGGCTACATCCAATTCTCAGCAGATTACCAGAACAACCAACAGGGACAAAGCCTTTATTAACAATTCTGGCAGGATTGGAGATTGTTAAACAGCTCTGTTAGAGGAAAATCTTAAAACTAATCCCAATACATGCATTTTACCAGTCCATTTCCTTTGCCCAGCTGACAAGAGCCTTTCAAGATTAAATGAACAGTTTTAAAATAAATATGTTGCCGCAAATACTGCCATATGAATTCCTCTTTTGGAAAAACTTACTTGTATTAACGTGAAAAGTCTACACTTTCTTTAAAACCCAAAATTTTTTTTTTTTTAAAGTTTCCAGACTTCCACACAGATGAATACAATCCTTTGAGTGACACCCCTATTGAGTTTTTCACGTTTATAAGAGTGAAGAATTCCACCTTTATGAATGTTTGTATTAGGGAAGTCCAAAACCTTAGAAGTCTTTGTCAACAATGTCTTTTTTTATTCCTAAGGATAACATAAATAATTTAAAATACTTCACCACGGGCTTTCTAGTTAAAATATACACCATTTTTGGGAGCCACAAGGCCACATTAAGCCTCAGCCTAGAAAACTTACATCTCTACAGGTTACTGACATCAATCAATAAAGACGTTAAGAAAAAAACCCAGTATTTGTAGAAGGCTAAGATTTAATATAGAATTATCTCATGAAAATTCTGACTAACACCTTTAACCACTGCCTAGTGCAAACCAGTAGATGAATTTATGCCAAATCTTAATGGACTCAATTACTTGACATTCTTCCGCAGAACAGCAAAGGTATGCTTTTGCCATAAGGTAAAGCGTTAAGTTACTTCCTCCAGACTCCCACTTGCCAACACGGGTTCTGGTGCCACATTTGCCATTTGGGCACAAGAGAGCAGAGCCTGGATGGAAGTCAAGAGTCTGAGGACTGAGAACAGGCCAGAGAAGTGTGATTTATATTATTATTTGCATTTGATAAATTTTTGTAGTTGCCTCAGAAGAAGGGGGAGACATTTCAATTTGCTATTTTATATTGGAGAAACCTTCAAGGACTCTGATGAGTATTCCAGGTTTAAGATTTACAGCAGATTAGTAATCCATGGATCAAACTGATGCTACTGAAAAAAGAAAAATGATGAAACAAGACTTTTAACCAGGAAGCAGAAAATGAAATGAGACAGTTGATATTAAAAAAAGAATTTTTACTTTTTGGTTTGTTGAATCGGTCTGCCACTTACATCGTTCCTGGCTAGCAGGCAGTAAACCATGCTCCTGCCTAGGGGCAAGTATCTAAAAGGTCAACCTCTATACATTTATGCCAGACTGAATTTCAGTACCACAATTCTTAATTTTGTCCACCTAACTAAACTGAACTTGAGAGATTCTTGGATTTACCATCACAGAAGTACCATGAATGAACAGACCCGACCCTCCCATCTCTAGATGCCACAAAAATAGACCATTATCCACTGCTTTGACAGCAGTTCTGCACTTATAAGGGATTTCTTATTAAAAAAACCCAACCAAAAACAATTAAAAAAAAACAACCAAAAGCCAAAACACAAAAACATCCAAGGAGAAAACATGCACAAGCTCTACCTTCATAGCCCACCCAGATTTCAGTTACATTTTGAGCACTGAGAATCACATAAGAAATGCTCTACTGGCTCACGCTAATTATCTATCCCATCCAATATTCTGCTTTCAGTAGCATGACAGAAAGCGCTACTCACAAAGCATACAGCATTTGTCTGGTTGGGGCATTTCCTATTAAAATGGGAAAGTTCAGCATCTATTTTACTAAAACCTGCATATTGATTCAGGTTTTGATAAACAAGAGAATGACTTAGAACTCACCCTGGCAATAAAGGTATCAATTCTATTAGCATAAAATGCCTTCAGAACTTATTTTTAGGAAATGTAAGGAATAAGAAATATAAAGATAAGAGTGTAGTTATAATCCCACCTCACTCAGTGAGCAACCTGATGACTGTAATCAAGTCAAGATATGATTTAAATAGTTGATGGAATAGGGCAAAAGATTGTTTCAGAAATGTAGAGATAAACATTTATTTCTTGAATTATTATAAGACTTTATAAACCAAAGAAAACTTTTTGCCAGCCATGATTAGATAGACATGAGCTGACACATCTGCTTTGGTGTCTGGCTTACAGGTTCTCTTAGTTTAAGACTGCTTCTAATTGGAAAAAAACCAACAAAACACACAAACCACCACACAGGAAACAGCTAGAACTATACAACTCTTACATTGGGCAAATAGATTTCAAACACTACATTTCAACTCTGTAGCAAAAAGGTTTATTACTACCACCCGATCCAGTAATAATGTATTGTCCAAGGGGGAAAAAAAAAAAAGAAAGGGGAAGGGCGGGGGGAGAAGGGAAGAACTTAACCTATTTTTCTTGCAAAATCTTTAAGGCTTTTAATTCCCAGTCCTGTTTTCCAGAATGATCAGCAAAAACCTGCATTCAGAGCCCTGGGTTTACCAAAGCAAGCAGTTAAAAGTTATTAGTTTCAGGAGTGAAAATGTATCCAGATTTGCTCATTAAAATCTACCAGCAAGCTATAGAAATGGAATTACATAACATCTCATATCAAGAAGTGAGAAGCTCCTGATTAACGTCATATAAATCCTCTTTCAAGTTTGGATGAGAGCCACCTTTAAACATGGAGTCACTAAAGTACCCCAACAGATTACCCTAAATCGCGGGGCGGGGGGGAAGTTAAAATATATCTGCAGCAGTAACTGCAATGATGGTCAAAAATATAGAAGAGAAAGCAAGTACAGGTAGAAGAAGAAATATATTTCATCTCATCGCCTGTCACAGGTGAGCGTTTGGCTATAGTCTTTGTCAGATCTGTTACATTCTGCAGACAGGCACTTCAGCTGCAAAGACAAATACGCTCAGAACAGGTTCAATGTCATGAAGTCACTGAAAGAACAAATTATAAACTACCCAACCTGAAGTCCACCATGTAGTAAGAATCCTGACAACTGTTAACTAATTAATTCACCTTCCTGTACTTTTGTACATGCAATCTACAACCTCAGATGACTCTGCCAAACCTAATAGATCCAGAAGCTCATACACTTTTATTTATTAATTTTAAGTGATCTACGGTCAAACCATGTCCTAAATGTGTTATACAGAAAGGAGTGATAGGATCAACTTCTAAGTAGACCATCTCTGTAGATGATCAACTGATTTTAGTAGCACTGACCAATGTATCAATTTGTCAGCAACTATTTTAGAGAGGTGATGGAAAGGAATCTATTAAAAAAAATTCCTCGCAAGAATCTCAAACATTTGCTTTTACACTCCAAACTCTTGTGCAACTTCTGCTAGCTGCCATACTAGGTAAAAGTAAAGAAATTAGGCCTGCTAGGAAAACATTAAAAGATGTTATGTTGAGTGTTGCAGGCCAGAACAGATGAGAGTATTTAGTTAAAACTTGTCTCTGTCAGATACACAGTGTTCATTCCTCCCTTCATGGTTCCACTGGCAACATCTGCAAACAGCAGTAAGTAGCTGCATATGAATTCTGAAAATATTAATCATCAGGAGAAAGCTATTTTTAAGTTTCTTGGGTAATGTTTAGCTGCAGATGATGCAATTTGTAGTCTATTGCTTCAGACACCTATAAAGGATAAATGTAATGTTAAAAGATTGATGGACTATTTTATTTTGACTGCAAAAACTCAACAATGTTTAGGACAAACACTCAGACTTGTGCAGCTTTTACTAGGTTTTTTGTTTATTCCTGTCAAAAAACCCTCATGTTAAACCAGTGAAATTTATTACTGTAGCAGGATAATATGTTGTATGGATAGTAGAACAGCAACAGATTTAACTTGACTTTAAAACCGTTCCCATAACTTCCCAGAAATGATACATGTCAGAGATAGTCTTAACTTAGGCACTAAAAATTGGATGCAAAGCTGTCTGAAAAACAATTTTCCAAGAGTACTCAGAGGTCCTCTATGAAATGGGAAGAACATGTACTTCAAGGTCCAAGAATTAGTATTTTTCATTCATACAGGCTAAGGTTCTAGAGAAGCCATTCCAAGCTACCGAGGGATTGAAAGCATTTTGGAGGACAACAATATAATTCAAGATTATTTGATAAGTGGAAGAAGTGGTTTGAAAATAGGCTGCAGTTATATAAGTATAGCTGCAAAGCAGGAACCTACAACTGTACAATTACAAGATGGGAACAACTGAGTAGGCAGCAGTTCTGCAGGGAAAGATATGGAGCTACAGTGAATCACAGACTGAATGAGTCAACAATTCTAGGCTGATGTAAAAATGACAATTATCATATTCTAGTGAATAAATGAGAGTATTATCGGTTGGAAAGATGAAGTAATTTTTCCAATCTACCCTGTACTGGTAAGGGTTTAGCTGGACCATTAGATCTAGATTTAAGTACAGAATTCATGCAAAACCAACCACAGAAAAAAATACAGGGGAAAACAACAAAAAGCAAACAAACAGAAAAAAAACCCCAAAACCAAACCACAACAAAAACAGAGTCCAAAAAAACTTGACTTACAAAAATAAAGTTGGAAAAAGTCTGTTTTGTCCACACAGCAGAACAGAGAGGAGACACTCTTTTTATTATGTGGAAGGTGTTATAAAGAGGTAAGGCGCCCACCATTCTCAGATCCACTGGGAATAGAAGTAATGGGTTTACAGTGTAGCAAAAGACATCAAGATTATTATGCTGTTCTAACATCTAGAGATAAATAAGGATTCAAACTGACTAGCAGACATACCGTGGAATCTCTGTAATTACAGATTTTCAAAAAACAGGCTAAACAAACATCTGTCAGGAACGATGTATATTTAGCTCAGCCTGTCCTTAGGATAGTGGATGGATAACAAATTTTCCAGCCACGTTTTCTATGACTATAGTAGGGTGAGAAGACAAAAATTTCACACTCCAAAATAATGAAATCCACTTCTGTTGTTTTAGAAACAGAAAGGATACAGAGCAACACAACATCAAGACCTTTTTAAAATTATTCCTATGAAGTAGGTCCCATTATACTTTTAAGTCGAAGGATGTAACACTAATACAGTTCAAACACTCCTCTGGAAAGCATTTTTTCTATACAGAAATGGTTAAATCACAGCATTGAGAGTTAAAGCTGAAATTTTACATTTGCAGATTTAATTTCCAAGGTCAAACAATTCCACTTTCATACTTCACACTTTTTGTTCATTTTTCCTCCCTTTCAGTTACTGTAAGTTGTGTCATTGAAATCATTTGCTTATTACTGAACATTTAACCTGACCCCTCCTAACACTGATGTTTTCTTGCAGCGAAACATCAAGGCACAAAATCCTACACTCCCTCAACACTTAAATATGAATGCTGTCTTCAATTAGTATTTCTTTAAAAATTCTTCATACAAGATGTCTTCAACATGACTGTTAGTATACTCTTGCTCTCGTAAGACACCTTACTAATAAGCCAACTTACTTTGACTTCCCTCTGTTGTGGGCCAGACTCCATTCTTGCAGCCTCAAAGGACAACAAAGGACAACAGCAATACACAACTGGTGTCTCAGTTTTTGGATGCAGGTATCAATCAGAAGTCACTACTAAATGTTAATGAACAGTACCTATTTCAAAGTCTTTTTTCAAGAGAGAATTCCCTTCACAACACCAAGCCAAACTGCATCCACAGTTTTGATTGTACTAAAATATGCTTTTAAGAATGTGAAATATGTCTACTGAAATATGTGCCCATTTGATTATATATTCTTCAATGGATATGTGATTGCAACAACTTATGCTTTTCATTAATCAAAATTAATGTCATTAATTTACTTCAGAGAGGGTGGGGGGGAAAAATCCTTCCCCAGCCCACTTAAGGAATTCCAACATTTCAGGGATTAAAAAAAGAAATGAAATGTGGCATCCATAAACACACTAATCATTCTTTGTACAAATGTATATAGCAATAGTTAGAAGACACAACTGAGGTTGTGATCTACTCCAAAGAACTGAAATAATTTAATAAACCCAAACTTCCTTCCTTCTTGGAAAAGGTGAAGGTCAGTTCTTCTGTTTTGCTTCAAGTATAAAGGAAGTGTTCGTATTGCAGACATGCAAGTCCTGTATACTGTTTTTCCCTACTTCAGCCACACACTCTTCTTTGAGGCTATTAGTGATACTAACCTAGTGGAAGAACTGTGAGATCAGAAATACTACAACTGTGTATGTTTACCTCTCTTCCTACTAGTACATTATGAGTATTTAGAGGGCAGATGGAGCGATTATCTCCTCTAATCATGTTTCATTTGTGCATCTCAGAACAACCACAGTAACGAGGAAAAAGATAAAGGATTTTGTTTTGGATCACACTTTCTATGGGAAGTAGCAGAGAAGTACCCTGCAAACTGCTTTATACATCCAGTAGAAACTCAACTAATATAAACCAAGACATTTCAACCACAGGCTGAGAATTTGTCAAACTCCAGTAGAAAAAGGTTTTCAGGTTAGACTGCTGGGTTATGTAATTGCACAAGCACCGTACACTCAGAATCTCATGAGTAAAGCCTACAGAACCAAGCTACCTAAAAAGATAATGATCTCTGAAAATGTTGAATCAAGTACTTCTGAGAATTTTCATTACTATTCTACCTCTCATGTCTGCAGACCTAATAAAGCCATATATAAAAAATATTATATATTTTCCCAGATTTCACAAAGGAAAATAAACAGAGTTTATTGACAAATCTTTATATGGAAACAGTATTTTGATCTTTTTCTTTCTAAAGTGATGAACACACACTTTATTTCAGCAGCTGCTGACCTCACTGAAATTTCACTAGGTTCAGCCTCTTTCAAAGTAGATTTTTGGAAACATCACATCAAATATCATCAGTTCCCAGAGTCACAATAAAAGTACACCTTTAACCCTGTTCAAATACATAACAATGCTCTGGCCCTAAATGCAAAAGCTGCAGAATTCCAGAAAAAGGAACCTTTTCCTCTTATTCCACAAGGAAGAGGGGTAAAAATATTGACTGTTAATATCGAACTCACCTTTCAAAGAAAACCCCTATTTTTAATCCAGAGAAAATTAAGTGATTAATACACTACAGCTATACTAAAAAAAAGACCCCAAAAAACAGCTTGGTAAATTTTCAAAATGCTTCCCTCAGAAGACCTCTGTAAGTCTGGTATTCCTCAAGGCTCAACAATATCCCTGGCATAGAATAATAGGTCTGGTATTCCTCAAGGCCCAGGTTTTCAAAGACAGAGCAGTAATGCCTTTCGGAGGCATTACAATCAATTCCACTTACGCTTACAGACAAGGAGAGCCTTCCGTATTGTGCAGGCCAAAGCCTGGCATTAAACGCTCTTTTTCCTGAAACCCTTCTTACTGCTTAACCACTCAAATGGCTACAGGCTACTGTCACACATGTCAAAAACTAACAGCGCACATTCATTTCCATTACTAGCCCCCAATTCAACTCTTAAACAACATTAGGAAAATTTTCAGGACAACAAACAAACATGGATTGTTGGTGGTTTTTTTGCATGCTGGAAGTGTGAGCCGGGGAATAAATAAAACACAACTTGCAGAGGTCAATTCCTCAAATTAAATGGTATTAGCTCCAACACACAAAAATTACTCGCTAATGGAAAGGGTGATACTACTCCAAAAAGATTACAGGTAATAAAGAAAAACAAAATAAAAAAACAACACCAAAACCACAAGGTGCAAGGGGCCCTAGAGACGAGGGAACAGACCAAAACCATTTCCTACGCACCTCCTACCCCCTCCCCCCCCACCTTCCCAGCTCCTCAGGGAAGGGCTCGCACGTCCTCAGGAGCGAAGCAACCAAGCAGGAACCAAGCATCAAAGAAAGGGAAGAAGAAGAAGACGCCACCTACCTGTCCCAAAGGCTTTGGCCACCAGCCAGGCGAGATTACAGGCGATTTTCGCTCGGGAGAAATCATAATGGTCAAAAGGTTTGATGGCAGGGACAATGAAAGTCTTCCTCATCTCCTTGGCGTCTGCGGCATCCCCCATCTTCGCACAGGACCCCTGGCAATTCGGAACTTACATGCTTGTTCTTCCTCCTCCTCCTCCCGCGGCCGGGAGAGACGGCTGTAAATACGCCGACAGCAGCTGAGGGCAGCGCTGAACCCAGCTGTCCGTAAAGGGCTAACGCCGCCTCCCGCCTTCCTCTGCACAGGAATGTGGCAGAGCCCGAGTGTCTTCTTCTTCCTCCTCCTCGTTCTTTGTCTCAATTCACTCACGACGCCGCCCCCCACACCCCGAAAAACGGCCCCCGCCGGCCCCAGCCCCCCCTTCCCCAGGGAGACCCTCCGGCCAGGGCTGGGCGCCCCAGGCCGCCGCGGCCGCCAGCCCTCCGGCCTGGGGCGGGAGTCGTAGCCGTCACTGCCAAGGCCCCCGCAACCGCAGCGAGCCGGGACGCGGCCCTTCCCGGCCCCGGCGGAGGCACCGAGATATCACAAACGCCGGGAACCGGCCCCAAAACGCTGCGCAGCCCCGCAGCGCCTCAGTCGCCCCACCCCACCTCAGCGGCGGCCTAGCAGCTGGCCGGGAATGGTGCCAGCTACCCCGCCACTGCCCCACTGCCCTACTCCCCCCCCTCAGCACGGCGACGGGCTCCTGGCTCCCCTCAGCCGCCGCCGCTGCGGTTTTTCCACCCGCGGCTGCCGCACTGGATGGGCGAAACGCAGCTGCGCATGCGCCAAGGCCGCCGCCGCCACCGCCTCCTCGCTCGGGCGGGGCGGGGCGGGGCGGGGCCGCCCTCCGCCGCCGGGCGGTCACGTGGCTGCCCCCCTCCCCACGGGGGGGGGCTCTTGGCGGGCCCTCGCCTCAGGCAGGGTCGGTCAGGGCAGGCTGAGGGAGCGCGGGCGGGCCTGGCCTCAACCCAGCGGGAGAGAGGGGCGGAGCGTTTCCCGCCGGTAAGGGGTCGCCCGGCGGTGCCCGGCTGTGGGGGAAAAGGGCGGTGTTCTTGTGCCGCGGGGCCCGCCCGTTGCTTTTCACAGCGGGGCCGGGCGGGCTTCGCCGCCCGCAGCCTTCAGCCGTCTGCGGCGCCTCCTGGGAAGGTTGGGATCAGCGCCAGGCGGAGGAGGCGGCGGCCGCCTCGCTGCGGGGAAGCCCAGTGGGCCGGGGCTGCGCTGACGGGAGCCGGGAGCGCCGCCGGGGAGGCGGGCCCCTCATCCCTCTCGTGTGTATTTGTCTCTCCTGTTTTAAATTGCGTCTATATATAACTTCTCAAAGGGTCGGGTAGAAAAAAAAAAAGAGCCTGAAAGTAGTTCATGTCCTGTTCACATAATAACTGTAATAACAGGCAGTAGTAACGACTTGCCCTAGAGACCATCTGCTATCTCACAGGTACCTGGGCTGGTTTTGGAAATGTATAAAACCATTTCAACTTTCCTGGGTGGAAAGAAGTATTAGTCACAGCAGGAACTAGTAACTGGGTGATTAATGACTTGCATTCAAAGAGAATGGGATGAGGTGTGGGTCTGAGGGTGCGGCTGTGATGGTGGCCGGCTGCTGCCCATGGGAAAGCCAGGCCTCTCCTTTGCATGGGCACTGTGTAATTGGGTGACCAGCAGCGCCGGGGGTACTAAATTTGTGCTTTTTGGCAACAAATAGTTATGAGGTTGGTGTAATGTAGAAGTGCACCCTTCCCTGCCAATCTGGGTGCTCTAGCAGTTCTGTGGTGAGCCAGTTCAAGAAGCTGACCTGGCTAAAAATTAATGGTTTTGTTTTGTAGTTAGTTTTTTATCTGGCTGAGCTTTCTTTGGTCACTGAAGGACCACCCCTGACTTGGAGTAATTATTAGCTAACCTGCCTTTTTTTTTTTCCCTCCCCTTTGTGGTAATTTAGTGTCTTCCCAAACTGCTGCAGTGGAGGATGGCAGTCTGAGGTGTGGGTTAGGCTTGGGGGTTTTTTTTGGCCCCACTGAATTTGGAAAAGAATATTTAGATGCAGTCTTAGCATGACACTGTTAGGTTTCAAATATTATTTTATCCAAACTTTTTTCTTTGTGTTTAAAGTGGACTGTGAATTAAGCTGGAGTGAGATTTTACGATTGTTACATGGCTATATGCGCTTCTAGTGCTTCATGTACACAATGATACAAATATTAGGAGGCTGTAGTATACTTTACAGTTATACAGTCCTGAATCTCTATTTACTAGTAATGACAAAATGAAAGGGTTGTGGAGGTCAGAATCTGAAGAGATTATTATTGGCTGTCTCCCCATATGCTCTCTGGGATGGGATTCCCAAACTGTCATGCATACCACTCATAAGTGGTACGTAGCTAGCTACAAAACTAGGAACTGCTGTTGGCAGTATTCAGCAGAAGGGAGGGGAGGAGGAAAGTGAAGAAATCCTTGCTTTAGCACATTTATGACTGAAATTCGCAGATCCTCTACAGCAGAAATACGAGTAATAACACCAAATTAACATACAGGTGTGAATTGGGAAAATGTTCTCTATTCAGGAAAAGTATATGCTTAGTTTTCAACAACTAAGGTAAAACTTGTATTCACATGTTTTCCTGAATTATTTTTTTATATATAATTTGGAAATAAGTTATATTAGACACTTTAACTAATACTTTTTTATATTGCTACTAGAAAAATAGTTTAATTTTTCCTGTATATTTAAGAACAAACACCTCGAATTCGTAAGCTTTAAAACCTCAGATGATTAGAGCCAGAAAAAAATATACATAAGCCAGATCACAACTAATTTGTTTCTTGTATGAATAAGAAAATACCTAAAAATTGGATCAAACTACAGGAAAACATATTTAGGAAAACTGTAAGGCCGTTATTTAGGTGTGATGGATATAGGAGCCACTTTGAGAGATCAAAAAATTACAAACTAGTCCCTATAAAATAACATGAAACTTTCAGAAACTGCTTTCTTACAGAAACATGGCATAATTCAAATAAGGACTCAAGTTATATTTAATGTACTCCTGTATTTATCATGTGCTCCTATGCACTTGTAAAGCATCACATATACCTATGTACTGTACTATACGCTGAGAGTAGTGACACTTACTGGAGCAAATAAAAATGTGGTCTGATCTTGCAAAATTCCTGCAATTGTGAGTCCCTTAAAAAAAAAAAAAGGTGAATATTGGTTTAGAGAATGTGTCTCAAAAATGGCAATAGATACAATTATGGATAGGTATATATAGGAGCATTGCTACCAGTCTAATTTAAAATGCAGAAGTTTTTGTGGGTGTAGCCTTTGTGCTGATGAAACCTGTTCAGAGTTACAGAACAAAATCTAAAAGAGCTGTGTTGTGGTAACTGCAATCAAAGTGTTTTTTAATTTGGTCAGTGCTCTTAGAGGTGAATGCATGAATATGAAATCTAATATCTGTAAGTGAAAAAGAAGACATCACCACCAGTTGTTGTTCTTGTGCCAGTTCTTCTACCTTTGCAGACACGCCAAAATGTGATCTTGCTTATTGCATTGTCAAAGATACCAACAGTCATCATGGAAAAGAATTAAAATTTGCTTTAATTATTCAGAGTAGATAAACAGAAGAACTGCGTGAGGAGTCATCCCTTTCTGCTCTGCTCTTGTTTATCTGTCTTAAAATATTTTAAATAGTGTTAATCTTTTCTGTACACAATTGTTCTGCTGCAAAGTTTTTTTTACTTTATCTTTCCGCTTGGAATGAACTTTAAAGGATTCAAACAAGCAGCTCACAATTTTTTTTTTATATTTTATTTCACCTTCTTTTTCCCTTCCTTTCCCCTCCTTCCTTCTACCCCAAATTAGAAACCCATTTGACTAGTTTTATCCTGTAATTACATCATAGGCTTGATTCTTCACTCTCATGTGTCTAGCCATTTACACAGTGGGTGTACCAAGCCTGTAGTCAGTGTCAGGCCACAGGAACAAATACAACCATGAAACTATGAATAATGATGTGGATGACAGTTGTTGCTAATAGTCTTAACCTTAGGACATAGTGGAATGAGCCTTGACTAATGATTTTGTACCTCTGGTTTTTCACTTGTTTTAAGATTCACTTGGCATGTGAGGAGGCCGTGTATGGAGTAGATGCCCTTAGACTAAATTCAGGCTAGCACTAGAATTACAGAGAGTGTTCAGGCTGGAGTAATATTTCATGCGTAACTTCTTCCTTCATAATACTTGATGATAAAAGTAAAGTAAAATGTTTTAAATTAGCAATACCATTACTGTTTTTGCTGTGGCACTGTCTATAGCCAGTCTCAGTGCTAGTGAACAGGCAGTTTATCAGGCAACATACAAAGGGTAGTAAAACTATTCCCATTTCAGATTAGCTGGTTGTATGAGGGCAAATCCACGCACACGCAGCAGTTCACAGCAACTCTTCTGCCATGTAATGCTTCAGTCTTGGTATTGGAAAAAGGCTAGGAATAACACCATGGGGATATTATCTTTAATTAATGCTATCAAATTTGCCTATTTAAGATGATCCCATCTGTTTGCCTTGGCTTAGAGGTATCAGTCATGATAGAAATGGTAGTGGCTGAGGGGAGAGGTGTGCCTTGTGGCCTGTAACCTCTGGCAAAGAGGCAGCGTGCACAACTTGATGTGGTGCTGTCAGCATACAGACCAAGAACCAGTCATATTCCACTGTGATTCTTGAGAAACGTGCTAGTTGACTTCCGCGGGTTTTGTGTTGGGTGTGTGAGGCTGAACACGTAATCTATAAATGATTCTGTAAGGTTATTACAACCTAAGGATGACTTGTGAAATGGAATTACTGATATTCCAGCCTCCTAAACCCTATGATATTTTATTAAATATACTTCTTTATAAGTAATGGTAAACCCAGTAAAACTGTAAGATTTAAGAAATTATATTTTAAAATAGGTATTATCAAGTGAATGATTGTCTGAATTATTAAACCTCTTTGGCATGATTACTGAAATGCATGTATGTGGTTTCTGCAAGCTAGGAGTTCTCTCAGAGCATAATCTTGGAGGGGAGTATGTTCTTCCTGTTTCAGGATGATACAAAAGTACAAGAACAGTTACATAATTATTGTCTTTTGAATTCTTTTATTAATTTGTAATCAGAAAGTGCTGAGGCATTTAAAAGGGATGAAAACAGTTTACCAACTTTACGGATTCTAGTGGAGTCATAGGTCAAAAGGAAAATAAAGCATTTTATGACATTTTAACTTGGATTGTCTGTGACTTTTGATATGGTTAAAAATTAAAACAGGAAAAAGGTAGGGTAATAGCTACTTTAGCTTATTTACTACTAAATCTGCACAACCAAAAAGCTGCCCAATGAGAATCAAATGTGGTACCTAACAGTAGCTTCTCTTAATACTTCGATGTTACTCGTTTCATTTCCTGAACTTGGCTTTGACCTATCGTAGCTCCATGAAGGGGGGGAAAAGTCTTTGTCTTTCCCCACCCAATTCCACTGAGACACCAACCACGCAACAGATCTGTCTCTTTCCTGTGGTCTGTGAGAGGCAAAACCTTTCAGCTCCCTCAACAGTCATGGCTAGTTGGTTTGTTTGTCTTTTTTGCTGGTTACTTTGGTGTCTTCTGAGATTTTTTTAAAATTAATTTTTTCAATTTTTTAATCTAGTTTTCACACTGGCTGCTTTTATGTTCTCTCCATCTGCTGGAATTGTGCTTGTGCTAGGAGGTTTTAGGTGACTTTTCTTCACAGGTGTGCTGTGCAGTACTCCTCAGTTCCAGTGCTTTCTTTCTTGACGTTCCACTGTTGTCAGGTTGTCTGTGAAGAGAGCAAATACCCTGCTATAACTGATATTTTTTTATTATAAACTTTAAAAAATGTGAAATAGATTCTACCCTCTTTCAGTAAGTGAAATCTGTGTACTGTTTCTTTTAAGGCCACCTAGTGCCTGATGTGTTTTCTAAGGAAAATCCTAAGCATGATTTTAGGGATGTAACCTTTAAATTAGTAAATAAATAAGTGTCTGGTGGGAAATTTACATTAAAAAAAACAAACCCAAACCACCTTTGTACAAAAATAAAATGCAATGTTATTACCATTATGGTACCTGTTAGGTAATGCTTTATTTACACTCCAGTTCAGAGGAAAATGGGCATGACTAGTTTTCAAATTGTACATTTGGGTATAAGAAGTTTAAATCAGTTAGCAAGACTTTTTCACGAAGTCTGAACGAGAGTGAATACTAAATTGTGCGCTTTTTTGCTGTTGAACTATACTCCATTGAAGTGACTGGCTGATTTTTTTTTTTTCCTTCTGCTTCTACATGTGAAGAAAGATCTGAACGTTCATAAAAGCTCATTTGTTTTGAGCATACACATGATTTATTAGAGGAGCATGAATAGACTTCAGTTCCCCGTCTTTTGGCCCTGCTTTCAGTTTCCACTGAAGCCTGTGTGTGTCTGAATGAAACCAGCAGTAAATAGGAGAGAATGCTCTGTTAAAACAGTAAAATTCTGGTGTCATTTAATCACAGCATAATTATTTTTTGGAAGGGGTGGTAGTGAAAATGGATGAGGAGAGAAAAGCAAGGGAATAGCATAAGACATTACCCAATGGCGGGATTTTTCTATGTATCTTCTTTGAAACATCATAATCCATTTTTTCACTGAGTACTTTAGGCAGTTTCTCCGTTTCCCTTGACTTACTGAGAAATTGCATGTTTTTGAGGAAATTTTGATGGTTACTGTAGGGACCAGGTGTAAATAGCTGGGACACTGCTTAAAAGGGGGCTGTGGAAAGTGCGTATCAAAGATTTTTGTTGTAACCCTTCATTTACACATAGCGACCCTTGATGGTGTTGAAGATTTTGATTATATGTGCATGGTAAGGTCATCACAGCCAGAGTACGTAGAACTCCATTGTTGTTACATTCAGTTCTGTTTTGGCATAACTTAATTTATAATATTTTCTGAGTAGCTTTACAAGATGTATGCCTTACAGTTCATTTGAAAACATTTTCAACATACAAAAATGTATAGTATGTCTAAGCCTCATATAGAACAATTTGATTTAAATACTTCCCTATTTCAATATATATTAGAAACATGGAAAGAGCAACAATTATTTTAATAGTTGCCTTAAACTAAATGTGTGTGTGTATATATATATATATATATATCAATAAAATCTTGTCTCTGACATTTTAAGCTTTAGGTTAATCCTATGTGTAGTTCCCATTTAAAAATCACTGGTGCTACAGACATGGTCAAATTTAAGTGTGTATACAGTGGTGTGTATGGATTAAGGGTGTCATGAAGAATATTCATTTTTGAAGAAATAACCTGGATGATTTCTTTCTTCTAGAAAGTCTCAAAAGATTATTACCTACAAAAGGTTTATACATATCTGGTTATTCTGTCCTCATATGGTATTCTTGCTATATAGTAGACATGGCTGTGTTAAAGCATAGGGTGTTATCTCAGCTTTCTCACCTGGGCAGGGAGCAGTCATGGGTCCACTTGTTGGCACACGGAATAGAAATGTCCATCATCATCACAGATGTCAGAAACAGCCCTCTCTTTGTATTAGCCAGTGTAGTTAAATACAAATGAAAGAAGGGAGCAAGCAGGCTGAAACTTGTTGTTCAGGGAATGTTTGAGCCCTATTTGTGATGGTTACTGCCCTGGAAGCAGTCTGAGACAGGCAAAGTACACCTGGGACTCCCACTTCTACACAGTACTTCATAATCCCCTCACGATCCAGGGTTTGTCTTTACAGCCACAGCACAGACCTTATGGGTGATAATTTACTAAATGAGGGAAGAATCACCTTGGGGAAGAGTATGCTAGTAGGCACTGTGTTGAATCAAGGGAATCATTATATGAAACAACAAAAGCAACCCCTGGATATTTTATACAAGAACAGGGACTTGCTGGGATATGTACCTATCAGTTTGGAGAACGTAGGGTAACAGAATGGATTTCGTTGCAGTGAACCCTGTGTTGATATAGGTCCAGCTTGTTCAGCTGAGTGTTTTGCTATGCATAGGGCAACTGTTGAAACTGGGGACTTGAGAGTCTCTGTCCTAGCTGGTAGTATGCTCTTTCAGAAGTGGGAAAAGCAGTAAGTCGTGGGGTAGCAAACACTGGCTCAGTAAGAAAGTGTATCCAAGGTAGAGGGCACACTGCCATGTGTTATTCTTTTACCGCCAAAGCCTTAAGTGGTATTGTAGTGGTATAATTAGGAATACTATTTGACTACTTTGAGTGAAGAGATGAACTGAAGGTGGGATACTTACGAACAAACTGATGAAAAATAGGAATTATAGATGCTATTTATGTTGTAGTAGGTCGTAGAAGTTCCAGTCGGAGGTCAGGATGTCACAGTGGAAACGCAGAACAAACGGAGCGGTTTTAGTTCAGAGTCAGAATGATAAAGTTTCAGATTTTGTAAAACTAGGCAAGCAGTTACAAATAAGCTTTGATATTATTGCATTGTTCTGATTTCATTACTTAAGAGAGCCTAGTCCCACAGAAGTATCCTTGCTGCTGCTAGAGAGCAGGTTTCCTGTGTGTCAAGAGAAGATTAAGAGCCATCTGCATGGAGATGCTCTGTGTCTGTGCTTCTGCTGGCTCTTTAATCGTTGAAGGAAGACTTGTCGTGCTTCCCAGGGCCAACACCCTCTTGTAAACACTGACTACCTTTGTGGTTTCTTGCAGAGCAGACGGTGTCAGTAATACAGAAGCCTTTTTCACCACCTTGCCTTTTTGCTCCAAGTTCCACTGATCTGGTAGGAGCTGTTTGTTCTTACCTGTATCTTGTCTGGCTAGACATGTTTTTCCCTTGTTCAGGTTGTATAGTGCAGAAGTGATCTATTTTCAAGTATTTGGATCAGTAATGTCAAGGGGAGCTGTTCCCCTGTGGCTTTAGTTTACTCTGGAGCTGAGCAAAATGAGAATCTGAGTGCCATGACTTACTCCAGTTCATACAAACTCCTCAAGAATGGTAAAGTCCTTATATACCCAGCATATTTGGCTGAATTACAAGTAATGTCAGAGGAACTGTTGTTTCATAGGATCACTTAGTTTTAATTTGCATTAACTGTAAGGTAGGTAGAGATATTCTGGGGGATACTGTGCTCTAGGCACATTCTACTGAGGGAAAACCCAAGTTAGTCAAGAAAACGAGCAGAAACATTTCTAGGCTACTCTGTATTTTCTAGTCCTGTTCCTTCCAGTGTTTCCTTTGAAATTACCTCACCAGATCTATTCAGAACAGTTTTATAATTTATTGGTATGTTTTCATTCTCTCTCTTAGTTTGAATTGCTAGAATTCTTCCTCTTGAGCATAAGCCTAAGCCACCACTTTTTTACATCTTAGGCAACCATCATAGCCTTCTTGCTTCTTGACATCTGGCTATTGCCTGAAAGAGCGCTTCCTTAGCTTCAGCTCCAATCTGTGGTGTGCCTGAAATCTAATTTCGATGTATCTTGCTAGTTGCCACAGGAAACAATATTGCTTTGGCAAGGAACTGTGAAAAATGACCTTGTCCTAATGGGTCATATGCCAAAAAAGAAAACTGGAACACTGAAATTGGACTTTTGCACAGCTCTAAGCTTTGAATCATTTGGTTAAAAACAAAACAAAAACAACTCCACATAATTTGACATGGAAATTCTAGGCTTATGTTTTGTAGGAATGGTGTGTTAAACTTAGCCACTTTTTTCACAAGCTGGCCTTATACGTGTCAGCTGAATTGTATTAAGAATTAGCACAGATTTAATCCACTGAATCGTTTAGCAGACAGAATCCCATGAGTGCTTCATATGCATTTCATGCAGTCTGTCTTAAAACAAAAATACACATCTGTGGAGTCTTGACCATACAGCACAAAAGTCTCCTTTCACACTGCAATACTTCAGACTTATTTAATACCAAAGGGTTAGAAAACATATAATGGTCTGGGGTGCAAACTTGCTAACTAGAAAATATATGAAGTGCTAAATTGTTTACCATATTTAGTGTAAATTGAAGTTATTCCAAAACTTGGAAATATGTTTTAAAACTTGTAATCTGCATTCTTTTGAACCAGGCATTATCATGCTGGATTTTTTTTGCAGCCAAGTTACAAATCCCAGAAAAATAAGGTTTGCATGGAAAGTTCTTGGCAGATCTCTCTTGGAACAGCACAAACAAAACTGCTTAACAAGGAGGCATTCATTATTTCTGTCTTGTTCCCTCTGTTATTACAGAGTCAACAGCTGTAAGGTTACTGGCATCTTTGAATCTTTCTAACAAAAAGCATAGGGAGCACTTATTCAAGGCTGGTAGTGAGAGAGATGTTGCATTTCTGAGGCTTACTTTCTCTTTAATATCTAGTATGCTTTATCAAGCTGAGCTAATGCATTGTCTGCATGTTCTCACAGCAAACAAAGTTTAGGAAAACAACTCAATTTCAGAAGGACAAATCTGTTGGTTTAACTTTAGCAGTCTGTGGTCCTGAAGTGTGCAATTAAATCACCGATGGACAACTTAGTGTCACCATGTCATGAGAAGTGGTGGTTTGTCTGTTTAGTATTTATAACAAGTAATTGATAAATACTGCAAGTGATTCACAGAAGCAAAAGCTCAAGAGAGAATTAAAGGCTTTATATTTTTTGAACTTTGGCGTTTCTCATCTCTTTTGGTTATCTTGAATACCATAGTCTCATGTAATTGGTGTTTATTAGTATTTTTACTTATTCAATGCTTTCAAGTTCTCAGTTTTATCACACCTTGGCTGTATTTGTATATGTCTAGCCTAAAAGAGAAAACAAACCATTCTCTTTTTCATGCAATAAAACTTAATTACACAGAGTTTTAGATGTATCCCTTAAGACAAAAGTACTTCAGTTTTCTGTTTTCATATTTAATAGTATACTTCCTTACAGACCTTTATAAGAACAACATCCATGAGAAAAATCCATACACTATCCAGTGTTTGGTGCAGTGCCATTCTCTGACTGATCAGATGAGCCAAGCCATGTTCCGAGAACGTTTTCATCTCATTTTGAGTAGGTGGGAGTTTTGCTGGATTTATATGAGGGGATGGAGTGGAAGGTGTTTTCAGACAAGTCATGTCTACTTCATTGGTTTGGATTTGGGGGGATATTTTTAATTGATGTGCTGGTACCAGCAAGGGCTGATTTAGCTGGAAGTAAACTAGGAGGTCAATCATTTTGTCTGAACTGGGTTTCTCAGAAGAATATAAATGAGAGCTCCCTGAGAAACCTGTAAGTAGAGCCAAGCTCTGACATGGTAAGTATTCAGAGGTGGACTGTTAAGACTTAGGGTAAGGTTAGTTTTGGATTTGCGTAGACTTGGTCCCCTCTTCATTTACCTCATCTGTCTTTGGACTGATCCATGGGACTTTGGTATTCCCAGGTTGGGATATAGCCTAAAGCCTTTTACTCCCTCACTGACAAGGGACTTTATGCCAGAAGATAGGTATAAATGATGCTGAGACCTGCTTTTCAGTCCTGTTACTTTGTCATTCTTCAATCTGTGCTTTTTGGTCTCAGTAGGATGACTGTTACACATTTATTTACACAGTAGTATTTGCCTGGGAGGGCAGTTCATCTTTGCTGTGAGTGAATATCAAAGTGCAAGGATGAATTCAGTTTAAATATATGATCAGATTAATGCTAATTCTTTTCACTGATGAAGCAAGAAAAATGAATAAGCAAATTAAATTACTGGAATTTAAAAAAATGTTTTCACTTACAGATTACATAGGTGTTTTAACTCCTTAAAATTTGAGTAGTGTGTTCGTTCAGTAATGACTTGATTGTGGCATGTTTAGCTATATTGAAATACATTTTTAGAATTTTTAGGATGTTGCAAACGGCTATGTGTTATTTAGTAGGGAGGAACTGGCAGAAGACTTGAGCCCTGCTTTTCCAGCTTCCCAGGCTTATGGGTATTCCAGCTTATGAAAAGGAAACTGGGGGGGGGAGGAGCGTTAACCATAGCAAATTTTAACAATTTTTTCACTCATTATTTTCTTTGCATGAGAATTAAATAGGAAAAACATATCTAGGGAAGGAACAGTGAAATTGATGCACGTTTTGGAGATAAGCAGAAGTAAAAAATGGTTTGCCTTTTGAAATTGAAGCCATCTGTTATACTTTTATCTTTGAAAATCATGGACAAATGGCCTACTTGATGACCAAGTATTTATATTCATTACAATTCTTCTGGAACGGATTTTAGCTGAAGATGTAATTTTTTTGGTAAACTAAGTCACAATTCTTTTATCTTCTGTTTTGCTTAGCAGAATGTACAATGTCTTTTCTAGCACGTGACAAAGATCTGTGCTAGTGAAATTTATGGCAAGTATGCTGCAGGTCTGCAAAATTAGTATCAGAGACCTGCAGTATGAGTCAGAGGGAAAAAAAAGTATCCATGAAGTGTATTTTTTTTAATTAAACTATTAAGACTGCATTGAATGCTCTGTACGCAAAGAGTGACATTTGAGAAATTTAGCAATCCACAGGCTGGAGCCCAGCAGTAACAGTCACTTAGAACAGTGGTGAAGGCTGCCACAAAGGAAGCTTTTTGAGACCTGAATCCTGGAGCTGCGTCGCCACCAAGCCTTACGCTGGCAGAAAGTACAGCAGCTGGAAGGATCCTCTGTTTTCTAACAGCTGCCAGTGATTTCCAAAGGCAATAGTCACAGCTGGCAGTCACTCAGTAAGCAGGGACATCCCGAATTTGGCTTCTACTCTGGCAACAGTGAGTTGGCTTTTTGTAGATGCAGTTATAGCCTTTCTATGGCCTTTATAATTTTTGTGTGAGGGATTCAACTAGGCCAATTTTAGACTTCATGTGGAGACAGAATAGGGACCAGATATAATGTAGGGAAGTATGAAGGTTAAAACCAGATTAGTATTGGCATAGATTTTAACAGGATGACTGGTAAGAAGTCTCGTTTCTAGCAGCTCTCTTGCGTGTTTTCCAGACCATTCTTTGCTAGTTTTGAGAGCAGAAACCACTGTACAATGCTGGTAGGAGCTTTAGAGGTGGAAAGGGAAATTTATTATCCATTTACTCAGAAGGCTGATGATGTAAATTTTTCCTTCAGTCTGTCACACTAATGGATTATAACTGTGCTGCTTCCACCTGCCTCCCTGTAATACAAATGCAATGTACCAGAGCGTAAACTATTACGTTTATCATACTTTCTGACTGAGAAAGGTCTTAATCTCTTAAGAAGTGATATGGTAGGAAAGAGTTTACTCAGGGGGCAGGTGGTCATATTCATCGAACACAGGTCATCTGGCAAGCTGGAACTTAATGATTCCTGTTGTCTCTTGTGGATTTTCTTTTCTTCCTCCATCCTTTTTCCTTCCATCCTTTTGTCTGAGACCCCAGAGCCGTAGCGGGGGGGGGGGAGGGTTTAATTTCAGCAAGTGCGTGTTATGGGAATGTTGTCTTGTTTTTAGAATAGATGCCAATTTCATATGCCTCCAAACAGCCTTATTAATTGGAACACAAATCTAAATGGCAAACTGGTAAGCAGTTTTCAAATATAATGTTTTATATCTTCTCAGAAAGAAAAATAGATTATTATCGTGAAAGGAGAGAACTTTTCATTCTGAATTCTGCATCTCTAATTAAATAAATCTTGAAATATAACTTAATCTTGTTAATTTCCACCTGAATTCCCTAAGAATCTGAGTTCGGGTTTAGTGCTTACTGAAGTCCCTGGAAACTTAAAATTGTCTTTGCAATCTCTTGAGCAAATCCATATTTTGTATGTCTTGGAGACCCAACACAGATTTGCATGTTGGTTTAAAGATTCTCATATCCTAAAATTGTTCCTTTGAATTGTAAAAAGTTACTTTGTATCTTGTACAAAGAAGCTGGTAATTGCATTCACTGTAGTTTTTACAGTTGTGCTAAGGCTATGGTGATATTAAATTGGAGAGTCGATCAATTTTTGAAGTAAATGTTATATGCAGTATTTGAGTATATAATCACATACATTAATTATGTTCATAATTTTTGCATGATTTGCCCTGTACAGTTATTTCCCTATGGACTAGTGGCATTTAATGATGGGGCTTCAGGGCAGGACTGATGTTTATTGGTTTTTTGGGTTGGTTTTTTTTTTTTTTTAGAAAACCCACTGCAGTAATATGCTTCAAGAATTCAGATTTAATTAGTTTATTTTTTAATTCCAATTTTAGCACAGATTTCTGCAAAGACTAATATCAACCAATATTTGCTTAGCATGTGGCTCTTCAAACAAAGAGAATGCTCAGGAAGCCTGAAAATCTTAGTCCGAGACTTCTTTTACTGATTATTTGCTTTCAAAATGTTTAGGAGTTGCCTGTATGGATTAAGCAAAATTAGAAAAACTAGGACTCAGAATAAGTATACTGTACTAGCAAAATCTGTACTAAATCAGGACATTTTGTATGAATATTATCAGAATTGACTAGTTAATGGTTAGCCACCATTATTTGTTTTTAGATTATCTTGATTTTTCCTGTGTGGTTCCTTTAAAGCTGTAATTTGGAAGCCAGTGGAGTCATTGACTCACTGATTCCTTCAGTCGAAGAACTATTCTTTAAGTATGGTTTGGGATGCTGTTGACTACCTACAAATATGCTGAGTGGCTTCAAAATCACAAAATGTTAAAGAAACAGGAAAATATTTCGTTTCATTGCATCAGGTGGAGCAGATACAGGCGCCAATCCCCAAGTAAACATTCTTTGACCTCTGTGCCATCAAATGGAAAGACATTCCTCCTCCCTTCTACCCAAGCAGTGGATGCTTTCTTAACTGCAATTATATGTATTGGGGCACATGTCAAAAAAAAAAAAATTCAGGGAATAAATTTTATTCTTTAAGTGACATCTTCATAAACTTCATGCTCTTTGCCCATTATAACATTAAAAACAACATTAAGGCACTGGGCTTCCTTCGTTTAGAATACTGATACATATTGAGATATTTAAAATAATAGCATAAAGAAAAAAGAAAACTATTCCTCTTGATGAGACACATTCTTTTGAGGCACACTAATTTTCAGATCTGTCAGTACTGACACTTGCCACTTGAGGGAGTGATGCATTAGGTGCTATCTGGGCGCTAATGTGAGTCTATTCTCAGCAGTTTTGGATACCGTGGGAGCTCACTCTAAGTGGAATATTCGGACATCACATGAGAATATTTTGCCTACAAAGGAAACTGAAAATTCACTGTATTAAAATGTTTTGGACACTAACCCTTTGGGATGTATTTACCTGTTAATCAAATCACTGCGTGGAACTTGAGAACACCCTGCTTGCCAGATTCATGGAGAGGTGCCTACAGGTTGTGTTCTGGTACAGGTTTTAATTAATGGGGTCGCTCTGGGAGGTACCGCTGCGGAGAGCCGAGGCATATGCTACAGTCAAGCAGCTCTTTGAAATGCTTGTGACACCATCTTTGAATTAGTATGCAGAATGCCTGTTTCTTATGGATTTAGTGTGCCTGGGAGTGGAGGGATTTCAGACTCCTGCTTTAATCCAATCTTGTTTTACTGAATTATTTATTATTTGCAAGTGATGGGAAAGGTTGGTTCATGCTTCTAGAGAATGGCTGTGCGCTGTTTTAGGGCAAAGTGCCTGTTTTTAAATTGAGGGCAGGAATTCAAGATGCCATGCTTGCTTTCTGTGTAACTGGTATAGAAACACTGAGTGAATATGGAAGAATCTTCTTGATATAATTTAAAATAGACCAAAAAGTGGCATACCTTAGTACTAATAATTTGTGCTTGAATTATTGTTTTCATTATTTATTTTGACTTTTAATCAGTAGTTGCTATCTTTGTTATTCTAACAGAAATTT
The DNA here is from genome assembly GCA_008658365.1 of Alca torda. NCBI lineage: Eukaryota > Metazoa > Chordata > Aves > Charadriiformes > Alcidae > Alca > Alca torda. The sequence goes on along the minus strand of CM018087.1, from coordinate 11,091,798 downwards.
GCATAAAATTGAAATAGTCTGTTGCTGTAATCTACTAATCCACTATTAATCTATGTAGTAAATCTGTGTTGGTATATATTAGTCCTTTTGTACATGTGGGTTTGTGTGTGCATTCTTACATTTCTGTAGCTCCTAATATTTATTTTAGAAGTCACGCTGAAGAGGCGTATTAATTATTTACGTATTTGAACAGGGGGTTCTACATAGTACTTCCCTAGGCTGCTATTGTACTGGAACACAATCAGCATAGACAAGATGAAAAAGTTATAAATTCTTGGTGTTTTACTAAGTAAATTAAATAACAATGTGACTAGACAAAATACAGATGCTACTTTTTTTTTTACGTGACCTGGAAACTTTAAGATTTTTCCATTATGACATCCCCAGATAAATTATCCAGCATGTGCAAAAATGACTGTGCTAATTGTTAATGGTTTTCTAACAGGACTTAAACCCAACTTTATTCAGCTGGTGCTTGAATTAACTAGTTTTATAAGGAAGAATACCAAGACAAAACCCTTGTAGGATATCTGAGAGCATCTTGTCTGGGGACACTTTGTACAATCTGGTGAACTCTAAAGGTACAGAACTTAAAGTTCAGAAATATTATTAAAATGTCATTCACCTCAGAGCTGATTAGCAGCATCAAGAGCTGAGAGGATGGGGAATTAAATTGACCAGGGCTATCTATTACTCTGACATCTTTCAGCATTGAAAAAAAGCTTAGAAAGATGACTGGAATAGAATATTTATGCTTTATTCCATGAAAAAAGGCATTTATTTAGTGAGCTTACAAAGCCCAGTATCTGTTCCAAAAGAGTTTTTGGTACATCTATCCTGATTAACTTATCCGTGTAAATAAAGAATAACATACTGCATTCTTTGGAAGCTTGCACTCCTTTTCAGTTGTGAGTGCTTACTATAAAGCGTATGACAATTTCAAAGCAGAGCATGTATGTTATAATTTTGACAAAGTAATGCACTTATGAGTACAGAGAGGGTCAAAGCAATAGCTGAAAATCCATTTTGCTAGTACTTTGCTTAATACCTGACTCATCATCATTTTGTTGGAAGAAAGACTGAACTATCAGTAGCTTTCTAGCCTCTATGAGTTCATGTAGTTGTGTCTTGCAAATATTCACGCCTCTGAATATCCACAGAGTCCTTTTCTAAAACTTAATTTCAAGATCTACTGTAGTCTTTCTCAGAGAAGAGGAGTGAGTGATGGGGAAACCCCAATTACAAGTCTGTGCAAGACCTTTTCCTCTTACCCTGCATTTTTTCAGTGTCCTTAAAACTTTTGTTGAGGAACCTCTTAACAGCTTTTGGAAAGTCAAGTATTCTGTATCAGTGACATTTCCCATAATGACAGGGGTGTCAGCCTTTTCTGGTAATACAGAACTTTTCTATTAGGTATTAACAGTTGTCCTTATTCAACAACTCTTTAAGGAATCCTAGATAATTGATGTTGTAATGAAAGAGAGGGAGCCTGCTGTTTTTTATTAATAACATAATCCTGCAGACTGCTCAATACTTAGCTTCTTTTAGTCTTTAACCAGTTTGAATAATCTCTGTGACCTCCTTTTATCTTTACTGCTGTGGTGAAGTCTCTGTTCATCTGAGACTATTTTATCTAAAGAAAATAAAGCTATTAGTGTGTATTATAAACAAAAGTAGAGGCAGGTTTTCTGTTTGGAGAATATCAATTTGTGTTGCAGTTATAATAATTTGTTATAGAATAATGATCTTACAAAGTACAACATAGTACGTGTATCTTCAAAGTGATTGTAAAAAAAAAATCAGTATGTAATTAGAAAGTGTTCATTACTAACAAAATAGTGTTCTCATGAAACAAATGCAGGGTAGAGCAAAAATTGAGAGTCATGCATCCATAAGTGAATCACGGAATACACCCACTGACTACATTATTTCTTCCACAGAAATGCATATGCTAGACTTCTGCATTTTGCAGGAATATGTACTATGAACAAAAAAGCTAAGTAGCTGTATTACAGTACGGACAGTATTATTTAATCTCAAAAACTTGAATGTGTCTGTGTAATCAAAGTGTGCAAACTCTTCTCTCACAGCAGGTGAGGGCAGAATGGTAGCTTTCAACAATACAACAGTGTTCTTACCATAATAAAAAGGTACTTTAATTTTTTATTAATATTTCTGTTACAGAAATCTACTGTTAGCAAAAAATAGAAATAGCTGATACATACAGGATGTTTGCATTTTGGTATGTGGACTTCATAGTATGAAGCATCTCGTACCATATTGAATACTGTTGAAATACTGGTCTTTATTGAGAAAATGATGTTTTGAATTCCAGGAAATGACCTTGTAAAAATGGAAGTAAGAAAAGGAAATTAGCTTATGTTAGAAACTCTCCGGGAGGGGAAAATGAAGAAAAGAAAGTCAGTGCAAACAAAGGGGATTGGCAGAGGCTGAATCAGAGAAAGGTGGGGATTTTCACAGAGAATGAGGAACGTATGGAGTTTGGGTGAAAGGTGCCTGACAGTTTTTCAGGTCTAGAAATGCCCACTTAATCTTTCCAGGAGCTTAGTAGGCTCTTCCAATTGTACCAGTTCATTAAAAATCTCACTGCAGACCCAAACCCCCTATTTGCACTAACTTTGTCTTGCTACTGTGGTAACCTACTATAGAGAAATCCAGCATACTCTAAAGATAGACCATGTTTCAAGTGTGACTAGACATGAATGTTACAGAATTCTGCAGCCAGCTGCTCAAAAGCCCGCAGCTTTGCGTCTGTCTCTGTTTTAACCCCATTCCCACTGGTTCGTCTGACTAGTCCTCTGAAATGCCATTAAACTGTGTTTCCAAAGAGGCTGCTAGCATTTATGGATTCTCTGTTTTAGCAGGAAATGGTGGTGGTCACCAACAAAAGCAATGAGCCAGAAAGAAAATGGAACTCCCTGTCAGTATGGATGCTTTCAGGCTAATGGGATCAGTGTTGGAGAAGGATCTGTCTTGGAGTATCTGAAGTGCCTGGTAGTACCTCAACCCAGATGGCTCCCAGCAAGATTATCTTTCCCGTGCACCAAATAGTTTCTGGCCACAGAGTATACTTTTACTTTGGGAACGCTCTGCTCTTCCTGCTTGTGCTCAAACCCAGCACCTCCTGCAAACGGTGCAGACACGGTGACACCACCTCAGGCTCCTGAGCACCTGGCGCAGGCTAGACTGGCCTCCTGTTGGTAAGCAAGTGTGCGTGTGTGTGTGCGCGTTCCCCAGGCCGAAACCTAACCCAGCGCTGACATCTCCCGGCCTGTCCCCTCCCGGCTCGGAGCCCGCCCCGCGTAAGGCCGCGGGGGTTTCCCCTCTCGCCCTCGGCCAGGTCTCCGCGGCAGCCGGTGACGCCCGAGTGCGCCGCGCCGCTCCCGTGCGGCCGAGAGCCCCCGCCCCCTCCCCGACGCGCCCTCCCGGCTGCTCTCCCAGCGCGCCTGCGTAGGGCCGCCGCCATTTTGTGAGGAGAAGCGGCGGCGGGGCCTGCGGCCGGTGGGTAGCCGTACGTGAGGCGACAGCGAGGAGGAGGTGGGGGCCGGGCTCCGCCTCGCAGCAGCGGGGCGGGGGCGCGGGCGGGGAGAAAGGGCTCCGCGCCGTCCTGGCCTGCCGCGGGCGGGGGCGCTTCCCAGCGGGGCCGCCGCTGGCGGCGAGACGGGACCGCCCCGAGGAGCCCGTAGGGGAGGGATCGTCTTTTACGCCAGCTTGGCACGCTTCGTGAGCGCAGTTTGCCCCCCCTCACCTGAAAGGCGACCGAGTTTGTGAAGAGGTTTGTTGTGGGAAGGCCTCATTAGGTGCGAAAAATGAAGTGTTGGGATCTGGCGCCTCATCCAAGAGCGAGGGGAGCAGCCGACATCCAGGCACGGCGGGTCTCCGCAGCGGAGCTCACCTCGCCTCGCCGGGGAGGCTCCTGCCGGTGCTGCAGAACCGCTCCGAATTGCCTTGAGTTACGCAGAAAAACAGTCAATCAAACAATCTGTAAATGCAGAGGTAGCGTTGTGTATTTTTAGAAAGCTGATGCAAAAAGAAGTTGGCAGAGACTGGTATGCGCAGTCCGACTAATTCAGAATAAAATTACAGTATTCTGTGTACTTTGTTTACCGATTGTACCGTAGCAAACGATTGGTGAGAACGTCCGATGCTTTCGGAGTCAACTGAAAGTTTCAGAGTATAGAAGTTACAGCTACTTACGGGCACTTAATTCGGCCTCCTTGTATTAAAGCAGAGACTTGGCAAATTGATCACGTAGGTCTTTGCTCTTCCTTTGACACCCCGAACAGAGATGGACTCTAAACAGATCTACAAAGCTTACAGCCGCCTTAAATTTGAGTGGACTTAGAAAAGGACAGCAAAAGTAATGGTCTCGGGTGGATCCTGTACTAAATTTCACATCCTTTACAAAACTGATGATTTTGTTTGGTTGGGTTTTTTTTTTATAGTTCAGAAGAATGCATATTTTGTTTCTATATCACTGACTCTCAAAATGGATAGATTTCCCAACAGATAGTGAAAATAAAAAGTTATTGTGCAACTGCAAATGTCTAATACTGAAAACTAACTGTAGGTGGTTCTCTCTATTGTTCCATGCTTCCACTGCTATTTTCAAGTATTGCTTTACATTGCCTCAACATTAAGACCAAGATCACTTTTAAACAAGGCAGTTTCTAGACCTTTTCAGGGACTGAAAGTTGCTTTCTAGGTTTGCAAATGTATTTCCTAGACTTTTTTGGTTTTTGTGGTAAAGTGTACCTTTCTCAACAGTAGTAGTTTCTAACAACTGTAACAATTTTTTTTTCTAGTGTACTGAAGCATGTTTTTACCAAGATCTGTTAAAGTCAAGAGGACTGCTGATGACGACAGAAGTTGTACAGCTAAGAAAAATAAATTATCTTCTGGAGGATCTTTGCTAGAGGAGACCACCAAGTTCCAAGACTGTAAGTCAGTTAGAACAGAAACATCTGCTTCAGGATGCAATTTGGATGAAGTTCAACAAGAACACACAGAACCTGTAGCTGGAGAGCTTGGTGTTGCTAATATGACTTTGGGAAAGGACAACAAAAATACCGATGAGGACAGCACTTCGGAAGAACCCATAAAATCCTTCAGCAAATCCCAGCGTTGGCCAGAACCTGGAGAACCTGTATGTGTTGTGTGTGGTCGCTACGGAGAGTATATCTGCGATAAAACAGATGAAGATGTTTGTAGCTTGGAATGTAAAGCCAAACACCTTCTACAATCTCAAGAAAAGGAAACAAAGCTAAAATCTGATCAACTCACAAAAGCAGAAACTCACCAGCCTAATACACATTATTTCTACAAAGATCATTCCTTTATTTTAGGCTTGCGAGATGAGCAGGTTGAGAACCTTAAACTGCAGCTAGGTATTGCTGTCCAGGGCCAGCAAGTTCCAAGACCTATTGTAGAGTTTGAACACTGTGGTTTTCCTGAAACTTTAAACCATAATTTAAAGAATTCTGGCTATGAAGTCCCAACTCCCATCCAAATGCAAATGATCCCTGTTGGACTATTAGGGAGGGATATTTTGGCTAGCGCAGACACGGGCTCTGGAAAAACAGCAGCCTTCCTACTCCCTGTTATTATGAAGGTTTTGAAAGAGGTAATGAAACTTTGTGTGTTTTGAGAAAGTGGTTTGCAACTTTGTCTCTTGGATTTTCAGTGTAACTGAGAATGTAATTGCAGTGGTTATTTTATTGATATTCAGTGATTTATTTTACTTTTGATTGGTGGAGCGTTGGTTCTTGGAGGAGAGAGGGTGCTGATTATTTTTGATGACTGAATGTTTTTTCGCTTTTGGCCAGGTGATAAAGCAACTCTGTAAATATTCCCTAGTATACAGTTTCTCCTTGTTAAGAAAGGTAGCTAAATTCTGTGGTAAACTTCCTAAATGACTTAAAATAGAAAATGAAAATAATTCCAGGCACTTTGCAAGTAGTTGTTCCTATATCTTGATATATGAGGTGGCTGAAAGATTTTTTTTTTTTTTTTTTGTCATTTACACAATTTCACAGCATAATTTCTGTTGGAATATGTTCAGTTGACCATCAAGTAACTACAGGAATTCGGGATTATGTAATTTCTGAAATCCTGTAGTTGTACTGTCTCCCCTTTGATACTTTGGGAAAAAGCAATTAATAAAACTTTCGTTTTGTTAAGGACATGAATGTATGATGAGAAGTAATGGTAAACAGTATTCTGTACCTAGTATGTGGTTCAGTATTGCTTTTTTGTTTTAGTGGCTTTATTCAAAAAGAGATGTATAAGAATATATTTGAAAATTCTGGACCTGATTCTAGTTGATATTTTGGACTGTTTAGATGCCTTTATATATATCTATACACATATATAATTTTTTTGAAATGAATAATTTAAAGATTATTTAAGTAACTCTTTTAATCTCTGAAGTACTGTAGCATTAGTTTTAAGAATGGAAGCATTATACTGGAGCATTTAAGAACAGGAGTATTACACTCAGTACTTCCTCTCTCTGATTATCATTAAAGTCTGCAAGACAGTTATATGCTTATAATAACATGCACATAATTGGAGCCTCAATGAATAATACATAATTTCACTAGATGATCTTTCTAATTCTTCATCTTCAGGGTACTTTACAAGTTAATGTATTATGTCAAGAAAGAATTTAATTTTGTTGTTTAAAATAATTTTCATTTTTAATGTAAAAGAGAGATGAGATGTTAAGAGCATAAGGGTAATCTGGGTATGAGATATTTGACAGTTCCTGGCTTCTCCACATCTACGTAGATACCTTTTCTTGTGGTGGTTAAGTTGTTCAGTTGAACACTCTTGCCCAGTTGAAAACAACTCAAAAAGCCCTTCTTGGCACAAGTATTTAATGATGTAGTTCCTTTGATGTAGTGGGAAAGGAACAACCTTCTACTGTTGGTCACTTGTAAATATTCCAGTTGAAGGCCAGAAATAAACAAATACCATCCAGAAAACTATTAAGTGAATTCATGATTGTAGTATCAGCATATGAGAAAGCTTTGTTTATTTGCTGAAGAGGTGATCAGTATTACTGAAATAATGCATCTTGGAGCTAGACCATTATTTTGACTTCCCGGCCCCACCTCCCCCCTGTTTTACTTTGTTCTTTTTACTTTGTTAGTATGTGTTAACTGGAATTAGTTAATTAGTTAATTAACTGTTAATCTGAGAGGAATTACTACCTGTAATTTTATGTTTTCTGGGTTTCAGAAGTATCAGTGGCGTGATTTGGTTGAAGATCCTTATATAAGGAAAAAAAATTTAAGACTGTACCACTTTAATGATTCATCTCTACCTGGCTGACTAATAGTGGGTCAGAGGGGTTGTTGATTTTGCTGTGTAAAATTCCTATCATGGCTTATCTTCTTTGGCTAATACTTAATGTTTTTACTTAGTGGCGTGCTAAGACTTTACTTGAAAATACTCCGTTCCTGTAATATCAAGACTTCAAAAAAAATTTTTTTATGATGTCTAGATTCAACTAGCGTCCTGTGTTTTGAGTTCATGTGGAATTTATTCTGAAATTATGTTACAGATGCAGTGCAATAACTAAAATAGAAAAAACCCAATCTTTACAAATGACTACTAGCTTTCTGGGCCTTTTTTCATGGTCATGAGGCTATTCTAACTATGCCCTTACACATGCATTAATTTTTTGTTTTCAAAAGTTGAGTAATTGAGGGATAGACTTCTTTGGCTTGCATTGTTAAAGGTATAATCCCTTTCTGTCTTCAGATAGAAAGGATATTAGCAGTCTAATTGTATCCACAGTATCTGCACTATATACTTCATAATGTAGTATTGGGAGATAGAGTCTCCCAAAAAGCTTTCTCTCTTAGATAGAAAACTTTTAATCTAAATATTAAAGCAATTCCACGTTCAACAGATTTCTTCCCCTCTTTCTAGACAGAAACTCCATCTGCCCTTATTTTGGCACCAACAAGGGAGTTGGCAATTCAGATAGAGAGACAAGCTAAAGAACTGATGGCTGGTTTACCAAACATGAGAACGGTTCTCCTGGTAGGAGGTTTACCACTGCCACCACAGCTTCACCGGCTCAAGCAAAGTGTTAAGGTAAGGATTACACCGTGGAAAGATCCTGTGGAGAGTTATGTTCTCATGACATTCACAGAAAAGAAAAATGCAACTGTTGACACGTATAGACACGCAAAGATTTGTTTTTCCAAAGTCTGAACTAGTAAAATAATCGTTAGCTCTTGAAAATTTTATAGTAATACTTTTTTTACATTTTGATGTCTGATTAAGCATATAATAGCTTTTTTTGGTTTTGAAAAAGTTTCATGCATGATATTGCCGCTTTCAAAGACTGAAATATACCATGTTATTAGACAAGGAGTTGTAATTTACAGCAAAATTAGTTTGTTTTTAATGCAGATTACATTGCTTGTATTTAGACACTTCCATTAGAGTTCTCAAAGGTATGTTTCCTTTTGAAGCTTCTTAGTAAGTTATCTATTAAAGTTTTAAGCCTTATTTGAACTAAGTAATTTCACTAATTAGTGCCTCTCTCACCCATGTGCTGTAACTTTACGGTTTTTCTAGGACAGTCATCTGTCCTTTCATGGAATTTCTAACTCCTGGGGTTTTTTTATTTGTTTGTTTGTTTTTCTTTCGTTAGGTTATAATAGCAACACCTGGAAGACTACTTGAGATTTTAAAGCAAAGTTCTGTTCAACTGCGTGGCATAAAAATTGTAGTGGTGGATGAAGTAAGTTTTTAGTTATCAGGGCTGTATTGTGGGTGCCTAGTCAAACTGATTAAACATACAGAGTGTTCATTATAAAGATTAAATGTATTTCTTAAGAGAAAAATTCAGTTTTTCACACAATCTGAAATGGGTTTGAACAATGCATGTTCTGTTGGCTATGAAAGACTTAGATACCTGACGGGGTAATACTTATAGACCAATGTGAACCATTTGTTTTTATTTTTCTGACTTAGCTTTTATTGTGACTGAAAATACTCCTGCATTTGGATTACTTGCCAATCATACACATTATGGTGGTTCTGTCGATTCAAATTCAGGAGTCTGCTGTTTATGGAAAAATCTGGTACAAATCCAATATTTTTCACTTAGGTGGATACCATGTTAAAAATGGGTTTCCAGCAGCAAGTGTTGGATATTTTGGAAGACATCTCTCACGATCATCAAACCATACTGGTGTCAGCCACGATTCCAGTGGGCATTGAACATTTAGCAAATCAGCTTCTGCACAATTTTGTAAGAATAACAATTGGAGAAAAGAACCTGCCATGTTCCAACGTTCGCCAAATTATCTTGTGGGTAGAAGAACCATCTAAAAAGAAAAAGCTCTTTGAAATACTAAATGTAAGTGTAATATTTTTCTGATAAGAACAATTTATAAAATTATTCATGTCTCACATCTCTGTCAGGTTGTCATCTTTAATTCTAATCTGCATGTAGTGAAGAGGTGGAGTGAGGTTAAGGATATAACTGCACTAACTAGTTCAGTAGTTCAGCTGTGTAGGAGCTTTAATGGTAATTTCTGGCATTATTCCATCCCCATCACTCACACCTCCTTCTGTGCAGCAGCAAACTAGATTCCTGTGCTGGGATCCAAGTTAAAAATGACAGTTTTGATATTTTTTTTGTGAGTCGCAGTATGGCATCCCAAAGATTTGTACTGGTTATCTGTGAGTGCAGATAGGAGCAGGTCTTTGATCTTAAACTTTCTTTGCTGCTTTATGGCCTGGGAGTGGTTTGTCATTTTAAAAGTCCTTAAAGCAACCAGTGAGAAAGCTAATTTAGTTTGTTCTTCAATTTTTTTTATATGAATAATAATATATATCTTTATGAGTATTTTGCAGGGGAATTTTGGAGTGTTGGCTGAGGTTATCCAAGAAGTAAATAAGAATCTTTAACTGAACCTCAGAACCTAAAGAAATGCAGAATTATTACGTACTATTTAAAGAAACATAAAAGAAAGCTGCTGACTTCTAAAAAATGCATGTATTGATAGAAACTTGGGTTCTGAGTCTACAAATCATTATATGTTTATGAAGTACAGATTAGTATAGTTTCACGTCTGGTATCTTGTTCCTTCTTATCTCAAGCCTAAGAACATTTATACATCTAAAAGCGTTGTTAATTTTAAGAGATAATAAGCAGAATAAATTGAATCCAAGTTGCTGATGATGAGCAGCAAACTGTTGTAATACCTTCTCACATAAACTGTTCAATTTTACAGGATAAGAAACTCTTCAGGCCTCCAGTGTTGGTATTTGTGGACTGTAAGCTAGGAGCAGATCTGTTGAGTGATGCTGTTCATAAAATTACAGGATTGCAATGTACAGCTATGCATTCTGAAAAGTCTCAGGTGGAAAGAACAGACATATTACAGGTTTGTGCCTCCTAAAGTTATGGGGGTTTTGATAGATTTAAAATGGCCGTTTTTTTTTTTTAAAAGTGGCTTAATTTGAGAGAGTTAAGTCATAATTTATTGCTTCTCTGCAGTAAAACCTGGAGTATTGCTGGGGAAGAGGAGAGACAGGTGGGACCAAGCAAAACTGTAGATAATAATGCCATTTTAAATGCAGATAAATACTGGCGACTATTTCCTAGATTATTTGCTTTGAAATAGGAATTTAAATATGTGTTTAACTTTAATTGATGATTTTTTTTTAATTAAAGTTATGGTTTTCAGCGCTCTTTAATTACCTCTGTGAATTGTATTCCTATTTAAATCAAGAATACAAGGGGACCATTCTTCTGCAATCCAACTGGGTGTGTTCTTACACTGTATAACCAACCCTAGCTTATACCTGGAGAGGTTCAAAATATAAATAAGGAAAAAAGAATTAATTTTTGTTTATTCCTCCCTTGCCAGGGATTACTTAAAGAGAAGTATGAAGTTATAGTAAGTACTGGAGTCCTTGGACGAGGGCTTGACCTTGTCAACGTCAAACTGGTAGTAAATTTTGATATGCCTTCAAGTATGGATGAATATGTACATCAGGTAAAGAAATAAATTGCTAAAGCATTATTTGAAAAGTATACTGAAACATGACATCCACCTATGGAAATTTAAATTTAGATGTAAATATAAAGATTATTTTCCTCTTCAGAATATTGTTTTTATAGGAAAGAAAGAAAGGTGCTGAATATCTCTTCCATGAGTCTCTTACATGAATTACTAAAAGTCTAGAACACTGTTCTTGTATCACTGTAGAACAGTGTTCTTATATCAATTATGTTTGCAGTATTATTCTTCCTGTTTTGTACTGTCTTGTGCCATATTGTATCTCTAGAAAGCAGTTTACCATGTTTTTATTAGCTGTGTGAAGAAGGGCCAAATACCCCTCTTTCTGCTGCAGCTCGTCCGCAGTGTGGGATATGCGTGTAATACCATCGGGAAACCAATCGTGAACTTTCTTTTCATTCCTCTTCCTGCTCCAGTATCTCCTCTGATTATTTTTTTTTCCTAAGGATTTCTTGCTTTAAAAAAAAGATGGGATGTAGGTTGCACGTGTGTGTGTATTTATGTATATGTACACGCCCTCCAACCCTAGTTTGGCTAGCAGATCAAGAGAACTCTACTGCTGTGTCCAGTTTTGAAACCATCGTTGCAAGAAAAGCCAACAAACTGGAGAGAATCCAGCCAAAGTCAGGGGGCTGGTGCACGTGACAAGTGAAAAGAGGCAGAGGGAACTGGGCTTGTTTGGTCTGGAGTAGAGATTTAATTGCTGTTTTCTATTTGGTACTGGGAGGTTACAGAGGAGGTAGAGCCAGACTCTTCTGGGAGATGCACAATGAAAGGACGAGAGCCCATGGTCACAACTTGCTGCAGGGTGAATTCTGGCCTGATAACGGGACAGAATTTTCACAGTGAGAGTAGCCAGGCAGCCGAACAGGCTGCCCAGGGAGGTAGTGAGGCCTTTGTGCTTGGAGGCACTCAAAACTCTGTAGGACAAGGCCCTGAGTGAAGTGATACAACTTTGAAGTTAGCCCTGCTCTGAAGCGATGGGAAGGACCTCTGGAAGCCTTCCATTCTCACGAACTCCTAAAGTGTTCTGTGCTACTAACTGCAGTACACCTCTGTAGTTTTTAATTATCTTTCTGCTAAAGTTTCAAGCAAGTAGTAAATAAATAAAAATGGTTTTTCCTCGCATCAGAACTATATCACTATTAACATACTGTCTCTTCCTAAATAGAGAGTCTGTGTAGATTCTTTTCTGATTTGTTCAAGCACTTTGGATAATACTAAGAAAAAATTGTTACTTGCAAGTATAGCAAACATTTTTTTGAAACATTTTGTTTGGACCAGATTTACTATAAGCCTTTGCCCATGGACTGTATCCTGTATCTGACTATCAGTACTGGACTTCTGGTATGTCCCATAAGCCAGTCGTAATTTTAGATGCATTTAAACTAAAGCTGCATATCTGCATATCCTGAATTCAGGAAGTTTATTAAAACTTTGTGCTTAGAGGATGAGATAAAGAGTCTTGGTCTTGTTACTTAGGTTAGTTGCTGTTTTATAACAGAAAATAAACTTCAAGGATATTTGAAGGATTTCCATTTCATATTGATAACTTAAAATGAGTTTTTGCTTTTTCAGGTTGGAAGAGCGGGGAGGTTGGGTCACAGTGGAACTGCAATTACTTTTATCAATAACAACAGCAAGAAGCTCTTCTGGGATGTTGCGAAGAGAGTAAAACCAACGGGCACCATTCTTCCTCCACAGCTGCTTAACTCCCCGTATCTTCATGACCAAAAGAGAAGGGAACAACAGAGACTTAAACAATTACAGAATAGCCTTGTAACAGGAGATAATATTATGGACATTATTAGAAAACATGACAAAAATAATTCTCAGAGGTAATAAAGATATATTTATAGTTATCTTATGTAACTGCAATGAAAGTGTGATTAAAAATAAACAGAAATATGATGCCTTGTATATTGCCTTTTTAAAAAAAGTTTATTTATATACTCAGTTTTTTTATGGAGTCTCATTTTTATCTCCTCTTTATTTTGAAACAGCCTTGTTTTGTGTTTGAATTACAGTAGTGCCTAGTAAAAATACTCTATGTAACCCTTTTTCAAAACCCGTAGTCTTTGGCCTTGCTAGCAACATAAACAGAGAAGATACTTTTTATTTTGTTTTAATATTTCTAAATAATCATTTCAGTCTTCTTCTGAAACACACTCTACCAGTAATTTTTATGTCACTATATTAAGGCAAAGGACACCCCCCTACTGCCCCCCCCCCCCCCCCCCCCCCCCCCACCCAATTAAAAATTAGTGATAGATTAGTTTCTCTGAAAACAAGCCTCGATCTCTTCCTGTTACTTTACATAAAAGCTTTCCTGGGGAGCATTTCCAGGAATCCTCATTATGTTCTCTGAGGGTTTCTTGTCAACATATACCAAGTTTTGTTTGCAAACAGTACTGAAAGTTTAGTTTCTCCTTTTTAACTGGTTCACAGGCAATAAACCCTGCTCAAGCATTTTGCAATAGCAGAAATACTAGTATTACTATAACTTCATTATAGAGAAATAGGATAAACCACATAAATTAAATAAGAAATTTGTGTTCTTATTTGATTAACATTATAGTTAATGATCATAAGTACTTATTTACTACTGATTTAAGCATAATTTGCCATGCTCTGACATCAGATGCTCTTCCATTGTTTTCAGGAAATGAGACCAAAACCATATTAGGGTAGTGTTGTATGACTTAGCATCCAAAGTCTGAGATAGGTCATAATCAAAACTTCCCCCCCTTTTTTTTTCCCTAGTTTCAGGCTTGAGAAATCAGTTTCATCAGACCTTTTTGTGTGCTGTGATGCATCATCCCTTTTTGGCAGATGGAGGTGTCACAGGTCATGTCACGTGTCCCCTGTGCACTCTATGTTTACTCTTTGGCCAAAGGACAGCAATATGATAGACGTTGTTTGGTAGCAAACTAATTTTTAAAAGCTTTCCCCAACTAGAACCAAAAAGAGTAGGTCTTGCCTATAGCAAGACAGACAACATAAGCGTGGCACTGGTGCCAGGTGTTCTTTAACAGATTTATATAGTTATTGATGACAAACTCCTGCTATGAATTCTGATAATCCGAAATACGATATTTATTATGATTTCTACTGTTTTACATGCACTGTTGCTACTACTTTAACATAATCTCACATGGGGAAAACCTCAAGTTTTTAACTCCCCCTCCCCCGTGCTTTGTCTTTTGTCTCCCTCTGCTGGATTTTGTTTTTGCTTTTTCCCATTAACTCAGTTGTACAGTATTTATAAATCTTTTATAAGACGCGTCTATCCTGCCACCTGTCATTTCTAGCGAGATGTGCCGAAGCGGTCCTCGTCGGTCTCCCTCGTCCCGCAATCCCCACGCTTCCCAACGATCCCGCTGTTTCTGACGGGCGAGCCGGCGAGCCCCGCGTTCTGCCTGCAGCTCTGTGCCCCTCGCAGCGGGGCGGCTCCGTTAACGGACCGGCGGCCGAGGGGGGCTGTGGCGGACATTTGAGGTGTCCCCGGCGGCCACGGGCCCCCTGCCCTGCCTTGCCCCGCCCGGGCGGCGGCGCTGGGGCCCGCCCCCCTCTGACGGAGTGCTGGCGGGAGCCAATCCCCGCGGGCCCGGCGCATTCAAACAGGGCAGGGAGTGGGCGCGAGCCGTGTTCTGAGCGGCGCGTGAGGAGGGGTCGCCCTGAGGTGAGGTGAGGGATGGGGGTCCCTCCCCGGCCCGCGGTGGGTGTCCCTGGGGCAGCCCGTGGGATGGCGGGCCGTTGTTTCGGGAGCCGCGGAGCTGGGTGGGCCAGCGCGGGGTGGCGTGCCGCCGAGGCGTTGCTCTGCGGAGTCCCTTCAGGCCCGCTCGGCCGCCGCTGCCGCCTCAGCGGGGCTGAGGGGCGCCTTCGCGGGGCGGTGGTACAACAGGTCCGTGGCTGTGGCGAGGGTCTCGTGAGGGCTCGCCTGAAGAGGGTGGGTTTGCTGAAGCACAATAAAGATACCCGTTTCTCCTATGCTTTCACCTGGCTTTGAACGCTTGCGATTCATCTCTAATTAGTACTTGTAGTCAATTAATAATTATGAACAAGTGTACTTTTAACAAATCTTGAACCTTATTTTGGAATGAAGGGGCTTTCAAAAGGGAGATTAATTTTTTTCTGCAGAAAAGCTTTGTGAATATTTGCAAGGCGCAGCTATAGCACCAGGAGGGGAGAACTTCCCTTTTTATGCTGGTTGTTTTAAAGCTGAACAGAAAAGAGGGAGTTTTCTGAAAATGCTAAAGCAATTAATGGTTTACAACCATATTTATTTACTGACTGCTAGATGGAACCACAAAATGTGTATCTTACAACTCACGTAACGTAAGTAGCTTCCTGTATCAAACTGGATCGAGCAATGAATACACTGTGGTTTGAAATTCTTGAAACTTGCCTTGCAGCTCTTGAGAGGTGAAAATTTAGGGCAGTCACAACGCGTGTAGAAGTGGATGACAGAAATTCTGAGAGTACACCAAGAGCTATAACTTAAAAGTATAGCATTAAAAGAAACTTCTATTGGAGCAATTGTTGAATGGTTGCTTCTACGTCATTGCTCTCACCTTGATTTCCTTTTTTTCCCTTGACCATCTGCTTCTTTTGTTAATAATATATGCAATTTTTGAAGGATCTAAGGCGGGTGGTTTCCTGTTGACTTTTAATAACATAAATTGCAGCTGTTGTATAGTGCATAGTGATGTTGAACCTGTAACAACAACTATGTACAACAACCTGTATAACTATGATGCATATACAATAGTGAAAGCATTCTTTTCTATACAGATTGGATATATATAGCTTTCTAAATATTTACATGTAGAAAGGATGTGGAATGCATTTTACAGATTTTCTTCTGCCCCCTACGCTAGGTATCTTTTTGTTTTGCTATGCATGTAGGCACTATAGTGAAATAAAATAATGTCCAAATGTATTGTAGTAGTCATCTCTATTAACTATCCTATTCTGATACTGGGGTTTATATATCAAAATCCTGGAAAAAAAAATCTGCTTTCTGTGTTCACAGATTTCCTATTCAATGTGAATGATTTCGTTGTTCTATTGGAGTCTGTTAGTCGTGAAACACTATGAGCATAAATAGTTGTCAGTGAACGGAGGCACAATCTTGGATTTCCTTTCCTTTGGGATCATGGTAGATCATTTGGAAGAAACGTCCATGGTGATCTTTGTTGCTAAATAGTTAGATCATTCTTTCTACCAACTGGTGTTTCTTTGTGACGTTTGGTTTACTTTCTGAAAAAAATCATAGAATGCAATAAATGGAATCAAATAGCCTACTATTGGCAGAAGCAGTTGTTCACATATAGAAGAATGACTTTTTTTTTTTAAGTGCTGGAGGTTAAGGGGATACTAATTGTTACTAATGTTTGGGGAAGTATATGCAAAGAGCTCCCCATGCACCAAAACATAATTCCCACTGGACACGGGCATCATAAAAAATTTTTGCTTTATCTCCCCAGATTCCATAAGAAGAAGCAAGTGGAAATAATCTTTTAGTAAAGGTGTTGTACTTATTAAAAACCTAATGTTAGCTTACTGCAAGATAAAATGCCTATTTACACACTTTCTGCGAGAAGTACCTCTGAGGCACAATGTACTACCCCTTTGCAGAAGACTTCTTCACAGAATGCCTTTACCAGGAGCAAAGCACCTGGGCAGCAACTGAAATCCCAGATGTCAGGAGAAAAAAAGGATAGTCTACTTTCCTGTTCTCAGAATAAGACTGAGGAATTAAATAGGACCTATGTGATTTCAGCCTGTAAAAAACTGAGTGACACATCAACTGCATTTAAACCTGAAGGCAGGTTAACACTCCAGAGGAGAATTGGAGCAAGCAAAAAATCAGTGTCTACTAGTGAACAATTGCATACAGACAAAACACAGGGCATGGAAAATATACAATCAGAGAAAAAACTTACTCTGCAGAGGTGTGTGAGGACTGG
Source organism: Alca torda (assembly GCA_008658365.1). Taxonomy (NCBI): domain Eukaryota; kingdom Metazoa; phylum Chordata; class Aves; order Charadriiformes; family Alcidae; genus Alca; species Alca torda. Next base: position 11,074,751 of record CM018087.1, on the reverse strand, counting down.
CTCTGGAGAGAAGAGTAAAATTAATGAGAATACTTTGCCTGGAATAAATAATGACATTGCTGCACAAAGAAATTACAAGATTGCACTTCCACCAAATATTAATAATAGTGATACTCATGATGTTAAACAAAACTTAAAGTTAGCTGAGGGTCAGTCAAGTATGAAGTTGCAGCATAACCTGAACAGCAAGGATTCCTTTGGCTTTGTTGATGGTCTGCCTGAAAATGATACCTGCACGCATTTAAAATACAGGACAAGCGCTGCTGACACAAAATTTCAAAATGAAGTTCCTAAATCAGAACAATTAGTTACCTCGAAATATATTAATAGGATATCAGGAAAACAATTGAATGAGAAAGGCAATATAAATAAACAAGCTGGAAAGCAAAGGATGCAACACTTGATTATAAACCATAACAGTTTGGAAAGACCAAGGACACCAACGAGAAGTTCAACAGAAGGGTTTAAGCTTATACCAAAGAACCGCACTTCTCAGGATCAACTATCCTTGTCTGCTTCAAATAAACAAACACCTCCTCTTCAAATTCTAGCCAAAAAGAAAACTAGCGTCTCCTATTCTCCTTCTGTAAGTAGAAGTTTGAAACCAAAAGAGACCACAGAAACTCTAGCTGAGAGCAATAGCACTGACAAAGATGTTTTCAAAGTGGAAAACAGCAAAGTGATTGTAGCTGTGCGTGTACGGCCTTTCAGTAACAGGTTTGTATCCTGGACTTATTTCTGATGCTAATAGTAGCTTTTATAGTGTATGTTGATTCCTGCTTTGTAATTTTCAAATTGTTTAATCATTGACCCAATAGGGATATAATACCTACTTTGAAATTAGCCAATATTTCATGCAACATCAAGGTAAAGATTTTATTAAGAGGTTGAATTCACTTTATAGGCATTTGGAGCTATTTCTTTACATATTCATTAGCTGAAGTATTTTGAGCTTGACTACTTTGTATGTTCATTGGACTTTTTTTTTTTTTTTTAAGAATGATTGCTGAACTTTTTATTTTCCATAAGGCTATTGATTGAAATGACTAACTTAAAGCATGTAGCTTATGTTTTTTAATTTTTTTTATTCTTTTCCCCCTTCCATTCAGAGAGAAAAATGAAAACTCACTCCCTGTAATCTCCATGAGTGGTTCAGAGACAGCTGTACGAAAACCATCCACAAACCAAGTTTACAGTTTCAGTTATGACTTCTCTTTCTGGTCTTTTGACAAGTGCCATCCTAATTTTGCAAGCCAAGCAATGATTTATAAAACTTTGGCAGTGCCGCTCCTAGAAAGAGCTTTTGAGGGATATAATGCTTGTCTTTTTGCTTATGGACAGACTGGTTCTGGAAAATCATACACGTAAGTTCCTAATAGTAATTGTTAAAATTCTGTAGGAGCCAATTTTTATGCAATGTAGTCTTGAAAACAGATTATATGGAAAAGATTTTGTAGCTATTGAATTGTGTTAAAATGTTTTTGCATATTTAAAAACAAATTAAACAAATATAACTAAAACAATATTTATAATAATTGAGACACAGTTAGCTGTAGAATATTTTTGTGTATTTCACACTGTTAAAATGTTTTGCATATTTAAAAACAAATTAAACAAATATAACTAAAACAATATTTATAATAATTGAGACACAGTTAGCTGTAGAATATTTTTGTGTATTTCACACTGACCTCTTTCTACATCTAGTGAAGAAAATAAAAGCCTTTTCGACACATTTTAGTGAAGAAAAACCTTTATTAATGCTGAGAGCTTCTCAGACTCTCCCAGTGCTGTTGTTCACCGCTGTCCGCTATTTTGTGCGTGAAGTGACATGTTCTAAAGTATATTACTCTTTTTTGGATGAGACCTTTAAGAGACCTTCCTAATTCTTGTCCTGACTGTTTCAGAACTTAATAAATAAAAAAAATCCAGATGTTTGTGGCACTGCTTATTGGAAATCTAATCTTTACCCAAAATAATCCCAGACGAATAATAGTTTGAGGTTTTATAGCCAATGTTATGTACCTTGTGTATATTTTTCAATAGAATGCCTAGTGAACTGTTTTGTTTCCAACCATGCATCTATTAAAATTAGTTCTATAAGCTTTATAATTCTCATGAAGTACTACAGACTTTTAAATATGTAATTGAGAATCAGAAATGTTTCTATTCACTTTATCGTAGATATAGAACTTATAGAGAGGTAGGATTTTCTTTTTAAGTGGGAACTCTTATTTTTACTTGTAGCGTTTATTTACCTTGGCCTAAAAGAAAGGTATGCTCAATATTGCAGTTGTTATCCTATTTGGCGTATTTTTTTCTTTTCCTCCACTTTCAGGTAAATAATTACTTGCCTTCACCCCTTTGTTTTTTCAGCAAGGCTGAAATTAGCATCAGCAATAACTGTCTTGTCAGGTCTACAAAACAAACTTCTGCTGACAACTATGTTGTGCTGCTGTGTGTGTCTCTAGACTGTAGCTGAATTAGTCCAGTACACTGGTGTTCTGCAGTGGCAGAACTAGACAGGAAGAAACTATGCCAAAGGTGGAGAAGGGCTTAGGTTACTGCACTGGCAGGGTGCAGAGAATATAAAATGCATGCAGGTTAGGATATCAAATGTCTATAGGTTTGCTGTTTATAGTACAACTTACTCTTCAGTTGCTGTAGGGTTTTGACTTCGGTTTTCAACCCACTTCTCAACGGATGAACTGGACATCTGGATATCACCTTGTCCAACTCCCTGCTCAAACAAGAAACAACTTAGATCAGGTTTATTTCTATTGCTTATTACGTCTGCAATTGGAAACAGATGGCATTTCAACTTTAGAGCTATACAATTAATATTAAAACTAGCCATAGAGGGTTACAAAACTGAACTAGCAGGCTTTTTGTAACTACAGGATGATGGGATTTGATGAAGACCGAGGAATAATTCCAAGACTTTGTGAAGATCTCTTCACTCAAATAGCACAAATGGACAAGCACCAGGTAGTATGCTTATGCTATTGACCTTACGTTGAATTACAGGGAATCTGATGCGTTTCATTATTTTGATACCTGTTTCATTCTTTCATTTCATACCTTAGTGCTGATCCATTTATTAATGTCTGTATTCTTTTACTAATTCAAATCTTATTTCTCATAGTAGCTCTGATTAACAGGGTTCCCTAAATAGTCAAAATCAACGTTGTTTGGCTTCCTTAATGATGATAATGTAAAAAAGAAATATGAGCATGATATTCTTGATGTGTCACTAGACTAGGATTCTTTCCTCAATACAGCATGTCTTACAAAGATAAGATTTATGTAAGGAATGGTAAAAAGACATGCTAGTGGGTTCCATGCTTTCAGTGGAGACATAAAATAGAACACAAAAACATGAATTTATCTTTAAACACTTTCACATATCAAAGCAAAATATTTTAATGGTATTCTAATTCTAGTATTCTAGCTCAGAATTCTTGCTGAAATAAAAAAAAAAAATCAACTACCCCCACCTGGATTTTTTTTTAAACTTTAAAGTTTTTTTTGTAAATAATGTTTTGTTTTCTTCTCTGTTTTAAAACTAGATCTTTTTTGTACTATATGAAAGAGTGGTCTTCTGAGAGGGGGTGGGAATGTTTCATCTGATCACAATGTATTTTGATTTGACTTCCTAAACCTATGGTATGTGGGATTTAAAAATAACAAGGTAGTAATCCTTTCCAGAGTGTTTTAATCATAGAATACCAGGTTGGAAGGGACCTCAAGGATCATCTGGTCCAATCTTTCTCAGCAAAAGCACAGTCTAGACAAGATGGCTCAGCACATGTCCAGCTGAATCTTAAAAGTGCCCAATGCAGGGGAATCCACCACTTCCCTGGGGAGATTATTCCAGTGGTTGATTGTTCTCACTGTGGTGGATGTATATACATATTTTTTTTTTTTCTCACTGTGGTGGATGTATACACATATTTTTTTTTTCTTAAGCTTGATAGCTATCATCTGGGAATGGCTGTGGATAGAATTCCAATAAATTGTGTTCTTGGCAATAGCAGATTCCTAGTTTAGAAAATAATTTCTCTTGGACAGTCCCTTCAGTACAAATGCTTGTAACATTGAATAGCAGGATCTGGTAATCTAGGTTAATTTTTGAAACAAAGAACGATGAAAATGTTTTGTGGACTATATTAATAACTTTTTCATTGTTAATTTTATCAGATTTTGTATCATCTTGAAATGAGCTTTTTTGAAGTATACAATGAGAAAATTCATGATTTGCTTGTCTTTAAAGCTGAAAGCGGACAGAAGAAACAACCAGTAAGTTGCTCACAGAAACAAGTCTGTGCATCATCTCAAAGTAATGGCATTTATTCTGTAAACAAAAATGTAGAAATGACAAGTGATCCTTGTTTTGTTATCTAAGTATCTTAGATTGTTGTGAATAATGGGATTCCAGTAAAAAAAGAATCTTACTGTGTGACTTCAAGCAAATTGGTTGGCACCTCAGAAATGCTAAGCAAAAAAAAAAAAAATCTTGCTTAAATTGAAACAAAACTATTCAGTAGAATATCTCAAAATTGTTGTTAACATCTCTCCTTATCTGCAAAATGAAGATGATCTTATCAGCCTTTATAAAAAGTCTCTTAAAATATTATTTACCTAAATCTCCAGATTATATTAAGACTCTTCTGTGCAATATAATTTCAGTTATAATCTTGAAATTTAAATGGAATTCTAAAATGGAAGGATGACAAAGTCAGGAAGCTTCCAATTGTGTTTGGCGGGGGTGGAGAGAAGGGGCGGGGGGGAAAAAAAGTATTTGCCTAATTGTATTTGATCCATCAGTCTCCTGAATTCTCAGCACTACTGAACTGCCCATTCACTTTCTGAAAATATCTGTGTATTGTTTATCTACTGGCATGCCTGTTTGCCACTGACTCTACGTATCTAACTGCAGTCGATAGTCTACTATTGTACATACTTTGTACATTTGCAAAGGGAAATTTTTTTCCCACTTCATTTCCTCTGTGTATTTTCATTGCCCAGCTACAGAAAACTACCATCATATAAGAGCTTGACACCAAGATGGAGAGTGTCTTTCAGTCTCTGCCCTGGATAATTTACTGCTTAGAGCCAGGGGGCTGTCAGGAAGTTTCTTTTTTTCCTATTGGTTGCTTCCCAAGAAGCTGGAGGAGGGAAAAGGAAAAAAAATAATCGGTGACCTGATTAACTAGTTAAGGATCACTAGTTAAACTAGTTTAGCTAGTTTTTAATGCTTGTGTGTTGGAATTTGTAGAACCATAAATTAAAGACATTTGTGTTAAGTAGGAGACGTAGGGAGGAATTTATCATGTTTGATTTATTAAAAAAAGTACTTTCTGTACTTTGACATATGAACACTATACTGGTCACTTGTGTGTAAACTATGGGTATTTGTTTACAATAAAGAAGATATACTACATTCAACTGGCTGTTGAATTATGTAGACTAGTTATAGGGAAATAAAGACTATACTGTCTTGTTTGTAGTAGGAGTGCTTTCATCTGAGTTTTGTCAGTGATTTTGAGCTTAGCTATTTAACTTGAAAACCTAGGAGATTTATGTATCAGAAAAGATTTTTTTTTTTTTTTTCTTATGTAAATATCTTGTATAAGATACATGTTCTTGCAGCTAGCTCTGTGAGCAATAGCCTGGTGTAGTCTGCTGTGATTTCTCAGGCAGCTGGAAAAATTTAGTTGTTGGTATTTTCCTGAAAATATTGTTCTAGATTATTTGTGCTGAGTTTTGTTGATGATAAATGTCATACTAGGGATGTAGATAGACTTTCTCTTAATTTTAAGATATTCCTGAATGGGAGGTCTAACAAATGCACTCCTAATAATTTTTCTTTTAAAACTATTCTTACCAGCTTCGTGTAAGAGAACATCCAGTGTTAGGACCATATGTGGAAGGCCTGACAGTGTAAGTCTTAACTGTTCTCGTTTTAATAGATGTATGGTGTAATCCTGAAAGCTTGTGTACTCACCAGTAAATTAGGCAAAATCTTAGTATCATGTAGCTTTACAAAAATGAGTACTCATGTCTAGCTCAACTTGACATATTTCCTTTAGCGTATTGCTTTAGTGAAATAAGTGTGTGTCAGTCTCAAGACGAATGGAGCTTTCATGGTATATTTGTATTGTGTCTGTATCTGGGGAAATGTGTCAGAACTCAGGTAGCAGGGAAAACTGTAGAAAGAAAACAGCCTGAACCCAAACTTTTCTTTTTCCTCCACCTTAGGAATGTTGTCCGTTCTTACTCTGATATCCAGGTAAGAGTTATTTGGTTACCAAAAGGGAATACAAATATTTCTACTTGCTCCTTCCTTCACTGCTGAAAGCTAAATTCCATGAATGGGAAGAAAATGCTTTACTAACTGCCCAGTAGTCTATGATATTTCAGCTGATTAAAAGGATAATGAAGACTAGTCCTGTATAATGGAGCTAAGTAGATGCATACAGGCAAGTGTCACTCTCTTCACCTGGTTATCTCTTAAACTTAAGTTTTAATTACTCCCTTACAGAGTCATCATTTATTTTAAGAACTTTATTTGCAAACATTTCAATCTTCAGGTTTTAGTTTAATCCTGACTTTAATTTCTTACAGAGTTGGCTTGAACTAGGAAATAAGCAGAGAGCAACTGCTGCTACAGTAATGAATGACAAGAGCTCTAGATCTCATTCTGTCTTCACCCTTGTCATGACGCAAACCAAGGTATTGCTAGGTATTTTTTATCTGTTCAAATCAGGTAGTAAAAAGTTGTTTTGTGTGCTGCCTAGAAAATTGTTGTGAGAATATACCTGAAGATTAATAAAGCACAGGTCATTTTAATATGGCGCAGCAAAACTTCTTTTATTTTACACGCTTTGAGTAGATTCTGATGTGTCTGTGCTACATATATTTATAGCAGCAATATAAATATGTTGAGACTGGCAGATCTAGGAGCAGTTCCAAGCCTTTGAGTGTGAGTTTTGAGATGTAACTGGAATCCAAATTAAGGACAGACCTAATTTCACATTGCTTCCAACACATCTTAGCTTCTAAGAAGGTTAGGCTATGCAAGGTGGATAGCTGTGCTGAGTTCTGCAGGTGATGAGCTGGGACAATGGTAGGAGATGGAGTTTCTGCTCAGTTTCAACACAGTTCACTGAGTAAATGTTTTGTTGCTTCAGGATACCTTTCACCCAGTTGTCTCGAGGATATAGGTACTACAACTCCTCATCTAATTTACAGATATGTAAGAGACAAAACCTGACTTAATGAGATGAGCCTGAAAACAAGTGAAATAAGTAGAGCTCCTCAGAAGTCTACAGTCAATTTTCTCCATTCACAACTCACTGGTTTGGGGTTTTTTTGGTTGGTTTAATTTTTTGTCCCAATTTTCTAATCTCATTCCTTCTTCCCCTCACCATTCTCACCACTACATTATTTCTTTTATCTATCAGAACTAGTCCTGGGACTTTTCCACTGACTATTTAGCTGATCTTCATTGGTCAAAGTCAGTAACAGCTTACTGGTTTCCATGGGTATTGGATAGCCACAATAGTCAGACTTCAGACCCAAACCCATAGTTTGCTAATCTGTTGTTTGTGCAGTTTATGCTTATACAGTTATTCAACTGCAATCAGTTGATACTATGGTTAAAAGTCTGAACTTAGTCCTCTCCAAGGGATGTGTATGAAGGTATTCTGTCAAAAAGTAAATGGAAGTGTCAATTTTTTTTATGTATTTAAAGCGTGCAGCTTGTTAGACTTCTTGTCCTCAGACTTCTTATTTTTGTTTGAATGCAAACATCTCCCTCTTTTCTAGGTAGAATTTGCGGATGAAGAAAAATGTGACCATAGGCTTACCAGTCACATAAATCTAATTGATCTAGCTGGCAGTGAATGCTGCTCAACAGCTCAGACCACTGGAGAAAGGCTGAAGGTAAACCAAAATTGGAAATCTGAAAAAGGACAGACTCCAAAGAATACCTCTAAACTCCAAAGCATCCTCACCTACCAGGACTCTTGGGCAGGAGCTATAATTATAAAAGGATATGTAGCCCTTATTCTTATAAGTATTGCACAGCATTTTGGTAGTGGGGGTGGATGGCCCTAAAAAGCTGTTTTGACTGTGCAATATGCAGGTCAGGTCTTGCTTAGGACAGCAGTCCCCATGCTATGGGTGCCCCATAATCCTTTAGAAGGAATGAGAAAAACTGTTCGTATGACTTCCCATATCATGAATTGGATATCGCATGGAGTTGGGGCTTGCCCTTTTTTGGGGGGATTTCAGTAAACGGAGTTTCTAATAAGAGACTTTCTTTCAAGCTGCCTTCAGAAGTTTGGTTCTTAAAACTGCTTATTTTAAAGCCAGGGTTTCTCTTCTTTCCAAATTAAGATCTTCTAAGATCTTGCATCTGTTTTTTAATCAGTGGTGACATTTAATATGGTAAAGCTGTACCATACATTGAAATAAGCACAATTAAATCAACAGTACAGTCAAAAACATTGCATAAGAAAATAAAACTGTATTATAATTATTTTTATTTTCACTTTGTGTAGGAGGGTGTGAGTATCAATAAATCACTGCTAACCCTTGGAAAGGTTATTTCTGCGCTCTCTAAACAATCTCAAAATGGAAATAAAGCTTTCATTCCTTACCGGGAATCCGTCCTTACTTGGTATGTACGCTTCAGAATTTTTGATATAGAAGTGAAGGCTTTCTCAGATTGTGGATTCCTCTTCTATTCACGAGGCATTGCTTCCCCTCCCTCCCCCTCTCTCTCTCAAATTATCTATGGAGGGAAGAAATTAGCCTGTTGCATCAGGCTAAGGTAAAGAATAAACAGGACCTTGGTTTTTATTTTAAGTAGCTAACAATTGCTCTCAAATAAGTAGCAAGACCCTAGGTACTTTATATTTAATCAGTTCAGATTGGGAAGTTTAATTTTTATGCCAATGTGGGAGCTGGGGATTGACTTCTACTCTCCTGTCAAATGAAGGTTGTTAAAGGAAAGTCTTGGTGGAAATTCACAAACTGCTATGATTGCCACAGTAAGTCCAGCTGCCAGCAGTACAGAAGAAACGCTCAGCACTCTTCGCTATGCAAAACAAGCTTGTTCAATTTTCAACATTGCTAAAGTAAATGAAGATGTGAATGCCAAGCTAATCAGAGGTGAGGCTGACGTCTGCTGTCTTTTGAGGATTTTTCATTTGTGTGTGTGTTTAACTTACTGCTCCATAAGAGTTGTTACTACTAATAATCTATTGTGTTGACTGACTGCTTGTCAAATAGGCTAATACAACCTAGGGTATTTTCCTTTTAATGTTATTCTTTGTGAGTTGTTTTTGGTTTTGGTTTTTTTTTTTTTTTCCAAAGTGCAGATGATATCTTAGGCTATACTTGAGAACCTGGAATGGGGAAAGGTGTTTAATTTTTAATTTAATAACAGGATGAATTTTCTAGTTTTGTACTGAAATGTCTAAACCCTATTTTATCTTAATTTTTTGTGTGTACTGTGTGTCTGGTTTGTCTAATGTAGAATTGAAAGCTGAAATTGAAAAACTGAAGGCAGCTCAGAAAAGTGCTCTGAACACTGATCCTGAGAAATATAGACGTTATTTGCAGGAAATAACATCTCTGAGGGTAAAACTGTACCAGCAAGAGAGGGACATGACAGAAATGCAAAGGTTGGGCAGTTATTAATGTCTTCCTTTAAAATAGAAATGGTAAAATTCATATGCTGTAATTTTTCTCCTAATGTGTTGTATTATTTTCCCCTTGACATATTAAGGGCCTGGAAAGAGAAATTTGCACAAGCAGAAAAAAGGAAACTAGAAGATATAAAAGAATTGCAGGTACATCTTCTTTCTTCACTTCACTTTCTATAGGAGATAGTACAAAAATTATAACATCAACAAGCCTTGCATAAGAATTAGAATAGTTGTAATATTTGGTTTCCTTAATATTATTCTTTTAACAGACTACTGTGACTTCTTAGAAATAAATAATATAGGCATTTCAATGCACAAAGTAAATTGTTTTTTATGCAGAGGTCTCTTTTTATCTAGAAAGCAGGAATTGCATTCAAAATGGACAATCGTTTACCAAACCTTGTCAATCTCAATGAAGATCCTCAGCTTTCTGAGGTGCTATTGTATATGATCAAAGAAGGAGAAACTACAGTTGGAAGGTGTACACCAAATTCAAAACATGATATCCAGCTTTCTGGAGTGCTAATTGCTGATGATCATTGGTATGTAGTGTTATTTTTTATACTTGAACTGAATGAAGGAAATATTTCTTCTCAGCCTTCTCTTTCTTCTGGAGTCACTCTTCCTTCTGGCAGTAACAAAATATGTTTTCTAATGAGGAAAATACTATTTAGGGATAACTTTTGTACTGTTCAAGGTTTAAGGTAACTTCCTTCTGTTCCCTCTAGAAATCTGTTAACCAAGACAGTTAAGTTTCTTTGTTCATTTCATTCATGTAGCAAGCTTTTCTGTTCGTGCAGAAATGCTGGAGAAAGACCTGATCAAATGATGCTGTGTGATAACTCTATTACATAAAGTTCAATGGAAAAGTGAAATGCCATGACAGTTCTTGCTTAAAACTAGGGAGTACCTTGGCCATATTGAAAAAATATGGTTTAAAGTACATTCCATGCTATTGATCCTAGATAAAATCCTGGAAGAAACTTAACTAATCAATTACTAAAAACATGAAAGACGTGGGTATGCTGGGAAATTAAACATTATCAAAGAAATGCTCAGATGACAGGGTATTGTAGTAATTTTTTAGCAATGGATTCTTCTTGGATTTAAATACTGATTCTCTTCCAAAATATAAGTTGTCACTCGTTCATTATGTATGTTGTAACTAAATAGTATGAAGACAATCCATATCTGGAAAAACAATAACAGGACGCTATCTAAAGCATGAATTTTAGTCTATTAAGAAACATTATTTGCAATTAACATGAGCTGCTGATATCGCAAATATTTTTTTGTTTTCAGTGTTATAAAAAATACTGTTGGCAAAGTGAGCATTATTCCATTGACAGATGCAAAGACATATGTAAATGGGAAATGCATTTTAGACCCAACAGTTCTGCATCATGTAAGTAACTGATTGGTAAGAGTAATATGTGCATGTGTGGATTTCTTAACTTTGTTAATATTACAACTTCAGACTGCAGGTTTTTTTAGAAGGCTCTGAAACTGTAAATATTTGCTCTTCCTCTTTGATTTCCAGCCCTACCTTTTATGTTTTAAGCACTGTAAAGTTGCTTATAAACCTAAAAGTTATAGAACAAACTGTTTTTTTTCCACCCCATTTCCCAATAGGGTGATAGAGTGATCCTTGGGGGAGACCATTATTTCAGGTTTAATCATCCAGTAGAAGTTCAGGAAGTTAAAAGACCATGTTGTGGGACTATGGTTTTGCATGATGGTCCAAAAGATTTTGAGTTTGCAAAGAATGAGCTGCTTATTGCACAGAGAACACAGTAAGTATTGTGTCATCTTGTTCTAATAATAAACTCAGTTGTTAACGCAACCATGCAGTAAGTTTAAGAAATAAGAAACTTAAGATTATTGATTATTTCACAATAAGGGAAAGTTGGAAAATAGCAAGGCTCTTGTTAACTCCATTTATAATGTAAATGTAAACCCCGGACTTAGCTGAAATGGATGTATAATCATAAGAGGTGATCACCACAATCTAGTCCAGCTCTCAAGAATGTAGACCACTATTGAAGAAACTGAGCTCCAGGGGTCCTCAAAGTAGTGTATCTCTTCTGTTACACTTCTCTCCAAGAACATAGTGAGTCTGAAATTGACTTTTGATGTTTTAGAGAGATTTAAAGCCTGAAAAACAAATGCCTTGGGGAAAATGAGAAGAACCCAAAGTTACAACCTTGGAAAGTAAAGTGTTACTTGTACTTACTTAATTCCTGGCACTTATTAAACTGCAAGACTCATTGACTTAAAATTTACTTTTCTGCATCTTAATGTGATTTAGTGAGTTTCTATTACAGTTCTTAATTTTGTGAAAGCTGCATAATTAAATAAATATGGAAATCAAGTAGATTTTCAAATCCTGGAATGTCTTCCATCTTTACCAGTGTCTAGGTAAAGTATAAAAGTTGTTTGTAAAATAACAAAATAAACACTTGTATTTTTACTGTTATAATTGAAGGGTCCTGTCATGATAGAAGGAAAGATTTATAATCTCCATGCAGCCTGTAAGAGATTAAAACCAGCATTCTAAATATATGATACTTCCATTTGTAGGCTTGAATCGGAAATTGAAGAGGCACGACTCAAAGCCAAGGAAGAAATGATGCAAAGTGTCCAAATTGCAAAAGAGATGGTTCAGCAAGAACTGACCTCACAAAAAGAAGCTTATGAAAGCAAAATAAAATCACTGGAAGCAGAGGTGGTGAGTTGCCATTGCATCATTACATCAAACATAGCAATAAAAATAAGACAGAAGCTGTAATATGGGGTTTCTCTTTGTTGTTTTTTCTTTTTGTTTGAGGTGGTTTTTTTGGTCTTGTATATTGTAACAGTGTCTTAGGGAACGCTAATCCTCATTGTTTTTCTTTAAAAAAAATTAATTAGCCTTACTAACACAAGAAGTTATGAAGTAGGTATCACCTTCAGAATTTCAGAATTATTCTAGGGATTTTGGTTTATAGAATTAGCCAAGAAGTAAAATGTTAATCCAGTGTGAATTTGATGAGGGCATACCTTGTACACGAAGAAAAATCCCTACAAAATCTACCTTATTCTATGAGGTGTTTTAGTTAATATGACTCTTTTTTTTTCTTCCAAGCTTGCATGCTGCTTTGTTAGTCTTTTAAGTATTTTTACAATATATGTAAGTCTGCATGGAATAGTACGTAACAGTAGAACAATAATAATGGTGGAGTATCTTATTTCTTAAATGGGCTATAGAAGACATAATGTGAGGTTTGTGACCTGGGATATAGCCTTTCATTGCTGACACTGGGCTGAGTAGTCCAAAGGCGCTGCATGTTTTAAATATATTAAAGTGAAAATAAATCCTAATGTCTGCCTAAGGGATGGATCAGAAATGCTGTAGAAGCTGTACACTGCCTCTCATCTGTCCTTTTTAATATTAGAGAGAAGAATCCCGTAAGAAACAAATCCAAGAACTGAACAACCAAAAAGCTGCAACTAAAATACAGGAGCTAGAGAAGGCAAAGCAGAATCTTGAGCTAGAACTACGCTTCAATAAGAAGCGTTTAGAAATGGAGGCCTTAGCTACCAAGCAGGTAACTTAACAGTTTATCGCCTAAGCCTTTTTTTGTTTGTTTTGTGGGTATTTGTGTTTGGTGTTTGTTTAAATCATTGTGAGTGATTTCTGAAGTTTTTTCTTCTGTTTGATCTTATCAAAAAGATTAAAAAAAGTGTGTTGTTCACACTCTGAATATAAATTTGGGAATAAACTAATGCTGATCTTATTTCCTATGTAATGTGGACTGTTCCGTTTATGTACCAAACTTTAGCAATCATTGCCTGTGCCAAAAGTTATGACTCTGAGCACTAATGTAAGTAATGCCTGGGTTTTCACTGGTGTTCATATATATCTGACTGCTGCAATAAATATGACATAATTTCCTTTGAAGTTATTTCTTTTTAATTCAAGGATTTTAAGCATGTCAATATCTAAGCAAAACCAGCAAACTGTCAAGAGTTTGAGGGGTTTCATATTGCTATGGCAGATGTCCAATATAAATTTCATTCTGTTCTGAGAGTCCATAATGACAGCAACTAAAAACTTGCTTAAATAAACAGCACTAAGAGTTTTTAATTTTTTTTTTTTTCCTTCCTCCAGGCTCTAGAAGATCATACTATTCGTCATGCAAAAATACTTGAAGCTCTGGAAGCTGAGAAACAGAAGATTGCTGAAGAAATACATAAACTTCAGAAGAATCGTGGAAGTGGGAATAAAACTATGACTAGTATGTATATACATAATGTTGCAAGGGCAATGCTGATGTCTTTTTTGTTTGGTGGGCTTGTATTTAGAGGATATGGATCCAGAAGCTTTTCCTCTTCCTCTAACACTTCTCTAATGATCCTGAACTATAAGAGCCTTTTGGCTGCTGTGATCCTTTCCGTTCATAAACCTTATATATCAGAGATAAAAGCTCTGTTTTAATCGTGCTTAGGGTAGTTATCTGGATATACATGTAGCCTGTATTTACCCCGATTTCTTAGAAGTTCTTCCCCCATCCAGTTGAACTGGTGAGGTGTTAATTCATTGAGGAAACTGGAATAACAGAATTGGTTCTGTTTAGTTTCCTATCTCATAGTAGTCTAATATACAGTGTGTGGTGTTATGCATCTATTTCTGAAATACCCTTCACCTGACCTTTTATAACAGGCTATCTTGGCTGCAAGGGTAACTTTTTCCTGATGTAATGGGAATTCACAGAACTATTGTTGGCTAAATTCCATTCATGGTTTTTTGGTTGTGGTTTCTTTTTTTTTTAACCCTGAAGTTGTTGCATCACACTGTTTGATCCACTTAATCATTATGTGCTATATTCTTTATTAGTTCCACTTAACTGGCATTCTCTGAAGCTATCTGTGATGATCAAAGAGGCCAACACCATTAGTAATGAATTGGGGAAAAACACTGTTTTCTACAGGTGAGTATCTAAGTTAGTTAATTATAAATAAGGTGATATATATATATATAATGTGTGTGTGTGTGTATATATATATAAATTGGGAGGTGGATTCTGAATGTGCAGTGAGCTCTTTGTTCTTCTTTTCACAGTTTTATTAAATGGAATATGACATCGCTTTTCCAAACTAGCTTTAGTTAAGTGTGTAGTTTATCCCTGTTAGTTTGAAATGTGACTTTCAAACTTGAATTTTAGTTCAAGTCTTTGAAGGTATGTCTACAGACAATTAATTTTGGAATAAGTGTGCTTTGGAGGTAAATATTCTGATGTCCATCCTGCGTTGGTTCACATGTGTTTTAGGACCACTTCAACACTAACTGCATTCCTTTTGGACAAAACTAAACCAAGGAATATGTGCCAGCCACCAGGAGGTGCTCAATTCACAGGACGACACAGTAGTTCAAAGTAAAAACCTCAGAACATGCAAATAGTGGACATTGAGTGCTTGGGACCAGTTGTTTCACTACACAGATCTCTTGCTATGTCAGTCTCTTGCTAGTCATAGGTGAAGAGTATTCAGACCCTGTGTATTGGTCAGGTGGTGTTAGTGTGAACAGAGGTATATTAGTGCAAAGGAAACTGTATTGTTTCAAAAAAATGCTACAGTAAATGTAATAAGCTAGGACTTTCTAATAGGTCGATGTATTACTGTGTTTTTCAGATGTTGCCTTTTCACGTCCTTCAACAAGAACCCTGCCAGTAGAATTCTGTAGCATGTATTTGGGCCTGAGTTTCTTAAGAGCCAGGAATTTGTATGCTAGTATCTACTTCTACCTCTGAATGCAGGGATTCCTTTCTTCCTTTACAAAAAAATAATTTCAGTGGCTACACTAATGTATGTTTTGAGGTACATGATGTCTCAAGCAATTTCTGTGTTTGTAATCAAATTTTTATTCTCTGTGTAATCCTATCTACAAGCACCTTGTTTATTTTTGCAATATGAATAACGTGTTTTGTCTCTTCTTTTTTTTTTTTAAACTGTCTCAAATTCTTAGGCACGACAAAAATGATGATAAAACAGGAACAGTGTCTTCTGTCCAGGTGCAGGTTCGTAACATCAAACTGGGAATAGCAACTTACTGGAGCCTGGAGAAATTTGAATGCAAACTAGCAGCAATGAAAGAACTCTATGAGGTCAGTAACAACTGAAGAAAAACCACTAATAATCAGTAATATTTAGTCAAAGATAATATTTTGATAATCATACAGGAAGAAAATATTTGGATTTTTTTGTTCATGTCATCTTAAACACCAAGACACACAATTGTTTTTTATTAAACACATGTATGCACGCTTGTCCATCACACACAAAGAGGACACTAGAAATCAATGACTTTATTCAGATCATTTTGTGTACAGCGAGTGAAGTAGTAAAACAAGGACTGCTTTGTGGTTCTTCTGGCTGTTTAATTGTTTATCTGTTCTAGAAGAAAACTTGACCTTTTAACGCTATCACTTGAATTTTCATTACTATGTTCTATCTATTTTCCTTTGATTTCCCTTCTGGTAAGTTAATTTGCTACTGGTTGCTTTTGTCTGTATGCTTTAGGTTCTTCAATGGGAATTTTTTTAAAGGCATTTTTCATTACTTTTTTTTTTTAAATTAACTGACAATTAAGGTGCACATTAATCCCTTTTTCTAATTCCATTGCTTTTAATTAGACAAACGGGGTATTTTTGTACTGCAGCTCTCTAAATATGCAGTACTTTATTTTGGAGCATTATCACGGTATCTTTTGTATTGAAGAGGAGGATGTAAAATAGAAGAAAGGGAGAAGTGGGAACAGTGCCTAAATTTGATTCTGTATCCACAAAAAGCCCTATAATCATCAGTTAAAGTCTTTTTAATTACATAAAGGTAGACAATGGTTCCAGTAGTTCTCACTGTTTTTGTTTAACCCTCCTCCCCCCTTGTGTTTTCTTTAATTTTTCAGAATCATGATAGCAATAAAGCTGGTGATGTATTTTATGACCCTGCTGATGAGTGGGAACCTGACCTTTCAGATGCCTCAGTTTCCTCTCTTTCCAGAAGAAGGTGATACTAATTTGTAGCTCCTTATCTTGCTTAAAGCATAGATCTGCGATCTTGTATTTGAAGTTCTAGCCTTGTAGCAGTATTTATAAGTGAATTGCAAACTTCTGCAAGTTGTAGCTTGTAAAGGAAATGGTAACAGATCCTTAATTATAGTTTTGCTAGTGGGTAGCTGCCCGTATGATTATTGTTAAACTGACCTCATTTACATCAGAATATCTGACTAAGTTTTGGAAAGTATTCCTGACTGTTCCAAGTAAACAAACATTATCTGAAAAGAATGCAATGGATAAGCAGTTTCTTTATTTTTAGTCTAAATACTGTTTTTATGATAGAATAATGTTGGCATAATTGTCTGATGCTGCCTTCTGGACGGTGTTGTCTTGAATCTCAGAAGTGTATTTGGTTTTGTTCTGCCTATTTAAAAATGCAACAATAGAAGCTGAACCAAACAAGAAAAGGTACTAGAAAAGGGAAATCAGCATTGCATGCTGCATTGACAGCAATTAACTGATGTCAATCGATCATACTGGTGAAATAAATTGAATTCCATGTGCTACTTTAAGATTTGGTCCTCCTGATATGTAGTGTCATGGAGCAGGGGCTGTTCCAAAAGGGAAGGGCAGTTTGGGGTTGAATGTGACAACAGGGTAGACAGGGCAGTGCCCTTGCGAAAAAGTGGTTAGCCCTACAGTACCTGAGTGAGGCAAGCAGAGTAGGTCTGGCGATGATGACAAGGGTCAGCCAACAGTCCAGATCCACAGGCAAGGAGGTAATGATGAGGCAGGGCTGAGGTTACACTGAGAAATCGAGTCAGTATTAGGTCCAGGGACAGTTGGCAGGGTCAGCCTGCAGTCCAGTGATTGCCTGGTACGACCATCATGACAAGCTCCCAGGTCAAACTGGGAAGTCAAGTCTGCAGGAGCAGATTGATGGCATACGTGGCCAGGCACAGGTATGGTTACAACACAACTGTGGCCTAAGTCAGGCAGGACCAAGGGCAGAAAACTCATCCTAAGTGCATCCCCAAGAGAAGTTGGGGAGCCCCTGTTGAGTCTCCTTCCAGCTGTTTCTTTAACAGCTTCAAGGCTGGTGGAGTCTTCTCAAACGACTCTTTTACCAAGAGCTGGCCTTAGGCACTGACAGCTAAGCACCTGGAGCCAGGGCAGAGAAGCTAAGTTAGCTTGTCTGACTGACAATGGAGAACTTTACAGAACATCTGCCTTCTACCAAGAAGAAAACCCCTCGTGTCTGGCTTTTCAAAAGCAATTCATTCTGTCTAGCAAACAAGATCAAGAAAAGCTAATATGTCTGCTTTCTATGGTCCCAGTAGGTAGGAAAGAAATGTATTTTGTTTCAAGTTCTAGATAGTAATAATCTAGTAATAAAACAGTAGCTTAAAAATAGGAATGTGGAATGAAGATCCTCCTATAGTAGCAAGAGCCTGAAGAAAGTAAGTAGGATCCATCCTATGGGCTGTATTTTCCTGTATTCACTCTGGTTTAGGTTTTGTGTTCCATTAATTAAAAATAGATGTTCGTTTTGTTTGCCTGATGTCTGTTAATATTTGTTGAACTTTCAGTGGGTGCGGGGAGAGAGATTCTTTTTAAAAGTTTTTTTTCATGTTTTCACTCTATCATCCTTTCCTAGAAGTAGAAGTTTCATGAAGAACAAGAGAATTTCTGGATGTTTGTCTGAGATAAAATTGCAACCAATTCAGAATATACAGACTTCCTATATATCAGGTACTTACTATATAACACAACACATTTCATTTCATACTAAGGACTTTAAACTACTACATGTATAAAACACATATACACTTCAAATAGTTGTTTTAAAAAAGTGTGGGTTGGAAAACAGAATTAAAAATATCCTGTTTATAATATCTTCAAGCGTATGATGTCAAGCTGTTAACAGTCGGGGTTTTTGTATTTTTGATTATGCTTTCATAGAGCAAAAACTTCCTGACCAGCAATTATGACCCTTACTTAAGAAATTTACCTAAAACACTACTCCGCTTAACTATGCGGGTTAACTGGAGAAAGATGATAGTTCATGTAACAAATTGCCAGAGGCTGAATGCTGATGTAATAATTTTGAGACTTTGTTTGAGTTGTTGCTATTCATTCAACTACTGAGGTTCCCCCAAGCTTTTTGTCAGGCTTTATAATATTTTTTTTTTCCTGAAATACTAGATGCTTCAGTCTTCCTAATATTTTTATGCATTCGCTTGTTTTAGATTGGCTGGATTTTGTTATTTTCTGTCTCTCTGTCGGTTCAATAGTTGAAAAAGATGGATTCATGTTAAAGAAATTCACTAGGGATTTTGTCTTTGTACTAACTGAATGTAGAAGCTATGTAGAATGTTCTGTACACACTTTTTCTGACTTGCTCTCTTGAGTAGTTGAAGATTGCTGAAGAAGAAATATAAAATAGTCATTACAAAGACACGCTGACTGCTCACTCGTATAAAAGTTTCTTGCATATAAGTTTTGCTTTTACATTATACAGGTTCACAGAATAAGTTCAGCATATGCCCAAACTTTTCTGAATCGTTTCTTCCTGGAATTTGCAAAGAATCTATAACTTCAGCTTTAGATTTACTGGAACAGAATCAGGAAGGAGGAAAGAGCATACCGGATAGTCTCCTAACTAATTTGTTTATCATATCCTCTGGAGTTTCTGCCATTTCAAAAGCCTATGAACAGCAAGATGAAGAATGTAAAGAAAACCGTAAGTCTCATTTTCATAACAGTTTAAAGTAAACATTACAAATGAATGCATAAATATTCATATATTTGCCTGTCAGAAGAATTAATATTCCTACCTTTATATGCAAAGGAGACCTTCTAATAGATCTCTTTCTCTTGTAGTTTTCTCCCTTGATCGTGCTGCTCAGTCGTACAGCATCAAAATTATCTCTGCTTTTGACCAGCTTGTGGTTCTAACCAAGCTCTGGCTTAACAATGTCCAAAAGTGCCCTGGATCTATGAAAGTCGATGAAGAAATAAAACAGGAAGTAAAAAACTTGGGAGGTTATTTACAGTTACTATTGCAGGTAAAGTATACTAAAGAATTCATCTGTGTGTAGAGGAGTTCTGTGCATTAATGCAATATTGACTACAGACTTGTTTAAAAACTCTTAATTGTCTAACATATGCAATGACAAATGGGTGCATTTTTGCTGGGTAAACTGGTGCTTCCGTATGCTAGTTCAGAGTAATGCAGACCATTCTGTGCCGAGGCCCTGACAATAGCACAGGTCCTTAAACGTAAAAGGGGAAAATAAAACATGCAGTGACAAGAGCAAATGCTAGTTTCGATTGTGAAGTGCTACTGTTTTTATGAACTAGTGACCAGTGCCTACAGCCTTGTGAAGAATAATTTTTTTTTTTTTCAACTGTGTAAGTATAATGATACCATTCTTCTCTGTGGTGCAAGGTATGGTCTTTTAGCTGTGGTAGATAAGCTATTGGAAATAGGAAGATGTAAAGCTGAAAATGCCTGAAGCTATTGTGTGCTGCAAACTCTTGTGTTCTAGAAAGCGTGTGCTTTTTGACCTGAGATGCTTTCTAGCTTCAGTGAATGGTATGCCTTTATTTCTTAGGGATGTTCTTCAGATATATTCTCAATGGTAACAGAAGCATGGAGCAAAGTAAACCAAACAGTAAAACAAACAATGAAACACATAGGACACTTGGCAGTAGTCACAAGAGCTGATATTTCCTTTTCTGAAGAGAACATTCCTGCAACTGGTCTACAGGTGAGAAAATGTTTATTAGAAATAGTAATTTTAATGTTGACATCACATTTATTTTTGGTAACTGTGCTCAGAAGCAAAGTGTTAAGTACAACAGTTTGATCAATTTTCAGAGTTTATCTAATACTTCATTTTTATGGTGAAAATGGATATGTGTTAATATCCTTGAATTTTTTTTCCTTAAACTGCACGCTTTAAATCTGTATAACTTCCATCTATAGAGAAAGAAATACTGTGCTTTTAGGATTCTGTCTGTGCTGAGATTGTGCAGGTCTACCTATTTCACTGAAACTCAATACTTATTTCAGTAATGTGTGATTAAGTACCCCATAGAATTTTCAGAAATCGGAAGGAAGTTAGGAAAAGGAGGTTAAAGTGATGAGCCCCTCTGATCCAAGAGTGACATGTTGCTGAATAGGTCAGCACTGAACAACTTGCTCAAAACAAAATTACATTCCAAGCCCACTACAGAAAATCTGTTTTAATTCAAGGCCATATCGATTCCTTTAATCATTGTGTTTTAAACCTTTATTTTAAAAGGACTTTGTACTTGCCATTTATGATGGAGTAGGCTCAGGGCTGGAGTTTCTCATTGATACTGTACAGGAAAAAGCAAGAATGGTGCAGAAAGAACTTCTGAAACAATATCCACAAAATGAGGTGAGATAAAAGTAAGACTACAAGCTGCTGCTGTATCTTAGAGGCACTTGATCGTATCCTTTTGTTTTTCAGCAATTTTGTCTAGAAAGTTTGTAGTAGGAATACAGTTATGAATAGTAACAGAGGTTTGAGATGGGTGGTAAGTGGGAATATTGACTACAGTCTTGCAGAATTTTTTTAGTGTGTAGCCTTTCACCCATATGTAGACTGAATATTTATTTGTATTTTATTTAGAATGGTTTCTTTGTGCATTGGAGGGCATTTTGTGTAAAATTTTGCAGTATAAACATGAAATAGTAGGAGAGTATGAAAACTGGCACAAAGGAGCGAGTGGACCTTTTATTCTGTATACTACTGTGAAGTTTGTTTTGTAAAAAGATGGCATATTTAATGTGTAACACTCTATGATCCTGAAAGTTAATTGTTATTTTACATTGATAATAGTAATCACCTCTTCTGTTACTACACTCACAGTAATTGTCACAAAGATTATTAGAAAGTCTGACGACTTCATTTTGTCATACATTGCTTACAGTCCTAGTCCCAAATAGCGTGCTATCTAAATATTAAAATAGTTCAGTGTTGTCTTTTAAGAGCTAGTCTTCTCAGGTGCTTAATGCTTGGGGTATGCTGAAGCACTTCTGTGAATTGGGTGCTTTAGAGGGAAATTGGTTGACTAAAGTAGCTACTGAATTGCACAGAAGTCAGAAATGTTCTGCTTGAGTTCATGTCATCCAGGGAAATCACAGCTGACCTTCAAATACTTTACAGGTTGATAAGCAGCAAAGGTATTAGAATTTCATCTACTTACTTATCACACTTCATAGGAAAGTTACAGCAAATTATTTATACTGTATTAATGACTTGTTCCTGTCACTTTCCAAATTTCTTGTGATATGAAAAGGAATTACATCAATGGGAAGCTTTTCTCTCTCATAATAAGACCTCAATTTAATTCTTGTAATTTTAAGAAGAGAGATTCCTACTACCTCATAATAAACATATTTCCCTCTCCCCCCAGTTTAGCAGTTATATTTTAACAAATTGAATAGGTTTGGGGTCGGTTTTTTTTTTTCAGTATGCTGAAGCCAGAGTTATTCTGGGGAGGAATTGCTCTTCCATGAAACAAACATACTATTATTGGTGTGTATAGTGTATTTTAACACTTAAAGCAGACCTCATTACATGCTGAATTCAGTGGTGAGTTGCTTGGTTTTTTGTTTACCTGGAGGGACTTTTTTTTAAGCTACAGCCCATTATTTTGTGCTCTTATTTTGCTTAGGTGACAAATTGTGAGGGAGATGATACTGTAGGGAGTTATGCAAAGTAGAAAATAAAGTACAAGGAATAAGCACCATAATTAAAAATATTTCTGTGACTATGAAAATTCCAGTAGGCAAGCTAGAAGTACCCCTTAGAAATATGCCACTTTCTTAGTGGGTGATACATTTTGACAGAAAGCCTGGCTGATTTTGAAGGAAATACTTTGGAAAGACTGAAATGTTCTTCAGCAAGATGCTAGGTGTATGTCGTGTACATGCTTCCTTTTAGTGTTGGGGTATATAGGCTTGTTCCGCCACTTTTCCTCTGAATAAATATCTTTTGTACAGATAGCATGCAAGGCCAAAGGTAACAGTTTACCTGTGTCTGAGAAATCCTGTCTTTTGCCTCGTATGTTTTTATTTTTGTTCTTTTTCTTCAAAGTTGAGAAATTTGCCGAACTGTGGCCAATAATAAAATCTCCTTACTGAGTTGGGGTATAGAAAACGCTTATTTCTGAATAATCTGTTACTGCTCAAAAATCTGTAATACATGACCTGGGACAAAAGGTTCAAATCAGTTGGAGAGGAGTGACAAATTGCTCATCTCAAGGAAAGCAAAAAGTTCTTCCTATTCTGTTTTTCACTGTCGTCATTCTTAATCCTACAGATAACAATGAAACTGTCCAAAATCTTCTATATTCCAATATGCTTGCTTAACTACCAAAGGCTTCAAGTTTCCAGTAAAAGGAATTGAGCAGTGTGCTTTCCAGATAATGCTGCTCACTTGCAGCAAGTTCCTATGCATCTGCAGGATCCCTGTATGTGCTTGTTGCTGGTGGAACTGATGTGAAGTCAGGGTACACCAGAGTATTAACTAAAAGATTACCCCGCCACTGAGAATGACAGCGATACAAAAATCACAGGACAAGCTTTCTTTAGCAAATACTTATATCTGCTTGTTCGATCCTCCTGTATTAAGGGGTTATTTAAAACCTTGCAGACATAGTTAACAATGTTTTCTACCAGTAAACATTTTATTTTAAAAATTGCCTGTTATGTTGCAAAAAACATTACTTCTGCTTTTGAGGTTTTTTTTGCATTAGTATGCCAGAGTTCATTGTTATCCTTCTAAAATATTAATGTACTTTTTACTTTGTCTTGAATCAAGTGTACTATATAATTAGAAGTTTCTTTGTAGGTTCAAAATCGATTAAAGGATAATGTTGTGGCACTAGCCAGAGTCCTTGAAAATAACATCTCTTATTGCAGAAAGGTAAGAAAAATTTTCAGAAAATGTGCTTTGAGGCTGGGGTTTAAACTTAAAGGATGCATTTACCAAAGGAAGAATTGTAACTACCTTCTATATATTTACTATTGCATGACAACACTTCCTGTCTCAGTGGTATTCTTGTGATTGGAACGCTAACTTGTCTGGCTACTGCATTTCCACTCAAAAATATTTTTACTTAAAGTATTTGTGGAGGTATTGTATCTTACCTTCCTTCTTTTTGTGCTCATCGTGAACAGCCTAACCACCTGTTGTGTTTTCTTTTAAGTTAGAAGCCTCAAGTTCAGTAATGCAAGTGTAATTGTGTTATAACTACTGCAATAGTTTATGGCCATAGTTATTGATATTTTGAATTAAAAGCCGAGATAGATGATTTAATCTATATTCTAAGAGCCAAACCTTATCTGGATTTTATAGTTCCATTTGCTTTTTTTTTTTTTTTGCTATCAACAATCTGCACTTCTCTTTGCAGCCATCTTACCTTTTGTGACTTGGCATTGCTTTCACTTTGTGTTTCAGCATTAGCCTGTTTTACGTGACTGAATTGATAATAGGCATGTTTAATAGTTAATATACCGTCATGTATTTTGTTCTTATAAATTGTTCTTTATTAATACAGAAAGAAATGAAATCTCAATTACCAGAAGAAGAATCTTTATATAAAGAAATAAAGAAAGGCACTAACATTGCTGTGAAATATTTGGAATTGGAGCAGTGCCTAGATGAAGTCTGTCAAATTGTTTCTTCTACATTACAAGGTATTTAGTTGAGTTATTGCCTGTCTTGATAGGAACCTGTGGACTACAGGAGACCTGTAAAGCAAGAGGAAGGAAGGGAAGGCTCCTTGATTGCTCTTTGCAAAATGCTGCATTTGATTCTTCTTTTGGTTTTTCATAGGGTCATATAGAAACACAAGCCCTCTCAGGAGCTTTGCAGAAAAGATTTGTGTCATAGCTGGATATTTTTACAACTATTTCAGCTTATTTGCCTTGTCTTCTACTTCTGCAAACAACACTACTCAGAAAACACCCATACCTTTTATGAACTTGGATGAACTGGACTCTCTGGTTGATTCCCTTGTTACGAATTTTGAACTTGAACAAGGACAGCCATCATTGAAATCTCCAACTCTTTGTAATGAAACTACCGAGACTGGAGGAGGACAGGTTGAAACAGGTGAAGCTGAATTTGTTTGGAAGCAGAAGCAGATTCCAAAACACACACACAAATTCCAGTCTTCACCTCTGCTTCCTGCTGAGCTTTCACCTGGTAGGATACAGTGGGTATAAAATGCTATTATCAAGAAATTCAGGGAAACTCTTTCCCTTTACGTGAAGGGAAAGCAACATAGCACAAAAAGCTAAAATTTATTGCTAATATTATGAGTAAGTGGTATGAAAGTAAATTACATGATTGTATGAGGATAAGTACCCTAAATTTCACAAGAAAAAATTGAATTCCTTAAGGGGCTTAGACTTCAAAGTATAATGCTTTTTGTTTTAATAAAAGTCTATTATTACTTAAGCCTGTAAGAAATAATTTAATGCAGTAAGTAAAGAAATCTATTGGAGATAATATGAATGGAGAAACTAAAAACTGTTGGGGAATAAGCAAGAAATGCAGGAAACTCTTAGTAGGACATTCACATCTCTTAATTTTAAACCTTTGACAGGACTCTTCTGTAACAGTGGAAGGAAATCCCCTTGAAGGGCATTTGTAATATCACTTATGCTGCATACAGTTAGATAAGAAGACTGCCTTCCTATCTTAGACACTTGAAAGGTAGATTATGTAGGTACCATTTTTTTTGTCCATATTGTTTCTTCATGATCTAGTAGTGATATTGCAAATTTAAAGTGTTTTTATGGCTTTCATTTTTTTAGATGTCAAGTTTTTTTTTTAAAGCCAAAGCAAAAACTTGTATTTATTTCTGTAGAGGAAAACTATGAGAAATGGTAAAAGTACTTTACAATCTTATTTGATAAATATTTTTTTTTTAGGAGGCCTGGACCTAGCACACTTTACTCACAACAGTGCTGAGAAATTAGTAAGCTAAAACCTAAGTTTTTTTCCTATATATCAAAGCTTCCAAGCCAGATATTCATAGCTATCATCTTTCCTTCTTAGGGACGATGCTAAACGTCTT
Source organism: Alca torda (assembly GCA_008658365.1). NCBI lineage: Eukaryota > Metazoa > Chordata > Aves > Charadriiformes > Alcidae > Alca > Alca torda. The sequence continues at coordinate 11,048,872 of CM018087.1, read as the reverse complement.
GAGAATTTCAGTCTTCGAGAACGTCAGGCTCTTAGAACTATTTTCTGTGCAAAGAATACAGTAAAGAGAGTCAATCATCCTTTTCCTTTGAAAGCTTTCACATTACAGTTGTAATTGATGCTGTTAGTCAGTAATTTTGTGCTTTTCTTATTTGTAGGAAATGGGGGAAGATAATTATGCTGAAACAGTAACCCACGTTTGGTTGTTTATTTTAAGACTAGTATACCTTAATACTTCATCAAAAAATGTCTTGCAGTGCAGACCTGCCATCAAAAATATTAAACAATTTTTATTGCAGCTAATAATCTCCTTCTCACATGAGGTGTGATATTGCATAATCGCTTTCCTACTGTAAAGGCCTTTACCAAGTCTGCTCAAGGGTTAACAAAGTATACTCAGTTGTTCAGATTTTTATGCTTTAAAAGTGAAGAGAAACCTGGTATATTTCTACTTCTGTAAATGTATTATATTGTATTTGGCTGAAAGTTTTAAACATAACTGGTTCTTCTGAATCATGTATCTAAGTGTGAGCGTTGTAAAGAGTAAAACTAGATCATGTAACTGATCATCGATTTTTATACCTTTAAGCGTAAATTCCTTGTCAATTTTCTTCTGTATATAGTTGGGTTTGAGACCTTCTTTTGTCACTGAGAGTATTGCTGCCTTGCTGGAAGTATTGTAGTGTAAAAATCTGAAATATTAGTAAGAAGTGTTTTCTGTAACTCACAAGTGAAACAAAACAAGAAAAAAGACTTCTTTACCTAAGTTTCTTTCCTCTATTAAGACACTTAACAGTGCACATTTAGAAGCTGAATACTTATGAACTAATCTACACCTATTAATGTCATAATACTCAATCCCTTCCAATTTATGCTAATAAATATAGTGGTGTTGTGTCAAGTCCCCATTACAAAATTATTCAAGTGTGTTACAGATGCTTCACCTGCCCAGGTGATTAATCATGTTTGCTTTTGTTCTTGTATTTAATGAGAAGCGTTGCTCAGAAAACATCTTGATTTTTGTAGTTCTGCGCGTTGTTTTGAGAATTTTTTCTCTGTCTTTTCTTTCTAAAACTGAAAGGCAAGTTCTTCACAAATTTGGAGCTCAAACTGACTTTCAGTTCTTAGCCTTTCTTGAAACTCAGGAGAAAGAAACCATGCAAACAAATGGGCTTCTGATAGAGTTTTAACTGAGGTATCAGATGGGCACCCTTAACCGCATCAAATTTAGCTTTTGCAGGATGAGTGAAAATGTTGCCAATACCTTCCTGCTGCTTGGTGGTGGTGTTATGTGGGGTCATTTTCCCTCCATGCTAACTAACCACATCTAATCAGTCTCTCTCTTATTTACATCGTTAATACTATATTCACATTTTAAGGTAATATGTTAACAAAACCTACGTCTGCTAGTGTTTTCTTCAACTTGGTGCCCTTGTTACAGTTATACATCATTGAAGTACTTCATTCTTACGATATATACGATGACTATACATCATCAGAGTGAGCTAGTGGTCTCATAACATATTGCATTAATACATCAACAAGCCTAGCTGAGGCTCCAGTAATCTATTGGTGTAATATACCATAAGGTAAGGTATATTTATAACTATCGGCTAGTCTGTGTATAAATTATGAATGTCAAGGAATTGGGATCATAGAAGGCAGATTTTGGGATGGATTGATTTGAACGGTACATTATTTTACTACTCTTTCCAAGGAGTTGGAGGTAGGTGTGTGGGTTAAGCTCAGGTCAGCAGAGGAATTGCCATGGCTGAACGCAGTGTCTGCATCACCTGCCAGGCATGGTGGTGAAATGAGGTAGACCCTAATATTGCTGAGATAAAGGGCTGTGCAGTACGGTCCAGATATTTTCGCTATCTTGCATTTTTGCAGATCTGTAAAGTTAGGGTCTAAATAGCTTTTGGCAGATAGTGGTAATACACAGAAGAATCTTCTTGTGAATAGCACCTATAAAGTTTCTTCTAAGCCATAAATGAACACAGACACCAAAACAGTGTAATTTAAGTAGAGTTTTTCCTATAGTGTGTCACAAAGTTAATGAATTTTGCAGGAATATACACTGGTGTTGTAAACTTCTCTGATGGGGGAATTGCGATGGGAGTGGGATCGCAACCGGTAACACCTTGTATTAATTAAATGTTGTTAATAGAATTAAGATGTTTACTTTCAGCAGATAGCTGTTCGCACAGTACATTCACTTATTCTTTCACACTTTACCTGCACCCACACATAAAAATCACTCATAGCTACAAGGTTGGAGCAACAACTGTGAGCTTCTGACCCTGAAGAGGAGGCTCGTGTTGGCTTACCCCTGAGACTTCGATGTGCTATACCCCTCAGCACAGATGCTTCCTCTCTTCAGGTGATGTTTTCTGGTAACTATTTCTCTATCCACAGCCAGAGGTACCAACAGCGCCTGTTCACACACACATATAGACAGGGCTTTTATGGCTTTGGCTTTGGTCACCATAGTAGCTGACGTCATGCTTCTGCTAAGAGCACGAAATTTGGTCTTGAAAGATTTTCTCTGGGGTTCTCAAACCTGCAGTCTTCAACTCTGTGTCCCTGAAAGAAATGTTGAGTGAAGAGTCAGGAATATGCATGGGGCAGGGAGGAGTAGGAAGTGTTATGAAGAAATATTTAGAGACCTGAATGGGATGTATTGTTTACTGAAGTTTTGATGGCTTTACTTTCTTATATGTATTTGTGTAATCTGTAGTTTGTGGGTTGTTTGTTGTTGTGTTGTTTTTGTGTTTTGGGGTTGGATTTTTTTGTTTGTTTCCTTTAACGTCCTCTCTTACTCCCTCAGGGAAATATTCTTCGGTCAGAATTCAGGTAAAAATGATTAGAACTTCATGTATTTGACCCATGGCTTTTGTTGACTAACAAAAGAAGAAGAGGGAGGATATGTTTTAATTTTAAACATATAGTGGGGAGGTGGGGTATTCAGACTCTGCACCTTAGTTTTATTTGAAAATACGAAACTAAGAAAAATCCAACTAATGAAATAAATTCTCTTTACAATAGAAGTTATTTAAGTTAATAAGAAATAGGTTTTTATTTGGTTCAATGCTTTATTTGAAAAATAGTACTACATTAATAAAAATACATAATGATTCCAAGAGTACTGATCTGCTACTTTACTGCTTCTTACAGCTCAACTTCTACTTTTATTTGTTTAATAGTAGGAAAATAACATGACACATTTTAACACCATCCAACAGTAATACATGAGGTAAACTACCGCAAAAAATGCAAATTGATTTTTATTGTGGAAATTGGTAAAGCCATGGGAGTCAAACTAACTGTGATCAGGCGCTAAACTGTTCATCCTTTATCTCTTATCAGGTATAAGAAACCTTTATTTCAGGTAAAGACAAAAGTCTTGGGAGGAACCATATTTTCAGAATATGAATGCTGGGTTGCTTGAAGCCTTTAAGCGTTAGCCCATCTGTATTGAGACGTTTATGTAAATGCTTTTTAGAAAAAAACGCATTCTAGCTATGCTTTTTGAAGAACATGTACCAGTGTTAGAAAATAAGGATAAGTAAACTCTTCTAGCACTCACTGACTCATGAGAATACTCTAGATAACGAAAAACAAGCTGCAGTTTAGATTTAATTTGATCCAGTAATGGCATCTGCAGGCAGAAGAGGAGACTACATCTGATTCACCTCTGCAAATTCAAGCTATTATTTTTGGACAGGAAATTTCTTCTCATTCTTTACATAGTGTAGCATACTGTGATAAGTCCTGTTGCTTTTGTATGTTTTGCAACTTTTTTGATTTCATGGTGACATGAGTTTTGGTTTGTTTTCTTTTTTTATTATTATTTTAAGACAGCATCTTAATTCCCTTCCTAGCTTTCAGTAGGATCTGAGATTGTTTATGCATTTTCCCAAGGAAGGGCTGTTTGCTTTCTTTTGAAGTCCTAATAATATTTTTTTATATATATTAAAAAAAAATATTTATCATCTTTTCTTTGTTTTCTGCTCTTTTTAGGAGTTGAAATCAGCATATGTAACAAGATCTGATTACTCTTATTTTTTTTTTCCTGCTGTCTTTTTTGTTTGTTCGTGTTTTCTTAGTACATGTTCATGATAGCATTGGTTTCTAGAATAAGTGAAGGTGTATATTATCTAATCGACATTTATATAATTTGATTGTTGCAGTGAAAACAGGAGAAAACTGAAAAAGAGCTCTCCTGAGCTAACATCTTACCAACAGCGAGTTCCAAAGACAACATAAAATATTATTTCAGGTATCTTTCAATCCGAGTTAATTTTGAATACCTCTATTAATTAAAGTAAGTCTAAGTAAATTCATAATCAGAAAGATGTATGAATAGTTGAGGGAAAGGAAAGAAAGTATCAGAAAAAACTCACAGTGGTCATCTGTGAGTGAACAAATAAAACTTGATGTCTTTCATGCAGATTCCTTAAGCCTATTGCAAGCACTACTTAATCTTTACACAACTCTAGTAGCGTAATAAGAAATACTTCACTTACACTGGTATATGCTATTGTCTGAATATTTCATTTTTTTTCTTATAGCTTTGTATAATATAGACACAAACTTCAAAGTTTAAAAAACCCCAAACAAACAAATTAACCATGACTACTTTGCTTTATGTTATTTAAAATATTTAAAAGTCTATGGATTTGTTCAAATATTATTCGTAGTGATTAAAATAAATGTCAAACTACGGTCTTAAGTGCATTTTAACTCGTACAATGCTGGTTTTGGTCTCATAGCCTACCTACCTATTTGTATTACATATTGGCATAAAACCCTCTTTTACTGAATTATGTTAAGATGATAAGTGTGTTAATTACCTGTGGTAGAAAATGACATCATACTAAAGCATTTTTACCTCTCCCCCTAGAGTGCGATTGATGGTATTGATGAAGAGATTGTTTATCTTGGGGGGCAGGGGGGGAAGAGAAGCTTTATTACATACTGACATATTTGTACAAAACCTTGCACTCAAACACAAAGGTATATATGTAGCTAGCTAGATGTGCATATATGTATATAAGCATAGAAGGCACATTTGCAAAATAGTAATGGTGCAAGAACCTGTCATAGATAAAATGCAAAACTTATTTCCCAAAAGCTGAAGAATAATTTTTACTGCTTTTAGCTCCTGAAAAGGAAACAGGAGGGCTAATGTTCTGTATCTTTGCTGTGGTGATACTTTTGTTACACCTTTGTATCAGGTAGTTGTGTCAATGAGCTCGGCTGCCTTCTGAGGCCAAGGTTCAGGCCTTGATATTGAGTTTTTAGAGAATCTTTTGAATTTTTCCTTTTGAACATGTGTATTCATTCATGTGAAAACTTTTCCAGTTTTCTATTGAAGTCTACTGCTTTTTATTTTAACTGTACGTTACCTCCTCATCCCTAGTTCTGGGAACCTGTTGTGCCCTACTGAGACTGTAAAGTACTTGTGCTAGAACACCCTGATTTAGTCAGGTCTGCAATGGGAGTCAATCCTCTGCTAAGACTACGTGCCACTGCAATAGCTCTTAACATAGCTCATTCCATCAAGTTTATTTGAGTGTGTTCTCAAAATACTCATGCTGGCATTCTTCAGGCATTTAATATCACAAAACGCAGTTCTGGGATGGAATTCAGAACTGTATTCAAGAAATATAAAACTAACAATACAACACTCTAAAGAATTATGCTTTTCAGTATTTTTATTTGCTTTAATCACAGAACTTTTAAATGCACTATTGAATTTTCTATAAATGTTAAATGAAAATCTTAATGTATAAAAATGAATGCATAATGACAACTAAGTGTGGTTTTTAAGAAGCATCAACTATTGCAGATGACAACTGACATACACGGGAGAGGGAAAGAAAATGTAAATCAACTTTCTAAGCACCAAATTGAATCTGACATTCTCTATTGGTAGTTTGTATCATAACTTTACTACCTGTATATGGTCATGTATACAAGGATACAAAAAAAGAAGGTGAATTGATAAAATGTGAAGTTTAAATGTGTAAATTAAATGATATTTAACGTCAGATACTTTACTTCAAAAGTAAATTGTTCTGTATTTTAATTTTGGAGTATGCTGAAAGTAGGTATCCTAAATGCTTTTTAAAAGAATGCTCAGTCACAAGGGATTTGACAAAGTCAGAAGGGTAAGTGTGGAATAAAACAAATGCTGGTTTTTGAACTCTTGTGCCTTCTTCAACAGTAGATAGTTAACAGTTGATAAAAAGGGCTCACTGTTGGTCTTCTGTTTTGCCTCTCCCCTTGCAGAACCAAAAGAACTTTCTTGTTTCTTACCCCTAGAATAGCAAACTATATTTTTAATAGCATTTATTTAAATATTTGATTAATTAACGCTGACATAATCTTTTTTTCATTTTAACTTAGCTGGCCTTCAGTTCTTGTTTGATTATGATCAGTAATATGCAAGTTTCATCTCATAAACTTGGATCTTTCTACAAGATGATTAATCAAATGGTGAAGTGTGTGTGGTACACACAAACTTTTTATACAATGCTTACCCCACCCTGAGCATATAACACAGTCCAAAAAGTATGCAAAGGCGTTCCTTTGTGCATCATCCTGCTGTGCAACAGTGTATTAATTGTTCTAATTTTGCTGTTTATCATGAGAGAGAATCCAAACTATTAGGTAAAAATGCTCACAGAGTGCTATTCGGCAGCACTGTGAGGTTTGCTGTATGTAGCAAAAGAGTGATAAGCCATGGACTAATGCAATGAGGGTATCAGATAACTCATTTCCTGTTTGAATAAAACTTTTGTAAGTGTGTCTCTAAGACATGTTACATTACCTTAGACAGCTGCGGCTAACACTACCAGATTGAACCCATGCTGTTCCCTCTACTGCTGTTATCATTAGAGGGTCACTGACTCCTGGGATTACCCCAGAGAGACTGCAGGTGGTTGGCTCTAGCTTCATGTGGTCTGAAGGCTCCATATAGAGAGCTTTAGACATAGCTTTTGTTAGATTGTGGACCCGTAAAATATTCCAGCAGCAAAAGCCCTTGCTGGTGTTCTCTTGTGTTCGTGTGCTGCCATGTCCCACAACATTTCAGGAGACAGCTGGGATACTTCCCTAATTAGTTCTACTGTAAAATTAAATAGAACCTCCCACTGCCAGGGCTGATTCCGTAATTCTCTATCCAAACCCATGTGCCACTTGTTAACACTTCTTTCATGATTCTCTTGGCTGTTTTAATTCTGCCACTTCCTAGCACAGTCTCTGAACACCATTCTCAGAAAAAGATGGATGGTAACAAAAATTTCTAGGCTTCTATAGTTTTGGGATTTTTTCTTTTTTTTTAGAAAAGTTCTGCTGGCTATACCATGTATTTCCTGAAAAGAGTAGTTTCAAGATGGATATTTGACATGGTGATTTTTATTTTTTTTTTCCTTTACCCCTCTGGTAATGTGGTGGAAAACCTTGATCAAATATTAAGCCACGTATTAGAGGACTGTTTACTAGAAGATTGTATCAGCTGTTTGTATTCCACGTCGCAATTTACTTCAGCAGTTCGTAGTTATTCCTATTGCAGCCACTAGATGGAAGTGTTTCACAAGGGAGTACCCGCTAGGAGCCCTTAAGGCAGCATCTCCTAACCAGACATGGAAGGAATCTCGTTGCCACCTGGAAGTTAACACTTGGACCATATTGGTAAAAAAATTAGTTCCTATAGAAAAATCTGTTTGTTTGGCCGTTTCCATAGTTTATAGGATAAGATTTCTGTTATGTAGTCCCTTAAGTAATTATATGGTAGCTATAATGATGAAGATAGCTGTTACTATATGCAAAAAATATGTACTATCCTAGACTTATTTTTTCACATTGTTAGTTTAGCATTTTTAGTGTATTACAATTACTATTAAAAAAGCATGTAAATTGCTTGTGCAAAATATAGTTCAATAACCATTTGTTATTAATATCACAGATATATTTCTAAAATAGTGGGCCTAAGTATATAAACAATCTCAAGGAATAACTGTTGCTGTGATGTTGACGTGAATAGCACAGAAAAAATAATTTTATTGCCTCAGAGTTAATATTGGGAAATGTAAAGCTAAGAGAGATGATGGTCCAGTGAAGTAAATCTTATGCCCGTTTGAATTCAAGTTCATTCTTCAGCCACTTCTAATCACCAAAATGTTTATAAACAAACTAATATTTTGCTGCACAGGGGTTTGGATGGCTCCTTATTCCTCCTTGTCTCTCCTACAAGTCACGTAGTGGGTTGAGGATGAAATTCAGAATGGAACTCAGAAATTCTGGTGTTTCCTGTTGTAACTGGTAGGTAAGAAATAGTTTACAATCTTCTTTTATTTTTTAACTAAGGTTAACTTTGCAAATAGAAGTTGTTGTAAATTGTTCTAATGGTGAAACTGAGGTTTATTAAGGTTTAAATTTGCACTGAATAAGAGAGGAGTATTACTAGGAAAATCTGTCAATGTCTTCAGAGAAGCTCAATACTAAAGAATTATTTATTTAGTAATTTCTTTTTTCCCTGTTTAAAATAAACCCTGGTACCTGTTAGCATGCCTTGCATCATAATGTCAAGCTGTATCCAAATGTCTAAGAAGATCTGAGATAAACTGCACTTGTCTTTCTCCAGCCTTGGCTATACTTCTTGTGAAAGTGAGGTTGTAAATCAGATAGTGAACGGGGGAGGGGGCAGAATATTTTTTTTGATAGAGAGCTTCCATGTTTAATGAAGAATCTGCATTTACTCACAATCCCACCTCTCCAATAAAAGCATAAAAATGAGCATGAAGCAATCCATCTTGTCAATTATTGTGCTTGCAAAAACTCAGACCGCAGGTTTAGAAACTATTTTATTAACTGTATCCTGGTAGCATTGTATTCTTACAGAATTGTTTTATCTGTGTTTTAGTGGCATTTAATGGAATAAAGGGGTTAACGAAACCTGTGAAACAAAAGCAACAGTAGTAAAGCAGTCTTGTCTCTTAAAAAAAAAAACCCAAAACCCAACAAACAAACAAATAAACCTAATTTAAAAAAAAAAAATCCCTTTTTTCAACTACTGAGCAATATTAAATAGTATGCATTTTGCAGACAGATGCATAAGATCAGTATTGGATATATCTGCAGATGTATATATCAAGTCTTGCACTTAAAGTTGGGCATTGCTTTTGTTGTGTTGTTGTTGTTTTTAGAAAGCCAGAAGTAGGTACATTTCTTGATAGATACAATTTAAAGAGAGGATTTCTCTTTGCAGAGTACTAATGTACTTAGATCATAATAGCTTTGGCTTGACCTCTCCAACTTCTGATGCTATTGAGTCATCATAAAACTCTCTCCTCTTCTGCTGTGTCTGGAACTGCATGAAAATCTACAGCGTTTCTCATCCAGTAGATCTCAAAGTGCTTTGCAAAGGTGAGAAACTGTTTCTCATTCAACAGGTGGGGAAAGAAGAAAGTATTCAAACAGATTAGAGGGTTCCTATGTCTCAGTTGCAAAGCAAATCAGTGGTCTAATTAGATCTTTATGAACAGCTCTTATTGAAGAAATAGATTCTTAGCTTCAGGAGGATCTGCTTAGCTGGGGTGGTCTTTTTTTAACTTTTAGGGAATAGCCTACGTATAAATTGTTTTAAGAACTTAACTATTAACTTAATGCACGCTTTGCATAGATGCAGTTATAACACTGTAAAGGAACTTACAGTTAACTACAAACCAGCTGTAGACAACATCCTTGTATATAGTAATAGGTGAAGTAGGTTTTATTAGTTGAACTTAGGAATACTGCACGTAGGTGAGCCCTGCAGTTTTGCTTGCATGTGCTTTTTAATATTGATGTTAGGTGAACATGTGTGGCCATTCCTACAGTACCTAGAACCCCAGTGGAACCTGCTTTTTAATCTGTCAGTTTAATGGCCCCTTTTCACTGTGCTTGAGACTAGACTTCCATGCTATTAGTTTACAGCAGTGGTCTAGGAAAGATGAGACTTCAGTAAGATATACAATACATAAAACACATTTATGACATATTGCACTGGCAACACTGTATTGGTAGGCTATGATGTCCAGAGAATAAAGATCGTTCCGTGTGATGTGCTTTAACCAAGTGATGCTGTGTCCTGAGAGGACATTTACCACCGTTCTCTGCACGGAGAAGTAAAGACATCAGTGACCAATTCTTCACAAATGCACAGAGGTGCAAAGCAGAATAGTTAGCTTTTCTCCCAATTTCTCAGATGATTGAAGCTTTCAGGGGAAAAAAAAAAACAAGCCCACATTCTAAACATGGAAGAAATCCTTGAAAGAATTTGTTGTTCATAGTATTAAAAAAAACTGTTTTGTAAACAGTATTAAAAATCATCACAGTATTTTGGAAATGTTGAAGATTGAATACAAGCAATTAACACTAAAATATAAATTCTTGTGGCTGGTACATTTAAGTTAACTTAAATTGGGAAGTTTCTTTGAGGCTAAAGGCATAATGTGACTCCCAAATATTTCTCTGCCTTGTCTAGGTGTTAGAATGTGGCAGCCATGTATTCAGCAGAATGCTGGTACTTTTGACAGCTACACAGTGTTAGGGTGATTACTGTTTAAGAGAAATTCCCCTGTCTTTAAATGTTCTCATTTCCAATGTCTTTTGTGAGAAGAGAGTCATCTGCCAGGCATTTTCAATAGAAACTTAATAATTCAGTAGGCAGAGCAGTGCACCAGCTCCTTTTCCCATTTCTGTTTGGGCTGTACAGTCACAATGAGATGCACCAGTAAAACTTTTATTACTATTGAATTTAAAATATAAATGAATGCACAAAGTTGGCTTTTGCTTTGAATAAGATTATTTTTGCAGTCTCTTTTTCTGATTGTGACATTTAAGTATTTATTTGCATAAATTGGGAGCCGTGTACATGTCTTCTGACAGCTTATCAATGCTCTTTTTATGATCAACAGAGGTCAGTAAAAGCAATATTCATGTAGAATAGTGGTTTATGACTGAGTTATTAGATTTCTGTTAGATTCTTCTAAACCTGATATGTAATGGATTTCCATTATACTATGTTTTCTTTATAAATTAAGAGTAAGCACATTCTTACGTGTACGCACATCTGATCCGTTTTCTATTATTTCTGTACTTTTAAATGTCACAATTTTCAAAACACACTGGTTTATTCTATCTTCATGAAATGAGAACCTCTAAGTTGATGCTATTTGTTTCTTAGCCTCTGCTGGAAGCATTTTTTTTTCCTTCAGTTTTTCTGGTTTATTTTTACATGAGAAATATATAGACATTTCTATTTTAGTGTAAATGCAAAATTAGATTGTAAAAGTAGTTTGAAGAAGGTGAAGGCTTTTTTAATTTGCCACTGCAGAGGCTGCATCAGGAATTTGCTTAGGTAAAGATATGTGTTGTTATTTAGATTGTATGCATGCTCACTATTTGGCAGGCATTTTTCAAATGTAGAGGAAAACTCTATGCCAAAGAGCTTAGAGCTGAAAACAAAAAAAAAATTTGGAAATTATAGCAGGGCCTGAGAATCAAAATTCCTTTGTTATACAGGTAGTATTTTTACATTATGCTATTGTTCCTAGGAATGCCATCTAGAAGAGTGAGTTGTACCCGTTTTGAAGGGAGGTCAAGGAAGAGGAAAAAAAAATAATAAATCCTTAAATCTCCAATATGATGCAGGTGACAAAAGGTAGGAAGGTACTGCATGTTAAAATGAATAGCAGTTTTATTGTACTTACCAAGTTTTTCCTAGGGTTAGAAAGGTAGTTACAAATACTATATCCCTTACACAATTTGATTCTAAATTCAGAATTTCCCCAGCGTGTTTACTGTGTCCATTCTGCACTGCCAATGCACATAGTCATCTATTTGTCAAAATAATATTAATAATAAGCATAAAAGTAGGTCACATGATATTACATGATAATATGTATTGCATGGACAGCATATATCGTGGTAATAGAAGATACTTAAGATTAGCATGAAAGACCTCTCTTGATACTGATAATTGACATCATCCTATTAAATAAAGGAAGAATTCAAAAGTTAAGCAAATTACTTGCCAGTGGTGATTGTGGGCTACTGCTCCCTTGAATGAGCAGTGTAAATTTTGCTGTTTGATGTTCTGTGCTGTTGTTTGGTAATTATGCCTGGCTCTTTCTTTTGCTTGTGTATCAACTAGAAAACTGTTGATGCTGTGTAAATAATCGCAACTCTCAGCAAATAAGCATGTTTTGAAGCCCTGTAAATTGTATGCATTTGTAATGTTGTCTTTGGAAAATACTTTTGGTAATGAGTAAAATTTCACAAATGTCACAACAGGCATCTAGCTCTTGTAAACCCATACCACTATTAAAATGCACAGCTTTCTATAAAAAGGTTGAATACAGTTCTTCAATGACGTGACAGCTGCATAAATAAGGAAGCTGTTAAAGTCGTGTATTACAGTGGGAGATTTTCCAAAACCTGCCATGTTCCTTGGGTGCACAGATACCCAAGGAATAGTAGATTTAGATAGTAGATACTAAAGGGACGCTGGCTTCTAAATCTATTTGGTTATTCCATACACCTCCTTCCAAGCGTTAAACTGACATTGCAAAGAGATAGACAAAGTGCACTTAATCCTTCCAAGTGGTAACTTTAAGTAGCCAGACTTCTGATTAAGTGCTTTCTTTGATGCCTAGTCAAGCTTAAAGCTTCTGGCCTGTCAACACCAGACTAAATTCTATGTAACAGAGAGCACTGGGGGCCAGAAATTCAGATATCTCCACTCCTTGTTCCAAGAGATCTCACTCAGTACGTTCGCCTTCCAAAATCTATGGAAAGGTGTTCCTATATGATCTTTTAACATGTTGTGGAACTTGCAATGGGTAGAAATATTTTTCTTCATTATGCTTTTAATTCGTTGATGTTATATTCTCTGAAACTGCAACTTCGTTTTCATCTGGACAGACATGGGGTTAACAAAAGCATTAATTGTAAAATGCATTAATGACTAGAAAAATCATGAACAAGCAAACAAATTATAGAACTGCCTACTCAGTTGTTCTAGGCAATAAATATTACTGCAACTTATGTACTGGACAAATTACACCTTCAAAACCTGCAGAATTTGCACATCCAGATGAGCTGGTGATGTATCAAAACAGTGGTCAGTAGTGTTCCTTCAGCCCTTTGCTCAGAATAAATGTTATGAATGCTCAGAATAACGTCAATGGGAAGTACACTTAATAAAGCTAACCTTAAAAATAATCTGGTATCAACTAGAAAATGTCTAATTATGGTTCTGTTAGTGCAACTTGATGCATTCTGTATTAATTGTGTATTCTGTCATTTTTAATGTAACTCTAGTTTTAATTATTTCACATTATGAGAAGTATATTTAAAGAGACTCTTCTTAAATGATAGGGTAAAAACTAACTATATTCTGGTTTGTCTTGAAGATACAGACCTATTGGTCTGCTGTTGACCTTAAGTTCACTAAAATCAGCATCTATGACACAACTTTGAGAAAGAAGGGAAATACTTTCTTTTCATTTAAAATTACACACAAAAAGATCAAGTAAGTGAACACTTCCGGGAAGAAAGACCTGTGGATATTTTAACTGTTGCTTGATTATTTTTTTTTTAAATGCAAACATAATAGATTTTTTTTTTAATAAAGTAAATAACACACTGTCCCTCTGACACTTTTTTCAGATGAACAATTTTTCAGGATGATTACAAGGCTGAGTAGTCAGTTTTTGGGAGGTGGAGTATAGTTTAGTTGGTGGGCCTGCTGTGATTGGAATTGATTAATGGATGTTGTGATAAGCATAGAAACAGATCAGTGGCAGCTTATCCTGCTTTCAGCTGTCACAGCTGTGCCTCTTCACTCTTCTTCTAGCCCTATCACACTCACTGGCAGCCTTTAAAGTACCTCCTTCCCTGTGGAATTTCTGCAAATCATTTACTAACATGCCAAGATACCATAGAAGCAGCTGTTTCTGAGAAAATTTGTTCAGGCTTACATATTTGTTGTGATGAAGAATATTAGGTTAGAGAATCCTTTCCCACTGCACTAGGAAGCATGCTGTGCTATGCCCTGAAGAGAGGGTTAAACAATGGTTCTGATGGGCAGGTGCACTCCTTAGTCAAGAACTTTCAACCCTGGCTCGCACAGTGACACAGTTTGCAAACCTGCTGGCTAAGTGATATCACTCTTTCTGCTTGACAGTGCCAATAAATAATCTCCGATTGTTAATTTTATTGCTAATGGCTTGATAGAAGCAATGCTACTACGTGTCTAAAATCCCAGTAGCTGCTGTTTTTGTTGTAATGTTCAGTAGATTTTATTGACACTTATAAATGCAAGTTTTAGAAGTTCTGAATATGTTCTGAAAATATTTCACTGGTTTCCTTATTGGGAATTGTGATCTCCAGTGTGATCACATAACAAGCTACCTAGCTGCATAGGAATCACGCAGTTTTAACAGAAAACTAGAGGTATGTGAATTTTATACAAAACAAGGTCTGGGTCCAAACTCAGTATGTAACTTCATAGATTTGAGGAGGATTGCCTAGTACTGAAATGGTTTGCAGGATGTGAGACTTAATGTTCTGAAAGATCTCTCCTATTAGTTACAAAAATATTTTGTTCATTTTATTGGAAACTCAATAAGCCTAGAGCATGAAAATAATTCTACTATTTCTGGACATTTTGTAGATTATAATACTTAGATGGTAAATAGTCCTTTTCATGAAATCTTTGGGTGTGATGTAAATCACTGCTTATCTGTATGCTTTAAATGCCTGAGGCAGCTGTATCAGCATTATCCATAAATATAAAAAAAAAAAATATATTTTTTGAGCAAACTCAGGCAAATTAAAGCTCACCTTCAAAGCAAATGGTGCACGCAGAAGGTCTCATCTCTGGCTAAATCTGCAGGATGTCTAACTGATCCACTAAGAGTATACAGTTTATCTGCTGTGGCAGTTTGTGAACAAGAATAAGTTTAAACAATTTGGGAAAATAAATGCTTACAACCAAAAAGATGATTTGTCAAGTTTCTATTATATGTGCATGTACAGTTCCTGTCTTGATTATTTAGAGTTAAGTAAGTCAGATTAGTGGAAAACTACTTCTCAAAGATTTAAAAAAAAAAAAAAGAATAATTTTCCTTTCCATTTAAAAATACATATTACTGAGGAACATATCTAAGAACCTTTTTTGTTTTAAAATCATGCTATTTATTTACTCTACAATTATATTGCATGTCAGCTATAACTTGTAATGTCTTCTGTCATACAAAAGCAAACAAAGTCATGTTACATTAATGACTTGTCTGAGATCATATGACTGCCTGCCTATAATTCCATGCTCCTTTGCTATAGTGAAAACATGACCCTGAATCTTAAACAGCTTTTGAATAAAGGCACCTATAATTGTGATACGGTAAAAAGTTCATAGCATTTATGACTTAGTTATTTCAGTTTTCTTCATTTAGTGGTTTTAGGTTCAATTTACATTTGAATGTTCTGCAATTAAAAAAAAACATCCTGGAAGCACTTTTCTTTAGAATGTTAAAATAATATTAAAATAGTTGACAAATAAGACCTCTAGACTTGTTAGCTATGCTTACTCAACTTAGAATTGAGCTTTTGTTTTTTGTACAGTATTTTAGATACTTGAATTCAGTACAACTTAAAAATGGACTGTTTGTATATTATCTAGTGCTGTGTAAAATGAAGATTAAGTGAGAACTGATCAAACGAAAAGAGTAAGTGTGATTAAATATTGTTCAAATGAAGTGTGGTCGTTGAGTTTTCCACATCTTCATCTGCTACAGGGGAACTTGTTCTTTGGGGGTGCAGCCTGCACTTTTGTCCTTCCTGTGATTTCTTATTTCAAGCTTGATAGAGAAAGCATCCACTGTTGTATCATTTCCTTCAGTGTTAACAGCTTTTATTCTCTTCAACAAGTGTTTACAGAAAAGTGTTGATGCTTATTAATCTGTTTCTTGTCTTACAAATATGCTTATGCGTGATTTGTGATAAAATTGGCATTTCTGACAGCTCTCAATGTAATCTGCATAGCACAACAAGATTGTTACATTGAACAGATGTGGTTTGGAGTTGTTATTCTTTGTAATTACCATCATTAAGTGAAAGCATGTGTCAATCAACTTTGTACTTTAAACACACCAATCATTTGCAAGAGACATGCATCTGCATTTCAAATATAGATATAAAATACTTTGCTTTAAAATTTATTTCTGTTGTTTCTATTTAATACAATACTCCACGAACCACGTGATGACCAAAGGTGTCACAGGAACAGATCATCAAGTTAAGAAAGGCTTTTACTGGAGGATCATCTAGATACCTTTATTTGTTTGTTTAAATAGACTCATCCTCCTTTCTGATGTAAAAGGCAGGCATTAAGGTTTAATTTTATAAATTTCCAAAGTTACTACATTGCCTTGATCTTGGACTAAAACTTTCTTATTTGAGGGAAAGAGGTTCTGTGGGTGAGACCCTCACTTATGTTTTGGGAGGATTTTTAGTGTGATTACTTGGTGGCAAAAAGGAATCTCTATCAGTAAACTGACTTACTGCCTTTTTAAGAATTAATGTTTGGGTCGTTAATGTTGCTAGGATACCTTTTAGGGTCAAAAATGTTCACACTGGTTAATAAACAGGATTAGATCAGGAAATTATATTTTAAGTGGAGTTGAAAACAAAGGGATCTTACTCTGCACAACAACTCACAGTAGAAGTCTGACCAAAGCACACAAAAGCAAGGATGTTTGGAGCTGATATTTGTTTTCTCCTTGTTTCCTCATAAATTGACTTCAGTTATTTGAGTTAGAGGCAGTAGAGATGATGGCACCTATGTTTTGGGGGTTTTGTGGATTGTTTTCACCCTGTGCCGCGACATTTCTTCTCAGTGCCAAATAAGATTAACTTATATATAAGCCACTAAGTGTGATCATGGTGAGGTGGAATGGCCCTCAGTCTTTGAGGGTATTTTAGCCTATATCTTTACAATGGAAGTGGTTGTTCTGTGATTTTTTTTTTTTTAATTTTATTTTTAATATTCCCCTCCTCCCCCCTGTTAAGTAAAAAAAAAAAAAAAATCCAAAAAACCAATGGATTTTTTTTTTTTTTTTTTTTTAGACCTTTGCCTGCTACATTAAATATGATTCTGGTATCCTCTATGTGCTGTGTGACTTGTGTTTGCCTTACTAACAAATTAAGCATTGCATAACTCTCCTTTGTTATCTTTAATGAAAGTATATTGTTTAGATCTTGCCAGAGGTACTTAAGATTTCATATGGATATTGGTTATTTGTTAGATCCTAATAATCGGGTTCTTAGTGAGCCTTCTACTAGAACTACTGAAACAGAAATAGAGAAAGTCTATCTGAAATTTAGAAGCCAGATAAGCTACATCCAAAGAATAAATGATAGAGAAGTAGGAAATAACTTTTCAAGGAATTGTGAAGAAAAAAATTATACTTGTAGTCCATGTCTAGTGCCATATATAGAACAAGAAAGAACATGGAAATGACAGGGGGAGCGCAGCCCTACAGTCTGACAAACACTGAAATGTCTGTTGTAATCTCAGCACTTTCAGTTACAGAAGAACTTTGAAAGAAGAACTGTGAAAGTAACTTGCAAGTTCTCTAATAGCTGTGGAAAACCAGTCACTGACACACGTGAAAACCAGGTGGCCACAATTTTGAGATCCTTTTGTGGAGGAATGGTGTTTGCCTTTATTTTCTCCACCTGTTAGTGGGGATAATACTTAGCCATGTGGAGTTTATAACCATGCTTGCAAAGCAGTTTAGAAGTGTTAAAATTCACACAAATGCATATTGCAATCTTGGGGCAGACGAAACCTTCACAGCCTTAGTGACTTCTTTGGATAATTGTCCATTATGCTTGCAGACTTCACCTGCACTATGGAAGTAGCTAGGCTTCCACTGGAGCAAAGTGCTGTGAAGAAGATTCCCTTATATATTTTTAATTTAACATAACCACTTATTTTAAATTTGGCTGCACAAAGTACTGTTCATGACACCTTCTTCATCATCCTCAAACTTGCCCATTGTTTGGTGGAGTAAACCTGGAAAAGTATTGTCCATATTTATAGCAATTTTCAACGTATTCAGCTTTGACTGAGCCAATTTTAGGTTGAAGAATTTCACAATCACTATGTTATATACTACTTGTGACTAGCAAAATACAAAGGGAGTGATGCATGATCACACTTTAAATAGAACCTACTTTTGTTGAAAGGAATGCTTTGGGGATTTTTCAAACTGTTGATACGTGTACTTGCATTCAGCCAGAGGACAGGCCCAAAATTATTTAACTGATTTCCTTAATTATATTAAGTTGATTGTGTTATCATATGTACAGACACAAATGCACACTTAAATATGAAAAGATTCAACATGTGTAATTAGTGAACTTATTGCTTTACATGTTTTGAAACAGTGGAATCTAAGTTGGATGTATTATGGAGAGGGGAACTAATTCACAGGATCTTTATATATTGTCTTACATGAAAATTTGAGTTACATGTTGAACTTCTATGTCCCTTCTCTCTAGCATGCTAGCCTGCAAAAAGAAACCCTGAAATAAGAATTACTTTCATAGGCAAAAGGGCCCTTAGAAGTATGGTGTGATAAGATAATGGACTCACTGGTTTTGATTGCTATTGAAGCAGTAATTAAGATGTCCAGTCATGATTCAACATCCACAAAACCAGAAAGTTGATCCCTGCTCCAGAGTCCCTTGATATTCAGACCATGTTGTGTTTTGTATATTACATGCCATTAACCTTCCTCCTTATCTCATCTATAGAGGGATCTATGGAGGTAGGCATCAGAATTTTACTTTTTTTTTAAATCCGGTTTTGAAATAATGTGCTGCTATGGTTTCTAGGCTGATGGGAAGGGTTTGCATTGGACCTTTGTTCAAAACAGGGATTTGAACTGTTGTATAGGTTGGAGTTGAGAGTCTTCATTACTAGAAGAGCTGGTTGTGTTACTAGTGTTAGCACTACAAGTGTTGCTATATGATGTAAAACACTTTACTGCAGTTCATAGAATCACAGGGTTGGAAGGGACCTCTGGAGATCATGTAGTCCAACTCCCCTGCCACAGCAGGGTCACCTAGAGCAGGTTACACAGGAACGCGTCCAGGCGGGTTTTGAATGTCTCCAGAGTTGGAGACTCCACCACTTCTCTGGGCAGCCTGTTCCAGTGCTCTGCCACCCTCAGGGTAAAGAAGTTCCTCCTCATGTTTAGGTGGAACTTCCTATGCTCAAGTTTGTGCCCATTGCCTCTTGTCCTGTTGCCGGGCACCACTGAAAAGAGCCTGGCCCCATCCTCCTGACACCCACCCTTTAAGTGTTTATAAGTGTTGATAAGATCCCCCCTCAGCCGTCTTTTTTCCAGACTGAAGAGACCCAAATCCCTCAGCCTTTCCTCATAAGAGAGGTGTTCCAGTCCCCTCATCATCTTTGTAGCTCTCTGCTGCACCCTTTCCAGCAGTTCCCTGTCCCTCTTGAACCTGGGAGCCCAGAACTGGACACAGTACTCCAGGTGTGGCCTCACCAAGGCAGAGTAGAGGGGAAGGATGACCTCCCTTGACCTGCTGGCCACACTCTTCTTGATGCACCCCAGGATGCCATTGGCCTTTTTGGCCACAAGGGCACATTGCTGGCTCATGATCATCCTGTTGTCCACCAGGACTCCCACGTCTCTTTCCACAGAGCTGCTCTCCAGCAGGTCAGCCCCCAACCTGTACTGGTGCATGGGGTTATTCGTCCCCAGGTGCAGCACCCTACACTTGCCCTTGTTGAATTTCATAAGGTTTCTCTCTGCCCAGATCTCCAACCTGTCCAGTTCTCTCTGTATGGCAGCACAGCCTTCCGGTGTGTCAGCCACCGCCCCCCTCATCTTTGTCTCATTGGCAAACTTGCTGAGGGTGCACTCTATCCCTTCATCCAGGTCATTGATGAATATATTGAAGAGGACTGGACCCAGTACTGACCCCTGGGGAACACCACTTGTCACTGGCCTCCAGCTAGACTCTGTGCCCCTAATCACGACCCTCTGAGCTCTATCTTTCAACCAGTTATCTATCCACCTTACTGTCCTTTCATCTAGCCCACTCTTCCTAAGCTTCCCTATGAGGATGCTGTGGGAGACCGTGTCAAACGCCTTGCTTAAGTCAAGATACACCACATCTACCACCCTCCCCTCATCTATCCATGATAGTTCATGGAGAGGAGGCTGCAGAACAATTAAGCATCTTCGTGTGATCCAGACGTATGAATTTTAAGACTTGCCTGTGGGGTGCCAAAAAGTGCCTCTAGTAAACCCAACTATAAACAGACATTTGAGGTGAGAAAGCAGCCTAAAATTATGGTGTGTTAACCATATCATTCCCTTGCATGATTATGGTTGTAGAAGCTAGTATGTCTGGATTTTATTTATCCATGCCCCTGATCCTTCGGGATAGCAAAATTCAGGGTAGACATTTTGATGTTTCTTGCCTGAATGCATTCTCCTTCAGATTCTTCAACTATAAGATATAAATAATGACAGCTTCTGATTTTCATCAGTGTAAAGAATTTTACATGAAGTACCATATGAATGGTAATTATCTATTATTACATTTTTGCATACTATCCTGCTAGAAGAAAACTTGATTTCAATTGGAAAAATGTTAATTTCTGGTGCTTTTTCCTAATTAGTAGTTTTCTTGCTCTTAGAGGTCCTCATAGCACATTTTTGTTGAAGATTGTGATAGATATGCTTTTATTTTTCTTGAATATTTTATTTTAAATATTTTAGAACATCTGCTTAGCATTCAGTAAAGAAATGTAGGACTGAACCCTGCAATTCATAGTATAAAACAGACACAGTCTGCTTCTGTGGTGAAACCCCAACATTTATCTAGATTTCCCGCAGGCACACCTATTCTTTAGCATGTTGTTATTTTAATGGTTGGACTTTCCAAAAAACTCAGTATTTGGCATCTTTGCTGTCAGCGATCAGCTTTTAGTCATTCTAGCATGCAATACTTTCCAATACTTGAAATGTAAGGAAATATTACATAGAGGTAATGAAAATAATACTTAGCTTTAAACAGTGGCACATATATTTTTACAGATTTGATTTTATTTTGGTAGTTTGCTTACATTTCAGTACAGGCTTTAACATACAATTTTTTAAAAATCTTTTTTATTTTAGGGAATTTGCACTATTGTTCAGCTGGGAGAAGCCTGTAGCTTCTTTAAGTGGCTGAAATGAAATATTTCAGTATATATTAAGAGGCATAAATTCCTGGCCTTTTGGCCACTGAGTTCCTCTGAAGTAGAAGCTGCATTATGAAGAAACTTTTCCTCCATATGTTCCCCAAATAATTGTTATCTAAACCAAGTTGAAGGCATATTTAAAAAAGAAAAAATGCTTTGGGTTCATAAGAAACACTGTACTACAAACCTATATTTAACAAAAATTTCTATATCCTTATGTCAACTCTAAGTGCTTACAATTTGGAAAAATACCTATCATTATCATCCGATTTTTGAGAATTTAGAACTCAGAAGAATTAAGAATGAAGAAAGTTTCATACCTCCCCATGGAATTTATATATATTATTCTAAATTGTTACTTTTTTGGTAAATTTTATTTACTAATCCCCCTTTTTTCCCTGCTATGATATTACTTAAATGCAGAAAGACAACTGAAAATCATAGAATCATAGAATGTGTTGGGTTGGAAGGGACCTTTAAAGGTCATCTAGTCCAACCCCCCTGCAGTAAGCAGGGACATCTTCAACTAGATCAGGCTGCTCAGAGCCTCATCCAGCCTGGCCTTGAATGTCTCTGGGGATGGGGCCTCCACCACCTCTCTGGGCAACCTGGGCCAGTGTCTCACCTCCCTCATTGTAAAGAACTTCTTCCTAATGTCTAATCTAAACCTACCCTGCTCTAGTTTAAAACCATTGCCCCTCGTCCTATCGTTACATGCCCTTGCAAACAGCCCCTCCCCAGCTTTCTTGTAGGCCCCCTTCAGGTACTGGAAGGCTGCTATAAGGTCTCCCCAGAGCCTTCTCTTCTCAAAATATCCTTGGTTTTAAGTTAAATATCAGATTAATTTATCATACTCTACAATAATTAGAAGTGATGAAAAAAATTCTTT
The DNA here is from genome assembly GCA_008658365.1 of Alca torda. Lineage (NCBI taxonomy): Eukaryota > Metazoa > Chordata > Aves > Charadriiformes > Alcidae > Alca > Alca torda. The sequence continues at coordinate 11,026,644 of CM018087.1, read as the reverse complement.
AGCCAGGGACCTCTTATTTTATTATTATCTTGGAAATTACTGAGATTATTTGCTTTGGAAATGGCAGCAAAAGATAATGTACAGTCATATAACTTTAACTTCTTTTCAATACATAAAATTAAGAGGTTGAAAGAGTAGTTTAATTTACTCCTATCCCCTGAAGCTATATGGGCTTAGAAGTTAAGAAAGACATAGAAGAAAATGTTGGTTGTCAAGATATTTCACTGTTGGTTGTAAAGATATTTCCTCATGCGCTCAGAGATAGGCTTTTGCAATCAGAGCCAATGGTATTAGTTTCTCTTATACATATTTCATTTATTTTACTTTTTAATGTAGAACTATAAACAAATTTAGCAGTAACTATTTAGGGATGTTGTATGTCCCTAAAATGGGATGTGTTTGAAATCTGGAACAGGCATATGTTGTGTTGAGAGTAGTACATTTCTTGTAAAAATCAACATAGTGGGGCATTTTCTTCTCTTGAGGTGCATATGTAGTTTTCATGAATGTTAATGAGATTTATAGAACTGCAAAGGAAAATATACACCAGAGTATATATTGTATACATGATATTAACATCCCATAGGACTTTTGTACTCTCCTTTATATACTATGGAGCCCAGAGATGCATAAAAGACTAGCTTAAGTCTTTGACATTTTGTTTGTTGTATTTGGCACAACTGCATTTTAGTGTAATTAGCTCCTTTTGACAAACCTGTTCCTGTCCCATTTTGTCAGTGGTCTAGATATTTATTGATAGAAGTACATCTAATCAACATTAGTTGCTAAATATGAATTGACAGCTGAAAGAAAAATAGCTTTCCTGATGGTTTATGCTGGGTTAAATGGGTATTAGTAATTACTTTAACTCTGTGTGTAATTTAACTTTTTGTATTCCCATGAGTTTAGCCTTGTTTTGCTTGAATACTAAAATTATCTTCAGGATATTAATCTAGTGCCTTGAATTCTTCATTCAGTAGCTATCGCTCAAACAGTTCTGCTTGGATTTAAGATCTGTTCCAAAACACGAAGGATGCACTTTAGCTGTGGATAATGAGATCTGACAGTACCTGAGCTGCAGAAGGAGATGAAATCACTATGTATAGAAAATAATATTTTTTCTACATATTCAGGTTAAATGTGTGTGCATCTTTGTAGCTGGAACATCTGTTTCTAGCTTGTTGTTCCTCATGGCTGCTTCTCAATTGGATTTCCTCAAGCAGGTCCAAAGCTTGTCACCTTAGCCAGGGTCTGTTAACTATCACCACTGGCCCCACATTAAGTAGGAGGTTCAGGGCTAAGCTAATAACTCTCCTGCCTTTCTGACTGATCACAGTGATTCTCCCTGTGGCTGCTTATCATGCTGAGCTCCTAGGGGAGTGTTATCTTCTTTGTCTGTACTTCAGCCGGGAATTGTTTTTGTTTTCTTCATTCCTAAGTTTTCAGGTGGCAATGCTGAAAGCATTGTTGCTCTCTGAAGTAGCTGTTTGGCTACTGTCCATTATTTCTCCTTTACCAGTTTAAGTAATGCTTTCTCACATATCTAAATTTTGCTTCTTTCCTTTTCTTTGGCCATAAATGTAACTGCTGGTTTTGAAAGCAGAGATTGTAACTAGATGCATGTGGCAGAACGGACATAATATGAACACAAACATAACATTGGAATGCTAGTTTGTGTGAACCTTGACTCAAATTTTATTTTGTCACAAGTGATTTACATGATCTTGGCTTTAGTGTACAGTGATGCATAATATTTTAACACTTCTTATCTAGCACATTAGGCTGCACCTACCATGCACTTTTTAGGAAAGCTCAAGAGAGTTAAGTGAGAGAGAAGAATCTACAAAACTGGTTATCTGATTTATGGCCATTGGCTACCCCTAAGTCTCACAGAAAATATTACCAAAGTCTATGAAATTGTTTTACTTGGCTTTAGTGCGCATTGAATAAGGTCCAGAATGAATACTAGCATATTTGGGAGGGGTTTGCTGCTTGTTGAGAATTTTGAGAAAAGATGGTGGCAAGGTGGCTGTGCAGGCAAATCCACGTGTCTCCCCTGGAAATCCTTCTGTGGAATTAAGGAGATTGTTGTCCTCATAGAATCATAGAATCACTTAGGTTGGAAAAGACCCTCGAGATCATTGAGTCCAACCATCAACCCCACTCTACAAAGTTCTCCCTTACACCATATCCCCTAACACCACATCTAAACGACTCTTAAACACATTCAGGGATGGTGACTCCACCACCTCCCTGGGCAGCCTATTCCAGTGTCTGACCACTCTTCCTGGGAAGAATTTTTTCCTAATGTCCACCCTAAACCTACCCTGCTGCAGCTTTAACCCATTCCCTCTTGTTCTATCAATAATTACCTGTGAGAAGAGACCAGCACCAACCTCTCTACAGTGTCCTTTCAATTAGTTGTAGAGAGTGATGAGGTCTCCCCTCAGAGTAAAGCTAAGAAATAAGAAAAAAGTAAAGCTAGGAAGCTGCAAAAAAATAATAATAATTTTAATCAGATTTGAAAAGTGCATCAGGCTTGATATAACATGCTAACACTTGGAGAACCTGGACAGTTAAACCTAAGATCTATTAGTTCTCGCGTTGTAGGCTGATGTGCTGCTTGGCTTTTTAAATTCTTCTTAAGTATGATGTTTTACCTCACCTGTGTTAATCCAACGGTAAATAAATGGAAAAGGCACTGGTGTAAATTGTTTGAGCAGAGTTTGAGTTTCAGTATGGGAGGGAAAAAATGTGGGAAAGAGAAACAAGATTATTATCTTCTGGATTTAGGTCTGGAACAAAAGCAACCTGGGCCATGAATAATGCTGTGGAGAACTGAAATGTGTTATTGAGTGAAACTAGTCTGTCATCCAGTGTTCAGCTTTGGCTTTTGTCTGCATGTGGAGAGATCAGCACAGAACTGCAGTGTGTCATGAGAATGGTAGCTTTTCAAATTGAAAACAAGGGTAAACATGGAATAACCTCCACACAGTTTTCTTTCTCACCTTTTCTTTTATCTTTACTGTACTATGGCTAGCTTGGGATCAGTCAGTGTATAATTACAAAACTTGGTGTAAGCAATGATGTGGAAATATAGCAGCTCAGTCTTGAAAGACTTTAATGATTTAAAAGAAAATCTCTCCAAATCTATTAAGAAGCAATTGTATTTTCAGTCCATGGTGAAGTGTGGATACTCTTAGATCTCTTTCAAGAGGTCTGAAGAGAAGGAGAATTGGTGATGGCCGTGGCTTTCCTCAACATATAGGAAGCAGCAGATGAAAAAATTTCTGAACTGAGATGGAGCATAAATAGGAGTTATCCCCAGACTGATCATGAGATAAGCCTTGCAAGGTGGCATAGCTTATGTCAGAAATAGTTTGAACACAAGAGAATAGCAACAAGAAAGACGGCACTGGAGGCTAAGATGTGAAGAAAATAATGGCAAAAATGAATGGGGAGAGATGACTGCAAGAAGATGACAGGAAAAGGTAGGGATGCCTGGGAAATGTGAGAAAACATATAAACAATCCAAAAACAAGTGAACACCCAAACCTCTGTGTGATAGTGCACTCCAGACAGACAAGGCAGACACTGGGAGAAGAGAGTAAGGATTGCTATTGTAAGAATTCTCTTGCCAGTTAACAAATTCATTCTTATTTTTAATTTCTTCCTCACCAAAGGGTAATAATTTCATCATTTCTTACTGTCCTTTAGTCACAGTGTCCTTCTGAATCTCATCCTTCCTGGCCCATCCTCCTCTTTCTATTCTTATTTTTTTTGTTCTATTTTTCCTCAAATATCTGATGCTTTCTTCTTTGGGTCATAAGTGGTGCGGAAACAGTGAGTTAAAAGGGGTGGTAAAGGAAAATTCTTATCAGAATTTTATTCTCCTTTTTTATTAATCTTTAAATATTTAGTCTTATGTAAATACAAAATATTAATAGCCAAGTTCTTGTTATAATTTACTGCAAGTAAGTCTAATTTGTAGCCAATTAAATTAGGACAGTGATCTACATGGTCAGCTCAGCTGAGCACTGGCAGACATGGGATTTATTACTGCAGTCACTAAAATTTGCTGGAGAACTTAGGGAAACTCCCACCCAATGTAATGGCCATACTTCGGTTTAAGTTGCATGTAGTGTCTTCTCTTAACAGGAAGTCTGAATTAGGCCACTTAAAATGAAAAAAAATATGAAGCTGAGAAGCTGTATTTTTTGCATTTTTTATTTGCAACAACAAAATAAATTTAATGGGACAGATGAAGCATTAAAAACTAATAACGAAAAGTAAACAAAAATATTCTTTGTCTTTCTGTGGTAGTAGTCTGTATTGTCACTTAAGCACTAAAAAAATATTGTCCAGAATAAAATAAAATATTGCTTTTATAAACATATTTTGATTCATCCTACAACTATAAAAAATATGACTCTGTCACCATGTAGAGGAAAGCAAAGAAGCAAATAAGGATAAAGAGAAGAAAAAAGAGAAAAGTTATTAATAGGTCTGTAATGATAGGAAGTTTATTCTAGGGTTGAGGTAAAACTTAATGGTTCATAAATAGCAAATTCATTATGTTTTTAATACTCAGGTTATATTAACACTATATAACATCTTTATGGTACCATTAGTACCACTTAATCCTAAACTCAATTTGGAAATAAACATTTTGAAATCTTTTTTTCATGAAACAATTGGCTAAATAAATTATTTTTTTAAAATAAATATTATCTGATTAGCGCATGGCTTGTTCAATCATAAACAGACTTATAAATGTTTTATGTCAACTCTTACACAGAGTTCTTAAATGTTAACAAATTAATTTACTTTAAAGGCCATATCAAGGTGAAAACACCAGGGCCCTAGGCAGCAGGCCAATACATCACAGAGCCATTTCTCATTCAGTCACAGTAATGGCAAAGGATATGTTAAGACATAAAATGTGATATGGTTTGTTAAATATTCATTTATAATTTGCATTCATTATTAAATCATGTGTTAGAACTAATCTTTAATCTCAAAAATACATAATGTGTCGTAAAGTCTATTTGAAAACACAACAATAAATATTTTATGCTTTTCATGTTGCTTTTTAAAGGTTGACTAGAATACACCAGAACGCTTGTCATTAATGTCATTTAATTATTCCAGAGAGATTTGGTCTACAGTGATGTTGATTTCAATAATTTACTTCAACCTTTAGGTCAATATAAAATAAATACCTGTTTGGGAGATGGTCTGTTCTATGATTAATGACAATTTAGCTCCCCCAGTACTCCATGGCAACACTGTACTTCATTGTCTGAAACGTTTGCGGTGCAATGCGGTAGCTCCGAGAGGCTTATTTTATAGTGGTCCCTCACAGTTTGCTTGGTGATAAGTGATGCTTGCTTTTCTACATGTTCTATTTCATTGCTTGTGATCGCCGGAGATTTTCTTTATATGACACAATAGCTTAAACATTTTTACTGCTGGGAGGTACACTGACTAGAATGTTAATATTTGCTGAATTTCCATAGAACTGCTATTCAATTTGCATTTTGTACACTGAGAAGAAAGGCCTGTATGAGAGGGCTGAATGTGACGGAGAAGTGATTTGTATTATAGGAGACTAGGAGCTACTCAACGAACCATGTAAAAACAGTTCATTAAAATGTTTATGTGCTTGGCTGGTTAATGCAAAGAAAGCTTTATTGCAGTCTTATAAAACCTCAGTAACTTCAGGTTGAAGTCAGATCAATGCGCCTGTAATAATTCAGAAAATTGCTCAATTCAGGTTAAGAATGACCAAAAAACATTGCAAGAAACAATATTCTTGAGGTCTTTATTCCAAACTAAAAAATGTTTTAGTATTCAACTAGTACAACTACAGAACTTCCTTACGTAATGAAAGATTTTTGGACAGAGCTGTCTAGATTTCCCTGGATTTTCTCAACCCCAAGATGTCTGTTAGGTGGAATCTGAGGTGTTTGGACATTTGCTAACACTTGTGCTGAGGCACTGTGAATATGAGGGATGCACTTAAAGTATGTATCATGTCCTGTACATGCACTACACACCTCACTTCATCTACAGTTCGGGAAGAATTCTGGTTATCCTACTTTTGAAGACTACAGTAAAGAAGTCAAGCCTCTAAATTATATTTCCCATTTAACTCTTGACTTGTCGTATGAGTAAGCACTTATCTGAAAATAAGGATGTCAGTGAAATGGCCTTGTTTGTTTGGTTTGGTTTTGTTTTGTTTTTAAATCTAGGCACAATGAGTTACCAAGAAGATCCTGAACGTGGACTGTGATTGGCCTAGTTAGATGCTATGGGATTAATATTAGCAAAAGTAAAATGAGGTTTCCTGCTCCCTGTCAGAGACAGTCACAGAGAACGCTACAAAGCTACGTTTTTTCTCACTAGCTTAGCAGGCGACTAGCAAAGAGCCTCTGCAAGGAACGTGATGTCCTGGAGATCCTCCAAAAGCTAAAAAGTTGGCCTGTGCATGAACCCTAAGAAAAGTAGGTGGAGCTGTCTGAGAAACCATGCTGGGCTGCATAAGAACTTAGAATGAGTTGGGTGGTGGTTTTGATTAATAAAATAATGAAGCAGACCTCCCTCCCCTAAAAGCAGTGAATGGTGGGGAATCTACCCATGTTACTTCCATTCTCCTGAAAATAGCAGTAAAAGAGGAAAGAAATATCTTTAAAAGATGCATAGTCAGAGCAAACCCCTGATTGCTAATCAGCCACATCCTCTCCCTTTCCTTCTGGAGAATATGGACCATCAATTTCCCCATAAGATGAAGGGGAGGCAAAGCAATAGTTTAGCATCCTATGCATTATCTCTCTTTTTATGATTACAAATAGAGCACTTATGTTCACTGACCCATATCTCATACCAGACATCAGTAGCCGGGTCCAGATTTAGGTTATTGTTCCAGCGCTGGATTAGGCCATGCGATCAGAATCAAATTTATCTAATATGATCACTTGATTGTGACATTTCTTATTGGCACTGTATGTATGCACAGACGAAGCTTGAAGACATAAAACAAATGCTCTTGAGCCCCAAAAGAACAGTTGTTAGTGCTTTTACAATGAGCTTCAGAAAGGTTGAGGAGACGCTCTCTATTGGGTTTAATTAAGCTGTCCTTTTGCTTGCAAGTTTTAAAGGGAAAAGCTAGTTTGTTCCCCATGTGGCTTTCCCAAACTCTTTCAGATGTAGCTGTAAGCTTAAATGACCCTCAGTCCTGCAGCGTATCAACTTGATGTGTATAATTGATTGCTAAACATTTTTTACAGCCTGTTAAATAGTAAGCCTAAAAAAAAAGTAATATATAAGTGTTGATTAAAGTGCTTTTGTACAGAGGGGTCAGAGACATTAGCAAGTTAAAAAGAAAGTGTGAGCTCTGCTGTGGTACTTCTAACCTGTACGCTTTATTTCACATAATTGATCCCACATGTCTACTCTAAGGTTTTTTTGTCAGGTTTCAAACTGCAAATATTAAAATGTGTTTAGAATAGTAAAGGACACTATGCAGAATGCTCAGCTATGTAGATTGCTGGTATTATAATGGCAGTGATTATAAAAGGAATAATTTAAATGACCACAGTAGCTTGTAATTGTATGGTAAGGTAGGAGAAAAAAAAAATCAAGGTGTAAAACCTCAGAGTAACAGTAAATCTGAAATGGATTAAGATAGACATTCAAATGATAATTGCCGGTAATTTTGTTTTCATTGTAATTTGTGGTGGTTTTTTTTTAATAACTGACATAAGGCATAATGTATTTTTCAGGGTTCTGTGATAACGAGTCAACAAATGGAATCTGTCACAAAATATTTGCAGCTTCTGTTAGTGAGAAAGGTATGATGCCGTTAAAGTACAGACTGAAAAAGGTTCTGAGTGTACATCCATCAGGTTTTTGGCTTAATAACATAATGACTGGGTATCTGCAAAAGAAAAATCTTTTTATCCATTTGTAAAAAAGCAAATAATAAATCCTCAACCCTTATTTGGGAAACAATGCCTCAGGAGATTAATAAGCATAACTTTTTAATATCAATATGATATTCTAACTTTTTTTCTTTACATCATTAGTGGTGCTAAAGAAAAGATGTAACTTGCTAGAGTTGCCCTGCCAAGGTAGTTATCTATGAAATTCCCAGGATTAGAAGAATAGTTTGGTCATTACTATTTCTCTGCCAAATGTGCCAGTTAATGCTAGTTGTAGAAAACGTTCACTATGAATTGTACACAGACGCACCTCAGAGTGAATACGAACTAAGAGCTTTGTATATATTGTTGACCACCTAATGCACAAAAGCAAGTTTTAGTCTGTACCAATTCAAGCAGGATCTGAAACAGTCATTTAGGGGTGAAAAGTTCAATGTTTCATGTACACAGCTCCTAACTGTCCCCTTCCTCTACATAGGTTGGTTTGCTTTTCCTAAAAAAGCATAAATGGAGAAGCTTTATTTTCTTGAATTCTTTTTTAATAGATTTAAACATAATTTAATTTAATTCTCTGTAATGTGGTAGTTCAATTCTTATTTTCATAAATACGAAATTTCAAAGGGATATTTATATTTGTATCTATTCTGTTGGAAACAGAGTATTTGTCTGGATGGTAAACTCTAGCAGGTGTTTGGTGATTTTTTTTTTTATTAAAGTTACAAAGTTATTTTAATTGTAAATATTACCTGCTAAAGAAATGTGTCACTTCTAAGACTGATATACTAAAGTGAAGTGATTTATTTAAAAAGTTGCTCAAGAAGATGGAATTCACTTTTGAGATTTTCCATTAATTTATTTTTCAGGTAATCTAAAACTGTGAATTTTACTAACATAACCTTAATGTTATCTTGGTTCTCCCATTTACTTGTAAATAGGATCAACACTCTTAATGCTGTATGGAATTCTTAAACTTCTATTTTTATTTTTTTTAAAGAGAATACAAAATGGGTTTAATTAAAAATAAGCCAGTCATTATTAGGGTACTAATTCTAAAATGTTTCAAGCATGTCACAACTTTTCAGCTGCACAGGACAATATGAGTTAGCTAAAATGAATTCAGAATCAAAACTGGACAAAAGCTCCAAGCAATAAATCCTATTGTAGTGGTAAAATGATAGAGAAAGTGACAAGAGGAAATGAGTAAAGAATATCTCTCTTAATAGGAAGAGAGGTGTGTTTTATGTTTGAAATTTTGCAGAAAATTATCAGTAAGACCTTTTTATCAGTAAGACCTTTTTCTTTTTTTTTTTTTTTTTTACTGCACAGTATCTTATTTACACAAAATTAGCTGTGTGCCTGACTTTAACTTGAAAGCTATGTAACTTGGACAAAATATTTTTGGAATAAGTTTTATTTAAGACAACAGAACAACACTGAAGTTAGAAACATGTTTGTGTCTTTTTTTCATGACTAGCCCATGTCTATTCTCTATGAAATTGATGTCAAAAAAGTATTATATATTTTCAGTGGGAAATAGAAGGCTGCCCTCTACTATCCTTGTCAGGACGTCGTATCCCTTTAATCATACTTTTCATTTCAGTACATTGAAATTTCCGTTACCAAGGACAACATCATAAATAAAAGTGTTTGTGAAATTTTTACCTGCAGCTTCCTAACTTTGTGCATTAAGCATGAGACTAGCAGAGAGGTGGTCAAATGTGAAAATTTATAATCATTTATTACGTACGGCTGAAGCGAGAAGGGAATAAAAGCGTGAAGGCATACATCTATAAACTGGAGCAGAAAAGCTTAAATGAAAAGTAAAGTGAATTTCTGTGTCTTGTCATAAAGTAATGAGAAGCTAGAGCTTTATTCATAGCAACCCAAGATGCATTTACTCTCAATCTAGCTTTAGCAGTAAATGCTTCCCTGATGTATTGCTTCGGACTTACAAAGAAATATTTGTGCTCTACATAATAGTATAGTTAGGAGAATTACTGCATGGCTGAGGAGATTCTATAAAGGTTTATAGCTGGTGGTGTTACTGTAATTTAATCACAATGTAGCTAATGTAGTACTTTAATATCACAGGTTACTTTTTTATTTACCATTTATTAGTAACTGACAGTCAATCATCACCACATCATAAACAAATCGCGCAGGATTCTATAGGAACCCTGAAATACTGCAGCGGATGCACTGTAGCTCTTACATGTGCTCCATAACGAGCTAAACATCAAATTATTTTTTAACGGAGTAATCATGTAAGTCGGGCTTCTTGTTTTCAGTCCATCAGCCAAAGAAAACGTTTCCTGTCACGAATACAATTAGTGTTGCATATTGTGCATACATGTGTGAGGTAAAGCACCGATCCATTACAAGCAATGCTATAGAATGTTTTCAAAAATATGAAGAAGACTCAGGCAAAACACACTGTGCACAGGAATTTGCACAAATTGATGAATGACTTCATACAAACCAAGAATTATGCCCTCTTAATTTCAGCCACTTTCTTGTTAGGATCACTCTGCTTTGTAAATTGAGAAAGTGAATGTAGCTAGTAAACATAGTAGAGTCCATCCAGTGCTCGAGGCACTGAAATCTCAACATATTTTTTGTGATAAGATTGATTTATATAATTTTTTTGTTATTGTCCTTTTTTAGATGCACTGTAGGATCGACTTCCCCCAGTTTTGTGTTTATGATCAGCTTTTAGTACAGAATCACAGCATTGCATCTGAGGTTGCTTGTGTTAGTGAAATTAAATGCTGGTTGGAACTTTGAGAGTATTCCCTATTCAGACTGAAAATTGTGGTTCTCCCAAGACCCTAAAGACACTGTGGTCTTTTAATTGCAAACAAAATCTTTGTTAGTTTTTCAGTACTCTCTAGCTGTAGGGGAATGACTAGTAACCAAAATCAGACTGCTATGTTGATTAATATGTAGTACTAATAAGTACACAAAGATGTATGTTTGTAGGCTATTGGTGCATGTCCGGGGTACACTGCATAAGAAACAGCCTGAAGACCAAGAGCCTTCAACCACTTGAAAGGTTTGCCAGCAAGTCTAGTAATGCACACCCTGGCATGGCCTATTGCAATTAGAATATCTGTTTTTAAATTAAGATATCATGCAATCTACCCTTTCATGGTGAAAAATACTTCCAAGAAGAAAAATGTAAAATATTTGGAGGATTTAGGTGAGAAAAAGCCTGCTTTGCTATTAGATAGATTAGAATATGAAATCTCTTCTTCCATTCAGCATTGCATTGTTTGTGTCTGCAGGTTCTCCAGACTAACTGGACATTTCCAAGTATTAAATCTGATGTAAAAGGAATGCTGTTGATTTGACTTTTCTTAACTAACTTAAAAAACAAAACCAAACCCCTCACGTTGCTATTAGAAGACCCTGCAAGTATGGTTTTCCCTAAAATTACTGTACAAATCTTTCAGGTCATAGTAAACTTGAGTTTATTTACATATTTATTGACCCTTTTGAGTTTTTCAAAGCGAACCTGAATCACTATGGTCTGCCCTTGTAGTTAGCTCAAATAAATTGAAAGTTGTGCCGTGCACAGGGTACTGAATCTTTAAACATATAATGACTAGTAATATGTTAAAAAAATACCATAAAGAAACACACTAGTAGAAAACGGTAATCATTTCTGTCTCAATCTTCCTTTTTGCTTTTCAGTGGTTGTCTGTCTACAGCCACTTTCAGTGCTTCCTCCAGTGGTCAGCAACGATCTGATTTAAATCACACTGCACAGAGATCAATTAGTTTTTAGACATTTGGTGATATTCTAGCTGTTGTTGAACATTTTAAGGGCATTTTCTGGTTAGATTAACAATGGATTGAATCGCAGACACTAACCTCTATTTTGGAAGGAGGATTTAATATGACGTATTCAATTAATACCTTCCTTGCGCAGATATGCTATTCATAGCCTATAATGAATCTTAAAAGTTGTAGAACCATTGTTTCTTTTCACAGTTATCTTTTAAGAATTATTCTACTGGCTAGGTTTGGGACTAATTTTCTGGCATTTAGCCCATCTGTTCTAATCTGTTTATCGCACCTGTCTGAGCAGCCTGATACAGTCTCCTACTTCACGCTTCTCTGCTCCTCTTCTTGTTTGACTCTTTCCTTTCCTCTTTTTCTCCTTACCTTTCCTCACAGATAATGTTCTGATAATGTTGCCCCCATGTTGCTTTGCGTCTCATCTGGAGTGGCTGCTTTCCCTTTCCTGCTAACGTGTGTAATGTTAAGAAGGTTTAAACGATGAGACGAGTGGGAAGGCTGGCATGAAAATGTTCCATGATAGTTATGGATAGTCAATAAGAACTGAAAGAGGTGATGCAAAGGAAAGTGAGATGATTCTTTGGAATATAAAACTTAAATGACTGCTTTTCATAAAGTATGTTGTTAGACCACTTTGTCTCATCTGCGAACTAATGTGGAAATAGGCGTCACTTTTTTTTTCCTTACCATCTTAAATTTGCTCAACTGAATTATGAATTATTTAGTGCTGGGCAGAAATGAAAACTCAGTTCAACAGAAATGATGCATGAATTTACATCCATTTTTCAGACTGGTTTTATCAGAAAGAACCTTGAAAATATGGGGGCTTTTTAGATGTAAATAATTTGCTTTAATACACTCATCATTTTAAAATCCACCATTTAAAAATATACTTTTGTGAAGTCTTTAAAAACTCCAAAAAGAAGACAAATTAAATTTAAATGTTTCTTTTTTTTTCCTTACACACACACACACAACCCACCACGCCCAATTACATGTTTATGTTTCCATGAAAACTGAGAACACATGCATTTTGTGTCAGCCCTGAAGCAGCAATTAATTTCAGTGCCTATTTTCAGACAGTGATTGAAAAATCAATTAATTATACACTCCTACAGTTAAATGGGCTTTTCTGTAAGGAAAAGTGCTGCAAGTTCTTTTTATTAATTATACCTGAGATACTGGTTTATATTTAGTGTTTCTCAAATTTTTTCTAAAGGTCAACTACCATCATCAGCTGAGCAGTTCAAGACTTCATTGTGTAGTATGCAGGAAAACTGTGAAGACTTCTTCAAAGCATGTAAGCACAGTGGTTTTCACTCTAACTACAGCAACGATTGAAAGCAAAACTTCAAAGGCATATTTGGTACCCAACATACAGTATAAATCCAAATAGTTGAGATAGCTTGATTATGCATAAGCAATCAGAACCCATTGTGGCTTTCACAATCATGTGGCAGTGTTGGCTCATAAAAGAACTCAAATTGTAAACTGAACATATTTGCTATGGAACAATCAAGAGAATGTAAGCATGACCTTTGGAAACTATTTTCACATTAACATCTTTAGACTTAGAATCAATTTCTAAGTTGCTCTCTCAAAACAATGTAGTGTATATTTGACACCTGGATCTTTTGTTTGGAAACATCTGGCTTTTTCCCTTTTTATCTGAATTATTATCCTTTGGAAAATATAAATTGGAAGTTACAAAACTAATATTTGTAACTTTTTTCATTTTATTATGAAAACCAGACCTTGTATTGCAAGCAAGGATTAAAATATAGAAAAACAGGCGGGGGGAAAAAACCCCACAACCTGTTTTCTGGGTAGTTGCTCATTCTGCTAACAGTTTTGGATCCACAAACATAATATAAATAAGTTAATATATGGTTTTGAATATAATAGTGTATTTTCATGGGCCCATCGAAGATTTCCCAGATCTGCAACAGTAGTTATTGTTTAACTCATTTTGAAATTTATTTTGAAATCAGTACAACTGAGATGTCTGAAGACCTCTGCAAATCTGGACCTAAGTGATTATTATCTCTCACAGAAATTCAGAACCAATAGAAATGTGTGATATCTGGTAAGAGGTAGCATTCACATAGTTTCTGATAACAGGAGTTTTTATGAATATGTTTTACATTTGTTTTTAAGGCAGTTATTCTTGCATCAACAACAGGACAACAGTCATATCTGAAAGGCTACAGATACAGTGATCTCCCTCTGACATTAAAAGGTGAGTATTATTCAAGAGAAGGATTCACTGACCTAGCACTGGAGGACCTACAGACAGTACTGAGGGCTGTCTTGTCTTTACGTCTTTTCCTAATCATTCAAGAAGGAGTTTGTACCAATAACTGTACTGTTGTGTGCTAAGAGCCTTCTCTGTACCCAGGCAAAACTCTCATTTCAAAGCCCAAAAGGGCTTCTGCTAATAGAGAAGGGCAGCATCAGGAACCTGAAGTAACAGGAAAAGATATATTTGGAATGAGGCCTCAAATACTGTGTTTCTTTTATAGTGTATCTCCACATCTAATCCAAACAGAACTGATCTGATGTGAAAAATTGGGGGGAGAGGATGTGGCAAAACTGTTCAGTCACATAATAAGGAGATTAGCTCTATGGGAAATAGTGTCTATCATGAATTCATCTGACTGGAGAGAATTTAGATAGAAAGCTTTTATGAGGTGGTTTGTTTTTTTTTTTTTTTTCAGGCTAGTAATGAAATCTAGGATGAACAGCACTCCATCTGGAATGTGTGAAAGTATGTATGCATCTTGACATGTTAAAGGAGTATTTTAAGCTATATAGATTCTGTCTAGAGTTATAGCTTAAAAAAAATCAAACACATTCAATCATTAATCATGAGTCGTTATTGTACAGTTTTTGTTATGGTAAAATAAGAATGCCTAGGACAGAGTCTGAGCAGCTGTCCTAAATCCCTACAGATCTGTGGAAAAGATCCTGTTGGTTTGAATGAGCAACACTCAGGTGTTTTTTAGCCATTGCCTTAAGGTTTACAGGGCTCTGCCTATTACTTCTAAGAAGCCCAAGAAAAGAAATTTAGAAAAGCGGATACTCCATTCAGTATAGTGAAACGATTTTTTTCTGGTGTCTACAGATTGAGAGAAGCTGTAACCTTAGGCTCTAAATTACCATGTAGCAAAAAGGAGGGCAATATGCAGTAGCTTCCAGCATGTGTTTCAGCCTTGGGATCTTTTGCAATACCTGTATGTTTGTGTATATAAGGTGGGGAAATACCTGCAAACATAAACTTGTAAATGACAGTAATACCAGCAGTACACTCTGACTGTATTCTAGCTTTCTTATAGAGATCTTACAGGGATTCTTATAGAATCATCTGCACTATTGTAATTCTAAATGTTTCATTTCTTAAGAGACAGATTTTTCTCCCCTCTACTCACATTTAACAATATTGTAGTGCCTGTGAACGACTAAATTGGCTAACCCTGTTGTGAGATGCTAGTAAATGTAAGGAATATAGAATTGAGCTTGATGTGGTCTGAATGAACATTTTTTGTACCACATAACATGTTACAAACGGGTTTTGTGCTTATGTGTTATCCTGTTTCGGGTGGAGCAAACCAATGTTTAGAATGAGAATATGGCACAAAATTTTTTCAATAGGAAAGGTTTTAAAGAGATGTTATTGTTTTAAAGAGCATGGATTAATTTTTTGAGTGAAATATAATCCATTTCCCTGTGTGTTCCATAGCTCAGTAAAAGTACTTGGAGAAAATTTTATAAAATGTGAAAGCGTGGTTTAACAACAGAGAAAGTCATCTCTGAGCTGATGGCAAGCACAAAGAACAGGTGGCAGCTGGAAGAAGTTACAAGCTGGTAAAAGTAAGCAGGTAGAATGAAATTTGCAGTTCTTTCCTGACAGGCAGTATTCTAAGTACAATGTTGTATAGAAAGACACTTTTTGTACAGCGGTTGAATCATGCAATAGCATAGCAAGACCAAGCTCTGAGTACATGCTAGGCTTTTTCCAAACTACTTTGTGTGTATGTGCATGAGCAACAGACTACTGAAAAAAAACCACAGACAGAAGCATGAAAGTCTCCTCTCTCTCTGTGACTGGAGCTGTGTCTATCTTCAGATTTTTGATGTAAATTGTGATGGTGTGATTATAGTAACTAATTTGATCAGAAAAAAAGATCCTCTTTAAAGACAGGTGGAAAAAAGGACCCTGATCACCTCAAAAAGTAGATCAACACAGGCTTATCTAAGTGCTCCAATAGGATCTTGGTAAGGTGGTTAAAAAAACCTGTCAGATGATGTACTTAAGCCACACCAGAAATTTGCTATATCTGCCATATGATAGGTTATTCTGACCTCTAAACAGCCTATTCTTGCTTAAGTAGAGAGGCGGACAGATGCCTTCTGTAAGTCCCTCCCTATGTTGTTTTTTTTTTTAAACATGAAAATTTCCTATCATTCTAAACATACCTTTGTGCGGAGAGGTTATTGCTGACTTTATCTAAAACAAACTTTGGGGTAGGCTTACATTTGGCAACACGGAATGCTAATTTGCTAAGGCTGTGGAGAATCTGAGCTGCTCTTTTGATATATTAGTGTAGTGGGTTGACCCTGGCTGGATGCCAGGTGCCCACCAAAGCCGCTCTATCACTCCTCTCCTCAGCTGGGCAGGGGGAGAGAAAATATAATGAAAGGCTCGTGGGTCAAGATAAGGACGGAGATCTCTCAGCAATTACAGTCATGGGCAAAACAGACTCAACTTGGGGAAATTAATTTAATTTATTACCAATCCAATCAGAGCAGGGTAATGAGAATTAAAAACACCTTCCTCCCACCCCTCCCTTCTTTCTAGGTTAAACTTTACTCCCAATTGCTCTACCTCCTCCCTGCAAGTGGCACAGGGGGACGGGAATGGGGGTTGTTGTCAGTTCTTCACACGTTGTTTCTGCCACTCCTTCCTCCTCAGGGGAAGGATTCCTCACACTCTTCCCCTTCTCCAGTGTGGGGTCCCTCTCACGGGAGACAATCCTTCATAAACTTCTCCAATGTGAGTCCTTCCCACGGGCTGCAGTTCTTCATGAACTGCTCCAGTGTGGGTGCCTTCCATGGGGTGCAGTCCTTCAGGAACAGATTGCTCCAGCGTGGGCAAGAAAAGGTGCTATAGCACCCCTGGTAACCAAGGTGGGGGTTTTTTGTCATTAAGCACTAAAAATTATTACAGTACACCACTCATCTGGCTAAAATCAGATTTTTTCAACTGTTGCTGCTACTTTCCTTAAAAGTGGTTGATCCAGTCATTGTCACTTTTTTGAATCATCAACATTTCTATGGATAAAAGACAGACTTTCCGTTGCAGGCTATTTGTTGATATCATTTTCATTATGGGATAG
Organism: Alca torda; assembly: GCA_008658365.1. NCBI lineage: Eukaryota > Metazoa > Chordata > Aves > Charadriiformes > Alcidae > Alca > Alca torda. The sequence continues at coordinate 11,009,504 of CM018087.1, read as the reverse complement.
ATTTGTCTTTGTGGCAATGAGTACAGAACAAAGCCTGAAAAACTGTTTGTGTACTTCATTTCTTGCAGAAGTTCTTGGTGTGGAATCCAGAGTCCCCATCTCCACTTCATCTCACATTAATGGAAGTATCTTTCTAACATGGCTCTGAACTGAGGAAGTATCATCTGTTCTATATGCAACTGAGGCAAAGAGGAATTAATCTCCAAGGCCGTACCAAAGAAGCTTTTACAGGGTGGGTTGCTGATTTGCTCCAGGGCCTTTGCTATGAGAGTTTATTACTACCAAATTTCTGAGGATCTGTTAATTTGGTAGCGTTACAAAATTTCTGCTTATTCTTTTCTTTTTTTTTTTTTATCTTCTAGTTTTTATAGGCAGAAAATTTGAATTTGTCTCCTCCTGTTTGCTAAGTCTGCAAGTACTAATTTAAGTGATAACTACAAGAGCTGAAGTAGTTGCTTGTGGGACAGCGACTGAAATTTCAGAACAGTACTCTTTCAAATGCCAAACTTACTAACTGTTCAAGTAAAGATTTCTAACTTCATCTCTGGTAGAAAAATACTGCAATTTTGGAATTTGCTATCCTTTGCATTAACCCTGATGTTGTATGACAAAAGTTTCCTGAGGCTTATAGATTCTAGTACTGGACTGGATTTAAAACTAACAGTAAATCCCTAATCTATTCTTGCCAAGACAATTTTTAATTCTTTTAGCATTACAGGAAGTCTGCTTCTGTGAGTAAAATTAATTCTACTTGCAATCTACAGTTTGTATTGCCGCAATACAGTTACCTTTTAACTTATGAAAAAAATAATCAGAATTAATTCAGTATAGCTGCATATGATCATCTCTCTTTCTCTCTACTGTATAGCAGTAACACAACTGCAACACAAGCTTTTTCAGCGATGCAAATTAAGTTCGTCCTAGAGGCATTCTTTAAAATATCGAATTGTTTTTATTAGGTATTAATTTACTTATTTATGACTATTTATGTATTTAGAATGCATTTAATTGATTTTTGATTCTTCTACAGTTCTTCTAGATAGTGTTTACATGCATATTTTGCTAATATGGTTTTATTTAATTGACCTTTTGAGGTACTCCAGTATGGATTTTAGTAGTTGAGAATTCTTAAAAATACTTTTCAGTTATGTCAAACAAATGAAAGGATCAAAGGCTTAAAAATTAACAGGAGAAGGATGAAGTAATTCCACGTACTTGAAAATGGGTATGTTGAAGAAGTGCTGAAATTCAAAATATTAAAACCATCAGTGTAATATTCTCCACCACACCAAAAAAAATTGTAATTTATTGTTTAATGAATGAAATATGCTGTCTATAAAACGAATCTTTTAGGAAATGTCAAACAGTAACAGATTGAGACACAAATGTTAAAGTCAGGGAAAGAAACTTCTGATGAAAGAACTGCCACGCAGGTTTTTGTTGCCCTAAAGCAGAATGAACTTCTGATAAGAGCGTCAACTTTCAGTGGTACCACCCAAACTGGAACAGATCCTGACAAACTTGCTAAAGATTAGAACTGTCCATAGACTGATTTATTCAAGATAGCAAGGACAATTCTGTTAAGGCCTGCCAAATTTAAAAGCTGAGCAATCCATTTACTCCCTGCACGGAGTGACAAATAGAACTGTAATTAAGCACGCGGCAGTCCTGCTCTTCAGTCTCCAAAAGGCAGGATTCTCGCTCAGCTGAAGGCTTTTAACTTGTAGTTGATGTCTACCAAGAACTGCCCTACTTCTTGATGAGACTTGAAAAATGACAGGTGTGCTTGTAAATTCTGTTTTCTCTACACATGGCCAATTTTTCTGTCTAGAAACCTTGAACCTTTTCAAGGCGTAGATGGCTTTATTCTGTCTTTCTATGCTACTGTGGTTACAGTTCCTCTGGCTGTTCATACGTGCTATTGGAACACAAAGGAAAAATACAAATGTGCCTTCTATGCTTCTTAATGAAGGATATATATATGTATTTATTTTTTTTTAATCCCAACAGATTAAAACATAACAGATAAACAGTCCTGGGTAAAATTACTAGCTTGGTCACAACACTGCTTAATTCCCAGAAGCCAAAGAACGTCTGACCAGCCTGGGCAACTGAAGGGTCGAGGCAGCCACTCACAGAACCATACTGTGGGTAACACCACGGCCCACTGAAGAAACAGAGAAGCTCTTATTTTTTGCAATTAATGGGATAAAGAAACTGAACAATCAATTATGTAAGACCATATTATTTTTAAAATTCCAAACCACCTGAGGATCTTTACCTCATTATTTTGATCTCAGACGGACCACAAACTGTCCTGTACATATAATTGTTGATGACAGTGTTGTGGGGAAAATTACCCCTCATTGTCAGTTGTGGGTGCCAAGACCTTGTAATTCATTGCAAGCAATAAGTAAAATCCTTGTTGGGATGATTCTATTAGCATAATTTATTGATGTCAAAGGAAAAAACTCCCCCCCCAATGATAAAACAAAACAAAACAAACCAAAAAACTCCCAGAAGTCTACAAGAAGAATTAAGATAAGAATGCCCGCAGCACTTCATATCTCTAACAGTTAAACATTTAAATGAGCTGATATCAAGCTCAAGAAAAGCAAAAACTTGGCATGCCAATTTAAGATCTGGAATCTTTAATAATTTGTTCTGAATTTTCTGTAGGATTACTGTATATCCAAACCTAAGTAACTAACTACTTTGTCTACCTGTGATTACAGGAGATTCATAGAGTTCACATGAGACTGAGAAGCAATTAAAAACATTATTTGTGCATTTCTCCATTAAAAAGAAAGCATTTGGAACTCTTGAAGGTATATATATTTTTTTTTTAGGCTTAATACCGTAAAAAACAATATTGTTTGGACTGACAGTTCTGGTAAGACTTTTCACACATGAAAATACCTGAATAACAAGCAGTGTGTGATTTTACTCACTATTCTGGAAGCAGCCTGAGAAAGGAATTTTATCCTTGATCTTAACATCAGCTGATTATTCTCTGCTTCTTACTATGGCACCTACTCATTTCAGCCTCTTGCCCAGGAGGGAAATCCCTAAAAACCTGGGAACTTGAAATGGAGATAGGAAGAAATAAAAGTGTACGCTTTACACCTCCTCTGTTTTTTCCTGTATGTATAAAGCAGGCCCTGATCGGATTCATAAATAAAAATGCTTATACTATTTACATATTTTTACACTATTTATATTTGTATTGTTAGCACTAACATTAAAGGCTGTCACTGACAGCTTTCAGTATTATCAAAACCTTCATGATTCTTTGAAAGCTTTCTACTAAGGGACTTTGTTTACAATGATTTTTGCAGAACATTCAAATACCAAATACCTGTGATGCTGCTTATATTGCTGTATGTCAGTAATTTGATTAAGCAGCTGCCAGTTGCCTATGTTCAATGCAATCATGATGTGCTCATCTTATTTCCTATAACTTCAATATTTGCTTTTATATCTCAGATAAAAATAATTCTATTTCTGGTCTTTTATTTTTCACAGGCAAAATGCATATTTCAGATGACCCTATGAAAGGACTCAGAATGGCCCACTAACACTATATTTAAAGAGGTAACTGTGAATTTATTCTACAAATAATTTTGCATGAGAGTAATTCACTTGTCTGAGTTGTCAAGCTTCTGAATTCTGGTTGTTCATTAGGAGAGTGATATAATTGTGGTACATTTCACATGAAGGCACATTCAAAAATGTAGATGTCTATTTTTTGAATCTTTTAACCATTGAGTTCATTAATATAATCTGTAAAATAACCGAAAGGAAGTATTGGATTTGGGCTTTTTTTGAAAAACTAAACAAAAGAAATGAAGAAAAACCACTGTCTCTCCCAAGGATTTTATGCTGGCATTGGGTATTCCATGGAAATATTACATATGAATGATAACTCCTATTACTCCCTGCCTAATAACACAGTGATTTTGCTGATGAGCAAATCCAGAATTAATCCAGTTGTCTTCAAGTAATTTGATTGGATTAAAAAGATGTAATTTCTTTGTTACTCAAATGTTTATTTTCAGAAAATATTTTCTGTCTCAAAGTGAAGGGTTTTTTCTTGATATATGCAAAGGGCCAGCTTAAATATTAATATTACAATATAGGGTTGTTTTACAAATAAATGTAAAAATAGGTTATAAGCACGTGGTGAATCTGAATTACAGAAGCATTTTCTTAGGAAACTTTGTCTTTTGCATTTTATTTCCATTTGCTATCCTGTTCTTCCTAGTAATTTGCCTGTGATTTTCAGGATCCTGCCTGCAGATTGCAAGAATCAGTAACATCTTGCACCGTTAACTTAGACCCTGGAAACACATCCTTCAATAAGGTGAAAATGCTCCGAGAAACTCACTGAAGTGTTTTGTTTGTTTTTAGCTTGTTTTGTCTAATAGACCAATTTGAAGCAAGCTGTTAAAAGAACTTTGATAAATCATGTGTACTATTTGCTTGCTTGCATTACTTCTTTTTTCTGTCCTCATACATCTCTTACTTTCTTCCAGTTTAAGATTCTGAAATAATTAAGTGGGGTGTATACATTTGTCAATATATATGCAAGAATATATTTTTAGTGTAGAATTTGGTAATATGTGTTTTCCTAATTTCAGTTTAAAAAAAACAACAACAGAAGTAGAGATGTTTGCTCTTTCTCAGTTTGCTTTAGCATCTTCGTGTTTTCGCTTCATTGGTTTTTTTTTTTTTGTGGTTTTGTTCAGAGGACCATTCAAATATAAAATTAATTTCTCTAATTAGTGTTTTAGATCCTCTGATGCTAAGTGTTTCATTGCCAAACAGTGGAATGCCACAAACACTGTAGGGATGCACTCCCACGTTATCAAATAAATGCTCAAGGTACAGCTTATAATGTTGAAAAATAGAAAAATAAATTGACCTTGATGAAGTGTGTCTTCTTTTGTCTGTTCACAGGAAAGTTTATTTCAGGTATTTCTACTGCTGAAATGATTAGAGTTAACAGCTTTTTCCCTCCATTTTATTTTACAGGGTCTCTTCATCTTCCTGATATATGGGGTGTACAACACAGAGGTAAGTCTGCTTGGAGTATCTCAAGGCTGACAGAGTGAATGAGAGAAATGACAGGTTTCTTATCTTGATAACTGAGGGACAAAGTTGGCTTTCCATATGAGTGTCCTACTGCCCTTCATGCTTGGACTAGCTTATATGCATCCCGGCTTACCATTAAACACAGACACCCTGAATAAAGGGACAGACTCATTTCTCATAGGCATTGACTAATATTTTACCGCTGCTTTAAGTTTTTTGAATTCCTGGTCTTTCTTTTAACACTTAGCTAAACCTGACAGTCCTAAACTTTCATACTTGAATTTACATTTTAAAAATGAACTGTTAGTTTACACACTGCTTAAAGGAAACGATCTGAATTATAAAAGGAACAAGTTTTACTGACTTGACTTCAGAATTTTCTTGGGTATAGAAATTGCATCAAATTCAATTTTGTACATCAATTAGGTATTTTTAAGATTTTAAAATCTGAGCCAAGGCTTCGTACCAGTTAGGCCTATGGAAAGTACTCGATCTTTACATTTTCAACTGTCGTTGATACATAAAGCATAAAAATCATAAGGAATTATCCACCTTATTTCATTACTGCCATTATGTTAATGATAAAAATTGGTGTTAATATGTTCAATGCCAAGTTTTTAAGATAAGGTTTAAATTTTAATAGAATTTTGAATTCAGTAGTAAAACCCTATAGAAACAGAAAAAGCTTTCAAAGTCAATAGTTAGAAATGAAGCAGAATTCTATTCAGATTTTATTAGCATCCAAGGGGCTGTACCCTATTAGGAAAACAGTGAAAAAGGTCTCCTGATTGCTTTCGCCAAAAAAAAAAGCTATTTCAAAATAATGAAACTTTTATCTCGTTTCCATTATAAGGATGAATTATTTCAGTACATGCAACTTAACAATGAGCTTTCTTACTAGCATGGACTTTGTTGTAACAGTGGGCCAAAGCACCCTGTCCTCAGGGTCCGCTGCTCGCAGGGGAGGTGGCAAGCTGGTGGCTCGGTGTCCCGGCAGCTGGTGGCCAGCGGTACAGCTGATAGGCCAGTGCTGTTCTCTCAGCTGGCCAGAGGCCGAGTGGCAGGGACTTGCTCCCAGCGTGCAGGCAGCGAGGATTTCCAACGGAGTGCGGAAACTGTGTGTGTAAAATACACCCAATGGGTAGATCAGATTGAAATACTCTTTCTTCTTGGTAGTATCTCACTTCTAGGAGTAGCTTCATTAGCTCTGTGGCGTTAGGTGCAACTGATGTCATTGTTTTGAGCTAGAGCAGCATATTCTGAGATAGAGCACAGTATTTTTGAAAGCTGGAGGGGGAATTTTTAGTAGGGCATGTGGTAATAGGATGAGGGGTAATGGTTTTAAACTGAAGGAGGGTATATTTAGACTGGATATTAGGAAGAAATTCTTTACTGTGAGGGTGGTGAGGCACTGGAACTGGTTGCCCAGAGAAGTTGTGGATGCCCCATCCCTGGAAATGTTCAAGGCCAGGCTGGATGGGGCTTTGAGCAGCCTGGTCTAGTGGGAGGTGTCCCTGCCCATGGCAGGGGGTTGGAACTAGATGGTCTTTCAGGTCCCCTCCAACCCAAACCATTCTGTGATTCTACGTCTGTTGCTATTTTTGACTTTGTTAAAAATGTTGAATTTCAGCATCTCTGTAACTGCACCTTTTAATAACAGGAAATAATTTTGCTAAGCATGCGGCCGCTGCGTACTTTAGGCGCTTTGTAGAGACTGCGGTGGGGCAGTCATGTTAGCGCAGGTGCAGCTGCACCTGCGAATTTACCATAGGTGGGTCCCCCTGCAGCGGGAGGGGGCGGCGTCCGCCCGGTCCCGTTAGCCGGGCGGCGGCGGGGCCGGTACCGCCCGTTGTCTGCGGGCGCCGCAGGACGGATGTCGCTCGCTCTCATTCTCGGTACCGCAGCAGCGAGTCTAACGCGCCTGTCCGGGTCCGTCTCCTCCTCCCGGGCGGCCACTGGGCCCGGCCCCTCCGCGAAGGCGCCCACCAACATGGCCCCCCCGCTCCCTGCCGCCCCACGCGAGCGCGGCGCGTCGCGCCTGCGCGCTGCCCGCCCGCTGTCGGCCCGGCCGGCCGGGCCCGTACCCAGCCTGCCCCGCGCCGCGCATGTGCAGTGCGGGGCGCAGGGGCTGCTAATTCCATTGTGGAGCGGACGCGGCGTTATTTTTAACTGGAGGCGGCGGCGGCGGGAGCCGTAAGTGCAGCCCGGGCCGGGGGCCGCCCGTCGGCGCGGGTGTGGGGGTGGCGGCGATGCGCCCGGGCGGCGGCTGCCGGGCCGCCGCGGGAGCCAGGCGCTGAGCGGGCGCCCGCCCAGCGAGGCAGCGAGCGGTGTCCGGCGGGCGGGCGGCGGGTCCCGCAGCCCCCTCTGGGCCGCGCCTCCTCTCCGGCCCGCCTTCCCGGGGGATGAAACTCGGCAGCGGCTTCCTCGGCGGCGGCGGCAGCAAGAGGGCGGCGGCCATGGAGCCCACCTTTCCCCCCGGCATGGTTATGTTCAACCACCGCCTGCCTCCGGTCACCAGCTTCACCCGGGCGGCCGCGCCCCCCCCGGCGGCCCAGCACCCCCCGCAGTGCGTGTTACCTCCGGCCTCCGCCGCCGCTTCCTCCACGGCGGCGGCCGAGCCCCCGGCGCCTCCTCCTCCCCCTCAGGACATGACTTTCAAGAAGGAGCCGGCGGGGGCTTTCCCCTCCGCTCCCTCCTCCTCGCAGAGGAGCCCCTGGGGCTTTCTGCAGTCCCTGGTGAGCATCAAGCAAGAGAAGCCCAGCGAGCAGGAGGAGGAGGAGCAGCAGCAGCCGCAGCACCATCACCACTACGGGGGGCTCTTCGGGGGCGCCGGGGAGGAGAGGCCTCCCGGCCTGGGGAGCAGCAGCGGGGAAGGAACCGGCCAGAGCGTGATTCAGGACCTCAGCCTTCTTCACCACCTGCACCAGCATCCCCACCGAGACCTGTTACTGAGTGGCAGAGGCGAGGGCGCCCCTGGGAGCTCGGGTGAGCCAAAGCACGATGCCCAGGTCAAGAAGGCAAAGAGGCCAAAGCCAGAAACTCAGGGAATCAAAGCCAAGCGGAAGCCAAGTGCTTCATCCAAACCCCCCCTGGTGGGAGATGGGGAAGGTGCCATTGCGTCCCCCAGCCAGAAACCTCACGTCTGTGAACACTGCAGCGCTGCCTTCAGGAGTTCCTATCACTTGCGCAGACATGTGCTCATTCACACTGGGGAGAGGCCTTTCCAGTGCAGCCAGTGCAGCATGGGTTTCATCCAGAAGTACTTGCTGCAGAGACATGAGAAGATCCACAGTAGGGAGAAGCCTTTTGGGTGTGACCAGTGTAGTATGAAGTTCATCCAGAAGTACCACATGGAAAGACACAAGAGGACGCATAGCGGAGAAAAGCCATACAAATGTGATACTTGTCAGCAGTATTTTTCAAGGACTGATAGACTGTTGAAGCACAGGAGAACATGTGGTGAAGCCATAGGTAAAGCAGGTGCTGGAATGGAGCCCGGATCATCAAATAACATGGGTAGCTTGACTGCGTTGTCTCAGGGAAACACAAGTTCCTCAAGGAGAAAAAGTAAAACAAAAAGTATATCCACTGAAAACAAAGGAAACAAGTGTAGCAGCAAAGTAACTGAATCTCAAGTTACAAGTAATGTGGCCATGCCAAATTATGCAGTTGATATTCCTATTGTGTCTTCCAGTGGTGCTCTAGTTGGCACAGGTGTAGAAGAACTTCAGAAAAAGGTGCCAAAATTGGTCTTGAAAAAAGGAAGCAGAAAACAGGCAGACAAAAATTACCTTAATTTTGTATCACCACTGCCAGACATTTTGGGGCAAAAACCACTGTCTGGGAAACAGAGTGGCTCTCTAGGCCTAGTAGCCAATACTGGTGTAGAAACTATTGGCCTTCTCCAAAGTACAGGTGGTAAACCAGGTCAAATAAGTAGCAATTATGATGATGCCATGCAGTTTTCAAAGAAAAGAAGATACCTACAAACTGCAAGCAGTAACAGTGCCTTTTCAATTAATGTCGGACACATGACTTCCCAGCAGTCCGTCATCCAGTCTGCAGGTGTTAGTGTTATGGATAACGAAGCTCCATTATCTCTTATTGATTCAGCATCTTTGAACAGTGACATAAAGTCTTGCCACGACAAGTCTGGTATTCCTGATGAAGTCTTACAGAGCCTTTTGGACCAGTACTCTCACAAATCAGAAGGCCAGAAAGAAGATCCTTTCAGTATAACTGAACAGCGTGTGGACTTGCACACCTCAGGAGAACATTCAGAGATGGTTCAAGAAGAAAATTTGAGCCCTAACTCTCAAACAGTTTCAAATGATAAGGCAAGCATGTTGCAAGAATACTCCAAATACCTCCAACAAGCCTTTGAAAGAACAACCAATAGCACTGGTTTTGCTTTTGGACCCAGCTTCCAATTTGTTAGCTTGTCTTCTACTCTCCATAACCACACTCTGTTTCAAGACAAACAGATATACACTACATCTCCACTTGAGTGTGGCTTCAGCCAATCTGTTACCTCAGTATTGCCAACTGCGTTGCCAAAACCTCCGTTTGGGATGTTGCTTGGATCTCAGCCAGGCTTTTATTTGTCTGCCTTGGAGGCTACGCATCAACAGTTGACTCCTTCTCAAGAGCTGGATGATCTCATTGATCCACAGAAAAACTTAGAGACTTCATCTAACTACCAGTCGACGTCTCAGAAACTGACTGGCCAGAAGGAACAGAAAAACTTAGAATCCTCAACGAGCTTTCAGATCCCATCTCAGGAGTTAACTAGCCAGATAGATCCTCAGAAGGACATAGAACCTAGAGCAACCTACCAGATCGAGAACTTTGCACAAGCGTTTGGTTCTCAGTTTAAGTCGGGCAGCAGGGTGCCAATGACTTTTATCACTAACTCTAATGGAGAAGTGGACCATAGAGTAAGGACTTCAGTGTCAGATTTCTCAGGGTATACAAATATGATGTCTGATGTAAGTGAGCCATGTAGTACACGAGTAAAAACCCCAACCAGCCAGAGTTACAGGTAAGGTCCCGACTGTCACCAGGCTGTGGGGTCTTCTTAATGTAATTTTGTTTTACTTTGACAACACTGCCATTGGAATGTTTCTACACGGTCCTATTAAGAATAATGTAACATGCCCTTTCAATGCAAGTTTTCATATTTAGTTTATTTTGTTAGTGTGATTTTTTTTTTTAGATCTGTTTATTATGGTTTTTAATCAAAAATCAATAGATTAAAATAGTGTTTTTGTTCAAGTGACAATTTTTAGCAATCAAATTTACATTATATAGAACATCAGGGAATAGCCCAAAAGTTTAAAATGCAAAAAATTAACTTTGTTCCTAGGACTAAGGTTTATTCTAATTGCTTTACTCTCAGGAAAGTGTAATGAAGCGTGGGAATTCTATGCACCACTAGTGTATTGGAACTTCCAATTTACAGATAGTGACAAATGTATCTCAACATTTTGAGGAAGGGATCTATGACATTTCAAATTGCTGTCTCTTATGTCTGGGCTGATCTGAAAGAATTTTGCTACCTAAATCTCGTTGTTGTTAAAGTACTCTTGTTCTTCCAGGTGATGCTCATTCCAGGCAGGTGGAGCAAATATTCTTGGGTCTGTACCAAGAGCCCAGAATGGTAGCTTTAATATAAACAATAATGTCCCCAGAACTCCTCTGTAAGACTGTAATTCCATAAAGAGATTCTGTTGACACAAACCATGAGAACAAAACGTGTGCATCTGGTTCATGTCACTAGAACCCCAACTTGAAACTACAGTCGTAATTCAGATATGCTTTTGGGATACATTTTTTTATTATACATGGTTCAAAAAAAGTCAGTCTCTTGCTCTTCCCCTTTTCCACGTTCTCTTAGTGTAGAAGGTTCGTTCTCTTTTGTTGTGCTCCCAGTTCCCCCGGACTTGATCTTGTTTCTTCCCCCCCTTAATTTACACCCTTTTTTTCCCCCTGCTTCCCTACTCGCTCTCTCACCCCAATTTAATAGCTAGTATTTAAAAAGATTTACATTCCAGAAAGTGCATATCTTATTGTGTACTTTCTGATGTCTCATGACATCAGATTAAGAACAACGAACACCCACGTGTTTTAGAATTATGTCAAGGTTTCCATGTACGGTAAGAAATAATATACTCCCAATTGTACATACGAAGGCCCCTGTCCTGCATCAGGATTAGCTCATGTGGACCCCTGTCCCAGCAGCATGCCAGTGGTGTCACTGGAGCTCTGTCCGGATGCGGGGATTTGCAGTAGTAGTTGAGCGTTGCAGGCTTGTAGGGCCTAAGGCTGCAATTCCATCAAAGGTTTCTGGTGATGGCATCAACTGCAAAAGTAGAACTTGAGTGGCTTGTTAATATCAACAGAACTTTTCTTTGGAATTATTGCCTTACTTTATGTATATTTTGTGGTACATTATTTATTATATGTGAATCCTGATTAATGCCTGTGGAGCCACGGAAACCTGCTAGAAATACTGGTGGCCATTCAAAGCTGCTGAAAGGCAGTGGCACTGCTCTAAACCACTTTTTGCAAATGTATTTTTTGATTAGTTTTTTAATGTAATTTTGGTGATGTTTATGCTGATGGTTTTTTATGTACTCTTGGTGATGTTTCAGTCTTACGTACTTTTCTGGTGTCAGGAAAGTACCAGTGGTTGTTTGCAGTCTTATTGTGTAATCAGCCTATTACAGGCTTCCATGTATAATAAAGTTATTAACATTGTGCAAGTGTAAAACACTTCTGTTATGAAAGTGGTGTATTATTAAATGAATTGTTACAAAAATTCTGGGTAATTTCTCCCGTTGTCCCTCACCACTAAAAACGGAAACCTGAGCCCATTTGTTAATCTCTTACTAGGTGAACTTTTTTTTTTTCTTACTAATCTAGAGTTTGTTCTCATAGAATCCATGTAACTCCATTAACTTTTTCTTAATACTTGATTATGTATTTCACCCTATTTCAGTTTAAGCAAAAAACAACTGTTCTCTGAACACAGAACCCGGCCTGTTATCAGGGATGGAATAGTCCATAACCACTGTGTTAGCTTTTTCAGTACCTTTTATTTTGTTTTACAGAGGTTATAATTTACATTCTTTATATTGTGTGTAGTAGAAGTTTCATATGTATTGTTCTGCCTGTTTGCTTTAACTTAATACTAATAAAACCCATTATTCACAAAATCTTAAAGATACCACTTCTATTATCCAGCCACACTTTTGAGAACCTATTAGGGAAATGTTATGAGATTAAATTTTGAGAAGGAATAATATAATTTACTGGCATGTTTTCATCTTAATTTCTTCCTTCAGTTTGTTTGAGTCAGCAAATCTGAATGCACTATTTTAGAAATCAGGCCTCTATCTCATACCTTTAGTTTCCAAGGCATAAAAACTAACACATTTGCTGAAGTTAAACCATTTGTACAACCTCATCTTTTTAAATCCGTGGGTTTTTATATATGATTTTGGTTAAAAATATATAAATTGCATATTGTTAACTTCAAAGACATTTTGTAATTGCTGGAAATCCAGAATGACACATATATAATACAATTTTGTTCTAAGTAAAGATTTTAGAAAGTCCTCTATCTGGTTTTTTTGTTGGTTTTTTTTTTCCCCCTGCTCTAACTTCTGCATTATAAGGAAAGCCTAGTAAAAATAGTATTATAGCAAAGTACTTAAAAGCATTTTAGGTAATCTGAAGATAGTTTGTGGACTTCCTTCATCTGTGTTTTTTCTTCAGCTTTGTATATGACCATAAGAGTAGCAGTGCTGAAGGTCTCAGAATGGTTGAAAAGTAGACTATTGAAGAGCAGAAGACAGCAGTTTGAATCAAGGCAAGGACACAGACAAGGGAAAAATCATTGGCATGCTGAAAAGCAAATAAGGACGGAAACTTTCCCAAGTAAATATGAAATATGCAAAATGCTTAATATTCAGAACATTGCTAGGAATCATTTCAGGAAATGTGAGGGGAAAATTATTGGAATTATGTATGTTCTTTCCACAGTTTAGCAGTCATTCAAAACTGTTTCTAGATAGAACAGAATGAGACCTTTTCCCAGTTTAATGGAGTTCAAGTTTATTTTTATTTAAATAGTGAAGGTTAAGGATATAGCAAAATGTACAGAAATCAGGATATGGCTTTGCCCGCTAGATATTAGGAAGAACTATATGTAGTAACACACATGGACTGAAGCTTTATTTAGGGATGTGGTGGTGAGAGAAGGAAAAAGGAAAGCAAAATGCCCCTTGAATTTTTTTTCCCTGCTTTAGTTCCTGGTTTAGTTGTTTGTTTTGAAGGAATTATGGGAGGGAAATGATAACCTGTTTCCTACCACTAGCAGGAGCGTAAAGAATTTATGCATGTGGTGATAGAAAATTGTATGTAAACTGTTACGTTTCATATTATAGTTCAACATGTTTTTGCTTTGGAACAAGTGTGTTATGGTACCCTGAACTGTGAATACATCTGTATGCTCCAAGCCACTAAAAGTGCACGTCTCACCTGCCTGCAGATGATTTAGAAGAGCTAGGTAAAATTTGTAGTAGTTTCTGAATTATTTAAATTGAAAGAGACTTGGGGGTAGTGGGTGAAATTTTAGAGTAAGACATTAGTGAAATAAAAGGGGGATGAAAAAGAGTGAAAATATGATGGTGCAAAGGGAGACCATAATTTCAGGTTTATGGACTACTGATGAAGAAAAGCTGCCTGATGCCTCATGGAGACCTTGAGAAGATACTGGAATAATTCAGTGTATTTCATTAGTGGGTTTTTGTTGTTTCAGTTGTTTGGTCTCCCCCGCCCCCAATATTGTACGCATGAAAACAGTATATTTGTCTGAATGATGCTTCTGCTTTTTTTCCCACCAACTAGAAATCGGAATTGTTCATGTGAAGTTGCAGTTGTAACTGTGGAAATGTTTGTTATATCTGGGAAGATATGTGGGAGAATGTGTAAGTTACTACCCTGCTGCTTTTTACTGTATGTGTTGAAGGGAGTCAGGTCACTTTAAAATGGAAGATTCTGTTTTCAGCCCCTGCTGACTACTAGTTTAACCATTTGGGATGGAATTTTCCAGGCTTTGCTTGTCTCACACTATCTTTCTCTGGGAAACTTCTGCAAAAATAACTCATGTATTTCCTAAAATAAGATTAAGGAAGAAAACTTTCTTGTTCCACTGGCCTTTTCTTCTTTAAAAACTAGCTTCTTTCAAAACAAATCGGAATCATCCCCCTCCCAAGCTAGGACTTTAGGTTGATGGGTGTCTCTTGTTGAATCACTGTTCTTCAAAACCTGATAATAATCAGCTAAGAGTTTTTGAAAATGCTTTTACGTTCAGAGATTTGAAAGTTTGGTGACTATATCTCCAAAGATGACCCCTCCAGGTTACCAGATTGAGCTATTAGAATTGTTCAGTATGTTAATCCAAGTGGCGATTTCTTCTAATGTGTCCTATATGGGGGTGGATGTTGCATATTTTCTGACTGGAATTTTTTTTCTGACTTCTTACATGAACTGTAGAGCCTTCATTTTTAATATTATACTAAGTTGATTGTTGTGCAATTTTTTTTTGTACAAACACTGAAGAAAATAAGGTATAGTATTGTGCGCAGCATTTGGAACACAGGATATATACCCTGTTTACCACATGAACAGCTATGGTCCACTTTGTTATTCATGTTGTTCAAGACAGATTTCTTGTGTCCTCTTTTTCACTTGCAGTTAAAAAGCAGATTTATTTCAGAATTGTTTGTTTTCTCACAGACAGTAGTGTCTGGCTACGTTACAAAAGGAAAACTTTTTTTTTCATATCTTTATAGTGATATTCTAATCTTACGGGTTTTATAGATGCTGATGCTAAAAATGTACTTTTGAATGCCCATTTTCATTGTGATACCTGTGACCTGGAGGGATAGGTACTGGAATTTCATTTCTTTGACGCTGATTGAAGTTGAGTTCTTTGGTATAGGACCGCTGCTGTTTCAGACTGTGTCTGCGTGGAGACAAATTGAGGAATAGTTACCAGCTTAGTAAATGTGGAATAGTTGATTGTCTAGAATCAAGTAGAAGCCGTGGGGCAGAGTCAAGGGGTAATTTGATCCTCTAAGGTAACGTTCAGGAGTCTCAATCACCAGGTTGTCTTTTCCCTTTTCTTGAGCTCGCTGTAAATCTGGCAACTGCAACAAGTGAAACTGGGTTCTGCAGACAGCAGCCTCATTAAGCACAGTCCTGCTTCATTCCCTGAGTGTTCTCATCCTTGTCGTTGTGGATACAAACAGCAAGGCAGTGTTGCCTGGAAAAAATACTGTGTCATCACGTAATCAGTGTGTCATAACACACATACAAGATGGAGTGAATTAAGGATTAAAATGAAGGTTTAGTTCTGGTATTTTTTTAACTTATAATGCTTGATCCATAATCTTTATGGTAATGTAAATTTTTGTATATAGCATACTACTGTATTTTCATATACATACTTTTCAATGTTTTGGTTTTATTAGATTTCCAGCGGATTTGGTAATTTTAAACCCAAGGTGTCTGAAGTAATGGTATGATGCTACACTAGAAAACTGCCTGTGTGCTTGGAGACTTGGTCTGAAATTTGATAAAATATCTAGCCAGGCTCTTAAGAACTAATTTAAGAATATATTTCTTTGATTATTTTAATATACTCTATCTTACCTTAAAATGTATTTTAAATAGTGTCTTATTTAGTGCTACAAATATCAAAACATTCTGTGAACTAATGAGGCATATAACAGATAATATGAAGGATCTGCAGCAAGCATCGGATATTCTGTAGTAGCACATGTGCCACCTTTGATGCTAAAACCTGCTTTATCTAAAGCTAGGTTATTACTGTTCACACTATTCCTGTGTTCTTCTTCAGAAGGAACCTTATTTCGTGCTGTTGGCAGAAGAATTTTCATTTTGATTTTTCTCAAATGTCAGAAGTCTGGTTGTTTTTAATCCCACAATTTCTCCTTGCAGTGTGTACTTATCTTTGTGCTTGTATTCTCTTCCCAGTGGATAGGAGGTTAGAGTCTTTGCTGGGACATTATGTGTGCAGCTGCTGGCATATGGCCAGAAATTATATTGATGGTGAGGATGGCTCAGTCTGCTCAAATATTCTGAATATCTTTTTCTGGAGAGGAAAAAGCTCACAGGTGGGAGTTTTTTTGGATATTCTTACGTTCTGAGTGGGAATTAAACCAGGAGACCTATTTTGAAGAGTAGAATTTGCAAAGAAATCCATATGCAACTTCATGAGTGACAAGGTTTCAATCACTTTAATTTGCTTTCCTGTAATGGGGAAATATATAGATGTATAATAAAACATCTTGCATGTTTTGCTGAGGTGCTTTAAATTATGTGGGTAAAATATGCCTATGGATCTCTAGAATATATTATACAATCTTATTAATATATTATCTTAGGAAGTGCTTGGTGAACTGGAAAACAAGACTAATAAGGATTAGCTTATGTAGTCGAAGAGGGCTTTTATATTATGTTAGCTATCTGCTTGGGATTTGGTGAGGTTGGTGGTAACACCTTTACTCATAGAAGCTCATGGCCCCATCGTGTCTTAAGACTCTCTCTTGGTAGCGAGACTTTCTCTTGGTAGAGAGAACGGGGCCTTCCTTTTGCAGCTGGGCTGTGGTCAGTGATTTCGAAGTGCGAGACAGCACAGCACAGCAAGCTCCGTTTCTTAAAACACCTCAGGTTTTTTTGAGGACCTGCCATTTGCAAGTGTCAATTCACTTTGTGAAAATGATATGCAGATATCTGTGCCAAAATTCTGCTATCTCAGGTCCGGCCAGCTTTAGTCCAGGGGGTTATTCAACAGTAATCAATGGAGATGTGTCACTAAAAATATTCACCCTAATTAGCTTAAGAAATTTGTCAGCCTTAGAAAGCTAGGTCAAATTGTATCATGAAGAAGTTTGTGTACTTGGTCCATCAAGCCCTATAACTAAACACGTACACGTAGTGATCTCAGTGCAGAGTGAAGTGTGTATGAAATGTGTAGGTGATTTAAAAGTTTTTCCTGAGCATTCTTAATTAAAAATTCTTTCCAGGTTTACGGGAAAGTAATATATTAGTCTGGGGAGAGGAGGGTTAAACTAATTACTCGTCTCATTTTTTGCGAGATTGCAATCATTTTTGTGTAGGTACACTGAATTTGATTATTTATTTGTTTTGGAGTTTAGAGAGGCACTTCAGAGTAAAAGTAGTTTCATATTTTGTTTTACATGGTTCTGGAAATCGTATTTCACACATCATCTTAAGAGTGGATGGCAAGTGGAATGAGACTGCTGGTAGCTAAAATCATCGGTCTTTACTATTTTTAACACTGTATTCTGATGCTTGCATGTTTTGTTGTTCTCACAATGAAGCTAAATTAAAACCTCTGAGACAGAGGTCCCTCTAATATAGCATAATGAAGTCTTTAAATGGGTACAGTTGTAGGTCATCATGAATAGGAATGCAGTGACCTTTGTCTTGACAATGAAGCTGACACAAGCTTCTCAAAGAGCTGTTCTTTTTTTTATTATTTCTCCGCCAGAAAGGACACAAATAAAACAGGATCCCCCTTCTCCCATCAGTGAACAAAATCAAAAGATTAGAAAATGTATTGTAAATTGTCAGTTTGCAAAATCTAGAAATAACATGGAGTTCTTTATCAATATAGATACTGTTACAGGAATGATGTGAGGAGTTGGGAAAAGATGGAAAGTAGGGGGGCCATATGACTGGTAAAGGGCCTTCTGGTTTCTTAAGATACTCTGTAATGGTCTGGTTTGATTTTTGGGTACACAGCAGTGAGGCATTCAAAATTACCAGTAGCTGCTTATAATCTTGAATCTAGAAAAATTGCAAATCTTTACATCATTCATTTTCCACTTACTTTTATGGTACCTGCAGGCTTGTAACGCACTGTGGTGAAATATAGGGCGGCTCAAATTTCTTGGTGGCCTGTATAAAAAAGCAAAGCATTTTGCAGAAAGCACATAACATGTTGTGGCGGTTTCCTAATGGGGAGACCCTGTTGCTCCATCCAACTTAAGCAGAGGTGTCTGAATTGCAGCGCTCAGCAATTTTTTTTCACCATGGAGAATCATCTGTCATTCTTAAATAATGGCAGTACCTGCTAGTTTAGGACTTTCTCAAGGTTTTGGCAATGTTGATCTGAATTGTGCTGTATCTTGTAGAGGAGAGGCCTGTGTAGCAGAGCAGACTCTAAAGTGTGCACTGAAGGTAAGGCATGGAGATTTGTTCTTTTTTGTAAGAACTTATATCTATAGAAGTGGTTGTCTATTATCACATAATGACATTATTTTTTTTTTTATCCTATAAAGGAGTAAAAATAGGAAATAGGTTGTTGGACTTATTTATTTATTTACCCCAGGACCTGACTACATGTTCTTTTGAAGAGCGGGTTGTTTCCTTGATGATGCTACTCCCATAAAGCTACAGCCTGGCTGAGCACCTGAATCAGGGACTTTGATTGGGGGTGTGCCTCTTTAAGAATATGCTTCATCAAAAGGATGGCTGTTTGAGAAAAAAAAATATGTAAGTTTAGAGTATGCACATGTTGTTTCAGAGCTATGTAAACTCAGAGTGAAACAGCAATTGCTATGTAATATTATAAGTCCTTAAAACATATTCCTGGAAAACAATATGCTAATACCATATAAACAGATCTTGTGTATAGTGAGAAGTGACTCCAATATGCAAAGATCAAAAGATATGCGGAACAGTACGTTAATACTTGGTTAGAAAGATTTAATTAACTTACTCTTTTTTACGAAGGAGAAAACTTACTTTATAAAGCTTATTAATTTGATAGGACCTGACTAATTTGATACCACAGCCTTTTATTTTTGCAGCTTCATGCCAAATTCTCTGGGGGATAGAAAGTAGACATGATGATTTTATTTTTTCCAGTGGAAAAAGTGTGCCAAAGAGTGAGGTAAATTCGTAGTGAGGATCAAATGCTATGCAGTTTCTGCACATGCTAGCAAAGTTATGGTAAACCAATGATTTTTACTTTTTTACCTTAATGTGCTAATATGAAACAAAACCTGCAAGCTGCCATGTCTAGCGGTTAGCAGGCTGAAGAAGTGGGGTGAGGGGAATCTCATGAAGTTCAGCAAAGTGAAATTTCAAGTCCTGCATCTGGGGAGGAATAACCCTATGCATCACTTCATGCTGGGGGTCAACTGGCTGGAAAGCAGCTTTGCTGAGAAGGACTTTGGGGTCCTGGTGGACAACAAGCTGGCCAAGAGCCAGCAGTGTGCCCTCATGGCAAAAAAAACCTACCAGTATCTTGGGATGCATCAGAGGGAGCATTGCCAGCAGTCAAGGAAGGTGTCCTTCTAATCTACTTGGCACTGGTGAGGCCACTTCATGGGCCCCATGGTACAAGAGACAGGCAGACTTACTGGAATGAGTCTAGCGCAGTGGCACAAAGATTTGATTACGGACCTGGAGTCTCTTTCATATTAGGAGAGGCTGAGAGTGCTGGGAGTGTTCAGCCTGGAGAAGACAAGGCTCAGGGTGATCTCATCAATGTATACAAATGCCTAATGGGAAAGAATGAAGATGAAGGAGCCAGACTCTTTGCAGTAGTGCTCATTGACAGGACAAGAGGCAATGGGCACAAATTAAAGCAAATGAAATTCCATCTGAGCACAAGAAAACACTTTTTTACTGAGAGAGTTGTCAAACACAGGAATAAGTTGCCAGGGAGGTTGTGGAGCCTCCATCTGTGAAAGTACTTAAAGCCTGACTGGACATGGTCCTGTGCAGCCTGCTCTGGCTGGCCCGGCTTGAGCAGGGGATTTGGACGAGATGACCTCAAGAGGTCCTTTCCAACAACAACAATTCTGTGATTCCCTATAGTTTTGTTTGATCACTGGCCTGTTCCAAACAGCAACGACAGATTTTATGCTGAGGAGAAGGTATTTGTCTGTAAGAAGTCGTACAACGGGGTATCTGAAAGTGCATTGTTTAATGGAACAAATGAGCGAGAGAATTCAAGACGTTGTTGGGAATCCTATCACTATGGAGTGTTAAGCAGTTAAAGGTTGTTTCAGATGTCTAGCTTGGACACTCAAGTCTGCTTTAAATTGCAGGCATTTTCCACGATGAATCTTCCTTAGTCTTTTAGTAAAGATTAAAAAGAAAAGACAGTGAAAGCATTTTGAAGTAAAATCCTGTTTGCTTCTTTATATCTTACTAACTTTGCCGCTTTCCTTTCTTGTTAACTGTAGAAGGTTACCATAAGGAAACATCTAGCTGACGCTCATTTATACAATTTGGAAGATGGTAATTGCTTTTTTCCTCTGCTCCCCCGACAGTGAGCTTAAGTGGCCTGCCTTGAAGCTGCTCTTGTTCGGAGCTTATGCAGGAGAAAAGAAAAAAGCAAAGCAGGGAGAACGCAGCTTCTGGTTTTGGCTCAGACTTTAACTTGAAATCTTTCTGCTGGAGAAAGGCAGGCGCAGAGCATTATCTTATCAGTCTGTTGATAAGCTGTAACAGCATTAGGCTGTTTCAGGGATTGCTGTTAGCTGTTCTGGTCACGGGCTCCGTTGTTGCAAAAGATTGTCTTGACTGGTTGAGCCAGATTTTTTTTTTTTTTTTTTTTTTTAACAGAAAGCAAAAAATGATTAAAAAGGATGGGGATTAAAATGTATATAGTGAATGGATGACAGCAGGAACATAAGTTTTGTATTCCAGATGTTTTTCAAGGCTTAATCAAAGCTGGATATTACAGCGATGTAATTTGGGTCTTCGGTGTGTCTGGTCTGGCTGTTTCTCAGGATCAGGCAGTAATGCTAAGTGATGTTGCAGTGAATCCTGGGTTTCCATGCGGTGATAGAGTTATCAATGATAATGGGAAGTTTCGTACTTTTTGTTCACCTCTTGTAGGACTCTAATTAATGGCTTTTAACTGAGGTCAGCATTTTTCTGGCATACCAGCTATAGGCATTTCATTTCTGTGCCCTACACTTCTTTTGTTTGTTAGACTTGATTTCATCACAGTCCTTGGGTTTTATCAGTGGGTGTTGTTTGGACTAACTCAATATTTCCATCTTCAACTTTTCTGGCTTCTATAAACAGTAAGTCTTTGTTGCTTTATGCTTACAGGTATATTTTTTCATGCTTTTAAATGCTCTTCAGTGCATACTCTGTGTGTACTTAGTTTGTCAAGTGTACGTAATGTAAATGCCCTAAAAAATTATGTGAAAATCCCTGGTTCTCTGAGATGTTGCAATAGAAAGATGTTACATTTTTTTAAAGGTGTAGGTACTGGACTAATGTTCCATTAAAATGTTAGAGGATACTATCCTCTGAGATGCAAACCCATAGTATTGCTGAACACTGTGATTATTGATTTTTATAAAACTTTTTGCTCTAATAACATGGAAAGCCAGCCCTTTATTCATGTGTGTCAGTTCGTAGTTACTGAATTTAGGGAGTTTGTCAGAAAATATTTAACAACTAGCTTCGGAACAAATTTATGGCTTCAAATTGTAATCTTGATATTCTTGCACAGTTTTTCTGTATATGTTTTTCCTGTTATTTTTTTTTTAAGATAGCAAGCTGAGAAAACAGGCAAAAACCAATATGTATTGATGTTCTTCTAGTTCAGCACCAGGTCTTGAAACCCTTGGATGGCAAGGACCATTGTCATTTGAGCTATCAGAGTAACTGATGATAGTAGCTGGTTGTCATCCTTCGTGGAACAGGACCAGTGGAAAAAACATCTTTGCTAGTTGTTTTCACAGGTAGATGCTGATATCTTAATAATGGTGTACTTTGTTATTTTGGTCTTTATTGTGGACCAGGAAGCAGTAACTGTAGCAGATGGACTCTTACTTGTTATTTTGGACTTGACCCTTGTTCCTTCTATCTTGCTCCAGTCCTCCTTCTCAGTGCAGTTCTTAACTCGGTAAGCAAATACCACGATTGTCTCACTCGGATCTCCCTGCTCTACTGGTCTTTGCCTCTCTTCCCTCTTGGCTCCCACTCTGCTAATTCCATCATCTTTTATGTGTACCCTTCTTCCTCTTCTGTCCTAATCTCGTTACTTCTGTTCCTGCATTCCTTGCCTGACCAGTTTCTGCACTCAGCTACACGTTCTGTTCTTCCCTCCTGTTCCAGTTTCACCAGACTCCCTGTCCCTCTGTGCTATTTGCTTTTGTCTGTGTATAGATTTTATTTCTTCTGCATGAGATGCAGAGGATTGGTATTTGCTTGCAGCCTGGGTGTCTTACCACTGTCATGATACAGAGCTGTTGTAACTGGCCTTTACATGGATAGTTTGGTTTTATCCCTCTTGGCAGGGCAGGAGGCACATATTCTAGCATACTGGAGGAATAGGTCTGACTACTATTTTACATTACATGGATGAATTTAGGTAGATTTTCTTGAAAATAAGCAGCAGTGTTCCCCTGACACAGAGGATACATTCCTATTGAGACTCAGTTGTCTTTGGGAGTACCAGAGATTTCCAAAGAAAAAGCCCCCCCCCCCTTTTTTTTTTTTTTGCTTAGTTAAGACAATGTATTTTTCATTATTTTTCATTAGCGTTATTCTTAGAAGTGAGCAGGGCTTTCTTCTTTCTGAATAAACACTGTATATATTTATTTTCACGTACACGTGTGCGCAGAAAGAATCTGACAGTGTCACATGTGGCTGATGAAAATGTCAGCCTGAGTGATCAGCTTTGCAACCACAAGCTCCTGACAAGATCTTGAAAGGTTTTGGGGTAACATTTTAGAAGGCAAACTATATGCTATTAATTATAGGATAGTGTATCAGTTGAAATAATATTAAAGGCAATGAAGATGGACTGGACTTTTTACAACTCCCATTGAAGCATCAGGAATTGCATTGCCTCGGGCAAGTTATGCGACCAGATACAATAGCTACTTTATCTGATGTTGCAAGTTCCATATTCCTGTAGATGAGCTAGTGCTGCAAATTATCCAGTTATAATACAATAATCCATCAGACAACTACTCCTTTGAAGGCTATTTAATCGAATGAGCTGCAGTATAAGCAAGTTGCATGGATACATATATGGAAGTCCCAGAAGGATGGGACTTGCTGGTTCTGTTGCCCCTCCAAAACTATTTCTTTTTTTCATTTGCGGTGGAGAATTCTAGCAGGATATTTCATTCTAGTGAACACTTGACTTTTCTAAACAGCTGTATATAAAGCAAATACCAAATTAATTCCCCCCAACCTTTTTAAAATAATTGAAGTTTTATGGAGGATATATAGGAAAGGCACCTTCCCCTTCCAGTAGTACCTGCAGCCAGAAATGAGTTCAGGTTGGCATGTTAAATTGGTAGTATTGCATTGATGAACCACTGTCAAACTGCAGGCAATACTGAACAATAGTTTTGTGAAGTGTAACTGTAACTGCCCAGATAATGAATTAAATGCTTGCACAGTCTTTTCTCACTGAATAAAGATGACGATACGTCAGTTGTATATACAATTGTATTTTTTTTAACCATTTTAGTAAAACTTCCTCAAACTGGAATTTTGAGTTAAACCAAATGAATTTAGCTTAAATTGAGGAGTTATCTTTTTTTAAGGTAAATGGGAATAACCTTCTCATATTGCAGATTGAGCACAGGAAAGGTGTTATAGTTTAGTTTGATTTAAAAATTTACTGTAAGCTAAAGCAGTGCATCACATACAATCATGTATACACTTTTCAGTCTGTCATAAGCACTGTCTTATTGACTGCTGCAGAGTGTTAGAGTGCTGTAGATAAGCATGGTAGGAAATGGTATTTTTTTATTCCATCTTTTTGTGAAGAAAGAAGTAACAGTGTGAGGGATTTTATTTCGTCTTGTGCACTGTCAGTGGTCTTATGTTCTGAGGTGGCATTTTGGATGCTCTAAGGTGGCAGTATTAGTGAAGGAAGCCAGCCTGCCTTCTGTAGTCCTTGGTTGCTTGTTCTCTCCAGCGAAAAAAAAAAGGTTACTCATTTTTCACATAAATCATACTCTTCGTGCCATTCTTTGTGGCCTACCAAAATACTTATCCTGGCCCAGGTGTGGGGGGGGGGCACTGACAGGACAGGACTAGCGGCTTTCCATGACAAACTCTATTTAAATTGATCGCCAGTGTGTTTTTCCATTAGTGTAATTGCTGATGGTTCCTTTTCTTTTGTTTTCCTCTATCTAGAACTTCAGGTCAGGAGGTCAAGTCTGCTGGCATATTTTCTATGCCTTCAGAATGGAGTTGCCTCTGGCCCATGCGTTCATCTCCCCCCATGTCATGCCATTAGTACTTTCTCTGATGTACTCACTTTAAAAGCACTATTTATGGTTTTAGATGCTCTCTTCAAAACATAAACACGAATAATTTAATTTATGTGACATCACTGTAAGTGATATAAACATATGTAATTATGTATAGTATGCTAGGAAAGGATTATTTCCATTATAATGCCTGTTCTTTCTAAGGAATTGCACTGTCTTTTTGCTAAATTCATATCAAAGTGAAGATATGGCAGAGAACTTCATTTGCAGTTGACCTTTTGAAAGTTGAGTATTGCTGCTTGATGTATACATAGATTTTTCACTTCTGACAAGAAGAAATCCTGTGCCATCCTCATTTTTAATGTCTAGACCTCTCTTTTCATATTTACATTATTAAAATAAAGAATATTCTGAGTTCTCAAAAATACTGCAATTCAAGTGCAGAATGTATAGTACCCAGCCTTTTGTATGTACAGGTCTGGAAAATGGCTGTAATCATGCTGTCTTAATTACTGTGTCGCTACTTTTCTGAATAATGACTGGAACCTTGAAATATTGGACAACTAAAGACCATCTGAATTTCACTGTTTTTGAGGACATACACAGTTTTGACGGGTCAAGAGAAGGAAAATTAACAGACTAAATATTGGCTAAAATTCCCTAATTTCTCAGTTATTCATTCAAATTCTGACATTCTTGCTGAGCCAATGTCTGTAAATGGTGAGAAACATGCACTTTCTAATTCTTTAAGAGTAGAATGATTGAGTTTTATTTAGACCCTACATTGGTAAAAGTTACAGAGGCAAAATAGATAGTGGAGCCAGATTCTCTGCAAGTTGGCAGCTTTCTCAGTTCCAGAAGATAGAAGCACTTGTGCTCATAGTTATGTCAACTACTTATATTTTACATTAGCAGCTAAATTAATTTCTTAAGGAAGGGGATTTCTAAAGGTAATTAGGTGTCTGGAAAATAAATACATTGGTTAAAAAAAAATATATAAATCTTACAGGTGCATCATTTTGTGATCTTACTGGACTTGTTATATCTCTAGAACACCATCTGGTTGTTCTGTGGGGTCTGATCCTGCAAATTATTAGGTGAATGTATATGTATGAGTATTGAGCGTGCTAATTGGAGAGCCTTTTATAGTCTTTTACTTTTAAAATTGCCTTTCAGTTGTACATTAAAAGATAGTGAATGCATAAACAGCATCACTGAACCCCAAGTCAAACCTAGGTGGCTGT
Source organism: Alca torda (assembly GCA_008658365.1). NCBI lineage: Eukaryota > Metazoa > Chordata > Aves > Charadriiformes > Alcidae > Alca > Alca torda. Next base: position 10,983,835 of record CM018087.1, on the reverse strand, counting down.
TTTCTTGCCTCAAAATCTGATTTCTTTTACAAGACTTTATTAATAAGCTTCAATTTAAATTTTCAGTTTGATATTTTTCTGATTATCTTACACTAATATAGCACTGCAATATTTAGGATTACATATACAGTTTTATTGAGTGAAATTGCATTACCTTTGTATTATTAAACACAGATTTATATTTGGGGACTGGAACACTGAAGGTCTTTAAGTCCAATGTTATAAATGTGAATGTTTCCACTAGCTAATATTTATGCTTTTTCTTATTTTCTGAAAGGTAATATTACTTGTTAGATACTCATAGCGAAGAGTTGAATATCCTTTTCTTTGTATGAAAGTGTAACAGTCTTCCTCTGACTGATTGTGCAGTCATGACATAGCTGAGGTGAAGATCCAACTTCAAACATTGCAAGATAAATCATTTCCACATTCTTGCTTAAGTGGCTATTTTAGTGTAGAGAAGCACATTTTCTGTTGAGTGCTAATGCCACTGTCTCCTTGACCCAAGGTCTTAACTGTTTTGAGCAAAGTAGATTTGGTAGTTAGTGTAAGAGTTTGGAAGTAAAACAGTTGTGCCATGTAGAAATTTTGAAATTTCTGTACCTCCTGGGATTGTCCATCGATAAAAGCATTGATTGAAAGAATTGTGCTTTATACAAGGTATTAACAGACATATATTCATCTTTCTTTTTTATAGAAACTGGGGTGGGGGTGGGGGCTGGGATCACAGCCATGTATAGGCTTGCATAAGGGACCTGGGAGAAGGGAATATGTTTCTGAACTCATTATTTTGCCCAGCTGCTTTGCTCTCGATTTCAGCAATGATATCTGTTAGCATGAGGCATTCTATTTTTGCTAAAAGGGGAGGAAGTAAGAGCGTTTAATGTTGCTTAATGGAAACAAGACACTAATTTTATCTTAATTTTGCTGTTTGAGGGCCGCCTAGCAATTTACTTATAAGAAACAAATCCATGGAATTATTTCTGTGGTCTTAATGGATAAATCTCTAGAATTTCATCAACCAGCAATGCTGGTTAAACTTGAGTAGCTTTATTGCCACTAGGAATATAATGGAATTAGCTACAGTCAGGTACACTTAACGTGAGCTAAAGCTACGGCCGTTCCTTCTTTTGATGTGCCGCCTCTGAGGTGTGTTACTGCTTTCAATCTGTGTAGCAAGTCCTGTGTCCTGATGATGTTCCCAAGCTCCCCCAGGCAGTGGGGAAGCCTCTTTTGCCCCTGCATTGTGCCAGTTCATGGCATCGAATTTTTCCCCAAATGTAGAGAGGTTTTGAACATCTGAAAGGCTGCCTTGGTTTCAAAGAGGAAGAACATTTGCAGAAACAGGGAGAAAATATATGCAATTATTCTGCTATTCTTTTGGCTGCTCATTTTTAGTGGCTGCAAAAGATAATTCTAAAATTGAGCGTTTACAGGGGAATAAAGCTAAGGGAGCTCTTCCCTGATGCTACCTGGTGATTCTCCAACTGTTTTCCTAACATAGAGCTGCCCAGTTTTATTTGCCAGAGTAGAAGGAGCGTGGGACATGGTCTCTGCTTCATGCTGTTCCTCCCTGTTGCAAGAGTACTCCTGCATCTCTAGAAGAGAAGGGCTGTGTTTGGAAAAGCCTCTTCCTATTTCTATTGTTTCCTCGTCCCAAAGAATAGCCTTGTGAAGGACAGATGGCATTTAGCTTTAAAAGAATTTTGTTGTTTTTAATTCAAGCAGCAGCTTCAGTGAATGGTTATCAAATACCATCACGCTGCTTACTTTTTGAAGGAAATGGAAAAATTGTCTGACACAAAGGCATCTGAAATGAAGCACTCTATTACCATAGTACACCAAGAATGCACCTACTGGAAATATTGTGTGAGAGTGTTAAAAATAAAACATAGACTCATTTAGTCCTGAGCATTTAAAAGTAAATGGTTTAAAACTGAAGAGAATGGATGGAAAATGGGTTTTCCTGGGAAATAAACTTATGTGCTTCCGATTGTGCTTCTTGAACTATCTTGCAATGGGTATTTTAGTAGTATGCATAATAAACGTGAAGCTAATATTTCGTAATGTGAGCAATAATGTCAGCAGGAGTACGGATGGGTAATGACAGTCCAACAGTATTTTCTGGCTGAGGGTACCAAGGCAAAAACTGTTATTACTCCACAACTGGCAAAGTATTGTTTATGTATTTTCTCTTTCTTTCTTTCTCACTTCCTTCAAGCTGCCTGTCAATCAACTATTATTATGCTCTTTTATGTCTGTACATTATAAGGCAGACTTTCAAAGCTAGTCGTGGAAGATTTGGCTACATTAAAAGGATTTGCTTAAATAAGAAATTCCCTGCTGGCTTCACAGGAATGCCCAAAGGAGTCAAACATATGTGAATGTGGCAAATAGCCATGTTGCGGAGCATCAGGAACCATAAGGATGTAAGTATAGTATATTGAATCCTAAACAGAAGCTGAAAAGTAAAAGCAAGTATGGGGAATGTTTTGTGTAATAAACTTCCCTAAGGATGCAAAGTAACTGCAGAAAAGTCACTCAAGGCCTTGCCTCCCTTCTCATTCCTCTTAGGCTGACATGTACACACAAAATTAGATTTCACTGAGTGAGAAAACACAATGTTTTTTTTTCCTTTGGAAAGATATTCAATGACACTTGCTTAGCTGCTTCATATTTCTAGTCTTTCTTTTCCTTCCTTGAAATGAAAAGATTTACAAAGCATCCACAGTTCTATGAAACACGACGAAATTACAGGTAATTGTTGGGCACAGAATGCTAGATGCAGTGAATATATACTGAACGTATAAAGCTTCATGTGACAGCATAAGGTAGTAGCTGCAATTGAAGATAAAGGTATATTCACATACTCCGCATACTAATTGGTGAAGTTCTGGTGGTGCTCGTGTCTCCCATTTCCTTCCAACCTTAAAAATGGTCTCTTTATAGGGGAAACGCAATGCTGGTTTGCACTTGAGATTTTTATATTTCATCGATTCTAATAAAAATAGATGTAATTAAAACACAGGACCGGTTTCCATGTTTTTAGATGGAAGCTCTTTCAGAACCATCTGATCTTTTTATGGCTGTTTCAACTAAATAGTGAAATAAGAGTTAAAACCAGGTTGCATTGCAGGATGAGTTTACAGTTCTCAGGGTTGCTAACAGCAGGTCATGTGCACCAAAACTATTTTTGATCATTTCTTCAGCGCGGGGGAAATGTCATAAAGGAATAACAATATTTCACAAAGTGTTTCTGAATATACAAAGTATATTTAGTCTTAATTTGCATATCCAATGTTATAAACCTTTCAGTCATCACACAGATTTTTCTTTTTGATAGTTCCTTTCAGAATTGTTCTGAAAAGGAGGAGAGAAAAAAACTCTTTGAAACAAGTCTAAATTAGCATGGACTAAGTTCAATATAACATAGAAACAACATGGTCTCAAATTGGAACAGAGAGGAGGAGACTTAGCTCTAAAAGTACTTAGTGCAATCAAAATATTTGGTTTGGAATTTTTTCTCACTGTGACTCTCAAGGTTTTGATCTCTTTGCAGAAAAGATTGAGATTTGCAAGGGGCAAATTAGAGCCTAAACATTTAGTAAACTTTATGGTACTTAACAAAAATTGGAACATTTATTAATTGCACATAAACATTAATTATTAATAGAACCTTGATTAGTTAGGTTGTTATTTGATACCTTTGACATCTAGCAGAATCCCTGAAAACTTGTTTTTATATTTGCCTTAACGCCACTTTTTTTTCTTCAGATTTAATACATTTTTAATAAATTTGTAAGTTTTCAAATGTAGAATTTGAGAGTTTCTTCAGTCTTTCTCTGCAAAGCTTCTTGCTTTCTCCTTCCCTCCACTTACCTTCTCCTTACCCTGAATCATTGTCTGCTAATAGTTCTTGTCTTTGCTTTCTCTACTGGTCCAACTATTATTATGACCTTTAGCACACAGAGAAGGACGATTTCTTCTTTTCCTCTGTCATGGGCTTATGTACAAATTTGTGATTGTCTTTGAAGAGAAACTATCTTTTCTTTTGTTACCTTCAGTCGACTAATGCTCCGTATTTAAATCCTTAATTAAATTAAGACTTCGTGCATGTAACTGCTTTTTCTCAAAATAATATACATTCCATGTGAAGAAAATTCTTGCTTGCAGGGTGCTGGCACTGGTATTTCCCTTTGACTGCCTCGTAGGGATTTTATATCATTTAACTTTTTCACTGCGGGGGATGGCCCTGCAGTGCATGGTGGAAGGAAGCCCTGGGGAGCGGAGTGGCTCTGGGTTTAAAGCAAAGTCAGCTGTGTGCTTCTATGAGCTAAAAGCAAAAACTGGCAAAGTGGGGGGAAGATAAATTGTTGGCTGGGAGGAATATCTTATCTGGGGCGATTCTGAGACATCATTGACTGAAGTAAATATTTGTTTGATGTGTCATAAAGGAACACGACATCCCAATTAGTGGAAATTCAAATTTTTTTATAGACAACAAAATAAATTAGATGACTTCTGGATGGCACTAAACACACAAGGGCCAAGAGTTCAGCATCTCTTGTGCTAAACTGATTAAAGAAACATATTCTGGTTAACTTCTTTTCCCTAATTGCATCAGTGTGTGAAATTTGCTTTTTCATTGCAGCATGTAGCTTTGAAGCTTTAATTTACATAACCTTATATTTTTAAGATGCATCTCCTTGGAATGGCCAGTCTCTACTATGTCCTCAGGGAGCCTACTCCATGTAGACGCTGAATGAAAGGAATTTTTTTTATTATTATTATTTTTTTTAGTTACCTCAAAATTAATCTTTGGGTGTGTTGTCCTCCTTTTGGAAAGTTCAAGGTCTGTTTTAATAAAAACAAGTGCGTGATTCATACCTATAATTCGCAGTTTTGCCCAGCCCATCAAAACAAAAATAATAAGGCCTACACATGGGTCTGCATTGGTTTAACAAAATCAGTTTATTAAATAGGGAAAGCTTTAGTATGAGGATATAAACAATGGTCTTGGAAAATCCCAAGCAGAGGAAAATTGGCTGTTTTTCAGTTTTGTAGTGTTTACTTGCTTTTCCTATTGGGACAATGGGTTTTATTTTCTCAAGCTTGTTTAAGCATCGGTGTCACTTTGTTTAACCCGAACAGCGAAACAAAAAACACCTCAGCTGTGAACTTACCTTTCTCTCCCCTGTAAAGCGGGAGCCTTGTGCTAGGTTTAGGGCAATTAATCCTCATTTGCATGGGGGTGTTTGAGATGGAGATCTGGAGGGTCGCAGGGACCCGTACGAGGCGCTAAGTACCGCAGCTGGGGAGCGGGCGGGGGAGCGGTCGTTAGCCGGGGCGCGGGGGGGGTGCAGCCCGGCCCTCCTGCCCTCCCCGGGGGAGGAAGAGGGTTTTTCCCTGGTTTTTCAAGTCGTTCTGTTCCTCCTTTCCTCTGCCAGGGAGGGAAGGTTTCTGCCTGTGTCGCACTTCGGTTGGCAACAGATGATGATGCGGCAGCCGCCACGGGGCTTTGGAGATGGGTCTGGCGCGGGGACCCAAGGGGTGGTTTGTCAACAGCTGACCTCGTGGAGATCAGCAAAGGAAATAATGTGAATTGCTGCGGGAATTATGCTTTCTCTGCCGAACAGCAGCATTTGTTGCAGGGCCCTTATACCAGGGGGCGAAGGTGCGGAGGGCTGAAGAGCAGCTGAAGGGTTGTGTGCGCCTGTTCCTCTTTCTCTTGGCTGGCTTGAGAGGCTCCGAATACCATGTTTCCATTGCATCTTCTTTCCAAGGATTTTTTGAGGGAGCGTAAAGCCTGGCTCATTCCTTGAAAGTAATCAACTTCAGCCTTCTGCAGTTTGAATGAAAATCTTAAGGCAGATTTACAAAATAGCCAACAGCTGTGTTTTCCCTGCTGTCAAATGGGAAAACAGTCATAGTTAAGATGCTTTTTAGGATTTATTTATTTATTTATTTTATTCAGTCTGTAAGAAGTGTTGTCCAAGAAATACCGGGGTGAATTGGGAGTTTGCATGAAGTTGCCTTTCAGTATTCTTTTAAGGGAATAACTTTTATTACTAAAATTAATGTCAGGCATTTCCTCGTATTGCACTCCGCTGCCAAGCAACTTGATTTTTCGATCAAGCTTGTGCCATCTGTTTTTAATTCAAATATTCATTGTAATGGAATACTGTGTTATCGAAGTGACTGTACTTGTTCCCATTTACTAACAAGGTACATAGTTTGCTGACATCTGCATATGGATAGGTTGGAAACTTGTTGTATCCTGCAGTCGTTCCTCCTTAAAGAAAAGACGTGGCAAGGAATGAGCCCTCGGGAGCTACCGACTTGATGACATTCATGGAGGGGTCGTGAAAATTCCTGTGATAGTTTATTATTCAGTGGAGTCATAGCCCATTGTTTCGGGGTAAACTCGGGTTGCATCTGCACAAGTTTTACTCTAATTTAGAGCACACTGTTAGCAATTCAAGGATTTTTCGAGATTTGGTTTTGGTGGGGTTTTTTTTGTTTGTTTGTTTGTTTTTCCCCCTATTTTTTTTTCTTTTTTTCCCGGTGGTTCTGTTTTGATCTGATTGCTTCAATCATTTCCACCAACTAGGCGATGCTGTCAGATGTCTGTAGGTTAAGCTAATCATTGTATCCCGACGATAACAGGGTTGTTTCTTTTCCATATCATGATGATACTGGATGTTATTCTTTCACTCCATGGCTTACAGTTCAAGGGGAGAATTTTATTGCAGAAACGATAACTTTCAGCTAATGCTTCTGAATTGAAATTGTGGTGACTCAGATATTTTAGTATTTAAATAATTCAATTACATATCTTCTATAAATGGTTACCTAGTTATCACTTCAACTCTGGTTTTTTTTACTTTTTAACTGAAAAGAATTTTGCAGGTAATGTTTAAGATTTTTTTTAATTAGTAATTACTTGTCAAGAACATGCTAAATTTCTGTTCAGGTGACTGGGGAGAAGCTGAACAGCTCTAGATGTTACATTTTTCTGCCCTAGGTAAGGGGGAAGGAAATGTGTTGCAGTATTGTGGAGAAGTTGCAAAATGAGCCACAGCAGTTGGAGGAATGCGATGAACCTGGTAAATTATTTTTGTGATACCATTATGTGTAAAGGTAAAAAAAAAAAAAGAACTAAGAAAAAGGGGAAGCTCATTTAGCAGAGTGTATTTAAGTGTGATTTTTCCATCCTGCTTAGTGAAGAATCCTGATAAATCCGAATTGTTCTTAGCCTCCCTCTGCTACCGAGGTTAGGAAACTGTAGCAGGGGAGATGTGAAGAAGCTGCTCACTGCTTTTCCAACAAATCAGCTGTTGCGGCTAGGTAGGAGGTAACCCAGGATTTGTCTTTCTGTTAATTTTCTGTGTCTTTCATGATGGCATTTGAGCTTGTTTCGCGTAGTTACAGGTATAATTTATGTATGGCTCAAAGATTATTTTTCTTTTCTTTCTCAGAGAAATACGATCTTTAAACAAGCAAACTTTCTCTACTTTGTCTCTCATGTTTGGTTTTTATTACTCTGCCCTTTTTGACCTGAAGGTTTGTACCAGCTATCTACTCTTCTGGCCTTCTAAGTGTTTTACAGTGATGGTGTAGTGTGTAATACGTAAGCTGTGCCACAGGTTGAAAATTATTTTGTTACTGTATACATTGATTTGTAATTTCTGCTAATTTCTATAGCGTTAGCATGGAAGTAATAAAACAAATGTATTATCACTTACAAAACAATGCATCCTGAAAAGGTGTTTAATATCTAATATGTATTCCCATGCATCAAAACTCCTGAAATCCTTTGGTTACAATGTTTGTGGGTCTGTTGTTGTGTTTTTTTTTTTTTTTTATTGGGTGGAATTTACAAGTTTCACTGATCCCTAGAGACTGTTATACTGTTAATTTGAAATATGTAAATAATAGCATTGAATGGATACATTGAAGAGATGGTAAGTCAAAGTGTATATTTACTACGAAATTTTGTTACTAACTGTTTAATCTTGGACAGATGGAAAAAGTGGTGACTGAGTGACCTGTTTGTCAAGTTTGTCTTGTTTGTTTGTCTGACTACTGATTTAGTTTTAATTCCTTTGTTCAACAGTGTATGTAGAAAATTCCTAGGAAACATTCTGAGGATCCTGCATACTTATTATAGTGATATCAATAAGCTTATACTGCAGAATTAAATACAGCAGCCAACCACCATGGAACTGGAAGGTAAATGAATTTTCTTATGTGATGCTATCTAAAAGACAAAAAGTGGAAAAAAAATCAAGATGATTTGTTTTTATGTAGTTGTTTATGGTATATAGGCTTTTTAAATAGTAAGTATGTGTTATTTATGAATTCAGAAGTGTTGGACCTGTTTTCCTTTTTCTAATTGTAGTACTTGACACTCTTACATTGGACGTTTTACTTCTTGCTTTCTAGAACAGTAATAGACTAGAAATGGAGGGTAGAAAATCCTTTGCAGCTTCTGAGCAGCCAATTCCCTTAAACTATTTGCTAAAATAATTTGGAGTAAGCACTATTCCACTTTTACAGCCAAAAGAATGGTGGCTGTTGTCATGAGGATCACGCTAGAAGTCTTGTAATATATGCATGTTTGGGAGATTGTCCAAAGATTCCAGCGCAGAAAATAGACGTGACCTGAAACACTTTGTGTGAACCCAAGCTGTAGTCCTAAAACACATTCTTTACAAGTGTTGACATTGTTTTATTTTTTAACATTAAACAATTGTTCAGAGCAGTATTCGAGAATCATCCTTAACAGTGTGTTTTCTTCTTTGGTTATCAGATACGATGTAGACAAAATAGCTGGAAACACGTTATCTGTGCTGCCTATGCAGTGAATGTCTGTGATTCACAGGCAGAGACATCAGTATCTTGGTTTTTTTCCTCATGTCCTTTCCTTTTTCTGTAATAGATTTATAATTTAACAATGTGTAATTTTTCCATCCAATGTAAAGTTAGATTTATTTCCAGAATTATGCAAATTACCCTCATCAGAGGAGTAAGTTTGGATTATTACTTCACTTCATGCCAGTATTTATTATGTGCTAGTGGATTTATACACACAAAAACGATGTTATCTTCTCCAAAAAAGGCTAAAATATGATGCCACAGCCAGAACTCCACTATTTTGATTGGCATCGTTAACATACGTTGTCATACACTTATTTTCAGTAGTGAATAACTGTTAAATTAAAGCCACTGATCTGAAACTTTACTTAACTGCTTGAAAAATTTCAGCAGGAAGCATTTGTTTTCAGGTGTGAAATTAGTGAAAAATAGGTAGTTTTTCCTATTTTGACATTCTTATGTTTATTTTCTTTGAACTAACACGCTCTCACAGATGTATTTTTGAAATCATTGATTGGTCGTTTCATCACTGTTATGAAACTTTGTCTGAATTTAGAAAGTTATAAACTTGTGGCTTTGACCGACTGCAGGCTGGGCTGCCAGCTCTTTTTGGGGCAGCTGAGCTGGAAACGGGGATTCCCTGTGGGCAAAGGCACAAGGAGGAAGTAAAGACAACAAAAGTGAGCTTTCTGGGAGTCTACGCGAAAAATGAGAGTGGGGGTTGGCAGCGAGGTGGGGAGCCTGGGAGAGCAGGAACAAGTGCAGAGAGTGCAAAGCGATATAATTAGAAGCTGGTATGTAAGGGGCAAACTGGGTTTGATCTGGGAGAGGTGTCAGAGTAGAGGTACCATTTGGTGAGCAGGTTTTGGATTTGTATTTGCTGAAATGAGAATTGTATGCGATTCCCTGTAGGAGGGAAGGAAAGCAGTGAGATCGGGTAGTTGTGTTTGTCACAAGCCGGGTATCTGATGGTTGTTCCAGAGCAGCAGGTTGCCTAGGTAGGGCCAGTCCTCAGGCACGGGGCAGGTCTTGAGTTCTGGGTTGGAGCCTACTTGCAGTGAATGGGTGCACAGGCCTGGAGTGCGAGGGATGGGGATGGAAACTCTCTATCCTTATGGATGAGGTCTCCTCCCCATTTGATTAATTGTGGATTTAAACCTGATGCAGGAGGTCTAGGCCTTCCACACCTTCAGAATGCGTGCTGTGCATGTCTGGAGCAATGTATGCAGAGGAATAAAGAAAGTTTGATCAGCTGTTTAATCCTCCTTTGTTGATGACATCCTTTTGGCTGTTGTCAGAGTCAAGAAGTTTCAGTGAGGAGGTGGAGGCAAGGAGCTGGGGCCTGAGAGCGAGTGATGCCCAGGAAAGGGGGTGGTGGATGTGGGTATATGTTGATGTCCTTTTAAAAATGCTGGTGAGAAGTCTGGTGCTATGTAAGAGCACTAATTGATCAGTGGGCAAAGTTAAGTATAAAGGAAGAGATGATCTGTAATGTCAATAGGCTGGCAATCTGTAACGGAACCATTACACCTCACCTTTCCTACTGGAAAGCTGACCTCCAAAACCCAGTGCCATTGTGTGTGCCTCAGAAAGTGACATTCAATTCCAAACCAGCTGTATTGAAATCTTCTTTTTCAAAAGCATATGTGTTCATGATCTCTTTTTCCTCCTGCATTTTATGGTGGCTCTGAAGTTTCAGATTTTGTTACGTTAAGGTTTGCTTCTTTCTTTCTTAGTGCCACTGGCAGTTGTGTTTTATGAGACACTGATAAATCAACTCCCTTGTGTTAGTGTGCTGTTTCAGGTATGGTTTTGCATATATATCATACTAGTGAGTGGCGCATCTCATGATGAGCAAGAGTTCGTCGTCTTCAGCAAATTGGACTACTGGTCTCTTCCTGCATGGTCTTGTAAAAATACCCATCTGCTTCATGACTGAAGACAAATGCAGTGAGGATACCATGACCTGTGTCTGCAATCATTAAATAAGAATACGATAGTGAAGAAAGAATCAGGAAAAATCACATACACTTTAAAGAACTTTTATTTTTTGATACTGAGACCAGTTTAATTCACCAGCATAACTGATCTCCTCTGGCTTTTGCTGTCCACAGATGTTGAAAAAAATGATGTCTGTTTTTCATTATTAACAAGTACCTTTCTTGTTCATATGAGGGTATCAGTATAATGGTGACCAGAGGAGAAATGACCGAAGCACAAAGTTAGTTGTTATGCAGTAATTACTTGTGTAATTTATTAAGCCACACAGTGATCTTTTGTATCCCTGTCAGCTAGCTATGTAGCAGACTCAATTAACGGATCCGCTCCCGTGTTTGAAAATGGGCATCTGCTGAAGTACCTTGCTTAATATGGACTTTTGTGATACCTGCCCAGATTGACTTTGAGGAGAGTCAGTTCTGCATTGTTTCTCTTGGCCGTGAATCACACAGCCCAATGTATTTTTTAGTTGCTGCAATATATTTATGTTCTTAGTTTAGCAGTATCCTCTCCTGGATTGGGCAGTTACACAAGGACAAAACTAAGCCAACTTGGGAATGCCTACCCAGAGGAAGGTGACCATTGCTGTTAATATTTCAGGGAGCCTCTTAAGGGATGTTATGTTGTGCATCTGGTATCTTAATAATATGCAAAACACATGAAAAGTTGTGACTGCAACAAACAATGCTGAAGTACCTTAATCCTTATATTGATAACACTACCATTGGGTTACACGGTTTTAATCCCAGAGGAGTTGTCGCCTGACATTAAACTGTCCAAATAGTATTTATATCTGCTGCTGCCCTGCAAGATCACTTAACCCTGCACAGCAGTTTAAAAGTAGTTAATGACAGACCCAGCATGACTTGCCCCTTATGAATGATCACATAAGTTCGACCTGTGCTGTCATGGTTTATGGAGGAAGGCAGTTTGTCCATAGCCTGCTTCAGCCACAGCAGGTAATTTGAAATGAAATGAGACAGTTTCTACAAGCAGATTGATTTGGGAATCTTGCCTGTTCTTCCCTTTGACCCTTGACAAGTTGACACTACAAAGATTGTGACTTTAAAAAATGATTGGGTGCAAATACATTTAGGTAGATGATTTACTATGTGTTAAAGCAAGGACAGTGCATTTAGAATGGAGCTGTGAGGGAAGGTAATTGTAAACTTTAACAACTCATGTTTTATGTTTCTGTATCTTATTAATTATCTGACTAGGTGAATCTTCCGATAACAGTAGATGAAGTACTGTATCTAATAAACTGTATATGAGAGTCCACAGACTCTTCATACCAGTATTCAGAATTTTAGCTATGCAGAAATAAGTACATACGATTCAGAAATGCAACTCGAATGCTTTCTTTGATTGAGCTGCAAGGGTTAAGTCTGAAGATGAACGTCTGAATGTATAGGTTCCCAATCCAAAGATGTCTTTATTTTGTTATTCTTTTGTAAATGCAGTCCTGTAAACACAAATATTGAAATAGCAAGATCCAACATATGATAGGTAATGGCAAATAGTGAAATAATTAAATGATGCCAAAAAGAGAGATAAAATCACCATTATGTGTCTATAAATATTCTGGTCTTGCAAAGCATGCACCCTCTTAGTTAAAAATAATTATGTGGATTTTATAAGATACTATATGAAGATTTTATTTGAGTGCATTTTTCTGATTTATGTAATTGGATTTTTCCCCAAACCATTATGCAATTAATTATGTCATTTGAAAATAAATAGCTAAAATTATTTTATTGCTTCTGAATACATTGCTTCTGAAGAATTATCCTACAATGATCCAGGTTAGTATGTAAAGCATACATACAAATACTGCTGAAGAAGGTATCCTATAAATATAATGGTGATTTTAAATCAAACGTTTAATTAAATAACAGTCCTGGAAAGCAGAAACTTATCTTTGGTAAACCACCTAGCACAAAATCTGCTATGAGCATGCAGCTGTAAATGCATAATACAAAGTAAATGTTTGCACAGACAAAGTTCACCTTTCTGTAGGTCTTTCTCTTACTGTCTGTTCAAAATGCTTTGTATGAAGCATAATTTTGAAGATGCTTATAAAAAATTCTTACTGGTTTTGGTTCAAATTATTTAATACCCTTTTGACTGTGTCTTTACTGAACTATGTTAAAAGTATTTTGCTGAAATGTTTCTTTATGTTGTCCATTGGGTTTAATAGACGTGCCATTTAATAAGCTCTCTACCTGTAAGGATAGACTATTTGACCTTTGTGACCTGCCAGTGGTAGACATAGTATAAGATTGCTTTGTGAAATAAAGCTGTCGGTAACATCAACAAAATAAAAAATGATCGTATTCCAATACTCTCTGCTGAGTACTATGACAGCACTGAAATATGGAATAAAATTGAAAGTAGATTAGTTTTGGGTCCTAAGTCATGCTTTGACAAGATATAAGAGAGGAGAACATATCTTTGAACTTTTAGTTTTAAAGTTTTTTAATGAAAATATTTATCATTTTGTAAGGTTCCTTCTTTCTTTATCACAACTGGGCTGTATAACCTTAAAACAATCCATTCTCTTATTGTGAGGGATATAAATACTGTACTATCTTTTATATTAAACATCATAAAGGATACATGCACAGTATGAAATTGCTTGACACTTGCAAGCAAAGGACTGTCATGTTAATAAAAAGCTTATTGGAGAGGTTGAAAAATCAGTCATTAATAAGCCACATATTTTTAAACTATGTAAAGCATGTAAATACTGCAGACAAGAAGGCAGTTTTTGCCATATTTTCTCCCCTCTACTTGGAATGCTTAAGGTCTAAAGCAATAGTGTAAATAAGAATCATCAGATTCGCTCTTCTGTGCTTAGAAAAGGAATTCATTAATATTTTCAGTTACAATGATTAATCAAATCAAATGAAGAGTTTTGGGAGAGCAATGCCGATGTGACTGTGAATGCTAGAATTTATGCAACTTGCTTTCAATCTTTTCTGGGTGGGGGGGAAAGGCAGCCTCCCAAGGAGGGGGGAGCAGGGGGAAATAATCCCAAATCACCAAAATCCACTTTGTATAATAGTTATATAGTGCGGGAAATGGAGGAGAAGGTGTATTAAAATGGTGAAGATAGTCTTTCTGTCTTCATCTATGTGCATAATAAATACAAAGCCAATTAACTTAAACTTCTCAATCTAAGATTAACATTGTTGACTGTTTCTCCTTGTTCAATTTTTTCAAATTACTTTTTTGAAAAAATGTGGCAAGCTACTGTTTTTGTTTTTAAACGAATATTGGGGATAAAAAAGATGACAAATCCAAGAAGTAAAAAAAAAAAAAAAAAAGAAGAAAAAAGAGAAAAGCTGATGTATTTTGATTGCAGCAGAGAGCTAATTATTTGATGTAACTCTTGTAAAATGCCTTTTAGTTTTGTTATTCTCATTTGGCTTTTCTGTTCTTCTAAGTGCTCAATTGTTTGTCCAATACATGTGCAGGTCTCATCATTTTTACTTTTTTAATACTTTCAAGTTAGTGAAGTGGGGTTGTTTTAATGGCAGAGGTTTGTTTTTGAAGCCATTGAAATGAAACATCTTTCCCGGATGAAGTCACAAAGGTATTGGTTTTAGTTTAATTTCAGCAAATCAGCATATTCTCTAAACGCTGTAGGAAATACAACAATTTTTTAATGCTACCTCATAAACAAAAATATTCATATAAAATCAGGGACCAGCATATAGAAATTCTGTCTTGTACAGTGCCTGTAAGAGGACTGCTATAATGGGTTTTCAGCAAAGTTTTTTCTTCCTTGGATGATTATATAACTCAAAGGTTTACTTAAATAGTTTAAACTGATAACAAAGAATGTTTTTAGGACCATCCTCAAATGGTACCTCCAGTAGCTTGAAATAAAGAGAAGTAGAAAAGCTTTCAGGAAAATCTACTTGGTCTATATTGGACTGTACTAAATGTCAAATGCATTTGACTACATTATGACTTTGTTCCACACCTTTAGTTTTACGCTTTCAAATGGTGTGAGATCAAGGTAAATCATTTATCCTTTGGCCCTGTGTATGGTTTGAGATGCTCTGTTGTTGAGATCATTGGTGGAAATAGTGTTATTTTACTCTTTGAATGAGGTTAGTCCTCATTACTATTAATTTCTGTGATTGTAAGCCAGGGGCTGTCTCCCTAGTAGCAGCATCTTTGCCTTGGGAATGTTTTGAGGTCTCAGCGCTTCAGGATCATTTTAATGCCGATGGCCAGCATAGCCCTTGGAAGCCGACCTGGCAACTCATTATTCAACTGACACTGAGGGGAAGTCACCTGCTGGAAATACCATGTGCCCCTTTTTCAGTTGCAAATATCTCATCAAGAGACTGAACTCTTCCTGGCGCGGGGAGATACCGTTTCTGTGTGCTGTGTGGCTTGGGTTGTCAGCAGCAGCACATGTTGTGGATTCAGCTAAGCCAAAGGAAAAGGTCCCTCCTCCATCCGCCAAATTATGAATCAATATGGCAGTATTTCTTGTGGCAGGAATATTAATTTTTTTTTAACCTACATATTTTTAAGTATAGTCCTATAATGCTGTTTTTTTCTGGTTTTTCGTGATTACAGAAGCCTGTCCTCTTGGAGGTGAGCAATGAGCAGGGCGGTGGTGGGGCACTCAGCTTCATGTTCTGGTTGTTTTCTATAGCTATTCATTTGCTGTTTCACTTCACCACATATCTTATTTATCCTACCCAAACCATTCCTTGTCCAAATTACAGTGATTGATAGAGTTGCACAGAAAATGGGCAAGAGAAAGTGTTGTCTAGCTGCCCACGACTTGCCAGCATTTCTTTTGGTTTTGCACTTGTCATCTGGCTATGCCAGACATTTTTTTTTCAGTCATTACGTTGCTAGCCATGTGAGATGGAGGCAGGCTTAGCAATACGTACAAGCTTGGTACGGTGGGGTTTTAGTTACTAATCTGAACCACTTGGAATTACTGCTTTAGGACAAATGGACTAATCCTAAATGTTTCTTATGAGTTGATGTTTGTCAGTGCTGAGAACTGTTGTTACAAAGATGATGATTGAAAAATTGTGAAGTTAAACTCAGATTTTTGGAAGCCTGTACCTCAATGGGCTGTTTAGAGCCTGAGAACATTTAAACATGACAGATGAGGGTTTCTTGCCTTTCAACATGGACAGGAAATTTAGGATCCTATGCCTCCTTGACGTGGTATGCGTTTCTTAAAACCTCTGACTTGTTTGAAAAGCTGTTTAACCATACGTCTCTTAATTTATTCACTTTGCATTGAAATTCATAAGGATTTGAGCAGAGGCTCTGGATTCTCCACTATTGACCAGAGTAATTGAATTAAAAATGGAGGTGGAAAAAATAACATGTAAAACTTGGTATTAAGCAAAATTATCAAATTAGAAAAGGTAGAGGTGAGGCCTATGGAGGAGCAAGAAAGGAGGAGTGGGGTAGCTCAAGAGATGATGGCATAGGATGCATTGTCTCACAGATCTAGGTCACTCATGAAGCTGAATGTTACTTGCATGGACAATTCTGGGTGATTTTGAAATAAGTGCCAGTGCAGTCCAAAAAGACTTGTAGAAGGTAGCTACAGTTTCACTTGATCTCGGAATAAAGCCTGAAGCTGAATGAAGTATGGGTAGATGTAAACTTTTGAGTATGGATCCATTGACAGGATGTTACAGGGAAGCTGCCATTTAATCCATCATGCCCTTTCTGAAAAGAAACCAAATTCTTGCCTTTTCAGAATACTAAGTTGCCTGCAAATCAACACGTGAAAAAGAAGTTATTCCATGAGTGGACTCTGGTATGGATTACTTGGCTGAAGAGGGTTTTGACTAGCAACGTGCAAAAGCCTTCCTTGTAAGTTCACTGCACACTACAATAGAAATTTTAGCTTAGATTTGAGTGTCACCTGGTTGGCCTTTTGAATATATTTACAGAATAGCACAGATTAGAAGTGGTGCACATAGTATAAAATATATATATAAAATAGTGTAAAAAATATTGAAATTACTAGTACTTATATTCCTTTGGAAGCTCTTATAATTTTACTATGCAGTACAGAGTTTCTTTTAGGAATTGATTAGCCTTCCTTTTCTTTCCCTTTCCACACCATCTGTGATCATCTCCATTCTTCTTGCTTTTACAAAAAGATAATAGTTGAATTTTGCATATTCAAAGGTGCTTTACTACTATTTGCTTGTCCTCGGACTTAAAGCTCAAGTCTTTATAATCTTTGTTCAAAATTCCTCAAAATCTTTAAGTTGAGTAAATAGAACTGATGTGAGAAAAGCTTTTTTTCATGTGTTTATTACATAATATACATAGTCATTGGGGTCCAAAAACATCATGTCAGAAGCGGTCCCTCTTGAGCTTCAATTTAGGATCAGGTTTTCAATACTCTACTAGCTTTACTGTGACAAGGGATGTTTTTTTCTTTGGCGCGGTTATGTGTGACCAAAAGGTGGCAGCACTATCTCCCCTGTCCTTGCGCTGGCTCTTTATACCTTGTCTCTTGTGTGTAGCAGAAAAAAAAAGCGGGGGGGGAGACTGCATTATCGATTACAATAGAAATAGTTTGTTAACTTAAGTAATGGCACTATTAAAGTGCTCTGCTGCATGCTCTGTGCAAATAGAGACACAGAAGCCATGCTAATGATTTTGCGTGTCACATGCAGGCTCTACACACAAAACTTGAGTGATTGAGCAAATGTCTGATTGTGTAAAACCAAATATCCTCTTACCTGGATCAGGGAGCGGCGGTTGATAACACAAGTCTAAACCAGCTGCATCAGCCCCCACCGCACTCTGCGGGCTGTGTGCTGCGGCTCCTCTTCAGCAGGGGCAGAGCACACTCGGCAGAATCCTTTGCTGGCTGGCTGCCACTCGCTGCAGGTTTTGATTAATAACTTCCAAGGAAGAAAAGACAAGACTTTACAATGATGGTTTGTCTTCAGTTATTCTGGTAATTATTTTTGTGAGTAGGACGTGCTAGAGAAATGTTCTGCATTTTGACCAAGCCAGATTGCTTTGGAGAACAACCTTTTTAGCAGCTATTACTGCTACATATCACTTTTATGATCACAGTGAAATCACCTGAAATACAACTTATTTGTGTTGAACTGAGGTTTTCTTCTTTTTTGAGGATATATGTTTATTTCTTCTTTTTTTTTGCCATATTGAATAAAGTCAATGCTACTGCTTGAAGGCTGCACGCTTTTTCCTTTCTTCTGCTCCTGGCAAGTACTTTCCCATCTGCTGTTTCTTGACCTTGCCTGATGGTGTTTTTGGAGCAAGAGGCCTTGACGTTATTCCCTTCAAAGGTCTCACCAACTGCTTTTCACCTTTCCATTGGTAATCTGTGATAGATTAAATGCGCCTCATCGTGTATGTAATTCCATTCTAGCAGGCTCCAGAGTTTGTTGTGGAGTTAAGCTTGCAAATAGAATGCACATGCTAGTGCTGGGAGAGGTCTGTTAGCAGCCTGGATCACTCTTTCACCGTGTTTCTAATACAAACAAATGTTAAAGGGGCTTGAAAAATGCCCTCTTATTTTCTGAGAGTCACAAGAAAGCGATAACATACTTTGGCATTGAGAATCACAGGAAACTCCTTAGCAACGTGAAGCATGCTGCTTTCCCCCATGGATGAATGAGCTGTTCTCCACTGCAGTTTGAGTCCCAATTGACTTGGGGAGAGAGACGGGAGACCACAATGATGAATGAAGCAGAGTATCCCAGCTGACAGTGCAGAGCAGTGCTGTTGTGTTGCTCACTTATGAAGTACTCTAGGTTATTTACTGATTTTTTTTTATTATTATTCCCCCCCCCCCCCCCAAGGTTACATTGCTGTACATAACACAGGTCAGATCTGTACAAGAAATACTATAGTCTAAGGTGTTTCTAGCAGTTCTTTTTTTGCCCTTTCATCTCCTCCCTCTCTTCCTTCCTCCTCTTCTCCCCACCCCCTTCCTCTTAGAGGTAGGGTTTAGATGATGACAAACCCCATCTATCTGACCAGTGCTGGATCTGCTCATACAGCTCTGTGTTTCTGCAGTGCACTATGGAGCAATTGCGTGTCAGCTCGAAAACAAAGTTTATGATGTCTTTGAAGACTCTGTTAGTTCCTGTCAATGTTAACCTAGAAACAGCAACAGCAATTCACTACTCTGTGAAGTTAGTTTATGGATCTGGTGGGGCTTGCCAAGAGGACTGTAACCCAGAAATGGTGGCATCGTGCGGAGGAGAAATCAAAAAGGAGTGGGGTGGATTTTTCAATGATTAAAGAGCTGTGATATTGCATGGCTTCACCACTGCCACCATTGTCATCCTGGTGCAGAGCTGCTCTTTTGTGCCACCAGTTAGCATTCAGGGGAGCTGACTAACATACAAATGCAGCAGGAATCGTGGTTTCAGTGGCACATCTATTTACCTGGTACCTGTATCGCCTTAATTCTGAAAGGGATTTTTGTTGGATGAATTAAAAAACAAAACAAAACATTAATTTTATGAAGGCTTATGATGTATACCAACAAGACTGTTTTTTCCTTGTTTGTATTTTGAATGTCGCTTTTCTTTTTTTTTTTTTTTTGAGGAATCATGACCCTGTCTGTTACGCATTATCCCAGCTGCTGAAAAGACTGAGAAACATGTTGTAATCCTCTCTTTAAATATGTTAATTTTCTTTTCACCTCATGTGGCCTTCAACCCCATAATACATGGGCATCCATCAATCATTCAGGTGTTTATTTTCACCATGCTTTGCGGAGGTAGGGAATACTATAGAAGGGCAGATGAAGTACAGGGTCTTTGGGGACTTCTGCAGCATTGTATAAGATACTTGTGGTTGGCCCTGGAGTTTCTGACTACATGGCCTGTGTTCAAGAAACCATCTTCTCCAATACAGAACAGAGGTAGAGTACTAAATTTGAAAAAAATACCCAAACCCCAGCTAAATGTGCATATTGAATGTTGCACGGAAGCATTGGACATTTGCAATTTGAATAAATAATGTGCAAAAAAGATCATGCAGTTTGTGCATGTAACAGAGAGCTGTTCTTCATGCAAACAGGTTTTTTTAACAAAACTGTAGTGCTCTTCAAAAACTGCACTGCGATGTTTTAATATAGTGCTTTCATAAGAACGTGAGGCTTGACCTGTGTGATGCTCATCCTCTGCATTGAGAAGAAATGCAGCTAAGTGTTGCTAGACTTATTCCAGTAACTTTTGTGCAGGGCAGCTTGATGCAGCACTCTCCCTTTTTCTATCTGTGAAAGTTGTAAATGCCTTTTTTTTCCCTTTTTTTTTTTTCTTTTCAGTTTCTGGCACAAAATTCTGTGTTATAACAGTTGGGTTTTTTTTTTTTTCCCTGAAAATTAGCACTGTTTCGTGGTACCATTAGGTTGATTTCAAATATTCTGTTGCTCAGGTTTTCTTTGGGCTCTCAGGCAAGCATTCTGCCATGGGCGTAGTGCTGCTGCAAGTGGCATATCCTTGACTTGTTTTGGGGTGTATTGTAAAAAACATTTCAGGCGTTCATTTGTTCTTATTTGTAGTTGAGTTAACAGGTTTTAGAGGCAAGGTGGGATGAGCAGGAGCTGTTCTGCTGCTGCCAGCTTTCTCTTGCTGCCGTAGGATATTGACTGACCTGCTTTGGGAGTTGGCCTTGGAGATGATGGTTTGTTGGATGGTTGTTGCTGGTAACAGGTCACAGTAAGACTGCCATCTGCTGTGCCAAGAGAAAGCCAGTGTCCAGTCAGTATGGCTGAACTGGGATGTGGCTAAATTTTGGGGTTTTAATGATTACCGTGGATCAAATTCTGTAGTCCTTAATTAAATAAAACTCCTCTGCAGCCTTTAGTGGGTAATTTGCTTTCCTTGATTTAGGATGCTAAGATTCTGCTCCAAAACTCTTCCTTGTGTGTTTCCTTTATTGAACTTGTAATTGATATTACTCAAGTTTCTTGATTCTTCTAGGCTTAATCTGAGGTAAATGAAATGATAAAAATGTAGCATGAAATATTTTGGGGGGCTTGTAGAATCCAATTTTGCTCCTTATTTCATAGGTGGAATGAAAGCTTCATCTGCAGGAAGAAATAAGAGTCCTTGTGATGAAAACAATGCTCTAAGATTTTTGGACATCTGTTTGATACTTTTTTACCACAGACTTCTTCAATAAGCCAGAATTCCTTCTCTGCCTTAGCGTGTGACCTGCAGAATGGGATGGCAAGGACAATACTTTCCTGTCTTCAAATACCTATTCTACAGACTCTTCCAAAATGTAGCTGAGGGCAGAAGTAGAAAGAGGATGGTGGTATTTATATAGCATGGTAACAGGGATCTTTTAAATACCTAGTGTCATTATTGAAAGGCATTTACATTGCTATGTAAATTTTTCTTCACATTACTGCTGAAGAACAGCTTCTTTACAGTACAGCTGAAGTAAAGGCCTGCTGAGTGTCTTGGTTCACTTTGTACCTGTGACCTGCTAGAGCCTGCATTAGGGAGAGGGGGGAAAAAAGTGTTGTGGGTTTAGAAGTACCAGCTATGACACTGTAACTGCAGTTGCTGCTTTTCTTGCCTGTTGCAGGATAGCCCCATTGTGGGGTTAGTTTGTGTGGTTGCAGATGTGGTTGTGGTTTATGCCAAGATTCAGTATGGTGCTGATGATGCTTTATTGCGGTAATCCTTGTGTTGCAAGTTTGAAGGAGATTAGCAAAGTCTCGTATCTCTGGTGAAGAGGAGTCTCTGAAGAAACTATTCTTTCATGTGTGGTAATGAAACTCTTCTTTCCCACAGGACCATACCGTTTCTCTTCTGAATTACGTAATTACATGATACTTTGATAGTGAAGTGGTGATTTGGTTAAATTGCAGACTGTCTTGCCCTTTCCAAGGGGCATCATGTCCTATTTTTTCTGGAAACCAGCTCTTAGCTTTGCCATCTGCCTATCATGCGGACTTCAGTCATACAAACTCCTCCTGCCCTAGTGTTCCCCAAACAAGGGTAGGCTCTTATCTGCAGAGATACTTTACCTGTCTTTGCCAATACTCTGGGAACACTGACCGTCAGGCTCCTTTGGAGTAGGGCAGAGCCACAAGCATTTCCTTCTGAACCTCTGTTTCTCTGCTGAGCAAGCATTTATTTTATATGTTTATAATAAAATGGAAAATTTTTATCAGTATGTATGTAATACCACTAAAATTTATGCATATACATGGCTGGTGACATTTCTTGCTGTCTTTTTGAGTCTGTTCCTCGTCCTGTACTGAGTGGGAAATGGAATGTTACATCGAGATGGCCCTTTGTTTCTTCCAAAAATACAACAAAAATAATCACAATATTGGCTCAAAAAGAATAAAATTTTATTTTTAAGCTCTAAAATAGCATTCAGATTCTTTGGAATTGTTGTCAGGGGTTCGGAACCTGCGTGATACACTTAGATTGTTTCCAATCTTTTTTCTCTTATCATGAAATTTATTTCTTATTTTATTTTTTAAATTGGGGTCCTTCTGTAATTGCGTGTCTCCATGACCCTCTTGTTAAAGTGAAACATGAAATATCTTGCAACTTGCAGTAATATACTTAGAACTGGCAGTAGTTAGAGGTGGAACTGGGTTTGTAATCTGCTTTAGAAAGCAAGGCCACTATGTGATGCTAAACAAGAATTAACTGGTATTTTTTCATGTCTTTTATCTGAATTGTTTACAGGCTCACTGTAGTGGTATCCCAGCCCCTACAGAAAAAACCCCCACAACCCTAGAGATCAGATTCTCAGTGTGGGAACATCCTTCTCCCGCTGTTGAGTGTACTTGAGGGCTGGCTGGCTGGCTGACAAGTGGGAGAAGAGCCATGAGGGCCACGCATCTTCCTCTGAATCAAGTGTCAGAGGTGGTTAAGAGATAGTGACTTGCCAGCACTAAAAATCCCTTGTGTGTTTTGAGGAAAAGCAGGGGATAGGTTACGAACAGGAATGCTTTTTTTTTTTTTTCTTCCTTCCTTTTTTTCTAACGAATCTGTCCTTTTCTCAGTGCTGCCAGGAGGGTTTGTATCGACCTCTGCCCATGGGCCCCTCCCCATCCGAGTACTGTGTGCCCTGGCTGCAGAGGGTAGGACTGCTCATTTGCCCTGCCTTCATCTGACTGTGGAGCCGCTGATCCTGCCCTGTGCTCTCGCCCACCTTTAAGCCCTGTTGGGGCAGCACAGACTTCTCTTCTGGTCTGTAGCCCCTGTAATGTTGTCCATGAATTCCAAGTGCAAAGGCTTTAATAGCTTTGCAGTAACATGAGGTACAAATGCAGTGTCTGTTGCATTGCAGAATCCCTGACAGCAATACCCGGGCTGGGAATTGTAATTGAGGTCCTGTAGCGGTAGCAAGTTTCTGGATCATGTCACGCTGGGGTAATAGACTGTTTCTGCAGCCCAAAGGGAGCAAGCTCTGGAGGAAGGGGTTCCAGATGGCTGAACATGGTTCATTTGGCTCAGTTTGTTGGAATTGCAGTGAGCAAATGACTGAACTCTACTTTAATAAAGCTTTGTGGATACCAGAACAAAGGAGTTGAGGAGGGTGTAAGGTATGACAAGACAGTTGAGCCAGGCTACTTAGCTGCTTATAGCCCCCAGGAGTAATTACTTATTTTGTAGTGTCTGAAAGTATATCACTTATGCATTTATCAGATGCTTGTGCTTCAATTAAGGCAATCAGATAGAAGGTTCAAATATATTCTTTTGCTGGTGGGAAGTTATTTTAAAATATGCAGTTGCAATAATCCCTCTATATGTATTCAGATTTCAAATAATGACTCTGTCCCTCAGGTTGAGTGACTGATCTTCATTTTCTCTTTGAAAATGGAGATCAACCAGGCAATTTGAAATGTGTCGCTTTCTTACAGGTCCTGATTCTGCAATCCTTACATGGAACAGTATTTACCTGAATGAATAGTACCATTGTACTTATTTGTAGGAATAATTGCTCTTTGGTTTAGTAAGGGTGACAAAGTTGAGCTTTAATTTGCAACAGCTAGGGCATATGCTAGTGATTTTCTCTTTGCTGCATATAAACAAAGAGTCAGCACAGAAGTATACGGATAGTTTAAGGTTTTTCTGTGTTGGTATCTTCTGTTTGGTTCTGTGGTATTAAAGGAAAAATGTACGCAGGACAACATTTCCATGGTATGAGAATGTTTGTCTGGACTTGTTAGAATAGGGATATATTTCTCTCTCTCTTCTCCTTTAAAGAAGTAACCAGCAGTGTCTTAGAAGTTTCTGACACTTGAAACTGCTTCTCATCTTGGGGGAAAAAGAGAAATGGGAAGAAGCAAGTACAGATTTAAAAGAAAAAAATGTTGATAAAAGGTTAGAATGAACTACTTGCTTTTGAAGAAATAGTGAAGTCAAGGTTTTTCATGGAGATTTTGCAGTGACCGTACTTGAGCATACATGTTGTGGTATAGTCCTACTCCTTTATCGCACCTCTCAGCTGTATCTGTTCAATTTATTCAGATCATTGGACAGGCTCTTTACAGTCACTCATTCCTCTCCATCTTTCTTGAAAATATCGGGTAATAGTGTTAAAAAAAAAATAAAAAAAAAATGCTACCCTTTTCGATGTCATATACTGTGATTTCTTGCTTAAAGCAAATAAAAAATGATCATATGCATAACTTTTTTAGAGAAGGCAAATCACTAACTATGCAGCCCTGTTTGTGATGGAGAATGGTAGGCAGTTAGTCATCTGCCAAGGCTTTAATAAGGTGTTTTAGTTCTACATGTAATTACCGCAGCCAGTAATATGCTATTTGCTAATTGTTGTAAAAAAAGCAAATGAATGGTATTCAAATTAATATTAAAATATTCAAATTGTTATATTAAAAAAAGAGCTGAATGGTGAACGTCAAAAAGCATTTATTCTTTCACAACACAGTTTCGATTTCCTCAGCCAGTTTACGCAATTTTTTCCATTGCCTCTAAGGAGAAACTTCTGCCTCTGAAGAAGTCATGAGATAGAAAAATGCAGAAAATACTCACCTTGTGTAAAACCAGAGTAAATTAAAGAAACAGGATCACTGAGGCTGCAAGAATTCCTATTGACATTTGTATAAACAACAAATAAAACTAAGTGTCAAGCCTTTTACCCTCATGATGAGCAATGTGGGCTTTTCTTTTTAATAGATCAGAAATACTTATTCTCGACTTCTGGTTTTGTATTCATGCTTATGGAAGAATAGGGGTTAGTGGGAGAACGACAACATGTGGAACTTTGGAGTTCTTGCTGTTGGGTGCTCAGGACAGAGGCAGCTAACTAAAAATGTTGAGTTCTATTAAAAAACCCACACTTTTTTGGGGTGGGGGGGGAATTTATGTTATTTTTCTTTAAGTGAAATGCAGTTCTGAGCAGCAGTGCTCTTTGTGTTGATGGCATGGTCACATTCTAGTCTGGTTCACCAAAAGTCATCTGTGAAAAAAAGAACCTGACATTTGGAAATCCTGTGCTGTCACCATAAAAAGGACCTTCTTTCCCGCTCAGACTTTGCATACTTACTTTGTAGAATAAATTAACTTCAAATAGTTTTTCCATTGTGAAGGAAAAATACAAAATAACAACAAAAATAACAATTAGTGTCACTTTTTCTATTGTAACATCTATTAAATATCACCTTCATTTTTTTTCTTACAGAGACATGTAAAGTAGTGCTACAGCAAGATAAACGTAGGTCTGTCTGAAAAAAATGCTTTGACATTCTGCTTGCCATATCAGCTGTCTTTATCGTTGAGTTTGCTCTAGTTTCTTCCTGTAGCTTTAGCAAGCTGGACAGCAGCCTCTTTTGTTTAGTATTTGTTTAAATTGATATACTATTTCATTTTTTAAATTGAGATAATTTCCTTGCAGGTATTGGAGCATTTGGAGAGACTGGAATACAATCTCATATTCATGACATAGTAAGCTGTAATCTGTTCACATATTTAAAAATGCTGTGCTGTTGAGAGCTGTTAGACCCACAGCAGCTTGGTTGCTGGAGTATGTCACGTAGACATGACATCTCTCATTCCCCTGCATGTCTTGCTCTTCAAATATGGACAAATGTGATGTTCATGTTGAACCTGCATCTCTACGTTTACCAGGCTTGAGATCACCTGTTGTTATGTTTGGGGAAAAGGTGTCATTTAGCTGCAGGGGTTGAGCTGTTCTTGTGCTTTGTGTTCCTCAAGAGCTGCTCCTTCTCCCTGGACCCTCTTGGGAGCTCCCCTGAAGGACTCAGCATGAAGCAGCTACAGCATCCCAAATATGCTGGAAACCATTTGGGCTCCTGCTTGCCTGGGAGGAGGAACCTGCTAAACTCCTGCCTGAAGGGACCAGGGAGTTTCAGCTGTTTTCCGGTCATCCCAACCACATCCCCTGAAAAATCTGTTAATTAATTATGTGTGCACATGCAATGCCTTGGGACAATGAATGCGTCGAAACTTAGACTGGAGAGAGTGTTCACTTGAGTTGTCTTTTGCAATTACAGGGAAAACATGTTTTTAATTCTTAGTTCAGTCAAGTTACTATTACACAACTTTTAAACAGCACTCTTTCAGGGGCACATTTAAAGCTATATTATCTTACTGTGTGTTTATATGGGATGTAATATCGTTTCAAATTCCTTAAGAGACTTTCAGTTCTCCTGCACTGACTTGGTTGCGGGCAGTCTTTTACCTGTGAGAATCCAGGACAAATGCATGGGGAACAAGGAGGGATGGGGAACACTAAAGCTTCAAAAAAGAAGCACACTCCTCTAGCTATGAAAGTATTAAATAAATCTCTGTGGCGTTTCTAGTAAGTGGTCTTCCTTGTGCGTTAAACTGTTTTGTAGGAAATAGAGGTACATTTTCTTGTCCATGTCTGCTCCCTTCCTTCTGCTGAGACAGTGGTGTACCTGTTATGATGGGAACATTTATTCAGCTGGACTGAAACCATCAATTCATTTTTGCAGAGGTCACCAAAAATCCATCAGGTGGTAATGACACTCAGTCACTACTGATGTGGGCTGGATGTGAGCCAGTGATCTAGAGGAGAAAGGCAGTCTAACCCATTACCAATCCCCTGGAGCCATTGCATCCCCCACTTTTTTGCTCATCTTTCTGCTTCTACGGCTCTCGTAGGTTAATCTTTCTTCTTCTATGTCTAATGTGATAATCTTTCTTCTCTTACATATCTGCTTTTGACTTTCATGACAGTATGGCTGACAAACATCCTCAGCACTTTTCCTTCTGATGCAGAAGATATTAGTAGTGCAATGGTCAATAAGGGTTATTAAAAAAAAGAAGGGGAAAAAAAAGAGAGGGGAGGAAAAAGCAGCCCACTAGACAAAGGGAACTCTTTATTTTAGACTTTCACACTCGGGAATAACTCAATGTTTTTAAATTTTCTAATAAGAATATGGATGTGAAGGCCTGTGGTCTATATACTGTGCCGGTGGTACAGTGTCCAGAGCTGTATTCCTGTAATTTGAGGTATCCCGTAAGAGGGAAGCAAAAATACCCACCTCAGCTACTAGAGATGGGTACCTTAGCGGTTTGTGCGTTTCAGGCTCTAGTGTTCCTGGCAGTGATGTGGGAATGTCCCGAGTCATTTGAGTGCTGAGAATTGTCCCACTGTGTGAAATAGCAGCACTCTTCCAGCATCTCAGCCTGCTGGGAACCAGGTGGTGTTAACTTGGGTGCAGTGCTGTGCTCGGGCAGCTACACCGCTTCTGCTGTTTGTGTGGGATTGTGCTTTAATATGTGGCTGAAAATCTTTGTGCCTATGGGCCAGGTGATAAGAATTCAGACTTGGATTCAAAACTTGATAATGGTGAAGATTTGCCTGCATCATGTTAATTTTTAGGGATTAAAACCCAAGAATCCCTCCTGATTTTTTTTTTAATTGTTCCTCTTTACTGCTATACTGTATAAATGCATCCAAAAGAGTATTTCTGAGAAAAATTGCAAAAGGGACTATTAAGTCACATAAGTATGCATTCATTCTGGAAAAGGTTTTGCAGTCATCCTGAGAATACTTTTTTGCTGCTGGAGTGTACCTAGTTAGAGGGAGAAAATATCCTGTGACATATTAATAACTTGCAGGAGCTGCTGTGAATACTTTGGGAGGAGTATGTGTGCTGAGACGCTTTTCCCTAACAAATCAAAGTCTATTTTTATATACTTTGTCAACTTAAAAAAAAAAACAAAAGCTTTGTTACATGAATTAATTCTTGCTGCATCACCTAGGATTAAAACGGGTCCTTTGTCCTTTATTGTGTAGTATTCCGATGAAGTGAGAGTTATAATAGGAACATCTCCGCTTGTATCCTGTGCCTCTTTCCTCCCCTCCTCCCCTTCCAAGTTAAAGAAACCAGGGCCTACTGTTTCTATTTAACAGAAATTGTTTTAAATTAGCCTGGAGGTGTGGTTACTTCTGTAATCCAGTGCCTGTAAACATATGATCCTGCCAATGGAACAGCGTAGGGTATTTTAAGCTGATATGAAGTGGACCTACGCCAAGAATCTTTTTGTAGGAATAATTAAGTCTATTTTTCAATGTCATGCTTTGCTCTGTGCAGCCTCAGTTATAAAATAATCCTGAAAATAATCTTGAACCTTCTGTGAGGAAGTTGGAAGTGTTAAAAATTATACTATAGCAAACACAGCAAGCCTTCTTTCACTGTTATTGGAAATTTCCTTTAATTTACGAATATGAAATCTGAAATTACTGTAAATGAATTGGTGCAAAGCTAATATTGTCACCACTTCCCTTTTGCACTTTATTACATCATGTATCTTTTCAGGAACAGTTTGCACTTATCTGTGGAGCTTTAAATACTGCCTTAGCGAATAAACATTTCATTTCAGTAAACAATCCCCAGAAATAGATTTTTACCGCAAGTAGTTTGTTTTTAATAACACATGCTGGCTCTTGGAGTTAGATTCCTAAAGGAACTGTAAAATGCATTTCTATCGCAGCATCTGACTTCCCTTCTTTGTCAACCTTTTAACAGATGTGTTGGGTTCTCTGTAGTTACAGGTCAGCTCTGTTTATTAAAAACAAAATAAAAACAAGCCAAAAGGAAAAAAAAAAAGGGGGGGGGCAGGGAGGGAGAAGAGGAGTGCACATGTACTGAGACAGGCATTCAAATTCTAAATTGAAAATTTTGGGTCCAAAACAATTTCTTTCAAGTAAAAATGCTGACTTCTAAGACGCTAATTTCAAACTCTGTGTGGTGCGAAGGTTGCTGTTAGGAAGTCAGCATTGTGATTCTTTATGGTTTCTATTTTAGTCAAAGGGCAGTTTTCATTGCCATTTTGAGGTTGCCAGTATTTTTCAAGAGTGAACCTGATTCCTGAAAGAGAAACTGATTTTTAAAATATTTGCTTTTTGTGCATTTGGTGCGTCATGCTTCTTTTAGTGGTTGGCTGTGGACGTGTGTTGTATGAGCTAATTGCTGTGCTGATTTGTATAGAGGTGGGGGTGCTGCCACAGGAGTTGCATGGGCTGGAGGGGTAGGAGCCTGCTGAGTTCCAGCAGGGCGAGGTGCTACCCACCAGCTGTGTCCTCCACACACCCGAGAAGTGCGGGGGCCCAGAACCAAATTCCATTCGAGGTAGTGGAAAAATATCTAAATATCTCCCCTTAGTTCAATGGGCTTTGTGTCACGCTGTGGGTTTTGAGCCACAGGAAGGCTGTGCAGAAGCTAAGGTCTTCTGGAAAATTTGGAATTCAGTGAAGTTATCTGAGACTTGATCCCAGAGCTTTGAACAGTGGCCTTTCTTACCAAAGCTGCCTTCTAGGGACTCAGGTAATTTTGCTCTCGAATCCAGTGATGCGTTTAATCTGTGTAATTTAGAGTTTACATTTTCTGAGAGCTGGACAAGGTAAACTAATGATCATAATTTTATTTTAAAAAAGTCTCATTTTTTCCAACTGTTTGTTTTGTCAGAAGTACATTTGATTCAATGATACATTGCACTCAGCACTGATATGTGGCAAACAACTGTGAGCACTATTGCTTGTACCTAAAGAGTCTAAAGATATAAAAAGAGTTTCTGTATTGGGGCTAATCTAGTTGTAAGATATTTACATCAGTATAGTTAAAAGCAGAACTTGGTCCATTAATATTTTATGTTTCTCCCCTCCCTTCTTTTTTTTTTTATATCTTTGGTAGCATGCTGTATGTAATGTTTGTTACACATTTATACTGGATAATATCCATATCTCCTTTAAAGTAGTGTAAAATAAAATATGATTTGCCTGGAAGAGGTGTCAATACATTCAACCCGGGGTCTGCAGCAGAAAGCTCTCCTACAACTTGTACTTTTTTACATACATATTGTTGGAAAACACCTAGGCCTGTCATTAGTTTTCTCGCAAAAATTTCAGCTGTGAGATTTTTGTGAACGAAAGGGAAAAAATCAATTCTCCGTGGATTCTTAGTGCCGGTATATGAGGATTAGACTAATGCAGATTCACAGTCAAAAATCAATATAGATTTCAGAAATCCCTTCTGCTAACGATGGAACTGATCATGCAGTTCACAGCCTTAATTATGTATCTTCTTTATGAGACAATAGTAATATCTCTTCACATGGACATACAAGTTGAATTTAACCTTCACCCTATACTAATTTTTTTCTTGCTGGGAAAATATAAGTAAAGTACTAAACATTATTTGTCTGGCCAAGGAGTAATAAAAATCATAGGCCATTTTATAATTTGTTCAAAATGATCATACTGTAAGGAATAGTCTAACTTCTCCCATCTCCTGTCTTCCAAAATAACGAATATAAAAAGTATTTCCAAAGTGGTGCTGTCTGCAGAAGTTGCAGCATTAGAAGAGGTTTACATTGATTAGAATAGTTATCGCTCAGATCTTATGCTTCTGTGTAGTAACATTGCAGAGACCTTGTAATGTGAGAGTGATAAACATTTCTCAAGAGGAACGAAGGCCCCATTTCTTTTAAA
The DNA here is from genome assembly GCA_008658365.1 of Alca torda. Classification (NCBI taxonomy): domain Eukaryota; kingdom Metazoa; phylum Chordata; class Aves; order Charadriiformes; family Alcidae; genus Alca; species Alca torda. The sequence goes on along the minus strand of CM018087.1, from coordinate 10,952,974 downwards.
GGGCTGTATGTTTCATGTGAAATCACTCACCTTGTTCTGATAGTTATTGAGGGGCTGAAAGGCAGTGAAACCGCTAGTGGGGTTTTGTGCCTACAGATTGGAGAACAGGATGGAGTTGTGTGAAGGCACATAGGATCCAGGAGTGATGCGCACCCCCAGTAAAATTTACGTTCACCATAGGTATATTGGTGGTTGCGACAGACGGGGCAGTCCTTGTGAGCTCTTGCCTGCCACTGTCTGCCACGCTTCATTTTGAGACCCCCCAGCCCTGTTGGTATTTGGCAGATTTCTTTCCCCAGAAATGGTTTTCCTTCCTTCTTCCAGTTTCTGAGTGAGTAATCTGTCCTGAGTTCCACTGCATATTCTGTTGAATATAAAATATAATATGTTAAGTGCAATTTCCACCTTCCCACCCCTTCCATCTCTCTCTCTCCCATCTCACATCCACCCACCCTGGTAACAATTACTTCAGCTGTTTCTGTAATGGTATGTGCTTCTGCATTAAGGAGAAACTTTTCCCATGGTCTCGAACAAGGAGTATATATTTGAAACCAGTGTCTTTTGTGATGCTCACGGAACAAGCTGAGAGTATTTGTTACCAGCTTCTCTGCTTTGATGCGCCTGGAAAAGGTAGAAATTGTTTTATTTGGTAGTCTCTGAGGGACAAGTAAGGTTCCCAGCAAGTGTACATCAAAGAAACAAAATTTGCCACCTATTAATGACATTTTTGTGTATTTTTTTTGAATGAAAAAATTATGTGAAAAGAAACACTTGGGTTAGTCTGATGTGTTGCTGAGATGGAGATGCATCCATTCTTTGTTGCTTCTAGGATAATGCAGCATATGGTGGTTATTGCTGGATTAAAGGAAAAGGCCTAATTTTAATTCCAGCTGTGATCATGTGATTTTTTTTTTTTTTGGTGACTTGGAAAGGCTGATGAGGAATGGATTTAGAATATGGGATTTGAATTTTATGACCTTGATATTCTCATAAAAGGGATTTAAATTGTCAGTTCTTTAAAGATTGTGTGAACATGCTGGAGCTGTAATGTTAGTGGCACAGCTGGTGTTAGTTAGGATCATCTTCTCGAGGACACTCCACCATGTTACTGCAGAACAGAGAGAAATATAATTTGTTAGGTGTTTAGAGTAGTTGAAATTAACCAATTAGGCCTGAAATTGTCATTTTGAGATGTAATGTGTTTATAACATGGAATGTGCAAAAGATGTTTTAGCTCATGATGAAGAACTAAAATGAGGAGGGAAACCCTAGAGATGATGATAATTAAGCTCAGATGGAAGAAAACTGTCTAGATGAAAGAAATTTAGAGCTCTACAGCCGTTTCGATATTATAGTTTGAGTTTGCCTTGTATCCTGCCACGGAGTGGCTGAAGTTTCAGTGTTCAGAGGGAGAGAGATTTTGCTGTTTTGGAGAATTTTGTTCTTTCCAGTGTTATGCTGAAGTGATATAGGAGGGGATTTACAGGGACAATAAAATTCATGGATGGGAACTTCCATGCACTTTCAAGTATACTTGGCATTGTCCAAAAGAAGAAATACAATCTCTTGACCTCATGAATGTTTCCAGATAATTTTCCCATTTCCTTCCTACACCTTTCAAACATAAACATGCCACTTCTGTAGTTGGTTTTGATTCTTTTCTTGCTAATTTTTGCATGGTGAATAGTCAGAGTCTTTCTCTCTTCACCACAATCAGATTTTCCCCGAATAAGGTCACTAACAGATTCTTCAAGACAAAATTTGCCCCGTCTGTTGCTTCTTTTTGTACAAGGAGTATTCTCCCTCCTTTTAAACTTTCATTCTTGGGCTTCCAGAGTTCAGTCAATCCTTTTCTGTTGTTCTTCACATATTTTCCTTCATTTTCACTGTTACTAGTTCCTGTTCACTCTTTTCTGCAGTAATTCTTCCAAATTCTCATCCCTTCTTTCTGTATTTTCTTTGTGACTGGGTTCTGCATTTAAATCTTCGAACAGTATTTTCATGTTGATGACATCAAAATTCCCACTGAAATCTTTTCACATCTCCCTGGCTTTTTCCTTCCTTCTGCTGAATATCTAGTTACCTTCAGCTCAATCCCAATCACTGGCTGTTAACATCACCATTCTCAATACTGATTGCTAAAGTATTGAGCTTGACTCTTGAGCCTTTCCTCCTTTATCTTGGTAGACAAATTTTGTTGATTCTTCCCATGTATACTGTTTGTTTAAATTCCTGCAATAAAATGCCTGTCTTGTAACTAGTTTCCTTAACTGGTATAATTTCTTCCAATTTTGACTCCTTTCTTTTCTCTGCAGTCCTACCCAAGCCTACGCAAAAATCTTGCTTTCTTATTCTGCACCTCAAGATACACCAAAGCCTGGCTGATCTTTCCAACCTCCTTATCTATTGTCCTGGACATGTCTATTGGACGTGACTGTTGTCCTTTGCCTTGTCTGCTGTTGTCCAAAAGTCCCCTGTTTTTTCTTCATTTTCCTGCTATGTTTATTTCCTTGTTGTTTTATTTCCTCTGTCCCCTCAGGGGCATCTTCTTTTCTGCTGTTGCATGGCCCATGGCAGTTAGACCAAAAGGACTATGTAGCATTTAAATAAAAAAGAAAAAGAAAAAAAAAGGTTTTATTAGTTCAAAAGAGGAGAATCTGGTTTATTGTTCTAAGTAGTGGCTTAACAGTGCAATTCAAAAACTTGAACATAAAATTTTACACCTTTGTAACTTGTTATTGGAAAGTGATGAGGTGACACTCAAGGGTTCTTATGAGCAATAATTCGCACTTAGGAATAATTTAAACTTCAACTTTTTTTTAAAAAAAAAAAGATTATTGTGAATTGATATTAAGGAATCAATGAATAGAACAGAGAATGTTTAATAAGCTTACTGGAGGGCTGCAGTGCTGGGACACCTTCCCAATGATTTAAAATGCATTTCATGTTGTTTTTCCAAGGTTTAGGGGGATTTATACATGAAAGTGAGAGCCTTTTCAATGTTTATTCCTCATGCTTGGCATCTCCTTACTGCTGTTATAATGCCATCTATTTAGACTGAATACAAATTAAAAAATACAAAGAAAACCAAAGCAAAAGTCATGTTTTGGTTCTAAATGCCTCAGTGGTATACTAGCAGTATCTGCTTGCTCATTTAGAATTCAAAGTAGGATGAGTTTTGCGGTTGTTATTTATGGTAGAACATTTTCCTCTCCAGTAGTTGTTAGTATTACCCTGTAGTGAGTGGAGTCCCTGCTAGTTTACATGGACTGCTAAAGGGTGTGAAAACTATGTGGACTCTTGTTCACAGGAGAGTTTAACCACGTGTTAATTATTTTTGAATCATGGTTAAGCTAGATGCCCTCCAGCCCCCCTTTCTGCAATGTGGGCACACTCCTATGAAGGGTAGAAATGTAGTGTATCAGCTTTCACTTAAGAAATGCCAAAGCACTTCTAAGAAGTGCTTTGTTTGAAGAGCTGGGGCTTTAAGAAGAAATACAAAGCTATTATGAGTTGAAAGTGAAATTCTCAAATTGGGCAACACATGATAGCTTCCTTCTTAGACCATATATGTTTTTATACATTCAGAAAGTAACAAATATAGCAAATAATACTAGTGCAAATTTTGAAAAGCTGCGTTACCTTCTAGCATTTGTATTGCCTGCCTACCTGGTGCTTCATTTAATTTTTAGATCTGCCTATTTGTTTTGCATTTGTCTTAAATTTTATGGGCTCGTGAATGTGTGAATACTAGAATATTGTGTATTAAAAGTAACTCCGACCAAAAATGGTTTCTTAGGATGTTTGTGGAAAATTAAGCTGGTTATTTTCACTTTTGTATATTATAATTTTCATGTATTCATATCATACAGTTTTTCATACAGAATGTTTTCTGGATAAGGAGTGTAAAAATCTGCTCAAAATACACTTGCATGTGCAAAAATACATACGTATAGTCATAACTGCCCAGATAGTCCCTGTATTAAATGTCTTCTCATCATGCCATTTCAGGCATTTAGTGATAATATTTTACAGTTATAATCTCTTACAATGAGAAAAAAGTGACTCAGTTTTAGGAGGATAAAATACATGAATTTGAGTGAAATTCCCATGAGAAAGCAGCCTGCATCCTTTCTGACAGGCCTCAGTGCCCCTAAGGAAAAAGAGCAGCATTTCTCCTCCATAATTTCTAATTTCTTTATTTTTCCTGGTTAAATGCACTGAATAATTTCTCATTTCTCCTCGCACTAAAAAGATAACCTAATATATCGTCACACAGAATATCTTAAGTAATACTGTTTTTGCCCCCTCCCCCCTTTTCTTCTCAGTAAGATCCCATTTGCTTGGGCTTTAAAACTCTTGTTCTGCCTATTCAAATCATTTTAAGATGTTGTTTGCTGGCTTTGGCAGATAAACCCAATTATGGTTTTATGCCTCAGAAAAGTGAAAAAAGTACTTATGGTTGTATAAAAACGCCTCAAACATTTGTTATCTTGAAAACTTCACTGGTCTGTCTTATGAGATTTCAGGCTGTTCTTGTTTCTCAGTGGAGCAAAGTGTCCTATGTGGCTGTAGGCACTGCTGTATCTGCTGGAGAACTGGGATCAGAACGGGTGTGGAAACTTTTAAAAAGATAGGCAAGAGCTGATCCATCAGGATCAAGAGCTGATTTCTTAACATTGAATGAGCACTTGTAGGCAGCACGTGTTTGAGTTCTGAGAGACACCAAAAGTGAAGACTTTTTATTATTTATATTCCATTAGAAGCTCATTCAAGATGAAAATCCTATTCTGCTGCCTGCTGTTCCCCTCTGCAGGGGCACTCCTTTGCCTACCATGAATCTTGAAGTTTGTCTATGTTCTAGCTTTCATCTGTAACTTTATAGAATATTTGCTAAACTTCCTGATTTCCTAAGGATAATGTGGTGATTTCTCTGGTTAAAACCAATTCTGACCTGGAAAAGTAAATCATAGAATCATTTAGGTTGGAAAAGACCTTTAAGATCATTGAGTCCAATCATAAACCTAACACTGCCAAGTCCAACACTAAACAATGTCACAGAATCACAGAATGGTAGGGGTTGGAAGGGACCTCTGGAGATCATCCAGTCCAGCCCCCTGCCAGAGCAGGGTCACCCAGAGCAGGTTGCACAGGAACGCATCCAGGCGGGTTGTGAATGTCTCCAGAGACACTGTGGTCCCTGAGCACCACATCTACACATCTTTTAAACACCTCCTGGGTTGGTGACTCAACCAATTCCCTGGGCAGCCTCTTCCAATTCTTCACAACGCTTTTGATGAAGAAACTTTCCTAATATCCAATCGAAACCTCCCCTGGCGCAACTTAAGGCCATTTCCTCTTGTCCTATTGCCTGTTACTTGGGAGAAGAGACTGACCCCCACCTCTCTACAACCTCCTTTCAGGTAGTTGTAGAGAGTGATAAGGTCTCACCTCAGCCTCCTTTTCTCCAGGCTAAACAATCCCAGTTCCTTCAGCTGCTTCTCACAGGACTTGTGCTCCAGACCCTTCACCCGCTTCATTGCCCTTCTCTGGACACGCTCCAGCACCTCAATGTCTTTCTTGTAGTGAGGGGCCCAAAACTGAACACAGTATTCGAGGTGGGGCATCACCAGTGCTGAGTACAGGGGGACGATCGCTTCCCTAGTCCTGCTGGCCACACTATTTCTAATACAAGCCAGGATGCTATTGGCCTTCTTGACCACCTGGACAATGTCCAGTAGCTCTCATCTTGCACCATCTACAGTCACTGCTTTGACTCAGATCCCTTATGTCCTTTAGTAATAGCTCACTTGCTCCTACGTCTCGTTGAGTACAGGGAGAGAAAGGAAGTGGAAATGTCAGCACCTTCCCCATTCGAACTCCTTGCTTATGATGAAATTTGGAAAGGGGGAGTTTGCTCTGTAAAAATTGTAAAGGGGAAACAGATCTATTCTTCCCATGGCCTTCTTGAAAGAAAGAAAGTATGGAAGGTGGGGTGGGGAAGGCAAGGGTACAGCAAATGGGTACATGAGAAGCTCTGCCCACAGGAGCTTGGTGAAGAGAGGGGCATGATGGCACCCATCTGCCTGAAGAGGGGTCAAGTGCTACTGTAGCAGGACTTCCACTTCTTCCCAGTTTTGCCTGTATTGCCAATGCTGATGGTGTGAGCAAAAGCTGAGTGTATTGGGACAGAGCATCACCCCTTGCTTTTGACAGTGACACCAAGAACAATGGTTTTGGCTCTAGCTTGATGCAAGGAGTATCTGGCCAGAGGAGCTGGTGGAGATCAGAGCCAAGCCCTACGCTATTTGGTCAGTGAGTGTGTGTGGGGAGATCAGTTCATTTTGCTGAGTGTGTGGAGTATAAGATGGACTAATCCGGCCATCTTCACAGTCCCCTTATGGATACTTTATAATTAAATTAATTTACTGTTGAAGTCCTGTAAACTAATGCATGCAAAATACTGATGTATAGATTTGTATTGTGGGACGACAGGCAACATACAAGTGAAGCGAGTCATAACTGTCTCAGGCTGCCTCTCACCTGCCATCGAAGGTGCCCATTTTATGTAGCAGCCATGTGAGTGTCAGTTAAAAGGAAGCACTAAAATATTGAGCAGTAGTTTGTTAAAACAGTATTGAAGGAATTATTAAATTTGCTTAAATCCATTTTGTTAACTGTTCTGTATCCTTTGGGCTTACCTGATGCTACCTAGATTATGCAGTATTTCTGTTGTAAACGTGAATAATTTCAGATACTACTTTATCTGTTTCTAAGCTCAGATTCAAAGCGTATACGGCACATACTGCCTTCTGAAAATCTGCACTCTTTGCAGTAGATGTTTCTCTCTTATATTTACTCAAATAGAAGTGGATATAGTGTTTGCTTCTCAAATTTTTGGTCTGACTCCTGTGACTCTGACTTCAGTAAGTAATGCCAGTAGCATGGGTAGATGGATCTGACAGGGTTGAGAACTAACAGCATGTCAGACGCTTTTCTCCAATGAAGGCTATAGATCAGAGCTAGGAATCTGCTGGAGCCGGAGTGGGTGACAGGGGAATAACATCCCTTTCTCTTCCATCGACAGGGGTAATAACTCCTGGCTCTCTAGGGACAGATTGTAAAAGCCAATAGCCAGAAGCTGTGAAGCAGGGAGGGCAGAAGAATTGAAAATTAAAGAGGGAGTGAAAATTTTGTGTAAGGCTTTAGTGAGATGTTGGAATAAACCATCAAGTGTCATTCTTTTAATTGCCTTATTGTTGATGGAAAAGGTTCTTGCAGTATTAGTCTTTATTACTTTATAAAGTTAAAATATTAGTGAAATATTGGTTAAAATCATTAAGATATACCATGCATGCTTTTATGTGTAGCTAGGTATCGTATATTCTGTACTAACTGCTATTATTGAAAGAGTGTAGAAAACGGTTTTACAAGTACTGCTTTAAAATTAAAAATCTTTGCATGGCAAAAAAAATTGTTAATGTCATTACTGTATATAGACGTATTTTGAGAATGGTGATGCTGTACAGTGTATACAAATCAGATAATGAATTCAAATGGCTGTGTGATTTATAGTTCTATCTCTTTATACATAAAATTTCACATTGTTGAATCTTTCATGGTTCATGAGCAACTTTGGCTGCATTTGTGTCCAGGAGGAGGGTTCCAGTACTGCTAGGTTTTACTAATGTTGTGATACCTGCATTATACTGCAAGTCTCTCCTTCATTTTGTTGTGGAGCAGTAGCTTTTAACAGTTTAATGATAAACACTTAAAGAAGCAAAACCATAATAAAAAGGCATAGCTCCCGGACTTTTAGGAAACAGAAGTGCTTAAAAGCAGTATTTTTTATATGAGTTGTTCTTGCTTAGTTTTTAAACTGTGGCTGGTGTTTAGTTAAATCTTCTACAGACTCAGTTCACTGAAGGTGACAGAAGTACTCACTTGAGCTCAATGAAAAGTAGACATGACAGTAAATTTTTCAGTCAGAGACAGGAGATCTTGTTATAGGAGTCAGTATGGGGGTCAGGGCAGAGCCTGTTGATGATTGAGGAAAAGAGAAGTAAATTCATTCTGCTTCAGGCACTTTGTCAAGTGCCAGTAGCTTACCATTGAGAACTAGTCACCCGTTCTAGTCTTACGGCCCTAGAGGTCACTCATTTGATATAAATCATAGCACTGCATAGGCTCAGCAACCTATTGCCATTCGAGATGAAATAAAAAAAGAGGAATGCTTCATTCTGAATTGAAATGACTGTGAATATCCCACCACATGTTGCTGTATAATGCAATATGTGGTTAGATATTGATCTCCAAAATCAAGTCATTAAAATGTGCAGTTTTTGTTTATTGGAATGAAGCAATTAAATGGTTCAGTTATGCCAGACCTTACCTTTTCTGATGAAAACTATTGATTTCTTGCCACAGCTTTATAAGCGACAATGTTTTTGATTACTCTTGACAAACCTCCTTGGAGTGTTAATTAAAATTGTACCAGATGAGCAGGTGTGGGAGATCATTAGATCGCCCGGATCACACGCTACACTTCATATTCTGCAGCCTTGCATAATGAATAGGGCACAAGAGGGGAAAAACAATATCTTCATCAGCAGAATTAGCATCGTCTCTCTCTTTTCTGTTTTAGCTAGGTGACATTACATTTTACAGTACATCCATTTATCAGCTATTGAGTAACTTCTACTGCATCCGATTAAATTCCGATTCTTTTGAAATATTACATTGCTACACAAACGCAAGAAATTAAGTATTTGACTGGTTTGTGTGTGAATGCTCATAAACTCATGATACCCACTGCATTCTTTCAAAAACAAAGCAGAAACTTTCTGCATTTTCATAGATAAGACATTTTAACAACGTCTGCATTTTTCTTTTGCTTAACTACATGATGGTATAAAATAGCACGAGAACTATTGATTTTATGGGTTTTGAAAGAGCAAATTATTTCATGATTTATTAATTTACAATAGATTTTTTGTCTGATGCAATATTAATCAGTTGATAATTTTTTCACACCTTAATATTATGCTAAGACAGTGACTCTGTTATGCTTTTACAGTACAAGGATGGAGTATGCAACTGATTATGAAGCCTGCTGCGATAGACAGCTCTGTTGACTAGACATGGTAAGGAAAAAAAAAAGGGAGTTAAAACAACTAAGAAAATTAAGTATGTAATGTGATTAAGCATGGGACATATGTTTGGAACAGCAGAGAGAAATGTGCAAAACATTTGATCACCAACTGCTCGGCCCATAAATAGATAGCTTCAATTTCTGTTAACATTATAGGGGAGTCCTAATCAACAGTTAACTAAAAGTTTGTGTGATACGTTTGTAGCTCAACCCAAGTCTTACTGAACTGGCAGTTTGGGACTTAATGGTTTTATATTAAAAAAAGGGGGGATTATTTAAAAAAAAAACAACAACAAAACAACAACAAACTTCAAGTAATAATTGTGAAAAGGTAGTGCCCAAGCACCAGCAGCACTTGGGAGTTGTGTTCTCTTGAATGAATCCACAGTTAAATGTCATGTGCCCTTTGACTAAGTGTCCTTTTCTGTATCTGTTTATCTTTCTGGAAATTAGATAAAACACACTGTGTAGTACTTGCAGTTCAGCAGTATTGCAGCATTTATTTAATGTTTGCAAAACTTATTTGAAATCCTGGCATAAATGAAAGTTCAAATGGCAAATCTAATATACGCTTCTTAATGCTTAGTTGACTGTGCGTCATTCTTTCCAAAATAGAAATAATGTTGAACAGAGGCAATCCTGTGTTAACTGTTACGATTGCAGAATTATAAAACCTAACACATTACAAAGATGGAAGAGAAGATTTAGAAGTTGCCTATACATTGGAAATGTAGATATATTATAGTCTTCCAGCAGAAATCCAGTTGAATAACTTGAGTTGTCCCATTGATTTAGACAAGCAATATAAATGAGCTGGATATTAACTCCAGCCGGAGCAGTGACTCCTTTACAGTAATAGTGGTCTATGTTTGAATGTTGCAATTTAATTGTGTTTTTTGAGCTTGAATGTAGAATGTGTTCATCACCTTTATTTTTGACCTGATTCTGTAAGAGGTGGAATTTTTGAATTTATGTAAAGCATTCTTTAAATTAATGAATTTACTGCTGCTGCCTTCGCTAGGAGACATTGTTTCTTTTCATCATGCTTGAAAAGGATGACAGTCATTCAAATGCATATAATTTGCAGGACAATTTTCCATAGACTTAAAATGTAGTTTGGAGGCACTCTCTGTAATCTTTTTAGAAGAAGGTATTTCGGTTCCTGGACTATAATTTCTTTTGGGTTAGATGGAAAAAAAGGAAAGAGGAGGTTATTTCCAAACAGTGACTGAAATTGCCACGTACATAATGTTTGCTTGGTAACTTCAACGTGGATAAAACAAGATTGATTCTCGCAGGGTGGTTTAACGTGGATACCCCTGTAACAGCCGGTGTCACCTGGTACCCTTTGGAATAGCATTTGTGAGAGGCCATTAGAGTGGAATGGAAACTAATATGTGATCTCAGCCCCTGTCAGAGCTGAGGTATAATGTGAGAAACCTTGGAGCGTTGCTGCTTATGTGCTACCTTTTTGGTGGATAAATAGGTTATTGCAACAGCTTGTAAGAGTCAAACTTGTAAGAGATAAACTTTGCAGAAAAAAGCTAGTAACAAAAAAGATTAAATAATGTAACAGGTATAACTGAAAGAGAAAGAAGATCATATGCTCTAAGCATCTAGGGTGTATTTTTCCATGTTATTCAGTACTTTTGTTCCCATTGATTTTTAGATTTTAAAAAAAGATGAATGATTGATATTAAGACTTTCACTGGCATTCCAGATGTATCAAATGTTTCTGGAGGTAGAAAAACATTTTTCTACTACATGATCAACATCCTAAGGCAAGGCTGAGCTAAATTATTTCAGTTCTGTACCCTAAAATTGACAATGATTTTTTTGTACGTGAATGCATCCAAATAAGCTTTCAGACTTCTGCCTTTTCTGCTTTCCAAAAGCATTAATTGTGTAAAGCTGAACTGAAGTGGTGGTTATGTGAAGATGCAGAATAGTAGCAATAATAATAATAATTCTCCTTTGCATAGTCCCTTTAATTTCAGGAGTCAAAGCATTTCACAGTCGGTGATTAAACATGAAATGGCCAATGTGCTTGAAAGATAGCTTTGATCACCTGCAGAGGATGCATCACCAACTATCCAAAATGTAGGTGCAGGATTTAATGTAGTATATTATTGGATAGGCATGGAAAAAATCTCTGTGCTTCTAACTGTTGGTTTCCTATTTTTTATTTTTTATTTTTTCCCCCCCAGAACAATTACATCACTGTGTTTATTAGTAACTTTTTTCTTTTGTTGCGTTCAAGAGGCTGTTAGCCACGTTGCATGTAAAATGAGTGAAACCTGGAATCTCTCAGGATTAGTAGTTCTCTTTATTCTTTGCTCCATATTGAAAATCATTCCTGTCAGCTGATGCTCTCCAAGCTGCCTGGAAGAACTTTGGCACAGTTTTCCTAACCTTTCAAACAGTAAAAGCAAAACTCTGCTTTGATTTAAAAAAGAAAAAAAAAAAAAAAAAAAAGAAAAGCTGGATGACTTTGGCCAAGAGCCATTAAGGATGCAGGCGACTGCGCTGCGGTCTGACAGCGTATTCCACAAAACACTGAAAAGTTCTCCTTGGGGTCCCTGGAGTGGGCTGAGGCACTTTGCTTGTACTTAACATATATCAACTGTCACCCGACGGCAGTCGGTGTTGAACTGAACACAATGGAACATCCAGATGGTCTAAACAAAGCGAACAAATGTTCGCTGCTATTAAAAGCTGTTTACATCAACTTCCAGTATTTCATGTGCTGAAGTTTATATTGTGTCACTACTGGGGTGCTTAGCTCCATCCTCAGTTCATATCAGGGATTTCTAAACTATTGTTGCTTATGTGTTAAAATAACATTCTGAATATGCCCTAAATACATGCCACTGAACGTGTTTTTTTTTTTTAAATAGGAATTTGGTCATTGTATGCTAATCACATGCTTTCAAATATTGTAATTGATTGTCCCATCTAATTTCCCCTTGCTTTTCCCGCAGTGTAGCCTCCTTACAGCACCCACCCCCCCCAAACATGTGTTGATCATGTACTGCGCCGTGCCAGCTTCTCTCAGGCGCATCACCCATCGCTGCCGGAGCGTACCGCCCCGCTGCCCCAGCACAGCGTGCCACCGGCTCACCGGCCCTCTGATGGGCATGTTTGTGCGTGGTGTAGTTTGCTTTCTTCCCTGGAAGACTCTGAGATACCTACCGCTGTCTTATTAGCAATGAAGATGTGTAAGTGACAAATGGACATTTTGCATCTCCTTCCTCTGACCCTTGTTCCTGGTATCCACTTTGCTGAAAGTCCAAATCCCTGCCTTCTACTCGCTAAAATAAATTAATTGGTGGGACACGAGCTTAGCTCAGTCTATTGGCTTTCATGAAGCTGCAATGAAATTCTTAGGAAGACTGTGAATGAGGAAATCTTTCCAAAACAGTGCTGTATTTTGCAAGCATGGTTTCTGATTAATTGTATGCTATTCTTGAAAGAATGACCAAAAGTGCTTGAAGCACTAAACAAATTCTTAATTGCACTGATTTAAAGAATTGAGAGGTATAATACTCTTGAAAATATATGAGTGAGCGATCACCTGCAAGCTGTTATCCATCTGCAGAGTATTTGTTTACAAAATAAAAATCAACTTTTTTTCAATTTGTTTTAAAATGAAACCTAACCAGGCCTCGCTCCGGCCCACGAATATCAGACTGTTAAGGTCTTAGAGAAGATCGAATTGGACCGTTAGCCTTTTAAAGTAAGGACTTGTTGCTTTGGTTTGTGCCCTATAGACCTAGCTGTTACTTGTCACCATGGTATGAATAATAAAATGAAAAAAAAAAAAAAAGGCATTTGAAAACCATTTTTAAACCATGAGAATCTAATATTGGTTTTCCCTATTTCTTTACAATACCAGTTGTATTTATTCCAGCATGTCGTTCAGCTGCTTGTCAGTGATAGCACTAACTTCCACAAAATGGACAAAAATGTGCATATTTCTTCTAAGAGAGAAATCCTGTCACACTTTATAGGTTTTGTATAAATAGAGCTCTGCTGCATCGAACCAGGGCTACTGTGAATGTTCTGAACGTCTGTACAGAGTATGCTAGTGATACCCTTTCGAAGATATTTATACCGTACAGAAGATTTTTGAAGTATTGTAGTTCTCAAAATTAGTGCATTTACAAAGCTGTTAAGGAAATGATCATTCTGAATTCAGGAGGCTTCTTTAATAAGCTATTAATATTAAAAAAGGATAGTAATTTTATAATACATGTGTAAAGCAGTTTATGCCCTCACTTTTTTTTTTTTTGAAGCCTGTTAATTACAATGTTGAATACAAGAGTTTGCATACTACTTGGCTTTTATTTCAGTATTGAGAAACATGAGGTGATTTGTTACTTTGTAAGTGTGATTTGAACTGCCAATTTGTAAATGTATGAATGAGCGATTGAAGCAGTCTCAATCTTGTTGGTGTTTTTAAAAACTTACAAAACAGAGGTACCTATAATGAAATGTAATGTTTTACAGAGCCTTTTTCCTTTCTGACAGCAATATATGACCATAATGTAAGATAAAAATACTGAATTTTAATACCTGGTTTCACTATTAGATGTGAAGGTGATATGGTAAATAGCACATTTTTCCTGGTGTGTTCTAGCTGATAATTGTTATGTTGAATACAAGACCAATTCCTGTTTTCAGAAGTTTTGAACATGGGGTTCCCAGATCCAAATTTGATATGCATAACTTTTTCAAGTGAGTTCCACTTCATTCTGAGCTTTAATAAAATACTTAACTTTAGCCTATTTATTTGAAAATCTTGTTTGTGGCTTTTTTTTTTTTTTCTAAAATATTGCAGAGAACCAGAACAAACTCCCAGATCTTTCATGCTCTTCTCGCTATTAATCTTTTGTTGCATGGCTAAATCTCCTTTCCTTAGTGCTGTGAGTCTGTTGTACAAAGACCAAATCCTTGGCTTGGCAAACATCCTTAGGAATGAAGTTGCTGCTGGTAATTTCCTTTGAGTGCTGCAACGCCCACATCGTTTTCAGAGGTGAAATGGCTCTTTACAGGCATCTTTTTCTGTGAAATGTAATGGAAGGGGTCTGGTACATCTCTGTCATTAAAGGTCCGTGATTCACCTTATCGTCCTGAGTTTTTCTGTCATTTTCCTGTCCCCATAATCCTTGAACCCAGCAGGTATACAGCGCTGCTTTGCACAGAGGTCGTCTCCTGGCATTATGGTGAACTTCGCTTACAGGACACAGGCTCTAGAAACACCAGGGTAAGGTTTTGCACAATGAACTTGTACCATGTGTAATTCTTACGGGGTCAGTGCATCCGAGATGTGTGAAATATATAGAAGAAGTAGGGTTAAATCCTGGTGACACTGGTGGGCAGAGCATTTGAGGCTTCTTTTCTAGAAGGTCAAGCTAGTTCCTATGTTATGCTGGAACATGACAATAAAAGAGATTAATATTATTCTACATTACAATATGATTAATCTCTGATGTTTCCATTCCAGGGGGTTTATTGCCAAAACTATAGGAAGTAGCTGCATGAGGAAATGTTTTACAATAAAAGTGACATCATTATTTTTAAGTATTTCACTAAGCAAGACCTTGCTTGCAGAATGATAAGGAAGAAAAGATTTTACTTTACTTAAGGGACTTCTGAGAGGTATCAGGACAGCAAACTCTTACAAAATGATGGTTCTCGTGTTTGACAGGGGTCAAGCATTGTGCCCGCTGTAGATGAGCCATTTGGAGCCAGATTGTCAATCCAAATGCAAGCTGCTCCGTTTCCTGTTTATGCCTGTGCAGAGTTACACATCCTGACTCGCTCGCCTTCAGCTGCAGGTTTTTCCGCACTCCCTAGGAGATTTCTTCCTTAAAATGGCTTGTTATTTATCATTTAAGTAAGCCATGGGAATTTTGTTAATTCCTGTTTTACTTAGCGCATGCAAAACGGTATCATTATCTAAAGGAAGATAATGTTAAGGTAGTAAGAGTTAGTGATACTACTAATTAAATGACCTTTGCAAAACAAGATCTGATCAGACTATGCCTGAATGTAGAGAACTGATGCCAAGTTTACTACTTCACAGAGGCCTGGCCTATTGTATACCTGACCTGAGGTTATCAGCAATTAAAACCTGGTCCAGTAATTTTAAAAAAAGCTTTTTGTATATTACACATTTACATTTTTCCATCTGTCATAAGATTAAGTATGTTTGTTCCATAAAGGGACATTCTTAGTAGAGCAGTTTGCTTGGTATATTTATGGAGTTCCTCTATGGAGAGAAATTATTAGGATTTTTTTTTTTGATTATTTGGCAGTATAGCTCCTAAGTGGTCTTTCTTATTTTTTTAATCCCCCCATCTAATAACGTGAACTGAAAAACAAATTTACCTGACAGAGTTCACTGTGTTTTGTCATTTCCCCTTAAATTGGAGCACAATGAGACGGAATTCTGATTATAGCCACATTAGCCCTGTCAGAGTTTTTCTGCATTAGCTAACTTATGCCTTATTTTAAAAGCTAAAGTTTTACTAAATTTAATGGGCTTTCTTCTAGGTAGCAAAGAGCTTCCGTTAATTACCTACATGCCTGGCTTAAAAGCTAAAGGAGGGTAGTTACTGAGGAAGGAGGCTGCTAATTAAACCTTATTTCCAAGCAAATGTGGATGCTATTTGATAAAATGACTGACAGTGAACTACATGTTCCTCCTTCCACCGTTTTTGTTGCTTTATTGTAATTAGAAATTAGATCTTGAACACAGGCTACACTGATTTATATAAAAGCACCAGATTGAAGTTGGAAAGGATTTTATTAATCTATCAGTAGATTTTCCCATAAAATAACTGATATATGGCATGAGCAGAGTAAGTGTATAATAAAAAATCAGAGGCTGTTGAACCAGCATAATTGGAAGGGAAAAAAAAAAGAGCATTTTGTAGCTTTTCTGCAAATTTGTCAGAAGTCTTATTTTCACTGAACTCAGGAAGAAAATTGGGCATGATCTTCAGCTGGGGTCAGTTGGCCTAGCTTTAAAGTTAATGGCCCTTTTGCCCTTTACACTATCAAAGAATATAACTGTGAGATACTGATAAAAACTTTGACAAAAGTATCTAAGCACCCTTAATGAAAATTAAGAAGTTATTCCTTTGATCACTTATTTCTAGTTTGTGAATAACTCCATCAAACTCAGTAGCACTATCTTTGCTTATTAATATGGTTTATATTGCTATGGTATCTAAATACTTGCCAAGGATTAATGAGTTTTAATTTAATAATACCACTATGAGGTAGAAAAATCTCATTTTTTCCATTATACAAACTGAAACTGAGCCACTTTAGGTAGTGATTTGTGTCACTTAGTGTAAGACTGTTTGAGACTTGTTTTTTCCAGTCCCAAATCTGAGGTGGGCTCAGCCATTCATCCTTCAAACCAAAGTGCCAAAGATTCACACCTGACACCTATGTTCTGAACTTTGTCCCCATTCAAAACTCACTCTCTCTCCAACAAAAAACCCCACCCCAAAGCAAACAAAAAAACCCAAATAAACCATCCCAAGCTACAAGTCAGCTTTGGAAAAGTCATTACAGAAAATATCATTCATATACACAACTGAATGAATTCCTTTCCTCCCAAGGGATGATTATATTTAATGATAGAGTAGAGCTGAGGTTTGGAAATTTGTTTTTAATAGATGTTAAACTAATCATTAAATGCAATCAAATTTATTTCCTATGTTATTTGAAGTCAAAAGGGCGGTCAGAGTCTCTTTCCAGACATTCCCTGTTGTCTTGATAACTTTTCTTAAATAACAGCTGATGAGAGTATTTATATCTTGAGTAAAGTGAGTATTGTTTGACTATAATTTTCTATTTTTATAATCATTTATTGTTTGCTTCTTACATTATAGATGTACTTGATGTAAATTGCGGAAAATATCATTTTTAACCTTTTTTCCTCATTGTCTTTTCAGTACACGTAAGATCATGAAAACACTCTGTAGTACCCAAGTTAACTTCAGAATGGTTAAGCAGCAATTCCCTTGATGACCATGTTCACATTGTGAGATGCATCAACACACCTGTTTTGTCTATCAGGCCAAAAGAATACCCCATTTAGGGCTTTTCCCCACAGTAATCAAGGCTGAAGACAGCAAAACAGCATTCCCTTCAGAGGATGCAGCAACAAAATTAACTCAACATTTGCTAAAGACTAAGCTCCTTTTTGCAATATACTGTCGTGTGACTCCAGCTTCCTATAGCGAAGGCGGCCAAGGCAAAAAGCATAAGACTGCAGATTAATTTAGCGAGAATGTGTTGCTATGCACCAAGCTTCTTAGGTTCAGAGGTGTTGCTGGTCAAAGCTGGCCTGTTGACCCTCGTCCGCCCTAGCTGGGGAAACCTGCAGGTCTCTGCTAAGGTATGCTTGCAGCATGAAATGTCTTGGGCTCTAATTAAATGCAGAATGCATGTAAATAGCCCTTCCAGATGTTTTAGTTAATGTAACTAATATCAATCTGAGCCTAATGCCTTCCTTTATTTAGGAGGTGAAAGAGTTGGTGTGAAATATTTGTGGCTTTTTAATTTTAAAATTTTAAAACGTGGTATTTGTTTTCCTCTTACGATTTTCACTATTTGTTTTTCTTTTATTTATAGCAAAACCCATTTTGCCTACAAGAAGCATATCGGCTGCCTTTTCCTGAGAAAAACCTGACTGGCATAAAAGCAAATAGCCTGTGGATTTGGCAAGGTGATAAACAGAAAGATTGTCATTAGTTTCAAAAGATTTCTCCTCCATTTGCAGTGGAATATTGCATTATGCCTCTAGTTGAGAAATGTGAATACTAATCTCATTTTTATGCACCTTGGGATGGCTTGCTGGGGCCCACTCAAAATTTTACTTTATAAACCAACCAAACAAAACCAAGGCAAACAAACAAAACAAGCTATGTTCACAGCTTTGTTTTAAAATATTGTAGGCATGTTTTTTATTAAGGACTGGGCTTTACTAGCCTGTTTTTTTTGTAATTCTCATCTGCTTTGATTACTTGATAAAGGCTAATTTTTTCAGGTTGCTTTGCCTTTGTTTAGTTTCTTTCTTTTTCTTTTTCTTTTTTTTTTCCCAGAATTCTTAACTTTTCCATACTTTCAGTGTATTTTTAAATTATTGCAAAAATCCCCCTTCCTTCTCCTGTGGCTAGCAGGAAGCCAGCAGGATACCAATACTGCTTACTCACGGAAATTAAAAACAAAACAATAGGTAAGAAAAATAAAGAAATAGAACAAACAAGACACTGTCTTTTCTGTTAAAGGTTGATGTGCTGTGCATTGGTTATTCAATATACTGGAGCTTAAAGTATTGAAACTTCCCCGGGAGAGTTTCTGCTGAAGTTGGCTTCTAGTTATTTCAGTGTCTGCAATTGAAATAGGGTGTTGAACTACTAGTCCTGTCTGAGTGCTCATAAAATGGGTAAAAAGGCAGTAAGCCAGCAACAGTAGGTTTGCAGCCTAGAGTCCATATTCAAGGTGTGATAGTTTATAGAGAGGCAGTCTACTTATTAATTTATTTCTCTTGTACCCCTGCAGACACCAGTGTTACGGGACTTGCCAGGCAGGTGCAGGTGACGTCAGGTTGTCTGGACGTGTGTTCATCGATACCCTCAGCATGTGAGGTCTCTCTCGCTCTCCTGTCAAGTCTTTCCTGAGGTTCTTGGACTGTCCTGCGCTCCCACTCCCAAGCAGAGCTGCAGTGCATGCCAGGGGAGCACTTTCCTTTGAGTGCACCAGCCCAGACAAGGGCACCAACAGCTCCTCCTTACCCTGCTGGTGCTGTTAAAAATGACCCTAGTAAAAAAGAAATGGGGAAAGTATGCTTCCATCTTCTTTTCTCTTTCTCCTGGTGATGCTGGTGATACAATTGTGTGTTGAAATTGCCTATTTCCCCTTGAATCAAAATATAGTTCCTTAGGGCCTTTACTTGAAACACTTCTGACGCAATTACTTTATTTGCATTTATGGAACTTGTAACCCATCCTCCCTTCAAAAAAACATTGATTCCAAGTTCTTAGTGTCATATTTTCCTTTTACATATCTTTTATTTTCTTAAATCTTTATTCTAAGTTCATCGGCACCATGGACATATGGTCGGAGAGTCCAATTCAACATCTTCACTCTAGACTCTGGGATAAATACACTTCTCCATTTGCCACTGACACGTGTGTGAAGAACAGCTCATAACATGATTGAAATCCATTGATTTTTCATAAAAGTTTAATAAGATGATACAGGTCAAAAGCTTTGCAAAATTTGCAATAAATTCCTGTGGTGATCTGAACAAGACTTAGTGGGGAGAGCTGACACCAGAGGAATTTAAATACATGTTGAATTATATGGTGGGTAACGAGGACTTGAAACTTTTTTGTTAATCATTTTGAACCTTGGATTTCAGATGATGAGATTTATAACTTTGCATGGCTCTCCTTCTTTATGTTTTGTTTTTCTTTGTGTGCCTAATTTTTCAGGTGACTTGCACGTAACAACTGCTTTAGCAGGCAACAGATCTCAGAAAAATACTTGAATCACTCCCTCGGGAAAGAAAGCCTCAGATTTACACGCAAGTAAATTGTTTTCTTTTTTTGCCCATTTTCCCCTGAAATAGTCGACTGGCATTGCACGAATGCATTCAAATCAGGTGAGGCTCCAGCTGCACTACAGTTTTTAACCAAGACTGGGGCACAACTGCCTAATAAATTCCCTGACCCAGTTACAGTACAAGTTAGATGGCGTGTAAAAATTGGCTGGGCAAACTGCAGAATCAGTGGTAAATCAGTTACAGATGTCCTCTGGAACTTACAATACAGAAAACACCTCTGCAGATAGCCTTGGTAGCTCCTCCAAGAGCTGGGAGGTTGTCCCCAGGCCTCATCCCCTCCTCCATGCTAGTCTGGGAGCCCTGGTCACTGGTGAGAGGAGCCTCGTGGGGCACATTGCTGTTGCTGTGCTTGTGGCTGCAGGCTGGGGTCGTGGGTTGAAGGCTGGCCAGGTGGGTCTGAGGAGCCGTCCCTCAGGACATGAATTTTTCATGAGCAGCAAAACCTCTTTATGGCTTTACTTTGTTCCCTGAGCTTGCGGGCTGCAGAGGAACAGGATATTTATTATATACACGGCCACCGTTCCCACTGAAGAGGGGCTGCCTCTGGGGTGGGCACAGCTCCCTTCTGGGGGCTGCACAACAGAAGCTTGCAACGGCGTCGTGTAGGTGCAGACCCTGAGGACCTCCAGTGGCAATGGGGGCTGTACCTGGGAAGTCTGTGCCTGGCTGTCCCTTTTCAACAGCAGGAGGCATGTTCTTATTGCCTCCCGTGCTTAGTACTTGGCTCTTCCCGGTGCTGGCAGGTGTGTCGCCTGCTGTTGCTCTCCACACTGAACTCCGTGCAGCTCTGCTCAGGTGGAGAGAGCAGCACAAGGATTCAAAACCTCGATTTGGTCCCTGACCCTGCCACTGAAGTGCCCCAGGACCGCTTCATTACCTTTGCCTTTTTTTAGTTTGATTATCTCCTTTGAAAAAAAAAAAAAACAAAAAAAAACCCCAAAAACCAAACCCACCCCAAAGCATTATCCTTCCCACCTTTAAAGACTTACACAGCCTTGGGTGGGCTTTGAGCTAGGAGTGCCATCAGTTAACGTGAGGATCTCATTAAATTGCAGTCTTGCCTGTAGTGTGACAGTGGTTCCATACAGCTTTTCAAGAAAGCGTGTGTTATGTTCCTCCCAAAAGCACTAGGAATAGAATTTAATGCAAGTAAAGTGCCATGTTTGATCTAATCCTTACGCATTGTCAAATGATGTTTTAGATATTGGATATGGTAAAATTCATCTTATCGTTAGCTGGTGGTTTTTTGTCATTTGTACTATACAGATAACTTCACGAAAAGATGTAGAATTTTCTTTTGAATTTAAAATCACAAAATATAGTTTACGGGGAACACTAATGAGTTTTGGGCACAGGTTTTATGGCCTGGGGCAGTATCATGTTAAAGATAGCCGAGAAGGCCAACTTTCATATGGATCTAACTCTGAAAAATTAGCTTTGTGCTCCTTTGCTAGCTGGGCAGTATGAGAGAGAACAATTCAGTGCATAAATCTAAAACCCTCTGGAAAACATTCTTTATAGCTCCAATAAAGTCCTCTAGATTAGATAGTTCAGTGTTTGCTGTTGACACCAAAGACACCTGAATATTCCTTAATGTACTGAAATGTCCCAGAGGGTCACCAGTAAGAATTGTGTGTTTTCTGGCATGGCATACACTTTTCAAAGGTTCCTCTCTATTATCATCGTCAGTGCTGTCCTGTGGATGTAAAAACAGGCAATTCTCTATTTGCTTTATGTGCTGCCTTGGTGCAACAGCTATGTCCCAGAGTGATGCACTAGAAGAGTTGAGTACAAACCCCAAACTGGCAAGAGGATTCTGCGGGAGCTGTAAATTCCCTCTTCTCCAGAGGTTATTTCTGCTCTCACCCTTGGTGTGCAGAACTTATTTCTGTGCTTGTGTTAATGCTTAGATTTTCTTTGTACATCATCTTTTATTCTAAAGACTAAATTGAAATCCTTCTGTTCACCTATGAAATTTGTGGGTTCTGTATATTGTACAATATTTTTTATATGGGGGGGAGGGGGGCAATTATTTTTGAATTGTAGTTATTCAGGTGAAATGGTTATTTTCTCTGTAATCCTTCATGTCAGTACCTTCAGAAAGAAGGTCCAGCGGTGGTTTTCGTGCTGGTATTTTATAGTTAGTCTTATAATGAAAAACAATTTTCATAAAATTTTAATTTATCCAGAATGTTATGTCAGGCTCTAGATCTTTGCACAGTATCTGTTGCTACTAAGGCACTGTAATTTGTTACTACTTCAGCGTCTGATCTGTTCTACATTTCCTTCACACAGATGTATCTTGATGATGTTTCCATTAGTATTTATTCTGCTAGCATGTATTTGTGTAAGGGTTAGGACCTGGAGCAGGTTTCAAAAGTCATCACCCTGGAGGGAGTGATACTTTTGCTGTGTTAGCAAGCCAAGGTTGCATCTTCTGAGCTGGGGGTGGACCTAGGAAAGGGTCATGGAGGACAGGACTCTGTTGCCCGCTGGTGAGTGGCCAGCACGGGCCTCCTGCCTTCGTTCCAGATCTGCTCTCAGGTGTAGCTGGAAGGGCAGGGTCCTATGGATCACCTAGCTCTGCGATGCGTGTTGAATGCTGAAGACGAAGCTACTGGACAAGGTAGGAGATGAAAATAGTTTATTTTCCATTTCTGTTCCGCACTCCCAAAATTACCCTGTAGCCTTCCCCAAAGACACCCAGGTTGGACAGGTTTTGTTCCCCCCCTTCCCCACATCTGTAAAGTAAGGATTCACTTAGGTGAAATATTTCTGGGACCTACAGAGGAAAGGGACTGTATATATGCAAGGAACTTCTGCTTTTTTTTTTTCCCCAGGTCTGTTATATGGCAGTTGGTTTTATACATGAGCAAAGTGATTCTTATGGGGTCTTTCCCACCCTTTTTAAAATTGAGCATCCTTTATTGTTTTCTTGGCTATATTTTCTCATGAATCTTTTACTCTGCTAATGTGTGTTATTTTTTTCCTTCTCTGCAAAAATTTGTGATTTTCAAATGTGTATGAGTAGCATTTATCCCCCCCTTCCCCAGTAATGTTATGACTACTTATGTTTTATGCTTCTGAAGGATTCAGCACTGTGGGAAAACATAGAATGCTATGTACCAAAGAAATAGAAGAATATTAATGTATTCAAATGAAGGGAAATAAAAATTGAATCCAGACTCGCCTGTAAATTATTAGAATGTGTACAAGTGTAATTTAATAGAGAGTAACTTCACTGTAGCTTAGTAATGACGTACTTTATCCTGCATGTGAACAATAAGAAATGTGTTTTTTCTTCAGAAACTGAGTTGATGTGTTAGGCAGGGTAAAACAGTGTCTCTTACAGGTTACATTAGACCACTGGAAAATAATGTAGGGAATCTTAGAGATAAGACCAGAAAAAACAAGTAGGCATTCATAAAATTGGCTTATTTATGTATAAATGGATTTCTTTATAGGGGTTGAGTGTTTTTGTCTTCAGCCAGACTCATCCAAGGGGTGAGCTCTGAACTCTGGGGATGCAGTTAACTCCAAACACTCAGGAAACTGTAAACACTGATTTCTGTCAGGGGCCTCTGCATTATCTGCTTGTTTCCCCTTTGTCTTCTCTGCCTTCCCTGCCTTGTCCCTCTTGCTTTCCCTCTCCTTTCTTGGCAGTTCTTGCTCCCCTTGTGTTATCTCAGGTCTGCCCACCTGCCCATGGAGGTGGACCCTAATGCCAGCACGTTGGTGCTGACTTCCACAAGACTGTCTGAAGGTGGAGGCACTTCAGAAGCCACCGAGTTGAGGACTGCCAACACCAGCAACGTTAGGCTCTTACCATTTTCACAGCATCGTTGTGACCCAACATAACTTCCACTGCCCTGAGCAGGGACAAAGGACACCCAGAGAGGCTGCAAGAGATCCCATCACCAGCAGCACCTACCATACAGGTAGTGGGAAAGACCATAGAGAGTGGTGGAGTGGCAGTGGCCTGCGTGCTGAACCCAGCCACCTCTCAACAGCAGAGGCTACAGGAGCACGGAGAAGGAGGGCAAAACGAGCCTAGAGTTTATGGGGAGCAGTACATATGTAGAAATAGGCCATGTCTCCTCTGGTGGGAGAAACGTGCTGCCTTGGACATGCCACAGTGTTGAGCGGGCAGGAGGAAGGTCCCTGAGGAGGGGCCGTGGTTCAACCCTGGGGATGCTCATGGGAACTTCAGCCAAGTGCTTTAAAATGAAATGTGTTCTTGTTTCCTGCCTTGGAAGAGCTGTGCCCTTAGGAAACGGGCAACTTGTGTCTGAGCTAGCTTCTCTGGTGCCAGAAGAGGAGGAGCCCAGCGAGTGTGGGGCTGAGGAAATGGAATGCAGCTGAAGGCTTTGCATGTGTTACTATTGTTTTCTGCAATAATTAAAGCACCTGCATAATTGTGTTTGAAGTGCTTTAAGTGAAATTGATGAATAATTTATGAATAAATAATAGGAGAAAAGATTTACATTTTGTCCATAAAAATAATTTTGGATTAAGCTTTTAAACGTTCACCTTTGTATATTAGGCTCTGTAGTCTCAAAGACCAACCAAGCAGCTTTCATTATTTCTTATTTCCCTTTTACCATGTAATTTGCACGGTCAGTTTTTTGTCAGGGAGTGGGGCACTAGCCTGTGGAGCAGTGGGCACCTTTCCCTGTTCAGCCCCTCTGCTTCCCTTCTGTCACCAGTCGTGGAGCCTGGGAGACCAGTGCTCCTGGGCTTCTGCTGCACCGCCTCCTGTGACAGTCCTGATGCCTCCCGCGGTCCATTGGGAGAGAGGGAGGAAAAAAGGATTTGTTGGTCCCTCAAAACAGAGGCAAACAAATATCAAAATACCTGAAAGCTCATAAGACCTTACCTGAAAGAAGGAGCTTCAGATACAACGATCATCGATACTGATCCTTCTAAGAGCTCCCTGTCCATGCTCTAGTTTCTGCTTTCACTCATGCTAGAGGAGTGACAGCAACAGAGAATCACGGGTCTGAAATTTTCCATTGTTGATGTTGCTTGGGTTTAGTTTTTCTGAAAGATTTTTTAGGATTTGTTTTTTTTTCTCTCTGTGTTATGGGGTTCCCCCCCCACCCCCCTTTTTTTTTCTTTTCTGTTTGTTTCCAGACAATAATTTTGTTTTCTCCTTTCTGTTTTTATTTTGCTGCAGGTACTTTGTTTTAACTTTTGTACTTTCTCTTCTATAATGCTCCAGTGTGTATTCTGGGTTTGACCTTTGAACTTTTGCAAAATATCCCTTCCCAAAGCACGCTTGCAGAACTAACCTGATTTACTCTGCAGACATACAGACCCATTGGTCAGACTGGTTTTGGCCTGGTTTTGCCAATCATGCAAGAAAACATCTAGAGGAGACCTACATATTCTGTGTGAACAGTGGAATGCAACTCTTTTATATCAGAGGAATTAAAGAGTGATTTATTTGTGCAGACATTGCCTGTATTGCCAGGTGATTGGTATCATCGTCTGCACTGGCTGAATTATATCATAACATCGTGGAAAGGTGTGTGATGCAGATGATCAGTTAAAGCTTTTCTTAAAAGGAATTGAAACGAGGTGGAAGACCTCTCTTTTTAAGACAGTTTTTTTCCCTGTCTTTCTGCAGATAAACCTCTATTAGTAATTTAACATATAGCTCACCAGTATGGTCTATGTTCTATGTTGCGGTCATGAAACAAGTGACTAAAAGATCAAATTTTCATTTCTTTAAGGTTCTCCATAGATTGCCAGCAGAGGAGAGAGACCAGTGGATAGTGCGGGGTGCGTGAGTAATATGATGGATATGCATCTCGCTGTTTTGGTGGGTTTTTTCATACGTCACTGCAAATCTGAGCAGACTTTAAAAGTAGGGAATTTTTTTGACATAAATTCCACCTCTTCTCCAACAACCCCTTGTGAGGAAGGCTGTCTTTAAGAAACTCTTTGTTTTACTGAGCCTTTGCTGGCTGTTTTTAGGAGGAGCTGGTTGTGTGTGGCATTCTGGTATGACTGCAGCATGGCTGATCAGTTCTCCTCCCCGTGGCGCCCTGTTCAGGGGCTCAGGGCAGAACGCAGGTGCACACCAGCACTCCCCTCCTCCCCGACCATCTCTTCCCCGGCACATTAACCCATGCTGTGGATTAGGCCGTGTTAGGTGGTGGACTGTGAAATAGCTTCTTGGGAATAGTGGTATTTATGAGTAGATAACTACAGTCTTCTCTCCCTAGTGAACACTGTTATTTCTGAGAAATTTAAAAAAAAAGAAAACCAACAACAACCCAAACTCATATAATGTAAATAAGTTGAAAAAACCCACAAAACTTATATTGAGAGCCTTCTGGCTGTTGCTATGTTTTGGAGCAATACATTGTCCAAGATACGGCACTGCTATGATGTATTAAACTAATATATCATAAGATTGTCATAGCTTTGATGATGTATTAATGTAATACATCGTTAAGGTGCCATTGCCCTTATGATGCATTACTCAAAACATTACCAACTGGTTGGTTTAACACACCAGCATCTGTGCGTATAAGGTAGTATTTCTATACCTAGAAGCACAGTGAAACTTAAAAAGATCTTGCATGTTCAAGAACAAGTTAGGAAGGTCTGAAAACCAAGGGCTTCTGAAGAGGGAGTTGAGCTAGATGGGACCAGAACTGAGGTCGCAGCCGCGTGCTTGCAAAATCTGTCTGAAAGATGGACAGAAAACACGGGGAGGGGAAGAGAAACTGCCTTCATTGGAACAAATGGCAAGTTTTCATTCCCTTTCAAAAAGTAACGTGATATGTGCTATAATAATGAACAAGTTCAGCGTTTTTCCAAAATGTCTTGACATGATTTTTTTTCCAGGTTACTTTTTGCAATTTGCTTCACAACTTGCAATTTGCTATTGTATTTTCTGGGAAAATTAGGCTAAACAGGTTTTATGCAGACATTTATGCAGCCTTGGCTTTTATTTGTTATTTTTTTGGTGTGTATGTTAGCCATACATTTCTGGTTTAAGAAAGGAAAGTAGGGTAGGTTCTGGTAAGCAGTGACCGTCTTTCAACAAGGTTTGTTTTTACCACTTTTCCAGACATATCCAGTTTTAGACAAGCTTTCGAGAAATATTCTGAAGCAAACTGAACCCCTCCCCCCTTACTATGAACTGGATACCAAACTTGAAAAAAAGATATTACAAAACATGTTAGATACTGATAAAGATGATGTTAAATGCTCATCTTGTTTTCTAACAAAAAGACTTTAGGTGTTAAGTGTGCATTTGTCCTTATGAACTTTCTATTTCTTGCTTCTTTAAATGCACTGTAATGTAGTGGGTGTTATGGATGTTATTGACTGCATGTATGTCCTTGTCTAGGGGTGTTTAATCTAATTAATCTCTTTTTTGCCATTCACAGAGCTGGGTGCAAGGCTTGCCCACTATTGATATGGTTTTTCCTCTGCCATGTTTAGAAATAGAAGGATGCAGAGGCAGATGAAAATACCATTCTTTGCTGAACCCATTGAGAGGGAAGTTCGGGAATGTTTCCAGGTACTGAAAAACAACTTTTCCAGTATAAATAGTTCTTTTGTTCTTTATGATGAGAGGCATAAAGTATCCAACATAAAAAGTTGCTTTCCTCAGGTTTCACCCCTAACAGTATTTGCTTAACTTTACCCACTTTTTACATCACAGTATATTGACCACTAGATGGCATTGACATTTTTAGTGTAAGAGGGGAGGAGACAGAGGATGCTCAAACCTCCTCCTCCCTTCAATGGCCTCTGTCTTCCTTCCTGCCATTCAAAAAGCCCAACCAGATGAGAAAATCCTCAAGTACCCAGAGTTAAGACCATACCAAGTGCTGAATTTTCAGGTCTTCACTGATTACTGCACAGTCACTGCAGAAACGTTGACCCAGCCTACATGGCAAATTGCTGTTACTGGACAGTTTTCATTGACTGTGCACAGTCTGACAGCTGAGATTGCACCTGCAGCAACCCCAGATACAACCCATGGAAGGCACTGGTGCATGGACTTGTCAGCTAATGCGTTATAATGCATTCACAGTTCTTAGCAGGCTACTTTTTGTCTTGGGTTTTTTTGGTATTCTGATAATCTCTGTAATAGTTATTGCCATGGTTAAGTTCTCCTGATCCTGTCGCCACTCTTGCTTATAATTACTAGAAATTAAAGAGAGTTGGGGTTGTTGAGAGTTGAGCCTGGAGAAGAGAAGGCTCCAAGGAGACCTTATAGAGGCCTCCCAGTACCTGAAGGGGGCCTACAGGAAAGATGGAGAGGGACTCTTTATCAGGGAGCATAGTGATAGGACAAGGGGTAATGGTTTTAAACTGGAATAGGGTATATTTAGACTGGATATTAGGAAGAAACTCTTTACTGTAAGGGTGGTGAGGCAGTGGAACGGGTTTCCCAGAGAATTTGTGGATGCCCCATCCCTGGAAGTGTTCAAGGCCAGGCTGGATGGGGCTTTGAGCAGCCTGGTCTAGTGGGAGGTGTCTCTGCCTATGGCAGGGGGCTTGGAACTGGATGATCTTTAAGGTCCCTTCCAACTCTAACCAGTCTATGATTCTATGAAATTATGACGTTAATGGGTATTCCAGGCATCTCTCATAATAAGAAGCAGTTATAGTTGTCATTACCAGCCAGGGATGTTAAAACAGGTCTATGTATATAGGTTTATATCCTTTTCAGGCCAACAGAACAGTGTTTTGCAGCATGAAAGCTGATATTAGAAAGTCATGTCGCTGTCCTTCAACAGTGCTGGTATGACTTCTCTTCGCATAACATTTTTGTCTTATTTATGACAGCCTAGATGAAGAGCTTGAAGAAAATCTTGGGAAGCTGGTTGTGAGAAGTAATCTCTCTGGAAAAAAATATGATGAGGAAAGTTATATTTAAGATATACTTCTAATTTTTTTCATCCGTCACTCTTTTGATATTTGTGAAATTGGGATTCCAGTGGTGTGCTGCAGCCTCAGGACTAGGACTGTGCACTGGCCAGTACATGGGCCTCATGCCCTCCTCCCTCAGGCAGAACTTATATTTAGGCTTTTTAGCAGCAGAAACACAGTCTTGTTTGTATTTAGTTTGGGAAAAAATAGGCATTTTCTGCTAACCTGTGCAATACTGGAGGAGGGTTTTGTTGGGCGAAAGTCCTAGGAGAGGCTTTTGCTGTTGGGTTTCTCACAGTTACTGATACAGAAGTGAGAGGAAAGCCACACACAAGCAAACCTCAAACCTTTTCCAAAGTTTTTTTCAGTCACAGTGGCTCCTGTGTGTCTTGTTGTCTCTGATGGCAACTCAAGTAGTGCAGCAGCAGTAGCTGTGATAGATCACAGGCAATTCCACTGTTTGGCATATTGAGTGAGAAGAAGCAGTTCCTAGACCTAACAGATGTTGCCTTGCTAGTCTCTGCGTGCCTGGGAGGGTCTGCTGCTGTGCCTGTCGTTTCTGTTTCAGAGCTTGATGTCGACTGATATCAAGTGACTGCCTCTGGGACCGAGATGGCATCCTGTGTGATGCGGCAACTCGTCATCTCCTCGCTGATGCCCTAGACCTTCTTTAAAGGCCCCTTCCACGATAATAAAAGTTTGCTTCCACTGACTGATCCTGTTTCTTTTGAGATGTCTGTATAAAAAAGGGCTGTGAAAGCCATTTCTATTTTGTGATACAGCAGGATGAGATCGGTAGTAGAAACTCAATCCCCTTCTTCCAGAAAGGTGCAGATTAAAATGTCCTTGGTGGGTTCCCCCCTTATATTTGCATTATTTATGGAATTTACATATCATAAGTAGCCAATGAATTGTTTAAGAAACAATGCTTGTGTTCCTCCAATATAACAGTGTATATTTTATACAAGTAGCTGTAGTCTTTGAGTGGGGAGTCATTTATAACCTGCTATTAGAGGCAATTATTTTAATGACAGTTTAGTGACATGACACCAGAGTTGGAGCGTGGGTAAGTAGAGTCTCAGAAAACTGTGGGTTTTTTGTTTTGTGTTTATCTAGTTTTTACTGATTAAAATTAAGGCAGGAGGTGGCATAAGAATGAAAGTAGCAGAGCCTGAAAAACTGAGAGGCAACAAAGCAACTGAACCGTTTCATGTGGGTAATAGTAGAGAAGTATGAGAGCAGTGCCATCTCTTGTTTGCTATTCCTTTATTCAGCATTAAACTTTTTCAAATGCATGTTGTGGGAGTAGCTAGTCAGGTCAGGGCTTTATCATGCTGGTGGTAAACATACTGTTTCCCGCACAGTGGATGAAATTTGATAGTTTTATTTGTTTGTTTGTAGTTTGTGGGTTTTTTTTTTTAAATAATAGAAATGATATGAGTGATGTTACTGGAGAGCAGTACCTCCAAGTTGTAGATATGCTATATTTCAACCTCTCTGAACACAAAACCATTCAATGTTAAGGCAAGGTGGTAGAAAAACTCATGGAAAGGGTTTGACATCGCGTGTTGCTTCTTCACTCTTAATGTACTTACATTATGTGCTGCATCAGCCAGAGCTGGAGTGGGAACACGCTGTTCTCAATGGTTGATATTCACTATTTTGAAGAAGAAAAAAAAATAAATCGAGCTGTAAGAGCTATGCTCTGTTGCTGTACCCTTTACTAAATTATGTGCTACCAGTCAGAGGTCGATCCAGTCCATATGGCTGTATTTGAAATGTCAAGTGTCCCTCTGAAACTGAGATTCCTACCCGAGGGAGCTGTGAACACAAAGCACATGGGGACCTTCTCTGGGAGTTCTGCTATTTGCTCTGTCACCCACAGCTTAGTCCATCAGGAAACCCTTGGTAGTGTCAAAGAAGAAAGGAGAGTTGTTCTTACCTGCAGTTGAACTAGGAGGTCCAAAGCAGAATTTTCTTAGGGATATATTTCCAGATTAGTCTCCTTTCTCCAAGGAAAACTGCAAGTTGTGTTCCAGGACCCTGTCTCTTCTCCTACAGCTGGATTTAATTACTACATTGTCAACACATTTGCTTTAATATTGTAAAACAATCCGTTACCTTTCACTCTGTTTTCACAGGCTTAATGTTTCTGAAACATCTGCTGTGTGGTGACTTCCTTTCCACCCATGGCTCTCGGCTGCAGGTGGGCACGGTCACACTCCGCTCGCTGTCCCGACCAGTGCTGTCGAGGGACAGCCAGGTGGTCTCCTGAGGGGACATTTAAGAGCAGAGGAGGTGGGGCAGGGGGAAGAGGCTGATGGCCTCTGTGACTACTTACTTGGAGATTTATGTGTCGTGATGAAATAGATAGTCAGCAGCTGCCCTGGGGCTTGCACATTGGGCAGCTAATACCAAATTTTCTAGTGCTGGCCATGGTCCATTTAAAGCATGAAAATCAAATGAAAGTGATGTTGTTGGCCACTGAGTTAGGCCTGGGGTAGGCATGAGGGTCTGGGGAAGGAATGGGACAAAGGTTGGAGGAAGAGCGAGAAGCACAAACTTCTGGTAGCTTTATAGGGGATATTGTCTCACTTTTGGAAAGAGATTGCGTAACTGGTATGTTTCAATGGGTTCATCTGGCTCCACTGCAAGGTTGCAGTGGATTTGGAGAGTGAATTCTTAAAAATCAGTGAAACTCTCGGCACTTCTATCATGCCAGGACCTCGCATCGTTCATTGCAAGTTTTGTAACATAGATTTATTGATGTCAGTGCTGGTTGTATGTGCAAATGACCTAAGTATTGTTGCAGCTTTGACAGTGGCAGCGTGTGGTCTTCCTGAAAATGTCTTAAGTTATTATGTGTATTACTAGAAACTGCAATGTATCCCTCTTTAAAAAGAGAGGCTGGTCTTGGAAATCAAAAGCACTCATTTTTTTATCTATTAGCTTCACAACGAGTTCCTTATAACTATAACTACTGACCCAATGAGCCAAGTACTTCCATCAAATGTTTCACTTAATGATGTCTTTTATTACAGTTCAGCGACCCAATAGACTGAGTATCCGCATGGTGAGATAAATGCCTCCGAAAGCTCAGCAGTAAAACTTTCTGCGCATCAAATGCTGTGAAAATGTTCTCCCATGACTCAAATAGGCTTTTTTTTTTTTAGCGTAGCTTACAAGAAATTACACAGTGGCAAAACAAATTGGTAGAATCAGTGGCCACAAAGCTACACGTAATAATCAAGAGATCAGTGTGCTCAAGAGAGATCTTTTATAGTGTGTCGATATCATCAACCACATCTCTGTGCTCAGAACTTCAACAGCAAATGCAGAATGAGACCCGTACCTAAAGTAACTGCTAAGTTTTATATTTGGAGGTCATTGTTCTCTCAAATACAGTTCCACCAGGGCTGTTTTGTTTTTTTCTTTCTCACTTTTTTTTTTGACTCCATGCAATCTTTCTCCCTCCTAGCTCTTGCAGAAAAAACAGACTCTGGGATTGATCAGCATGTGTAGTTTACATTTTGCAGTGCATCACACTGACCAGAAACCAAATAAGCTGCATTATGTAAACTTATATAAGATCATAAACTTTTGTGCAATGAAGTGAATTGACTACCCTGAGTCATTTTCAGCTTTCTTTGCTCTAATTGGAATGAATGACTTTGCATTTCTGTTGTGGCTTTGCATGGCTTCTGGTAAAGCCTTGCCTTTTAATTTTTCCATTCTAACTTATCTGTGGAAGAGTTCTGCTCTTAACAGCTCAGCCTGTAAAAGGAGGAAGATTTCCATCAGCAATGTCTCGTTGGTTGTACACATCGTGCATGTGCCACGTAAGTGCTGCTCATAAACCAACCCGGGCTGGGTCACAGGGAGCCTTTTGTAGTTTCCGAGGTACATGGTGCCCATGGGAAAAAGGCATAGCAAAGGTCTAAAACTCAAGATTTTATTTCTGGGGAAGTTCAGATCTTTAAGATCAGTTTTCTAATGCAAGCTCAGTTTCTTGGAAAAGGCCCCACTTAGTTTTATGTTAATAAAAGATGTGTATTTGGCTTCATGTCAGAAATAGGAATTCAGAGAGTTTGAAAATCCTTTGAAGACCATTACAGCTGTAATTGGTGTGTTTTGTCTTGGGTGGAGAATTTGAAAAGTTTATTTCGAGAATACACGCTCTTAAGGGCAGGAACTGTTACTCATCTGTGTTTGGAAAGCAGCACTAGCACAATCTGGATAACAATAATACTACAGAAGGCTGAAAGAACAATTAAAGAGTGGAAATAATGACCTAAGGGAGGAACGCTTAACTTAGCATGCCGATGACTGCACATCATGCATTTGGGGAAGTCAGAGGGGAGAGAGAGACCAAGAGAGATTTTAGAGAGGCTAATATTCTCAGAAGAAACGTGTTGAAATCTCTGCTTACGTTTGATTGAAATGATATCAAATAACTTGAAGAAAAATCCTTTGAAACGGAAAGAGGGAATTTGTCCTCATTTGTGTTTCCTTCTGGGAGAGCTTGCCTTGTTCTTTGGTTCTTTCTCTTTCTTTCCTCAGTACCTCGGGACAGGGGGAGTCTGTGAATAAAACACCATCCCCAAAGTCAGGCTTTATTTGTGAACGCCAGGAGATGTGCACAAAAGCAGCCTTCTGCCTGGTAAATCCAGCCTCCCAAGGCTGCCCCTCCAGAGCAGCCGGGTGCTCCCCAGGCAGCCAGGCTCCCTCCGGAGCCGATACACCAGCAGCGCCTCGTGTCCTGATGGCACTTACCAACTATTTCTCATGCTTCATACAGGCTTTAAATGTTACTGTGACAAATGATCATGTTTCTGGGACAGTATAGGATGTAAGTCAGCATTGGCTGTGTGTTACAGGTGGGAAGATTGAGGCAGCGCATCCTGGGGATTTTCCAGGATTACAGGAGTCTGTTACTGGAGAAAATTAGAGATTCCCGGATTGTCTGCTCTGGATCTCCAGGAGTCACCTCTCATACAAGCTGTACTACAAAACTGAGCCTCAAATACCTTGTAACTAACAGATCTATCAGAGTAGAACAGATTTTTTTCTTGTCTTTTTTTTTAAAAAGAAGAAAGTGGGGTGAAACTTTTTGCTCTTTTATCTGTCTTCTGGAACAAGTCCTGTATGTCTGTACGTACACTTTTTTTTCCTAAAATAATTCTTGAAATGACAAACAAATTATCATTTTCTTCCTGGCTACATTAGTTTGTATTGTATTACATATGGCTTTCATGAGAAGGCATTAAAACAAAGCAGAACAACTACAAAGTAACTACCAGGAAGAAAACAGGGTTTTTCTAGTGTCCTTGGCCACAATTTTATCACCCTAAAGTGATCACTTCCTTTCTGGAGCTTTTTTTTCTTGTTTTGTATATATTATTTCTGTGTGTAGTTTTTCACATGAAATCAACCTCCAAACAGTGCCAAAATGTATATTTAATGAATTAGGAAATTAGAGAGGTAAGGCGGGGTGAAGCTTTATAGCATCAGCTCAATGATCCTTTAACAAACCAATTGCAGTCTAAATACTTGAAAATATCTGTTATGAAAATTCTGCTATTTTCTTCGCCCACACTCAACAAATGGACAATGATTCTGGATTATTAATTACTTCCAAGCATATAAATGGGGGAACACAGTCCTAGAGCAGCAGGTAATGTCACTGAATCTACCTCCTCTGTCTCTTCCCAGGCTGGCAGCCCCCGGCAGCGATGCGCTGTACCGTCACCCAGGGCGCAGTGGGGCTGCGCGGTGCTTCATGGCAGCCAGTGCCCCTCTTGCCTCCTTGGAATTGTTGCTCCATCCTGAATAAAACATTACCCAGACACTGTTGGTGCTGCTCCGCCGGACTTCCCCAGGACCCTGGCACGCCAGGTGAGACACCAGCAGGTTTTTCTGACAGTAAGGAAAGGTGTCTTATGTCTGTCACCTTAGAAAGTACAGTGGGGTTTTTTTAGTTTTTTCCCCACAGGATGCCCATGGGGTTGTGTCAAAGTTTTATACATAAAAAAAAGAAAAATTTTGTTCCCTTTACTCTTTTTGGCAAAGGCTGTTTTCTTGGTTATGTTGAATATTGCTAAGCGTGTTGTTGGAGCAAAAAGTCTGACTTAAAATAATTTAATCCTAACCCTCATGCCGCTCACTGTTTAGATTCCACTATTAATATTTATGTGCCGTTCTTGAACTAAAATTCTTGGATGTTTCCTATTTTCCCTCCGAAAACAATGTTTGGTAAGAACTGTTGATTATTTAGGTCTGTAGAGCTGGTCGTTGTAAGCCAGGACATCGCAGGCTGCCTGGTGACCTTGTCTTGCTTTTGGCTGGGGTTTCTCCAGCCTGGCCTGAGCAGGTCCAGCGGTCGCTTTCCTGTTTTGACATCGGTGGTCACTTTTGCTGCTTTGAAACATGCAGACAATATTGTGTCCTTGACCTTTTCCCCCTCCCCAGCATATAGGTAACTCTCCTGAGAATCTCGATGCACTGGGTAAAGTTGATTTGTGAGTTTTCTTTGTGATACAAAGGGAAGGGAAATTAAAGCAGAAACGTGTAGCATGGATTGTGGTGTGGGAATCTGAGTGGTACAGAAGGAGTGGAAAGGCAGCAAGAGGCTCACGTGAAGAACGAGGGCTGTCACTGGGGGGGAGGGTGGGGAGGATGAGCTGAGTTTTCAGCAGTGTAGGTGAGCAGAGGAGGGAGACTAATATAAAGAAAGAAACAAAACCTGTGAGATGCCCCCCAGCCCCACCTTCTCGGGGTCAGCCTCCCTCAGCTTCAGTGTCGGGTTCTGTATCCAAAGACATGCAGGACGTGGGGGGAGGCTGCAACTGCAAATCCAAGGGGGGGACTCACAGGAAGGTCGTCGTAGGAAGAGCAGGACATTGCTGTAGAACATTTCAAATGAATCTGCTAAGCGAAAAAAATATTTGACATAGTTTGTGAGGCAGCTATACTGTTTGATTTTAAATAAAAACATACTCCAATAAAAAGCTTCTGTTTTCACAGCATGAGTTGAATGAATTGATTAAACATATTCAATCAATTATTCCATGCCATGCTTTTTATCTGAAATTTATATACATTGTAAAATAAAACTATGCTTATTAAATTAAAATTAAAAATAATATTGCTTACTGTGGCAGGTCCCTAAAATACATAAATGATAATTTATTCAGGCTTTGTTAATACTTCAAAACAATGGTAAT
The DNA here is from genome assembly GCA_008658365.1 of Alca torda. Lineage (NCBI taxonomy): Eukaryota > Metazoa > Chordata > Aves > Charadriiformes > Alcidae > Alca > Alca torda. The sequence goes on along the minus strand of CM018087.1, from coordinate 10,917,048 downwards.
AATACAGCATATTTTATTTAGGGTTTTTTTCCTTTAGATTAAAAGTGAATCAAGATGAAATATTTATGAAACATAAATATCCTCATGTCTCCTCCATGTCCATGTGCTTCCTTTTTATTTTATTTTCTTTTGGAGCTCTTCCTCCCCCGTTATCTCTTTTGCTTTCTACGGTATTTTATGGACTGATCATAATAGACATTTACAATACTCCATATTTCTTGCTGTGGAATTCAAGCGCAGGCAGTCCTGCAGACCTTCCCTTCACACGCAGCTGTAATGTGCTGCTTTGCTATAGGAAGCAGAACGCTTTGAAGAGCTTCCCTTCCTTGATACATGTAGGTCGAGATCAAGGTGTGAAGAGCAGGAGGGACACAGTGATGTAGTGCGGGGTGTAAAAGCCACGGTATCAATTAGAAAGGCCTGCCTCACTTTTCTGTTGCTCTGCACCAACACGCTTCTGCTTACGTGAGTGGCAGGTCACCGCTGCGAAACGGGGCTCGAGCCGCACGTATGACCGAAGCTTGGTGTCCCCTGGGGAGTGGTGATCGTGAAATATTTCATACAGGAACAGAAGCACTGGATGTTTGAATGGGCATGAGGAATTCCCACAGGTGGCACGTGGTGTGTGTGCACGCCTCTGTAGGCACCCAGCAGCTACTGAATGGCCACTGGCAGTTTCTGTTGTACAAACAGTGACTCTCTGGGGTCCTGCCCACAAACACATTTTATTCCCTCTGCTGCAGAGTCCCTGCTGTACTATATAATTGCAACTGACAGCCTGGATTGGTAGTATCCAGCAAACCTCCAGCAGCGTCAGTCGCAGGGTGATTGGGGTGAATGCGGCGCAGGGAGGCTCTTGCTCTGTGAAGGTTTTGGTTTGCAGCAGCACGATAAACAATTGGTGTTACTGGAAGCCTCCTAACATCCGGCACCTCATACCCAGAGTCATTTCCCCCCTTTACAAGGAATTCACCGATCCTGAAGCGTAGGAAGAGCAAGATGTGAGTGGACAACATTGTGACTCCAGCACTAGGTTTTTCTGCCGTCTGTTTCACCCTGTGTTTTATTACCAACTAATGTTAAAACCTGCGGTCCTGACCGAGGTAGGGCACCAGTGGTCTGAGCAGGACGCTACAGCTGCATCAGGAGACAGCATCAGGGGTCTGCATTCCACCACCACCTCTCTTTACCTTGCATATGAATTATCCACTTGGGTGTGCACAGGGCATATATGGCAGAAACTGCCATAAGCCTGATAGTTAATTGAAGACTAAAGTAAATTACTGTGGGTAGGAAATAAGGGTCAGGACCTTCTCGGGGCAATGGTGAAAACTCACCTAGTATTGCAAGTCCAAGCTTACAATGCCAGACTTCAGGACTGTCAATAAATTGGAGAGGGTTTTGTTCTGCAGAGGAGCAGAAATAAGGGGTTTGGAAAGTGTATTTGCTGAAGGGAAGCTTTATCTCGTCCCACTGGTGTGTGCTGGACCAGACTTTATCTATCAAGTAGCTTCTAGTGTTGCTCTCTTTAGCTCGGGTCCACTAACATCAGGGCAGGCATGTCTGCGCCCCACCTGAGCGTCAGGCCCTCTTCTGCCTTTATCATTTAGCAAAGGTTTTTCATATTGTTGGCAAATAGCCCTTAGAAAATGAATCGTTTCTCTACAGGCTTACATGCAACGGAAATTGCTGGACTGGCACAGAAGTATTTGGGCTCATGCCAGCATCACAGGGTTACACAGCTCTAGGATCTGATGCCCCTAAAAACGTATCTGTAATTTGCTAAGCTTCCCACTAATTTAATGCTCTTTGTCTGCCATTCCAAATTCCAGAGTGCAGCAGATGCACGTATATAGAGTTTCCCTAGAAAACAATAGCAACTATATTGGAGAAGGTAGAAATATTGCTAGAAATTTTGTGATGTATCTAGACCATGGGCTTCAAATTAGGGGTTAATAAAAAGTGTTATTCAGTATTCCAGGAAATTGTCAAGATCACTAAGTATTGTACTGACTTGACCTATGTTACATTGAACTCACTCTTTCCATGTTTCTAATAAAAACATACAGCAGATTGTTCCAGAAACAGCGTCAAACCCAGGCAAAAATAAATCCCCTCATAATTTAAATGCGCGGTGTATATACTAAATATATCGCCCAGAAATATATATCTCATAAGGAAAACTATCTAAAATGTATCAACCCTGAAGTCTCCCCTGGGTCTTATGCAAAATCATAGCTTTCAGTTATGATTCCTAAAAGTTATAATAATCCTTGCCCACTTGTAAGCCACCTAATCGTATTTGGTTTGCTCTGTGTTTATCACAGTGCTGAACCGGCTTTGTTTCACTGAAGCGCTGTATTTGTAAATAACTAATTATAGCCCTGTTTTTTCCCCTTGAAGCATTAACGTTTGGCACCTGAGAGAACAGCCCCTTTCCAACTCCCAGCCAGGGCAGGGGAGGCGGGGACTTGGTCTCAGAACAGTAGGGTACCGCTGACACGCTCTCTTGGACCACTTCCCCTCCTGCTCCCGAAATGGCAATCAGATGAGCCAGAGGGCAACTTTAGGAAAATATTTTTCTCTAGTAGCAGTAACATCTGCCTCCTTGGCAGCCTCCGCTGGCAGTTGTGTTGGAAGCTGTGGGTTTGCCCCTGGCCCTGCCGCGTATTTACATTGCTGAGAGGTTATCCTGAGCCCTGCTGGATCCTGTTACCTGATTTTCTTTTGTTCTGTCATTTTCCCCCTCTGATGCTTTGGCTGCTTAACTCTTTGTGGGTGACATGCAAAGTGAAAATTAAGTGTGCAGTACGAGATGAAATGCAATAATTTGTAAGCACTAATTGGTAAATTCCTTTTTGATTAGCGATTCAACATATCTGATCTGTTTAGCTGTATTTATTTTGTTTGCTGCCTGAGCTTTTGAAGGTGCCGCTCTCCACATCTGCGTCTTCGGCTCTGCATCAGAGTCTCTCTGGCGCTCTCATTTCTCTTGCGTTTTACCCTCCTCTTCTGAGTAATGGATTTTTGACGGGTGCTTCATTTAAGTGGAATGATGTTATCATAAAGACAATTATAAAGTAATCAGCATGGGCATATCAATATTTATTGAAATACTGAAAAAAAAAATAATAATTCCATTGGCGATGAGAAACTCCGGGCAAGAACTGACATGACAATATGTATTTCACCGATACAGTAAGAGAACTTCAACTTCAACAAGTAACTCACTGCACATTCTAAAAGTTGCATGGATTTAAATCCAAGGCAGCTGCAGAACATCTGTTATACAAATAGTCAGACTTTACAGATTGTCTGTTTACAAACACAGAACAACTATAATAAACCAGCCAAAGCCAAACCCTTTGAATTTTAGTCTGCTTTTACTAATATGTCCTGTAATCAATAAGGCAGTCAGAAGTAAATGTCTGGTTACAAAGTAGTTAACAATTAACATGAGGGCGAGGTTGGTGATTTTTTTATTTTTTTTATTTATTTGTTCATGTACTTTGGGCAATCTGGTAGGATTCTTGGAACCACAGATGTGGGCAAATATATGTTAGTTTATCTGAAATTGTTTCCATTATACTATATGAAAAATTCTTCTTTTCTTCTGCGACCTTATTTTAACTCTTTTGTCCTGTATATAGATAATGGTGCTGTGAATAGAGTTAGCAACATTTTTTTTTAAAGCTTTTTTCTTTATTATTCAGTGAGATTCACTGAAGCTTTTCAACAGGCAAAAAAAAAAAGAGAAAACACAGAACGCAAACACTTGAACTATGCTTTGTTTTTCTTTTAAGGAAGGAAGGAATGACCATACTTATCTTGTACACAAGGTGTACGGACTTCACAGCCACCGGCAATTGCCACCCGCATCCTACTTTCTGTTAATTTAGTTTGCTTGAGGGAGAATGCTCTTATTTAAATAGTGCTTGCACGTCTGCTGTGTGGGCTGCCTAAGGGAGCTGTGCTTTGTTTGCTTTTGGTCCGTACGACAGTACACGTGTTCTGTGATATAAGACAGGCATCTAGGAGTCGCAGACACCAGGCTTTGCTGTGTTGGTACCCTATGCATGGACAGAATGTTAGAGCTGATTAATACACGCAATTAAAATAGTGTGCTTTGTACTAATGCGGATGTAATAACTGATGTCTTTGGTATACAACGCATGAATGGTTGGAAAAAAATACGAGAAATGCATCTTTTCAAGTTCACATGAAACAGAAAAAGCTATAACTCACATAATTTACAATAGATTTAAATAAACTACATTTAGGATTATGAAGATTTACAGACATTTAATCAAGTGAATGATTTTAATTTGTAAAGACCCTTGTGTGTCCCTGAACTATGTTCCACTAACTTGAAGACATGCTACAGTAAACACGTATATTTGGCTTCTTCATTCTGGCTATGTCTTATATAAAGATGAAACCAAAGAACAATAAATTAGCATCATAATTGTCTACAGTGGAAACTATCATATACAATATAAATAAACTATTCAAAAGCCAGCAATCTTCATGAAAAAAATTAAAAGATTAGGATTTTATACAGTTTCTACAAGTGATTGTGCAGCCGATAATCTCAAAAATTAAAGTCAAAATGAAATACCCCTATTGATTTTAGTGTCTCACGACATACAGTAATTAAGTACTGGTAAAATAATTACCAATTTAAAAGAAATAATAAGGAAATCACTGCTCTGCAATTTTATCACAGTTTTTTCCCCACAGGACCTAAAGAATGTAAACACTATGTTTTCGTTAATGTTAGAGATTAATACTTTATTTTAAACGTATGTTGATCCACACCTGCACAGTTACCCTTAAGGATAATGAAATAAGGCAAGACTTACAACTGTGGCACTACATGTTAATACTGATATCTTCATTTGGAAAGAGAGAGAATTGTTTGTTCTCCAATATTTGTTCTGCAGCAGACTTTGGCCTACATAGACACAGCAGTATCACTCTTCTTTCTTTGCGTAAAAGATGTGTATTACCTAACTTTAAAAAGTTTCATTAGATATTGGATGTTTGAGTTGAAATTTAGTTTCTTAATTACTGGCAGTTTTAAAGATCATTTCTTAATAAGCTCCATGGCATCATCAGCTCATACAATTCATTTGTCTCTTCTTGCATCCCTAAATGCATATATATATTTTTTTTTTAAATTTAAGTTTTTTAGTTTTTTCACATCAGTATTTGGTGCTGTAGAAAATATTTTTGTGTGTGTGTCAAAGAAGCTATTTTTTGTGATGGCTAAAATATCTCCATTTCTTTTTCTGGAAATGGCCGCGAATATATAGCAGAGCCACATTTTAGCCACCGCACTAGTTAAGTGTATAGTTGAACTGGCTGATTTGTTTTGGAATATTCATCTTAGCTATTTAATAGCTACCCCATAACAGTAGTAGAAGAGGGATACTGCCTGATAGAGCAACATGAACACGTGACAAAACAAACTTCAGAACGCAGTAAGGATGCCAAGCTAAGTGGCTCACAGACTCTTTGTGTTAGCGATTTGCAGGCCTGAGAGACCGATGGTCAAAGGCAGCCTCTCGGGATCTGGTGGCGATACCACGTGGCCTACGCCAGCTCTCTCTCACAGATTGTTGAATGGATGCCACATCATTCATCACAGAAGAAGTAAGTGTTGGGTCCTTGGAAGGATGACAGAAGATGCTATAGATGCAGTTTTGCATCTATTATAACTGTTTTAGAAGTCCTGCTATAAAGTGAAGGAATTTAGTGCACTCAAATTCCCCACTATCTTAGCTCAATTGTATGGATCAGTTGGTTTTTTTTTTCCTCCTAAGTTTCTTCATATTGGCAATCAGCAGAGTTAAATATACAAGAATCATTCTGTCCTTTTTCGTGTTGACATCAGTGATAGTATCCACTTGGTAAGTTGACTTCACTCCAATATAAAGTCCTATATAGATTCCTTTGGGGATGTGTAGCATATGATTCACAGTTTGCAATACAAATACCCTGATACATCACTTATTTACTATTAGTATTTGATTATTATACCATTTTGCAAAGTCTTAAAACCACATTTTAATTAGTGTTGCTTGGAGCAGTTCAGAATATTTTTTTTTTTCCTTGAAAGCAGAAGCTCTAATGGGTATAATTTATGCTCTCTTTGCATGCAGCATTTCAATGAGAAGGTTGTTACACGGCACATCCCCGTTCAGGTGTTTGTAGTAGAGGTATTCTTCGGCCTGCATACTGATGGCCCGGATTTCTGGTAGTCGCAGGAGAAGCTGCCCAAATTTGTCTGTTTGCTGTGGGTAATTACACATTGTGTAGTCCAGCAGAGCAGCGTTCACTTGTTCCTGAACACCTTCCACAAGCTGGAAGTTCTCAAGATTTTTGACATCTGAATGATAATAAAAAAAAAAAGTAACAATTCAGTTGCATTTTAATTCCTGTTTACGAAGGCAGTGTTTCACTAAATGGATGTATTTTTTTTTCCTCCTGACAAAAGCATACTTTACAAGCTGCTGAATATTCAGTGAACCCTTTTGCCAGCTTTCCTGGGAAAATGATCACAAACGAGCTTTAGCGGAGTGTCTTGTTGAAATTCTGCATATACCTCAAATCAATTAGACACCAATGGAGTCTGAGCAAGGTCAGCTCTTTTCATAGCTTACAAAAAGAAAGGTTGAGGATTCCTAAAGTAGAAGACCATAATATATTGCTAGCAAATGAGTCCCAAGAGGAAGCCCTATCTTTAACCTAGTATGTTACACAATTCATATAATTCTGTATTAATTTTTCTGACCCAAGGTGAAATCTGTGTCCAGGGTATGATGTAGTTAATTCTAATAAAAAGTGACAGGGTTCTTGTTTCTGTTTGACATTTTCTAAATGATTCTGAAAGCCTTTGACTTGTCTAGCCTATGTTAATGAACCATCTGGTACACTCCAGTGACTGCCAAAATAATCTTCCCTACTAGAAACTCTCTAAAATATATATTTCACTGGCTAATGATCTTTATAAAACGAAATCATTGTCCTTTGGGTGGAATACCAGATAAGAATGGTGCCCTTTAACCTGAATATGGTTTCTGAAATCCAACACCGATTTTTTTTTTTTTTTTTTTTTTTTTTTTTTTTTTTTGGTATTGGACAACAGGGGCATTTATATCAGTAAGGCAGGTACAGTTTGTTCTCTCTGCCTCTGATTACCTTCTGTTCCTATACTGCAAGTTCGAGCTCTGGAAATGCTGGTCAGAGATAAATGCCAGTATATTAACTCCTCGTTATTTGCTTCCCTGTGTAAAAGTTACTCTGATGGTATCTTCTTTCGACTTGTCCGGAGAATGCAGAAGCTATTGTAAAGCTTGCAAGTTAGACAGCTGCTATAATGCAGAGTGAAGTGATCAAAGTGCTCTTGCTGGGAGAACTTGTTTTGGTTGGTGTTTGATCATTTATACCATCAGTAGAGTTCTGTAACACAGTTTCTTGTACTGCTAAAGCACGGTGATACTGAGCATAAGCATGCTGCTAATTCACTTTCAACAAATCTGCTCTTCTGTGGATGTTCTTGGAGCACAGGAGATGGGGAATTTGGCAGATTTTGGCAGATTTTGGTTCATTGTAAATGCCAGCCTTTGATGGGAGGGGAAATGAGTGTTTTCCTTTGCAAAACAGGAACACACGTTGGTCCCCCAATCCATCAGCAGCCTGAGAGGCTGTGTAAATTGAGTCTCACGGTACTTTTTCCTAGAACTACTTTCAATAGAGCAAATGTTAGTTCCTGCACATAACTGTGTGCTGGAATATGAGAGAAATGGTTGGAGGCGGCAAACATTTTCTTCAGGACAAGAGGATAGGAGGGATGCCAAGGACCTCAATGGCAGGCCAGGGCAGCGCACAGCCTCCAGGGCCTGAGCCCCCGGCTTTGAGCAGGAGCCTCTCTGGAGTGTGCTGGCTGCCACCCGCGCTTCAGTTTTGCTCTGGCGTGAGCTGGGGTGAGTGTTTGCTGCTGCGGTCGGCACTGCCTGCCTCCTTCCTCTCCCAGTTTCACTGTGGAAATGAAGCAAGTGGCTCTCGGATTTGTGCTGCTTGTTTGGGAACTCGGGACACGACCTCCATCTGAATTTTGCTAGCTGGCTTAAGGAACTCGTTAGCAATGCTTAAATTACGACGGCTGTCCAACAAGAATTGTCTGAACTTTGCGTTAGCCAGAGTGAGGAGAACTGGAAACTTCAAAGCTGCTATGCCTGGTCCCTTAGCTATTCAAACTCAAAGTCTTTTTGCCAGTGCCTCTGGAGCTCTTTGGATAATCATGTTTTCATGTATTGCACTGGACACTTTCTCACACAAAGTATAGCTGTTTATTATTTTACATACTTGCATAAAACTCCTGAGGTATTTTGTAGCGAGTGTAACCTGGTTTAAAAATCGGGTTCTTAGCATATTTTTATGAAGTTAAGAAAGGAACAGTATCACCTACCACATTTATTCTAAATAGGTTGCTTTCAGATGCGAAACACAATCAAGAATGAATTGTTAGAGCATAAGAAATTCCCACAGAAAACAGGGACCATGCTGGAGATTAAACTGTGTTAAACAGCAAGATAAAATGTATAATGATTTCAGAATCAGTACTTCGAACTTCTTTTCCCTGTTAAGAATAACTTTAAACATCAAGAAGTTTTAGAAACTGTTAGCTGATTCAACCCCCTTTGAATTCAAAGGGCATCTTTCTCTTGCTCTCTGTCTGTTTTGAATCATACTGTGAGATTAAATTGTGCTGACTTCTTGGAAAAACAGGTTCATTCTCATTTTTGCTCTCTGTCTCAGTGTTACTGCATGCAATATATATTTATTGGCAGCATCACAAAATCAGTTTTTGCAAAGATCAAGAAGAAACAAAATCTGAGGATTGCAACTTTTTTGTGTTTTCCTGCAGAAGTGGCGAATTCAATGTATGTTTCATAGAGATGCATTCTGTCTTCTGATCTGGTGTACTGATCTCATACTGCAAGTCAAAAGGAGGCACAATGCTTTATCTACATTACGCCCGTGTACAGGATCGGTGGCTTCTGGCAGTGGGTGTCCCTGTGTGTTGTACAGGTGTCCCTGTACGCTCGTCAGCTATGAACGGCATGGAAGCTGCAGAACTACAGGGGAAGAAGGTCTGTGTTGTGGGGGTTTTTTTCTCATCTCAACGGACAGTTCTTTAAATACTCCTGTGTGGCAATACAAGCACTGAAGTCAGACGTAAAAACAACTCCAGTTAACACTAACAGTAAACAAAAAGTAGTTCTGGGGCTTCTATACCGCATCCAGCCTGAGGAAATACTTTTAATATATTTCCTCTGCACAAATTCTTGACATTTGTGGTGAGGCTCAGTGCTTGTAAACAAGATGTTATTAGTTAACCAGTGAAAATATACAGAATTTTCCTGACTCTTTCTGTACTGAATCAGGTGCTTGTAGTCCAAATGATTACAGTTTAGGGCGTCACTACACAATTAATCTGTGTGTAGATCTCTCTATGACTACAGTCATCACAGTGGGGATGTAGAGGGAACCTGATGACCAGGTATGTATTTTGGAGTGAGTCTTCATGAAGCAACCAAGATTTTTGGATACATTAACAATAAGTGCTGCAGCAAAGCAAATGAAACAAACTGAAGAGAGAGAGAAAGTCGGATATGTGCTGAGCGCGCTGTGTAAAGCTCTACTGTCACGTCTCAAGCTCTTCTATGATGTTTTGTAGATTGCTGAAAAAGAAGTTTGCCAAACACATAGTTGCAATGTAAATTATGTAGTTATTTTTGAGAGAGAATCACAAACTCTAGCTCTTATAAAGATAAATAACAACAAAGGAAAGTGTGTGAACATGAAGCTATTTCCAGTAGCTCCAAGTTCTGCAGGTAGAACAAGAAATGCTATATAGTTTTTACTTCTGGTGCTTAGTATTTAGCTGATAGTGATACAAATGTTATTAAATAGTAACTTTGGTTTGTAAGTAGATGGTTTTCCTGTGCTTTGTGTTTGTTTTTGTTCCTGGTATTTATTCTATAACTCTGGCTAAAGGTACGTGATTTAGTATTTCAAGTATTTCCTTTTTGATAAAGATCCTTTGAATGCTAATGAGTTAACTTGGAGAAACACCAGGCAGTGCTGGTGTAAGTCTGCTGAAGGCAGTGGTGTGAAATGAGTGTGAAGTCTGCTGCTGATGTGGACTGCACAACACTCTCCCGCGCGTTCACGGAATTCTTCATTCCTGCCTGCTTTTTAGAATCGGAGTGTCTCCTATCAATCTTTACATCAGTTAGTAACAATTTAAAGTACACGTGTTTAAGCTTAATGCAAGAAATCATTTTCCAAGGTTTAGATGCTTGTAAATTAAATGAGTAGGAGTAGACACACACACACCCACACACACCCCCCCCCCCCCCCCGCTTTAAATCCTAGCAGAGAGAAAAAGTGTTTTGTGTTGCTACAGTAAGTATCAGTCTCTTATCTCTTCTACTTTATTCACTCAGGGACTAATTACCAACTTTTTACATGAAACAGCCTTACTGTGAGCTCACAGTGGGGCGCACATCTTTTTCTATCCTTATTGGAAAGTAAACCCTTAGGTCTTCTGGAATATATTATATGTTTTACAAGAAATAGCAATTGCTTTTCTGTCAAACAAAGAATTTTTGTTCTCTATAGCTTACTTTTTGACGATTAAGACAAAAACAGTACTATAGCACATCAGGATCTGCTCTGCAGTCCCAGTAAAGATCTGCCAGTATTCCCAGAAATCCCCCCATTTTGATTATTTTCTATATCTGCTATAAAGCTGTGCATTAAGCTGAAACTGCATACAACGTTCAGCCCGAGGAGAACACTTTTGCATATTTTCCCCAAAAATGGGTCTGGTCTTTAGAGGGGGAAAATATTTAGGTTTCAGAGAGATTTTCTCCCTCTCATATTCCAAACATGAAATACTGAAGATTTGGTGGTCTACTAATCTATAGAGAGCTTCCCTTGGTCTGGGAATTTTGAAAAGAAAAATGAAAGAGAATGAGAGATTTAAATTTGAAAAACAGTAACTCCTTAGGAACAGCGTAAATATTGCCCAAAGAAAGACGGTTAAATTTGACTGCTCGTGTCTTTTATCAGATGCTCTTCCTACGTGAAGCGACAAAGAGATGTGGGCACAGACAGCTCGGCTGCCTCTCTGTATTTTGCACCATTGCAAGTCCGGGTACTGTGAGGACGAAATAAGGTTGTGTTTAGGCTCCTCCGTTGGGGGAAACTTCTCACTTTCACAAGTCTGGAAACAGTCTTACAGATACCCCAGGCAATAGGACTCAATACCAGCCCAGGGTCGAGGTTTCTCACCCTGAATAGGCTGATGAGCCCCATCATTTAAGGACTTTATTGAAACCCAAATGGCCACAAAGCTTAGCAGCTCATTGGAATGGCTTTCAAATGCGTAGGTAAAATATGATGTCTTCCAGCCTCTGGTGATGGTATTTTGGCCAGGATGGCCTTCAGGCTCACCCTCCAGGAGGTTTGTCTGTTCTTTCCAGCCAGCCTGCTTGGCCTAATAAGCAGCATTGCCCCTGCGTAGAAACACGCTGTTTTATTAGGGAAAGATACAACGCGGCTCCTCAGCCCAAAGTCGAGGTTCCCGTCAGGGGCTTTGCTGTGAGACCAATTCCTGTTTGACCTTGAAGATGGGATATGTTACTTCTGGTGGAGGTTTTTCCCCCAGAGTATTTCAAAGAAGGGGGATTACCCAGAATGGAGGTGACGTTACCAAACCTTCCTCTCTTTAAACACAGCTTTTTCCTAATTTTTTTTTGCCCACTCTCTGCTAGCCCTGCAAACCCTGCGGGTTACAGGACTTAAAACACGGGTAGATATTTGACATGTGATAAAAAATTTTTCAAGGGCAAGAGTAGTAATGGTTGATAAAGTGCCAGTCTCTGAAAATTACCCACAATTCTCCTCCATTGAAACTAATGGCAACAGCAGTGGTTCCATATAGCACATCTGTCACGAAAGCGGATGTATGCCATTCTATAGCTAAGCCTTCTTGACAGACAAAATGCTATAATGAAGGAAGATTTATGCTGAAGATAAGCTCCTTACTGCAAAACTCCTCTCAGTTTTATTACAGAAGGTTTGTGCTGAATATTATTTACTTAGAAGCCATGGGAAAAAATTTTTGATAGATGTGTTTGTTAATCAGTGGTAAGGCACTCTATTTAGCACTTTCCAAACCTTGAAAAACCTTTACATTATAACAAGAGAAACCACTTATAAAGACTCCCCAGTCTAAACTGAATGCGTAGAAAACTTTTCCTGTCTTTAGAAGCATTCTTTTTTGGCAGTGGTTAAGCTATTTATAACAGTGCAACGATCGATCTCTGACTGTTTATTAGGGTCATAAAGTAATTTTCATTTTCAGTTGAACATAAAATCAGATAATGGGCACATTGTTTTGAAAATCTTGATTAAATTCTTCTATAGCAATGTATTTCATTCACACCTAAGTATTGGGCAAAATGATATATATTTTTAAAGTGAGAATAAGATGCTGATGAGAGAACAAGCTGTAATTCTTAGTCTGAATACTGTTTCATCTCCTCGGTATTCAATCTCGATGGACCTTTGATTTGTTTCAGAACAACTCATACACAACTAAAACATATTTTGGTGTTGTTTTAGAGTGGTAGACTTCTTTCTACTGTTATTTAAAATATTCTGTTCCAAAAAGACTGCAAAATTATAGGTTCTTACTGACAATAGCAGCTACTGATTACCTATTAACAACTGTGCTTATTGACTTTGGTGAAGAATTCTATAATTGCTTTTGCTACTGTTAACTCTGCAATGGAAAGGGAGACATGGGGAAATAAGCTGGAACCCCCTCCTTGCGCGACTGTGAAATTATGTTACTAAATTTCAGTTGTTTCCCAGTAAAGACAAAGGGCAAAGCCTAATTTGATTTCCTGAACCTTTATGACTGGTGTAATTACTGAGTCATCACTCAGGAGCGTAAAACAGCTTGACTTTCAACAGCTCAGGCTGAATTTACTGACTCGAAAGTTAAACAAACAAACAAAATCTCCACCTGCTTCTTGTCCTGGCACCCCAGGATCCAACATCCTTATTACTTTCAAATGAGGCATACATGATATGGTTGTCATTGAAACACAATAAAACAAGATCCTGCCAGGCCTCTTTTGGAGTAAGAGCTGCTCACAAGTCTTGTCCCAAAGTCCACAGCCAGCTACACCCTTAAATACAAAGTCCAACGTTTCTCGCTGTGGCTCATGAGGGAAAAGCATGGCCAGGTACAGCCACACAGCCAGGAGTGTGGACAGCCAGCTGGGACAGGTAGTTGGTGCAATGGTGGCCCAGCCCAGAAGATGCTGGGACAGACCACAGGCACCATGTCCCAAGCAGTGATTCCACTGCGAGCGCTTCACCTTAGCCATGCATAAACCCCAGTACCGCCTCACTTTCTTTCACTTTCTAAAGCTTCCTCCATGCCTGGAGTTATGCCTCTGCTGGTGTCCAAGACTTGGTCCAGCTTTGGGTGAGCAATGCAACATGTTGCTTGTCTCTTGCTCATCTGGGACTGAGGGCAGCCTGTCTATTGCCTGAAGGCTTATTCTAAGGTATTTTAATTCATGTTTAGCGGTCACTGATAGGATTAAGTTCCACATAAGAGAGTAGCTGCTGCTTTCTTTGAAGAGATGACAGAGGAACAGGAATTTGATCAGCACTGTTGCTCTGTTTTGTCTTCAAGGAAATTCCCCAAACAACTGGAGTCTCCGACTGTGTCAGAAGGTTGTCTTAGCTATCACTAGCTACAGGTTGTTCTCTGTGAAGATGTGCTCCAGTCTTTGGGTTGAAGTTCTGCTGCTGCACTAAAAAAAAAAAAACTCTAGGTGATTTAAGCCCAAATTTATAGCCTGCCTTTCTAGGCTGGTGGTGAGGGAAGCTGCCTGGGCTGATGTGGGTTCCTGGTTCCCGTTTCCAGGTTTGTTTGTCTATTTGACCTAGTGACCGCTTGAGGTAAATGACAGATCAATCCTAGAAAAAATCCAGGGAAAAATTATGTAACCGCTACCCTGTGGAGCCATGGTCATATCTGTATGCTGGCATGTGTTGGTACACTGGGGCAGAAGTGATTTAGTGAAGGTCTCACAGATAAACCGAGAAAGAGCATGAGTCAAAGCTAATTTTTCCTAACCCCTCACTTAATTCTAGGTTCACATTATATGTCTGGGCTAGAAATGTTTGTCTTCTGAATGTTCAGTTGGAATAAGAATGGATAAGAAAACTGGTATGTTTGTTAATTATCATGCTATCAGAAGGCTTATATATATAGATAGATAGATAGATAGATAGATAGATAGATAGATATCCTTCAGACAATATATAGCCTGAAGGCTATATATATATATATATGTTTAAATGCAGATAAATCTACAACCATAGCACTAGTTTCTATCACACTTACAGTTACCAGGAAAAAAGGTATCACATTTGATAAAAGCAGAAACAAGGCTTCTGATAAGAGTTAAAAAAATTAGAATAAATAGTAAATTTATTGAACCAAATGGTTTCCCCAGTTAATTTCTGAAACATCATTTTAATCTTCAATAGCATATGAACAATACAGGATTGTTGGTGTTTTAAAGGAACTGGCTGTCAATGTCTACAATTTGTAGGGTGCGAATAGTTTAAGATGTCATAAATATTTATGAAGTTCCTGGGAATGGTGATGGGGACATCATACAAAATCCTTGAAGTTATGAACTGAGGCAGAAAGGGTGCTGTATGCAACTTGCAATAATAGACAGTACAGTATAATGTAGAGAGGAGCAAGAAACAATCTATTCTTTAGCTGAGAAGAAGCTGAATGTTTAGGAAAAAAGGAATGAAAATTTTAGAATGATCTGGTTTTATTTAGAAAACACTTGCTCTGCTTTTTCTTAGACATTTGCAACTTTTCTGAATGATTGGATTTATTGCACTCATGAGAAGCTTGCACATTATCTATCCCTTCCCTTTCTAGCCCTCTCCTACTACTCAAGTGCTGTTTAAAATAGGGATAATAGAGCAGATTAATCTCAGATGTATTTCTACTGCCGCCGCTGGAACTACACCAAGGGGTGATATAGTCCTAAAAGAAGAAATATAAATATTTTCTGGAAAAATATCTAATATAAATTTCTACTGAGGTTAAAACACAGAAGTGCAGCTGCCACTGAAACCCTTTTGAGTAGCAGGCTGTATCCTTTTATAAAGCCCATCTGTCTCTGCAGAGTATAAAAAATGCATGATCATAAAGAGCAGTACTCCTTAGGGGAAAAACCTCTCTGTACTAATCTTGTAGTCACTTTACAAAACAGTTTTTAATCCCAAATTTGCATTTGATTTTCAGTCAGGAACTTCTGTGGTTTTTGCAAAGTTTTCTTTTTCCATTAGAATAAGATATGAGGTACAGTTTGTTCAGGTGGCAAGTCCAGACTATGAATAAACCAACGTTATCATATGAAAGAGAATTAAACAGGCAGATCCAAGTGGGGATATATTAAGCCAAATTTAAGCTCCAGTAGTTGAATTTAGCCTGTACTAGATGTCTCGTTTGCCTCAGGATATATTCAGCTTTCCAGCTAATCGACTGAGGAAAACTGCCTCAGGTATGATAAAATTTACAAGAGAGCTCAGTCGAATAGCTCTTGTTATAAATACTAGCTTAAAGGCATTCTTCTGGTCTTTGGGATCAGGACTGTATTTGCATGTAATTATTATATTGCAAACTTTTTTGAACTTGGTTAAAAATATTAGACCAGCCAATTATATCATTATAGTGGTTTCCAGATAAGAGTAAAACTTCGTACCACTTTTTTATTACTTAGTGAATTTTGTTTGGCTTTATTCTTTTGTTTAGATCGGAAGTCCCACAGGAGCAAAAATTATTACAATATGTTCTCTTTAAAAGAAGGAAATGTAGTTAAGCAAAAGTGTTTTAATGATACGCTGATCTAAGAGGTACAAGACTCTACTATGACTTTCTGTCAACATAATTAACAATTTAAAGTTTTAAGTCTTTTGCACTATTTTGATACAAGGCTTAATGTAAGACAACCAACCAATCATCTTTTTTTCAGACGTATTGATTTCAAAAAACTATTTTTGCTCTTTTCTGAGACTTTCAAAGACATGATGTTACTAATTTTATGTGCCAATATTTGCACTAACAGGTTTTTTTCCATTGAATTAAGTTGTATCAGTGGAAGCTGATTCTAGTTTAGAAAGAACATGAAAAAGATAATCACCTCTGCGTCTGTAAGATGTGGGAAGCAGAAATCAGCAAAAGAACTATTTTCTTAAATACTTATGTTGAAATAATATAAAGCAAAATGTGTTCATTCAATTGCTCAGTGCTGAAAGCACTGCAGTAGAGCTACAGTAGAAAGTAATATGCAACTCTTATTAGGCAAATATTTGAATTTTACTGTTGTTATT
The DNA here is from genome assembly GCA_008658365.1 of Alca torda. NCBI lineage: Eukaryota > Metazoa > Chordata > Aves > Charadriiformes > Alcidae > Alca > Alca torda. Next base: position 10,900,527 of record CM018087.1, on the reverse strand, counting down.
TAGGAGAGCTAGACTCTACTTTGGGCATTTACAGTTATTTACTGTGCAAACATAACTGCAAACAGCTCACAAAACCAATGACAGTACATTGAAGCTGTAGTCTCTAAGATGCTCTTTCAATTCCCTATCAAATTAGTGTTGGCAAAAAATTTGCTGGCTTAGATGAAAAGCGCTGACGAGTGTGGTCCCATCATATCCGTGTGTCTATCAGTCATCAGACCATTACCACGCCTGACCGCGACAGCCCATGCGTTTGCTTACATGCAGCACACGGTGTGCTGGTGCTCCTCACCGAGCGACAGCAGAGCCGCTGGCCCCGAGACAGGGTCCTCCTGCCGTCCCCTGCCCCCCGCCAGCCCAGGCCCCTTTGCCTCCTGCTGGGTGGAAAAGAACCCCACTCATTCTCCTGTGCTCTCGGTCTAGCTTGCATGGACAGTAAACACAACTAAGCTAAGTCATTTTCTGCTGTGGAATTTCAAAGCATATTGTTTCTGACGCTGCCTATTGATCTGAGGGGAAGTAGCAAATTTCATTTTTTTGCTGTGACACGTGTCCGTGCTTAGCTGTGGAAGCGGCTTGGCAAACAGGAGTGACAGAAGCCCAAACGGGCACCCTGCAAGTGTCACTGCTGGCGTGCAGGAAACACTGGATGCATATCAGCTTTGGACTCTTTTCCCAAAGACTTTGGTGTGTTCTTCATCTGCACTGCTTACACTTTTAAACATAAAAATACGACAGCTAAAGAAAAGTTCACCTGAAAGTCCCCCTGGCAACATGGTTACTCATCAGTTAAACAGATAGGGTAGGCAAGGGTGGGATAGAGGAAATACTCTTATGCCTACATTTCAAATATGAGCCTCTTCTAAGAGAGATTTATTTCTCAGCTATCACCAATTTCTTGACAAGAAAGGACTGGATTTTAATATTTTAATATTCCAATTGCTTATTAAGGAATAGCAGAAATAAGTCAGGTAAACTCGACTTGTGCTCACTGCTCAGCTCAGACTCAAATGTTTGGTCAGATATGGATGAGAAATTTCCATGGACAACATAGTCACAAGTTTAACATGGGGAGCACAAATTAAGGAGTTCCAGACCCCCATTAGTCTCTGGCTGGAACTGCCCCTAACCTGGTGCCAAAAAATTCATGTTCTCTGCACAAGGGCAGAGGTACTTTTTGGCCCCCTGATGCCACAGGCCAGGTGAAGGAGGCAAGCGCGCCTCTGGCACTGTGCAGTGTCTGCTCTGATGGTCTGCAGAGGAGGTCAGGAACATGAGGGAGCTCAGCCTCCTGCAAACTGAGGTTTGCTTTTTTCCTGCCCTGGCCAGGCTCACCCCACCAGTGACACACATGTCCTCAGGATCCCGGTGATGCTCTGACAAGTCCCTCGGTGCTTTATTGAATTAGACTGTGGATTTTGCCTTTATTGCTTAGGATCTGGAAGGATTTTTAATTCTAGATCCACCTCCACCTAAATCAACACTCATTGGATTAAGGTCAGTTCTAGATAGATCTCACTGTACTCTTCAAAGCAGGGGTATTTCCCCACCTGTTAGGTATCTTTTTTTACAGGCAGGACTGTGGATTGCTGTTTGGAATGAAATTACTGTTTTGTTTTTCATTTTATGGGAAAAGTTATATGAGTTAGTAAAATGAAAATTGTAAAAGCAATTTGGATTTCTTTAAAGGTTAATTTCCTGAAAGTTATGCGCAGGCCAAGAAGCAGTGCTTTCCTGTGACTGTGCAGCCGCAGCAGACAGCGGGATGTGCATTTGGTAGGACACAACTCATGTAAGTACACATGTGCATTCTCCTGCTTTAGTTTCATGGAAATGCACAGGCTTTCAAATCGAAGGTATTCAGCAACAAACAGTGCATTTATAGCTGTAAATCACCATAGTCTCAAAATGCCAAAGTAAGTACTAACTCCTGCGGCAGAACTGCCCGCCTGCCCTGCAGGGACCTGACCCAACTGCTGGAGAAATGCCCTGAAAAGCCAAAAGCCCTGGGCATATCCAAGGCAACACACTCATGTTTGCTGTTGTTCTTGCCGTTCTTCGTTTATATTCACTAATTGGAAGTTAATGTGTTCCCAGAGACAAATAAATATATTCAAAATTTACACTATTTTTTCCAAACTGTGTGTTGAAAAGCAACTCGGTCCTTTTCCTAGTGCACAGTCCGAGGAGCACTTCTGAGCCTGCAGTGACACTGTGGCACCTCTTTCACCTCTGTTCTGTCTCTGTACTTAACACAGGGATTATTGGTCTGTTCACCTTAATCAAAGTCAGTTTACTTCAACTAGCAAGATATAAACTATTTCCACAAAGATTAACACAATTCTTACCACTTCCGTCCAACCAAACCTAATGAGCTTACAGTTAAGCAGAGCCCAGCAATACTTTATTTTGATATTAATTTCCTGTGTCAGCTTCAGGTTAAAAAAAATATACAGATCCCAGCACGAAAAAAGACAAATCAAGCCTGACACCTGGAAAAAAATAATCACATACTGGAAAGACTTGACATAGAATCCAGTGGTGTCAAAAATCCTAGATATTTGATGTTTCAAATTCAGACATTCTTCATTTAGACCAAAATAACAGACATTTATAGTGCACCTTACTGCTGGTGACTATTTAACAGCGAGGTGCTCTCGCAGCATGGTACTCTTTATGTGCACAGTAATGAAAGTTCGCTATTGATTTTTCTGTAGCTGCTTGTAACTATTATAGTTGATACATCAATAGAAAAGGAAAGCACAATGTTTCACAGGAGGCAGAAAATCAGAGAATACATGATGCTGTGACAGTAAATCATGGCATAATCTCAAGAATTGATAGATGGTTACTGCTAACTTGAAACCCATGGCTTTCTCTGAAAAGACTAGCCCATAATCGCCCAATATGTTCTAACAGACTGACTGCCCGTAATAGTGGTAAAGGACACAACACAATGTTTCATCTTCAAAATAATGGTTTCCACGAGCCAGGTTGTTTTGTGGTGGAACTTGTTTTGTGTGTTACTGCAGAAGGAGAGAGAGAGAGTGGTTTGAATGCCATTTAGACTTAATACTTAAAGGTTGTAGGAAAAAGATTTATTTTTTTTTTTTCAGAAAAGAGCACAGAAGGTTTTTGTTTAAAAAAAAAGAGGAAGAGAAGTTGTCATTAATTTTTAACTTGCAAAAAGTCTGCAGTCAGTTGAAAAGGAAACACAAAAGAACTGATTATTCTTGAGATCAAAATATTGGAGCTGTTTTGTCAAGAAAGGCAAATGCAGAGAAAATACATTTACCATGGCTGTTTCCAGTTCCACAGCATCCTGAAAGGGAGCCAAAGGCACGTAAGTAATTGAAAGCTCTTTTAAGTGTGTGCTTCTTTCTGCCGTGTTTTTGAGGGGCACAACGATCTCTGAATTTTACAGTATGCCTAGCGAATTTTTAGCACGAATGTTCTTAATTGCTTTGTTCCCTTTTTACTCCCTGGCTCATCTCTGGTAGTTTTATCTGTGCTTTTAATTAATTGTGAGGGTCTTTTTTTCCCTGTCTCAAAAAAGAAAGGGAAGAAGAAACACAGGTAAGAGCTGACACTGCTCCCACAGTAACCTCTTAGCAGTGTTCTTCTCTGACAGAATCTTTTCCGTGTGCAATGGTGCTTTCCAGCACTTCTTTACGGGATGTGGGTCTGGTACCTGTCCTTTCCAACCTTGCTGGTGACTCCATTCTCTAAAGCCAAATGTCTCCTACAAGAGATGGACTTAGGCAAGAGGGGAGGACTTTCTCAAGCTACCACCCATCCAGCCTGTCTCAGACTGGGCTTGAAGAACAGTCTGTGTCCTTTATTCTGCTTACGCTATGGGTTTTCCCCCAGTGAAAGACTGGATAGCATCGTCTGTCTTGTCCTGAGCAGTTCACTGATCTCTATTACAATTTTTGATGCTGGGAGACAGATGCTATTGTAGTGTCATTCCCCATTCTGATGTTGAAATCTTCCTCTTCTCTTTCTTGAGATGAGACTTTCCTTCACCTGGCAAGCAGAGGTGTTGTGCAGCATGTTTATAATACACATCAAACCCTCCCAGTACTGGAGATGCTGTTAAATGTAGGGTTTTCCTTATTAATCTTTCAATAATATTATAAAGAAGAACTCTTAAAATATCCTTAGGAGGATGGCCATGTGCAGATTAAACTTTTGCAAGCCAGATGGACTGCTTTGGGGCTTACTCTTTCAGTTTGCCCCATGCTCAATGGCTCTGTACAGGACCAGAACAATACAGGGAACCCCTGTTCTGAGAGGTTCATCCAATCTCAGCAGCAGCTTTGCCAGAGCCTAAGGAGTTGCAGTTTTCACCCCCCTCCCCTTTCCTGCCAGCAGAAGTCATTGGGACACATTCCAAGCCACAAGCTTGGGAAAGAGTGTTTCTGCACAGCCCCCTTCTGCCTCCCCATTCATGATCACAGCTGTGTTCAAGGCTGGGCCATAAAGTTTGTTTCTGAATTTTCCTTCATTGTTTCTTTCCTGTTTGCTTCTATTTCCTCCCTCTCCTTCTCCACCTCTGGCTTGGCTTTGATCACAGTTCCATGGTTTCTCTTTCCTTCCTGGCCTTTTCCCCCTGTTTTCTTGACTCCTTTCCTATCTCAAGCCCTCCGATCTCTCTCTGTTCCTCTGATCCACATCACTGCTTTCCCTCATTTTCATCAAACACTCCTGGCTCCTGCTCTGCCCAGCTATCCTCTTCTCCGCCAATCACTATTGCAGATCTTTCTTTCCCCCTGGCCTCCTGTTGAATTCTCTTGCTACTTCTGTCCATTGTTTCTTTACAGTATTTCACTTGTCTATTTTAACTCCCTCAGAGACAGCCGTTGCTTTCGTTTCTCTTCCAGTGTCCAATCTTGCACAAGCAGCAAGGGGATAAGAGAAAGAGTGGAATTTGGCATAGTCTACAATGTGTCTCCAATAAATGGCTGACAGTCACCCATATATAAACTTTCAGGTAAGAGCCTCTGCAATGTGTGTTTTTAACTAGAAATAAATGAAGAGCAGTTTTTAGTCTATACATTCTGGTATAAAAAGTATTTAATAAGTTGTCTGCAAAGTGAATTGAGCCATTATATTCCTTTAGCGTGTTCCTCATTCAGTTCAAATTAAAACTATAGTGTGGTCTTACTGGCTCCAAGATTAAGGGTATTCATTCATTTCTACACCTTAATATATAGCCATTTATTCCCATGTTATTCTGGAAGAATTGGCTAACAAAAGCAGCCACTCATGTTAAATACTTCTGCCAATTACAGCTAAAAAAATTGTATGTAATCCCGTACTTCCTCTGTTACATATATAATACATTCAAACTTGCACTTTAAGCATCTAGGTGGTATATTAAAAATGGGACAAAAATTGTTGAAGTATTCCAAAAGTAGAGACATGTGTAAATGTGGGTTATGTGCAGGTAATTTTTCCCCTTACAAGAGTAGTTTAAAAGCCATACTTGCTAGTATTCTATAAACATATTAGAGAAGGAAAAAGTGCAGAGCACACTGATTGGGTTATTCTGAAATCCCCACTGTCTCCACACAAAGGCAGCAGTACAGAATACAAATATTGCTTGATACCCAAGTTTCTAATTACTTGCGAGATTTGTATCTAACAAATATATGACCTAATTTTCTCTCAAGCATCTAATCCTATTGTTATTTCAAAACCTTCTAAAATATGCATTTTTGAAAAAAAAAAACCCAACATGAAAAGAAAAAGTACTTGCTGAAGGTGGTTAATCTTTTTTTCCATGGCTTGCAGCTGTGAGTCAGACAACATAGACCAGTAATGATCAGACTGGATCAAATTCATGCCTCAAATAATGCCATTGTACTCAACAGTTACATGAGAGATGAATTTGCAACATTCATTGCATTTTATGAAATAAAATCGGGACAAATTAACAGTGATTATTAAATTTCCTCTATAATCTAGTGTAATTTATTCAAAAAACTCAATCAGCCATGAAACAGAAGGCTATCTCTGGAATTCCTGCAAGAAGTTTATAATTCATGACTCCTACACCCAGGGCTGAGATGAATGGCTAAAGATTTATTTATTAAAAACACTGGTTTAATTCTTAACTATACCTTGTAACCTCAGCATTTGTGTTTTATTCCTCTTATAGTATGTGGGGTTTTTTTTTTCACAAAAATAATTGATTGGAGATGTCATTGAGATAGATACCTGTAAGACAGGCGCTGTCCTAGTTTCTTTCATACTGCCCGCACCACGTGAGGAACCTGCACAGGAAGCTGGACTAAAACCTGTCAGCCCACTGAAAAAGTGTTCTCAGGAGCAAATGGTTGTTTATCAAAGTCGTCACTCCACACCTCATCATTTAGCATCTCTAAGAAATTTAAGGACTGATTTTTAATTGTTTGGCTTTGCTACTGGTTTTGACAGATAAAGTGAAGGCAATATGTCTTTGCTTTTCTTTCTCTATAAAGAAATCAGAAAAAGCAGAGAAATAAAAGAATAGGGCAAAAGAAAATCCACTTTGCCCTGCATGCGCTAAAATGTTAAAATTCACTTCTCTCAAAAGAAGAATTTTCAAATTGCAAAGTTTTAGACCCTAATATGAAAATACAGCAAGGAACTATTTTATGTTGAGTAATTCATAAAGGAAAGGATAAAATTTTCTCAAAATCTGTTCAAGATATTTTAAATTGGATTCCTTTTGACAATGGTCTTTGTAATGGTATCTGTAGATATTTCAAACAGCGTTGTTTCAATTTGAATGTACCTTACACAGTATCTTTGATACTCTGACACCACTATTTACAAAGATAGGTAACTATTGTTTTCATTTACCAGATAGGGTACTTGAGATATCATTTAAGAGACTTCAAAGCTCCATAGTCAGTAACGGAGTCAGAAGGAGAATTAGAGACAAGGGTTGATTTCTCTGTCGGGCAATGCTAGCTCCGTGAAAGGAGAACATCCCTCATGAGATGATTCTGAAATGAGGTTTTGTCCATATTCATTTGCTTTACTTTCACAGAGGATTAAAGCAGAGAAGCAGAATAGCTCTTCTAGTGGCAGAGTGGAGTAACCTGGCTGCCTTGCTTGAGACCCAGAGAAGAGTTAAATGTTCCAGGAACAGCCTGGCTATTTAGTTGTTCTCCCAGCCCTCATTGGCTCTAATACGAGATTTATCCCTAGTTTCCAAGGCAGTGTGGGACGTGCATCGGTGAGGGACTATATAAGGTTGCTGACAACTGCTCACATTAGAAGTTATCAAATTTGAAATGCAGAAAATTTTGGAAAAGCTATGAAATTAGGAGACTCATTAATTCAAACTTCTTGCCTATGAAATTTACTTTCACCGATTTAGGGACAAGAAAGGACTCATATAATCATCATCACTACCTCCTTCAACCTTCTGTTCAATGCAAGCCACAGATCTCCATCCAGCAATTGGACATCAAGTCTGTAACTTTTGATTGAGCTGTATCATAATAATTTAGAGAAGTGGTCATCTTGATTTCAGATTTTAAGAAACAGAGCCTCCATTATACCCAGAGATGAGGTCTTCCAAAAGACAGTGATCTTTACCTTTAAATTTGTCTAATATAATTAATCCCAAACTAATATTACATAGCTAATCCTGCAAATGTGTTCTCATTGACTTCCATGGGGTGTGCACAGGAGCCATTGTTTACTGGATTAAACTTTAACAAATACCATGTTGCCTCATCATATTACATCTCAATTACCACAGCATTTCTTCCTTTGGCCTTCGCAAATAGTGCTGCCAAGATACTCTTCTGAGCTCACTGCTTCCCTATCTTTTCGCATGTTTCCTTTTCCCTGCTACATCAAACATAAATTGTGTTCACTTTCAAGGTCTCGTAGCTGTTCTTTCCTTACCTGTCATCAGTCATTCAGTGCCACGAGGTCATCTCCTGCCTCCGACTTGCCTGCAGTGCTGCCTCCACTTCCCACTCCCCACCTTTCCAGACCAAGTACTTCTCTGTGTACTTGGAAGTATTTTCTGCTTTCTCCACTCTGACTCTCATGCTTAACATGCCAGATCTCTTTATCCACCTTCTTCATATTCCCTCTCAGAACTTTTTGCTGTGACAAGTGAGACAAGCCTGGGCTGTAGGTGTGCTAGAACTGTGCCTGTCATCCTTGCGTTGTCTGCCAGTCAACACCTGTTCATCACCACACGTGTAGACTGTATACTTTAAAGGAGCATTCTAAAATATCCCATGCCACTTAGGATTCCTAATCATAAAAGTAGGAAATGTTACTATTAATAAGTTTGTCACAGTGAAAGTACCGTCCTAGCTAGATGTCTCATTCTACATTCTCTGGTTTCATTCCCGGCCTATCTGCAGATGAGACATTCATTTCAAAAAGTCTCTTTGAAATACTGTTAGTACAGCAAAAAATAATGAAGAATCAAAGCAGGCAAATATTTTGTCAGAAATTAGTGTGAGGAAAAATGTACTTAAATAAATCTTGTTTTTATCTATTAGTCAGCTGTCAGCCAATAATAAATTATATTCAGTCCCTCCCTTGTTATAAATACATATTGATTAGTTTTAAACTCTGAACTTCAGAATGAGTTATATCTGGTCATTGCTAAACTGCTCTCTTCAGTAAGAAAAAAAATCCCCAACACCTATTATACTGCATTTAATTAAGACAAGCGTTGGCTTTATGTACCATTATTTGCTTCTGCCAAGTCTCTATGGTATAAATATTGAGCAGTCACATCTCCTGAATACTAATCGATCCTCCCTGAATTCCAAATGATTACATAAAATTTAGGAAGTGTTTCTTTGCCAGTATTATCCTCCAGTGCTTACTGTAGTTAGACGTTAGGGTTGAGATACGAGCCTGCATTTGACAAGTATGCAGTAAGTATTTTTCTAAATTTGAATGTAATGCGGGGAAGCCTGAAAGCCCTGGCTGAATGCTAATCCTACAGAACCCCTCGACGGCTCGCTTACTGGTGTTCACCAGGTGCAATCTTACAAGTACACTTGGGTAACAGAGTGGATGAATATGAGAAAACTGCCAATGGATTTCATAAAAGCACCTCATAATAACAGCCCAGTTGTAAATGTGTATTATAAATCACATAAAAAAACCAGGTGTAAAAGTAGTTGTATATTTACAAACTACCAAAAGTACAAATGGCTAGAGTGACCGTTTTGAAGGCGACTGCATTAAACCCTAAGTGTTTGTCACTGCGAGTAAGAAGTGAAGACATTTGTGATGGCAAGTCTGTCCCTGGATAAGTGCTCCATCACCGGCTTGCATTGGCTTGCCAAGGAAAGACTGTCACGAGACACTTCTTGCTTCAAATTCACAGCACCTATTTCAGATCCTGGGGCTGACAGTGCTATGTGAAGTTGAAGCAGTGTTTTCTGTGAGCTTCTCGGTATGCTGCCAAAGAATTACCAGGCCCATTTTACAGGAAGGAGAACTGAGTCCCTGAAAACTACAAATGGCTCACACCTACCCGATGAGACCATGAGAATGGCCGTGCTGGCACTCTGGATCATCTAGACTCATTTTTGACAGTGACCAGGAGCAGATGCCCTAGGGAACAGTGTAAGAAGAAGAAAAGCTTGGAGGGATACCACCCAGGAGCAGTCCCTCAGGCTCCAGCAGCTGGAGGGTAGCAACAGCCAGAAGTGGCAATTTTTGAATTTCATAGCTTTGAAGGGATTTTCCTTCCGTTAATTTATCCAGGTGACTTTGGTAACCACAAAAACTTTCAGTATCCTCTGCATCTTGGAGTAAGGGATGCCAGAGCTGGATAATATGCTAAGTTGAAGAAAGAACTTGTGTGTTTTAAGCCAGTCACCTCCTAGTTTAATTAGTTTCATTCTGATACTAAAATATCAGAATGATGGGGGTAAGAAAATTTTTGGCTAATTCTTCTTCTTAATAAGTTCCCAGGTTTCATGGACTGTGCTTTGAAGAACTAGTGCAGTCTTTTTAAACAGAGAATGTAAAAGGCAGATCCACGTTTGTTGAAAGTATAATGTGGTTATTAGGAAGGCTGCAATAAAGACCTACATGCCAAAATTTGCTAGGTTAGGCCTTTATGTCTGTTTTACACTTCGGTGTCTGTCATCCTGCATGAATTGCTTCTTGTCTAATTTTCCAATTTTGCTACCTGTTTTTCTTTTGGGCTGACAGAACCTCTTGCCTCACTAATTCTTTCATTCCATTCTCCTATTCTTTTTGATTGTGTGCCCTTAAACACATAATCATAAATACTACCATAATTTAATCGATATTCCTTGTTATATTACTTCCAGTTGATGCTTATACACTCATTTTCCTATCTGCATACATGGTACCCCAAATTAAACCCTCAGCAAAAACTGTGGAAGTGAAAATAGGTACAGCCCCATGTTTCATCACTGTTTGCTCCTGCATTTTTTCTTATCTTCCGTGTGTATTTAGATTGCAAGCTCACTAAGGCAGAGATTCTGGCTAGTCTGTAAATTTAATAGACCAATGATGTTACATAAAGTATATTAAAAAGTGCAACAGCTAATTTAAAATGTGGGGGTTTTTTTCAGCTCCAGAATGTTGCATAACTGCATCGATGTGAGTTACTGGAACCAGGTGAAACCGAGCACAGGCAGGTTTTGTGCCGCTTCCCCTTGGGTGCGTGTTTGCAGGAAACACCTTCTACTCCCGTGAGTGGCCAGGGTAGAGTCTGCCTTGAAAATGCTTCATTTCAGCCGGTTTGATCTGCATGAAGATCTTAACAGGCAAGTTTCTCTTCCAAAAGTGGAAATGTTGGAGCCCAGTACCTCCTCCCATCTCAGCTCTGACATTTTAGGGAGACTAAAAGCAAGGAAAGATTAATTTGCTAATATCCTTCTTATTTAACAGAAACGGGAATGCAATGTTGTAGATCCAGATGGATTTCTGCTGAACCCTTAAGCAAGCTGTGGTCTGTTTGAAAACTGAGGGGTTTTTTTTGTTCGTTTGTTTTTTTTTTCTTTTTTTGTTTAAGCAAGAGCCCATTGTTTGTCATCCACAGCGATTAAATGTTTACCATTTCCACAGGACCCTCTTGTCTCATGTTAAGTGAGATGTGAGATCAATAGTAGCTCTGCAATTATTTGTCCATTGATAAAGCCTTCATTTCTTAAATGAAGTACATTTATCTGTGTCCTGACAATGATAAGGGAGCAGTACCAGTTGGCTGCTGCCTAGCCTAGCATTTAGCTCCACAGGCAGAGGAGTGCCTGGACATGGGTCAAATGATGTCTAACTTTCTTCCTATTGGCATTTCACTTTACAAACTGCTCTGATGGGAGGTTTGACAAATCATCCTTGCTGAGCTCAGATAATAAAAACTCGCAGGACAAATGGGAAGTTTTGGTAAAGAGAAAACAATGGCTGATTTGAGGTTAAATGACCACTCTGTAAAGCTACCAGATGGTAAAACGAAGACATCTGTTGAGTTAGAAGATGATAGAAAGTATCCCATCTAAGGCACTCACTTGATTCTTCAAACATCACTTAAATTTAGTCATTTAGCAAATACAATTGCTGAAAAATTGATCTGAACTTTATTCTGTAATAGGAAACAAATCAAAGAAACGGTGAGACAAATTTTGACTCCGGTAAAAACAATGTGAAATTCTCCTTGGCTTTAGTGAAGCCAAAATTTCATATGCCCATCTATTTCAGCCCCAGAATTAGAGAATTCAATAGCACATGTGGGGTGGGGTTTTTTTGTGTTTTGGTTTTTTTTTTTTTTTTGATTGTTTGTTTAATTTCTAATTCTGATTTATGACAAAGAAAGAAGGGAGTTTCCAAACTAATGTCAAATCTGGTAATGAAAATTCAAATAAGCTGATAAACCAACACATTTATTTTTCTACTTGTAGTGTACCTGGCTATTATTAAAGACAAAGAAACCATTTGTATTTATTTTTAGGCCTACTTTTTGATAAAGTGTATGGTGGGCTATACTGGTTATATGCTATAGAAAAATTGGATGTATTATTACTCTGAGATTAGGGTAAAGAAAATTGCATTAGCCTCAATTTGGCTAGCTTTGGGAAAACAGATACATTTATTCTCATTTAGTGGTAAATTTGATAAACAGTTTTGCAACTATGTGATCAGCATCTTTCTCAGATGTGCTTTTTCCATGTTTTGGACATGAGTTCATAAAGATTAAACCTGCAGAAGTAGTGTTAAAAGGAGGTTTAACACTCAGGTCTGTCAAAGATTTCTTTCTTCTTTCCCAGTTCTGCAACATGTGCCTGGTCACTAACTTCCCATCAATTGTGTGGTTACAATTGCTGAATTGTCATGGCTTTGTCTTGGTTCTTTTTGCTTGAAAGAAACCTGTCAAATGCAACTAAATAGTCAAGAAAATCCAAGTTTGCATGTCTCTCGAGCTACTGATTTTTTTAACCGCATATCTTCAGATCATGGAGAAAAATATTGATTGATACACCTGAGTTAAATCGTGGTTTGGTATGTGGATTACCTTCACTCTCTTTGTTGGGATTAAGGGGAGAATACCTCTATATGTGAAAATACAGAATGATGCCCCCACAAAACAGGCATGTTTTGGGGGTTGCAAATATGATATAAACCTCAGTGAAAGAAAGGTTGGTAAGGATAATTGCTATCAGAACTGGTGTCCTGACTTACTTCAAAGCAAGGTAATAGCCAAGATAATCGAAATGGAGATTGATAACAGAAATTGCTATTTCTAGGCCACCTAAACAAAAGGCTTCTTTCAAATAAATCATGCTGGTAGATAGATTGCTCCTTTGCAATAAAATGCTTTGGCTTCAGAAGTCCAGCTCATCTTCAAATAAAACATTCAGTCAGCGTCTAGTGTATCCTTTGCAGCAAAGACAGATGTTGGCACAGAATTCAAACATGTCTGTCAGAGATCAAGTAGGGGAAGAAGTGACTAGAAGATGGCTTAGCTGCTCTACCAGGCTACACAACCAAAACTGTGAAGGGCAATTCTGATCACAAGACCTGTTTCTATTTGCTTTACTGTGATCACAGTTGTCAGTTAGACTGGTTGATTTGTGTAATGATGTTCTGGTGTGCAGTAATAGAGGAAAGCAACATACGTTTGTTTATGTGTGGAGGAGGTACGCAGCAAGGGCATTGCTGCAGACCACTGAGTCAGGGAAAGATTGAGATTCTTTAAGGGAACTCTGATGGACAATGTGGTAGATCTGTAGGTCATGTAAGTGGATCAGAGTAATGTGATGGAATTTAAATTTAGTCCAAGCTTTCTATTTATTGACAGAGTAATTGACTGACCACTGATGGTGCAGGGAAGCTGTGAAGGATGGGGTCTCTGCTGGTGGTTTAACGTCCTTATGAGTCAAGGTTCTTGTTAATCTAAAATACAGCTGAATCTGAACTATGCACAAGACGGTAGTCTCCAGTGTGATCATGATGGTTGTAAGGACTGATTTGTTCTCTGTCTTTTTAATCTGTGGGAGCACAAGACCTGAAGGACTGATTCAGCTGAACTGGTTATCTGCTGAGAACAATAGTCCAGGTATGGAGGACTTGCTCCTCTCCAGAGGTTGGCAGTGATTGGACTGAAGGATGGCATGAGGAACCACTGAGGGCAGAACGACAGACAATCACTGAAATGTGAAGATCCATGGACAAGAAAGGAGACTTTTATGTACAGAGAGGTAAGAACTACCTAGCTGTAAAGACACTTACTTTTTATAACCGGTGGAGGGAATTTAAAAGTTACCTAATTCTACATACATATTCATACCATATAGAACTGAACTAAAGAGATGTTGCACTTAAGAAACTAATTACCAAACTAGTCTGGCTTATTGAATAACAGCTGAGTCAGTGTATCATTATGTACTGGGCAGTGTTGGTCAGATGGGCACAGACAGATGAGATGGCCCACTGGAGAAAGGGACTGAGCTCCTGTGCCTGGGTGTATCACTCACTGGAGTGGGTATATGCCGTTTGACCACTGGAAGAGTTATGCACTCCTAGCCACAAAGGCTACGATAAATATGCATCTGTCTAAACTTCAACAGCATCTTCTTTAATGCTACCATCAATCAAAAGCATTTTCCTGTATAAACCCTTTGGAATCTTTGATGAGAAGATAACGAGCAATTACCTTTCTCATTTAAAATCAAGCAAGCAATACTGATATGATTTAATTGTGTTTTGAGAAATTATTGTAAATGCTTTGGGTTTTGAACATTGTTTTACTGTTAGTTTATTAAGATAATCACTTCTGAAATGTTAGGAAAAAAGGCAGAGACAAAGTTCTTTGCCCCGAAGGAGATTGCCATCTTGTGAAGAGACAGACAATATGGTACAGCCATGAATAACAAACAGCTTTACAAGACAGCGTTGTATCGGTATGGTTATAAAAAGCAAACAGCTTCTTCTCAATAAATTAATTCTGTGGATTATGGACTTTGTGTTGCCTTCGAGAGGCTTTATATTAGACATATTTTTCACCCAAGCACTATGCTAAAGAATAAGAGCATAAGGTTTTATTGCTTTGGTTAACACTGTAGTGTGTATGAACACCCTTAGAAATGTAAAAAGGCTGGTATGTCTTGAACCACTTTTTATTCCATTAAACATTACAGGACCAGGCTTTCAACAAGAGCCAGCTGAGGTTTCTGAAATATTTTTTTTTATTAAGTGCTATATTTTGGGCATTAAGACCAGCTTTCTGTTGAGATGCCTAAGAAATGTAGATATGTGTCAAATGCACCTAGATACGTAGGTGCAATGATTGTTCCCGGTTATTTATGTAGAATTTGATGCTTACCTAGTTTTGACAGCCCTGCTGAATACCTACCAGCATTGTTAGGCACTTCAGTGTCTTCAAAAACCTGATTCACTTTTAGGATGTGAAGTGTCTTACTAACTTCAGCCAGATTATTCATTCATACTTTTGGGCACAAACTTATGTACTTAGCTGGAAAAGGTAGCTATATTTTTCATTTCATGGAATCACAGAATGGTAGGCGTTGGAAGGGACCTCTGGAGATCATCTAGTCCAACCCCCTGCCAGAGCAGGGTCACCCAGAGCAGGTGGCACAGGAACGCGTCCAGGCGGGTTGTGAATGTCTCCAGAGACGGAGACTCCACCACCTCTCTGGGCAGCCTGTGCCAGGGCTCTGCCACCCTCAGGGTAAAGAAGTTCCTCCTCATGTTGAGATGGAACTTCCTATGCTCAAGTTTGTGTGCGCTACCTCTTGTCCTGAGTTTCAATTTTGTCATAATTCTCATTAAATATTTGCCCCGGTCCTGTGGGTCGAGTGGTAACATCTTTCCATTTTATTCTTTGCAGAATAACATCTAGCTTTGACTATTAGCAAATTGAATTATGCAGTATGCTAAGTAATGAACTAATCTGTTTCAAAGGTGTTGAACCTTCTTTGGCTATGTCACTTTTATATGCAAGTGATGTGACTACAAGGCTCCTATTAGCAGCAGAATTAGCTCTTTTTACAGTAACATAAATGACAGAAAAACTGGATAACTTGGCTCGGTACAAGCTTGCAAGGTATTTCTGCCCATCTGCTTCAGAAGTTGAACATGCTACCTGGCAGAATTAGAAGAGCTAAAGATGTAAGAATGATTCCTAAATCAATGCAAAGTACTTGAAGAGGTGATGAAAGTGATCAAACACAAAGGCCACCTAAATGTGAGAATTTTCCAAATGCACTTCGCTTATTCAGCTAATTTAAAATAACACTGAACTGACATGAATTCTCTAAATATTTAATCAGAGGAAAGCTACAGGCTCTGTAGACATTTCTGTGCCAATGTCTAATGACTGGAAAACCTACTTATTAGGAATTAGGAAATCTGAATTCTTTTTAGTCATTAGATTAATTCATAAAATATAATTTCTGCAAGAGATGGCTTGCTTTTCCTTCTCTGAATCTAAGATATGGAAAGCAACGAAGCCCTGAATAGAAAATGTTAATAGCTACCACGTAAATACATCATCTCTTCCTAGGATTCAGAGTGTACAAACTTCATAACACTTGATTCTGTTAGCATCATGCTAGTTTTTAAAACAATTCTTTTTTTTTTTCCCTTCATATGTTGTGTCCTATACCTCTGAAGTATTGATCTTTTATGCTCCCTGTATTTAGAGAGCTTAATCTAAAATTTTCCAAAGCAGGTTCAAATTCTATAAACACCACATGGAAGGACATATTTAAGACAGTAGTTAATACTTTACAGTGTAACCAAAACTGTTCCTTTTAGTCTAATTGCAATTGTATTAAAATAATTTATTTGCAGAATTTTATTCCTTTACATGATTTTTTTTTAAGCTGAAAATCAAAGAAAAATATTACTAAATGTCACCTCTGCTGATACTTCTTTCATTGTTGTTCTTGGCTCAACTGTTCGCTCTCTTTGTAGACAAAATATCTTTTGAGTAAACTGGGAGTTTTGGCTATGGAGGTATGGCTGGATCTGACCTTATTTATGTTTTTAAGTCTCTCCTTTCCACTGTCTGCTGGTAAATAAAAATTCACTTGGCCAAAGTTTAGACCAGCTTTATTAAGTCAACAAAGTGCAAACCTGAAAAATCTGTTCCTGTGAAGTCAATAGGAATCCATCTCCCTAAGCCTTTTCTTATTCCTGGCACTGGTGATTTTTCTTGGCTGATTCATTGTAGGGCACTGGTTTAACTAATTTGTCTTGCATAGGTATCTTTCCCATTCCGTGTCCTCTCCACTAGTACAAAACAACCTTCCCTTTAAAGGTGATTTCCTAGCCAGATCTGTCATAAAGCTATCATCATTAATTTGCACTTTAAGAGTTCCTTTCACTTTTTAAAAACTATGAGATACATTCCTGGTTTATGGATTACGATGTGACAGCCACCATATGCAAAGAAGATTGTTTATACTTACCAGAGATGCCTTTGAAAAAGAGGGATATTTCAACCATATCCCCACTCCATCTGCTTTACATAACTATATTCAATATCATAGAAAAATGTGGCAATCTGTATTTTCCACTGTTCTCTAGAATTTCTAAAAGACTTTTATCCTTGGTCTGGAATATTCAGAAACCACATACAGAAATACAGAAAGCTTGTAATACTCTATTAAATTCCATAGGTTTTAGGAGTAATTTTCATAGAAACCCACTTTTAATCCTTATACATAATTTTCCTGCAAGGAATAATTGGAAAATAGTCCTCAGATTACTGCAAACCTCATTAAATATATTTCAAAATCATGTTTTTCAGGAAAACATTCAGAAAAGCAAAATATTTTCAATGTTTTTAGAAAAAAACAACACTCTTAAGTAAGGTATGAAGAGTAGAGTGCACCTACCTAAACTAAACAGCACCAGGAATTTGAGACATACAAACTCTCGTAGATCAAACTGCAGGGAACGAAGCTTTGCTACTAGTTCTTGTGCATGGCTCATAAGATTGTTGAGGGTGGCTCCAGCTTGGGATGCTATTACGGAATAATCCACCTGTAAAAGAGAATTGTATTTCTGTCTGGTTGTCATGCCTGCAGAACCACGTTAGGATGTTTCAAGCAATCACATACAACTGGGATACTGCTGGATAAAAGAATCGCTCTCAATTTAATGATGTTATCAAGTCAAGATGATTTTATTTATAAACCTATTTTAGGACAATTGTATATATTGAAAATATTATTAAACTATATATCTTAATATCACATTAATGTGAATGCTGGTTTGTCTGTATTAGCATTTTTTAGGAGCTTTATATATGACCGCTGCTTATGACACTGGTAGCTGTCCCCGTATCAGTTTGTGTTATTCATTTTGTGTCTCTTGTTCTCATTGTATTTGTAAGATCCTGCGAAGAAAGATTAATGAAGTGAGCTTTGCACCTACGCTAGGTGTATTAGTCCAGAGGGACATAATGGTATTCATGGGAAATGGTCCAGTGTCCATAACTTGGCCAGAAACCTCTATTCAAGCCCAGAAATGTCGGTGTATTCCCACAGGAAACAGAGGTATTGTGTGGGTGGTTTCTATTCTCCTTAGCTACACAAAATCCTGGTATTTGTTGGAGTTGGTTCCAGCAGGCTTGTTCTGGCCATTCCTCCCCTGCCAGCGAAGGAGAAGCAGTCAGGTGTGTGACACAGGCCAGCTGCACTCGCATTGTTCCCAGCAGCAACTGCAGGGCACGAAACTACTTTTTCTGGGGCACAGAAAAAAGCGGGACTGTTCTGGGGGTCTGCTGCCCTTGTCATGCTGCCCGTTCGTTCTCAGGAGAGGCTGACCCGTCTACGAGCTTTCCGAAGTGACACTTGTATATAGAGATCCAACAAAAAGCTGGAATTAATATACCACATTAAAAAAAAGGTAATATTCACAAGCAAAGTATACTTAAAGCCTTTCATAGCTGACACACCCCTGGGCAATCTTTGGCTCTCGGGCAGCCTCCCCACTGCTTGCACACTGAAACTTTTTTCTGGCTATTGGCAGCCCCATTAATGGAACGCTTCCGTGCAGATGGCCATACACTGCCACTCCGAAGATGTGTGCTGTTAACTTTTGCGTGGGAAGGTGAGCCGTGGAAAAGTGCTTGGGTATGGCAGCCCACGGGAACGCCGTGGTGCCAAGGTGAAGTGCAGAGGCTGGGGCCAGGCGGGAGGCTGTGAGACCTCAGCGTGGAGCAGTGTGCAACTGCTTCAGCTTGAAATGCCTTCGGCTCAGCCCTGTTCTCATCAGCCTGTGTTACAGATCCCCTACAAACACCACTGTCCCATGAAAATGGCCCGGTGTATTGCTTGCTCCTGTGTTGAATGGCTCCTGGCTGACTGGCTGAGACCTAAATGGGTTATTGACACACTTTAAAAAAAAATAATCTTGTCTTGCCTGGCTGCTCTGTTACTAACACCTTTGTCTTTTAGGAGCCGCCATAACAACAGGGAAATGGCTAGCTGTATTTCATGTAAGCACATGTAAGTGAAGCCTGGCTCTAAACTAAGACTAAGCCCAATGGTAAGTGCACACTTTGGGTTAATGATTTTTTTAAAGGTATTGGTGCTCTAATCCCATCTTTACGGTCTCCAATAATAGAGTAGTTAATAAAGAACGGCCAGATATCACCATAGGAAATGGAGCAATACTGCAAAATTTTGTTTTTCCAGGCACTGACCCCTTAAAATCTATTTTTTTAAAAACTGTTAAGAAACATGTATTTTGAAATATAGTTTTTGATTTTAAAACTATTGAACTGATTTTGCTCAAGTATAAACAGCAGTAAAGCAAGAAAAAGCTTGAAAGACTTTAAACCTGACAAAATTTCAGCCAGGAAAGACAGAGAGATGACTGAAAGGAACTAAAAATAACTTCTCCTAGTGATGACCTTAATATAATCAATAGGGTACCGACTTTTAATATGACATTTTATTTATATGTACTCTTAGTGCTCCCAACGCACTGATTGAAGGCAACTGTAAAAGAAAAATGAAGTTACACTTTTTGTATGGATGCTAAGAATAACACTGCTCCAACTCTGCAAAGTATTTAAAGTTGTGCTCGTGTTTCAATTAAGTCAATGGATTATGCTTAAGTATCCTGTGAGGTAGGTTTTATTGCTCTCTTTTACACCTGGGAAAATGGAAGTAGTGACATGAAATTGCTTACTCAGGGCCAAAGAAATCTGTGACAAAACTAGGATCTGGTCTAGATCATCTGTTATTTCTCTGTCTTTCTATATATACACTTATATACATTTCTTTACATATAAATATGTATACTTACATAAATAACAGGAAAAAAATAATGTACCTCAAATACTTTATACTCAAAGAGCAGTTTAATACAGTGACATGATTCAACTACTTCATATTGAGAAACTGGTCACACACAAATACCAACTTTCACAACTTAATTTCCCTTTTGTAATTGTTAAGGGGGAAAAAAGCTCAAAATCCCTCACTGAGGTTCCAGTTTGTGGGGGAAATACGCTATTCACTTCATAATAAGAAGTTAAGATGTCTGGATGTCAAGAATATCAGTGGCCTTAGTGCAGCGATTATGCCATAATAGAAAAACCCAGTAGATGCCTGGATCTCCCACCATCCCTCTACTGGAGAGCTCACAGGCAACCTGCTACTCTTTCAGGTGCATTTAATATTTGCAGCACCAGCAAATTTGTCTGGGAGGCAAGTCCTCATCTGCCACTCACCAAGAGCAGGCTGTATTAAATTTTTATATTTATTGACATTTCATTACCATAATTGACTGCAGTTGGTTCTCTAGTAGAAGGCACAGGGATGCCTCCTAAGCATGAGAACTGGTCCCTTGAGTAGGATTTGCAATTAAAAACAATGCAGAATGGATTTTTTTTTTATTGTGTAAATATGATGAGTTGAATTTTCAGCTTTAACTAGAGAATACTGGGTGTGCAGAAGGCTTTTTTCAAGAGTGAGCAAAATTATGAGTCAGTGGAAAGACGACCCCCAAAGGTGTCAATCAGTTTATACAAAATCAACTGTGCATGAAAAAGCCTCTGTTAATGTCTATTCTGAAAAAGTGGTCACATTAAAGAGTATCTGTACTGCTTGCTTGGTCCTGTATGCAGAAATTGATACTAAAAGGTGTATTAACTATTTTACCTTCCAATTTATTATTAAAAATGCTTTTAAAAGACAAAGACTGGACCTTGAGCAAAATGCTTAACTACATGCAGAAGACTTAGCTTTTATTTTATATTCTACCATTACTTTCATTTGGTAAAATCAGATCCACAACTGAAATAAATTATTCTTGCTTCCCAATTAATAGTATTGCATTTCACAGTTGATTTTGACGTTAAAGATGGTATGTTGACTGACATTTTTGAGAATGGAAGCTTTGGTGAAGCTTCCGCAATACCTAATTCAGAAGTAAAACATTGGGCATAAAGTTACAGCTGCACAGACAAATGGAGGTGTGAATTCCTCAAGTACCAGTACACAGTGCTATCTTACATGATGAATATAGTAATGACGAAGAAGCGATGGTAGAGGCTTAATTGGGTTAGCTTGGTACCGAAGCAGTGCAGACAGAACAACACCGAATAATTTACACTGCTGCCTGTTCTTGTCATTCTGGTGCTTAAACCAGCACGTTTAAGGCTGGTATGGACATCGCTATGTATGTTATACCGCAGGATGTGCTGCAGTATAGCATTTGCTAACTCAAGTTCCTAAATCTAAACTTAGATACTTAAAACCTCTGCTTTGCTGACACCTAACTTTGGGCTTAAAGTCCTCACAGCTCTGTCTTTCACGAGCCCTTTCGGTGCCAAAATGCCTCTAGGCATGTCCGGGACAACCCAAGCCATGACAGTGGTAAGTGACTGTGTATCCAGCTCATGCTACAGTTGTTTTTAGTTTTATGGGCTATGTGGCTTTCATCTACCTAAGGCAGCAAGGATACCAAAGGTGGGATTTGGTAGTGGCTGGAGTGACCAAGATATGGGAAATCTGTGGTCAAATGTCCAGTCCAAAGAGCATGTGAAGGAAATATGGCTATAGTCTGGCAATTGGGGTATATTTCTGAAAGTGAGAAACATCAAGTTTCTTCAGGTAAATCTGGCACATCTTGTGGATATCTTCTGATGGTGAGTATTGGGGAGAAAGAGGGGGACCTTTGGCTGGGTTTGGAGAGGAAGGATTTGCTTGGTGCCCAACTCTAGGAGGCAACTTCCAGCTGGGAATCACAAGTAGAAAAATGTGCCTAAGGACAGGCAGCATTCTTGTCATACCTCTCTTCTCAGCATTTCTCAAGGCTACCTCTTACAGTTACCACCTAATTTGCTGCTGGCCTTCCCTGCTCCCTGTGAGGCAGAGGGAAGGGCTGGGCGGATGAAGCTGCAGGGTCTGCAAGAGGGCAGGGTAGTACAGAGGCACTAGCAGCAAAGGAAAGGAAATAAAAAAGCTGTTAGTATTAGCAAGAAGGTCATAACTTAAAGGGGACTGCAGAAAGACATGGCAATATTGCGTATTTTTTCTAAAATCTTCTCTTCGTACAGTTGAGAGTGACTTAAAAGTCCAAATCCCTTTAATGTCAGTGAAAGCAAGTTAGGTCAGTGCTGAATGTTTATGAACATTAAAACAATATATCATAGTAAAGTACTTGGATTTCAGCAGCATTTAGATATTCCGCTATTGCATAATTTCTCAACTGATAAACAGAGAGGTAAGAGAGATGGAAGTGAGTAATTCTGCAGGGTTTTTTTCTCACATGAAGGTCTCATTTAACACAGTGAGATATTGTTTGAGGCAGAACAAAAGACAAACCTTTTTTACAACATGAAACGATACCCTGAGCTAAATAAATGCTGAGGCTGAAGGCCAGAAATGCAGGGAGCACTTGTGCTTTTTTGTTTTGCAAATGATTTATCATGGTAATGAATGATTCTTGAAGCCAATTCCCTGGTTTCACTGGGCTCAGATGGAAACTTTCCGGTGGAGGCAGGTGGTGACCTCTGATATCAACTCCTCTTTATGGCCACAAAACGGAGCCTAACATTTCATGGTGGAATCAGGTTCTTTCCTTTTTCTAAAATTAAATTGTGTTTGATTTCTAGGATATGATAGTGGGGTCATATGGCACGTGGAAATGTTGTGTGGAACTGTACCATCCCTTTCCAATGCTTCAGCAAGCTTGAAACAGTCTCCAGAATACGGGATTAGAGTGATTTTACTTGTTGATGGCTGTTACCAGGTACTGAGTATCACTGAATGCCATTCCTTTCAGCCAGAACAGGAATTGTGCAAGTAAGGAATAAAGCCTCTGCCGTGGCTGTATAATGTATAATCGTATACCTGTATAATGAACAAATGTTCTATCAGACTAAGGCAGTTCAAGTTAGTGAAGGACTGATTTCATATTTAATTTAGTAAATGAGATCACTGTGTGTTTGGGGCATGAAGGCAAAGGAGGCAGTGGGTGCCTGGGTGCAACAGAGGGACCCTGCTCTGCTCCGAGCGACCCTGGCCAGCAGAGCTGCTGCTGCTGGGGGGCTGCTCCCCGCGGCTCCCACCTGGGTTAGGAACTGCACTGAAAGCCTGGTGAGTGGCCTGCAGGGCTCTGCCCTGGGGTTTGAAGTCCTGACCCTGCTGAGAAGCCTGTGCGTTGGCTCTACCGCACAAAAGCATGGGTGGATGAGACTTTCTCTCAGAAGAACGCATTCAGCACAGTATATAGCAAGCAAGTTAATTTGCTATCACAACCATAATTACTCTTCCACTGTTTCCTGAAACATATATTTCGGTGGCAGCTAAAGTGGATATTAAACTCACTTTGAGCTTTTCATTTAATTAATACTTCCATTAAAAACATTTAAAGCAGTATTTGTGTTACGTTTCTAAGCAAATGAACATGGAACAACGCTTTGAAGAGGCACCTATGCACAAAAATTGAGGAGGACTCAGCACGGGCAAAACCAGCAGATATGCTTATATCAGGTTTGGATATATTAATTAAAATTATGATGACTTACACAGCGCAAGATGCTTGTCATTTTAACATGATACACAATAATAGAAGATAATTAATTAAGTTGCCAGTGGACCTTTCCCCTAGGATGATGTTGTTGTGCTTGCTAATTAGCTATAATATACGAATAGTAACACTCCAAAGTACTGCATTTACTTTGTCTAACTTAGTTTCAGAAAAACTAGTACATCGAGACTGGAAAAACTCTATGCCCTGCAGTTGATCATATATAGATTCATTTATAGTAGGTATATTTATGTTACAAAACACATAATAATAAAAGCATTATTAAGTTTCATGCAGATAGCTATTTTAATCAGCACCATTAAATTTTCCACTCTAGTAATGGTGACTATTGGGTTCTTCAAATTATTAGTATGAAGACGTTAAAGTAATGTGCAGAACATAGCTAACCTAGAGTACAATAGAATCCATTTCTTTACCAAAGTGTTGCAATGCACTTTGTGTTTTTTGTCTAAAGGTGCAATTACATGGAATCATTGCTGAGTTTGAATGCCATTAACTTCACCGGAAGACAGATCAACACTGGAAATTTTTTGTGAATGTTTAGGTAACATCACAAGGGCTGTGCTAACTCAGACTCTTTCTCAGGAGCTTTTAACCATGTAAGTTCATTTCCCCTTATTACCCTCTAATTTTATACAAATTTCTGCTCTATTTTAAATCCTTTCCCATCAACGGAATACTGGATGTGCTCACTTTGAATCCCATCAGTATCACTACTCCAACAGGTGGTTGGGACAGACTGATGTGATGTTTTCTTCTTTGAGCTGAGTCTCCGAACAACTTGTCTCTCGTGCTGGGCAAGCTTAACATCAAATATGGGATTTTACATGAATTTGTATGGAGATTATTTCACTACTATGGGACTTGTATGGAAGACTAGTAGCCTTGAAGAAATGTTGCCAGACTCCAGGCAAATAACTTTTGTTCTCTTTATGGGAGCAATGTGTAGAAAACACAAAAGAAATGTGTTTCCTACGTACACAACAGGATTAGCATGTGGGAAATGGAACAGTTCTGGCATGCAAGGATTCACGTTGGGTGCCCTCTCCGTGACTTTTTACTGGAACTGGAATTTTAGACTTAAAACCATAGTGCTATGATGGTTTCATGGCAACATAGCAAAGCAAATGTAAATTGGGATCAGTTTGTTCACAGGTGTGTCCGTAACTACTTGGAAGGCTCAAAATGTTTAATGAATATTTGGACAAACCTGAATCGGGCACTTTCATGATTATAACTGAATTTTGATGTGTTTTACCTAGTCTAACTGAGAACATCTAGTTCAGCCCCAAAAAGCAGCTAGCATAATATCTTCATAAGGCGTGAAACACTTTTAACAACTAGCACAACCTTGTTTTCTTTAGCTCTAGGCAGAAACCACTAGAGTCAGGGACTGTGCAAGCCTGGATATAAGAGAACAAATACTACACTGAACAGCAAAATAAAGATTCCTTGACCTCGTTTATATCCACCTTGAATCAAATTCTCTGTGTGTTTGCCTATGTAAGGATTTCTAGTTTTGGTCCCCAAATGCCAATACCTCTTTTCTGCCAGCTACAACTATGAAGCCTCACTGACTGCAATCACAAATCTAATGGCAAAAAAATTTAAAATATATATATAAATATTTAAAAATAACTCACTTCCAAGAACATAAGAAGTAATAGCTTTCAATTAGATATCCATTATCTTTCTATACCCTATGACTAGTGTACATATTTTCAGTCGTTTCTTAGGATGTACAAAAAGCCTGTTTCCTTATCTACCTTTTTTTGCCAGCTCCTTTCTCTTGTCCTTCAGAGACACTCCTTCCTCTAACACTCTTGTATGCAGGATGATCTTTCTTTGTGATCCAGTCATCTGTAGCCCGCAGTTTGAAAGTTCAGCTGCCTCTTGAGAACTTTTTCAGTGGCAAGGTGATCTTTCCTTGAACTTGCAAATCTGTTCCCTAGACAGAATCTCCAAAGGCCTGGGCAAATACAGCTACACTGGGATAGTAGAAGCCTTCTTTGCAAGTGGGTAAGTCTAACAGGGATTACATTGCCACAGAAAATTCCCCAGGCCGCATATCAGCACCTTTCAATAAGGTACAGCTGAAAGATCTACAGAATATCCCATCTAGGGAGAGGTTCATGCCACAAAATTGTGGTTTAAATTGAAGTTAAATTTTGATTTGCTTCAAAACACACTGCTGTCAAGATCTTAGGTGTATCTCATGCTCTTCTCTGGAGCTATGCTTTAGAGTACAAATCCAGGTGGAAAGATGTATTTGTGTGATGACTTTAACTAAATCAGTAGTTTCAACAACCCCAAAAAAATCTGAGATTTAGGCATGTTTTGGGATGGCCATTTTAGTCTGAAAGGCTTTGGCCAAACTCAGCAGAGGGAAGATTTGGCAACAATGAGTAGAGTGTAGGTATGAACAAAATGAGCAGCTTGTGTCTGGGCAGCCGAGGCTACAATTCATGTGTTGTGTGTTGACTGCCGCATGAAAATGCGTGAACATGAAATATTCCGTACAGAGCTTTAGTCTCTACCCCGAGCATGCTGGATAGTGGAAAATGGCAGTGTATTGCTGGTGTAGAAGATACAAAAGGAAAGTGCTCAAGTTGGAGGAATTAAAGTTCTGTAATTAGAAATGGTCCGTTAAAATTACATACTACATGGCAAGCCCACAAAACTCAGCGTGTGGAGAGCATATTGGCAATGATTTACAATTAACCACCACATTGCAAATCACTCCTTAGCTGCTTTCTATTATGAAATTTGGAGAGTTGTAAAATGCATTTGTGCTACTTTATTTCCTTTTGAAATGGTAATTGCTACTGCTGAGGGGCAGTACTTAGTGCAGAAAATGAAGTGTGCAGCATAGGGAGGAACTTGTTTCTGAGGAACTGCTGAGGAATTGTAATGATCTGAAAAAAGTGCTTTCTTGAAACACGTACACACAAAAGAGCTTCATTTATGAAACTCCAACCAAATAAATAAAATAAAATAAAACACAGCCTTTTTTTGTGTGTGTGCAAGGGCCAATGCTTACTACTTTGCTGCTGACTGCACTTTTTCCCTATCAAAGTGGGAACAGTGGATTGACACTGGGTAAAACTCATAAGCCAGTGGCTTGAGGGAAATGCAGATGTATGGAAATGTGATAGGAATGCCCTAAGGTAACGGGGTTTGAGCCAATGCATTTGAAAATTATCAAGTGTTCTTCTAACTACTAGCCCATTTTTGATACCTAGTATAGAACCGACAGTGGTATGGCCCTGGGGAGCTGGATGAAGTTTGACTTTTGTGTCTGAAGAACAGAGATGGTGCAGCCTAAGTGGAGAAAGCAGGTATGTTCTAATTAAGTGGTGATAAGTTCCCCCCCTTACAGCTTCCCCCTTGATTGTGATTGTAAAAAGGACTGTGTTTATGAGTAGATTTTATGGAGGGATATATTAAGGAAAGCAAGGAGTGAGGCTTCTGAGGTCTTAAATTTGCTAACTTGTTACAATAATCATGAGCTCTCAGGTAATAAAGTAGGCTATCTAGCTCAGGTCCTCAGTTTAAAGTTAATATCTTTGAAAGCCAGATGATTGACTGTAATTTTGCTCACAGTGTTTTGCTGGTAGCAGTAAATAAAAAACACCTAGAGCACTTTTCATCAGAAGTGTCAGAGTGGTTTCCACACCTTAATCAATTAACTTTTATGAGATGGTGGCCATGGTTATTTCCCTTTCTCTACTCGAGGAACTGAAAGGATCAGGGCAGCAACCAGAAAGTATGCAGCATTCAATGCAATCACAAAGACTTATAATGCCTGGGTCTATAAGTGTGGCTTTCCAGAATTATTTTAAAGTTAATACAGAAGAGACAGAGTCATAATTGTCCTTTCATAAATACATTTGATCTGGCATTTTGTCTTAGATTGACAACAGACTGAGTTGGTGCTGCCAAGATGGTCCATCTTGACACTTAGGGAAAGAAGCAGTTGTATGGGATCACCTTGGCCAAAAAAGTAACTCACAACTGAGCTACAGTGCAAAAAGGCAGTGTGCAGCAGCTGAAGCCAGGAACGGCTCAGAATAAGTAATTTAGAAGCACTGTCCAGGCACATAGGGATGATGTTAAAAAAGACAGTGTTCAGCTAGAGTTGAGACTTCCAATGGTTATCAAATTGCAAGTTTGGGGATGAACAAGGAAAATGTGTGACTGCTGCTGGATTCGGCTGGTGATTCAGTGGCAGCAAACACCGACCAGGCTGAGGTAGTCAGTGCCGCCTTTGCCTCAGTCTTCACTAACAAGGTCTCTCAGGCTCTGTGCTTTGCAGCGGGGCTCAAGGAGGAGGAGACTGACCAGCATTGGGTATAAGTTTAAAAAAAAGAAAAAAAAATTAGACCAGAACTAAGCAAAAAGTTTCTCCCTGTGAAGATGGTCAGGCAGTGGCGCTGTCTGTGCAGGGAGGTTGTGCAGTTTCTGTCCTTGGGGATTTTCAAAGCCCAGCTGGACAAAGCCCTGGGAAACCTGGTTTGAGCAGGGGGTTGGACTAGAGACTTCTTAAAATCCCTTCCAGTCTGGATTATTCTGTGATTTTAAGATTTGTGGCTCTGGCAATTCTAGGTATTTTAAACCTTCTGCTTAACTCACCCAGCTTTGTCCATATAAATAAAAGAGGTTCTTCAATGAATGATTTTCACCCATGAAAATTATTTAAATAGGTGATGTTTTAAAGTAAATGCTTTTGAATGACACATTGCATACAACGTGTGTACTGGCATAGAAGTGGCATTTCTGCAGTAGCTCTGTATTGGTCTTTCTGTGAACACACATGCCACGCACAGCCCAGCCAGAGCAGGCGCAGTCAGTGCAGCCCACTCTGCAATCTGGCTTTTCATCTAGGGTGACAGTGACCAGAGCTGAATGAAATCAGGACAGTACAGTGGCATTATGTGTAGATTTCAGACTCATTCCAGTTTCAAAAACAGCACACATAGAGTGCATATTTACTTTAGGTCTGGTGTCTCCCTATTTCTCAAGGAGAATCTGTGGTGCATATATGGGAGTATGTTCTTCAGCTGTCAGCAAGCATGAAATGGGAAGGAGTCCATCCATAAGGAAATGGACTGATTGCAGTGTTCTTGTTTGTTGTTCTTGTAATAGGCTGCTTGGAGAGCAAGGAGCCATAAGTGTGAAGAGGAATGTACAGAAGATAATGGGAGACTCTGGGGGTGCTTGCAATGACTTCAAAATGACAAACTTTGGCAAAGGAAAGCAAAATTGGGTTGAAAGTAGGATGTATTAAACTTATTTGACAAACCTGGGGCAAAATTAGCTGTGATCAGTCCAATTTAGCCAGGTTTTAATTTAGTTGTATATTTCCAGGCAGAATTATAGTCTCCAACTTCCAAAACCAGCTGATGATTTGCAGCAGTACATTTAATAAGCATCCTGCTACCTGTTGTCCAACAGTGATGAAATGCTCTGCTTTGCCCTGAGATCATGTACAGCTGGGGGTTTTTGCAAGCAAAGATAAAAGTGGCTAATGAGGTAAGAATTATTACTGTGGAAAAATGGGGACAATGGCTAGAATCTAAGGGTATTTAGATGTCTCTAATGATTTCAGTGGGACTAAGGTACTCAGTACCTTTAAAAACTAGCTAATCATCACATAGCAAATGAGACACTAATTTAGCAGTTCTCTCAGGAACAGAAAACTGTCAATATACTTATAGCTTTATAAACAAAGGAATATTCAAGGATCCTTTGTGGTAAATAAAATAATTGCTGGTACAATTGTCCATATTTTAGATGATGAAATGGAAAGGGGATCAGTCATTTTCCTCAATAGCACCAATATAAATCAAGAGTAATGCAATGTGTTTTAGCTCATCTAATTAGGGACTACAACTTTAACTCAGGTTATAGTGACTTTCCACAAAGGAGCAGGAGTAAGTTCCATGGCTAGAATTTGAATTTTCCCACTTTTCTTGGACAAGGTGATCATTTCTCCTTTCTACTGTATCCCTGTTAATCATAACTGCAAACAGTTATTTCTCCTGATTCTTATAACACTTGTTCTTAGTGTTAAGAAATGGCTACAGTTTTAAAATCATAACTGAAGCTGTAAGCAGATGCCACAACATGCGGACACATGTGATGTATCTTAGAAAAAGGAGCTCTTTCCCATTTTTGCATAAACTGAGGCAATTCTGTTTGCACCTACTTAAATACCAATGGGCTGTTGTTTTCACTTTGAATCAGGGACATAACATACAGGCACACTTTGCTTCTCTTTGATACTCTGATTTCTTTTCTGTTAAAACCAGAATAAGAATCTTAGGAATAAAGTTATTATTTTACTGTCAAGTTCTTTGTGCTTTGGAAAGTATGAGGGAGACAGAACTTCCTATTTCCTTTGGGTTTTCTCACAGTTTTCCCCATATTTGCCACATTATTGCTCTTGCATTTTGGGAGAGCTATGCATCTGACACCTGAAGAAAATGAACCCTTGGAAAGCTGTGCAGAAACTGCAGGGTGAATAACCTAAGACAGCGCTCCTGAGACAATACCTGCATTTATAGCCTGTGGACTGAATAATTTTCCTGGGATTAGGTGTCTCAGATGCCCAGTTTCTCACACATGTACATACTTCTCTAAAAGCAAGATATTTCTGAGGTAGTAGCTGCAGGTTCTCTAGGTTTCTGGCCTAGCTAGTGATTCTTTTGAGTAAACCACAATTCTGAAGGGAAAATAAGCTATAATTGCTTAGACCTAAAGCATCAGGGATTGGAGTGTTGTTGTTGCTGTCAGAAACCATTTTAGCCCCCAGGAAATACAACTTCTTGAGAAACACTTCTCATCTGCTATTTTTCAATCACTGAAGTATACAAGTATATTTGAAAAGCAAAGTGCTTATGATTATATTTGCTTTTATAAGTTTAACTGTAATCAGCAGACTAGGAACAGAGTGCACAAGTCATTTTATCTACATTATTTGTGGAGAATCTCTGAGAACACAGGAGTGCTTCTGACCAAGTTAAACTCCTGCTATTTTGAAAATGATTATTAAAAAGCCATCAATACTTTTCTGACCCACATACTCACTTGTTGCCCGGTAACCAGAAGGATGGAGCCTTCTTTCCCATGTACCACTTGCCGGTAAATGTGATCTAGAATTAAGAGTTCACTCCAGCAGTTCTGAAGCAACTTCATTTGGTCATCAACCTGTAAAGCAAACACAAATGTTGGTGGCATCACTCTGGGAGTAAGTCTTACATCATACTACAGAGGCAGTCCTTCTTCAAGCAGCTGGTTAACAGAAATACTATCAAAAATTATTCATCCACAAAATTGCTATTCTCAGCTGAATAAATAGGGCACTGCTGAAACCCTTACTCGTAAAATGTATAGAATATTTACTACTGATTACATTCTAGGAAAGCAGAACTAGGGCATTGTTATGCAAAGTAATAATAATAGTATATTTATGAAATGCTCATGGAAATGGGATATTATTTTTACCCCAAACAAGAACAGCAGAAATAATGCTAATGTGAACTTTCCTGTACTCTCCATCCTTAAACCTCAGCTTCTGGAAATAGTAAGGAATCAGCAGATTCAAGAGCATTATTGCTGCAACAAGCCCACATCAGAGATAGGTCCCTTGCAAAGGAAAAAGTGAAGAGTGAGGTAAACACACTTCTATGAAAAAAAAAAAGAAAACTTCTTCATAATCAGAAGCTGAGCGGCTTCAGGAGTCACTGTTAGGTCAAGAAAGAGCCGTGCACAAGGCAGTAGTGAGCAGTGAGGCATATCACTGACTGCTTTTGGTAACAGAAGGAACATACCGGGCACCCAGCACAAGCAACCTACATTAACTTTTTGTGCAATGTCATTTGGGATGTGCATATTACAGGACAACAAAGGATATCACTAAACTGGCTCCTGTTGCAACTGGATTGCATTCAGTTTTATTCACTTTGAAGACTGAAAAATAATTAAGATTTCCATGGAAATGGGAGAAAAAAATTCACAAATTAGTGGAAGGCAGACTATGAATTTAAGTCATGGTAAGCATCTGTATCCTATGGACCTGTTCTTACTGAGCTTACTGATTTCTTCCTAAAAGCAAAGTCTTTGACTTCAGACACGTATCCTGAAAGAGTTAAGAGATGCATACAATAGCCTTGCTACAATTAAGTCTCTGGTGCAGATATGATAATAGCATGATATAGTTAAAAGGAATCTAAGAACCTGCATAGATAGCAATTGAACAGATTAAAAATGCTATAAATTAGGAGAAATAAAAAAGAAATTAGCAGATAATATTTAAAGTGGAGAAATGCCTAGAATTTCTGAGACATGGAACTATTAATATTGTTTTTCAGGGGTTCTAATTTCAATCGATTTAGTACATTTCATAATGCACATGAAAACTCATTGTGAGGAGCAATCTTGCATGAGCTGAATTAGATAATGAAATAGATGTTTTCAAATTTTATCAGCTATGACCTGATGAATTTTTGAACTTTATTCTTTCAAGCTTGTTTTCTGCTTGTGTGGTAGAGGAGGAAGTAATATTTGTTACTAATAGATTTTTGTAGGGTCACCTGTGAAAGTTACCTAGTATTGTCTCCTTCTTTCCAGTCACTTCTCATACAGCTCAGACTTTAACATCAAAGTCTCTGTTTGCCTCCGTCATTCATCTTAACTTCACTTCTCCCTGCTCACAGTCTTCTCCCAACTGTTCTTGTCCCAGTTTCTCCCCCTTAGGTACCTGTCTTAAATTATTCCCTCTTGCTGGACTCTGCAAGCAAATGAAATCAGGAAAGAAAGGGAGCAGAGAACTCCTTTTAGCACTAAGCTAGTGGGGAGAAAAGGGCAGAAGAACCTGTCTGCAGAAGATCACATTCTCCCGCACAACCTGCATCTGGACCCTCCACGACTGCAGCAGGTATCTGTGCTGGGAAACTGCACCACTCATTCCCTCCACTACTGCCTTACACAGAGGATGATATAATTTTCATGGGGTTTTGGGTCGTTTGTTTTTTTTTTTTTTTTTTAAATTTTACTTTATCCCCCCCTCCTTTGCTCTTAAAAAAAAAAAACCAACCAAAGAAAAACCAACAAAAACCCAAGGAAAATTATATCCAACTATCTGTGGCAAAATAATATCTTAAGGTTGCAAAATCAAGCACTGCAGAATTAGTTAATGCTTGTATTAAGATGGTCTGTCCTATTCTTATTTTATCTTCAATCTGCATTTGTGTTATAATAGATTTTAATGCATAGACACAAAAGGGCTGAATTATGCAAATGCTCTCGGTTCTGGTATTTCAAATATTTGGCATACTTTAGCTTTCCAGTGTTAGAAATAATCTTTTATCACAGCTGCTGTTCTACCTACAGTCACAGTTAATACACATATGCTCAGATAACTCCCATAAGCTACATATCCATTGGCGATAGAGATGGAGGAAAGAAAGAGGTGTGGAGTCTGTAGATGGATATATTACTAAGTCAAAGTAAAGCTAGCGCTATCAAAAACTCAGCCTATGCCGTCTGTGCCCATGATAATTCATTTCAGTTTAAGATCACAGAGCAAGGCTGATTCTGTATTAAAGATCTCTTCCTCTGCCCACAGCATGTATTTGACTACAAAACCATTTCAGCCAAGTGACTTGTTAGCTCAAGAGAGGACAGTAAGTTGCCACATTGATACACTCCCCACCAAAACTCAGGCCAGGTTTAAAATAAGGCATTATTTGAAGAAAACGTTTGAAATTTACACATTCTAGTGCTCTTGCTTTTTACGTGAAACTGTTTTGTGATCATTTTCTCCTCTGTGCAACAAGGTTTTACAAAAATCAGATAAGCCCTGCTAACATGATAATTTCATTCAAAATTAGCATTTCACACAAAGCTATCACAGCTTACATCTCAACGAAACAAACTGTGAGACAGTTTAAACATTCAGCATCCATGTCATAACAACTAATACCTGAATAAGAGGTCAAGTATTTGATTATATTATAAATGACATATTTCCAGATAACCCATCTGTCTCAGCCACAGGCTTTTGAAAACAAACTACACTTTACAGGTCTGGCTTTCTGAAGGCCACAACAGCAGCTAGTCTGCAATCAAAGCTTACCTCCCAAGCTTTATCATATCATTACCGAGACAGTGCTGTGAGAACAGTATGAGATGACAAAATCATGAAAAAAAAATGTTATGCACATAGTCTGTTCCTGCTGTTCTACAAGACTCATAAAACTAGCAACAGCGAACATCTGCTATTGGTTCACAAAAATCTGCCCCTCTGTATTCCCTGTAATTTAACCAGTGAAAGCCTATAAAATGGATAGCATAAAAAGCACAATACACATCCGAAACACAGTATTGCCTTCAGGAGACTATTAGATCCAGCTGCTTTTGCCATTTTAAGAAAGGTGGTGGGGCAGCAGAATGCTTCCCAGTTTGCACTAGGAAGAAACAGAGATAGCTTTAAGGAGGGTCATGGATTACTGAAATGTAGGGCAAATGATCAATTCCAGACTATTTCTTAAAAGCATGTAGATGAGGAAAACCACGTACTTTATCTCTGCTAATGCATACGAAACAAAAAATAGAAAACAACACAGATCGCATTGAACAAAAACAGTAACACACCACTTCTTATGTTAGAATGAGCTGGTAAACTTTATGAGGTGTGTAACTTTAGCCAGAACACAAACACCTTTGTGTTTCCGTGGCACATCAATAAATGAGTTGCAGAAGTGTATTATCTGGCAAAACAAAAAAAATAATCAGTCTTTCACGCAAACAAGTATGTGCCTTAAACTGATCCTGAAGGCAAAGAGGCTGAAGTTTTGTGGCCGAAGTGGAGAGTGAGTTCTGAAGAGGAGGGTCCTCTGCAGAAAAAGAACCTTGTGGACTTCAGTCTTCTGACTCCAAAGCCAAGCATGCTAGTCTGCCATTAACAGGGTAAGCAGGAGAAAAGATAAGATTCTGTCACCAAGATAACTTAGCTCCAGCCTGGGACTTCCCTATAATCAACATAATTTTCAGTCATCATATACCTTGAATTAGAAACAAGCTCATAAACTTGTACTATTGGCTAAACTTTGAGATTTTTTAGTTTGTGGAGACCTTTAAGAGTATTATCAATGTTTTAACAACAACAAGAAAAAAGTACCCTTTGTCCCAACTACTGGGAATGCTTATAAATAAAAATTGAACATCATATTGCCAACAACCAGCTGCTGCAAGAGCAATCCCCGAATTTGCAGCTGCTCCCTGCCATAACAGAACATTGACACGAGGATATAGTAACCCATGTCTTACCTAAGCAAGCTGTCAAATGAGATACCCACTTGACAGCTATCTAGCCTCAAGCAAAAGCATGAGCGAATACTGTGCCCAGATGGTTAAATTCAGGTCCTCTCTGGCCAGTGGCATTCAGATGAAGACACACCAGTGGGGACAGCATAACTGGAAATAACTGCACTGGTGCATAACTGCAGAAATGCTGTATGGCTGGGTTGGCAGTTCATCTGTCTTGGGACAGGAATGGATGAAGGTGGGTCATAGTGCAGTAGGACGGTCTATGTCCCAAGCACGGGAGGTCACTGTGCTCCCTACGTTAGCTTACTCTTCAATTTCATGACAAAAATAGTGTTCCCCATTTAAAATGTTTTAAAAAATCAGATTTGTGAAGAGAGAGACAAAGAGATGTGCCTCTTCCACTAGGTCCATTGACTGTTTTTCCCAGGGGTTTAACAGAACCAGGGAGCCTGGTGGAACTGTGACATTTCTTTGTGTCCACTGTGAAAGATTCACATGGTATTGCTCATCTGCACAGTAAACTTCATACTGATAAATATCTGAATACAGGTTTGAACACGGAATTCCCTGGTGGCATGCCCAAGTTCCTCCACTGCCAGGTGAAATTATACAGTGACTTTATATCACTTTTCTGAGTTTGCTGCTAACAAGAATTAGAAAACAGGCATGCATGAGAATACATTTAGATGCAGCTATTAGTTTGCATAATTTATCTTACCAATGTAGTGCAAACCATGTAGGATGTTTCCAGGACTGGAGAAAATAGACTCTCAATTTGAAGTGTAAAGTTCTAATCCTGAGCACTGTGGTGGCACACTGTCTCTTGGGGGGACAAAAAGATGAAAAGATGGTTTGGGGTTGGGGATGGGAGTGTCACATTTGACTGCTAAACCGTGGACTCCCACTCAGCTGGGCCCTGAGCTTTTGGTACAGAACTCAGTGGAAGTTTGACAGGCTTGTTGAGGCCTCTGTTGACACTGCAATACACAATCACCCATTATCAATTGTAGTTAAAGGAAGGACTTATCTCAGAAATGCTGGTTACTCATCTGAAAAACTATTTGTGCTGATGTTATAGATGAGGAAGGCTAGTGCGACACAAGAGTAGTATTGTTGCAGAGTGTATGCTTCCCACAGCACAGAATGTTAATCATTATAAACTTTTGTTTTCTCTGAAGAAGAACATTGAAATCACCAAACAGTAAAATGAAGAATAATGTGTATGCTTTGCTGAAATGCACCTTAATCTTATCAAAACCACACTGTGCCTTTCTTTTAGGAAAGTGTTTCACAATATTTAGCATACTGTAACCAACAACTGCAGATTTATTACAATTTTTCTTCTGAAGAGGTATTTTCAGCCTGCCACTTGATGAATTACCTGTTAAAAGTTTCGGGGTCATGTTTTTTTTGTGTTGCTCTAAGTTAAATATTTTCTTTATAATTATTGCTGCAGATTCAGTTAAACAATGCATTCACCTTTTACCCAGTCTACATACACCTCCCTTTCTGAGAAGTTGGAGAATCCTTTTTCACCTCTTTTCATTTGCATCAACTTGCACTATAGCTTTGGGCTTTTGTGCTACTAAAAATTTAAAAGGGTATCTAATGGTATAAAAAAAAATATGATGATTGAAATTTATGTGATAAAACCATGTTGGATTCAGCTGAATTGTTTTTACTTATGCTTCTAAAAGGGAATGCCAATATGGAAATAACATGAAGCATTCATCCTATAGTGCCCCTTTTAAATTCTACGGCCATTGAATAGCCATTTCCTAGTGAATATGAAGTGATTAAACATCTGGCTGAATTGTTCAGCCTGAAGCATACAGTTCAAGGGATGGTTGAACTTTCTTTCAAATGTAGTTAGGAGATCACTCACAAGTCATTGCAGACATATAGCTTGAGTTGTTGCTCCATTTTCTTATGCTATGGTGAAGCAAATCGCTCCAAATCAAAGTTTTAGAAGACAAGTGCGCTCCAGAGGCTAATTTTTACTCCTGAATGCATGCATGGTTTCCAAATCGTTACGTAGGTAGAGAAGGATTTGGACTCTTCAGATGGGTTGCTGCTAACAGTGGGAAACCTCCTGTGCAAGGTTGCTGACAAAAGGCAGCACGTAACAGCCAATGAGGTTTTGAAAGTAGAAGCACATAACTTTCAGAATCAGTGAATGCCCCAATAAAATGTGATTACTACCTATAACTTCGGCAATAAAATGCTACAAAGTTCAAGAAAAAATGATTTAATATTAACTTTGATTGTTCCAGGTCTTTACTAGAAACCTGTGTGTTATATAAAATGTTTAGGTTAAGGCAGGGAATGATTTTTACAAGTCCATGTTGGATTAGACGATTGTCCTGTTTCCTTCTAGCTCTAGTGTGAACTGAGTATAAAATCTGTCCAAGTTTGGTAGCATTTTACATTTTTTTCATAATTTAAAAATGAAAGGAAATATAAAAATACTTCAGTGTGTGCCTTTTCCTGCTGCTTTATGGCATGTAAGAGGCTGTTATAAAGGTACAATTATACTTGATGTGTGCCTGCGTGTGTGCACATATAGCTCTTCCTTCAATAACTTCTAAATCCATCAGTCGGTGTCAGTTTATTTCAACAGGGAGTTTGTCTATTCAAGAGATTAAGTTCCTATATGCCTTGTGTGAATCAGTATCCCGATAGAGGAAAGTAACAGTTAGGTACTGTGCTGAAAGAAAGGCAAATATGCTCACCCTTTATCCAACAGCAGAGAACCAAGAGAGAGGAAAAGAGGACTAAAATGCTTCATTAACTCCTTGCTCATGGAACCATTAGTATTTGGAATATCAATCCACTTTTCATTTTTTTAAAGGACATCTATAAGGAATTTACAGCACAAAGCAACATTATACCTTTTAAAATCCCCACACTTTTACCCTTTCAAAATGTGAGGCGGTGAATACGTGGTGCCCATGCTCTGCATGGCATGTGGTAATTCCTGCTTAGCAAATGCACCCGGGGAGAGCGATGGCTTTGCAACAGCTTGTCCCCTCGCATGCCCCTGGACAGCTATGTGTAAGATCACTGTGAAAGGGGGGATCAAAGCAGTAGTGACCAGCTGTTTCCCAGTTTCAGTGCTAATCTTCCGTTACGTCAAAATACTTTAATAAAAAGCAGCCTTGAGCATCGGTTCACACTCATCCTGTTTTCTTGCAGGAATATAACACAAGGTGCGCGAGTCTAGGGGCCTCAGATTGCTGAAGGGAGTATGGGCAAGCAGCAGATGATCATCCTACTAAAGAACAAGACCTCTCCTTTTATGCATCGTTGGACTCCATTTAGAAAGTATTTCCCCTCTATTAAGGAGAAGGTAAATGGCAAATCTTAGTTCTTCAAACATCAGATGAAAGGGCTGTTAACGATAAAATTTGTGTGCCTATATGAATATATAATATAATGTGTCAAATGCAACATATAACACACCTATTTTTTCTCCTTTTCCTCATATTCATCTCCATGCAAACTGCATGAAAATGACTTAGTATTTCACAGTCAGCAATATTTATGATGAATTATAAATGTGTTTTTCTTAGGTTCTTTTTTGACTGTTTTTTTTTAACTGAAAATAAGAAAAAGATTTCTTTTTAGTCCCAACTGAAAGTTTTGCTTACAACGCAGTGTTTCTTCCCTGTCAAAGTGGATGCAAAGATAAGGAAAGAGGAAAATTAATTCTTCTCAGCATCTGTTTCACGGGGTGAAGAAGGAGGTGCCTGCTTCAGGATTGGGCCTGTAGAACTGACCTTCAAAATCCTGCTCCTGTGAGTACCTCTACTGATGTTAGTACAATGTAAGTTTATGCATCGTTGGGTCTAGAATTTTCAAAAAAAATCAGATAATGCTATGTAGTTTATGTAGCAATTTTGGTACTAAAGCTGTTTTGTTCCCTTGAATTACTATAGAAGGATATCTTTTTTTTCTGATGTCAACAAACTAACTGCAAAAGTGTGCTGTGCCAGATTCTTAACTCTTAACTTGCATGAACATACATCCTTTGACTTCTGCATAAAAAAAATCAGAATTAGGCCCATTCGATTCATCGTTAGCCTTGTGGGTCTGATCTGCTTTTTAGGATGCACAATGTTGTCCTCTGGGGAATCAGAACACAAGACTGAGTCTAGTAAATTTTATGGTACTGCTGGTGAATTTATTCTCAATATATTGAATCAAGCAGTTTCATGCTATTGTACAGCAGCCTTGGATTAAAGTCTCTGTGGTCTTCTTCAAGTCACACATATTTTAGTATTATCTGTAAGGATTTCTAATATGTAATGTTCCTTTCCTGTTTGGTGATTTATTGGATTAGATTTTTCTTACAGCTACCTCATTTTTCCAGATTACACTTATTCTAAGAGTTTATAGGTAAACTTTACCTCCTACATAAGCTTTCATTTGTAAAATTTCTTAGAAAACAGCAACATCAAATTTCAACAGAGATCAATACCACACACAGGGGTGGATTGTAAATAGTGTAAAATATTAAAGACAAAGTCCTAGTAAGAACTAAATTTATTTTCCACAAAATAAATATTCAATTAAAACTCAATCAACTAAGTATAATACGGAAAATATTTTTAACTTGTGACACAAGAGACATGCTAATTTCAGAAAGCCCCTTTAATGTGGTAGCAGGCAGGCAGAGTAATCTCTCAACACACTTAGTGTTCTGTTCTTTCAAGTGCTGTATGCCCCAGAACACTGTTTTTTGCATGCATTAACACAAGATTACTTAAAATGACTCTTGTTTAATTACACTATGTGGTTACTCTTCTGTTTAATAGCGTTTGTGTTTTTTTCCAGTAGAACTATTCAAGGGGAGGTGAAGTATGGCAAAAGGGCAAGCCATAAGAGAAGTGTAAACTTCCTCTTTTATCAGATGACACCTACAAAAGTTGGTTTGTATACACAGCATGGGAGTGTATTCACGGTTATACTGATGGGAATATGCAAATAATCTACTGATGTCATGCCTAAAAAGGAGTTACTTTAACATTACAGCACTGTAAATGAGAGAAGAATAATTTTCCAGGTAAGTATTAGTGATAACCAGGGTTGGACACTGATGAACCACAAAGAACATAATACACTGGATGTTCCATACCATTTCTAGTTACCATCAAGCCAGCAGTTTTATATTTTAAAAGTTTTTTATCTTTTGATTGCACAGCATCGCAATCTTTTTCAGCAATTAAAATATGTTGATTAATGTTCTACTTTTCATAGTCCTCTTAATACTTTTGACAAACACCCAACTATGTAGGGGCAGATATTTCCCTCTGCCCATACTAGGATCACTGAAACAATATAGTGTGCTAAACAGGACAGAAAGTCATCTGTAATAAACCTTTGGCAATAGAGGCTGGTGTTATTATGAAACACTGCACTTGCCATACAAATGTATTCCACTGTGTTTTCTTCTGTTTTGTAATAGAACAGCCAAAAAACCCCACAGGAGTAAGAAATGATGAGAAACAGTATCTTCAGTCAAGGTGTGAAAGGAGACAGTATAGTGATAAAGAAAAAATATAGAAAGCTTGTGTTACATCCCAAGGGCTGCAGCAGTAAGTCACTTGGGCAGAGATTAAATGAGAAAGAAGACCCAATGATAAGGGACAAAGTAAAAGAAAATTCAGCATTATGAATGGGGGTTGTTATGTATTAAACCGGTATCCATCTGGCTCGATAGAAAAAGTTGTTTTAAACCACCACCAAAGGAAGCTGGAGTCATCCAAGAAGGTTGTGGAGAAGTAGTGAGAATGTGTGATGCATGATCCAATGAGCAATGTACACGGGAATGATCCAAAAGACTTAGTACTTCTCTTTACATCTTAAAAGCATTGCAAGAGGCTCTCGGCATGTAGCTACTACCTTCTAGCTAAATCCTTTCAACTATGAACATCGTCCTCAAGAAAATTAGCTCCTTTCCCAACAAAGTCAAGAGTAAAAGAGCAGACAGAGGCATGCTATTAAAAATCACAGGAAGTGTTGATTGAATGAATGTTTAAGGAATAGGCAAGTGTGTATTTAAATGTTTTTTCCATTTATCCTTTCATTTGGCTTTGTTTCATTTATTCCCACTTCCTGTTTCCTGTATTCTAATTTGGAAATCTCTGAAGTATCATTAAAATATAAATAAGGTTGTCACAACTCTGCCCAGGTCCCATACAGACATGATTAGCTCTGCAGTTAGGATTAATATTAATGTTTAAAAATATCCTTGAAGAAACTTTTTATTTGGGCTGCTTGTTATGTTGATGAGAGGAACTTCTGCAGTACCAAACACAGAATGAGCAGGAACCTTGAAGGTAAAAATGACTGCAGACTGTGACACAGCTCAGCCAGCCTCTGACTTTCTTTGCTGTCACAACTGGACGCAGGTATCAACACTTTGAGTCTCTAAATTGGGTTTTTTTCTGTATGCAACAGAAGATTAGATGTGAGTTTAGGAAAAAGGGAGAGAGCCTGTACATCTAATCTCTTAGATTTTTCTTAGCTCATTTCTGAATGACAGCAGGAGCAATGAACAATAAGATCAGGTTGCTCTGATTACTTCCTGTTACCCCATGAGTGCACCATACACCACAACTCTGGGAGCTAATTTTTAATCAGATTAGCAGAAACTCGGTCAATGGGCAAGAGCTTGTAATAAAATGGCAATGTTTTCTTCAAAAAATCATTTTTTGCATGTCTTGTGTTCAAGTGTTTCACAACCTACTACTAATCTGGGTCTGAGTAACATTTACTTTGGTTTGTAATTAAGTTTAATATGAGTTTTATTTTTGAGGATTTACCATGACCAAAATATTACTTTGATACCCAAATGTAAGACGATTTATTGATTAAACCCAGATTTATCAAAGGAAAGTGCACTGCGACTCTGCCTCTAGTAAGTTTTTCTGAGGCGTATTAAAACTTTTAAAGATATGGCTACGTAAGTCTGTCCCAGGGCAATTTTCCTGGTACATAAAATAGCCTGAATGATTTAGCAGTATAAATGAATGCGAGATTATACAAATATTCAGCATCATTTCACTGACAGGTAATGGATTGAATTCTCTCTTTGGCTTTCTTCTTTTTTTAAACTAATCTGACTGAGGGTCTGCTTCTTTTAGAATATAAGATCTTTAGGGGAGGGACTGCCTATTACTATGTTTTTATGCAGTACCTGTTTATGTTACTATCAATCTTATAGTAGAAAAGGACCGCCTGACTGCATGGAGCATCCATGGACACTTCTCTGTAAATAAAATTACCTATCTTTCAATTTAAACTGCCAGCCCCCAAAATAAACCCAGAAAGTCCAGTTAAATAACACAGTAAGATATTACTAGTGAAGCGTACTATCTCCTTACATAAATGTAAGCATCAGCTTAACAACACCATGAGAATATTTTGCTCAATGTTTTTTGTACTGGGGCATAACCGTATAACCTGACATCCAATGTAACACTATCCTAGGTATGGTATTATGCAGTATCTTGCACTTGGATGGTTTGTAAGAAATTACTTCATTATAAAGGTCTTTGAGAGTGATTCTACAATTCATATGCAGGCAGAAACACAAAAATGGCTGGGCTTCAACAGAAGACTTCAAGGAGCCAGCCCTTAGTTTTATTGCTTTATATCTGTGAAGGCTCTGATAATGTACACATTTTTTAAGTACAACCTAACATAAGCCAACTTCTAAATTCAGCTTCTGGCGACAGCTCCTTTTATATTTCCTCTTGCATGAGCACACACAGCACCAAAATCCAATCTACTGTGTCAAATATATGCATTTTGCAAATATATGACTATTTGATAAAAGGAGTTGAATCTGTTTTTTTTTAGGTTACTTTTAACAACTGAGAAATGTTCATAGTTTATTTTTTAGCTCACATGTTGCATGCAAATTGCCTCTTTCTACCTTGCAGTGTGAATATCAAGTTCTCTGAGATGTCTGAACTAGATTCACTTTGAGTACTTATCCGCAATATGCAATTAAAATGTAATTCATTTCTAGATATCATCAATATTCTGTCATTACATAAGGGGAATGGACTAGATGACCCATGAAGTCTATTCCTACTCTCATATCTATTATGATTACCTTATATTAGTAAAATTGCTTTTTAAGGTCACTTATATGTGGTGGTTCCCTTTACACAAATATTTAGTACATTTGGCCATTCACGTGTATTTCTTCATGCTCTGTTTAGAATGGATTCAGTACAGGTAGAGCATTAAATGAAGCAAAAACCTGATATTTTCTTGTAAATAATTCATAAAACAATGTTATGACCCTTATTCCCTATGAGGCATCCACATAATGAGCCACCCAAATGAAGCAGCGAAAACATCCACTTCCCCTGCCATGGGTGTGCCCCTGACAAAGTCCTCAGGGTCAGAAACCCATCAATCTCTTTTCACACATGAGCTAATCAATTCAAAGAGGGAAGTGCCAATGAGCTATTAGATCAATATGGTGAAGTATGGAGATTGATCTTATCCCAGAGTGACTACATTAACAGACTCGTCAGCGTGACCTCTGCCCTGCGGCGCGCATTATACAGGATTGCGAGTCTGATATCTGAATGAAGACCTCAGGTCATTGCTTTTAATAATCTGCTTTGCTGAAAGAATTAAAAGTAAATCTGTAAAGGGATAACTAATGAAAATATGAAGTCCTTTCTTCTCCTCTCATCTTGGAACGCTTGCAGAAATCGTACCAGCTTTTCACAGCAACCAGCAACATTGACTGTCTCGCATAGAAACCTGCTCAGCCGTGCCTGGTTATTGGCATTTGAGGCAACACATATAAAACAACCCATGATATTTTGCGCTCCTGCTGCAAAAATTAATAAAAGAAACCAAACGCAAAACGATAAAAAGTACTAGCTGTGTAAAAATCGATTAAAGGCTTGGATTAATTACTCCAGTTGGTTTACAAGAACTGCCAGATTGAGAGCTATACGGGAGTCCTGGTGGT
The DNA here is from genome assembly GCA_008658365.1 of Alca torda. Taxonomy (NCBI): domain Eukaryota; kingdom Metazoa; phylum Chordata; class Aves; order Charadriiformes; family Alcidae; genus Alca; species Alca torda. The sequence continues at coordinate 10,856,642 of CM018087.1, read as the reverse complement.
CCGAATTACTGAGCTGGTGTAAGTGGGATCGCAGTAGCTGCCACTGCTGTGAAAGGTGCTCACAGTGCTGCCACAGACTGAGCGTGGACTTTGCCCGCCAAGCAAAATCTTCCCAATACTTGCATCAACTCAAGGTCCGGCCCTGGGAGTCTCAGTCTGTTTTCATTTAGACCAAAGACCAGTGATTTCCGGGGGAATTGATCTGAACAGCGGAGCCTGGCTTCCCAATATTGAGGAGGAATACGTGTACACATCCTACAATACTTTCCTGTCCCCTGATCAACCTATGCTGCTAGGTGTCACCAACTTTACAGGAAGGCTGTACATGAAGTGACCACAAGTAATACTATAAGCAACCATTTCAGGCCTCTCATTTTAAAGACTAATCTTTTTGATATATAGTTTCAGAGATGCTGAAAATACATCCACTTTGTTCTCTCAGAGCATGATATTAATATTGGTAATATTTTTAAAACCCTGAATAATATCATTGCAATGAAATATTTATGTATATAACACATTTTAATACTGTATTTTTATTATAGCAAACATTTTTATTGTTCATTGTATAATTGAATCAATGAATTAGAAGAGGTTACTAAAAAAGGATTAATGCATTTTTAATGAAACTGAATGATATAGCTTCTGTTAGTTGCTAAGAATAATGGCAGATCTATCAGGTTTATACAGATAAGAGCTTTGTGAGTTTATCTGAAAGCCCACATAATGGGGCTCATTTAACTGTAACCTAGAAAAACAGACTTAGTGATCCTATTCAGGGCTTTAATTCATTGTTTACGTGTATGATCTCTCTTCCGCCTTGTGATCAGATCACCTGTCTAATCATGAAAATATGAATCTGTTTAGCAGATACATCTATTTCCAGTTGTAAAACACTTTTTGAAAACAATGCTCTTTCAATGTCTAAATGGAAGAACCAAGCAAGCCATACAATTCCACTGGGAAATATTTCTGAACTCTTAGGTTAATAGACAGGGGAACTGGTGAGAACTTTGCACATTAATAGTGAGAATGTGGACGTTTCAATGCTCGCACAGCTTGAATCCTTAATTAGCCCACCAGCCTAAATTATAAATACTTTCCAGGTAGAAACTGCTATGCTTAAAAATATCCCAATAAAGAACGCTTATATTAGTATAACACTGATTGAAGTTTTAACATTGCACCATTTGCAGTTGCAAAGTTGGCTCTGAATCCTATGCAGATATTGCGTTCTTTGCAATGCAGCATTTAATTTTCTATTGTTTTGCAATGGATATAAAAACAGATAATGAAATTTTATATTAGTACAAGATATACATATTGTGGAGGGGGGACTTTATAATGACACCCTTAGAAATGTATCTGCATTTTCCAGTGGGAGGTATGTTATTAAACTTGTTTTAAAGAGGACTCTAATATTTCTTCTATCTTTAAGTAGAAACTGAGAGAGAGTATATACATAATACATACATGTGTGTGGTACACAAGATGCTGTAGTATTGCTCAAGGACTTGTGTGAATTCTATGAGACCACGTAATTCATAGTGGTAAACCACAATTAAATAAATCACACCGCCAAAGTGGGCATACATTTTCTTCTACCACTATGATGTGGTTTTTACATTATGTTCTTTCCAAACAAACTAAAAAGCTATTCTAGAATAGAGGTGGTTTAGATTTAAAAGTGTTTTAGAATTCTGATATTATATTTGTATCTTTCCATTTATAAAGCAAGGAACTTAATACACATCCAACAGTACCAGCCTCAGAAGGACTGTGATTCAGGAAAGCACTTTACATGTTTATTGAAGCATTTGTCCTGATCTCACTGATGGGAAGCAGACGCTTATATATTTTCACTAAAATGAAGGTGATTCTACTGAACAGGGGCAAGGGAAAGTAAACTTACAGCATATACAGAACTAAAATATCTTTTCCATGAATAATAATAATATCTTTTTTAAATTCAGTGTCTCACATTCAACAAGTGCTAGAAGTAAATGCTGCCTCCCAATGGAAATGTGAAGTTTGTTTCCCAATAAAATAAACCACAAAATTTCTAGTCCCATTGTTTTATCAGGTGTTCGGTCTTTAACTTACTTCTAGTAAGAACTGAACAATTTTCATTCTGGATTTCACAATCAAATATTTTGTTTTATGAACTTCATATCATGGGCTCAAAATGCAGAGTTTCTGGAGTAAGGAGGTTGTATTTTCCCTGTGGCAACAACTACTTAAAAACTGCTCAGGAATATGAGGAAGCAAAAATGGATTAGTGATAGAGTTCAAATGAGGTAATGAAGTTCATAATAAATACAATTTATCTTATAATTCTTCAATTTAGCACATAGCTCCACAGCTCATAACTGCAATATCACTGTCACACATGTGCTATTAACAGATGCATCTGTCTGGTCACAGAATCTATGGCTGCATTAGGGATATCTGCTCCTGGCATCTGTTTAGATGGTTGTTAGGTATCTGAGTACAAATAAGTGATATACATTATTTTAAAATCAATGAAACATGTCACTAGCTTTTGTGTAACACAGGAATGGCTGAATAGATTTTTTTTTTTTAAAAAAAACCCTCTATCCAATTTCTACTGTAAGCAAGCACTTACAGGCAGAGAACGTTCATGAAAACTTTCAGAACAAAAAGATAATCTTCTGGGAAAGTTACAATAGATTGAAAATACATGTCTAGAATCGAAATGCTTCCTCAGCCTCGACAGAATAAATAATAAATGCTTTCTAGGTAACTACTGCAGCTCTTTTGATAACATATATATTAATAAATTAAAAATGTCTGTGGATTGACAAGTGGTTTGTGGGCTTATACTGGAAAGCCGACAGCTAATTATGAAAGCCTGACTTGACTAATCAATTATTCAGATGAACATTAGGTGCCTATTATATGCGTAAACATGGGATTTATATTTCCCCTAAGTAACTTTCTAAAATAACAAACCCCAAACATGCAAATTTGTAATAGAAAGAAATGGCACTATTATGCACTTATTGCACATGCGGAACTCCTACTGAATTACTCAGGGAACACTGAACGGGAGCCTCGGTGTTCTGATCCTGAGCAACACAGCAATAGCAGCACATGCCATGTTGTATTTGTTATGCATGTAATATTGATTTAGCTCGTTCTTGCTGGTCATGTCTCAAATTCATTTCATGTTTAGGAGATGAGGGAAAGAAGAAGTATCCCTGGATTGATATTTGCAATATATTTTTACGCCTGTTGAACACAAGATTATCTGATAAATTAATAAGACCATGGCTTTTGAGTGCAGGAAGAATAAGCCTTTGAAAAGGAGCACAAGTGAAAAGGTTTATATTTGCTTCATTCCCCACCTCCTGTATGTAAAGATTGGGAGAGTGCTAGCATTAGAGAATGGATTCACTGGTGTTTCATTTAATTTGCGAGGCACAAGACACAGTAAGGTAATGCATGATCGTCCTTTGCGTTTAGAAAAGACCATGCTCTTAAACAGAATACAGCAACAGGGAAACCAGAAATAGACGTGACCAGACACCTGCTGACAAACAGTGACAAATCCCACTGACACTGCAGTGACCCCCAGTTAGTCAAGATTTAATTAAGGAGTATAATTAAGTCAGTGGAACAGAACACTAATGAGTGGTGTTTTTTTATATGGGTAATTACACTTAAGAATACAAAGCAAGCTAGGCCCCTAAATATATCATTAAAATGAACAGTATATAATGACAATCAGAGCTTTAAGTACTTTTTTTTCTTTCTCTGCAATAATGCAGGTTGAAACAACACAGCTCGTCAAGCATCTGTAGAAATGCTAACGAATGCTATTGGCCCAATCCTGTGTGTGTCTAAGCATGTTGGTAACATGACCTTGGTGGCACAATGCACACCAGGAAGGCTGGCGTGCATGGGTTTGCTGGGCTCTGTCTGTCCTTGTGTTTGCATGTGTTTGTACCACGCAGGGGTCACTTTGGCTTGTTTTCTAACAAATGACATTCTGTTGCTATTCTCTTACAAGTAACACGTCCTCCAGATTTCATTTATCAAGTGTGTTGATTACAAGGAAGGCATACATTACAAATTGTTCCTATGATTATCTGCACGTTGGGTGCAATATACCTTTACAATCAAACACAGATTTCTTGTGGCAGTGCTATTTTATGCCTGATCCGGTTCTCTGGAATTCATTTTGGGAATCTTTAGGCAGTTGAATGAAATAGCTGAAATATCTTTGTCTACGTGATATTTGCTTATATTGCAAACAGAAAAGTATTGTAAAGTAGATTTACTAGACCAACATGTTACACTGGGGTGGAAAACATCATCGTGAATAATGACGATGATGGTAAGGGAAAAACAACTTTCCTATGGTTTCAAAGATTTAAAAGAATGCCTGTGTAGTTTGGGGCCAGCCCTCTGCCGGGATTACTCTATCTGCTCCCAGCTGGTAGCCTGCAGTTCATGACAGCCTTTTATCCGTTATCAAAGCAACAAGTGGAAAAGCAGATCCTCCTGCCTGCTAACACTCTGTTCAGTTCTCTCTGTAGAATTTCTGCTTCTAAATCTTTCCTTTTAACAAGTCCTCAGATTTCCTTCCTACTGCTGCAGGAGACACTAAATATGTCTCTCAAGTCTTTATCCCACTTGTCTAACTTGAACTCTGCAGGACGTTAAAGGAAGAGAGAATAATTGCATTACAACAGGACATTTTCTACAGGAACTGACTGAAACGCAGAGCCTGATCCTGCTCACACTGGAGGGCTGAGAGTTCAGCAGTCGAGTTCAGTAGTCGAGTTCAGTGACAGCAAAAGCAGATCCTAATTACTCAAACAACACAGTACCGATATCACACTTCAGTTACAATTTCAGAGTGAGACATGAGCTGGGCTTAAATTTAATCTACTAACCTATTAATCTACTTATTTATATAAGTACAAGTTTTACTGTAACAAATGCAAAGCAAACAAACAACATTGAAACATACATACTGTGCTTACTTTGCTCTTTTAGTAGTACAGGAAAAATAAAAAAAGGTAGAACTGGGCGATATTTAAGTATAATTAATGTGAATTCTTTCAAGCAAAATCTATCCACTGAAACAGAACAGTTATTTGTTATTAAAACAAATTTAAATGTATATACTTTATATAGTAAAAATATACATCCAGCTTTCCTTAAATCATGCTGTCATAGAGTAAGCGGTCTTAGAAATGCAATCCTATAACAGTTACTACAAGTATATTTTGAAAATCAAGAGAACAACTTAGCAAGCTGTTATGTAGCCTACGTTAAGCCATAATATATGTTAAGGGGGTTTAATTGTTTTTTTAAACTCCTTGTTTTTTAAACAGACTTTCCCACGGTTTGCTGCAGTTATGCAATGACAGAAGATGCTGTGGGAATGCCAGCGTGGCGATGAATCCCTCTTTGCAGTGAGGCCTTTGCCACCAGGCTCCTCCGTGCACGCCTCAGTGCCTCCTCCAGCCGGGCACAAGAGATGGAGCAGGGGGCAGATCCTGCCGCCGCTCTGCCCTGCCTGCAGAGCAGTCCTATCGCACTCAGCAGAATTAGACCTCGGTATCTAACCCTACTCATTTAAGCCCGTTCCAGATTTTTAAAGCACACAAAAGAACAATTTGTCTCTGAGTCCTCTGGCACTGGGCTAAGATGTGGGCAGCAGTGTCTCATTTTTACGAGGCGCCTGAGGTAACTGTTCTGGATAGGGCCCCAATGAATGTAATCTTAAGATATGGAGTCACTATTTTTGATTTTTCCCACGAGCTGGAGCACATGTGAAAACCCTAACAAAGCTGAAATACAATAAAAGGCACGGGGTAGTAAAAATTATGCAAATGATTTCCCCATTTTTATCTATCTGCGGCCACGTGCCAGTATAAAATATGGAATCAGCCGGAGCGACTTCCACTGGGGCTGCAGACGCACGTATGCATAATGGATCCCTCACATCTTCTTCTCCCCCACTTTCATCCCCGCGAGGCCGCCCCTGCCCAGCCCTGTATGAATGAACAGAAGCGCCTTTCATCCCCCACTTGCCTGGCGCTTCAAAAGGAACTACGAAAATAGCAGCAACAAAAATCCAGCCGCCTGCCAAAAGGCCCGCACACGTCCCATTCTCACAGGCATGCGAAAGGTTGGAGAGCTCAGCAAAATTTTTATGTACGGGAGCAGGCCCAAGGAAAACTCACACGCCATAACCAATTGTGGACAGAGGATCATCTATCAGCAGACAAATGCAGGAACTCCAGAATGTCTCTCCTCAAATGAAATAATATATCTTTGAAAGCCAATGCCCGTTTTAGGCCTGAGGCCCATATATCAAGCCTGAGAGGCTTGTGGATACGCTCCAGGGCCATTAACCTTCCACCTGTTTCCCCTTGTCCTTCAGGATGAGACCCTGCCCTTGATTTTACTCCCTTCCCCTGTTCATCTTCCGACAGAGTGTAAATGTAAAGCAGAGGGCCTGTGAAATAATTCAAAGGCAATGGACCAGGGACATGGTTACAAATCTCTGCCACTGGCACTGTGACTTATGCAGGCAGTTTGTCACACATGAGCCAGGTGACCTCTGTGACATAACAGAGAAAAATATCGCCCGAGATCAAAAGATGAGATTCAGAGCACTCTAACTAACTCTGGTGTACACAGCCGTGCTACGCGGTGGCCAAGGGTTTCCTCTCTTCCGAATACGGCCAGCTCCGCTCGCTAGCAGACAGGCCGGGATCCTTCTAATTTCAGTAACCTCTTTTTCTCTTGTCTCTTAAGCAATCTGTCCTGTAACATGAACCTCAAAATTTGCCTCCTCCTGAAGCCTCTCTTTTTCAAAAAAGATAATTAAATTGACAAGGAGAGACAGCAAAATGCCATTCGGCAGATGAAAATTAACACGTAAAAAGCGGTACCATTGAAAATGGTGGAATAGTCACTTTTGCAAATGGGTCTGTTTTAATCCAGTAATTTTGGAAACACTAAGTAACACTAAAATGTTGTATGAGCACGTGCTGTCTCTGGTATTACAATGAGAAGTCTTTGAAGTCCAAAACATTTATTGGGATTCAGCTGTCATGACGGTTAAAATGAGAGTAGAGTTAGTATTAAAAGTGATGTAATGCACCTAGATAATATACATCTGTACTGATTCGTATTTTACAGAGATATACTACAGAATCAGAAAAAGTAATTTGAAATAAAGCCTAATCAGACTGATCTTTTTAAAATCTTGAATTCATTTTTCAAGCTGTGTGCTACATAGGAAGTTTCCCAGCTGTTTTGTACATTCAGGACTTCTCTGCTGGGTGCAGACAAAAGAATAAGGCCTAATGCAGTGTTTCTCTTGCACTCCCTGTAACCTAACGGTATGTCTGGTATGGACATTTAATTTTGTCTATTCATAAATTAAAAAAACCCCACAACTGTCACAGTATCCCTGGCATGATGATGAAATGAGAAATACAACTGTAGCTAGATCAGCCTAAATCCCATTCTAATCCTAAATCACTTTGGCACTTGCCAACACCTAGTTGATGAAAAACTCAGTTTAACCCATGAATGTATATAAAAATACACATATGCAGACACACACACAAATTCAGCACATTGCTTATGAGTGTGATAAACACTATCTCATCAGCTATTTCATGCTGTAGTATCACATGCTACATTTGAAAATTTTGCACAGAGTTCAAGCTCTTACCCAAAGTCATCTGAAGTGGTAGCGTTCCACTATGGAAATAGATCTAAATTCACTAAATCTAAAAGCATAAGAAAAGTTGAACTATGGATAGGACTCGATGCTAAATCATGCAGTAATTATGAAAAAATGCACAGCTGAAAATCATTTCATCTGTCCCATTGACTAAAGCCTGACGTAGAGCATTAAACGACTAAACACAATAAATGCAAAATAAATATTACAAAAAGATTACTGTGAAGTTTTGCCATACGCATTTGTAAAAATAAGACAGTCGTTTGATTTTACAAGTGCTAAAATCCTTTGGTCTTGTTCGGGCCCTGTGATTACACACACTTTTTCCTCTTTTTAATATCTCTAAAGAAAGCCTGCCAGAGATAGAACAGTCAGCAACTCAGCAACGACAAGTGAGTTTTGTACTGGTTTTGGTGAACTCCAATTCAGATCCCAGCTGTCTTCATTTTTGAAAATACTTACAGTGTTACTTTTTCATGCAAAATATAGGTGATATATGCAAGAGTTCTGGCAGTCACAACTTCAGGTCTCTTTGACACTCCTACGAATATATTAATTTGTATCTAGGCCTGATTTCACTGAGGCTTTCTGCATACTTTTTTTTTTTTAATATATTTCATGCATCCCTGAAAAATTAATATTTAATTTGAAGAGCACCTAGCCCAATCCATTGCCTTTTACGGTAAGTATGATCTATTGCATCTGCTTTTGTAACATTCATGAAATTTGGGAATCAAGGATAGACATCATATGCTGCTCTAATAGAGGATTTTGCTCATTTGAGTGTTCGATCTGTTTTGAATGCCCAAATGGCGTATTAGAATTTCCAAGACATAAAGGAACTATTTTAAAATTTTCTTGTTTGTATAAAAATACTATTATATGAATATAATAAATTGTAATGTTTATAAATACACACTCAGATACACATGAAATTATTTGTCCCATTTACCTCTCACCATGTGCTTTTTGTGTAAATAGCTACTGAACATCAAGTATTCTATAAGATTAAAGGTTACAGCACCCTGATTCTAAAGAAGAGAATTTGGCTCTTGTTGGTTTTAGTATAACATAATGTTTTGTCTTGAGGAAAAAGCCTTAAATTAATTGGATGACATGCTGCACAGACGTTACAAATCCAGTTAATTGTATTTTTGAGTGCTTATGCCTCCCTGATTCAGTCATTTAAAACAAAAGAAAACAAGGAGTATTTAACATTTAAAAAGAATAATAATAATTTGGGGCATGAATCATTCCTTACATTCTTTTCCAGCTACAGACAATTTCTGTTGGGAAAAGTGCCATATAGTATCGACAATGACAACAAATTGTATTGTCCGGTGAACATCTGTTTCCGACTCCCACACTGATATTGCAGGTTGGATACTTCTGATTTAGTCTTCACAGGCTGCCCGACCACAGAGGAACTGGAAATTACTGGTACGTTCAACTTTTATTATTGGAACACAGGAAAACTTTATCATCATGCTGGGAAGTTCTGTGTCTTTTGAAATGTTGGAAAGAGGGTTATGTTAGCACAGAAAGCCACACGCGATAGTTCTTATGAAGAATGAGAAAAGTGGCTCCTGTTCATTGTGTCTTTCAGTACTTGTGGGTGTGCAAGTCTGAGATGAGAATCTCAAAATGGAACAGTATTTCTGTTTTCAAGATGCAAGTTTTGATGGCAAGGGGATGTGTGTGTGGTTGTTTATTTTTAATAAAACCAGCGGCACTGCAAAATAGGACCAGATTGTCCCAGTCTTGCTCAATACACATTATTGTGTCCCTATGTAAAATATCTCTGAAATCTAAAGCAGATTCTAAAGGACAGAGAAGGCTGAGGTTTAGTATGGGTTTCAGGATTTTGTCCTAGTCTCAAAGAAAGAACTGATCTTTTCTAACTCATATTTATTGCACCAAGTTATTATGGTAACAACTTACAGAGAAAGGCTGTGTTAACTAGCTAAAACTATTACTGTAAAAAAAAACCCAAAGACAAAACTAAGCCATCTTTTAAAAACATTCTAATAAACTGAGTTTATTAGAATGATCAATGTCATTTTATCTCACAGTTATGCCACTATTTATTATTCAGGCTAGAGAAAAAGGTAAAGTTCTGCTTTGGCAGGGACAGGGAAAAAATTAAGACACATTCTTGATAGGCACCATGTGCTGGTTTGATAAAGCTCCAACTCCTGATCTGTAAATACACCAGCCACTGCTGGGATAAACTACTGAAAACTATCCTCTTTTACAGAGAAAGAGGGAGAGAGAGAAACTCCACTGAAACTCCTATTAACACTAATTAGAGTTGCCAGCATGCAGGGGATTCAAAGGCAAAACATGTGGCGCTCCCACTGAAGTCAAGAGGAGAAAGATATGCCTTAAAGGAAAAACATGCAAATTAAAAATATATGCTGTTCAACATTACCAAATGAGCTAGCCATGTAAACACTGACTTCGAGGTGTAACCCTTCCTACTGGGAACACTTTCCCTGAAAGTTCATTCCTAGTCAGGAGAGATCATTGTCCTTGACCGTGCTTGCAGAATGAGAACATCTTATGAATGACAGGTCCAAAACAAAGTAAAGTAATTGCCATGTGTTTATTTCTACTCAGAGTTGTTATTATTATTGTTTCTGTTGTTAATATTCTTGTCGTTTATTCACTGTATTATAAACAAGGACCATTGTTTTCCAAGTCCTGCATCAGAAAGACCTTTTTTTGATGCTACTCCTTACAGTGATTTTGGATTTCTCAAAGACTAGAAAGTCTGGGTAGAATCTTAGCAATATGGCCAATATTCAAAATCCTGTTGGGAGATTCTAGGTCTCAGCCTCAAATGCTTTCAATGAGTGTAATATGTACTTATATATGTACAAACCCAAGCAGTACTCCAATAGTATTTTTTTGTGAGTAGCTTGCTTTCTCTCTCTCTTCTCCCCATATGTTCATAGGCAGAACATCAATGATTGTGGAGCGGTTACAGAAGAAGCTGAAACTATTTTATACTGTGGTGACCAGGGTATGAGCTACACATTAGTCTTGGCTTCCACTTGCACCACCACCTAATTTAGTCTCATGTCTCCCAGCAGCCTACTACACCCCTACCATCTCCCACAATTCTTGCTAATGTCAGAGTGTTTATGCCCTAAAACTACTGCATAGACAAATGGGATTAGAACCAGAGACTTTGGGCAATTGTCGCCGGTTATTCTCCCTACATGTTTTTGCTGTTATCTGAAGGAAAGTTAATAGTTCGGATTAACTACTTTTGTGGTTTTAGTGTGATTTTTACTGAGCTCCAGGAGTAGCAAGATGGAAAGGAGACTGCTGACCTGTCCAACCCACCCATTCTGAACCTTTTTCTCAAAGATTTCCACCTTTTCCCAAAAGGGTTCACAAGGGATTGGCACTGAAACACACTGACTGTTGTTGAAGATCTCTTTTGTACAGGTCAGTGGAGCCCAGAGCCACAAATAACTGTAGTTACTGCCTCCTATGTAGTGACTGTGGTACTAACACTATTCCCAAGTAAGAGAAAGGAAGATGAAATAAATAACACATAACAAATGAAACGTAAAAATTTGACACAGGCAGCTTTACAAAAGAAACCAGGAAACTGGCAGATACTGTGAGTGAAACTAGAAATACGGTATTCAAGATCTTAACTTGCACTTCTTACTTGGAAAAAATTCTCATTGGCTTCAGTAAAGTCTTCTTCAGATAAGCAGTACAAGATTAGACCCATAAGCACAACCTGATTTACACTGAAAATTACTATATGCAAGCCTGACTTGTTCAGCTCTCTATTTAGGAGAGTAAGCAGTTGTAGGAACGTACTTATTCCCTTTTACAGGGAATTCTGGCCATGGCATGGAGAGGAGGATGGTTCACAACATTCTGTTATTCTTTTCTCCCCGTACCTTGAGGAGGGATGAAGTAGATTAGGGGATGACTAGACTGCCCTGTCTCTATCTCCCTTGAAGTGCTGGATTAGCCCTCAGACTAAATAAGCAGCTGGTGCGTGAGGGCTGCAGCAAGCTGCTTCTCGAGTGGTGAGGGATTATGACTCAGCACCAACAGTCACTGTGTTTGCTCATTACTCAGGACAAATTGCGAGACTGCAGTAAGTATTCCCCAATAAATACCAAAAGGTATCCAGATGAAACAAACAGACAGTGCTGACTGTAACACCAGAATAAAGATACAATTCTTCGTCACATCCAGTGTCACTTAGTCAGGGTGATGTTTCCTGTATTCAGCAAACATGCCAGTAAAAGAATTTCCTTGGCATACAGACAACATGGAAATGTCCTTTCAAAAATCAGTTAATACCAACAGAACTCATGAGCTAGCTGGAACCATTTCCTATGCTATGGAAAGAACACTTGAAGAAGGTTAACCAAGACATTTCACCCTCCCAACCTCCCCCCTCCCCATCTATTTCTGGATGTCTTCTTTTGTTCACTCCTTGCTAATTATAGTGGCCTTGCTTAGGTGATATTTATAGCCTTAAAAGAGTTGCCTGACTTGTAGAACACTTTATTCATGTATATTTCCTGTGTTTATTGTTGCCTTAACTAATTTTTTAAATTAAATTTACTTGATCCAAGATTTTATTTAGCAACAAATATCAAAGTAACTTTTCTTTCAACAAATGCAAGAGCTGTATTTAGATGTAAAAAGCATTTTTCTATTTCTGAAAACAGATTTTAGTTTCTTTCCCTCTCCAAGTGATGGGTATGACAGACAATTCCAGACTTAGACAAAATGTAATTTCTTTTTTCACTGCAATATGATTATTTTGTATCTTATTTTACTAGTTTATCATACCTTTATTTTGGTCTGTAATGGTTACTTTAATGACTTGGGTGTTTCCACAACACAGTGTTAAATATTTGTTTGCCCAGACTGCCCTGATGTTTACCTAACCACCTATAACTGAACTTCTACCAGTTACAGAAGTGGAAAAAAGACATTGAGGATGTCCACATAAAATTACCGGCACCTTACTTTGTCTCTTTCTTAGTTTTCCTTAATTCCTTCTTAAATCTGGCCTTTTATTTCTTCTGTACTTGCTCTACAAATGTGCCTGCAGTGAGGCCAATAGAAACAACTTTCAGTCCCTATTTCAAAACACCAAATAAAGAACATTTTAGGGAACAAAATCTGGTGCTCGTCTTTCAACTCTAATGAAAGCAGTTGGATTTGGTGAAATGTTAAAGCAAAGCTTGAGACTAACAGGCGGTTCGCCTTTCAGCAGAAACCCAGTCTCCTTCCCTGGTAGCTGCCATTTGCTCAGATACGCATGGGGTGAAGAAAGGGCGCTGCAGCTCTGCGGAGGACAAACCCAGGCAGCTTTGTCCCATTCAGGGCGCTGGTGCCTGCATCCCCGTTTTACACCCAAGCAGTGTTGCCTAGCGGGAGCGGTGAAGGGCAGAGCAGCCCTTTGCAGCCCACTCCTAATGGCGACGTGGGGAACGGGTTGGCCCCTTCCTGGGCCAAGGGGGAAGCTAGAGCCCCTTAGCCCCACTGCTGCCCAGGTCATGCGTGTCTGGAGGCCAGGGTTGGGTGCTGACCCTGATGCCCTGCCACGCAGCAGGGTTTGAGTGCCGTGCGGCTGCAGAGACGCGGGCAGCAGAGTGGATGGCTGGGGAATGGCATCCAGCCCCATGGGGCACCACAGGCTGCCAGTCCGTACTCCTTTTACACAGCACCTTAGGACAGGGAGAAGTAACATGTGAGAGAGGCAGAGCCACGGCCCTTGAGTTAGCTGCTTTTTTAGGGTTTGGTCCCAGAGTTAATTGCTGATGGCCCGTGCTGGGCACAGCTGCTTTTCCTCACACAAGGCCCTGAGGCACCTACAGGCCCCACCTGTCCCCAGCCCACTGCACCATTTAAGCTCCAGCCAAGGCCCTGGCCCTCCCTAGTCTGCCTCACAGGTAAAGTTCCCTCAGTCCCTCTGCATGCCCTTCCCTTGTACCTTTAACTCAGACCTTGTCCTTGAGGTTCCTGAGGCCCCATGTGAGGGTGGTGGAGTGCGGGAATCCTGCTGGCAGCCCTGGGGCCCGCCCTGGTTTGGGGATAGGGGTGGTGGGCCTGTGCCCCTCGGCCCGGCTGAGGTGGTGGGGGCTGCAGCGCCTGTCGGTTTCTCTGGGACGTGGAGGGCAAATGTTTCAAATCAACGTGGTAAGAAAGTGTTCTGTGATTTAGCAACCTTAACTAAAGGCCTAAAGGCTGTCTTAAAGATAGTGGTTACGTTTCAGCTTGCTTTTGGCTGCTCTTTCCAGCCACGCGTGGGGAAAAATGGGAGGGATTAAATAGCTACTTTATATGTCACTTTACTAGGAGATCTGTACTGCACTCATTTAATAGACTACTAGCTTTTGGACATAGCCACTTCCTTCACATCGGCAGTAATGGAGTTCAGACCAAATGTTTATCATTCATTTGGCTATTTCTTGAACTTCACTAAGGTTTAAACTAATTTTTGAAATAGGATTTCCTCTTGTACTAAAACTCAACCTTTCTTGAGGTTGTTATTTTTGCATCTTGGCTTATGGAAGGCGGGGGAATAAGCAACTGAATTTTATTGCCAGGACATGAAATTATACTTTGCTTCCTTTTATAAGTAGTCCTGTAACTTGAGGCTCTGAAATAGAGCAAACCATGATAGCTTTGACGCATGACAAAAAAAAATAATAAAATCTATGGCTAAGTTTTTGGATAGCATAAATTCACATGCTTCCTTGGCAATAGGTGGATTATTTTGGTTTAGAAGTCTGAAAATCTACTTGTTAATGCATATAGGCCAAAGTTTGGAAGCAGGGAGATACCAGATAGATGTTTAAGTGCAGTCTGCCTCTGGGTTTTACTGTCTCTATTTGAAATAACATTTTATAACAATTTTAAAATTGCAAGTGGAAAAGACTTCAGTCCTTTAGCATGTTCCTGTGCCTATATAGCTCTATAGTGCTTCCAACTTGTTCTGAGTGATCTTACAATTTACAGCAGAATTTGAAAGCTCTGAGTTTTAGGCCCATTCTCCAATAATGAGTCTGATAACTGAATGTTGTGGAAACCATATTGTTGGTGCTACTACAGGTAGAACACAGTTCCTCACTCTCCAAGGTCTTTGTTTTCTTCTGACATTGTGCTTCTACATGGCTGCCATATGGTTGTATTTGTTGCTTCATCAAGCTATGAATATTCAGATTTCTTAATCATTCTTCATCAATCACACTTTCCTCTGATTTTCTTGTCATTTGTCAGCATTTTTCAGCCCTATTGCTGGGTGGATTATGTGAGCTATTGACTCCACAGTGCTGTACGTACAAAGATGATCATCCCTTGATTTGGAGCAGCCTACCTCTACATATGAAAGTATAGAAGAACATCTATTTATATTATAGGGCTTCAGCATTGCTGATAGGAAGTCTGTAAGTGACTTCAGTATGACTAGGATTTCATCCTTGCTGTAGGTGATCCTAAAGGCTACAGGTTAACAGAATAACATCCTTAAATCTTAATAGCCTTGATAGATGTATAGCGGCAAACTTTCACTGCAACTGGGAACCATCCCATACAACAGAAATATCATACAGGTATTGTACACAAGTGCTGGATCTGAATGATACAGGTATTGTAGAAAATCTCTGGATCTGAATGAAACAAGTTCTCTTCCCATAGTAAGATTTAGTGCCTGGTTGTAAGAAATAGCATAATTTGCAGGGGGTAAAAATGGCACTTTTCTGTGGCAGAAACTTGTAAAAAATCGAGTTTTTTGCAAGTGAAGATCTGTCATTCTACCAAAAAAACTGTGACTTTCTTAAGCAAACCCAGGAAATATATCTATGATTTTCCAAGAGACTGGAATTGTTTAATTTTTAATGTGCAAAGTGCTCACCATCATTTGACAAAAGGATCAAATCCTCATAGCAGAAAATCACAGTTACAATAGTGTTCTGGAAACACAATAGATTATGATAACATAGCTGAGCATTCACTGTTCAGTTTCTTAGCCAGTACAGGAGTCATGCAGTCATTATTAGAATTCACTTTAATATCACTTTGGACTAGCCACAGCATGCAAGGACTAAAGAGCACTATTTTTTCATATTTCCCTACAGCAATACGACATACGTTTGGTAACGCACCCATGTAATCTTTCTACTGTCATTGCTGACAATTGTCAAACTTCAATTGGGAACTTAGACTTTGAAGGAAAAAAATTAAACTGTAACATTAAGCTTCTGTTTTGTGTAACAAATGCCTCCAACTCACAGATGAGGATGTGGCTCTCATCAAGGCTGCAGTGTCTGCCTCAGGCCATCTGGCAGGAGTGGATGTAGCTATGTAATTCCACATGTCCACACTACAACCTGTTATATCTCTGCTTGTCACTAGCATTAGAATGGGCTGGACAGCTTTTGGAATTGTTACTCGGTCAAATTTTCTCTTGTAATAAGTAAAAAAACATTGTTATTGCATCATGGCTATTTATGGGGAACTGGGTAGGTTTGCTACAATAAACTGGTGACTGCAGATCCATTCAAGTGTAGAAGTGGCAGCCTTTCAAAAAACATCAACAAGGGGCATGGTTCTTAGTCTCAGCATTTTGCTTAACATTGGGTATTAGATGGAAAAATGACTAAATCCAGAGTGACTGAACTCAGCCTCCTGCTATCAGAGGTAATAACATCAGATAGCAGAGTGAAACTTAAGTATTCAGCTCTGACATGAATAGGCATAGGAGAACATCATCCTTCTTCTTACCCGTAGAAAAAGCGCCAAAGGCTTAGCACTGAACAAACTGTTTAGAAAGGCTGCAAAATGACATGCCTGCATGCTGAAATACAGCGTTTAGTCACATCCTCTGTTCAGAGGAGAGCCAGAAGAAAATAATGAAGTTAACTTCTAACAGTATTCCCCTAAAAATTTCAGACAGGTGGCAAGTATAATCGCATGCTTCATTAAGCCCTGGTTTCTCTGCTGAGGCTTCTTTCTATAGCAATTATTTGACTATTTGTGAAACTAATTTAATGATTCTAAAGCAAAGAATTATTTGGCTGTGTAAGAGAAACACTTTTCCCTTTCTCCAACATTTTTTAAATGTTTGAGAAATATTTGTTTTCAGATCCAGATACGCATAAACTAGATTAAAAATCAACAGCTACACATGACAACATCTTGATTAATTTGATTACTAATATTAAGGGGAGTCCTGGATCTCAGTTTCTGTTAGCTTCCCTGATAGAAAGAACACTGCAGAAGTTTTATTTCATCAGATATGTTAGTTACATTTCCTGTCCTGATAAACGCATACTACAAAGTCCAAAAGCACTTCAAGTTATCAAATTGCCTTTGATAACTTAAGTCTAAATAATATATCAACCTTTCATCACCCCAAAGAAGAACTTTTAAGGTATTCCACTGCTGATGTTTTTTCTCAAAAAAAAACAAACCAACCAACAAAAATAATACCAAAAAACCTATTTTTTTTCTGTTCTGTGTTAACTCAGTTTAATAATTGTTTTCCTATACTGTAATTCCTTATTTTCTATGCATTTCTTGATACTTAATTACATAAAGACTGAGATTTGAAATTAAAGATGATATATTGAGTATTATGTTTCTATATCTATCTAAATCCATTTTAAAGAAAAAATTAAGAGACTCCAGAAGTTCTGCTAATCCTATTCACACTAAGTTTGCACTTCTTTAAGAAATAATTTGAAACTCTGCTAATATAGTTGTGCTTATGAGGAATATGTAATATAAAACCAGTCCCCTGTTTGCTTATCAGCTGCCAAAACGTCTGTGTTACCATGTACAGCAGAAGTTCTATAGGTAGGATATGTGCTTAAACCGTTGGTTATTTGAAGGCCGCATTTGCAGCTAATGTAAGCATGGACAAATTTATACTTATAGCAAGAAATCTGTCCCAGAACCGATACTCTCTGACATCAATGAATGGCCTAAATTTGCAAACTCAGTGAATAGTTCTAGGATGAGCTTCTTTAACATGAAGTACACCGGCTCTTCCTGCAATCATTCACTAAATGGGTTTGTGCTCACATAGAACTTTGACCTATGACATCCTCACTAAAATAGCCAAATAAATCAAGGTAATACTTTTTGTGAGTCACAAGTCCTTCAGTGCTTTTTTTTGTAACTATCAACGTTTAGTTAATTTTCTGATCCTCAGCCAGGAGAAAGTATCCTGAGGACTGTTCTGCAGTGTAGGTCTTGTTTTCTTCCTGCCTCAAGCAGAGGCTGCTTTCTTTTATGGGTTCAGGAATACTTAGCTTTGGAAGTAGTTGTTGAATTTTCCCTGATGCAGGCTGATGGGGAAAGACCAGTCCAGTGGAACTGTCTGCATCCTTTCTTGGGGCCAGGTAACCTTTGGACTCTACAAACTCTTGCAATATTTTCTTTTTAGTTTTGTACAAAGACCTTTCACCTGACTAAGACAGCTGGCTACAAATCTAGCATCCCCAGGGCATTCCTGAGTTTTCTTAGCTGAGGATAGGATGGATATATCTTACTTCTATATTTACTGAGCTTTCAACAACTCCAGAAAAGCAAACAAAGGCCTTCATTACTATTAGTATCATCATGAGTCTACTAGGAGGTTATCTCCGTATTCTTATTTCATCTGTGTATAAAAAACTATACAGAAACATTTCTCATTATGAATAAGCAGGTAATATGTGACGTCAAAACCCCAAAATTTATGATGTAATTACTAATTACAAAGTATTTCGACTTCACAAGACAGATAGGTATGTTTGAGATTTTAGTAGGTGTTAAATTCAAAGTGGATTGCCACTGGTTGCTTTTGGATCTTTGACATTATTACTAATCCTAAGTAGTTTGCTTCATTAATATTTCCATTGATTTCTGACATCCAACATGAAGATGGGAGGATCTGCTCCTTAGTAAATATGAGCATTAGCCTTAAATTACATACTTAAATTCATACACAAGTAAAATTCTGTAAAATGCAGTGCACGCTGTAGGTAGTTCTGCCCAATCGATATTTTTACCTTTTACATGCTTACATGTATAAAACATTCCAAAAGAGGTGTTAACAATTCATAGAGCAATAAATGAGAAGATTATGATAAGCATAAGCTGATAAATGCTTCATGAAGTAATGTTTTAAAACGTTTATCACTTGAGATCTCTTAAAAAATTAAATTTTCAGCCAAATGGAAAGAAAAAGGGTCAACTTTAAAAATGTAGTTCACTGGTGGGTTTTTGTTATTATATCTAGGGTAAATGTGGCCTAAACCACTGGTGGGCTGGGACAGCATTTTTATTATTATGTCTGCCT
Source organism: Alca torda (assembly GCA_008658365.1). Classification (NCBI taxonomy): domain Eukaryota; kingdom Metazoa; phylum Chordata; class Aves; order Charadriiformes; family Alcidae; genus Alca; species Alca torda. The sequence continues at coordinate 10,837,563 of CM018087.1, read as the reverse complement.
CCTTTTCAGTCCCTCCTGACCTCTGTTAGCAACAAATCTCTAGGAGCAACAGAAAGGAAAATGTTTGCCTTTTTGTATGAATTGAAGAGACAAATGTATAAGACTAAATTTAGAATGAAGCAAAAGGATACAGTGAAGAATTGCAAACGTGCTATTTAGTACCTCACAACTTGTGCAAGGCATCACTTATCATGACAAAATCATGATGAATTTCATACAAACCAGATTTGTACTTTTTTACTGTTTAATTATTTGGGTAACTTAAAATTTTAGTCACAGAAATCTGCTAATGCACCTGTCTTATCTGAAAGACATCTCAATATTTAGTTAAGTTTAGACAAGTAGGAATAATAGGAAAATATCTTCTCAAGTAAATACATACTTCTCAGCTGTGTATAAGTAGGGAACAAAGTTAGCTGTTCTGAAAATCTAGTTGCATCTTTATTACAATTGCTTTTTCCCTTCCTTCTGAATTTAAAATCTCTCCGTCATATTCTTAGGTGATTTTTTTTCCCCCTCACCTACAGGTATTTATGTTCTGTGCAGCAATCTGAAATAGCTGCTTTTGCTACCTTGATCAGAAGGAGCTGAAACCATGGATGGATAGAAGAGAGCTGTGTTCAGGAAAGGTTTGGAAATCTTTTGTTTAATTCTGATCCTCTCCTCTCAGCTGTAAAAAGAGGTGGTGTTACCTGGTGCAGTTAACAAAGTAGAGTCTGATCTAACCATGTTTTGGGCACCTCACTGTTTTGAAGTTGAGAAGCTTTAAGTTCTTAGCATTTTGTCTAATCTGATCCCTAAATATTGGATGAGGGTGGATTTCTAAGTGTGCTGTTATTGTTCTGGAATACTGTGCAGTTTAGTTGATCTTATCCAATTAAAAAAAAAAATAATCTGGATATGCCAGAAGGTATGAAACTGACTGAACTCTGCGTTTCTAAGATGTAAAGAGTACAAATACTAAGATGAAACCAACGCCTTCTAAAAATGTGTGAGAGTTTATATATATTTCTAGAATATATGTATTTCCAGAAGTATGTATATACATGGTAGTGTATATATACATCCAGAGACAGAGAAGTTGGTCAGCATTTTCATGAAACAGATCTCTGCATCTTTTGTGTCCGTACTAGTAAACATATGTTGGTTGAAGAATATCACCCAAGCTGAGGTTGGGGGTGAAGATAATCCCTGAAGCTATTCCCATTATGTTGAATGCTTATAAAATCTGCCTATAGATTAAGCTATGGAACCATAAAAAATAAATGTCAAATGTTGCTTGAATATCTTTTCATATTCTCACTTTAATCATAAATGGAATTTTAAGGCAGATCATAGCTTAAAAATTCTTACACTGAAGAGTATCTTATTCTGCAAGTCTCAGTGATTTTTAATGTGGTTACTCTAGACTAAAGTGCTCACAAGTGTATGGGTAGAAAGATCTGGTTCCTGATGTTTAGAACACAGTCTACTGGAAATGTAACATTTGCTATTTTCATTTTTAAATTATTTAAAATGGGTAGCATGGCTTATAGCTTACTATAAGATCACAAACAGCCTAGATAGCAAACAAAGATGTGACAGTCTTTGTCTCTCTTTAATCCATTTTCTTCTTCCCCTCTGAGTAAACTTCCTCCCTTCTTTCTCTTTATATAGACTGAGTTTTTAATGGTTCCTGCAACCATTCTCATGAAAAATTGGAGAGAAGCTGGAGTTGTATGTGCAACATATAGAGCTTGCTTTTCTTGTAACCTGGCTTTATTTCATGTGTCCGCATCATTATGGTTATGACAGAAATATTGTTGTGGCAAGCGTCCTGACTGCAGCTTTTTAATGGGATCTCCCTTCTGTGTTCTTGATTCATGTAGATTCATTTCTCAGTGAACTTCTAGAGTAATTGTTGTATTTGGATATTGTATTATTTTCCCTCAGCTTGACAGTAGTCAGCAAGAAATTATGAGTAGTCACAAGAAACAGATTTCAGCAGCAAATAGTTGTGGCAAAAAGATCCCTGTGTAGCAGACAGAGATTCAGTAACTAGCAATATAATAGAGAAATTCAGACTGATTTGAGTTCATCAGCTTGAGGATTTTTTTGAGACAGAAAACCTTTTATTTCTCCCAGAGCTAATTTCTGTATCAAGAGTGGTTAAAAACTGTAGTTTATCTCTATTGTCTGATCCCAAATTTCTGGCTTAAAATTTCAGACCTGACCACAACAAACCACAAAATTGCCTTAACAAAAAGTCTGAGAAACACAAATGGGGGAATTTCTGGCCACCAGAACGCTTGCGCATGAGCATTTTTTGGGTGCTCCAACAAAATTAAGAGCCTAAAGGTCATTGTAGCCAGCCTGGATTAAAGGAATCCCCCATGTATCAGTGGTGATGAGAACCAAAAGGAGTCTTTAAGGTACCTTCTTCCTCCTGGCTTTCTGTTCTGTGTGTACCCTGCTTAGGATTCAGCCTTCATGGTTAACTACACACGAGAATGCACAAAACACTATCGTACTAAGAAAGTGAATATTCCAAATATGAATTTATGTAAGGATGGACAAAAATGGTGTTACCCCATATGTTAAATGAGGTAATGAAATAATTACATAAATGAATGTAAAATGGTGTAACAGCTGTGTTTGCAACTCTGAATACAAGCCAGAGAGTGAGCAATACTGACAAAGAAGGAGTAAAACTCATGTGAGGCCCTATGGAGGTTAGTAACAGTTGTGATAAATAGTAAAGTATAAAAGAGCCGAACTGAAACTTGAATCTCTTTGCTACAGCTAATTACAGGCTCAGGTGGAAGACAGCTACAAGTTTCTCCTTGTAATACTCTGCCTACTTCAAGCTAAATAAATTAAGAATAAGATGTCTGGGAGAAAGAAAAAGAGAGAAAACATACTTTCTTGCTTGAAGTACAACACTGTAACAAATGGTATTTTCTTCTTGATCGAATGATAATATAATGTAAGATTGTTACCTACCTTAAGTTCTCTAAAAAAGATGCTACTCCTAGCCCACTCAACAATGGAGAAGAGGGTTTGGTCAGCCATTTTACACATGAGCCCAAATGTGTTGAGCTTCTCATGTTTGCTTCTGTTGGCTTGCTCTTGCTGCAGATATGCCATGATCTTAGCTTGGACTTGTGGCTCATCTGGCTCACATTTCAGGAGTTCCAATATCAGATGCGGAATACTTGCTGGTGAGCTTGTTTGATAACTATCCATGTATGAGTAGCCCATTATTGACTCTGGTGAACTAGTGTAAGGGTCAGGGTACTCGGACTTGATAGCACGGCTTGGAAAATGGCCATAGGTTTGGTAACCTTGCAAACTGCCATGGGGTGGCATTGTCATACTAATTGGAGAGGTTACAAAGGGACTTCTGTCATAGTCTGTAGGAGGCAAGGCAGTATGGTTCAGAGGTAGGCCTTTGGAGGCAGAATGGATGTTCTGGATTGCAGAGGATATTGTCAGGTCAGTCGGCATTGCTTGGATCACCTGAGTCATGGCTTCCAGTTTAAGTCCATTTGCTCGGATAAGAGCTTTCTTCTGCTGCTTCAATGCCCTGTCTCTCTTGTACATTGGTCCAAACTTGTTTCGACCGCCACGCATTCGGTCAGCTCGCACAGCTGTCGAGGGAGAGGAGGAAGTAAATCATAATTAAAACTTGGAATCAACAGTCTTTAATGAAACATACATTAGGACAGAGCAAAAATGTAAAAATGTAACTCCTGGGTTTTTTTTTCATATTTTAAGTAGCACTTCTATTCCTAAAGAAAAAGATTTATTTTGACTTAACAAAGGTCACTTTTTTTCTGGTAATTTAAATATCACATGCATATATTACTAACATAGAAGGACTTCTCTTTACATTGATTAGGACACAGGGACAAACACAATGGTTGGCTACAGGAATTTCACACCTGCTATGGGATCATGTGGAGATCTCAATGTATATTTGGTTTTATGTCAAGCTACTATGTCATTAAGAAACAAGGGCTGATGTCCAGAATTTGTCTGAGACGTATCCAGCGGACCACATGGTCTCATTATAATCATTCCATTACTGCCTTCCACCGCAGCAAAACATCTGAAACGTAAATTGCGAAATGTTCAGTAGTCATAAAAAGGAATACGTTTTTCTTGGCAAAAAGGAAATATTTCCTTTTGATGATTCTGTTCAGGTTGGTGTAAAACGTTAAGAGACTTCTAGTTAGCTGAACAGCTCTACAGAAATGTTTAGCTGCAGTTGGAATGCGCAGAGAGAAAGCTGTCAGCTTGCTGCCTTCCACACAGAAGGTGGAAGTGAAACAGAAACTACTGACACTGTTCTGGCTTGTAATATCTCTGGAATTAGAAATAATTAAAACAAATCCACCTCAACAGCTGCCCTGGGAGTCATACTGGTGGTCTCTCTCACAGCAGTGTCTGTCACCATGGTATATATGTAATGGACTAGCGAGGACCTCTCACCAAGCCCACCTTGCCCAACGGCAATTAGATTGAAAGAGGAACCTTTGACAGTCTGGTGACATGTTGAGACTGCTGAGATTGCTGGAGGTTAAGTTCTTGAGCTTTTTATCTTAGGGATTAGTAGAACATTAAAAATTTATTGTGAATGCTAGATACGCATAATACTGTACATTATCATAAGGACTTTAACGTTTAATGATTTTTTTGGCCCATGGAAATTTATGAACTAGACTTTAAGGCTATATATATCATTATCAGGGAAATACACATATAAACGTCACAAGTATTTACAATTATGGAAGCACGTGTTCTTCCAATTTTCTAAACAAAGGAAAAGAAGTTGTATGGATGTGTGGATAAAGAACCTAAAGTACATTTTCTAGAGTATCTTTAAAACTACAAGCACTTTGCTTAAATTTGCAGTAAAAATGCTTCTGCTGCAATTGCCGTTGAATGTTGATTTTGAGCAAAATGCAGGAAATTAAAATAATTAAAGCACCATGCTGCTAAATGTAATTAACTTTAAATCTGTATACATAGTATCCTCCCAGGTATTCCACAACTAAAAACTGTCAGCCAAATTGCATTAGCAAATGCTTTTGTATAACTCCTATAGAAATTAAGATGAACTGCATGTAATCACAGAAGACAAAATTTGGTCCTGTACCATTGTCAATAATTGAGAGGAGTTAAAGGTAGGAGTAGATAAATGTATTTTACTCTTTTTCCTAATGTCAACAATGAGAAAAGGATTCCAAATGTCCTGTTGTTGTACTGTTTGAATTTGGAAGAACATGCAGTGATTCAGGATGTTTAGTGCAGTGTGTCAGTGCTAGCTCTGTCTTGTGGGTAAACAGAATAGTATTGAATCCACCAAACTGCAGGAGGATGATTTTTCTGTTTATCTTCAGTTATATCAGTAGCTTTCCTTTGCCAGACTCAGGTGACTGGGTCTTAGCCTTTATGGTTCCCTTAATGGTTTATGGTTGCCCTCCTTGGCCTGATTTTTCCCGGTTAAGCATCTAAGATGAATGCCATTTCAGTACAATTGTAAGAATAAGGAATTTAGGAGCTTGTCCTTGGTCAAGCAGAAATGTCATTTGCTGTGAAATCTGAATTTTAATATTTTATGTATCAAAGTTAGAAGGAACTGTGTATGATTCTCAAATTCAAGTTGATGATAATTTTGCATTCAGTTGTCTCGAAGGGTACTGTACAATTTTCATTGTTCTCTGTACATGAGAAAGTGAAATGAAGTCAAAAAGTATACTTCAAAATCCCTTATTCTCTTTCATTTGTAATAGCATCTCAGGTGTAGGATCACAAAATATAGGACACAATTTTAGAGATTATTTGGTTCCTTAATCCCAAAGGCAAGTCAGTGTGAGGAAAAAAAACCCTTATTTTATCTGTTTCTCTATTTTCTGCCTTATTGTCAGAAGAATATATTTAAAAAAAACACAACCCTAGATAAAATATAAATAAAAGCGGATCACTCTGCATAGCAATGGCGCTTTTTTTTCCTAATTTGGATACTTCTTACATATTATGTTTAATCTAAATTAGGTCTTTTAAAAAGCTGCAAAACTATTGTATCTAAATCCATTCCTTCACAAACTCTAAAATACTGAAATATCAAATTCTATGCATATATGAAAATATGGATTATGGTTTTGACTAGTTGTTAGTGATTTACCATTTACTCATTAGATTTTTTTTTTTTTTATAAAGCAACAATTTCATTGAGCACACAAAGTCACCTTTTACTGTAACTTCAAAACCATGGTAAATATGTAGCATTTTTAAAAAATAAAATAGCATGTAATAACATATGTAATACTATAATTTTCAAAATTAATCTATAGTATACTTGACAGTATTAGCAAGACTATACCTCTTACCTTCCAATTTCATTCCAACACTTAGACATTTTTGAAATCGACAGTAAGGGCATCGTTTTCTCTGTGTTTTGTCAATCTGGCAATTCTGATTTTCTATACATGTGTACCTTTTGTTATTCTGGACTGTTCGCTTAAAGAATCCCTGTATGACAGATACAAAAGTTAGCCTGTTTTGCTTGAATAGCAAATTTCAGCATTTTATTTTATGGAAATCATTGCAATATATTTTTCAGACACCACTCAAGCACTTATGAAGTTATGTAGTTTAGTTTAAATTACAGTGAGAGGTACCCAGGAGAAAACCACCAGACTCCAGAAGGTTTTCTTGTGTTAGTGCTGTTTTATAGACTTATGTCAAAGCTTGGTAAGACTGGCTACAGTCTCCTGTGCCCCAGTAATAGTGAAGCTGACTAGTTCCTTTTGTATTCTTTAATCATTGCAAAATTATTAAACTTTTCCTTTTAAAGTACTTTTACATGAAATAAGCAGGGACACTGTTGCAAAGATAACAGAAATACAGAGTACATCTGGCTACTGTACATCCCAGCGGTGCATGCTAGAGGCATAATAAGTGCTTGTTCATTTCTCATTGATTATTTTTTAATGAAAATATAATGTGCTAAGTTAATATTCCCATGCAACTAAATATTTTAAATTGCATTGTTCTGGCAAAGGAGTTTCTTTTACAGTGCATTACTTGGATAACCATAAAGAACTTAAAAAAATTTTTACATGACAAATTTGCCATGTAATAAATTCCTAAGTATTTAAACCCTTTAGTATAATACAACCATGCAGATACATATATCTTCCAATATGATAAGTTGCATTTATAAATATTTTATTCCCAAAATTAATGAATGATCTAAAACAAATAATACATCAGTTACTTGACTTTCTGTGTCAAGTGAGCTCTGAAAGTTACAGTTTGTATGAAAAAAGTGCATGGTCATTATAGTCACAGAAATTTACGTTGTAATATTGAAGGATGAAAAAGTCTTAAGAAAGTTGCATTAGATTTTGCAAAGCTGATCTGTACTGAGGATACTATTCCTACTTTATCCTCGAGGAACAGAATACTCTGAATGTATATAAATCAACTAAAATCAATATTTAGGACAGTTAGAAATGAAAGTTGTTCTAGAAGTACATCACTTCACAACAGCAAAATACTTAAAAGCAATGATAAAAGTACAATGCAAAACAGTCCAAGTTGTTTCCATTTGTGCAGATGAGATCTCTCCAAGAGACTTCAAAATCCTAAAGCTTTTTGGTGGTTATTTTTTTACGTGAAAGTAACAAGAAACATATCAGAAATAAGCTAAATTATTACACATCTGTTTTCTTTAATTATCATTTTTTCTCCTTATATTTGAAACTTTTTTTTTTTGGTGTGCTTGCGTTTGTATGAAATAATTAGAACAGAACCTTGCAGCTTTCACAGGTGAGAAGTCCATAATGGTACCCAGACACTTTATCTCCACAGACTGGACACAGTTCCTCAAGGTCTTCATCATAAGAGTAATTCACCATTTTAAACTGAGACACTGGGGAAAGGAGAAATAGCACATTCAATTAGAATTTACATTAATGACTCAAATTTTCTGCAACTGTTCTCATCTAGAGAGAAAGCTCACTTAAACACACCACTGCAATTTAAGGGGAAAAAAAATTTCTTTTTAAAAACACAGCTTGCATTGAGACATGCAACTTTTCATCAACAGCAAATCTGCATGATACTTAGCAAGTGGAACAAAACCCATCAGCTGCTCAGTTTTATGTTCTAAATATTTATATTTCCAGAGTGCCCTTAACCTAAGTTTTTGGAATCACAAACTAAATGAATTCATTTAAACACAAAAATGATCAGGGACAAGCTTTGAAAAATCAGAACGAAAAGATTAAGTATCACTTGTGTATTTAAAGTAACTCAGTTCGTTTCCTTTAAAGTTTTCTTTCCGCATCAGCCCGCAAATATTTACTTAGGCTAAAATTGTATCTTACAGACCCAGCACTTTTTGCGCCGCGTGAAATGCAAGTTACTTACTTGCAAGACTAGCTTAAAACAACGTCCTCCGCGCCCCCCGAACTCGTTGTCTCAGGGTGGCCGCCGCCCCTCCGAGCCGGCTCGCTTCCCCCGCCTGCCCCGGCCGGCCGGGCGAGCGCTTCATGCCCGAGCCCCCGGCTTTCGCAGACAGCGGTCCCCGCAGCGACGGGGGAGACGCTTTAAGTCCCCGTCGGCGCGGCTCCCCGCGGGTCGGCTGAGGGACAGAGGGCCGGGATCCCCGTCCTCGGGGGATGCGGTCGGGGTCTGCCCAGCCGGCGCCCTCCGGTACCGGCGGGAAACCTGCGCGCCGGGGCCGCCTGAAGTTTCTGCCGCTCGGGGAACAGGCGGGGAGGAGCCGGCCGTCAGGAGAGGACGAGGTGGGGGTAAAACAAGATGAATGAAGTCACAGAGCGCGGTCACTCGAGCCGGGCTCCCCCCACAAAGAGCCCAGTCAGCCGCTCTAGTTATCCCCCAAAAGAAACCCCGCCGCTCACGGCAGGGCCAGTTTCCTTCCCCTTCCCTGCCGCTAAACCTCCGATCAGCTCGGCAAGCGCGGCGGCAGCGGAGGGCTCCTGAGCGAGGCGAGAGGCGCCGGGCATCGCAGCGGCACCGCTCAGGATGTCGCCTCTTTGCCGGTAACCCCGCGGCTTGCCACAGTTCGAGGACACGGGGACAGTCAGAGTCCGCCCGAAGCCGCCGGAACCGGGCGCCCGGCTCGGGGAGCGGGAGCTGCGCGCACCCCGGCCAGGGCAAGGGGGCTGCGCCCGGTGCTCGGCGGAGCTTGCCAGGGACCGCGGAGGGCATTAACCTGCCAACCCACGGCCGGGAAAACGTTTCCAGAGCGACCCCGGCACGGCCGGGAATCGCTGCCTGCCAGAGGCGTGGGGCGGATACGGGGCGGCCGCAGGCGGAGGAGGGCCCGACCCTCCCCTCTGCTCCCGCGGCCGCGGCTCCAGGGCCCGGCGCTGGGACGAAGTTCTCCCTCCTCGCAGGAAAAACCAAGTGGGAAAGCAGGGGTTTTCCGAGAGCTCTGCCCTGGCACGGAGCCTCCTCGACGGGCGAGGAAAGGGGCGGGCGGGCCGCCCCCAGCACCTCCGAGGCCCCCGGCCCACCCCGCCCCTGGTCCCCAGCAGGCTCCCGAGAGGAGAGGGGAATAATTTCGAAAGAGCAGACGGGACGGGAGAGGCGCGCAGGGCTGGGCGGGGCGGGCAGTGCCCGCGTACCGGGCTGCCGACTCCGACGCAGGGAGCCGATCCCCCTGCGGCGGCCCTCGGACGGGGTCTCCGCCGCCTGCCTCCGCGCAGCGCTCGGGCCCCGTGCAGGGTACCGGCAACGGCACCGTCCCGTCCCACAGAGGCACTTCCAGCGCCATTCCAGCTCGGGCATCCCCTTGCAGGGCATACCCTGCAAGGGCGCAAATCTGCCGCGGCGTCGGGGCTCTCTGCTGCGAAGTTTCGCACCACCGCCGCTGTCACCTGCGCTGTGCCTGCGGCCGCCGCACCCGCGGGACAGAGCCCTCGGGCCCCGTTTCGGGACGGTGTGTGGCACACAGGGTGCTCGGCAGGACTTCCCCGCGTAACTCCCCTGCCATAAACTTCGAGTCAGTTTTGCGCGCACCGGGGACGAGACCGAGATCCCCCGCATTTGTAGCGGGGACGGTGTCCCCGAGCAGTGACCGACGGGGCGTCTGCACCCCGGGGAAGGCTCCCGCCGGCCAGTTGCTTGACCGTTTCCCGGCCGCGGTTGCACCTCGCGGCCGGGGTCTTGCCGTCGCCTCGGTGCTGGTGGCCCGGCCCCCGGTGACCGCCCGAGCCACGCTGGAAGTTGGCCCGCGAAAGCAAAGGCTCGACAAGGCGCGGAGCGGGCGGCGGCGGGGGATCTCTCAGTCAGCAGCCGTAAACTTTTTTGGCAGGACGAAGGGGCGGTCTGCCGAGGGGGGCCCGAGCGCGCGGAGGGGGAGCGCCGTGCCTTTCGCCCCTTACCTTGCATGTTTTCCGGCATCTGCCCCTGTTCCCCATTCGACCGGGCGAGTCCCAGGGCCTCCGTCTCCACTTTGGGCAGCATGACAAGGCGGCTGCGGGCCGGGGTGGGGGCTCCGTGTCCGTCCGCGACACCAGCACCTGGACACGGCAGCACAGATTTAGCTGGAGCAAGGGGCGCTCGGCGGCTGCTGCCTCTTCCTCCTCCTCCTCCTCTTCCCTCCCTCTGCTCCGCGCCAGCCCTTGCCCTGCTGCAGCGGGAGCAACGAGCGGCCCCGGCCGCCGGGAAGCGCCGCCGGGTGCCCGCGGCTGGGGGAGCCGCGGAGCGGTAGTCGGGCTGCAGGCAGCGGGGGCGGAGAGGAAAGGAGGAGGAGGAAGACTGGGGGGTGCCGGGGAGGAAGGAGGAACCCCGGGAGCCCGCAGCAGCTCCGCCCGGGGCTCAGCGCGGCGGCAGCCCGGCGCCCCGATCCATGCGGAGCGGCACAGTGCACAGGAGCGCTCTGCCGCCGCTGATGCTGCTGGACAGGGTTCCCACCCCCGTCCCCCTCCTCCCTTCCTCCCTCCTCCTCCTCCTCCTCCCCCTTTTCCCTCCGCCACAAGTGCGGAGGTGCCGAGTCGGGACCTCTAGCCCCGGGCCCGCGGGGAGGCGCTCCCCGAGCCCAGGGGCTGCAGGGCGCGGGGGGCTCCGGCGAAGGGGGGCCCGACACCACCCTTGCAGCCAATAAGGCAGAGGCGGGATGAGCAACACCCGCCGCGCACACACACACACACGCACCGCACACACACGCACAGGAGCATACACGTTTGCCCAGCGCGCTCACCCCCTGCCCGGTTGTTAAACAGGGCTGCGGGGTGGGGGGGCCTGGGATGCAGCCACCACTCCCGGCCCCAGCGGAGCCCGACGGGCCGCCAGCTCTGCCGAACCGGGCTGTGCGTGCCCTCCCTCCAGCTGTGTGCCTCCTTGCCGACGGGCAGCCCCGCTCCAGCTCCCCTGGGGCCGGCGGGGCAATTCCCCCGCCCGGCCAGCGGCGGCTGCGGTGACCCCGGCCCTCGCCTTCTCTCCGGGCGGGCGGGGGTAGGCAGCGGAAACCCCTGCGCTTGGAGAACCCCAGCCCTTGCGGCCACGTTGTCTCCGCGCAGCCCTGAGAAAAGCGGGCGGGAGCCGCGCTTGAGCTCGCTATACCTAATCTGGCTTTTTGGGTCTCCCTCCCTTAAACTTCTTGCGAAATCTGTCGGTGCCAGTTGCACCGTTTGCACAAAAACCAATGCCCTGGCAGAGCCACCGCTTGAGCAAGAGCCTCTCTTCCCCGGTTCACGGTGCAGCAAGCGGCACTCGTTTCCAAGTTGTCCCAAAGAACTCGTTTCTCGCAAGCGGGTGCCTCAGCGGCGAAAGCCGGGTGGCCCCGCGGCGCGGCGGGACGGGGGGTCCGAGGGCGGCGGGGTGCCGAGCAGCCCGGCGAGCCGGGCCGGGGATCTGCCCGCCCCCGCTGCCCTTCCCGCCTCTCCCGCGCCGGGAGCGCCCGGGGCGCTCCGCGCAGCTCCCACTGCGGCGCATAGGTAGGTTTGGCGGTGTGGGATGAGCGATATTTACACCTTTGAAAGCATCCGAGCCCCCCGCCCGAGCGCTCGGCTGCCCGTACTCCTCTGACACTTTAATCTCCGTTGTGTATATTAAGACATGAAAATATTTGGCAGTGAAAATTGCTTCCGATTGAAAGTGAGGCGCGGAACCGTCTCCGGCGCAGGGTATAGCATTTCCCATCGGTTGGGAGAGAGTTTGTGAAAACTGACCCTTGTTGTAACTTATTAAATATTTGTGACGATCGCAAGGTGACCAGCGGTGGGACAAGCCCTCCACGTGCAGAGAGCGGACTCGGCTGTGCTCTTGCCTAGACAATTTAAACTTTTCGCATCCAGTAACTAGAAAAAGAAACCTTTGCTTAATTCAGCGCAGATCCCGAGTCAACCCAACACCAGCACCACTGGAGTAGAAAACGTCTCTTGCTTTCCTTCTCTGTGCAGGGATTAACATTTTGGGGATGGACCCAACGCGCAGAGAGGCTCGGACCTCCCGGGCGCTTTCCATTCTCACCCCATTCCCCTTCGGGCGGGAGGGCGAGCAAGCGAGCTTTTGATCTGTATCAACACGTTATTTCTCAAATTATAATTTCAGAGTTTAACAGTTCGCCTGCGAATAAGTTTTAGGACGGTAACAATGGCGAGCGCTGGGAGCGGGGTGGCTCCCAGCGATGGCTAAGGCGGGGTGGCTGAAAACCATCCCGAGGGAAAGCCCTCGTCTTTAGGCAGAAGTAGCTCGGGATCAGACCGCGTCTCGGCCCTTGGGAAGTTGTTACCAGATACACTAATTACCAACAACACCTCTGGCAGGCGTCTCCCTGTAGCATCGTCCTGCGCTGAGCCCGGACCGGCTCTGCACTGGCGGCGTCCGCAGCGCAGCGGCGGCTCCGCTCCGCTCCCCCGGGCGCCCGCCGGGATGGGGTCGGGGCTGCGTGCCGGGGGTCTCCGCAGCGCGGCGGGGCCGCGGCCCTCCGGCCTTGCGAACCTGCAGCCGGGCCGCTTCAGCCTGCTGCGGGCCCGACGGGTGGCCAGAGGACCCCGGGGGAGGCTCGCAGAGGAGCTTCGCCTCCTCGCAGCCCTTCCCCACAGGAGAAGCGTTGTCAGAGCACAGCTCGGCTGCCCTTACGGCAGGCCGCGGGAAGTTTAGCACACATCGGCAGGAGCCCGCTGGGCTCCGTCGGGGAAAGAGACGGTCCCTTCCCTCCCGCTCGCCGCCGGGTGGGTCACGCCGCTTAGCAGCGCCCCGCCGGGGCGCTCTGTGCCTCCGCTGTCGTTATTGCTGCTCCGGGAAAGGCACCCGCGTTTTGGGCGAAAGCCGGGGAAGGAAACCTCGCGTCCGGACAGGGGAGGCGAAACCGGCCCGAGCGCTGCGGAGGCCAGGTGGGCTGCGGCCCCCGCGGGCATCCCGGCCACTTGTCGCCGCCGGCGGCTGGCCCGGGCCGGGCCGGCACTCCCCGGCCAATAGTCCCCCTTGGGCACGGCCCTAGCACCAGTCCCCTGGATCTTCGCTCCTACTTGTGGGTTTAATGTCATTCCGCCGGGGAAGCGTTTGGAGCGAGTTCAAATTGTACATCGGAAAGCCACTCCACGAGCTATCGCTATGGATGAAAATACTTTGGAGTGGTTATTACACATCCACATTTCTCCGAAGTAACAGTTTAGGGCAGTATATATTATAAATGATACCTGGTCCCTTGTGGCTACATTTAATTTAACAAGGAGTTCTAGCTCTCACAATTGCCTTGAGCAACCTTAATTACCCTTTCTTCTAATCTCTTCTCCATTCCTTACTAAGTTCCCCAAACTTTTTTTTAATGTGATTTCTCTCCTGAATTTGCCTGCCTTGTTCTGACTTTGCCTGAAGGTCTTGATTGACGCGTGTAATTATAATTATAAAAGATGATGGCTCGGGGAGCCTCCAGCAGCCTTGATTAGTACAAGCGGCAAGACCTGGAATATTTTATACTTCCCTATTTAAATGTATGTACATTTACACTAAAAAAACCCACTGTCTAATTTTAAATAATCTGAAGCTTCTTCCACCTCTTTGTTTTCAAGGTAGAGGGTTCTGTGTGATGATATTTCAAGGCAAGCTCCCCTTTCTTACAGCTTCAAAGAGGCCACAGAACCTGGGCAAATTTCAAAGCCTTTTTCCCTAAGCAGGGACATTTCCAACTTCGAGGGTCTGCTCGATGATCAACAAATAGCACGCTCCCTTCTACATTTGTGTTGAAAGTGTGCCGGAAAATGTTTGATTTATCTTCCCAGCAAACTAGCGAAAGAGAACTTTTTGGGGGAATGTTCAAGACAAACTTCGCAGAAGCAAATGAAATAAATAAATAAATGGAGGACTGAAACTTTTCTGCTGGGAAGTCGAAATTCAAAGCCGATCAAAAAGACTTAGAGGGAAGCATGTCGGAAGGAGAGAAATCCGCATCGTGTCCCTCTTCCTCTCCCGCTGAGCATTCCCGTTTGTCGCCAGCGCAGACTTGCTCTGAGCAATCACTCACTGAAACCCGTGACTTCAGCCAGGCGCGGGGCGAGAGTCACCGCCACGCAGCCTGTCCCCGGCGCGGCGACACAGCCCCGGGCACAGGCTGGCACGGCCTCGGGCGCAGACGGGCGCGGCCCCGGGAAATGCCCCGGAGAAGGCGGCGTGTGGCAGAGCGGCAGGCACAGGACCCCTCTGCGGCTGGGAAAGTTTATAACGCGAGTTTGCTGCTTCACCTCACACAACTCTCACGCCCAACTTTACGAGACTGTTTACACCAGGAAAAGTGTATCCAATACACTTCTACTCTTCCCCCCAACCCCCGCCCCCGCTTTGCTCTTTTCTCTCCTCTCCTCTCCTCTCCTCTCCTCTCCTCTCCTCTCCTCTCCTCTCCTCTCCTCTCCTCTCCTCTCCTCTCCTTCTCCCTTTCACCTCAAATCTTCCCCCCTCCACTCTTTGTCATAACCACATCACCCCTACAGTACGAAAGGGAGAGTACCTCGAAACCTTCCAAATCCCGTAGCCACTTCCAAATCCTCTCACCACTTTGCCGAGGAAATATTGCGTTTAATTCCTAGGGATTCATTTGAGTGGAGGCTGTTAGTGCCTCCAACTCAAACTTTAGAAAGTAAACTGTCCCCTCTGGAGAACTGAAAAAAAAAAAAAACCTCCAAAAAACCCCAGACACAAAAATATACTTTTCCCCCCTGTATCTTTGATCCACTGTCAGCGAAACAGAGTGGGTGCTTCAGGCTGAAATACTTTCTGTAGTAAAACGCACACCACAGAGGATCACTTTCCAAAGCCTATTGCCTTTCTTTTTTTTCTGCTGCGAATCATTCACTGTTGCCTTACGGAGATGTCGAGCCTCTCTGGTCCGACATAGAGAACCCTTTCCAAACAGTCAATTATTGACCGAGAAGCTATTTTTAAAACCCGGCCAAGCTTACAGCTGCACGCTGGAATGCACTGCTGCCTTATAAACACCTGGCAGCAGCGCGATGCAAAACTACAGGAGACTCCGGAGTGAGGAGTGCGCCGGGCCAAGTGGGTGGTAAAGCACCTCTGTGATTGCCTTTCTTTTATTGCTAAGTGAGTCATCAGCGAGGTGTCGTAACACTTCACCTCGTCCTGCCGCTGTCTGCTCCGCCCGGCCCGGCTCGGGGCGCAGGGCATCGCCGAGCCCCCCGGCCCATCGCCCCGGCTCGGGGCTCCCCCGCGCGGGGCCGCCCGCCAGAAAGGGTACGGGCGATTAGTGATTTCTTGTTGCAAGGCAGCTTTCTGACGGACATTTTGCTGAACAAACTGGAAGGCGTGGAAGGGCTGAAGCCCCGGGGGGGTGCGAAAGCTGAGGCACCCCAGGGCGCCCTTCGGGAGGCGGCGAGCCCTGTCCAGAACTGGCGGGAGGGGTTCCCTGGATCAGTATCAGCAGCGAGCCGCAGCCTTTTCCAGGCGGCAGCGTGGAAACCTTTATTCATTAGGACACTTAAAGATCCAGTTTCGCAAGTAGGAATTCTGCTAGGTTCCCCCGCCCCATAAATTACACGACTTCCATAGGGAAAACGCCTTCTAGTCCCGCACTGCATGGACCTGTTGCCGCTAACGGTGCGACGGGAAAACGTAGTCGCTCTGATCGCTCCTGCCCGCTGCGGGGGTGGAGGCTATCCCTCCCTAACGGGAGCCGAGGAGGTGAGGAGGTGAATCCTAACGCAGGGGCTCCTCTCCTCTCCTCGCCGCTGCCGCCCGCCCAGAATCGGAGCCGCTGCCCGGCGCGGTGCTCGGCGGTGCGGGGCTGGGGGCAGCCGCCGCGGGGCCAGGCCGAAGGGACGCCGAGGACGGTGCCGGCGCTCCCTCTCCGCCGCCGCGAACCCACCGCCCCTGCCCGACACTGATAATTAGTTACTTTTCTGATGAGGCTCTTTTGTTTCTGCCTGTGCTGCCCTTTTGGAGCCGAGCGTGGAACATCTAGTTAAAAAAGCTACAGCTTGGTCTGGAAACAGATCTGCAAATATATTTGTATATAAAGCAAGGCTTCTGTCAGGGCTGCGTGCTGTTCTCTGTATCATAAGAGATAATTGATTTCTATCCTGCACAGACAGGCTTAAAAATGAAATTTCTTTTGCTGAGGCAACTGACCTTGATCTGTTGGTGGAAAAAAAAGAGATGTTTTAGGTCTGCCTCCCTTCCCCCCACCTCCTCCCCCCCAGTTATATTTTGAAGCTTGGAAGACTTTATTTAAAAATAATTTAATATATGATCTTTATAATGAAAAAAGTTTAAGCTCATATATATCTCATATAAGATTTCTCCACACATAAGCACTGAATCATAAAACAAACTATGCGAAGATAAACTAGGCATAGTTTATACTGAGAACTCTTGATAAGGATTGTGTACATGTGCATGTCCATTGTATTGAGAATGTATTAATATAGATTAATGTATAAGGTTGCATATCTATGTAATACTTATAATACTCTCATGCAATATGTGAGTAAACTCTAGACATTAATAATAATCTGGCATGAGAAGCTGTAACAGGTTTCCTCACAATGCAGCCAAACACAACTCCTGCTGCAGATAATTCTTCCCTTTCACCCTATATAAAGACAAATTTGAGAGTTGACCTTTAAATTACCCACACGGACCAGTGGCTGGAGGCGTTTTGTCAGCACTGGAGGTTTCCCTCTGGAGACCAGAGACATCATCATTGGTACTTTGTCTCATGTATTTGTGTATTTAAAATCAGACTAACTGGAAAAAATCGGGTGTAAATGTAAATACCGCCCCTCTTGTAGGCAGCTCCTTTGCAGTATAACAACGGGAAAAGTATTTAATGGGAGGAAAATTGACAAAAGTAAAGAATAACAGCAAAAGTTCACTGTTATAAAAAAATCACCTATGGCTCACATCTTGCAGTCCTCACACAGCCCCAAACTGTTCACTCCTGTGGAAGATTTGCCTGCATCATTCCTGGCCAAAATCCTAATCCAAACTTTTAAAGATAATATTTGCTGTCTTCATTAACCATATGAAATTTAATTATATATACATTCTAATAAAAATAATAATACAGAAAACCAAACCTTGCCAAACTCGAGCACTAATTATAATATGATAAACTGCCCGAGGACGTACATTAAAATTAAGATGGCAGTAAGTATTAGGCAAGCTGAAATATTTCATGCTAAGGAGCCACAAATAGATTATTTTTCCTTATATAACCATTTTTTTAAGTTAATGAAACAGTTATTTCTCTTAAATAATAATAGCTAATGCTTACAAAAATCGCACGGTGTCCCTAATGACACTAAGATAAGAGGCTGATTAGAGGAAAAATAAAACTAGTCAAGTAGCTTTGTATTGCCCTGGAATCTGGTAGACGAAAAAAGTCATGTCACTTCTATAAAAATTTTTGTAAGTCCATATGATGTTCTTCATCTGGAAGACAGGATGTACTATTAAGATTTTGTGAATTCCAACTGCCTTTTTGACTAAATGACTGTAAACCTAAAAGCAGGTGTCAACAATGGGTAGTGCCCACTCACAGTCCTGCTGCAGGCTGGTTGTGTTTGCTCTCCAAGGGTCAGATCTACTGCCATTTAAATCGGTGGAGTCTGATTTGCATTCATGGGAGCTGGATGAGGCCCTCCTTGCTGGGAGGAAGCTAGGTCATTCTTGCTGTGACACGTCACCGATTCATATCAAAAACTAACTTATTCCTACATGGGTGAATGCACTGGGGGCATCTTTGCGAAGCAGATGCTCCCTGACAAGGGCACCTCTCAGCCACTGGGGTGGGAAGCAGCAAGTGCCCTTGGTCTGAGGGGCTGGCGGGGTGGAGGGCTGCAGAGGCCGTGGCAGGGACTCCCTCACAAGCCCGCCTGCTCTGCCTCTTGTTAGAGAGGAAAATGCGAAGGAGATGCTGGCAAGAACAGGACGAAAGCCCAGGGATGGGATTTACTCTTAAGAGCACTTGGCCCTGCTGCTGATTGTACTTGTACCCTGGGAGGACAGCTTTTTCTTCCGAAGAAATACTCTCCAAGTGCAAATAAGAACAGAATCCAGCTCCTTCCGATTTGGTTCCCCCACCTCCAAGCAGAGGCCTGCAGGGTGGTGCTGGTTACATTTAACCCTTAGGTGCATGGTGATCAGTTTACAATGCTGAGTTAGATGAGCTTTTCAGGGATGCCACCATGGCCTCTGACTGCAGTGTTACGCAAGGGCAGAATCCTCCCCCTGACCCAGAGCACACAGGATTTTGGAGAGCTTAACAGGATTTAGACCTGCTTTATCTGGCCCGTGCTTTGCTATTCTGTCCTGGTATATCTGTCATACAGCACATGTATAAGTGCATTTTGGAGGTATAGTGACAAGAGTGCTCTGCTAATTTGTCTCCCACTACTCTGTTTCTCATATCCACAGGATTTAGGGAACTCAGACCTGCCAGTCTTTTGGAAAGCATGAAAATGGCACTTAGTTTGTCCAAATATGACAGATAAGAATGTCTTATTTTCCCTTCCCCTTGGGTTGTATACTTTCACCCCAAGAAACTTTACTTGAGTGACAGCTCTTCAGACACATAAGGTGTATTATTATTTTACTATCCCATGCTGAAGGCTGAGGAGAGAGGAACAAAGGCTCCTCCAACACTTTTCCCTCCCTGGCAGCCAGAAAGAGCAAAAGTTAGAGCAAGGCCCAAGATACCGAGGACCAGCTGGGAAGCTGGACTTGCCCCCCTTTTCCATGTGTTTCTGGGGGCAGAACTGTACGGAAGAGGACCAGAGGGTCTCTGGCTTTAAATTTTCTGCAGCTTTGCTGGGATCAGCCCTCCTGGCCCAGGTATGGCCTGACCCTGGTCACAGCCATGTCCAACAGCCCATGAGTGCCCTGTCCCCTCCATCTGTTGTGGATGGGATACCCTGACAACACTGCCACAGGGACCACATGGCTCCCTCTGAGGAGGGGCACCAGGAGCCCATCCTGGAGTGGGGCTGGCACCAGGCACAGTTGGCCAGGAGGCAGGTGATCATGGACCTGTTGGTGTGATCCATGGGGCACTAATCCTCCAACCATCCATTTGCAGCCCAGCATTTGCAGCCCAGCAAACCTCGCTACGGTGTTGAGCACATTCTCGTGCTCAGCGTGCTCGAGCTGTATAGCATGTGAAGCGGGTGAGAAGGGACCCTCTGGGGGCCAGCTGCCTGTGACACAGCCAGGTCGGAGGTGGGAACCCTTCCCTTGGGCACCCTCCCCTTCCCCGTGAGAGAAGCAACAGCTCCACCCAGGAGATCAAGATCAGGTTTCAACTATGTTTGCGCCTATTTCCTGCAGCTGTTGCTGCACCCTCCATCCCCACAGTCCCAAAGCTTCCCTTGATGGCAAGGTGCCCATATCACACCCAGCATCAGGCTGAGCCCCTCGCCTGCCATGTGACGACAGACTTTGGGGGCAAGAGGAGGAGAACGAGCCCTGGTTCTGACACAAAGGCCGAAGCTCCCTTCTTTCATCCTTGCACTGCTGTGCTGAGGCACCAGCCTTGCACAGTTTTGCAAAACCCTGGGCTGTGGAACCTGCAGAGCTACTGGGCCAGCTTGTGAGGAGTTTTCTGCTCTGCGAAGGAGAGGTTTCCCTCGGCAAACCTTCTCCAGCCCTCCTTGGTCCCGGCAGAGGCTGACAGGGCACGCCAAAGCACAAGCACCTTCCTCCTGGCGTCTGGTGAGAAGCAGAACGACCCAAGATGGGAAGTGCGAGGCGAAGAGCAGGGAGGTGGTGGGGAGGGGCACCTGCTGGGGCTCGGCCACAGCCACCGCAGCCCTGGAAGCCCGGGGCAGCTGCCTGTGCAACGCCCCTCCTGCCTGCAAGCCAGAGCAACCAGCCCCTGCCATCTTTCTGATGGGGAGTGGATGCTGATTCCATATGCTACTGAAAGTATTATCTTCTTTGCTGCTCTGAAGCCTTAACCGGCTTTTATTATCCAGCCCACCCCCACTGAATGACACCATACCTGCATTTTTAGCTATGAAAAAGAATCTGCGTTTGACATGTATGTTACAGAAAAGACCTGAGAACGTTCCTGAGGTTTTCTTCAACAAGAATAGTCAGGCCAGAAGCAATTTAAATCTAATTTTTGCAAATGTTTATACACACACACACACAGTTTCACAGTTATTAGCAATTGTAATAGATAAAGATACCAATAATTATCTGATTATATATTTGATAATCACTTTATCTCTGGAGAAAAGTGTTATTCACTGAATCATCAGTTTTCTTACATTTTTACATTGTATCGTAAAGTTCTTTTTTCACCTAATGCATGTGCAAATTAATCAATTTTGTTGGCTTGCCCAATTGTAGTTATTTTTTTCAGTTTGGACAGCCCCAAGTCTAATATGTTTATGCAGCATCTTCAAAACAGTTAGAAAACTGTTACTTACCAACTGATGTAAGTCCATGTTTTATAGATTCCTGTATGATGGCTGTGTGGGAACCAGAAGACATTATTAGGTGTAAATATACAGTACCCTTGGGTGCAAGGTGTACAGCATTGAGCACAGAAGAGGTGCAGCCTGTAAACTTTTCTGGCCTTGAGACCCAGGCTATAATAACCTTCAGTGAAAGTCGGCGTGATGAACAACAACAAAAAAAAGTTATCCAAGAATTCAGAAAGTAACAAGTATGTCTTTGAGTGGACTCTGTACTTTTTCCAGCATTAGTGACCTGCTGTAAACCATGTATCCCATTTCATGATAGTCTCTAATCAGAAGAATTGGAACCTGTGATAGGTTTGGCACCGTCACGTGATTTTGTACAGCTTGATAAGAGGACCCTGTTATAAAGTGACAGCAAAAGAGATAAGAACTCTTGGCAGATAATGGCAGAGAAATGATTAACCTAGAGTGGAGAGGTGCTATGAAGCCCAGAGAGTGGAAGGTTGTAAAGTTGTAGGGTCATAAGATCATACTGAGTGGATGAAAAGCCATACCAACGTAAGTGTAATGACTATAAACTCAGACTTGTGACCTGTCTTCCTGATGTCATCACCTCTTTGCACAGTGGACAGCAAGCGTGGTTGTTTTGGCCTCTGTAAACATTCTTTGGAGGGCAAAACAAGCAAGCATTAATTCCTTAAAGGACGCTTCTGAATGTGCTTGGGATTCTACACTCTGAGTAAGAGCACCAGCAAATGTCTGGTGGTGGCTTGTCAGACAAAACCGTTTTATTGCCCCAGTACTCAGGCTGGAGACTAGCTCCAGGTTGTAGCCGTTTAGTTGAAAGCGTACACTACTTTCTCCGTGAAGAGCTTTACAGCATGGTTAAACATTGATATCCCAGGATTATGATACATAGACAGTACGGCGCTCACCTCTAAGGCTGCGAGGTACAATACCTACTCACAGAATGTCAAAGGGCTGTCAGGTGTTTTGCTGTAAATAATTATTCTAAAGGCAGGCAGCCGTGTAGATGACGGGGTGATTTTTCAGCCCAGTGGTGACTAGGTCAGGTTCTGCTTTCACACCCGCCAGAGGAAAGGCAGGATCATGGGGCTCCCTGGGTGACACCGTGCTGCATTTACAGCAGCCTGAGCACAGTGTGGCTTCTCCTCGCACTGCAGTGCCACCGGCAGCCTTTGCAGCTGGAGCCCAACAGATTAAGTCTGCATACATTTTGTGAGATCAGACTCAAGCCTGAATTATCAGATGATATTTGATATATCAAGTCTCTTGAAAAATAGAGAGCAGTTATTCCACTGTGGGCTAGATCTGAAGCCTCTTGAAGTCAGTGGGAGTTTTTTCTCTTTAAATTTGCAGAGGGCTGTAAAGCAGCATATGCTCTTTTATATACTGTGGCATGGTGGTTAGACTTTGATGATAAAGTGGCAGACAGGTTAGTTCATGCTCAAACTGAACTGCTTTTCAGGCTTCTCCTGGCCAGGATGAGAGCTGGAGAGCAGGTCTGAAAATGGGCTGGATGTGGCAAACTACACATCAGACCTTACAGCCAGGAACCCTGAATTATCACTTGGTCTGTGCAGTACTGCCCTCCTCTAGAACCTCTCGTAGCAAGGCTGTAGAGGGAAGACCCAATTTTCCAAATTCTTATTAAAAACTGCATCAAAGAACTTTATTTATCATGCTGGAGTGTATAAATCAGACTTTTGTCCACCCAATGAACAAGTCACAATCATAAATTCTCATTTTGTCTATGGTAGATGCAGTAAGTAAAATCATATAGATCTGTGCACCAAAAACCTCCAGAAATTGTGTTTCTCTTCCTCTCTTTCGTACTTCTAATTATACTTTTAAAGGGAGGAAACCGTACCAAGCTACCTCACAGCAATGCTATGAATATTATTGGCTTGCAATGTGTATGAAATGCTTTAAAAGCAAAACATGCTACGTGAGTGTATCTTCCTATTTATTAAAGGAAAAAAAAATAATTTACAAGTCTCGTTGAAAAGATAGTATGAGTGTTTTTTTTCAGGGTCATAGATATTTTTTATCTGTTTAGACTGAGTGAAAACTGGAAGCCAGCTTTTACAACAGATTTCGTACAAACCTAAAGAATTTGATTGTCTATTCTAATTCATTTGGTCATTAAATAAATTTTCAATTCTATTCAAAAAAATGAAACCAACCATTTATTCCATCAGAAAAAGCATGTCTTTGGGGACTGGATATAAAATAAATGAGAAATGCTGCAAATGATACTGTGGTTAGAAACTTTCCACTGTGTCATCAGAGACATTGCTGGAGCACTGTTGGCCCATATACAAGAGTCTCTATAAAGGAATCTGCCGTATGTGGGGGAGAGAGATACTAAATCATAGGAAATATAAAGAAACTTCATGCTTTTGGCTTCAAATACTATCATTCCTTTCCTTTTTTTGCATCTGTATCAAATGTCAGGGTCACTGAAAAATGTTCTTTTTTTCCTTTCTGATACTTTGTCTCCATGGATAGAGGAATGTACGCCAGGTGCATAACCAGACAGACTTTCTTTGCCTTTCTTTATACTTAGTCCAGTGGGGGAGAAGAAACTCGTAGGGAAACTGGGGGATAATGTTTATCACCCTGTGATCCAGCAGCTCTATATGCTTAGCAGTGATATATTTGGGACCCAGCTGAAAAAAGTACATAAGGGTGTGCGTATTGAGGCATATGAGCTGTATCACTGAAGCCAAGTGCCTGAGTTTATGGCTGAATACTTTGCTTCATCAGCAATATTGAACTGTAGCTTTTCACATGGAAGTCCCTGGTAGAGCAGCCACTGAACTTGCTCGGAGCAGCTGTTCCTAACCCTGGTTGAAGCATCATAAACTCATTTTGTATTTCAGTGTTTTTCAGGCCACTCCCCCCTGCCCCCTTTTTTTCCCCTCTCTTCATCCTGAGAGGTGAGACAAGGCTTTTGAAAAGTAGTTTTATTTTATTATTTCATATATGCTTTTCTGTCTCAGGTCTTTCAGGGCGATAATTAATTTGAAAACATTTTGTGTCTTTTTTTTTGCCAGTTCTTGTATGATGAAATTGTCCCTTGTTTGTCCCTTAGACAAATGTCCCCCAAAGAAAGTGTACCTGATTTCAAAAGCTTGGCAACCATCCCTCCTTTGACTCTTGCACATCACATAATTTTGCAACCGCTTAACACAAAAAATGGA
Organism: Alca torda; assembly: GCA_008658365.1. Classification (NCBI taxonomy): domain Eukaryota; kingdom Metazoa; phylum Chordata; class Aves; order Charadriiformes; family Alcidae; genus Alca; species Alca torda. The sequence continues at coordinate 10,813,433 of CM018087.1, read as the reverse complement.
GTCAGAAGGAGTTTCTCATCTCGTGGGCATTTTCACAGGTGGCATTTCATTTGGGCACGTAAGGTTGTTCAGAAACAAGCTTTGGAAATGGACAGACGAATGAACAGTGACCTTTTCAAAGGATTTTAATCCCTGACTTGTGTATGTTGGTGTAAATTTAGTGAGGTCAGTCAGGATTTTGTAATTTTCCTGTAATATTTTGGATGTTGCTTTTCTTAATCCAGGATGGTCCTTCTTGTCTTTATGCCATCTCAAGGTATCATCGCCTTTATTATCAATGCATCTCAGAGAATGTAAATGTTCAGCACAGCACACATCAAGTGAGGAACGTGATCCTTGTTCTACCGAAAGTCCAGGGCAAACGTGGCATTGACCCTGGCATGGCGCCTACCAGGCATGAGCTCTCTGCTCCTGAGAGTAGTCCAGTTGGTTTCATCTGGAGGTTTGATTAGGTGGAAAGAGATTTACAAACCCTGTTCTTTGATCTGGAAATCACTCTTTTAAAACTTTTCTTCATTTCAGTCCTTCCAATATTCCTCCTGATCTATCACAGACATTTAAAATTCTTTTGGATGCTTCAGTGTATTTTCTCCACCTTCATGAATTTTATATTTTTTTACATGTTCAAAACCAAGGCATTAAAAATACAGTTTTATGACTTTCCCCCAGTAGTTCTGTAAAAGCAATTAAGAGAATCTGATATATCTGGCAGTCTTCACCTTTTGGGTTTTTCAGTGAAGTAATTGCACTACTGAAATGTAAAAATCTAATTTATTAAATTATTTCCATCAATTGATTATCAATTCCTGTTTAGTCTTATGTTATGGATGCACTATTAGATGTCTTGTTAGTTTTGTTTTCTCACATATATATATATATCACATGTTATGTTTATCACCTCAGTAGTAGAATGTAATGGCATTAAAATACATTTCAGTATATGCTACTCCTTACTCATGATTTTCAGCATATTCAAATGCAACTCTGGTGAGCAGAAGCATGGTAAGTTCTTTGTGGGTGTTCAAAATGCAAACTGCTTTCCCTGATTACATTAGTCAGAATATTTTAGTTCTTTCATATGTTTCTGTTCTCTGTTTGGGTGACCACAATTTAATAGAAACCATATTTAGAGATGAATAATGAATTGTAGGAATTATAAAATTGCTTCCTGTGACTTTCCCCTAATAATTACTTATGAAATTTTATTTCAGTGAATATTTCTGCTAATAAATTAATACTAGAAGAGGAGGTAAATGCAGACATTTGTAAGTACTTTCTTAGGTTAAATGAGCAATCAGGAAACCTTCAGGCCAGCTTAGGAGGAAAAGTCAGTTCTATGCAGAAGGAAACATACAGCTGTAGCTCACAGAAGTCCTCTTTTGGCCTTAACTGAAGGAATAGCATGAGCTCTGGTGGGACACAGATTTAGTGGTAGGTCTCTGCACTGGAGAAATAAAACTTGGTGTAAGAAGAGCTATCTAGGCAAGTTTTATCTGCCTGCCTGTCTGTCTATGTAAGCAGCTTCAATTTTAATTTCTTGCATACCTTCTTTTCTTCAATAATCTAACTTATTGGCGTACAAAGAGAAATGATATTGATTAGTTACTCATGGAATCTTTTCAAAGCTTATCTGGGAGATATTTACTAGAAATGGGAGCAGAGTGTTTGACTTTGTGAGAAAAGGACAGATTTCTGTGAAACGGGCAGGGGGAAATTACTTCCATGTACGTAGCAGTAACAGGTGTTGTGAACTCATCCATCATTTCACACAGCATTCAGGAATAGAAAACAGTTTCTTCTTAGTATACTATTAATAAAGTATCAGGAATATATTACTTTGGAAGGAGGAGAAGAGAAAGAGAGGACAAAGAGTCTTAAAGTGGATCTTAGGTGAAGGAAGCTGCATGTGTGTTACACCACACACTGACCGGCTTTGTTTGAGACCATAGAGTAAGCAGGAGCTGAATCGCAGAATGGTAGGGGTTGGAAGGGACCTCTGGAGATCATCTAGTCCAATCCCCTGGCCAGAGCAGGGTCACCCAGAGCAGGCTGCAGAGGAGAGGAACGCGTCCAGGCGGGTTGTGAATGTCTCCAGAGACGGAGACTCCACCACCTCTCTGGGCAGCCTGTGCCAGGGCTCTGCCACCCTCAAAGGAAACAAGTTCCTTCTCACATTTAGGTGTAACTTCCTATGCTCAAGTTTGTGTGTGTTACCCCTTGTCCTGTCCCCGGGCACCACTGAAAAGAGCCTGGCCCCATCCTCCTGACACCCACCCTTTAAGTATTTATGTGTTGATAAGGTCCCCCCTCAGCCATCTTTTTTCCAGACTGAAGAGACCCAAATCCCTCAGCCTTTCTTCATAAGAGAGGTGTTCCAGTCCTCTAATCATCTTGGTAGCCCTTTGCTGCACCCTCTCCAGCAGTTCCCTGTCCTTCTGCAACCGGGGAGCCCAGAACTGGACACAGTAGCCCAGAACTGGATACAGTAGCTAATGAAAGGTGAAAGACTGGCAAAAGAAAGCAGTTCAGAAAGGTATTTCAGGTCTAAGTAGAGGGGCTCTCCTTACTGAAACTCATTTATTGAACCAGGAATAGAAGAATGTCTGGAGGCTGATAAACGGCAGAACAGCGTGTAACGGACACTCGATGGGCCACCTTCCAGCCAGAGGGAGGAAGAATCAAAGTTTAGTGCTCAAGTGGTGGGTCAGATCTGGTGCAGAGGAACGCTTCCACTTCTTTCTGTCTTCCCAAAGAGTGAGTGCAGAATTTGTTGCAATTTCAAAGCTGACTTTCATTGGGAAGGACGCTGGACAGGAGACAGAAGTAGGGTAAAGGTCATTCAGAAATAAGGATTTCTGATCATTTTAATAACTGTGAGAAATGTAGCACCTGGCAGGAGCGATAAGTGGATTTTCCTAAGCTGTGTTATAGGCAGGTAAATATTGCTCTGGTTTATGGCACTAATAATTAAACAGAACACTAGTCTTTCTCTTGGCAATTTAAAATTTAAGGTGGTTGTTTTCCGGAGACATATGCTGAAATCTGAACAACAGCTACTTTAGATGTAAGCTTCATAATAAAATACCATATCTATTTTGTCCAATGGATACCTTTCATAAGCATATATAGCACTAAAGAAACACATTTTTTTCATTGTCTTCCAAGTCATCCAGGCACCACTCTTGGTAAACATTGTGGTTCTTAAAAAACAGGACAAGTAGACTTCAGATCTGAGAAAGGCTTCATTCCTTCAAGAACTTCTTCTCCCTAGTGCTGTTACATGAATAATAGATTAATATAACATATTAATTAATATTTTTATACAACGTCCTCACAGTTTGTTAGACAATATGGTTATTTTGTTTTATATGCTTAGACCACAGTAAAAAATGCAGGTGAACCTGGAATTTGTGTGCCTATATTTCTGGGGAGAGCAGGAGCACCTGGGATTTCTGAGGAGCCCTGACTTTCAGGGAGCAACTTTAAATCGGACTGTTAATGCATCTGCAGTGGCATGCAAATCTTTATCTCCTGTTGCCATTCTGTCTGTATAGTGCCTAGACCAAGTTCTTCATCTCAGACTACAGCTTCTGGGTACAGATGTTCATGTACCCTTATTAACTGTAAACTCACATTATTCTCATCCTAAAACTGTTACTCTTGCTTTCCTCTGGTCACCGCTGCCTACCCTCCTATTAGACTGAAATGCTTTTCAGTGATCCAGACAACAGTGTGTACCATTAAGATGGAGACCTGATCACGAACTCTGGAAAATACTATAGTACAAATATACACATATATACATATATACAAGCAGTAAGAGATATTTAACAGAGCAATAGTAGGATGATAAAAAAAGAAAACAACCAAGAAGCTTTTGACAGGGCTCTGAGGTCCTGATGGGCCTGACGAGCTTCACCTGGGCCCCCACTCACACGGTCCTCACCCACTAGGCTACAGGCTCATTTAAACTCCAGCTGAGGACTCAGCCTATTTCCTGAGGTGTGCTGGATGGGGTGTTGTTCCTAAATTATTCTTTGGATTTTTTTGGCTTGACCTCAGACCTGGCTGATTTTATTGCTTTCACTCAATGACTGCTGGAGCACTGGTAGGACTTGATGCTACTCTACTTGACCAGCTCCTGTGCCGTGGGACTGCACTCTGTTGGTGAGTTTCCTGCCCAGTCTATGTTGTTGCTGCCCTTATCTCCCAGTTTGCCTGCTCTTAGGGTGCACTCGGCCCTTGCTGTTCCCTGACACCTTCTGTAGGTGCTCTCCTCATCCCTTTCTAAGAATGGGTAATAACTATTTCTATAATGAAGCATAGGGACTTGCTGGTGACATGCATGTGCTTTTCAGTTAGAATGTGGAGGCTTTTCAAATAGCAGTCTGCTTGTCTTGGGATTCTTCCTATAGATACATAGGTTTGGATTTTTTTCTTTTATAAAGGGGGAAGCAATTTTGCTCGTGTAGGTCACAATGAAAGACAGCTAAGAACACATGCTCTTTCCCTTTGGTGGTGTCTGGACAGGGCACCACTGACCTTAGAATCGTAGAATGGTTTGTCTTGGAAGGGACCTTTAAAGGTCACCTAGTCCAACCCCCCTGCAATGAGCAGGGACATCTTCAACCAGATCAGGTTGCTCAGAACCCTGTCCAACCTGACCATGAATGTCTCAGGGATGGGGTATCTACCACGTCTTTGGGGAACCTGTGCCAGTGTTTCAACACCCTGGTTGTAAAAAATTTCTTCTTTGCATCTAGTCTAAATCTACTGTCTTTTAGTTTAAAATCATTGCCCTTTGTCCTATCGCAACAGGCCCTGCTAAAATGTTTGTGCCAGTCTTTCTTATAAGCCTCCTGTAAGTACTGGAAGGCTGCTATAAGGTCTCCCTGGAGCCCTCTCTTCTCTAGGCTGAACAACCCCAGCTCTCTCAGCCTGTCTTCACAGGAGAGGTGCTCCAGCCCTCTGATCATCTTTGTGGCCCTCCGCTGGACCTGTTCCAACAGGTCCCTGTCTTTCCTGTGCTGGGGGCCCCAGAGCTGGACACAGTACACCAGGTGGGGTCTCACCAGAGAAGAGAGACGGAACTACCTCCCTTGACATGCTAGCCATGGTTCTTTTGATGCAGCCCGGGATATGGTAAGCCTTCTGGGTTGGGAGCTCACATTTTTGGCTCGTGTCTAGCTGACATGACTTTTACCTTTTTTTCCTGATTTCTTTCACCTGGGGATCAAGAGCTCTTATGCTCTATGGAAAGCATTTCTAAAGATCTGCCAGCTCTGTTCTGCTACCTTGTTCCTGAGGGCCTTGTTCTTGACCTTCACAAGATCTTGTGAAAAGCTTGCACCAGCTCCAGACTGGGTGGTTGATGTGTGGGCCCTGGTCACTAGTGCCTTGAGAGGGGAGAGAGCACTTGTTCAGGTGAGAAGTTAGGGCCAGGAGATGTGTAACGTGCAGCTCAAGCCTGTTTCTGAAAAAATAAGCCCCGTGCCTTGTGTTACCATTAACTCAGTGCCATGTTTGACACTCATGCATCAGTTGATGGGAGGTAATGACTGAACAATAACTATTGATTTTTCATTTCATATTAACAGCGTGGCAAGTTCTGAGTCTGATAGTGAAGGTAGGATGCCAGTGTAGATATTCCTGTTTGCTGTAAAAGAAGTGTCATCTTGCCTTTCCTGGATCCCTACCTTGTATCTCAAGAAGCTATATAGAATTTTCTCATTAAAGCATTAGAGTTTCATAAACTATAAAATATACACAATTTGGTGATGATTTTCAGTCTTGGAGCAAACATTCATTAAACTTAAAATAAATAAATGTACCGGATCAATTATTTACCCAAAGGACACTGAGACAAATGACAAACAATGAATGACAGAAGAGGGATGGAATGGGGTGGAAGTTTTTTCTGATTCAAGATCAGTGTTCAGGCAAATATAGAGACACTGACTTCCGTTGGTGGAGATTCCAACCAGTTCTATAATTTTCTTTATAAAAAGAAATAATGGACTAGAATTTTTCCTAACTTATCCTGCTGAGAGCTGCTTTAGTCAAGCCGCTGACGCTGTAGTTATATAAAATGTTGTGAAGGGACAAGAGCTGAGACTTACTGTTTTGAAGTTTCAAAAGTTTGGAAAATATTCTCTGATTTTGCAACAGACTCTAGGATTTTGGCATGAAGTCAAGCATTTCTGTATCATTTCTCCTATAGTATCAGCAGACTTAAGAAACTAGCAGAATTCAAGTGAAATTGTTGTAGCTTAAAATGTTTCCACAACATGAATAAAAGCACATTTTGTTACTTCAAACACAAACAATTTTATCTCTTGCTTCTTCATTCTTTTACTGTCTGATCTTATTCCCTCTCCCTTTGACTTTAGATCTCATTTTTCTCTCTTTGCCTGGTCCTTCACTGTCTTCTGTTGTGTACGGCTTTTGTCTGGCTGCTGCTTCCCATATACGTCCGAAATCTTATCTTGGCACCTGCACTGAGGATCTTCTGAAATGTAGATGTTGCAGATGTTCCCGAGTTAGGCTTCTGTGCTTGTTGCAGTAACAGCACTGCTGCTGTTACTAGAAATTATTCCTTTATATAAAAAAAGGGGTACAGTAAATATTCTATATATGCAACACTAAAATAGCAGGCAACACGAGTAACCTAAGGCTGTACTCTTGCACTGTAGTCTTTGGAAGAATAAGGATTGCTTTTAACCTTTGAGCTTGTACCATATTTCTTCACATCTTTTGGTAGCGGTTGCCTTCATTGCAGCACGGCACTTGGATTTTTTTTCCGCTGGAAAGTTGCGGTCTACAGTGTTGTTTTGGTTCCCAAGTCCCTCTGATTACACTGGATGCAGGGGGCTGTTGGGATCCCATTCCTGAGCTGGTCTATGCTGAAAGAGGCTGTAGAAGGAAAACCTGTTTTGCAGGGAGCTTTCTTTGAGCAGAACAGTTTGAAGCTCAGTGGTTCTGTGGCACAAAAAGGCCCTGTTCTGTTTAAAAAAAAAAAAAACAAAACCCAAAAAAAACCAAAAAAAAAAACCAAAACCAAACACCCCACACACTCCCTCCCAAAAAAAAATCCAAACAAAAAAAAACCCTCAAACCCCCCAAAAACCCAAACACCACAGCAAATGCTAAAAAGCTTTAGCTCTATGGCTTTATAACAGATTCTTATGGGATTTGAAGCTAATCCTGATCCTATTGCAAAAGCTTGTTGAGAAAGGCTTCAGCTCAGACAGACGTGTCAATATGTCTAACTGCTTATTACATAGGAGGTAACTGTGGTGATAACATCAAAAGTGAATACACATCATATCTGGAAGGGATCTGTTAGGCTGAGTTCTATACAATCTTTACGAGAAGGTATTGTGTCTTATCTGTGAAGCCTTTTAATGCCTTGACTGCTATAAAAACAACTATAATACAATTTCAGTATATTACAGTTTGACCAACCTGTCTAAAATCTAAGCATCCCAGAACTTCCACAGCTATGTCTTTGATTCTGCCAAACCATCTTTGAGATGAGCTGACTGGAAAATACAATTTAAACATGTTAAAATGAAACCTCTAAGAATACTGAGCCTTCCATGCAATACCTCTCTGTGCACAGGGGAACTCTGAGACCTGGCAGAGTTTCACGGGTTGGACCTGTAAGCCTGCAGCTTTCTGCTTATGGAAGATAAAAAGAACCATCTTTAAAGCAGCCAGACAGAAGTGGCTGGATAGTGAATGAGGGGATCCTCACTTTATCTTACTTGATTTCATTACCCACAATGTTGAAAGCTGTCTGCAATGTATGGTACTTTGTATTTCTCCTTAAGCCTCAATTGCTTTTATGCCATTGTTCTGAGAAGCCATTTAGAGAATTTTGAATCGCTGTGATGATATGATTCAGTCCTAGAGTCACTCCAAAACACAAAGGCCTTATTGTCCCATCAGGTTACTGAATTGTTGTAAAGGAGAGTTTGCTACATGTAGTTTTCAGAATGGTTTACCATGTTTCAAGCATGCCACACAAGAAAAGAATCCTTAATAAAGTACATAACTTAGAGATGAAGCCTACTTAGTGCCCTTCCCACACAGCGTGAACATGCCTTTAGATAAGGCACCATTAATACACTCCACACTTCTTCACAGCAAGTGTCATATTTCCAGGACCATCCACCTGCTTCATAAGTGGGTGCACAGTTTCACTAGTAAGGAATTAGGTTTCATCACATGTATTAATGGTTTTATTATGGCCTAGTGATTTTCACAGAAACTAGCACTGGTTTTATGAATGTGTATATTAAATTAGGGTTGCATTATTGGCAGGTGTGTTTCTATTGACATTATAGTAGAAACAAAGTGAGATGAGAAGAGGGCAGGGGATGTTGTCTACCTTGACTTCAGCAAGGCGTTTGACACAGTCTCCCACAGCATCCTCATAGGGAAGCTTCAGAAGTGTGGGTTAGATAAACGGACAGTAGGGTGGATTGAAAACTGGTTGAAAGACAGAGCTCAGAGGGTTGTGATTAGGGGCACAGAGTCTAGTTGGAGGTCAGTAACAAGTGGTGTTCTCCAGGGGTCAGTACTGTGTCCAGTCCTCTTCAATATACTCATCAATGACCTGGATGAAGGGATAGAGTGCACCCTCAGCAAGTTTGCCAATGAGACAAAGATGAGGGGGGCGGTGGCTGACACACCAGAATGCTGTGCCGCCATACAGTGAGACCTGGACAAGGCTGGAGAGTTGGGCGGAGAGAAACCACATGAAATTCAATAAGGGCAAGTGTAGGGTGCTGCACCTGGGGACGAATAACCCCATGCACCAGTACAGGTTGGGGGCTGACCTGCTGGAGAGCAGCTCTGTGGAAAGAGACCTGGGAGTCCTGGTGGACAACAGGATGATCATGAGCCAGCAATGTGCCCTTGTGGCCAAAAAGGCCAATGGCATGCTAGGGTGCATCAAGAAGAGCGTGGCCAGCAGGTCAAGGGAGGTCATCTTCCCCCTCTACTCTGCCTTGGTGAGGTCACACCTGGAGTACTGTGTCCAGTTCTGGGCTCCCTGGTCCAAGAAGGACGGGGAACCTCTGGAGAGGGTGCAGCAAAGGGCTACCAAGATGATGAGGGGACTGGAACACCTCTCTTATGAGGAAAGGCTGAGGGATTTGGGTCTCTTCAGTCTGGAAAAAAGATGGCTGAGGGGGGACCTTATCAACACTTATAAATACTTGAAGGGTGGGTGTCAGGAGGATGGGGCCAGGCTCTTTTCAGTGGTGCCCGGCAACAGGACGAGAGGTAACGAGCACAAACTTGAGCATAGGAAGTTCCACCTAAACATGAGAGGAACTTCTTTCCTTTGAGGGTGGCAGAGCCCTGGCACAGGCTGCCCAGAGAGGTGGTGGAGTCTCCGTCTCTGGAGACATTCACAACCCGCCTGGACGCGTTCCTGTGCAACCTGCTCTGGGTGACCCTGCTCTGGCCAGGGGCGTTGGACTAGATGATCTCCAGAGGTCCCTTCCAACCCTACCATCCTGTGATTGACTAAAACAATGGAAGTACACCTGAATGCTGAATTGTACTGATTTATCAACGTTTACCAAGTGCTTTAGCAACATCAACAGCTTTAGTAATATCCATCCTAAAACTCTGTTTAAACAGGACAGTCATAATAACAGAAGGGGAAATTCACTGAAATATAGCATGCATCTTTGGAATCAGAACAACATTTTAGAGAGGCCAATAGAACTGGTTTGGCTGACTTACAGTTTCTGCTGGATTTATAAGTGTCTTATTATTTCCCCATTTTGAATGGGATGAAGTGTTATTAGCTGAAATTCAGCAGATACCTTCTTAGGGTGAAATGATGGTGGTGGGTGGAAGAAGACAAAGTCCTTTCCTTCTCCCCTTAGAAATCAGCAGGGCAGAACTCCACCTTGTGCTTCCTGGATGACTGGGCAGATAGATCCCTCGCGTACCTAAGGAAGCAGCCTTACTCCCACCAGGTCACATGTGTTTTTACAAGCAATTACATAGTTTTCTATGGACTCTTATATTTCTTACTTGTAACTTTCTGTGGACAGAAAGTTTTTTGACTTTGTGTTACTTTATTTCTCCTTCTTTGTAGTTATCAAATGAATTAAACCAAATCTTTATTGATTTCAGGAAAAATAATAGTGTGAAGCAATGCTGTTTTCATTGATATAAGCAGTTTCTGTACAAAAAGTATTCAGCTCTGTTAATAGGGAGGAACTATTCTGCAGCAGGGTTTCCTGTACATCTGTGCTAAAGAGGAGCACATCTCATCCTAGTGAGGGAAGAGCAACATATGAAGCTACTAGAGATGACCTGTAATATGGAGTAGAAAAGATGTCCAGATGAATGCATAAAAATTCCTTTATCATGTTGGTATTTGTGTTGCAGCGAACTCTTTTATAATCCAAGCTGCTATGAAGGACTGCCCTACCAGGATGAGTACAAATAGAAGGCAGAGTAGTCTGTTGATCTGTCTTATGTAGTATACGTAACATGCACTGGAGTTAATTTGAAAAGCGTCAAAAGTATATTTTTAATTGTGTGACATGATTTGTTTTACAGGAAACCACCCCAGATGAGACACGCATAACAGTGTATAACATGCACAAGGTAGGTAGAATGATTTTGCTGACCTTTAAGCAGCATTTAAAATTGCAACTCCACAGGATGTTTTTATCTCATAAAATATTAGTAGCGTTACAGCTGAGATCTGCTGTGTTTTAGTGTCACGTTGTTGTTATATGTCCCTTATCTGTATACATGACTGTGCAACATCAGTTAATCACTCTTCAGGTAATGTGATTCAAAAGAGTTTTGTTAAAGTCAGTAATGAGTTACGCTGATTCACGCTTGCTGAAGATCTAGTCCAAGGTTCATAAAGTGTGTTGAAATAAGAGGTAACAGGTACCACAGAAATGCAAAATATTGTCAGTGAGATAAATGGAAGAAAACTGTATTCTACTTTTACCAGCGAGAAAACACAAAATTCTGAAAGTCTTGGGCACATTATACCTTTAATCTGCAATGATTTACATTTTTCTGGTATTGGGTCTGAATTTTGTTTTGCCTAGGGAAATATCCTGCTTAATTCAACTTCATCCCTCCACCCCAGCTTAACAATAGTCAAACTAGTCCTCCTGGAATTACAGTTGCTAGATCTGTCACGAATAGAGTTTTCTAATGAGTAAACTGAGGCAAAAGAATTTTAGAGGTATTTCAGTTTAAAGGGAAGAAACTGTTTAAAATGCTATTCATACTTGCAAAATGCTTGGTCAGAAAAGCCAGCTCTATCATGCTTGGTTTTGCTGAGGTGGGGTGGTGGTGAGAGATGACTTCACGTTGCAAACTTGATCAATGCTTCTACATGCTATCATGTTACAAATAATTGTGAAGAGGAGGATGTCTCAGTGACACACATGGTAGACTCTGCCAGTCTTGAGGCCTGGCTATTCTTTATGCTTTTGCTCCAGCAGAGTATCTGGGAATTTACTTTAGTTTGGGAACCTTGGCCAGGGAGCTTGGGAGCCAAATCGGGAATGATGTCTATTTGAACTGGCAGACAGTGAATGACTGGCGCTGAGCATAAGTAATCTGTGTTGTGAAGCTTTAAGGTGCCATTAGTTTTAAGAAAGTACTTACTGTCAGTATTCCTGAAATACTAACTTTTTGAGGCATAGAGGTCTGTCTTTTTGAATATTCGTGAATAAAGCTTAAGGTAATCCCTCTTGTAGGCATTATGCATGTGCATCCCACAGTGAAAAATGTGTGTCCTTGTGCCTGGTGGGACAAATTCTTCCCTTGGCTATATGAGAGAAAATGCAGAGTAAAGTCATAGCTGTTGCTGATTTCTTCAGTGATGTAAATGAGAGCTGAATTCATCCCAATGCCTATGTCTGGTATTTTGCATAGAAATGCTCACTGTGCTGAAACATACTCACATTTGCAAGAATGTGTCTGTGTAGTTTACATTTCCAATTTTAATTTTTGAGCCATGCGTAAGAGACTCCAGGGAACAGTGTGTACTGTCAGCAGAAGTTATCTTTTTGATGAATCAGGCACATTGTTTGTACCCCTGCATTTGATAGACGTGTTGTAATAAGGTCCTGAACTGCTTACTGTGTCTTTATGTACCTTCCCTCTCAGCAGTTGTAACTATTGTGCTGCTTGACCTATATTAATGGTACTACAAACAACAAGTTTAACCATTAACTTGTGAGCCCTGTTTAAATGGATTTTTGCCAAGAGATGAGAACCAGAGATTTAAGGAGGTAAAAATTAAAAAAGAGGGCTACCTGATGTAAAGTTTTTCAGTGCTTACTGATCTGATGTGAAGGGTGGGAGGGAGTTCAAAGATTCAAGAATAAAACCTAACAGGACGTTATTATGATTTGAACAACTAGTGCCATTCAAGGTATGGAAAAGTGCCATCTTAGGTGTTCTGTTCGTTAAATAACTTGTGCATTTTATCTCTTTGATTATTCCAATGAGGCTTGCTCCCTGTATTATCTATATCCATACATACCCTGTAGCAAGAACAGGCTGAGAGGGTTACACTGAAGGGGGTAAATAATGCCTGCCACTGCTGCCTGGTAAAAGAGAGGCTGGCTCTCAGTAACTTGTGAGGAGATACTGAAAGCCAGAAAGAGTCCAAGTGAAAGGATCTGGTGTCAGACTAGTGCTTCAGAGCACTAGAGCAGTCTGATTTAGCTTGATTTAGTTGGGCTGCATCTCGGGAACTTAACTTCTTGCACAGAACTTGAATTTTAGAACATTTAATAGAAGCCAAAACTCTTATTTCTGATATATATATGACTACATCATCTCAGGAATAAGCATCTGTGACTGATTCGTAGTAACTGCCCGGTACATGCAGAAAGCCAACAGCAAATGTATGATGGGTCAGTACCTGGTGTGATTTGATCCTTCATGGAAAAGTGATTCTATGTCTCTAAGCTTATTGACATCAGTGATTTTTGACTAAGGCCCTTAAAGGGTGGGCACACAAAAGTTAAATGGGGGGTGGAGGCTGGGAAGTGGCATGCTCTGGGATGTCCTGCCAGAACCTCTGTTTTCCTTGATAAAGCTGCCTCTTCTCATGCATGCAGGCATTTAAATCTGCTACTGTTTTCATTTGGTGGTTATCTCTCTCTCTGCTGGGATTTCACCATTCTGGCTCCACAAGGCATATGTAGGTGTCTTGTGCAATCAAATAGTGCATGTCCTGCTGGGTCCTGGTGATAGTGCCAGAAATGTGTGCTTTAGCTAAAAGTAGCAGCTGATATTCATAGGTGCAAATGTCTATGGTTCATTCTCTGCAGCTGAGCTGTTCTCAGGCATTGTTACAGCTGTGGATTAAGCATTAGGTAGCCCTGTGCACGTAATTAAAACTGAGAATCTGAGTGAAAATCCCTCACGCTTGTTTGAGAGTCTGTTGCAGAAACACAAAATTGCCTATTTTACTTTAAGAGCAGTAAAACATGCTGTTAGAAAACATGCTTTAGAAACGTGGTATTTGTGTGTTAGTCCTTATTCCGATGTAGTTAAACTGAGGTGAGTAGAACTTTGTCTGTCTTGTTACTAATATAGATTTTTATTTTTGGTTGAAACAGATAAACTGAGACAAATCCTTGTCATTCCCGATCTCAAGAGTTGTTAACTGAGTAATGCTCTTTGGGCCTTTATGTGAAGATTGCAAATAGGTTGGTAAACATTTAATTAAACTACAAAAAGCTTTGCAATAGGAAGGGAAGCAGTGAGCAAGACTATCAACAATCCAGTGCTGTATAAACCAAGTCAGGGAGGGATGCCCATGATTCTGGCTGCCAGACTTCTCTAACCAGTGGCTTCCTTGTCTTTCTTGGATTCCTAAATAAAAAGAGGCACAGTCACCCTTATGAGGAAGTGATCTCAGAGTCAACAGGAAAAAAACAGAAACACTGGGAAAGGCTTATTGGGAGCAAGCAAAAATGCAACTGTGGCAACAGGATTGTTCTTGCCTCTAGGTTTCTGTCGTTGCACGTCTCTGATGCCAGTAATTCCCAAGGTTTCCATTTAAGCAAGTTAAACTGCTAAAAAGCCTTGCGTATAGGTGATTCCTAAGGGTTATTTCTGCTTATGTTAGTTTGTTATTCCTGAAATTCAACAGAAGCAAGTTTAACTGAGGGAAATCTCTTTTAAAATTTGTCCAAACATGTAGTGGCATGAATTTCTTTAATCTGGATTAGCAGGCACAGTTTTGCTTCACCCAGAGCAAAGCTGGGAGCAGGGCAGGCCCCCATGATTACTCTTCTCTTCTTCTGTGTCTCTATCCCTTCAACTCGGAAACAGCTATGTTCAGAATGAGGTCACAGCACAGTGATTTTGTTCTGAACATTAAATTTAGTTCTAGCAGCTGTGCTGGCTGGCACCCATGCAAAGAAATTTAGCATTTTCCACTGTATTGGTGCAACAGTATGATTTTTATTTTGCTCGAGCCTAATGGGCACATTCCGGCTTGTAATCATGAGAGGGTCTGGCAGATGAGCTTTTGAGATGCTTGTTCAGAACTCTGGTGAGCAGCTCCCCACAGTTTTGTGCGTTCAAACAGCTTGCAAGTCATTAGATTTTTCTCCTTCTGGTGACTGGGAAGGCTTGTTTACTTACTAGTTTAAAGCACCTTGTTTAGGTGTTCACATGTTAGCCTGATGGGAAGGAAAGGGAAAATCTGAAGTCAAATGAACCTTCTTGCCTTTTCTGTGAGAAATGAAAGAAATTTAGTCACAGGATGTGACCTGTACAAATATGGGCAAGACAGGCTAAAGTAAAGCAGCGGATTTAACTTCGTGTCTTCTTATAGCTTGCAAAACAGTTGTCTGCAAGGAGGTCCAGTGACAATAAACTGACACAACAGAGCACAATGCAGTTGCTTTTTGCTCCTTTAGTCAGTCTATCCTGCAGCAGCTGCCGTGATAGGACAGCATCTATTAGTATCTTGATACTTTCTGTGTTAAAAGGTTAGTGTGAGCTGTCTTGAGAGAATTTTGTCTCATATCAGAGCTATAAACCTTATCTCAGTAAATAGAATAAAGCTGGCTAATGATCACCAACTTTATGTTCTTTTCTTTCAGGGGATAGGTTTGAAAAGGTAGTAATTTCTTTCAACAATACAAAAAGCATCCTAGAGAAAATAGTCTTCATTACATATCAGTAAAGATAAGTAGACTTTTTTTAGGCTACTTATCACCTGTATTCTCATGTAAAGAGTGTAAGTATGGTGTGGACAGATCTTGCTTCTGAGCATTTATATCTCTAGCCCATGCTGCTCTTAGGCAGACCTCCTATGGAAGTTAGTGGGAGTCTTGCATGTTTTAGGATTGTGTGATTTTATTTTTATTGAAGATATCTCAGAGAAGACAAACTCATTAGAATAATCAGGGAGAAATGGAAACAACTTGTGTGCATTATGTGGCTCTTCTGAAATGGAGGGTTGCCAGCTGGAGGCAGACATATGTATGTACAAGATTGCAGCTGGGAGGGCAATCTAAATTCCTTAAAAGCAACTAGATGGTGCTTGTATTTATTGCAAACTATGTGCAAGGTAAAGCTCAGGAGCAAGGAAATCTGTTGTGAAATGGCAAGAAAAGGATCATGTTTGCAAACAAGTACATTTTAAACAAGTAATAGGACCAAGTGAGCATTATATCCAGATCTTGTGAGACACCTTGGGATCCCCATGTGCACATCAAGCACGGATAGATAAAAAAACTCAAACTGTACAGGACCAGAGTGTCTCTATTTGTACCCAAAAGACTGGGACATAATGTCAGTTATTCACTGAAAATCAGGACTTTCTCCAGCTCAGTATATTTGGACATTTAATGGCATTCAAATTGATATACAGAAGCAGGTCTTTTACCCCAAGAAGCTCTTTCTTTTCTTCTTTTTTTTTTTTTCCTCCCCCCCCCAGCCTCACTTAATTGCTTTATCTCTTAATGCTTGCTGCACCTCTCTTAGCACTTGCTCCTGTCGGAGTCTCTCTTTTGGTAAATTTCAGCTGTGCTATTCACTCCAGCGATGTTATTTGGCACTTATTCCAAGGGATGCACTAGTTTCTAAATGAAATAGTTCTGCTTCATTTGTTTCCTCGTGCTTGTTTCTTCTACCTTATGAACTCTACGGTACTACATGCAGGTTATCAAAAGCTGTTCTATTAAATTATGCATTAATCAGCAGTATATGTTTACAGTGTGTGTGTTTAATGGCATAATATCACAAACATCGCACAGTATAAGGACAATAGCTCTGTAAAAAGTATATTGTTATGAGCTAAAAAACGGAAATAATCAGGATTTAGAACTCTGTAAAATGAGAATTTTGGGCAGACCAGCCTCAGGAGTTCACAGACTATAAAATGTACCGTGTGCAGACTGTCTTCCCTTGTCTTTAAGTGGGAAAACACCTTGGAATCAGGGGTAGTTTTGTCTGTGTGAGGGTTATAGGGCTGAAGCTCAGTTGCAGCACTATAGAACTTCAGCTGTGCCAAATCATATATTTTGGAATGATTTGAACATTTTTATAACTGGTGATACTTGAAGAATATTTTAGTGCTTTTCTTCACAAAGAATCACCCTTATCGGCATCACATTAAAGGGGTGCTGAAAGCAGATGATGAATCTTATATGACAAAATGTTGCAAACCTCTGAGAAATATAATTAAACTGCTCTTAATATCAGAGTCATGAAAAGGTTCATAAGAGAAGAACCTCTTTATTTGCAAGCTGCTTCAGGAAAGAGATGTGTGCCTGCCTGTACTGTCCTATTAGTTGGTTTTGGTTGTATAGAACTGGCATCCAGGTATCCAAAGGAATCTGCGTCCCTGTTTTGCTAGCTATTAGTATGTACGTAGGCTATTAGGATTTGCTTGGAGGTTTTTGTCATCTGAGGATGTGAAGGTAAAAGCAAGTGTTATAATGTTTTGGTTTTTGGATGGGGCTAGGTACGAAGTGATGAAGTACTTTACCAAGCTCGAATGAGATGGGAAGCAACTTAGTTCTTTTGATTACAGTCTGATGTCTTATCCGGAAGACTGTTATGGATGTGAGACTCCAAGTTAACTTTTTTCTTCAAAAAATGTCTGTTTTCATAAAAAAAGGCACATTGCTTAGTAGCTCAGCTCTTTCTTTGCCTTTTAAATCAGATTCTCACAACACAGTGTAATCTTTGTCACAAGCATTATTTCTGTAACAGCTGGTCTACTTGGTATATTTGGTCCAAAACTCGTAGTCTTGGCCATACGCTGGCTTGCTTCCTGGCCATTCCTGTATTCCTATAAAATATATACCGTCCCAACATAATAGTTAACATTGCAAGACTTAATATTTTGAGGTTGAAGGTATGAAATTAAATGCTGTTAATGTGGTGGATACATTGTGGACTCTGAGGACATGGGTTGATTCTGCACTGGAGTAGTGTAGATCCTGAATGTCTCTATTTTATATATTGGCAGGTTCTGGTTATGCTTCCCTGGTCCAGGGCTACTCATGACTTTGTTCCTTGAGTTGCTAGTTGTGGTACCTGTCTTCCAGCCATGCTTATGGAAGGTCAGTCAATGTCCCTTAGCGTGTAATGTGGGAAGTAGGCACCGAGCCTCATTTAGTTCTTCTGCTTGAGTACTCCTTTCCTGCCCTATTCTAGTCATAATGAGTTTCCCTTTTGGGGAACTGTAGCTGGACCAAGGTTTTTGAGGACTGAGGATTTGGGTTTTACTCAAATCCAAAAGAGATCTTAGTTTCTGTGACATTGCATGGGATCAGTATCCTGAGACTGTTGTGTTATCCAGAGTCATCAGAAAAGAGTCTTCCTGGGGACACGTTAGGAAACTACAAGATACAGTTTTTACTGGAGAATAATCCTGAGTTTCCCCAGTGGTCCAGATACTGGGGATGTGATAGAAGTGCCCACAAAGCTCACTCGTTTTCTGGCAAACATTATTTTTACTACTTCCACCCAAAAGACTCTTCTTCACAACCACAGACAGGCCAGTCTGAAGTTACTCTTTCATGACCCTCGCTTAAAAAAAGTGGCATCTCTTATTATGAAAGACTTAATGGTGCTTTTAATAATGTTTTTAATATTTTATTCTTTGGGGAGTCACCTGGACATGTTGTTGTGTATAATGAAATGAGCCAAATGGCTCTTCACAACAGCTGTGGTAAACATACAAGTGATTTTGCTGCTTTGAAAACAGGAAAAAAACCTCTTGTGTTGCATCATTCTGGCTGGGAAGTGCTTACAGTTATTGTGACAGGACTGTATTTTGAGCAATTGTTGGTGATTTGATTTTTAGCACACAAAGAAAGTAATAAATCTGTCACCCTGAAAAATCAGGTTGTGACCTAAAGGAAGGAGCAAATTGTGGCTTTAGGTAAAAAAGAGTGACCTGTCTATGAGGGTCATTTATCATTATAACAAAATTGCTGGTGCTCTCCTAGCTGACCAGGAAAGAAAGGCTGTGGTAAGCAGAACAGAGGGATGCAAGCATCCGAATATTTTTAACTGATCAATATTTTCAGGATTTACAAGCAGCCAAAAAACTGTCAGCATGCAGAGTGAGTGCACTGTGCATCTGTTCTCAGAAAGAAAACAAGAGAGAATGGGTTTAATTTGACAATTAAAAATGAAATACATTTTAGATTTGGCATAAATGGTTTAATTCAAAACTGTATCAGATGCCCTTAGCAGCCTGTACATCTTGTACAGTGGTACAGAAAATGGGTATCAAACCGAACTCCCAAGAAGGTAAAAACCAATAAATAAGCAACAACATAAATCTCCTCAAGGCAGTGTTAGCATTATTTTCTAGTGCTCCATGTGCCGCATGCTCAGTGTCTCAGAACTTACTTGGGATACGTAGCTTCATTGAAAGTAACAGTCACAAACTGTTTTTGATTAAAAAAAGAAACAAACCTCCAAACTTTCTTTCTTACCGCACCATAATTTATTCTACATCATCCTATATGTAAGTAATTTTATGTGTATCTTAGAAAAAAAAAAAAAAGGAATAGCAGAAGAAGTTCAGTGCCACAACTGAGCTTGGCAGAGATTGCAACTGTTGCAAAGGATATGTTCAATGAGTTCAAGGCTGACTTGCATGGAATACCAGCTGAACATGTTTTGAAATAAAAGATTGAAAAGAGGAGATATTTTTATGTCATTATTCTTAAGTATCAAATTTTTCTCAGAATAAAAAATACTTCGGGCTAATTCTGGAAAATATTTTCCTGCTGTTCAATCTCTCCTAGTTGTGAATTTTCACTTTAATCTGTTTATAGAGTATGCAAAGGCATAATGAAAGGAGAGTGGGGGGAAATAAACCCAACACAATTTCTTGTACAGTAATTTTCATGTCAGTTGCTAATTTCTGTTGATTGCCTTAGTGCAGGAGTGTCTTATCAGACCAGAACATCCAATGCTAAAAACCATTTCTACTGTGTTTAGAAAAGCATTTACGATTCAGGCTACCACCTATTGTTAGGCATTACTAGTATTATACTATATTATGAATGCTTCACAAAGCTATTTTAATACAATTTATGAGGGCATTTTAATATATCAAGGCTGGCAAAGTACTGTACTCTTTCAATGCATCATAAAGACATTAAGATAAAAATCATGTAGAAGGTAAAATAGTAATTTATAATATGAACTGTCTTTTTAATGCATATTGATAATACATTTTTCACTGTAGCTTTATTGAGGAAATCACTTTGGCATAATTTTAAGCATAAATTCCATTGATTTATTCAGACTTGACTACATGGTAGTGCCAAAATCTGGTGTAATTCCGCACCAAAGCACCCTGTCAGATCTTACCAGTGCAGAGGATCCCGCTGGGCTGAAAGCACTTAACCGAAGTTTCGTGACCCATGCTCTAAAAAGATTAGGCTTTTTTCAGCAATTTGTCCAATTTGAGGAGTCAACAAAGTTACCCTGGAAAATAGTATCCCAAACTTGTCATTAGAGAGCAACATTTTTGTTTCACTCTTTCCTGAGAATGCTGAAACTGATCTTTATCCTGATAGCATGATTTTTTTTTTCCCTACTTCTAGTTAAAAAGGAAATGAAGAAGTTCTGTCACCAATATGTCTCAAACATATTTTGTTCAATTTTGGCTTTAAGATTTAGTACCAAATTTTGTGAGTGTGTGCTTTTGCCTTTGTGTTCAGGAAGGGTTTTTTCATTGTATTTGATATGTACCCATAAAATAAACTAGATTACTCTCCTTGTCAGATTTGCATTCAGTGAAAAACCAAATGGACTCTTTTTCCATCTAAGACTCAGCCCCAGGGGAAAAAAGAGACTAGTAGTAAGTTATTAACTGAGGGCAGATTTCTAGGAAAGCTTCCATCTATTCTTTTCAATTTCTATATTATGTATTCTGTTTTTTTTGCTTTCATTAAAACCATTATCAAAGATAAGTTTCTAAAGGTGTCTTCCAACATTTTTGTTGCAAATTCTAAATTTGAATGTAGAAAAACTTGTCTGATATATGAAAGTCTTTTCTAAATCTGGTCCTTCTATTTGTATCTGATTCAGCATTTGGCTACGGATCAGTAAAGAGGTAAATGTGTAATGTGAGATTTCTTGTGTAAAGGTAACAGCATGAAAACGTGGACTTATTCTGGTATCTTTGTTTGGTATCTTCAGGCTTAATATCACCTTAAAAAGTGTGACTATAGCTTTTGCATGTGTTTGAAATAGGTCACTATGATTCCCTTGAGGTTTGGGACTAGGCTACCAGGAGTGAAGGGTCTGGTCCACCACTCAGCAAAATCAAGGGAGCGATCTCTTCGGCTCTCACAGCTTACACTTCGCTTTAACCAAAAAGACACCAGTCGGTACGATAACTTAGACTGCAATGAAAATTGCTACTTGTGAAAGTACAGAAGCAAGAAGCCAAAAGTAAAAAAAATTTGCTCTAGAGCAAAAATCAAGCTGTTCTGTGAAAGAACTGAAGCATGGAGTCCTGTAAAAGTATTTCTTTTGCTGTTTTGCTCCCCTTGGCAGCAATAATTTGACTCTTTTTTTCCTTACCCCTCCAGATGCCTAATAGTGCCTGTTTACTTCCCTCCTTTGATACTGACTTCATTATCTCTCAGATTTTCATCACTCTTTCAAATTTGATTTAAACTAGCTGGTATTTAAAAAATAAAAATTTATTGTAGGAAGACCAAGAGAAAGACAGACCCCCCCCAAAGGAAACAGATCTACAACTATGGCATATAGCTGTTCCTGTGATGAAATGATGGTTTCTCCCCTTAACACCTCAGTATTTGATTTTTAATCACTTCATAAAAAATCGTATGTGGCAAAAATCCAAATTATGACAGTGAAGTAATACACAAGTAGAAAAGAAACCTGTGGAAAAGGTTTCTGTGTTTGTAAGGTATTTCACCATAAATACAGCTGTTTCCTGTAACTTTTGGAATGGATTTGAGGAAGGTTTGTCTGGAAATGTCACACGAGACCCTCTAAGCAATACTAATATTGTTCTGTCCATGAGGTGCATTTGTATTCATTTCAGTAAAGATCTATTGTACTTTTGTCTGCTTCAAGTATTCCCTTAAGAATGAAGTTTACATTTTAGAAAGTGGCAAGATATTGAATTTGCCATGAGGTTATAGCAAGCTGTAGGCAGCAACTGAAGGAGATATATCTTTACACACTGAAACTTAGAACATTTCTAATTTTTATAAGAGTATAAAACTCGATGCTGAAGCCTCTTTTCAGTTAACAGAGTATAATGCACATTTGGGCTTGCTCATCCCTGAGAATTATAGCTGAGACTGTGGAGATATAAAATACAGGATTTATGAAAGGGGAGAGCATGCACAACTTTGACGTATAATCCAGGGTCAAAACTGTTTGGAGCTTAAATTATCAAATGTGTGGGTAATCCTTCCTTCCCAATACACATGCAAGTTAAGGCTATTAAATATCTACAAAGCTACCAATCAGACACTTCTTTACTTATCTAGATAAAATGTCAAGAGTTCTGATTTCTTAATGTCCTGTTAGTACAGAAACCACTTAATGATGTCTGCAACAGCACCGTTGTTTTGCTCATGCTTATTAATCAAATACTAAGTTGCAATGTGCTTTCCTTGCATCTTTTTTGTGCCTCGTAGGAGCCATAGATGTTGCTAATCAGCTTTTTTTTGTACCATATTATCTTTTTAATAACTTTCTGATTCAGATGTGAAGTATTATTAGGACAAAGGTGGCAGGTTTTGTCTGGCCAACTTATTTTCTTGCTATTTTTGGAAATAAATGTGCTTGTATTGTGCACCATAGATTGGCACTTAGATGAGGTTGGGGTAAGCAGCTAATCAATCATATCTGGATAATAGACATCAGTGATATTGCTTTGCAAGGTTTACCCTCTTTGATTTATACTAGGCGATTGTTTTTTATGGGACTTCTAGAATGTTTGTCACTGAATAATGTTTTTATGACCAAAGCACAAACACAAAGCCACCATTTCTTTTAAAGCTGTCGACCAACAGTTTGATTAAATTTGTACATATTTTGAGAGCATTCAGACTGGATGCTCTCAAATCTCAAATCCCCCCAAAAATGCGTCAGCTACAATGAACAGAAGATGCTTCTAAAACAATAGTGGAACGGCCTGAATTGCTATTGACCATCACCTTGTAGAGTTGTTTACAACAGGGGGATGTAAAAATACGACCAAGTCAAAATGACAGCATTTAACAGGCAGCCTCTACTCCCTCTATGCTGATCTAAAAGTCTGAATGAACTTCGGCACAATGGAGACTTGAGCCATTGTCCATTAAGCATCAAGAAATGATCAGCCAGGACATTTCAATTAAATTTTAGCCTGCTTTGTTGGTCCTGAAGTGTTTAAAATCTTTACTATAACTCAATTGCAATAAGTTTAAAAACTGTTGTGAAAATGAAATAAGAATGCACACCCGCAGCTGGTACATGGATACATGACTATTTTTGTACAGTGATATTCTTGCTTGTAAGCAATAAGCGTGTGCTATGTTTGAGTATAATAACAGATATTACTTGCTGATGAGCAACTGGTTACTTCATCTAATTTTGGGTCCCTTGGTACAGGAAAGAATGGATTAAACTGGAGTGAGTTCAGCAGAAGCCATCAAACTCCTTGGGGGCTGGAGCAGAAGCCCTGTGAAGAAGAGGCTGAGGGTCAAGGGCTTGCTCAGCCTGGAGGGAAGGGAGGATGGTGGGGGACCTAACAGCAGAAGATGGAGCCAGGAAAACAAAAGGCTGGTCATAAATTGAATCAGGTGGTTTGATGTAGATAAAAAGAAAAAAGTCACCAAGAGCATAACAAAGAAGTGGAACAGGTTTTTGGAGGAAGCTGTGCAATCCATCTTGGAGTTTTTCCGGAACTGGAAAAGACCTGGGAAATATGGTCTGGATTCACTGCTGAAGCCACTTTGAGTGGGAGGCGAGACAGAGATGCTCTGAGGTCCCTTCCAGATGGAATGATTCTGTGACCTTATTTTTCCTGACAGGATTAGGTGTTGAGATTTTTTGGAACTGTCTAGGGAATCTGGATCCTCCAGAGGACTTTTCAGATACATGCAAAAGGGTTTGGAGCCTAACTGGGCTGTCTTTCAGAGGCAATTGAGTATTGAGGGCTATGCCCTTGGGAATCTGTTCCTACCTCTAGCCTCGTTTGTCTGAAAGTTCTAGTGATTCTAGTAAACTCATTAAAATACACCCAGAGCTGGTTATCTGCCATTTGATGTCAGTGTAGAACATAAAGTCACCAATGTGGCAATTGCAGTGAAAGCTGTCAAAACTTGTAGGAAAATTACACTTTTGTGTAAGTGATCAGGGCAAAATGCATGCACAAGGAAGATGTGACCAAGTTCCCTTTAGCTACACTTTAAACTGATGAGACTTAACTACACTGATAAGATAAACCCAAGACATTATAACTGAAGCAATGAAGGCTTCTTAGCCTGTAGCTTACAGTCAAAATTAAATGCCATTTTAACTGTACCCTTGAGGAAAACTACAATGTAAAGTGAAGAGAACTGCATGTTCCTCAATGCTACGCGGAGGAGGCATTACAATGAAAATCTTATCTAACTGTTTGTAAACTAGTGTTTTGTCTTGAATCTACCAGTGGACAAACTATTCTGATGCCCTTCTGTTGTTTGCTTTGGTCACTGTGGTCCTCATGTACTGGTGCTTGATTCAGCTCCAAAGCATCCTTCCTAACCAAGACATTTTTATTAACAGCCAACATAAATCTGATATTTTGTTAAAGACTGATAATGCTCAGCAAAATAGATCACATCCTTACAGTGCCTGGTTTTACATGGCTCTGATTACAAAACATTTGCAGCAGGGTATGGCTGGTCAGGGTAGTGGAGAGGAACAGCATCCTGATTCCCCAAAGAAGGGTCTATCAGTAATGCCGCATGCTTCCTTTTCAAAACCTTTGCATTTTAACACATGAATTAGTATTTCCTCCCGCTGTCTCAGACTGCATATCCCTGTGCTTGGGACTCTAAAGTCCAAGAGCCATATTGGGATAGAGCTGTCTGAATAAGGTAGTCATGTGTTGTAAAAATACTTGTTCTAATTTTCTGTTTTCCCCTCACTTGTTATGCTACGTGGAAGGGAGGTTATACAGAAAGTAATGAGAGGAGTCTTATTTTGGGACTATGGAAATAAATGCAATAATTACTCTGAAATAAAGGACTGGAAAGAAAAAATATCACAGTATAGCAAAGAATAGTGCCGACAATCCCACCTCTATTAGCTGGATCTCAGCAGCTCTGCGCTTAGATGTAACCCAGATATAACAATCAGCAGAAGGGTGTGGAGAGATTTGCTGTGTGGGTCATTGGTATGATGAGATGTGCCTATTCAGGATGGCGGCAAAATTGTAACTAGAATAGTATGGGAAACTAGAGAGGAGATCTAATAACTAGAACTACTATTACAGTTTAACTTCCCCCAAAGGCCTCAAATAAGGCAGCCTGTAAGGAGGAAAAAAGCCCTGACACCCCCCCCCCCCCCAAAACAAAAACACAAAACCACCAACCCCACAACCAACTGAAAACAAAAAAACCCCCAAGCAAACAAAAAACCCAACCCAAAAAACCAACTCACAACCCAAAACAGTTATGGAGACCATTACAAAAATGCAAGTACTAGAATATCAGCCTCTATTAATGTGACACACATCACTGCAGAGGGCACATTGTAAGTGAAATAAAGTGCAGAAAAGGGAATAGATCCGTCTCTGATCTGTTGCCTCATGACAATGACTAGTAATTGCCTTTGTAATGCATCTTGGACTCCTAAATGTGATCTGATTTTCAGTGGAGCAGCATATGGTGTTCATAGATGCCCAGTATTTTTGGATGGATAGAGCTCAGCAATGCCTAAAATGTACCAAAGGCAACAGACTTCAATATTTAATATCCTGGAACACTTTTTATCTCAGTAGAACCCTTGTCCTGTCTGTCTTCCTGTGCCCTTCCCCCAGATTTTGAGCACTCTTGTTCCAGAATAAGTATATCCACTTGAAGTTATATCCCAGAACAACTATTTTAGTACACTTTCAAGAGACAAACCTCAGGTGTCTAGCTTAGGGGTCAGTTTTTCAAGAACAGACATGTTTCCAACCTCCCTTCCTTACACATGGTATTCTTGCTGAAGGCTGAGCTTTCATTATTCTTTAAGTCACTGTTTCATCTTGCACCTCTCTAGCTGTGAATGCTGCTAATTCATGGGTTGTAGTTTTTTTCAGTGGAAGTCTATAGTTTCTGGATTATTTTGGCTGCTACGCTTCATAGCATCTCTGGTTTGAGAGGATACAAGCAGAAGTGTCTGGATGATCATCTAGTGTTTTCCAGCTTTGCATTAATTTTGGACAATGTTGTAGAGCATATACAGATGACTGTGATGGGCTAGGGCGAACCAAATGAACAGCAAATGCATCTCAACTCATATGCACCCACTGAGCTCAAGCAGGGCTCACCGCTTGCAAAAATAACATCAATAGGAAGTTCTTCGCATCATAAAATATACTTTTCACCTAGTTATTACTGTGAACCCTTGACGTCACGTACTTTTTTTGTCAACCTGCCTTTATGGGTTGGTTAGTACCATACTGAGCCATATAATGTCTGCTTTTGGTCTACTGTATGGTGTGCATTTTTGTGTTTCGTCTCCCTCTCTATTGATATATGTGTACGAGTGTGTACAAATAGCATCCCCATATCATCTTCTAGATTTTTGTCTCAACAGAGGGTTTTATGAGCAGTCAGGTAAGATGCCAATTTACACAGTAGTAGCTATTCTTCAGGAGCTGGTTTTTTGCCAGAGGTGCAAGATAACGTACATCTCTGAATGCAACATTGGATGCTGTGATTGTGGTCTAAAGCCATTCTAGAACTTCATGAGTAAAAAGGCAAGTTTACATAGCAAATAGCTTGCTGTACTGCTGGTTTACTTTGCAGAAAGCACTTTTCTGCAGACCTGACTGCTGCGAAGCTTCCAACGCCATTGTTGCTGGTGGAATGATACAGGCATTAGTGTGATGACGTTATCTTTGTGTTTGTCTCTCATATCCTCAAAAGAGAAGTGAAATGGGGTACAACAGCTGCAGAATGTTCTGTTATGCTTTCTCACAGTCCTATGGGTGCCGAGTACCTCATTACTGGAGTGACAAGGAGCTGAGTATCTTTAGGTGCCATGGTTTCTAGCACAAAAGTCTCAACTCGTAGAACTACTAGGCTTCAATATGCGCTATAGAGTTACAACCAAAATAAATGCACAAAGCAAATGCAAAAACCTGTGTTTGTACCAACATGAAATGAGGAATGAAATCTAAACAGACACCTGAAAGTGATCTAGACACTGTTTCTTTCAATGAGCAAGGAAGCTGTCTATCTCTGACTGTTGTAGAGGAAAGTGTTGATATGGACAGTATATTCATCACAGACAGTAACAGGCAATGTGAAAGGGAGTTAATGTTAAAGCATTTGTTATATTATTTTTAAAAGAAAACACGTGCAACTGCGCTAGTACCTGTGAAGACTGCATTGCTATTAAATTCTTGGTTACTACTCTAAGTGTAGCTATAACAGGTAAAATGGACTTTATTATTAAAAAAATAAATTTCATCCTTAAGAAGTTTAAATTCTCATGTCAAATCATGTAAATATACCAGTTAAGCTTTAAGGTGGGATCAAGACTCACTAATGAATAGCTGAAGATTTTGACTTGTAAGCCTACACTCCTTTTTTAGGAATCACCATTTATTCCAAAATCAGGAGAGAATATTTATTATGGCTGAGTTAAGTTAGATAGAAAAATAACTTTGCTCATTTGCTGTTTATTCTCAGTCAAGTAAAATGGGAACAGTTATCAAACTGAGTCCCCAAGTAACTGTGGTTTCTGGGTCATGTCATACACTGGTGTAATGGGGTGTCAAGTGTTTCAATGATTTGCCTAAGATAGTACAGTGATCCTATGGTAGAGCCAAAAATTAAACTCAAGTACTCCTTCCTGATCCAGTGACCTAGTCCTGGAAATATTGCTGCTTTAGTGTCAATAAGGAAGCATTTATGAAACATTCAAAATGTAAAAACTTTTGACAACATATTTAAAGACAAAAAAGTGGCATTACTGGGCAGAATGTCTCCTGTTTCCCTTTTTAGCTCCAGCCCCAAGTCCATTTTGGCACACGTCTGTTTTTATGACTGTGATAGCAGCTAGTCCACTTTGGATATTTGTAGAAGAATTTTTCAGGCAGGGACACTCTTCTGTATCCAAAGCAATTTACTGTGGAGAGGGAATGCTGACTGAGAGGGAAGTCATGTAATCCCCCAGTGGGCAATCTGTGATGCGTGCCTTTGAGCCAAAGTGAACATAATAGTACCAAATTGACTAACCCTGGTGTGCGATCTCTGGGCTCTGTCATAGGTCTGGAGAGCTTCTCCAGTTTTTAAGATAACAGATCATTTTAGAGGCAAACGAGCCTATAGTGTTACTGTTGACTAACAAAGATAACTGTGGGTAATAGAAACTGCCAAGTGTGAGGAAAACTGTGAAATTTAAATTCCTGTGTGTGAATACATTTTCATTACACGCATGTATGTAGTAACACACAGAATACTAAAACAAGTTTGTGTGGTTTTTTAATTTTTTTTTTTTTTTTAGCAATATGAGCATCTACGTTAGAGGACTTTGGGAAGGGAGAGAAAAGTCTTTATAGTGCTACTACTAGGAAAAAGAATAATGCACAGAGCATCCTACATGCTCCGCTTGTCATGGAGCAGTGCCCTGTTCAGCTCTTTCATGCAGACTATGTCCATATCGAATGTCAGCTTGGAAAAGACAGATCTGAGAGTACACACGTGCATGAGGTTAGATGCCAGCTGCATACCAGACACTTAAGACAAAAAAGAAAACTCCTGACTCAGACAATGCTTTTAAAGCTACTGAGATAACAAACTGAAATTCCTAAAATGCAGGATGTCCTGCTGCAGGAGGGGCCATTAAGAAGGAGGTGGAAGGAAGCTGGACAATCCCAAAGAGAACCATTCATACAAACTTACTTTCAAGACCAAATCCAAAAACCTAACAAGTAAAAACCAAACAAGTAAACTCACACAAGAGAAATTATTGCAGCTAATGAACTTTATGCCGCCTGTTATTTTGAAGGGGACATGGCCAGCGTTGGCAGTTTTAATAAATGAACTGAAGTTGTTAGACATTTGATAAGCTTTCATAAAAAGGTATGTGATTTATCTCCCCAAGATAATGATAAAAATAGTAATTCTCATCGTGATATATCTTGATAAGGCTTAATACGGTTGATAAATATGCGATAACTTTAGCTATACAAAACAGTCTTTAAAGAAGCTTAGGGCCTGCTCCTACTCCCTCCTTAACCCACTTAGCAAATCTTTGAAATGTGCTTTAGGTAAAATCTTAACTTTCAGAATTTTTTTTTGCTTAAGCTGTTTATTTAATTGTTTCATTTTCCTAGCCTTCCTATAGCCATGGATCTTTGCAGAGAGAATTTTATTAACAAGATTTTGTGCTAAATACAAACACTAAATCAAAATGCCTAACGGTATTTGCTATGTGCATGTGCTTGTGTATATATATATATTAAACACATTTAATATATATAAAGTTCAGTATTGATATGTGCAAATATATGTATACATACAGGCATACATATATTTTTATATGCTTATAAACATATATGTATATAAAGTGTACAAACACTATAGCCAATATTCTTATTAGAAAACAGGTTTGAAAACAAGGGATCCATCCAATAAAATTGAATTGCTTCATTTAGTTGGGCAGAGATTTTTGCAAGAAATAGCACAGGAGAACACATATACTTGACAACAGAAAACAATGTCAGAAAAGTGCAGGTTGATGCAGAACACAGAGAACCAATTTGTCTTAATGAATCAAGATGCATAGAAAAATGTGGCAGACAATGTATTTTTTTTTCATTCTAATTAATGTTCATACATTTGAAGTGTTCTCCACCATTATGTTTCTAATTATGTTGGAGAAACGCAAAATGTAGAATTTTCCTGTTGGATGAAGTGTGATACTATGGAAAAATATTAAGCTAAAGAAAAAAAAAATAATCCTGGAACATTCTCACTGGCATCCATACAATGTAGTTCTCAAATATCAAATGGATGTACATGACAATTAGCTCAGGCTTTGCCTTAGAGAAGCACAGAACAGGATGCCAAAATTCCTATCCTGTGATGCAATAAATTATATTTTATTAGCAGAGTTTCAGTTTTCAGTTAAAAACAACCAAATCCTGCACTATGTACTTTATTCTGTTTGTGATGTGACTCAACGCTCCTTCACAGAGCAACTGATGCAACTCTTCACAGACATTCTTTACAAGAGAACAGTTAGCAAAAAACAACTGGAAATTCAAATACTTTGAGTGTAGTTAGGATTGATTTATACTAGCAAGAAAATATTTCAAACTGTCCTATTGCTGGTTACGTTTTTTCCTATTTATTCTACACACACGGAAAAGTAATATAATCCGTGGAACATCAATCATGCAATAGGCCCCGTTTCTTCTCTGAATGCTACTTTTCTTTTTAGATTTTTCATGCAACTGCACTTTGACTAGATAATAGCGCTTAATGCATTTGCTCATTAAGCCAAAGGTAGGAATAATTTTGCAGTTGTAGTCTCTCAACATATGGAATATTCAACCACGTTTTGAAAAATGTAATGGACATCTGTGGCATACAGAGAGGCATATTCTTCTAGTAGATAAATATTTCAGAAGATTAGGAGACTTAACCTAATCAGGTTAAATGTTAAATCATTGCCCAGTAGGGACAAAATGAAGTATGGACACTCTTAAAAAAACTGAAATGTCTGTATCAGTTAAAACATTGTTAAGGATTAATTAGATCTGATACAAGAGAGACCAACCAAAGCTGATGGCATAACGTAGGTTCTGCTAAGGTTCTCTTTTGCTGGTACTATAAAAGGGTTTGCTAATGATCACAAAATTTCCAAGTGATTCTCATCTAAGAAACATGCAGAGTTAGTATGTTTATACTACAAGAACAGTTACACGTGCTTGTTTCCCTGATTTGCTTTGAGATCACTGGAGATGAGAAGTCAACCTTATTTAAACTCTGACAGCTCTTCAAAATGTGTTTACAAACTGTTTACAGGAGCATGCTATGACTCTGTCGTTTTAATGCAGTCCTTCTCACAACATCTAAAAGACCCTACATATATTCATGTGGAATTTTTTTTCTGTTCAACTTCACTAAAAACTATGGCTTTTTGTCACTTAAATACAATCTCTCCTACTTAGAAATGTGTTCTACTTGGACTGTCCTGGCACCAGTTTGGGGTAATACCTACCTTAGAAGGAAGGCATCCTTTTTCCTGTGGCTACTTTAGTCATGTTGAGATATGATTTCTAATAAGAAAGTTTATCAACTTCTCTTTAAGGAGTGCTACAGCAAAATACCTGAGCCTGTGCTGAACCTTAAAAGTCACAAGGTGTCCTAAGTACAAGGAACATGCACTTTAAATTCAAAACAGTTAAAATGAATCAGAACATCATACCATTGTAATGGCTTGGCACTATTTTTTTTGTCATGTCTTCAGTTTAAGTAAGTGTTTTGCTTGCATCATGGTCTTTATTCAGGTAAAAGATTAACTTTGACACCTCACACAGCAGGGTTTTCCATGGTCCTCTATGGAAGAGCTGAATACCTCCACTGATGAGCAACACTACAGCCATAGGTACTGGTAACATAGGGACTACCTGAGAGTGGTACACGATGAAAAAACCTTGTCTGAACATGCTGTGTATCCTATGTGAGCTCTGAAGGAGAAAAACATTTTCCTTACAAGCCAAGCTAGCTATTTTTCCAGTGGGACCAGTGTGTTGCCACAGGACTGATGAATTTCTTTACTTCCAGATCAACTTCCTTTCCTCTGTAATCAGGCCAGTGTCAGGGCAGAGCGCACATGGGTAGGCTGATGTATCATTGCTCGATTGGGTGTGTGTTCTACTTCCCACATTTTTCTAATGCCAGACAGACCAGTGTGCTTTTCTTTACTATTGCTGTGTTTTTGGAGAATGAGTAGCTGATGCAGGAACCCTTGACCTTCATTGACCAGGCTTCAGTTTGGACCAGTACCTCTCTCAGCCTATGGCTGACACTTGCTGCTCCCAAAAGGAGTCCAGGAAACTCTACCCTGGCCAGATTTGGCTTTCTGTTCCTTAAAGTAAAGCTTTTTCCTGAGGGCTGTTAGGGATTTGCATATGCTGCTGGCCGAGAGGGTGACACCTACCATCTGTCACGCTAGAATAATCTGCAGTCTGACGGTGTGCTAGAGCAGAAAAATATATACTGGTATTACGTAATTAGCATATGGCAGGAGAAGTTACTTAGGAAGTATTTTACTGCCCAAGGGCAGCTGAGCATTGTGAAGAGTCATTACTGAGCTCTACCAAAGATTTTCTCAACTGGATATGAACCCTGGGAGCATCATCAGGATTATAATGATTTCCTCTAGCCCTGCAATGCTTTTTTTTCTTTTTTTTTTCTTTTTTTTTTAGCGGGGAGGTGGGGGGAGAAGAGGAAGGAAAGCACATGGTAAAACAGTGCTCAGGGTTTGCTGAGTGTAGGTGTTTCTTGCTTGTAGCCCTGCCAGCTGGTTTCTGTGAGTGCTCTCATGTAATGCTGCCTGACAAAAACACTTGTAGGTACAAAACTCCCAGATATTTTAAACATTGAACTATTGCCAGCTCTTTTCTTCATTTCTTTGGACAATTTAATAAATCTATTTATTACTCTTGTTGTTTCAGTGTAAGAGTTCTGGTATAACTTTTCTCTTAGCTAGCTCAGCTTCACTTTTGGGTGGCTGTATTTGGTAGCCCAGCTGTGCAGCACACAGGCCAGGACAAAATCATTTTACTAATTGATCAACACTGCAAAAGCAATAATAAAAATGAGTGAAAGAATGAGCTCAGGGTATAATTTTTTTTTATCGAAATTGGAGCTCAAATGTGATAATAATATAGAAGCATGTCACAGCTTTTCTACGTTTCTCTGCTGGAAGCTAGATGTCTGGGGATCAGTTTGCACACACACAATTGGGCTGTACCTCTGTGGGGAGCTGTACTACAGGTTTGGTTTGGCTTACCTGGGAGGCACATGGCATTTCAGAATATGCTAGGAGACATGCAAAGTCCTCCTAACTCTGCAAGCATGAGAAGATTTCTGCTGTTTTATCTGTATTGGAGAAGCCCTTTGTGAAGTAAAGCAATTCAAGTTACAGACTTGAGGGGAATCTAATCATCTAATGAGAGCTTGTATGTGCTTCCTGTCAAGCAGCTCTGGGATATTTTCAGGATTTTCTTTCCTGAAATAAACCAGTAAACCCATTTTACAACATTTTGTGTTTTCTGATGCATCTGCAGTGGAGAGAAAATTTTTAAATTGAAAGCAGTGTGAATTTTGGTGCTAAGTTTAATGAGCACTTATTTTCGTTCTGACTTCTCATAATTGGTGTTACTTGATCATTTTGTTTTACAAGTTCTTTATGTGCTGATGTGTGTGTTCAAAAGTAGATGCTTTTGCTGCCACCTGCATACAATAATCAGCTTGTGCAACCTCAGGGATGAACTCTGCTGGTGGCATAAGCAGCAGTACTTAAACCAGGACATATGCCTTGATATAAGTAGATCTAACACATAGGTATCAACGATATACAAAGAATGGGCTGCTAAACCAAACCTTAGCGGGAAATAATCCCTCCTTGGGGAGAGGTTATGGGCTAGAAAGTCAGGCGGAGGGTGAGATGGGAAGTGGAGACAATGCTCCCAATTTGTAATGCAGCAGAAGAGCAGCACAGACTTCATAACACCAGTCTAGTGTTACTTAGGGTCCTCTGCCATCCTCACTGCTGGGATAGGCGCTGGCGTAGACCCCTTATGCTTTATAGTCACTTGGCAGCGAGAAGGGAATGTTTTCCTTTAGGGCAGGGAAATCTGCCTCAATTGGAGAACAAGACGTTTCCAGCGGGCCAGGGAGCATATTGAAGCTTCAGGGTGGTGTGTATGAGAAGCAGAAGAAAGCCCATGTTTCATGAAAGACCACAGCTAGTACCATATGAATGATTACTAGATAAGGAAAAACACAATCCAAGGAACACTATAACGTTACTGGAAGCTATTCAGTGTAGCGCAGTACATGGCCATAAATTTCATATGATGGTTATAACAGTTTTCTCCTCAACAATTACACACTGTATGACTCAGAAAATGACAGTGAGTTCTTCTGAGATGTCTTTATAATAAAATATTAGCAAAAGAAAGGAAAATTGGAATGAGAAAAACAAGGAGAACTATTTGTATTTTGCCTTTTCCTGGAGCATTGGGGGACCACGTGAGGGTGTACAATAAACTCATAAATGATGGGGAGAAGTGAGAATTAGAATCATAGAATGGCTAGAGTTGGAAGGGACCTTAAAGATCATCTAGTTCCAACCCTTCTATGAGACGAGGTTGCTCAAAGCCCCATCCAACCTGGCCTTGAACACTTCCAGGGATGGAGCATCCACAACTTCTCTGGGCAACTATCCTCAGAGTAAAGAATTTCTTTCTAATATCTAATCTAAATCTACCGTCTTTCAGTTTAAAACCATTACCCCTTCTCCTATTGCTATACTTCCTGATAAAGAGTCCCTCCCCATCTTTCCTGTAGGCCCCCTTTAGGTACCAGAAGGCTGCTATAAGGTGTCCTGGCAGCTGTCTCTCCTCCAGGCTGAACAACCCCAACTCTCTCAGCCTGTCCTTGTAGGAGAGGTGCTCCAGCCCTCTCATCATCTTTGTGGCTCTCCTCTGGACTCATTCCAACACGTCCATGTCCTCCTCATGCTAGGGGCTCCTGAGCTGGATGCAGTACTCCAGGTGGGGTCTCACGAGAGCAGAGTAGAAGGGCAGAATCACGTCCCTTGACCTTCTGGCCATGTTTTTTTCCCATGTGCCTTGGCATAGTGTCCAGGAGGATCTGCTCTATGACCTTGCCGGGCACAGAGGTGAGACTGACTGGCCTGTAGTTCCCCAGGTCTTCCTTTTTTCCCTTTTTAAAAATGGGGGTTGTGTTTCTCCTTTTCCAGTCAGCAGGAACTTCACTGGACTGCCACGACTTCTCAAATATGATGGATAGTGGCTTAGCAACTTCATCTGCCAGTTCCCTCAGGACCTGCGGATGAATCTCATCAGGTCCCATGGACTTGCATACCTTCAGGTTCCTTAGATGGTCTCAAACCTGATCTCCTACAGTGGGCAGTTCCTCATTCTCCCAGTCTCTGCCTTTGCTTTAGGTGACTTGGGTGGTGTGGCTAGAGCACTTGCCGGTGAAGACTGAGGCAAAAGAGTCATTGCGTACCTTCTCCATATCCTGGGTGACCGGGTCTCCTGTTTCCTTCTGGAGAAGGTCCACATTTTCCCTACTCTTCCTTTTATGAATTACATACCTACAGAAGCTTTTCTTGTTGCCCTTGACGTCCCTGGCTAGATTTAACTCTATCAGGGCTTCAGCTTTCCTAACCTGATCCCTGGCTGCTTGGACAATTTCTCTGTATTTCTTCCAGACTATCTGTCCTTGCTTCCACTTTCTGTAGGCTTCCAGTTTGAGTTTGTCCAGGAGTTCCTTGTTCATCCATGCAGGCTTCCTGGTGTTTTTGCCTGACTTCCTCTTTGTTGGGATGTATCGCTCCCGAGCTTGGAGGAGGTGATCTTTGAATATTAACTAGCTTTCTTGGGCCCCTCTCCCCTCCAGGCCTTTATCCCAAGGTACTCTACCAAGCAGATCCCTGAAGAGACCAAAGTCTGCTCTCCTGAAGCCCATGGTAGCAACCTTACTGTGCACCCTCCTTGCAGCCTTGAGGGCCTTGAACTCCACCATCTCATGGTCACTGCAGCCAAGGCTGCCCTTGAGCTTCACATTCCACACCAACCCTTCCTTGTTGGTGAGAACAAGGTCCAGCGTGGCACCACTCCTCTATCACCTGGGGAAGGAAGTTATCATTGACACATTTGAGGAACCTCCTGGATCGCTCATACCCTGCTGTGTTGTCCCTCCAACAGATATCAGGGTGGTTGAAGTCCCCCATGAGGACCAGGGCTTGTGGACGTGAGGCTGCACCTACCTGTCTATAGAGGGCTTCATCCACTCGGTTTTTCTGGTCAGGTGGCCTGTAGTGGACCCCCATTGTAACATCACCTGTCCCTGCTCTCCCTTTAATCCTGACCCATAAACTCTTGGTCAGCTCCTCATCCATCCCCACATGGAAGTCCATGCACTCCAGCTGGTCATTGACATAGAGAGTGACACCCCTTCCTCTTATTCCCTGCCTGTCCTTCCTGAAGAGTCTGTATCCTTCCATCCCAATGCTCCAGTCATAGGAGCCATCCCACCACATCTCCGTGATGCCAATAAGATCATAGCCCTGCAGGTGTGTGCACGTCTCTAACTCCTCTTGTTTATTCCCCATGCTACGTGCATTTGCATAGAAGCGTTTAGGTTGGGCCCCTGATGAAGGTAACTTACTGACTAGAGTGGCCGGTATTCCTTTGTGTTGCATGCCAGGTGCTCTCCTGTTGACCTGTGATCCTTCTCCAGTCTCTGGGTATCTATTGCTGGCACTGGCATCAAACTGATAGGAGTGGGATGAATTGAGGTTCCTCTCCTCCAGCAACTCTAGTTTAAAGCCCTCTTCATGAGCTTGGCAAGCTTCTGACTGAAGATGCACTTCCCCTTCTCTGACAAGTGAACCCCCTCAGGTCCCAGTAAACCAGGTTTCTCAAAGTGAGTCCCTTGGTCTAAGTAGCCAAGCCCCTGGCTGTGGCACCAGTCCTGTAGCCAGCAGTTGATTTGCCAGATTTGATGTCTTCTGAGCAACGTTACAGGCTTGGGGAAGAGTGGCTAGAAAGCTGCCCAGCAGAAAAGGACCTGGGGGTGCTGGTGGACGGCCAGCTTAACATGAGCCAGCAGTGTGCCCAGGTGGCCAAGAAGGCCAACAGCATTCTGGCTTGTATCAGGAATACCATGGCCAGCAGGACTAGGGAAGTGATCGTGCCTCTGTACTCGGCACTGGTGAGGCCTCACTTTGAGTACTGTGTTCAGTTCTGGGCCCCTCTGTACAAGAGGGACATTGAGGTGCTGGAGCGTGTCCAGAGGAGAGCTACCAAGCTGGTGAGGGGTCTGGAGACCAAGCCATATGAGGAGAGGCTGAGGGAACTGGGCATGTTTAGTTTGGAGAAGAGGAGGCTGAGGGGAGACCTCCTTGCCCTCTACAACTACCTGAAAGGAGGTTGTAGAGAGGTGGGTGTTGGCCTCTTCTCCCAGGTGAATAATGACAGGACCAGAGGAAATGGTCTGAAGTTGCGGCAGGGGAGGTTTGGAAGAATTACTTTACTGAAAGAGTGGTGAGGCACTGGAACAGCCTGCCCAGGGAGGTGGTTGAGTCACCATCCCTAGAGGTATTTAAGAAACGTGTAGACTTGGCACTTCAGGGCATGCTCTAGTGGCAGAGATTGTAGGGGTTTTTTTGTGTGTATGTATGGTTGGACTCGATGATCTCAAAGGTCCTTTCCAACCATGAAGATTCTATGATTCTATGACCCTATCAACCCCCTTCTTTTTGACTAGGAGGACTGATGAAAAAAAACTACCTGCACCCCAGAGTCCCTGAGCGCTGCTCCCAGGGCTCTATAATCCTTCTTCATATTCCTCAGGCTGCTCCTGGCTGTTTCATTTGTGCCCATGTGAAACAACAGCAGCGGATAATAGTCAGAGAACTGTACGAGGCTTGATAGCCTCTTGGTGACATGCCTGATACGAGCCTTTGGTAAGTAGAATGCCCCTCTAGAGAGTGCATCAGGTTGGCAAATGGGTGCCTCTGTACCTCTCAGAAGAGAGTTACCTACTACTGTCACTTGTCGCCTTTTCCTAGTTGCGCTGGTTGTTATATGGGGAGGAGACCATGTTGCCTTACTCGGCTCTAGTGCCTCTCCTGATGCAATGGGTCTTTCCTCTTTACTCTGCAGAGCTGTGAAGTGGTTGTGCAAGGGCACCTCAGGCTTCAGGGGAAGTCTCTTCTTCCTGCTGGAAAATTGTGTTCCTCATGGCCACAGCCACACACACAAAGGCAGAGACCAGCACTTCTTCCTATGGTCTGTGCCAAGAGGAGCAGAATACAGCAGAGAAGTCTGGAGATTGAGGCATTCCAGACTACCCAGGTACATGGAGACTCTTCCTTCCTAAACTATGTGTGCAGAGGCATTTCAATAACTGACATGCTCCTGCAATGGGGCTTCGCTTTTCTGTCCTGCTCCCTGTCTCCTCTCCTTGAGGTCTCCTCCAGAGTTTATCAGCTACAGGTACCTGCTGCTGCAGGACCAGAACTGTCTTTCTTAGGTAAAACCAGTAGCTCCAGCAGCATCTGGCAAGGCTCAGGTTCCTGTTCTTTTCCTAGTTCTTTCCTAACCTCACCTGTTAATGGAGATCTCTTCTTCAGAATGCATTGCTCTTTTTTCTTCCTTTTCTTAGTAAGTTCTTTGCTCTAAATTTTTCATCAATTCAATGCATCAGAGGAAATCCTGAATCAATTTTGACTCAGGAAACTGGTGAAATCAGTATAGAATTTTTTGTTTGAATATATAAATATTTTATTTATATGTCACATTTAATCACATGAACAAAATGATATTTGTGGTGTGCCAAGAGTTGGAATTGTTATACTGAATAATATTTCCGTGCAAGTCAATGACTGGGTGGTGCTGTGAGGATAGGTAGTATACTACAACATTGTGGAAAATATGTTAAAAGTTGATGCAGTTTTACTGTAAATATTTTTGAGGAAATAAAAAAAGTTGCTATCTGCCTTTAGTGGAAATGAATTAACTGGCAGTGTCTTCACTGGCCGTTTTCCTGTTTTACCCCAAAGCCTAATTTGGTTCTGTAAGAAAAGACTCAACACAAAGATACTGTAGTAGGAAGCTGCACACAATGACTTCTACTTAAGTTCTTCTATGCATTAAACTTTTACCAGGGGTGACTTGGCCAGGACTCATATAGTGTAGTTAAACTTCCTTCTTCAGTATTGCACTTTTTTTTTTCCCTTTTCCCTTTTAAACACGTGTTTTTTCTCTCCCTCTCGTACTAGCAGATGGTCTCCAGTTATATGCAGGAGCTTCTATTCCCTGGGTTGCTACGCAACAAAATGCATCCTATCTGCATCCTTTCTGTGCTGTATCCCGTTTCCGTTCAACAACTCAAAATAACCAGCTTAGTGCTTCAACATGCTGCTTCCTCTTTTCTACAGAGTTGAATATCTATCAAGTATCTTCCTGGGCTTCCTATCTCTTCCTGTTACAGCCTTGAAAAAAATGTGTTTGCCCTGAATTGATTTTCCTCATCACTTCCTATTTACATCAGTCCACTTAGTGCTAAGGCAGGCAAAACATACATAAATGAGTCACGCAGCTGCTAGCCCATAAAAAAAAATAGTGTCAGCCAATTGTGTGATGTTTGAAAGCAAGATTCTTCATTGTTGTCAGGTGTGGGGTTCCTGTTTGTCCTTTTTATCGTGGCTTTGTTTCCCTACTGATACCAGAAAGTTGAAAACACACTTTTTTTTTTTTTTTTTTTTGCTACTGAACTTATGAAAAGGAAAATATTAATCTCCAGTACGGCAAGGGAGAAGATGAGATAGAAACAGTAGCATAAGAGTAATATATTTTGCTTTGGCTGATGATGAGGCTAAATTTTTGGTGGGGTTAATTTTGTTTTACTAGATATTTACCATTATGTTTGAAACTGCAAGTGCTATGAGATACTTGTTAAGATGTGTTCATTGCTGTTAATCCTGTTTTGCATGTTCTAATCTGTCTGCACTACTATTTAATGCTCATCAGGCTGACTACAATTACTTTGCACCCTTGTTATTATTATTATTTTTTTTTTTTTTAAGGTAAGCTTAATTCCCTTTTTGATCGTATATTGGCTTTCCCCTAGCAAAGAATGTCAGCTCTGGAGAACCTCTTGTTGCTTGCCCTACAGATAATTTAGTAAGTTAAAGGACATACAGAGATTTATTTTGCCTAACTTGAGCAGTCTAAAGTTGGGCGTATAGTCTGTCCTCAGCAGCTACATTCCCTCTTTCATCAATGGAGTAAGAGAGGTACCTTCAGTAAATGAATTACAGTAATTCCGTCATTCACTAGAATAGGTGGGATGAATCACTGAGACGCAGCATTTCTGCCTCTAGTGACTATTGAAAGAGTTTGGCTGATAGCTTGGATGAAATGCCTGATTCTTAGATTGCTGCAATGAATCTGGATGTTAGCAGTCTATTTTCATATAATTCCAAAATAATACTCTATTTCTCCAAAATAATCTTCACTTGTTGGTATCCCATGCCACCATTTCCAGGTACAAATAATCCAATCAGTGTTTTACAGAGGAAATAAAAAATGACTAATAAAACTACAGATAGAAGAGTGACCACTCAGTCAATTTGGCTTTTCCTAATTTTTCTTCAGAGATCATGTATATAGCTAAATGTATCTGTTCTTTTTATAGCCTGGGTTCAAATTATGTAACATAAAATTCAGTCTTATATTTCTGGAGCAGAGTTTGCCTTTTTTTTCCAATGGAAATGCCCATGTTCAGACAATGACTAGGTTAACACTAGCTGAGTTTCAGTGACTAAATCTTTCAGGCTTGCAGTTGAAATAAAGATTTTGATGAGAGATTATTCAGGCAGAGTTTGAGGTGCTTATCCAAAGTACTGTTTTAAACTGTGTAGAACAATTTGCTATGTTGCCTGATAGCAGAATTTCAACCACCATGACCTTTCTGAAGGAATGTAACAAGTTCTTTCATTAGATATCGTTAGTTTTCTGCAGATCAGGTGAACTTCGAAAGTCTATGCTTCCTCCATGGTTAGTGCCTTTTTATTTCATTTATTTTTTCTACAGCCATCAGCATTCCGGTTTTGGCTTGCTGGTGTCACTGTCCTCTCCCCTGTTGCAGCAGCAGCGGAGCTGGAGGTGCAGGGCAAGGCCTGTGCTTACAGGGCTGCTGGGCTCTCTCCTTGCCTGGGCTCTTGCTGCCGTTGCTGCGAGTGCCTCTCTCAGCCCTCTCCCAGGCCTCTGTCTGTGCTTTTTGGCTTTTACCTTCCCTCCCATAACCCAGGGAGGGCTTTGGCAGTGTCAGGCCAGTGTGGGAAAGCAGCTTTATGCAGCTCATGAGGGCTGACGGCTGGCTCCGTGCTGCTTTCCTCCTTTAGTGTGGCCACCTCCGTGGCTGGGATCAGGAGCATGAAGCGAGCAACTGAATTAAGGGCATTTCAGGTGAAGAAATGCAGCATTTGAGCTGAAGAAACACAGCAGTTCACAGTATAGCATTTATGGGGCTGGGTTTCTTCTGCTTCTCTCTTCCTTGCACCGCAGAGTGCAATAAAACCCGGGCACTGCCAGAGATGTCTTAGGGAGCAGCTTTGCCTTAGGAAGCTCAAACCACCGCTGCCAATTCTTTTCTCTGTGTGGTGGTAGCCTGTGTGCAGGCTCGGCTCTGTCGGAGCCCAGTCCCAGGGCTTCTGCTTTTCCTCCGCCTCCCTGATGTGCCGCAGAGGTGAGGATCATGCCTTTGCTGCTCCTCTCACTCTGCACCAAGGTCTCGGTAGCAGAGACTCCCACCTTGCCCCCAGGAGCAACTAATTCTGGGCACCAGTTATAGTTCTGCTCGTTCTGAGAGAAATCTCCACAGCTTAGTGAACTAAATTGATTTCAGCTTGCTACAGAAATAACAGTAAGAA
Source organism: Alca torda (assembly GCA_008658365.1). NCBI lineage: Eukaryota > Metazoa > Chordata > Aves > Charadriiformes > Alcidae > Alca > Alca torda. The sequence goes on along the minus strand of CM018087.1, from coordinate 10,771,979 downwards.
TAAACAATAATAACGATATCTTTATTTATAAACTGCCACTTTCAAATTGATATTAATAATACAATAATACTAATGCACAGAGGAGTTTTTTTCCCTGTTGGATCGTCAAAAAATTCTACATTAACACAGAAAGAGAATGGTTGCTGTAGTTCAGCAAGGTGTGGGAGTTGCTGGATGTTATCCTAAGGGCTGTGTGCATGGAAAGGCAGCCTGGATGTTCATCATACTTTTTTCTAGCTATAATGTCTTGGAAACCGTTCATTAAAAATATAAGCAGCGAAGAAGAGAATGGTTATAAAGAGGCTGGTGGGGATTATCCTTCTAAGTAAAGTGAGTCATTTTCTAATATCATGAGAAAGGAGAGGAGGTAAATTCGGGAGGGGTGAGTGAGTTTTACCCAGTAGGAGCTTTCACAGCAAAAGGTAAGATTGGTTTTGCCCTGAGACATGATGAAAAGATCCCTCTAGACAGACGATGTCTCTTGACAGGACAGGATGCAAATTGGAAGTTAGATTATAGGCCACAAAATTTAATAAGACAAAAAAAAAAAAAAAAGGCAGTGGTAACCTATACTTTTTTCCTTCATTCCAATTAGTCCCCCACAGCCAAACATCCCTGCTGTCCCAGGTTGCTTATTTTATTTTTGTGCATTTTAACGTGTACCACTGTTTAAAGTCCAGACTAAGATTTCTGGACTCAAGGCCTACTTTTACTCACATGGGGTACGTATAAATTGCAGCAAAGTTGATTCCTTTTGTAGATCTTGCTACGTTGCCTGATATATTTCCTTTTAATAAAGCAAATGTGTCACCATTACCACAGAATGATAGGAAATGCTAGTTGTGGCCAAGTTATTTAAAAATAAAATTTTTATTGTGAAAACTCTACTTCCTCTTAAATGAGCTCAATGCTTACTGCTTCCAAATATAGAAAGTGCATATTTAGAATAATGTATATGGAAAATGTATTCTCATTATTGATAATTAGAAGGTACAGAATATATATATATATTGGATTATGACTCGGTAAACATTTAAAAAACAGAGCTCTGTGCTCTATTGATATCTGTCTTAGAGACACGCAACCTAGAAAGAGAGGGAAAACCTAACACAGAGTAGCAACCTTCAGTTCTCTTAAAGCAATGGAAATCCAGGTTTCATGGCGTTAAATAGTTTGCTTGCGATCTTCCCTAGAAAGTCCTGATGCAATTGGTTTCTATTTGAACTTTCAAAAATTAGCAGGTACTTTTCCTCAGTAGTGATGGTGTGGGTTTTTTTTTTATTCTAATAATAGACATTTATACTCTCTTTAAAAATAAATTGTCATTCATGGAATGGGTAAGGTCTTTTCTAGATCTGCCTAAGAGCTATATGGAATTTATAATTCATGAATTCTCATAATTTTTCTTTTACAATTAATTTTAGAAATGTCACTAAGTTTATCAGAATAAATGTGAAGTGGATATTTGCAGACAAAGGAACTATTTTATTTTGACATGTTTGGAGACTAGGCAGTAGAAGACAGACCTCTTCTGGGATGAGGATCTGCAGATCTGATGGACCTGATGATGATGGAGTCAGAGGAACAGATGAATTCATATTTTGTATCACAAAAAGCTAAACAAAAAGGTTAGGAAAAATCACCACCAGGACAAATCTTTGTACTGTCTTTTGTTTCAACACCCAAGAATGAACAGGTACTCCCGGAAGAAATTCCCTTTGCTATGTTTTTGGTTTTTATTATTTTTTTAAGAAGAGTCAACAGGACTAATCCCTGGGAACTGGAGACGCAGTCAGTAGGAGGTCAGAGTGGAAAGCAGAAATACAAAGCTGCAACTCACCTAACAAGAGATGAAATGATGTCCATGCATTGCTCTAATAAGCAATTTGCATTAATCACTTTCTGGTAGACTCACTAGTGTGTGTCCATGGAGGGATGTTCTTTCCCAAGCATTGATTACCATTGGACATACAAGTTACTTTCAACATATTTTCTGATCATTTTCAGTACATACGTAGAAAGGTTAGCAAGAGGAATATTGTACAACCAGATTTTAATAAAAATGTCAATTATATTGAAATGCTTCAACACCAACTCTATCTTTATTATTGACACAGTAATAGAAAAGAGGCAAGCAGAGTAATTAGCAAAGTAATCGATTCCAGTGTTGTGCAGATTTTCTGCAAAGAAAAAGAAACTGTTCTGCTCACATACCGTGGATCCTTTACTTGAGAAATAACATTTTCCGTTTTCTTGTTTCTTTGTGTAGCCTAGTCATTAGGACCCATTTAAAAAAGTCTGTCTGGGAATTCATACTTACTTTACAATATGGCTATATGAAAATCAATAATATATCAATATATAACATTGTTACATCTAAACAATTTATGAACAATATTGATAGAGATAGGCCCAGTTCTAACTTGCTTTACTGGAATCTGTATCTGAAATTCATGATGAATAAGACCCATGTAAAAAAAATAAAATTAAAAAATTGCATTCTCATGCCTGCATGCAGAGAGAGGAGCTTTATGCTGCAGGTCTAGCACTTTCAGATGCAAGCAATGTGTTAGGGCAAGTGCCATTATGGACTACAGCTCCTAACCCACTCTTGGCAGTAGTGGAGCTCTCTCCTTCATCCCATGCAGGTTACTTCCACTTCTTCAAGACTGGGAATTAAACTGGCATTAGGATAGCTCTGTGGGCACGTGGAGTTGACCTAACCAGCCATGGTGTAAGGGTCCAGGCAAGGCTACTGTGGCCTTCTGAAAGCTGTAGAGCAGCTTCAAACTCTACGGGGGTAGCATGTACGCAGTATGTCTTTTAATATGGTGTCTTTACAGCATCATGTATGTCCTTAAAGAAACTTGTTATGATATTCTATCATAATGGCATGATTATCTTAAAAGTGAGTTGTCCCATTACTGGAGAATGCTTTTTTTTTTTTTTTTTTTTAAATCAGATTCAGTAATTAAACCAAGCAACTGAAGAAGCAGTTTAGTTATATAAGTATATTACCTCTGAGCCCAAAGTAGTCCTTCTCAGTATGATATGTTTAAAAATATTTCTAATCCAAACTCTGTAGAAGGTACTCACAAGGGACAAATAACTTAATATTGATATAGCCTTAAATATATTGAAAAGACATAAATCAGCATAATGAGATTCATAAATCTGTTAATATTAATGGAAAAACCTTTTGGGAAATGTAGTGTAAAATCAAAGAAAAAGATGAACTTGAGATGTAAGTGATGATTCTAGTTAAATGAATAAAAAATTGGATATTTTGTTCCTTCTCAAGTCAGAAAAAGACATTACATCCTTTTGAAATTGCGCTTATGTCTTTAATACTGTCATAAACAGAAAGAACACAAAAAAATATTAGGCAAAAAAATCTAAAGGTGTCTGTAAAAGCCTGCTAATAAATTAAAACCCTGGAACAATTTGGTTTTCGCATCACGGAATGAGGAAAGCACCATGAAGCCTTTCTTTCAAAAATTCTCTCTAGAATCGATAGACTAATTCTACACTGAATTTCAAGGCTATAAAACTTTATTAGCAAGAAGAATATGTATATTGTTATTCATTTGTTCACACTGCAATGGTTAAGGTTCTGTCAGCATTTCCGTTAAAAACACCTATAATTTAACAGGAAATTCCAACACGCATAAAAATGCATTCAGGCTGCATTTCGCAAAAGGGCTTCCTTAACCATATTCTCAAAATTAATTCTGTTTAGGGGTTTTATATCTTGACAAGAAGTGAATTGTTGTGTCCTTAGAGGTGCATACCATCTTGTACTCAATGCAAAGTAATACCAGTGTCAGCAACCGCAAACCCAGTCAGTGCTCTTTATCTCCCTTATTCCTGGCTGACCCCCTCTGCCCATCCACCATCGCAGCGAGGAACTCCATAACGTCTGTCCTGCTTCCAGTTACTGTGCCAACTTTGACTTCTCTGCATTATTTACCTTTGTTGGGCTGTTGTGATTTTGCCTTGAAAAATCTTCCATGGAGCTTTGGGACTGTCCATGGCGTGGAGGCAGGTTCTATATGCAAAGATCCTATGTTGGCTGGAAGTTTCTGATGAAGATTTCTAGAGCAGCTGCAATGTTTGTGTTGGATGAGGACCTGGTTATGCCCCAGGCCAGGGAGCTGAGGGTGATGCACAGATTCACTGAGCTTAAAGCCCAAAGGGGTGCTGGGCTGAACCCTGTCCTAAACCCGACGCTAAATTCAGCAACTGCACTGAGAGGCATTGGTGTGCTTGCAGATGCTTCACAGTCTCTTCCTCGAGTAGTTTGCTCCCATTATTAATCACATCCTGTGCAAAAAGCTGAATTCTGTGTCTTAACAACATTGATACCTACTTTTTGATGTGGCAAGAAATGTTCTATCGCTAGTGATTTAAACAGATGTTTGTTGCCCATATGTCTAAGAGCAGAACATAACTAAAGAGCGTTTGGAAAGACCTTATTAGCAAAGATGACTTTGTTGGAATTATCACACATTCACGTTTTAAGCTTATTCGTTCAGTGTAGGGGCCTCTTACCTCTAGGATATCAGACAAACCAAAGTTCTGCGCTTAACACTGATAAACTATGCTTGTCAGGGTAAGAAACGAGATAGTTCAGAAGCTTTTATGTTTCATAACTATATCATAAAATCTTCAGCAAATGTCTCAAAAATCTGATTAAGATTTGTAGAAAATCAAGGGGTTTTCTGAGCAATCATAAAATTGAAAGTGTTAGAAAAAATTCTCAGATTCTCCACTTTTTAGTTGAACTGGTTGCCGCACAACAGTGAAAGTCAGACCATAAAATACTCTTTGCCCCATTTCTTTAAAGTTCCCTCAAAGATGGTTCTCATTCATGTGTAGCTGACTACTGTACATCAACAGTGCTTTCAAATCTCAGATCAATATCCTGGATGTTTTCAGAGAAATTAATTAGTCTCACTGAGGGGTTACTTTCCTAGGTCGGAAAAAAACCCTTTGCTCCAGTTGGTATTGACTACATAGTCAACTGGATAGACACAATGTTTACCCTCCTAAGAGGTCAATTTAAGTGCTCCAGGCAATACAGTAAACGTAAGAACACACATTTCTGCGGTTTCATTTGTAAGCATTGACCACACACAGACTTTTGGTTGAGTAGAATTGTTTCAGGCTATTGCTTCAATATCTGTTTTCACTAAGACTTACCCTTGATTCTAATGTGCTTCTAAAATTAGTCATTTTCTGTGTAGGGACAGTCTCTTCCCTGGCAGCACTATACCAAAAAATCTCTATTGATTTCACTGGAAGCAGATGGACTTTAATAAAGAAGACCCTCTGCGATCAAGTAAGAGATTTCAGAAGTGCTGAAATTATAAAATCTTACAATATGCATTATGAAATAAGTTTTGACTACAAAACACAAACTCAATAATATAAATTACATACATTTTCCACAACACTACTTACATATTTGTTGTATTTTGCAGTGTAGGAGTGATGTAATATTCGTTAGGGAGTCAGAAGCTGCAGTTCATGTTTATACATGAGGCATTTCTGCAGGAATGTGCTGCATCCACTGTGTAGCTTATAGATGTCCATTTTTAAAACTACAGGAAAAGTATGTTTGTAAGCTGTTTGTGTTTACACAGTGCAGAATTTTGTCAGAAACTCACGACTTCATTAGTAGACTTTGACTAGTGTTGCGGTGCCCCTCTTCCAGAGTTGCAGACCTTCTCCCATCCCTAGTTCCTGAGAAACAAGTTTGGAAACTAGAAAATTTCATTTTGATATTTCATAATGAAAGGTTTTTTGGTTTATTTCCTTTTCCATTTTCCCTCACGAAACATTTTCCTAAAAAAAAAAAAAAAAAAAAGAATAAAATAACCCCAACAAGCTTAAGTGACTTGAAAATGAAAGGATGTATGTTGGGCTGTCTTGCACTGGCTTTTAACCATCAGTTTAAAGTCTACAATTTGTAATGTTAACATGTCATCAGGAAATTAAAACCAGTGGTCAAATTCTCCCCTTATCTAAAATGTCTCAGCTCAATTGGAGTTTATTTCCCAAAAGATAACATGAACTGTAGGACCACTAAACTGTATCTCTTTGTTTTAGTGAGTGTGTCAATGTTTTGTGTGTTCCAAGAGACTTTCCTTTAGCTTACTGTCTCGAATACATTCTGAGTAGATGGGAGACGTGGATCGAGGGCCCCTTGAGCAGAAGAGAAACTCAAACCAACTCTGTTTTCTGTGAGAAGTACCCTCACCTCTGGGGTCCTACTGGCCAGGCAGGGACTGCTGCCTTTTCAGTTTTATTATTTTAACCCTCAGTAATTTTGAGATGAAACTGTTTGTAACTTTGGAAATAACTTAATAGGTTTTTGCTGAAAACCACATTTGATAAATGCATTATTTGCTGAAACAATTCCTCAACTCTGTATGAATAATTATGGGTTTTAGTAAGTTTTCTCTAGAGTTTATCAGATCATTTTATTGCACATAGAATACAGTTAGAAACCCAGAAAGTGTTCTGCTGTCAGCTTCCTGCCTGTCTATTAAAAGTGGGAAGCCCTGTTGGGTTTTCCTTCCTATGACAGCTTGCCCATAACTCTTTAATCAGTTTTCCATAGCTGAAAAGTGTTGTTGGCTTTGTTTATTACCGAGAACTGTGAGTCTCTGTTCTCTTCTTGGTATGCCCAACATGAATCATGGTTTATAAACATCCTGTTGGTATTGATGGAATAACTGGGGATTTAATAAGACTTTGATCTTTTCAAGCAACTCACATGTACTAAGGCACAATGTTGGTAGAGTCTTCAAAGTGCTAACATAAAAAAAAACCCAACAGAAAAAACCCTCTGTGAGTGTAGGATGTACGCTGAAACATTATTTCATGTGCAGTGATTCTGAGAACACCTCTTTAAAAACCCGGACATATTTTGAAATTCCAGGGTAAAACTCCAAAATAAGTTGAACAAAATTTCCCTGATCCAAGGAATACAACAACTGAGTTTGTGTTTGGTTTTTTTTTTGTTGTTGTTGGTTTTTTTTTTTTCTATTTTACAATAATACATTCTGGAACTTCTTGTAAAAGCTATGAGAAGGGTGGGCTATTCAGAAATCTGTATTTTCTTCTCTTTCTTGTTTTTCTTCTGCTATTTATTTTTTATTTCCTATAGATAAAATAGCTGATCTCTGTTATAGAGATGGTTAGAGACATGTAGCTATCATTGAGCAAAGCACTGTTTCTTCTTGTGTCTAAGGACGGCAAACATTGCTTCATGTAAAAATAGTTTTAGAATGGCATAATTTATGATGCCAGTATTCTGAAAATAGACCATTTGTGAACCAGTCAACAGTTATGAAACAGTTTTTAAAAGCATCTTTTACAAGAGATTTTTTTTTGCAAACTAGACAGTCCTTTAAAGATGACCCTGTGAAGTACAATAGATCGGACAAACAGTGAGAGACAAGTTTCAGATTGCTTTTGAATAACATCTAAAGCTTCGTGGTGGCCCCTTTGATGTGAGCCCAAGGGGACTGACCACCTGTGTTGGTTTGTGCAGTGATGATTTGTTAATCAGGAAAACAAGAAATACAATATGGCCTCAAGTAAACCTTTAAGTAATCTTAGATGATATTTAGATTTTTTCATGATCTTTATGTTATTCTTTACACAAAATAAATAGTTTCATCAGCGTTATTAACTACTTAATTCCGTGTTTTTGCATCCAGACTTCCAGGATGATTTTTTCATATTTTTTTTATTGTTTTCCATATACTTCCTAGATCAAACTGCATAAAGGACAATCAATATATATAGTCAGTTCTTTCTTATAGCTTTACGCATGTGAAGTTCACTTGGGGTTTTTTCACTTCACAAGTCATTACTGATTATTGAATATATTATCTTAAGTAGCCTCTACTATAGAACAATCACCTGTGTGCTAATTTTTTCCCTAAGAATAAACAAATGAATAAACGATTATTATTTCACAGTCATTTAGAAAGATAAAATGAAGTAAACTGTTTTTAAAGGATAATAAATGCTGATGTCCACAGTCTTTCTTGTTCCCATGGATTTCAATACTGATCAATGAGGCAATGACAGATATTTTTCAATTTTTATATTGGCTGTAAATCAACCATGCTGCAGTCATCTGAGGTGGCAGTAAATACCCCCCTCTTTACAAATTCTGAACATTAAGAATTATATCCATTTCTTCAATTAGGAAGTTAATGTCAAGAGGATATATTGAACCTTGAATCTGAGTAATGAAGTCCTGGATTGGTAAGCATCCTAGTATTTAAGACACTTGCCAGTCATTTTTTCGTTTTCAGAGAGGGATTGCAAAAGGAATAATGAGGGATTATTCCAGGTGAGCCTAGAGAAATGTGAGAATATTGTCTTCTAGGCTGAGCAATGCTGTTTCTCTACAGAGAGCTCCAAGCAATCAGCAATGTCAGGTTTTCTTCAACAATGACATTTTAGCTTAATTGTTGTGTTTTTTCTAGAACGCGTATCTGAAGGAAAACTCACCCCTATTTAGGTAAAACTCCAATTAGAGAAAAAGTTGCTACAGAGTTCTTAAACTACAGTTATTCTTAGGTTAAATAGCTGAGTGAATGAGAAATATCAGTTTAGTTCAAACAAGGACACAGAGTTGTGTTCAAGTCTGTTACACTGGTACAAAGGAGTTTTAAGTCCATGAAGTTATACTGGTTTGAGTGTTATGGGAAGGCAGTAGCATCCTCCAGACTGGTTTTACAGATTGCTAAGCCACTGCAGTGAATTTAACTTTAAAATGGCTTACAGGCCTTCCTCAGTCATCAGGGCCTGGCCTCAAATCTATCCTTTAGGATGTAGCCCATTAAGTGGCAAGACCAAGAGCTCCATTCTGTGACATGCTGAACATCTGCTGCAAGACAATTTTCCTAAAAATTCCCCCAACTTCAGTTATCACCACAGGGGCTGGGAGAAGCTGAGAAGCTCAGGCTGCTGCTGTCCTAGGCTGGTTAGCCCCACATCTCCCTGTTCATGTCTGGAGCACTTCTATTCTGCACCTAGGAGTACACATTCTGGTTTTCTTCAAACCAGACCCTGGATCATAGCCTGAGCATTCAGAAACACAGGCATAGGCAAAGCTAGGAACATATGCCAATCAAACCTGTGTGTTTGGTTAAATGAGTTGTCTGGTTACAGAGCAGCAACCTGCTTAAGAAATGGGGTAGAATATAATGACATTGATTCATGACATCATTATGTTACTTTAGGACACTGTGACATCATTAAATTACTTCAAGTGTGACATCATTCTTTTGCCTCCTATTGTGCCATGTCCTATACCTCTTGTTTTCTGACATAATGAGATGGGAGTCTGGTGATAATGGTCCTCTCCTGTGCCGAAGAAACCTTGTCCACCTCCAGAGAAGTGTCCTGCCTGGTCACTGAGTGAGACAAAGAGGGAAAAAAAAAAAAGATCACATCATTGCTACCAGCATCCAAATCAATAAGCACAAAAGGAGAAGTATAATTAAATTGCGTGGGCAAACTTCTCTTACTACTACTTGATGGAAGTTTTATTTGTAGAGTTTATTTTTCTTTCAAAGCATGCCTTTGTGATACAATTCCGTGTTAAGGATCTTCCTACCGTCACCCACATAAATGTGTTTCTACCTAAATGCTACTGCAAGCTTACAAATTCCACTTAGGAATTGTTTAGTTCTGTTTAGTATTTTGACATATGTCCTCGTTTCAAGTGAAGTGTTGCCTTTTTTGCCTTGCTTACTTTAAATCTACCATTGGGATTAATTTGGTTATTTACTCTCAATAATGGAAATAAGTCAAAGGGGAAATGTTTTTCACACTGAGCAGGCACCATGTTCTTCTGGTATGAACATTCTTTTCCTTTGTTTTTGAAACAATCTTTTGATTTCTTAGGCTTTCCTTTCATGACATTTAGGAGAAAAGGAAACTGCTGTTGAATACGGGATGCCTGGGATTTCTGTTTTATATTATACTTTTTAAATATTTGAACTCTGCTTCAGGACGGAACAAATTAGAGCTGAAACTGCAGGGTGGGTAAGTAGTTTCAAGGTTTCCTTATTTGATTTTCAGAGGTCTATATTTACCCTACTCCGTTTTATATTGTGAAGTACCCTTTCTGCTCACTGTGAACAGTCTTTTTATTGGTAGCGGGCTTCGAACTAATAGTTACCTGCACAGCAGCTGCCAATCTTCTCCATGACTACTTTTTAAAAAAAACAACCCAAAAACCAACCAACCAAAAACCCAACAAAAAAAGCAGATTTCTTGTGCTGTGTACTTTGACAGACATAGGAAAAATTCCCTCATGCACTTTCATTTTTGTTTATTCCCTCTGCCTATCTCAAAGAGCAATTTTTTGTATCTTGGTTTCAACTTTAAAAAAAAAGCAACCTTAAAACATGTTTTCCCTTAATAAGAAGCAGGTGAGTCATAGATCTGTGTGTTGCAATTTTGTTCAGCGGGACACATGCAGTGCTGGTGTCTTCCCTGAGTCCCAGCTAGGCTCCATGGAAGAAACCAGTGCTCAGTTCCTATGCTTGCAACAAGGTGATGTGTAATCTCCATACTATTGTATTGGGCATATTTGCTGTACCATAGAAACTTGATAGAGATTCACTTGTTCAACAGAAGGCCAAGTGAGACGAAACTCATTTCCTAACATTTTATCTATGCTGGCGGTTTGGTGGTTCCCATATACAGTAAGCAATAAAACTAGTTAAAAGGTCGTTAAATAACTCCCATGAAGTTATAACAATGCAATAAAAAAATCTAACAAATACAGAGCACCTTGCATCATGGAGCCCTTTAATCAGGTTTTTTCTGGGCTGCATTCAGACCAATGACCATAAATCTACCAGCTATCCAATCTCCACCGCCATATTTCTTCTTTTGCTCTGAGTTCTTGGGCCACCATGGAGAGAGAGCTGAAATCTTGCAGTACTCACTATGGTGTGCGAAGCAGCTGTTCAAAGCTAGAGAAATTGCTTTGAACAAGGCAGAGAGAAGTTCTGATTTCAAACTTCCATATTAAAGTGGTAATGAACTGTATTTTTGTACATAGCTTTGAAAATCCCCGCTGTGGAATCATGCACTATCAAGGGTCATTTTAATAACATTGATTGTTAAAAGACACAGCTCCCAGTGTAAAACCAGAACTCATTAGAATTCAGGATAAAGCTGATTACAGAGGAATGCGTAGAATTGAATATTAAGAAGATTAAGAAGACCTGGCTATCAGTGCTATATTCCAAAGGGAAATCCATCATGTGCTTACTGTCCCAATCAGCGGTACCCAAAGGCAATGTGTACCTCTGTGAGTGTGCCCTACTGGAGAGGGAACTCTCAGAGTTTGGCCAAGGGTAACTATAAATATTAAAACCTTTATTATCAATGTTTGATAGAAACATAAAAAATTTATAGTTGTGTACAAATTCTTTCTTTTTCAGAGGAGACGCATGAGATTTTATAATGCCACTGTTAAGCCACTCTTTTATTTTTTTTCCCTTTCAGACAAATTCTAATTATTTCTGCCCAAATTTCTTTCTTTCTTTAATAGAGGTAGCATCATCCAAAAGAAGTAAACCAGAATGAATAGCTGAAGCCCTGTATAGAGTTAAATAGTAGATTCTGTATCAAGGTCATTGAGATAGGCTGCTGTGCTATGTTTTGTTTCTTTTTTTTTTAATTTCCCATCCCCTAGCCCCTCTGCCTCCTTTTGCTATTCAGTATGTGTTTGTCACAGTCTCTCTCTTGTTTAGAAACAAATGCATTCAGACATTATTGGTACTTACAAAAGCATAGTCTCAAATTACAGCAATCATTAACATAACAGTAACGAATATCTAGCATATTGAAAAACTGGTGAAGCTTTCAATGCACTCTGTAACTGTACCAGACAGAAATGAAATGCGAATATCTACCTAAATGTGAATTTCCACCTCCCTATAGCATGCAAATGGAATTACTTTCCACATTGTTGAGACGATTCATTAAATGGATGTAGAATCTTAAGAGTGAGAGACACCTTGTTTTGTAGTGGGAAGCTGTATGAGAAGTGGCAACATTTATATATTTAAAATATGATTATCATAATTGAAATGTAGAATTAACCAATCCTGAACTATTTGTGGTAATGGAACAATAAATACAAGCCTCCTGCAAAATACAATGTGCCAAGAAACTGACTTAGAAGAGCATATAGAAGAGGATAGTCATTAACTGCACTAGTATCATTACAGAAATTTCTTTTATAGTTCTGTTTTAAAGTGCACAAAAAATCAGCTAGGACATATCAGCTTTCCACAATGTACTACTGTTTCCTGCCTTCTCAGTTGGTGTCTTTTAAGTGACCAAGGAGATAGTACTCACCAGGGCCTTTTCCCCACTCCCAGGGTCACCTCCAGTAAGGCCCTGTATCGCGATGTGGTACTCTGCAACAAATAATCAATAGTCGGCTCTTCAGTTTGTCTTGTGCCTTATGCAAGTCTGTTAATGTTATTGTTGCAGAAGCACTTCAGAGACAGATGAAGGAGTCGGGGGGGGGGGGGGAGGGGCGGGGAAGAAACCAGCCATTTAAAATGTATTCCTAGGCTTCTTGTCCTGCCATGTAATGTGTACTACCGTCCTGCCATAGCCCCACTGTAACTTGTAGACCTGCAGAAAATAATACGAATCCTTTTGGCTATCAAGCAAACTAGACTGTATGGCCAGCACAGTATACATAACTGTGTGGATTTTCATGTATTTTGAACAAAAATGCACTACATCCCCCCCACCCCGCCCCAAATTTAGATGTAGCAATATGTTTATGGTGACACTGCTCTTGCACTACTAACTTTCAATGTTCAGTTCAGTTACTTTGCTATAAGTTTATTTAGTTTAGAATGAAAAAAGCCATCATAATATTAAGATGATAAAAATTAAGATGAATCTCTGAAGTTTCCTTTGTATAAATCAATTTATTTTTGAATACACTTTGCTGCAACCTAGGACAAAGTACTGTTTGTTGTAAGGAGTTTCAGTAAATGTCCATGGACCCTCTCAGCTGTAAATGAATGTTTTTGAATAACACCAGTAATCTGAAGGTAATTAAAGTAGTTTATGCAAGGTGCAATAAACAGCCATTGTTGTGTCTACAGAACATTACTTTATGCTACTGTGAAGATGATGTCTTTTTAGCCTCCCAGCTGTTTTGAAAAAAATTCAGAGGCCACTAGTCTGAAAGAAACAAGGACAAGATAATAACTAGAGACGCAATTAATCCCTGTGCTTTGGAATAGTACAAATTGTTACAACAATCACAGAGAAAGCTGTACAGAGGTTATAGGAAGGCAAGTTAATGCAATGCTTAAAAAAAAGAAACAAAGAGTGTTAGAAAGACCTAAATTACAAGAGCAAAGAAATGAAAATACAACTTAATAAGAAACAAATGTTGCATGCTGTGTATTAACAGTGGAATGCTTGCAGAAAATATGGAAAAGTCTTTGTTTACTCAACCCTGACTCATGGGCAAAGGTTTACATAAACTGGGCTTCTTTCCTGATCACAAGTATGTGGGAAGTCCTGTGGGGATGGGTAGTCAATAGGGCTTCTCAGTCACTTGAAATCAGGCACGTTTGGATTAATTCATTCAGGGTAAAAACTTGGTCCCATAATTGTCAGCAACAAGCTCCCATTTTATCACTGGGTGCAGAATCCCACTAACGCACCAGGCTCCAGCTGTGTTGCCAGCGCTGGCTTCAATGGGAGCAACACAGCGTGCCGGCAGTCAGGATCCGTCACTAGGTCTCAGCGCTTGCCCCTCTACGTCAGCACACGTTGCTGTGTGTCTTCCCAAACCACCTCCGGTGCTCTGTTTCACTTACTGGCACAAATGAGCTCTTGTCTTATGTGCAAAGAAGGAAACATTAGCAATAAAAATCCTCATTCATGAACATACAGAGCAGCTCGTGCTTTCCAAGGCCATCTTGCCTCTTTTAGCTGGACTCTCTCAAGCCTGCATCACCTCCAGAAATCCAGAGAGCCTTTGGTAGGCTAAGTGCCAGGAGCAAGAAAGTCGAGGTTTATATAGTGGGACATTAGAGTGGGAAGGGAAAACGCACCTAGAAAGGACCACAGCAGGTAATGTAAACCCTTACTACAGTCTGTGGTAATTTAATGAAAGTAAGTAAAAATAAATAAATATCTGACTCGGATCCAAGATGCAACTGGTCTAGTCTGAATAGGAACTAAAATGCAGTTGACCTATTGCATCGCTAAATTAACCTCCTCAAGGGGAAGGGATGAGAGTTACATACTTTTTTTCTGCTTTAAAACAAGTTTTAATAATTCAAAGAAACTTCTAATGTTGGTAAATGTGAATGGTAAGTACTTGATGGATTGAATTCATTCCCTCTTTGTGTGCTGACATCCTACTCGCTGCACAGGGAGATTCTACAGATGTACAGAAATGCTGCACAGGATGGGATGTTTCTTTATGGCATTTCCGTGTGCTTTAAATCTCTGAAGAGTTTTCTGTGTGTGTGTTTTATATTGAGTCATTAAGTACAAAAAACAAACTTATTCACAAACCAACTTTGATCTAGGTTTCCTGTGATTTATCTCTGCTGTCTATAGCATGCACTGAAATCCTACCTGATTGTTATTAGCTCCCCAAATATTTATATCAGTCCAGATAATCAATGCTTATCACAGTCAATACAGGCGTTACAAGTTCCTGAAAGAAAGGCGCTGTCAGCATAATAGCATTTTAATTATTGCAGCATATGTTTTCAAATGAATCTTTTGTTTACAATATCAATTAAACAGAGTAACCATATATATCTAATTAATAGATGTTGCTAAAAATATTGTACATTTAAATCACAGCTTTTCCCACTAAATGTGTGAAGCAATAATGCAATGTCTTGGAGGTATTAATGTTCACTTAATTAATTTAAATCATGTTGCTAGTGCTGTTTTCTGTTTCATTCCCTTGCGTTTGCACTCTCTACAGGATGTTTTTCATTCAGCTGCTGTGTAAAACAAATTTGCTTGTGGGGGTTTGGTGATTTACAGTGTCTGACTGGCACCAGTATATTAGTTATTCTACATATAACTGAAAACATAATTGCAATATTTGGAGAAGTAGAGATAGCAGCATCTACTGGCTAGAAAGACGCAGACGACATGTTTTTTGTTATCAAGTGTGCTGTAAGTTCATGGGGAAGTTCAGGGGAGAACACACTGAGTCCTTCTGTCCCTCAGCTTCCCAGCTTTATGTAGCCTCTTACTCCCTGCACCATTTTAAAGTTCAAAAAGAAGTGTAATGTTGCTTTTTTAAAAAAAGAAATTTCAAAGAAAACTGCTGTATTATATCTACTTTGTAAGGGAGACTTAACATCTATCTCCTAGCAGAATCTAGTCCAGGAATGTCACAAGGATATTTCTATAGGCAGCACAGTCAGGCTTTGAAGAGGGGAATTACTCTTTGTCTCTTTTTAAATGTACTTGCTGCTCATGCAAGATATCAGGGAGCCAGTTCCGAATCAGAATATTGTATCTGTCTTCTGGCTAGATACAAATCAGAAGATAGATATCATACAAATCAATGTGAAGACTTTTCATGCCTTAACTACCTAAAATTTCAATTATTTCCTGTCTGAAGAAGTTTGCAGGCAAAAGGTGCATTTTGTAAAGGACTTTTTTTTTTTTTTTTTTTTTTTTTGGCATACATCTGAGACAAACCATCTCTGGATCGAAAAAGGTCTTTGGAAAAACCTAAAATTTTTGCCAAGTAAATAATAAGCACACCTTGATTTTTCAGGGATTAATTTATTCTAGAATTTTTTTGGATATCCCCTTTATCCAGGCATATGATCACCTGGGCATTTGAAACACAAAAACGCAGAGAAGACAGGCATTAATGGATGCTATTTCCTAGGTACAAAGACTATTGACCATAAAAATGATTTAAAATCATGAGAAAGACAGTTAAACTGGCAAAAGGCTCTTACTATAAGATTTCAGAGGGCTCTGGATATTGGCCCCTTTATACATTTTTGTATCTTTATATTGACACAAATATGAGAATTGACATATTTGCCTATTTCGGTAGTTTGACCTTCAGTAGTGACCTGATCTTGAGCTGTAATACAAGTCTGATGTACTGTACACGTCTTATTTACTCACTGTAGCTAATGTCCAGGAGCACCGGATTGTAATGCCAGACATTTTTAGTTGAACCTGCTAAATCTTTCCATAAAAAAATTAAAATAATGCTCAAAGCATATGCATATTTATGTTCAATATTTATTTTTCCATATTTGGATTCACTTCTCACTAAAATAAAATTAAAAATACTGCTGAAAAGGATGAACACATTGCTTTTATTACTGTTCTAATGCCATAAATCTACAATTTTTTGGCTCTGATGTATACAACTGCGTATACACACATATATATATGCACGCACAAGTAGACATATATATGTCTGCTGAAATTCTTTGTACTTCCAACTCACAATGGTTACAATAACCAAAGTTTTTCTGGAAAATTCCTGCTCCTGGGGTTACTGGATTAGTTCAAAATTTCAGCTTCTGTTCAAAACACAAGCTTCCTGGAACCTCGAAAACATCTGGTAAATCGGAATCTTCCAGTCCAGATTCAAAATGCATATAACATTAGTAAGTTAACTCTGTATTTAGAAGGAGAGAGTAACTTGGATAAACACTTATTTGAAAGTTTATAATCAAGCTGGATGAGTCTTCTACTGCTATTTTTTGCAGGCATACAGACTGGTCATTTTACAAGTAGCGCTGCGTAATCTTTCTAAATCTCCAAAGACTCTGTATTTCTAGTTATGTTAACTCTCAAAGGCATGTCTCTTCTGCTAGAAAATGGTATCTTATATATCACCTTTATTGTTGCTTACTAGAATCATAGAATCATTTAGGTGAGAAAAGACCTTTAAGATCATTGACTGCAACTGTAAATTAAGAATTGGGATGAGGTGGGTTTTTTTTTTTTTTTGAATGAGTCTTTTCCTCCCAACAGGTTTGTTTTGTCCAGGACCTGGTTAGAAAAACTTTCCTGATTTTATATATTTTCACTTTCCAAATTCAAAGTGATGGCTTGAGCTCACTTAGATGGTGTCATAAGACCATTGACTACCATCACAGGACTATTTAAAGATGCAAACTAAAAAGTAGGCTAAGGTTAAGTTGACTAAATTCAGGATTGAATGTCAGCTCTTATTCCTAGAAAACAATTGCACAGATATAGATAATTTTTGATGCAGTGGATAAAATCTATATCCTTTTGTCATTCTTTTGATTGCTTTTGTACAACGACCCTGCTGAAGGATTCTGAGAAATGAGATACTCATGCTGTGTGAACGACTGTCCTATCCATGTACAGACTGTATCAGTTCAGGCTAACACCCAGTGCAATGGCTTCATAATTACTTCCCAGATGCATGAGTGGGAATAAAGCACTAGCTATTGACCTGAGAATGTTAATACGGAAGAAAACTGGAAAAAAAGGAACATGTTGGTAATGCAAATTCCATTTTAAGATTAAGGAAATAGTCACAGGAAATAGTTGTGGTTGAACATACTCTTCCTCTGTTGATTTCTGTTTGATACATACCTTAATTGTCTCTTTTACACCATTAAAATATAGAGAAAGGGTTTTAATGGAGATAGTTAAATTCGTGGTAACAATCATTATTCTAAATGTGCAGAGGTGCACTTGTGAGCTGTATCTTCAGTGAGCTGGCCTGCTGCGTTGATCTCGGAGGACAATAACCAACATTAGGAGATTCAGTGCCACTAGAAGGGCAGTAGATTAAAAGTTGATCCAGTGTTTTCCTTCAGCATAGATTGGTTCTCTTCAAGTAAAGTTTCAGGTCACTCCTGGGGCATCATTGCAGGTAAATGAGCACTGATTTTATTAGCCTCTCTAGCAGATAAGAAGGTTTCAGTTTTAATGAATGCAAGATCAAATATTTGACAAAAAGTGAAAAGCAAAGACCGGAGGTATATGCCCTAAAGTGAAAGAGGGAGGAGAATAATGAGTTTGAAAAGAATAAAACATAGATTGCTTAGTGGAAAAGAATGCTACAAAGGTCTCTGTGTGAATCTTCAGTTCCAGGAGTTTCTGCCGATGCCTTTTATTACTATTTCAAGTAACCAGGTACATATGGCATGTTTGTAAGTAAAGCAGTCAATGAAGTTAGTTACACCTCTGCATTTATTACCTTACCCCTGAGTATTATTAACTTTTACATTCCCCATAAAATATAATTTATCACTTAAATAATTTGCTTTGTGTCAGGGTTCAGTGTGCTCCAGTGCTTTCCTGCTCATTAAATGAGATATTTTTACTTAATGAGCCCAGAATGTCCTTTGCATTTAACATTAGAATTGATTTCAAACACTCCATTTTTCTAACATATTTGTGTGTAATTTCAGAATGTGGACTTCATCCCACAATCTTACAGTGAAGAAAAAAGAGCTACAAAGAATAATGATCCATGAATTCTAGAGAGGGGCATGGTAAGTATGGGTGAATAATTTAAAAAAACCTATTATCTACTTGCACTTGCATTCTTTCATCTAGTTTGAAAGTTTGACTTACTATTTGAGCCTGATGCTGCAGTTATCACATGCATAATACGCTATTAGGAAAGTGTTTTTTGAAGGAATAGCAAGATACTGATTTCCATGAGATTTACAGAATATAAAACCAGCTCTGCCCTTAGATGTGTGTGTGTGACATGCTGATGCATGTAACAGACAGGTAGTCTCTCAAAGGTGTGCAGTTCACATATAAAACATGTATCTATAGGATAAATGAATGTCATAGAACTCTAGCAATGTGCACCTAATGGGGATCTGCTTCATCTCTTCACAATTGCGAATAATCACTTTGCAATTAATTAATAAAATCTGAGTAGAGAAACCCTCTGTTGTGCAGTAAATAATTTGCTTATAATGGTCACTGGAACAAAAAAGCAGCCCAAACCTCTGAGCTACCTCAGCAATTCCAGGGTAAATGCTGTACCATTACACTTTAAATGGAATTGTGCCACCAGCTAGATCTCAAGGAGTCAGCGAGTGGTATATTATGGATTCACGACTGGGTGTTCATTTGAGTCCATTATAACAAATGTCACCATCAGCTGTACACCACTAACACACAGAGCGCAAGTCTGATCGGTCACGTGCTCATGGTCCACGACAATGTGTGTGGCACGAAACACTCAATAAAGGATAGTAAAGCTGAAATGTAATCTCATAAGAAATACTAATATTGTAATATAGATATTTTTTTATTCTGAATGCAAAGTGAAAAAATAGTAACTTAGGAAATAAGCAAACCCAGAACTCTGGTATATTTAACTGAACTGAACAGTGTCATCTTCAGACTGTTTTTAGCCATCATTAAGCATCATATGCATATTTTTCCATGGTTGCACCATCTCACCTGATTAACACCTTGGGCCTCTCTTTCTGTTTGTTCCTCTGTACCATGTTCCTCGGCCGGACTCCTTTTCCTATGGGGCATGTGCAATCATCTAACTGCCGTGAGTCAGCTGAACATGGTGGAAGTGTGTATTGTGGGATGTGCCATGGCTACCATGGCACGCAGTGAGCAAAGGAGGCGAGCATGAGGGAGCACGGGTCCCCTAACTGCAGGGAGGCAATCTGTGGCTTGGTGTGGAGGCTCAGTAGCCTTCCTCAACACGCTGTCATGTTTACCAAGGGGAATCTCAAAACTCCTATTAGACTGACAGTACCAAGTTATTTGAAAAGAGTTTTTAAAATAGTGAAATAATATTGCATGAGATCGTGTCATGCCTAATAGGTCGAGGAGAAAAAGAACAGCTGTGGTAATAGGAGTAACCTAGCAGTGAGATTATCCATACAAGTGTACTAAATGTGAAATCTTTATCTTTGTCATGTAGGGAGAGAAAAACAAACGTAAAATGTAGAATCAACTGTTGATTGTAATTTAGTGAAGGCTGAACACACCCAGGTTACTTATTAACACTATCTCATAATTGAACAGGCTATTAAGTAACTTACACCTGTGACAGGGATTGGGGAAACAATGTTGTCAAATAGGTAAAGTCATCTCTTGGCGCTGCCACCAGGGAGTGTATCATGTACCCCCAGGAAATCAGTTTGTTTTGCTTTTCCTTACTGTCCTTCATCTGTTTTGTCCATTTAAGCTGCAGATAGTTAAGGCTGGTACATTCAACTAACCTGAATTAAGAATGCACAATTCTTTTTTCATATTTTTTCACTGTAAAATGAAAAGGAAGAGCTGTTTCCACCCCCCGTGGAGTTTGCTCCAGTGAAATACAGAAATATCACTTTAGATACTTACTAAAGTCCGTAATATTGTGGTGTATTTATATGGACTGATGAGACCTCAAAAGATAAAAGATTTTTGTTTTTTTTATTCTGATGCTGTACTAAAAAATAGATGTGCCCTTCATTTCATTACAATTTTAAAGAGGGATGTGAGATATTTTAATTTTTTTTAAATTACTTTACTAGAGGATTATTATCATTGACTGTTATGTTTCAAATTCTAATACCAAGGAATTTATTTTTTAAATGAAAAATAAGTGATTTCAGTAAAATATTTAACTGAAATAGAGATCCATTAAAAAATGTATTATCTCCTGCACTCTGGATGGACAGTAATTTGGTTGCTCTGGGTGGATAATAATTTGGTTGCCAGAGAATAAAAATGCTGGGGATGTCTCAGTGTATGCAGGAGGGAAAATGTGAAGACTGCACGTACCTGAGAAATTACTGTGATGGGTCAGCAAGACTTTTGGGAGAGGGTTTTCTGTGTTCCTGAGTTAAAATCAAGACTGGACCTCTGGTTGTTGTAGAACAGGAGATTTTTTTCCCTTTAGCTTCTACCAGTGTTACAGGCAAATGCAAGTTCTAAGAAATTGCAAGGATATTGTAGAGGGGTCACCCTATCTATTCCTATGACTGACAGAGTTTCCATTTCGTTACTATGTGTACAGCTGATCGTGGTACAGGTATTAGGATATCATTTTTCCCACCAGGAAACTGCCAAGGCAAGTTTTTGGTTGCTGTTGTTGTTGTTTTAGTCAATGGTGTGAGCCTAAGACTGGGAAAAAGTACAGTTTGTTGTGGAAAGTCTCTGGCAGACTAGGCAAAACCTGTGGCAAACCACTCGCACATGAGGTATTGCAGAGCTGTGGTCATTGTCACTAGTGAAAAGGGACTAACAAGTGCCCTGCAGACTAACTGGAGGATCTTCATGTGGGCCATTTCAGGAAAGTGAGGAGCACAGCAACCTAAGACAATATCTTGATTTTTCTCTGCTGTTCAAGGTTGCTTGTCTGAGACCAAAAATGGTTAAAGAGGAGATAAATGTCAGATAGATAATGCATGGTGTTTAAGGGGTAGAACATCGCTCCACTGTGCTTGTATCAAAGGCTTCAGTATACGCATCTGTAAGCAACAAATTTCACTTAGATTTATATTTGGTTTGTAAATCAACCATTTGTAGTTGAGAAATAATCTATGCAGTTTCAGGAGAGGGTGAGATAAAGATGCTTATCAGATTCCTTTTGGGGATGGCAGTAAGTAGTTTATAGCCAGTTTCAGTTAACATAAGCCTTCCATAAATAAGATACATAACTTTTTACACATGTAGACTAAGGCCAAAGGCTACCTTCACTCCTTGAGAGCACTGACATTAAATTTTTTATTAGTACCCATGATGAATAATGCACTTGACTTCAGTTTTGACAACTATTGAGAGAAACTACACGTATTTCTTGCAGATGTCCGTAAATAGCCAACCTTAATGCTGAAGAAAAGTTTGTTTTTCTTTTAAATTAATTACTTCTTTTCTGAGTTTAAGCTGTTTACCTCCTGTTGCGTGCAGCCTTTCTTGCAGCACTGGTATTCCTGTTGCTGCCATCATATTTTTTGTGTGCTCGTGGCTGGCTTTCAAGCTATCATTTCTTTGTGTCCCGGGGCTACGTGGTATACTTTTACAAAGGGGTCCTGGATTTAATATTGCCGCTGTCATCCACTTTGCCCATGCTGTGTATACTTGCAGGTGCTCACAAACTCTTGAAGAGAAATGCGAATTGCTGTTCTTAAGTCTTCTAAACACTAGGGATTGTCTTCATTCACGCTATCTGCCACTGCGTGTGTCTTCAGCTGGAGGTATTTGTGCACTCTCCTGCTTTTATAGCTCAGGTTCTTCATGCTTTTCTATTTGAGTCTTGTAGTGCTTTGACTTCTCTGTTATGTTTGGGATGCTCCCGTATTGGTTTCAATTTGGCTGCAGTGTCTTCCCTTGCTTGCGAAATTCCAGGCTTTGTTTTAGTTCTTCCATACACTGTTTTCAAGTGTTTTGTACCAAATCCCAAACACCATCTGGCTTTCTACCAGGAAGCTAACCCTTCCCTCCATATTGTGAGATCAGTTGTAGTTCAGCCCAAGATCAATTAAAGACAGCTCTGTGTTTTATCTCTCCATTTGTACTGCTTGCTTGAAATTGAATTTCTTGGATCTTTTTTCATTGCAAGCATATTGCATGTAGGCTGATTCAAATCTCTTTCTAACCACTGCAAGTCTTAAATGAACTTTAAAGTAGATATTTGCTGAAAGTTGCGAGTGATACAGGGCAGAATTTGTTAGCATCCTATGTTCTTGGGAAGTTAAACTGCAGTGAGAAATGCTAGGTAGCCTAGAACTTTGACCTGAATTTCTGAAATTTCTGAACTGTGATCTGAAAATCATAATTTAGTTAAAGAAAAAAAGAGTCTGTAAATGAAGCTGCTTCTGATGTTCAGGAATCTTAAAACCTTGCCAGTCTGCAACAATCTTCTTCTTTTACATGTTAAACGCGCAATGCTTCCATGAGGAAAATGGGCTTGACTGTCATTAGACATTGTACTGTATTAATGGCACTGGTTCACTCATATTTTATTCATTAAATAATATTTGTCAATGTGTTTTTCTATTTTAAACTCTTACTGTAAAAGAGAGCATTATCACCTCAAAGCATTTGGATCCTAGAGTGAATGCCAATACTATCCAGTCACGCCATATTCTCCTAATTATGCTAAGGGTTTCTTTCCTAACAGCATCTATTTTAGGGTGTCAACAATACTTCAGTTAAATGTAGTGTAAAGTGCACTTATTTAGCAAAGTTGTCCTTCAGAAAAGGGTTTTTTTGTCTTTAAAACACCGCTAGATTGTTTCTTTCTGTCAGTGCATGATACAGTAGAAATCTTAAATCAATAACACTTCTTATTCCTATGCAGTTGATGCATAACATCCTTCTTCACACAGAGGTTTAATGTGTTGTAAATTAATTATCTGGAATGAGTACAGGGTCAATGGACCTTGGTATGACCGGGATGTAATGTTAAAGTGTTCCATTTCCTCCCAGCCCTGCTCAGCTCTCTTGCCGACTCTTTTATATGTGTCAGTTATGCCATCTTCTGCAGTTTGTTCCCTTAAGTGTTGTTAATGCCCCTCTAGGGCTTGATCGATAGGAAAAATTTGCTTTACCATAAATTTGTCCAACAATTTTCTTTCTTCTGAAGATGGAGTATCTTTATTAACTGTACTTGTATAATGCTTCTCAGTAAACTGTTCTTACTCTTACTGAAGCTTAAAACAATAGCCTTATTTTAAATCATCAAGACATTGCAAAGGTTCTCCATAAGCAGATACAGACCTAGTTTTTGGCTTTTAGGTGTCTAAAAATTAATCAACTATGCTTGAAGTTTCTGGCAGGAGAAGTTTTGCTTTACTGCTTCTATACAGCAAACCACATAGATGAATAAAACTGTTATTAGCTGTGAAAAAATACCGAGGGAGAGATTCTCAACCATGAACAGCGCAATTAAAACAGTCATTCAGTGGGTTTAAAGTAGCCAATTTCCTTTAAAAATTGGAGAGGCCACCTCTATTATTTTTTTTTGAAGCCAGCTTGGCTATTAGTTGCTAGGGTAACAAGATTCAAGACAGTGAATGAGCCCTGTCCAGGCAGCACAGTGTTATGGGGGTCTAAGGTAAGAAAGAAATGCTGGCAGGAACATTCAATTCTAGATAATTTTAATTTTTATTTAATAATTTATTTATCCTTTTACTGCAAGAAGGATGGTCAAAATATGTATACGTTCTAATTAAAAAGGTGCTGATACTGCAACATTTTGTCTTCCCTGAGTAACAGATGACACTAAACTATTAAAGCAGCAAACACTTCAAATCTCACTGAAAAAAAAAAGAGATGCTACTTAAAACTCATGGCATGTTGGTGGGATCAATTTAATGTACTGTGCTGTGTCAATGTCACTTTCATAAACTTTTGCTGAAGTGCTTTTCCTACTGTATGTTGAATGATGTTGTCAGGACTGTGAGTCGGGGGTATGGTGGATTCAAGTCTACTTTACTTCCCTTGATGAAAAGGTCACTGCCACTTGTAAATCTGTTTTACTCCCTGCACACTTGTTAGTGTCAAAGTCTGTCAGCTCTGTGGGATGTTAAAATTATACAACTGTAGTAGGAACAAGGATCGCAAATTCCCAAGTGGTACATCCCAAGAAAAAGTCTCTGATCTTTGTGTAAAAGTTCTGTAGAAAGTTTTTCATTCAGGATTTTCAGCTCACTTTGGCTTGATTGCAGAAATAAACAACATTTCTGTTTCATGCCTCCCATCTGGTGGGCTTTCCCTAACGATAGCTCATCACAGGGCCACTTATTATGTCTGTAGCCCAGGGTTGCAAGTGAAACAATCCCCTCTGCTTTATTTTTTTAAGGCTGTAAGGCCTCCAATTAGAGCACAATTAAAACTTGGCCTGTGTTGTGTTATGTGACTATGTTTTGACAAATCATCACAATAGATCAGCTTCAGAAGGCCTCACAATTATTCATAAATTATTTGGAAAATACAAGTAATAAACAAGAAATAAAAGAACTGACCAATTTTGGGCAGGAAAAACAAACCACCAAACCAACCTCCCAACAAATGCAAGTAATGCAAATGAAAAAAACTTCAGAAAACCTCAGCTGTTTTTTTGTCCCTTACTCCTAGCATCATCTGAACTCATATGCAAAGACAGTTTTTTATTCAGCAGCTTTCCCATAGAAGTCGCCATACTTTACTAGTGAACTGCAGCTAATGCAATGAGAGTGAAACCAGCTGGAGTGCCAACAGCGGACGTGTCCTGCTGAGTTTGATTGATTACGACATAAAGAGTTTTTGAAGTTTTATGATCTGCCTGTACAGGAGATGGACACAAAGTTCTTTGCATGTGAAGTATGGCCAGAGCTTTTAGGTGGTCAATTACCTGCTTAATCCAAAGGCCTCCGCTAAGACAGAGTCAAGTTTTTCATGCTGTGAGGTATTTCCATATGACCTTGCAACTAAATTGATTTTTGATCTGAGTGGAGTAGTTTGCTGCTGAGGAGACAGAACGGGACCTGAAGGGGGCAAACACTGAATCTTTTTGGCTTGACTCTCAGTCAAGGAAACTCACTGGGGTCCTGAAGGTGATGCAAGTAAACATCTGCCAAGTGAATCTCCGTGTCAAGGCAGTCATTGTGGGCGAAGTGGGGTAGGCGGCTGTGGGTGCACGTATATCAGTGTGCCAAGTAACCATCAGCATGAGAGGGAATAGGACACGCCAAGATCCTGGTTTCATTTTGTCTTGCTTTTGACTGGAAAATACTCTTCACGCACCCCTGGATCTGACCTAGAAGCTGTCTCAGGCATTCATTTCAATTATATGAAAGCAGAATCTTTAACATGAAGTTTTTCTGACTGTCTGTGAATGATTTGAAAGACAGGTGTACAAACAAAAAAAAGGAAAAACTGATGTTTTAATTACTGTGAGGAAAAATTCACTTCCATCTCTATTAAACACTAACTCGCTTTTATAGATATCTTTCAAAATGTCATCCAATTTGCCTTTAAGATCACAACCACTCTGCTTAATTCTCCTTCCCTGCCTTCTGAGAGAATTACAATATAAAAATTCACCCTTTCCCTTTCTTATCAGATTCATTTCTACTGTTTGAAATTGCTAAAATCCAAATTGGAGATATTTGTACTTACATAATTAGAAAGCCGAATAGATGCCTGTCATATCAGTGCTTGTGTTTGCTGAAGACTCACAATGTTAGACAGAGGGCATGTCTGAGGAATGTAAACAAACATCCACCTTATCAGGACTTTTACCACTGAGAAACAGAAAATAACATTTTTTCACTACCCTCTGCCCTCCATTATCCCTCCAATTCTCTAGGTTTTGCTTAATCTTTATGTGTTTTCTATTTTTCAACTTTTCTAGGCACAGGTAAATGAAGAACAACTAAGAGCTGTTGGAATGGTTCACCTAAGTGGGAAGAGCGGTTCCACACTTCCAGGTCTGTATGTGCCCATATGATGGGTATCTGGTATATAGCTATTTTTTCACTCTGAAATAAAATTAAAGGATGTGTATATGCTAATGTGTCTGTGTAGGTGTTTGAGACATTTTAATCCTTTATAAAAGCACATTTTCATAAAAAAAATGTTATGTGTATTTCAACACAAAATTAGATATCCTAGTTTTGATAATAGATAAATCCCGAAAAATCAGATTTAATTTGGACCAATCATTTACATATATTTCTAGGCGAAAAGGAAAATAGAGCCTAGGGCAAAGTCTCTGATAGTATTTAGAGAGCTTTGGAAAAGTTACTTATTGATCAAGCCTACTGACTGAATATTTGAGATAATTTACAGACAACATAATGTTTAGGGCATTTTGGGAGGCTTGCAGCCTTCCCAGAGAAAAGGGTTGCCTAGGTGTAGAAATACCCAGTAAAAATGGCTTTCCCTTTCCCTTAATAAACTGATTTGAAATAGCGAATTTAAAAATTATTATAAAGCAGTGCTGCTGTTCTGATAAGTGAGAATACTTAAGTACTCCTTGTTCTTTGAGCCTTATTCAGCTGTTATGATCTTCATAAAGATAATCTGAACTTGCCTTGTCAGACCAGCCACCTTGCAGCAGTCTTCATGCTTGCTTTTGCTCCTTTCTTGCTTGAACACCTGCACAGCAATGTCTCCCAGGTATTGCTGATACATGTTTCTTCCGCTTAGCCCCTGCCTTTCTTCAAATTTTCAGTTGTATCCTTACTGCTTCCTTTCATGACAGACATAATTGCACCCCTTTGGGCTTCCTAAATGTCTTTATTGTACATGTCAGCCTACAGACCTCTAGCTATTTTCTCAGAATTTGAGATTATTATTATGCATCCCCTCTCTTTTGTTGTATTTTTAATACAGCTTTCAGCTTTTTTTATTTTAAATGCACCGAAACACCTTTTCATGTTCATCACAGTTTTCCAGCTTTTCCGTCTGCCTGCACAGTCTCTGCCATCCAAGTTGTGGCCTCTTCTCTTTTCTTGTTATTCCAAGAAGACACGGGTTCCTTTTAATTTCTGGCCTTAAATCTTGTCTGTAGACTTTCCCCCTTGGCTTAGAAAGTCAATATTTTGGGATACTCTGTCAGATGGACTACCAAATGCTAGCACTTTATTTTGTAGATACAGTGACACGCTGGCAGGCCCCAGAGCAGCGCTACTAGGTAGTGCTGTAGTCCCGGCTGTGTGCAGATGAAGGATGCCTCGTTTTGGACTTTCTTCAGTGACTCCCCTGTTATACTGGGGAAAGACTTACTTTTTCACTTGCTTACTATGGTCTAGTCTCCAGAATAAATGTTGTCTTGGCAGAGTTGAACCATTCTTAATTTTTCCTCAGCTAATATTTACTTTTGTTTTGAGAAGAAATCCAGTTGGTATACATGAGGCGAACCAAGCCGTTTGATATACATGAGGCGAACCAGGCCAGGTATGAAGTTCCTTGCTATGTCCAACCCCACCCTGTGAACATACTTACCAGCCCTAGCACATGAGTTCATGTAAAGATTCCTTGTGTGAATTCTTACTGTGGCAGCCCAAAAAAAGCCTTATTTGCACGTCCAGCGCTAAAGGTCTTGATGCAGACACGAAAATTTGTAGTAAAGGTTTGAAATATATGATAAGAAGTGTCAGTATGTAGATGTTAGGCATTTTTTTTTTGAGAGAAATGGATGTGTGAGATCTGCATCATGTTACCAGTGGTTATGGAGAGCTAAATGGAGTGGACAATGTTTTTTGAAAAAAATTCAGTTCAAAAATGTGGCCCAAGCAGAGGCTGAAACTGAAGCCCCCGCTCAGCTGAGATGGGAAGCTGGATTTGAGGAGGAACAAATACCCATGCCAAATCCTCAGCTGCTCTAATTCATAATGGAGGACCCTGCTTCATAAATGATCATTCCCAAACAGAGGTTCTCAGTGGCGATAGTAGTTCAGGCTGGTAGTGAGAAGAGTCATGCCGACCAATTTGTGACAAAATTTCTGCTCTAAAAAATGAAATTTATACTGATACTTCAATTTGCATCAGCGTAAAGTCTTTAGAAAAAAAGTCACAAGAATGTGTAACACTTTAACCAGAGTCATTGAATCGCTTTTCTGCAGATGTTTTGAAGGAAAAACAATTAGGAAGACCTGGTGTATGCATAAGTGCTAAATATTTGAAACATTCCCAGCCACCACCACATGACAGCGATCCTGTCCCTGGGGTCAGGCTGTTCGCTGGCAGTTTCAGTGTGAGGAATCTCTGGGCTAGTGAGCCTGCCGGGAAAAAACTGCTGTCCCTTCATTCCTAAACCAAGACATACTGTGCTCATATACTTGCTCATTCAAAAACCTGTGCAACAAACCCAGCTAAACTGTCTTTGCTACTAAGATACAGAGCAGAATACTTTTCTAACCTGCTTCTTTTGGAATCGTGCTTCTAATCACTTCAACCAATCTTTTTATTGTTTCAACTGCAAGCTTTGTGTATGGCCCCACGTGTGCAGTGGCATTCTGCATTATTTATATCTAACATTTTGATGTATCATTTTTAATGCAAAAAATCAGTGACAGTAGTGAGTTCCTTTATGTAGTCGAGCCAAAAAAGAAGAAGAAAACAAACCCCTACATAATTTACATACACTTATCCTCCACGTACAGTTATGATCTAGGTTGCCCCTATTATTGGTTAATGTATGAATAACAACATGCATTTGCTACTTGCAATCAGATTCTACTGCAGGAATAAAGCAAGGTCAAAATAATATCTAATGTTTAGACAGCAGGCTGGTAGTGTCTCCATCAGCAGACTATTCTTGAATAATAGTAACAAATTAGTATTAAAAGGTCTCAACAACAGGATGTGCTAAAATCATACTGGATGCTCAGTGACCTGTGCAAAGAAAAGAAAATGCAATACACTGCTTTCTAGTGCTCCCAGCCCTGGCTGCTGTAGTGTCAATGATGTCACTACAGCTTTTCAGAGGTGGAACCAGCATGACTCAAGAAAATAGCAAAACAAGAAAAAGAGAAGAAAAAATAAAGAAATAAACTCCGGATGCAAGCAGAGAGAGTGTTGCAAGAGGAGAATGTTTTTCTCCAGCACGGAGTTTGAAGGGGCTGCCCTCTTTAGCACAATGGGAGCCAGGTTCCCTGCTGTGTTCTCTGAAGTGGCTCATTGCAGAGCAGTAATATTATATCTTAATAAGCATAACACTGTGAACTGAGGCATATTTTTAAGTCAGACACATGGGAGGGAAACATATCAGAGCAGAGCTGTGTTATTTTTAATGGAGCATGTGTTTGTCTTGTAAGTGTGTCAGAAGAAAAGGAACAGGTCTCGGGTTTCTTCTCACCATGTCTAATGTAGGATGGGCACTCCATCTGCCTCTCTAAGTGACATTAGTGGTCTTTGATATTACAAATGACACAGGATGGTCTGGACTACACTTGCACCTCGCATTCTTTTCTACTATTTGTGTACATCAGTGTTCATTTGAAGCTATCATTCAGATGAAGCTCTTTAAAAACCACAAAGCCTAAGACGGTTTTCATTAGATAAACAAGATTATAATGAGAGTGTCTGTCTTCCCCAGATTTACATGAGTATATGGTACAGATGATGGGGCACTTGCTCTGCAGGAAAACATATTTCCTTTTACATTCAACTGAAAAACAGATTTTGCAGTGTGGAATTGATAGCTGCCATGTGTACCATACTGCAGGCTATGCCAATCACCTCTCATTCATAATACCAAAACCAATATTAGAGTAAAAATGTTTGCAGTGAAATTCCAAAGGACATTTTAAATTTCGATTAATATCAATAATGGGGTTTTTAATAAGTCTTGGGTCAAGATGTATCTTAAAACTATTTTCCACAGTGCACAGAAATCTTATTTTGTCTTTGTGATATGACTGGATCTAGTCTTACATCCAGCAGCCAGCTGAGGCTGCTTGTCTATTATAGTCTCTTCCACCATTCCTGACAAATGAACAAATAACTAGATGCCCTGTGAAACATTTTAAATAGAACTGTCTCCTGGAAAAGCTGTTACTGACAGAGACAGGTTCGATCCAGATCAAGGGAACCTGCTTTGGGATAGAGAGGATCAATACTGGTCACTGTTTTTTTTATTCCTGATTTTTTTTTTTTTTACTAAGCAGAGGTAAGGGTTATGATGAATAAAGTAAAGCAGAAAACAAGCAATCTATGAACTGAAGTGCATCCTTCTTATTAAACCTTATTGTGCTCTTAAAGCAGTAGCAGAAGCTGTTGCTATGAGCTCTATCATGCAAGTGGCTTTCTAAAAAGCATTTAAAACTATATATTAGCTAGAAACCACTTTGTCCACAAATTCTGAAAGAGTTGAAAGTGGCTTTTGAAAAGCAACCAATGTATTTGAAAAGGAACCAATATGTTTCATGGCAGACTAAATTAGCTGCTATTTTTTACTTTTGAAGTGTTTGATGAAAATACAGTGCTGAGCACGAGTGTCTTAAATTAATTCTATTTAGAGTGCTGCTCTGTTGGTTACAACACAGATCCTCTGACCTGGATCCTATAGTACTAACTGTTCCCCTTTCCTGCTGTGTTCTTTGGCATATGCATGAGAATTACCCATTTCCAACACCAGCTGGAGGCGCTAAGCTCACGTTCTTATGTTTGGGAATAATGCATGGGTTTGTGTGAGTTGGACAGATCAAAACTCTGATTGCTTTTGTTAATTCTATTTAAATAGCGTCATCTACTCTGATTTTTCTTAACAACGAAAATGCCGATTAAGAGGAAAGAATAGTCACCAAGCTCAAATCATCCCAGTAATGGAAAATTATAAAACAGAATTTGACAGGTGTTGGGAAGCAATACTAGCATTATAGCAACAATATTCTCCGTAGCCTTTGGCTAAGACCAGCAATTCAGCCTACAATATAATCAATCCTCTACAATCCACAAGCATTAAATTCATCATTAAAATGTTGTTCTCCCCTTCCCAAACCTTCCATGTAACAAGCATCTCGGTAAGATGAAAGGCATTTGTTACTGAGAACAGCCTTAAGGACAGCAAAAAGAGCAAATCTGGAAAACATATTCATATTTTTCTGGAAATGGGTAGTATTCATAAAACATTTAGTGAGTTCAAGGTCAACCTGTTCTCCTTCTGTATACTATTCATAACAGGCATTTGACAACTCAGTGACAGTCAATCTAGCAGCTGAACTGAATATATTGGGTCATCCAGTTTAAATAAAAGCTAAATCTTTGTTATGGAATGAGCACAACAAACACAAGAAAAGCAAAAGGCTTTCCTCTTTCTGAAATTTCTATTAAAATCTAAGAAATACATTCACAAAAGAGAGGAAATAGAATTAATTTTGGTAAAAGGGGGCTACTTGAGCAGGTGTACACATAAATGGCAAGAAATCATGGTCCTTCACACCACAGTGGGTGTTGTCTTCTCATTTAAGTGAAACTTTGAGCATTCCAAGATTATTATTCCTGAGCATTGCACAGATTATTTTTTTCAGCATACCATGCCTGAGAAATGACCCAATACCAATAAGACATCCAAATTTTGCAGTTACAATCTGGATTTACCTTACCTTTTCACTTCCTATACAAGACCACCCTGGAGTCTACTCCCAATATTGACTGTTTCTCAATATGTTCTGTCATTCCATAAAAGGTATCACTTAGTGGCTCCTGTCCTACTGAAAATTGAGGAGATTATGCTCACTGGATTGGAATAATGAAATTTTCATCTGACTTCAAAGCTGGTGAAAATAGCAGCTCGGGGAGCCACAGAGACATATGTTTTGGAAATCCCAGGAATACTGAATTTTGTATTCATGGAAATTCTGAGGTTGGTTCCATTTGTAATTCCAATATTTTTTCTCATTGTATTTACTGTCACCATGAATCTTAAAGAAGTTATACTCTGTCCACGTATGTCCCAAACAATATACATATACATGGCATATACCTACCTTTTATAAAATAATCCTCCTAAATAAATAAAAAATAATCTTATATGGTGTATGCTGAAGACAGATGGTTCTAAACAACCAGCTCAAACCTTCCCTCTGCCACTTCCAAATTGCACAGCTATTTCTAACATAGTGAAAGTGCATCATATCACCAATTACCTTCTCTGTTTCAACAAGATATAAAATGAAAAACAACTAGCAATTGTTTTGTGGGTGGGTTCATAGATTAAAGATCAACTATAAATTAAGAGGAGTATCAAGTTCACATTATACTTAGTTCCTTTTTGGAAACGACTACCTGGTTTTGTTTTTAAAGCTGCCACAGGTTTTCAACAGGATTCTTACTCTAAGAGCCCCATATCTTTCATCAGCTAGCACCCACTGAATGACTACCGTAGACGTTAGTGTCAAATTCTTCTGCAGATGTCCAGCTGGACTCTCTACAGGGATTTAGCTGAAAGGGCTTGCTGGAGGAATGATGTTACTAACAGTTCCACCTCCCCCGCCTCTGCATCTTTCAAATATCAGCTATAAATATTTTGAATATGCTCATTATTTAAATGTTTAGATCTCTTCCCCAATTTTGTAAGGTATTTTAGAAGTGGCTTTCTGCCTACAGTTATAATGTATGTCTGCAGTCCAGGAGGACAGCTGACAAGCACAGTGAATCTTGCTCTATATTTGGAAACATCTGCTGTTTCATTTCCATGATGCACAATGACGTGCTATTCTAAGAGGAAGAACAAGTCTGGCACAGGAGACATTAGTTTCTGGTTATACATTGTCATACTGAAGTTGGGATTCCTCTAATCTACCTCTTCTTAATCACCCTCTGGTGGTACTTCTCCACTGAGTAAAGGATGCCGAAAGAGTTGCTTAATGGTCCTTTGAGTGTCAGCCCATTTGCTGAGGAAGTAACTCCCATCCCTAGTGAGGCAGCCTTTTCAGGTATCAGCAATTGTGTTCCTCCAGGTCATTGGGTCATTTTGTCATTCTCAAAAGAGAAGCATATAGGCAATCATAAAGGGGAGGTAAAACAATTAAATTGACCTGGGAGGGGCTTTGCTTTGAGGAGTCTCTAGACTCAAGGTGAGGTGCTAAGGATCTAGGAGAACATTTGCTTTACTATATGCTCTATAAAGCAGTCGCACCAAAACCCCAGTAGGGTTACCAAACATATAAAAGCCCAGATGCGTATTCAGGAGAAGTGCCCATTGGTGAGTCAAGAAAATTTGGCAAAATTCTGTTCATGATAGAGGCAGAGGAAATATTGGTTTTGAATAGTCTGTAAAATAATTTGAGAAGAAAACAGTTGTGTGAATAATCTTAGCGAGGCTTTATGGGTGGGTAAGACAAATTACTATCATTGGTGCTAGGGGTAGTTTTGGCTCTTACCTTCAGCTGACCAAAAAAAAGGCCATTTCATAGGTATTTCCATTGTGATCAACTGTTGATCGCTGCTGCACCCAGGACGTTGAGCTAGCTACCTCTGTGATTTCACCCAGCACCATTACGCCTATGGACTTTTTTTCCAGTGAAAACATAAGAGTTAAAGTTAAGCTTAAAACTTGCATGTGTTCAGAACCAGACCATGGTTAATGGAAAATTTAAATTGGAGCTATAAGAGAGATGTGAGACAGGGCATTTGTGAAGTGCTCTTACAATGGTAGTGTTTGGGGTTTGTGTGTGTTCTGACTGTGTCTGTCTTCAATCACACTGCTTAGTGTACTGACATAAATTTTGGAGAATGCTGAAAAAATGTTAATTTTGAGAAGCATTCACGCGAAATTTATTTGAAGTTCCCTCATACATTCATTATTTAGGAGCGTTACAAGGTATACATTACTTTTAAAGCCATGTAATCCTTTTCACCAGGAATTCTTAACTTTAAAAAGCTGGGGCATGAAGAGCTGCCTGTTTCTACAGAGAGGACAGTTTTTTATTTTCTTTTCCTCTTAAATTTGGGCATTGGTCGAGTACATTTTGATCTGCCAGACTCAATTTGATTTGTCGAATTTCTGAATCTCTGTGATCAGAACTACAAAAACCGAACTATTCCATCAGTTGAGCTGAAAGTAATACAATATCATTTAATATAGCAAGAATATTTTGTCCTAAATGTTATGTCGAGGCTGTCTATTAATAATTCAGCTTTTATATAAAATATTCTTGCAAATAAGATATTGTACTTCAATGACAAATGATCTGCGCAGATATATTTTCAAAGAATATCAGTCTCACTGTTTACGTCAGTGAAGGGTGAAAGAAACCTGAGGGTGAAAAATAAAACAATGCAAGGTTTCATGAAATATATGGGCTTGGAAGGAAAAAATTATGAATATTTGGAACAGTTGGACTTGTATTGTGGAATGCATCTTAATAATTCCGTTGCTTTTTTTCTAAAGTTTTAAATCAACTTTCAACAGATAAAAAGTGCCAAAAGAAACTTTAATGGCAAAATACCCTTCAATACGCAAGAAATGTAAAATAAGTGCAGCACGTAATGATGAAATGGGCTGTTCCAAGGCAATACACTCCAAAACTGAGAACTAGAGATGAAAAAAATAAAAAGAATTATTACTTAAATCTCATTTAGGATATACAAAAGAATCAATACTTTGAAAAAAAACTATGAATTTGCCCTGAGGTGAAATGCTAAGGTGATGGGAAAAGCTTTTATTGTAAGATGACTAGGTAAAATCCCTGCATTTCATAAAAGAATACTTCGTGATCTTTTTTCTTTACAGGTTGTTTCATGTTTGCTTACATTATTCAGGCATGTTTTACATCTTCACCTTCTAAATAAGCTGAAGCAGCATTGTTCAGCTATCCACAAAGGCAGGAGTGACTGCTTATACCAGTGATTTTTAAGAGGTATTTTTGGTTTTGGGGTGATAAAAGTTATGTCCCAACACTTGCAGCATTGCCATGCCACACTTCAATAAAATATGATTTAAGCATCTAGAAATCATGAGATTGGCTTCAAGGTTTGAAGTTAAGTGAGTACATCTGGCATGTCTAACCTTCTAGGCCTTGTGGTTTTAGAAGTCACTTCCTAACTTTTCTGCACAATCATGAATAGATTTTATTTTTTTTTTAAATGAGCACTGGATGATTTTACACAGCTATGTGACTCTAGAAGTTGATGCTTCAGTATGCCATAAGAAATTCAGATACTACAATAACTGGTGGTAGTGCTAACACTGAGGAGAGAGTTAAAAACACCTGAATTCTTTCTGCCAAGGCTATTTCTTACAGAGATCAGCTGTGTAAGAATGAAATCTGCAAAGAAATCCAGCACAGGATTGTTTCTTCAAAGGAGAACAATCAGTGTATAAATGAAAATATGGGGGCCAAATGTACCATTGGGTACAGATGAGCCCCCTCTTCTTCCTTCCTATTCCACATAAGAATGGTGTATTTTCAGATTTATAGTGTTGCTTCTTTCTTTCTCTTGCTCCATCACTTTACTCTTTCTCTCTCCTACCCTGTCAGGGTGGCAGACAATATAACATCATAAGATATATTGGTGTGGGTAGGACGCTGAGATGGGATTTTTGTTTCTTCATTCTTTTGGTAAGGGAAGCTGAACAGACTCACATAGATGGATGGGTGAAGTGAAGTAGAATATTACTGAATAATCTTCAACCTTGAATGAGGAAAATGAGATACAGGATGCCTAATGTTTCATTGACATCCATGAAAACAGACGTGAAAACGTCCAAACTTCTCTCTGCAGAAGAAAGTTAAGGGGATCACGTGCCAGCCCACGGCTCCAATGAGAAGGGTGGCCCTGGCAGCCAGTGGGACAACAGGGATCCCACACCCCTCTCCTTGTGTGGCCACAGGGGAGAGGCTGCGCCTGGTGCGTGAAGGAGAAGCAGAGCACGTTTGATGAGTTCTCAATGCAATGCTTTCCTCTTATTCCTGTGCAGGAGGTAATACTGACCTAAAAGAAAACAAAAGTTTTGTGTCAAATGGGTAAAACACAACTCCATGTTTCTTAATTTCTGGAGTAATTTCATGCTTATGTTTCTAAAAGACAGGACACATTTTTATTTTCATAATTAACAGGAAATACATGTTATACATTAAATGTGACACAAGAGAGATGAATTATGCAGTAAACTCTGTGTGTGCTGATCAGCACAAAGCTCAAGGCGCATTCAACAGAGTTTCTATGAAGATCTGTAATGAGTTTCAAGTACATCATTTCCTGATGGAGGGTAAGAAAACATCCATCAATGCTAATTTTCCCAGTTTTTAGCTTTTTATGAATACTTTACAGCTTACAAAAAAGATGAATTTCTAAAGTGCAACTTGAGGAAACTCTCTTAGTAATTAGAGAGTATTCCTAGCCAAAACTAATGAGGTCTGAACCTTAAACATGGGAATGGTTCGAAGTTGACAGCCCCAGCCTCTAAACTCTTCCAAAAGGTTAAATCGATTCACTAAACCTGAGCACGGATATTTTGTTTTCTAGTTGTACTCTAAACCAAGGTTGTCATTGTGCCTTCAAAAAGGCAGAATTTAAGTGTTAATCTCATCCCCGATTCTCTAGGAGTGTTGCACAGGGTTAAGGATTAAACAATCTGAAAAAGCAAACTCAAATGAGATTGGGGCATCTCTGTACAAGCTTGAGGGCTCTGTGAAGTACTGCTGACTTCATAGTGGAGCACATGATCATGTGCACCGGTTTAGTCTTCTCTTAAGCTTCTGTCAAGCTGTTGCAACAAAGACGTCCTGACATTTTAGGAGTGAGAAAGTGGATTTTAGATTCTGGCAAGGAGACGGTGGCAACTTTCCTAGTTAGGCAGCTGCCCATTTTATATTGAGATCTATTTGTTTGATTCCAGACTTCTAAGAACCCAAACCTAACACCTGTAAATATTTTTCCAGCTAGTGTGTGTTGCTTATTTAGTGAGGAAACATTAAATATATTCCATGTTTATATAACAATAGATATTAAATGTGTGATATAAATATAAACATCAATATATTAAATATAAAAATTATACCTGCGATAAGAAGGTACTTAACCCCTTAAGAGTCTAGTAATTGTAGAGAATTGTAGAGAAAGAGGTGTTCAGGCCAAGAGTTCTGAAGAACTTTCAGACAGAATCGCGAAACCTGTGTGTATGGAGGATGAAACAGTTTAGTAGAACTCAGCCTTACTGGAAGCATCAGGTTTCCTGCTTAGTCCCTCAGTTATGTTAAACAAAAGCTCTCTCAGAGGAGATCACTAATCTTATTCAGTCATAATTTAAGACCATATTTTTTATGAGCGAATTTAAAATTAATGTTCAGGTTTCTTAACACAGATTTCTTTCCAGCACCTCTCACTTAAACCGGAAGGCTTTTCTACGTCCACAGAGTAGATTTTATTTGATGAATCACAGAATCAAAAGCCATGACCTACTGAATGATTTGAAAGCTGGAGGCTGAACAGCAATAAAAAAAATAAATTCAGATATATGTAAATAAATTGAAGCTTTGCTCACAGAATTTAGGGCCATTTGAATTCTGCAAGACAATACTCGCTCTTCAGTTGTGCTTCAGTTCCAAAGCAGAGCCTGTTTGTATCATGTTTGTGATTTCGTTAGTACTTGCAGACATTCATGGGAACAGGTTTTTGTTCACAAAATTTTTTTAAGGAAAGACTGTGCCTTGTGTGAGTCCAGGCATGACCAACAGCACTGCAGAGACACCACAAATCATTCTCTTTGAAACATTTCAGCTCTTCAGTCAAGACACAGAAACAATTCCATGGGATTGGATGACCAAGTTGTGAAAAGTAAATAATCACTCTGGACTACTCTGGATTTCCACAAAGAAATTACGTCCTGAAATTTTTTCACCCCATCTACCCAGCGATCACTGCGGATATTCAGAGAAAGCAGGATGGCATCTCTCGTGCTTTGGTATTAGGAAGAAAGGCTAATTTATTCTTGATTAAGGTAGACAAAAATAAGTTGTCGAGCTCTGGTACTATTACAGAATTATTTTGTGATACAATAGGGAATAGGAATATAACACTGGATATTATTCATTTATCTTTGACACAAAAAACCCTTTTGTAGTTTGATACTACACTAATTTCCCTGTTCAGTACTTAGTATGTCAAATGTTCATACTGGATCTTAAATTGTGCTAGAAAGCTCAAGAGTATATCAACGTTTGCAGCATAAAACTGTCTTCTCTTTGATCATTCAAGCTTTCCATCACTCTAGGTGGTCCTAACTAATAAGGAACAGTGATCCTCTTCACTACTTGATTCCAGTAGCCATGCAACAGACCACATACAATTAGTGCCTGCCATTACTTTTTAGTCAAATACAAACACTTATCTACAGACTTATGATCCTGGCAGTGAATTAGTTCCTTTTAATTACATATTTATAAATCATGTTGCTATATGTACGGGACACAAAATTTCTCTTTTAAGGATTTAAACATTCTACGTCTTTTTCTTGGAGATCTTTTTTCCCTCAAGGCAAAAAACTGTGCAAGAGTTTTAATGTATGTAATTCATGTTACTGAGCTGGAACGCTGCTCTGAAGTTTCATACAAACATGTACTATGAAAACTATAAATCTCTGATCTTCTTCAGATTTCTATCAGAAGGTCTTTGTATAAGAATCTGGTTTACAAGTCTGACATGCCCATGCAATGCCCATAGGCGTAGTTCAGTCCCATATCGCTGCTTCAGCAGCCCTCGTCTGCCTTGTTACGGATGCTGGGCCCTAACAGCCCCACTCACTTTGTGTACTGAGAACTCTGAAAAACGCATGAGCAGAAAAGGAATTGGCATCCTCACAATTAAATACCTGCTTCTGGTAACACTCTTTTCCCAGGCAGGAATTCTGTAATGAGTTTAGTATGATCTTCGAATCTTTGAACAAAAATGATTGCACACAGAACACCAGTTAAGGTGTCCTGTCCTAGTTAAGGGGAAGTTGTGGCCATCAATGGCAATGACATTGAGCAGATACCCAGGTGTGGAAAAGAGAGGTACGTATGTTTTGTTTAGATATTAGGGTTTAATGATAAATGAAGAAGGGCTGATGATAAAATTCATTAGTGTGATGACAGTTCCTCCTGAAAGGAGTTTCAAGCAACTTCAACCAGCCAGGTCTTCCACAAATTTCTTTCTTGCTATTTTAAAAAAGTCTGATGAATTTGCGATTATTGAGAATGAAGAAGTTGCCAAGAGGCAAGTGAGGAATGACCTGCAGTTACATACCTGATCTCTATAGAACCCTTAGGCCCACTCTTGCTTTGATTATAGGTTGATTTGATTTGCTGACCATTTGTGATGGGATGATGGTGAGGTATGTAAGTTCAAGAAAGCCCTTTTGATGCATAAATAATTCCTATCTCAGAGGTTTATAATAACCGTCTCTCCCCAAATCCTGTGTAGGCAGCACTTTGTGTCGTGATCTCCCCAGTACATACTCTGTAATGGTTTGCGACTTAGAGGCACGGGATGGTCATTGTTTCCTGCTGTAGTGTCTACAGCACCTAAGGTTGATCTTACAGTTACTCCCAGCCCAGTTATTCAATTAGGATACTTTATCAGGCTGGATTATCTGACAGGTCTTTCTGGTGCTCTGAATGTTTCATGTGGAGTACCAGCAATCTGAAGCACTGAGCACTAATTTTCAGCACTACTCAGCTGAAAAAAAAAATTTAAAAAATTAACCTTTATGGTTTCATTGCCATACAGTCCCTTAATTCCATGTACTCCCTAGAGTTTGGGCTAAACCCTCCTGGTAGTTATATGTTAGTGGAACGTACAGATTTGAGACTTTGATTTCCTTCCATTTTAATATGTAAGTGTAGATTTTAAATAATTATGAAAGAAATAAACTTAAAAGAGGGGAGATGCCTGCCCTAAGAGAGGAATGACACAATGGATTAGCTCTGAACTGCTTGGGATCATTTAAAACCAATGAATTAAAAATCAGGTAGTCAGTGAGGGCTATAATTTACACTACAGAGGTGATAAAGCCTTTTGTGTTCCTATTTACAAAGAAAGCATTAAACTACAGTGATTTTTGATTTTTTTCTTCCCACCAGGGAGAAATGTGAAACTCAATTTTACCCCCGATTGGTAAGGTGCTAATTTGTCTGACAAGTTGTTGGAATCTCAGCATGTTTGAGGTATCCTTGATGTATCAACACCTTCATGCTGAATGAAGGATGCCTTTAATGTGTAAATGTTTAGTACATATCCTATATCTCATTAGCCAAGAACAATACAAACCACACACAGGCAAGAAGGGTCAGAAGCAAGGTCCAGTCAAAGAGAAAAATCTTTTATGTTCTAATTAAATGAGCAAACATTTGGAAGACATCTAATTGGCAAGTAGTTTATCAAAAAATACACTTGAAATTTGCAGCCTAACTTGTGTCCTAGGGGCCAGATGAGTCTAATATCAAATGGTGCGTCAGGAATCAGAGTGCCTTTTTGTAATGCTGATGTCTTGAAGTTCTTCTTACTGCATGCAATATCACAAAAAACTAAGAGTAGAAGATCAGCAGCTGTTAATAAAGCCACAAAGGTATACTTCTCCAAATTACTTCTGTTGTTAGTCTAAACCTTGGTAAGTTATATGTAACCTCAGAAATTCAGCTTCATTGACTCTTTTGTGAAAATGAGAACATTTTTAGGGAAAATGAAACCATTTTCTAGGGAAATACCAATTCTAGGGAATCTCCATTTGAATGAAAGTTAGAATCTCCAGTTTTGTTTCATTCTGTAAGTATAGCAACACCAAAAAGAAGGCAAACCAGTAAAAACCAAACACGTTAAAGAAAAGGTGGTAGAAATGTATGCAACTGCATTGAGCTGTGGCTTGGGCGGAGAGCAGAGGGCTGCTGGTGAGGTGGAGACAGCTCT
The DNA here is from genome assembly GCA_008658365.1 of Alca torda. Taxonomy (NCBI): domain Eukaryota; kingdom Metazoa; phylum Chordata; class Aves; order Charadriiformes; family Alcidae; genus Alca; species Alca torda. The sequence continues at coordinate 10,730,600 of CM018087.1, read as the reverse complement.
TTGCTAGGTGTCTTCTAACAGGACTTTTCTGTTTGTGAGATGCGAAAATTGATGGCTCTGAATGAGGAACTGGAGGATGTGGTCACACACTCTCAACTGGTTATCACTGCCACTTTTCTAGTTCTGGCTGGTATTATACCGCTTGCCTTTGAAAAAATTTTCCAGGCTGAGATGAGCATCAGGTTCAAGTACAACAGGACTCAAAACTAGAATTTTTGCTCATTTGTGTTTCTGGTTGTTACCTTAAATCTCCTCCAGGCTGTAGTACTTCAGACATTTGAAACCATGGTTTTGATAAATAGGAACAGTAAGGGGAACAAAGGGCAGAAAAGCCCTGCAATTAGAACATAGCAAAAAAATTGCTAGATTTTGCTGCTGTACTTTATTACAAAGAACAGGAGGCACAGCTGAGCAGCACAGGCTGCGGAGCAAGGCCAGAGCCTCAGTAGACCCCAAGTCCCTGCTGTGGAGAGGGACAGGGAGAGACTGGTCTTCTGCAATTCATGGTTTCAAGAGGGTACAAAGCTTGCCACATTTCTGAATTACTGAACAAGGTTATTAAGAACATGGCTGCGGATGTGTTTATATAACAAGGAGTTTTTACAACAAAGCTATAGTTTATCTGTCTAACGTATTCTGCTTCTCAGCGACCTAAATAGTCTATATAGACCCATTTACTAATACAGTTATACTGAGCAATACAGAGTGTGAATTCATTGCAGTAGGTGAGTACGTCTGGGAAACAAATGGTCTTATTTGTCTTGCATGGATTGCATTAAATGCATTTATGAAAGGAGACTTAGAGAACCAAAATGTGGACAAAGATTTCTCAAAGTTGTGTTAAATATTCCCAGCTTGAAGATTTTTTTTTAAAAAAGTAATCCCCTTTTGACAATCTTGATTACCAGCATCTCAAGGGAGGAAACATATTTTCAATACTGTGATTGGGTGTCAGAAAAATGGGTCGTTTGTAGTGCTGGTGAGATGCATAAAAATTATCTGCATCTATTTACTTGTTATGCAACTTTTGAAACCTAGTATTTAAATAAATCCCCATGACGAGTTTATGAAATTTTGCAAAATCCTTCTTCCAGCCAAACATGTTATTTTTCCATCTTCATTTCAAATGTTTAGAAAAGCTCCCTCTGTCCTGCACCAGAGCCGGAGTGAAGTCATGGCATTTAGGGGCATTTATGTCTGGGAGATTCATGCAGATTCTGTCAGAGGTGGACTCACCCTGCCTCCAGGGTGCCCAGGCTCTCTGCTCCAGCTCTTCCCATTGCCCTCCCCATCCCCACTGCCTTTCAGCAGGCAAACAGTGCTGGGAAGCGGCTTGGCAAGCCCCAGCCTGGGAACCGCCATCTGCTGTCACTGTGTCCCCTTCCTGAAGCAACCCGAACGGGCCTGGTGGGCTTGTTACCAACCCTCTTGCCCATCCCACCCCGCCTCTGGTTTAGGTGGTGCCTCTTGCTCTGTCTTGACCAAAGCATAAACTGGGCATGGGCACATGGGGATAAACATGGAACTTCTGCTCCATTTGGAGCCCCTGGAGGGGGACAACCGTCTCACTCAGTTCTTGCTGTGGTCCTTGCCAGCACCCCCTTCTCTGCACGCCACGTGGGCACACTGGTGTGTTGCAAAATTCTGGCTGTTTGCATTCCAATGCTATATAGAATAGATTTGAGAAGCTCTTTTCATTACTATTTATCCACATTACTCAAAATCAGCCTAATGCTGTTTGTCAGTTCAGTTGCAATAGTGCCCTCATCCTGCATATGGGTTCATTCCTTCTTTCTGCTTTTCTTTTCCAGAGGTTGATCCCTTTGAACTGCTGAAACCTGATGACTTGCAATCAATAGTCTGTAAAACAATAAGGTCAGCAGTGCGAAGATTCAGATTTTCTGCCTCTAAATGCAGACCGCTGTGCTGGGCCACTGAGGTGAGTGTGACCTAAGTCGATTGCCTGATAGAAGAACAGAGTGGGAGGAAAGGGATTAAAAATGCCTGGAGACATGTTGAGCTGTTAATACAGTATCTGTCCACCTCATATAGATAGCTGGGGGAAATATGGCTGCATAAACTTACAATAGATGTGACCGACAAATGTCATTTTCTTGTTAACTATTAAATCACTTATGGACCCTGTGGCTGGATTTCTAAGCTCCATATTATACACTGCAACCTTGCAAAATGATAAGAACATTTACAAGCCCAGTTATAAGATCAGCTTTTCCAATGAAGGTGAAACAGGAGTCTAGGGATGGTTTTTTTAGGTTTTTTTTTTTGGAGTGTGTGGTTTTTTTAATACCAATGAGATTATATTTACTTGTTCCGGGCAAATAGAAATTTGTAAGACTTGTGTGAACAGCTGAAGTGTTAGAGGGTGACATGCTTTGATGTGAAATGCAAATAAAGCTGGCACCAGCAACTCTCAACAATTTAGGTGACTTCTATGCAGAGGGACACATTACGTGGGGCATACAGAAACCAGCATCACGCTTACCCGATGGTCTAACCTGCCCACCTCCGAGTGGATCAATGTTGGATTACACCCGCTCCAGTCCGGCTCCCCTGACAGGGGCTCAATTGCACCCAAGTTTATGTTGCACTCACAAAAGAAAACAAATGTAAGGATCAGACAGTCAATCAGTGAAATGATGCAAAGGGAGAGATTTTCCTTAAATTTTGACAAACTAGCACCTGAGGCGTGCTGAGGTATTCAGAAATGATACAGACAGTTATGTCCACGTAAACATGTGTCTGCTATTCTCCACCTAAATAAGAGAGAATGTATCTCCGACAGGAATAAAAAAGAAAAAGATGGGTTTGCCTAACATGCGAATAGGGCTGGGATAACAGTTCCACACCGATGGAGCAGCAGGGAGTGCCTGGGCTCAGCGGGTGCGCGGCAGAGCTGTGTGGGGATGGCTGTAAGGGGCGGGCTGACGGCACTGCCCCAGCCCGTGGGTTAGGAGGCAGGGCGAGCTGTGCACAGGCAAGAAGTTGCACAGACCACGTAGCCCTTAGAAAAAAAGAAAAGGAAGAAAGTGCTTTTTAACTAAAAGATTGAAGCTTCTTTTGTGGTTTGAGGCTATCATCTCATGAAGAGTTTGTCCAAGAAATTATTGCTGAAGTGATTACAGGAGTGTCATGGCAGGTATTCCAAGTTCCCAAGATAAATCCCGAGCGATCCGGCCACAGCAGCGGGGTGACCTGTTTCTGTGCCTGGCTGGCTGATGAAAACTCTCGGCATTAGTTAGCTGTGTAAATACGCATGATCATGAAGTTGCTGTAGGCTTTATGTAAGTTCACTCTGCTGGTCTCAAATTCATGTTCCTACTACTAAGTCAATTTACTAAAAGTATTGTTAAATATTTCCTTTATACTAGTGTCTGGAGCTCAAATCAGAAAAGCTGCAAGAATCAGCGAGTCCTAACAAAGTTCAATTTCTGCCTGAAATTAAAGTAGCTGGCATCAAGTCGAAGAAAACCTAGTGTAATGAGGTTTTCCTGTTGAGAGTGACCAAAACAGATCATAGGAAGAGGCACAAGAAGTAAGCAAAGAAAGAAAGAAAAGGCTAGGAAGATAGAACAGGTATGTGAACATATTTTTCATGGACATTTTGACTTTCTTGCTATATTCATTTACTTTATGTCATGCAGTTTCATGTCACAGAGTTTCATGTCACGCAGTTCCATGTCACAGTAACAATAATCTTAACAGGAACAAAATTCTGTCTCTGCTCTAATACAACAGAGACAAGTATTTACGTATTTCACTTCAGTTTAGGTGCCTGTACTGAAATCAGTAGGAGGTAGAGGAACTTAAATAAACTTACAGATCTTGTGATTGTTCTCTTCAAACACAATTATTCAAATCCACAGATGAAGTTCTGTTTTTGTTAGGGTAGTGATCATAGAGCATTTGTCTACTAATTGATAGAAGTAAATATTCATTTCAGCTCTGAATCCAACCCTCAGATGCCTACACATTCATCGCTGCAGATTTTCAAAAGATTTACGGGGTGCATGTGCAGAATTTTGAAATCAGACATGAATCCTTGGAATTTCACATTGGCCATAACTGCATGCAATGCAGAGCACCGCTGTTTTCCTCTGGCTCATTTTTAGTTTTGGGATTCCAGCAGGTGATGCTGAACACAAGCCCCTCAACGCTGACCCCTCCTACATTCCCATTTGCAGCCGCACATTCTAAATGCTGCGAAAGCAGATCACAGAGCATGGTGTGATCTGCAAACATTTATACGATAGATGAGCCACAATAACTGTTCAGGTTTCTAATGAGTATCATAGTTCATGAAAAAGCCATATTTTGAAATGAAAATATAAAGATGTAGGAAAAGATAAATTAGCCCCTTTTCTTCCGTGAAGCATTTTGCTCCAAATAGCCAAATGTCATTGCCTAAAGAAAGCCACAGAATTTCTTGTCCCTATCTCTCATTAAGGGTGTTTTCCTGTGTGGGATCAGCTGTAATTAAGACAAAAATCACACTTGTCCCAGATCCGTATTTCATTCCTGTGCTGCTGGGAAGGTCTGGCAGAGCCTCTCCTTGTTTCTGGGCATGTTATGTTGCAGCATGGATGGTGCAAGTTCAGGTAGGGAAGCGTTTGCAATGCTGAAAGTGCTGCTGCTGGGAGCTGGATGGGCTTTCTAGCTGCTCCAGCTCTTTCCCTTGCCAGGCTCCTGGCAGCCTCTTGGAGTGCACTGGGATGTCCACGTGGCACTGGGCCCATCGTGCTGCATCTCAGCAGCACTGCGGGAGCCGTGGGTCTCCTCCTGGGTGTGTCTCCTCGGCTCCTTGCTCTTCCCAGATAGCAGACACTGGAATACAAAATTACTCTGCCATCTCTAGACTCCTTTTCCTTTCCTGTCGTATATGGGCATGCATATATTTAACATACATGTTCATGAACGGCCGGCCTTAGTACTGTTATTCTCTTTCCCTGGATTAAGGAAACCTATCAACAGATAAATAAAGCTTCAGCTGATTTAGAGCACTGCAATTCATTGACTCAGCAACACGGTCAAGAATATACCCCCTGGGCACTTCTTTTTTTCTTCCACAAAAGTTCCCAGGGTGCAGAGGGTCATTGTCAAGGCTTGTATCTATCTAAGGCATTTGAAGGTCAAGCCCAAGCGGTCTGTGGAACTGCTTCATTCTCTGAAATCAAGTCCTTCCAAAACTGGTATCTCCTGATAAGGAAACAATATGCTGGATATGGAGATAACATATTTCTGAGTGAGCGGCCTATTTCTCTAGGATTTGTCCTTGGGAGCAGGCAGGGTGACCTTTGCGCTCCTGGGTAGTGGGTTTTGAACGCAGGGTTTTTACCAAAGAAACCAAAAAAAACCAAACCAAACCAAAAACCCCAAAATTCCTCTCCACAGAAAATAAGGTGTCCTGGCAACTCAGGCAGAACCCAACTAATGTTGAACAGATCTTAATGATTTTAATTGAGTTCAAACTGAAACGTCATGTGTGCTGACAGTACAGGATTTTGTGTCGGTATTCTAAGCAAAAACCTGAGCAGAACTTAGGAGGTAAACCAGAACTTAACAACTGGGTGCGGATGCAAGATTTATACTAGGTATTATCTTTTCCTTAGGGGCCTAAATGAAATAAGGGACATCTAAAAGCTTCACCACCCAGAGCTCCTCATGATGCTTGGGGACAGACTTTCAAATCTCTAAAATTTCAGAACATTTAAAAAAATTGTTGCCAATGGCCTTTGAAGCCCAAATGGGAGCTGGGCAACACTGAGCCTGTGAGCGGCGTACAGCCCCCCGGCTGTGTGCTGGTGCCCCCCCGGCACAGAGGAACCGCTCTGGTTTCTCAGGGACAGCATTTGGTTGTTAAATTCATTTCTCGCAGGGGCCTTTCCCTCTTTTCCAGTCTACTTCAAAATGACAGGCAGAACCAAAATCCCATTCGATTAAAAGAAAGTGAAAAGGGGAGATGAACTCCTAGCAAACAAAAACAGTTTGAAATTTTTACTTCAAAAGCACGGCAGTATTTTACCAGCAAGGACTGAATTCATTAACGCTGCCTTATTTGTGCTGCTACCATTAGAAGTTTTTCAGTTTTACTGCTCAAAAACGTTTTAAAGAGCCAACTGTTTTACTGCTTTGAAATAGCTCTACCCAGGAGTGAATTTTTGCATTCATTTTCAAAACAACCAGTTCTTCCATGCAGAAGCTGTGCAAGTCCATCAGTCTTCAAAGACAAATAAAAAAATAACCGGCTTCCTTATTCTAGACCACTTTCCTTTCCTATGCACCGTCTCCTTCCACGTTTCCTTTTCCTATTTGTTCTCCAGCAGCAGCTACTATGGTCGTGTGCTGGGGTAACACGCACACGTATGCACTCACGCACACATGAGGAGGCACAAAGAATGAAGACCGGTACCTTATAACTCCCCTACGTGTTACTCTCGAATCAGTTTTTGCTTCTCCTTATCTTCCTCTCTTCCTTTTCCCTTTCCTTTATATGTGTCCGCCTTCTCTGCTAGCATTTTGTAACACTGCTAATTGCCCTGATATTGTGAATCCAGGGCTAACTGCAATCCCAAACTCCTTTTATTTCCAGCGTCTCTTGACACCGAGCACTGGCACTGCTTTTTGTGGTGCCGGGGCCGAAGGCAGAAGCCTGACATTTGAACTGTGCAGGATCCAGCCAACTCACCTCCATAAAGTTACCCTTAAGTCATTCTGGCCCAGTTAGATCCCGAATTAGGCTGTTGTCATTACAGCTTATTCTGTGTATGGCGGCTGAGACCTGAGCTAGAAGAAAATTAAGGAAGAACGTGTTGGCTGTGGGAGATGGAGTAAAAAGCAGGCTTTTGTGCTGAAACCTGGGAGTCCCACCAGAGCAGAGTGCTGCAGAAACACAAAGTCAGATGAGCTCAGCCACCTCAGCATCTCTGACGGGCATTTCAGTCAGTTTTCGTGACTTTGGCACACAAGCATTACACAGCTACTTAGGTTAGTAATGTGAGCAGACAGGAAGCAAGAAACATTAATGCAATGTCGGCAGCGTAGTTAACATCACTTCCTTGATAAAACATTGTGTACACTAACAAACTGACAAACGCATCAATCTCATTAGAAAACTCCTGTCCTAAACATTTCTGTAGCTTTCAAATACGCTGTTATACAGTCGTGGACTTTATGCAGAGGCAGGACACAAAACCATTGAAGAAATTGTTTCTCGGGATTAAAATAAAAAAAATAGAGGTTAAATAAATGTGGAAAATCGAAATGTGGATGGAGATGTCATCACAGCCTGATGCGGTGAATTTAACAGGCTCCTGCTTCTGAATATGGTGATACGACAGAATTTTTGGTAAGCAGCCGTACACATGGCTGGTGAAGGCTCAAGTCAAAAGATTTTGGGATTTTTTTTTTTCAAGATGAGTGTGTGATAACAGGTGATGTTTTCAAGTGAAGATAACAAACAAATGGTAAATCCTGAAGGAATGGTTTTCCTTCTCTAGTAGAGCAAAAGGTCCAAGGAACAGGCTATATCGCTGATTATAGCCTCTGAAATTCGAACAGCAGGAATTCCTAGCAGTGGGGAAAGGGGCGGGGGGAGTTAAATTTAGGCATTAGCCGGGGTCGGGGACAGACAAACCACAGCTTCTTCTGACCCCGGGCAGGCGGCCGCAGCACCTGAGCCGCCTCCCCGGCCCGGCGGCCTGCGGCGGCGGGGGGGGACGCGGGGGCCGCCGCCGCCATCCCACCGCCTCCACCGCCACCTAGCGGGGACCCGCGGCGGGGAGCGGCAGCGGGGACCCGCGGCGGGGTCGCCCGGCGGGCCCGGGGCCGCGCAGCCTGGCTCCCGTGCGGTGCTGCCGGGCTGGGACCGCCCCCCCCCGGGAGGCGGCCCCGCGGCGCGGGCAGTGTGTTTGTTGGCAGTTTAGAGCACGGCGTAAGTCGTGCACACGGCAGTGACTTTTTACTGGAAAACCCCGCTGCTACACGTTGTCTTTTTTCCTGTTCTGTCAACTAGTTTTCCCTTTAGTATCTCCTTTTGGTGTAAAACTCCGTTTGCTTTCCACCGGGTCCTCCATTTGGACCATCGTGATTAATTGCATAATTAGAGAAACAGAATTGGGTCCTAAGTTACCCCCCCCCAACTGTTACTCATTTTCACTTTAACTGTATTTCCTATAGTCACATCAGTTACGTTATTAAGAGGCCATGATACTCTGACACTATCTAGCAAGACAAAATTAAAGCATTATTTTTTAATCTCTTTCTTTTATTACTCACTTTTCTTGTACCAACTTGATAAAGATACTGAAAGGGGGAGGAAGGGAGCGTGCATTTCTAAAGACAGGCTTTATAGCTTGAAAGTGATAGTCTCCTAAAATACAGAGCTGGTCTATGGAAAAACAAGTAAAATAACAAACTACACGGCATCTCAGTTGTTAAACTGCTGCTGTCAGTCAATGTAAGTCCCACCAGCTAACAATAAAAATGTTTCGATATGAAATCTTGTACACACTTCAGTAATAGTTACCTAACAGGAATTTTCAACCATGGAAATATTTCTTTTTTTCCGCTCCCTTAGAGTCATGAAAATCTCGATGAGATACAAGTCCTGTTGTAAAGGGCACCCTGTCAATGGCAGCAGTCACCAGAGCAACCCTGTAAATTGCGCTGTACAGAACAGTCATGTACAATACAACTGTTATATTTCATAATAAAAACCAGCTTATCACCAGGGACAGAAGGCTTTAGTTTCTTACAAAAAATACTGTCTGACCAGGCAGTGCTGGTAATTGGAAATTTAGGGTCTACCAGTTGCCTTTGGCCAGTTAAGCTCCATTCAGTCTCCAGCCTGAGCAGAAGTGAAGGTTTACTTTGGGTAAATACAGAGCTAATGGGTGCCCAGCTTGTGCTTAGCCCCATAGACATTAAGAGCATCCAGCACAAGCAGATCCTGACGCCGTGACTGCATTCACAATGCCGCCGTTCCCGGTTCCGAAAGGCAAATGAGAGCACACCACCCTTCACAGGGGCTCCAGCCGCGTTTGCAAAGCAGCGGGACTACGCGCAGGAGCTGCGCTGAGCCAGGCTCTCCACCACACGCCTGCTTTCAAAAGTCATGCCGGGATGTGGTTTGCTCTCCCAGTGGAAGAGATCTGTAAATGATTTGAGGGTTCAGAGTTCAGGGGTGGTTTGGAAAAACACCCGCCGGGCTGCAATGCCCATGGGGCAGCTGGCTGGTTAGTAGGTTGTCTCTCGGTATTTCTGGCATTTCACCTCCTGACTGAAGTCAGGAAAACTCAAAGAAAGAAAAAAATGTGGAAAAATACACCCAGACACTTCCAAACTTGGAAACCAGTTTCCTAATGTTTAGTCAAAGGCATAAGTCAGTTTTTGTTTTACCCACCCACCCCTCTTTGGACTAGAAAATAGTCCAGTTTCCTTTAAAATATCAGATAAGCAGCATAAATAGCTGCCCAAGAATCAGAGATATGACTAATTCCTATTCATTAGAGCCGTGCAACATAAATAACTACTTGTTTCACTACTCATTAATTACAGTGAGATGCCTCCAGCTCTGTCACATGCATCCAGGTCTGCTTCCACGCTGTCTCCTTCGAATAAATCCATGCCGTCATTCTGCAGGCTTGTTCCAACGAGAGGAAACGGGAAAGGCTGTGTGCCACGGGCATCCCCCGCCGCCTCTGCAGCTCTGCTGCCCGGGGATTTGAGAAGAGAAGATGGGCTCCAGGGGGTAAGATACAACCACTAATTTTGTTACTGGCAGAACATCTCGTGTCTGAGGTACAATTCCCAGATGGCTTTCCTAAGCCATCAAAGCGCAAATACTTCTGGGGAGTTTTGTAATTCACCTCAGCAGTATATGTAAACACTACTTAATGGATGTCTTTAATGCTGTCTTCCTGCTTCCAGGATTTTCACTGGGTCATTGCGCTGGTGTTGGAGCTTTCCCTGGGGCTGCTCACACGTTGCCACGCAGCTGAGGGCAAGGGAAACCGCGCCATTTCAGTTCAACTTGATTACAGGTTTTTTGACTGAAACATGTTTTTTTTTAAAGAAAACACAGAGTCAGTAAAACTTAAACTTACCTTGTAGATGGATTGGTTTTGAGGGCAAATTTCTCCAAACAGGGTGGAGTTTCTGTATATAGAAAAAGAATTCTTCAGCGATTAGGACGCTTGCACGTGGGAGCCCTGCAGTCAGCAAAGTGCAGTGAGTTGTGAAAGAGGGAATCGAGCAGGGCAAGGATTTGAACCCGCTTTGCAGACGACTTTCCCAATCATTGGTGCATGGGCTCAGTACATCCTGCCAGTGCCAATCCATTTTGTACAGCTAATTAAAAATTCAGGGTCGGGGAGAAAACGCCTGTAAGCCAGCAGTTACAGCAGCTGGGCGAGAGAGGGACGGGTTGTGCTTAAACCCTCGGTTCAGGCTGGTCAGGGGAAGGACGGGCACAGGTATCTCCTGTGCAACGAGCCTAGGGCTGATGTTGCTCTCTGCTCAGCACGACCAAACGCCTCAACTCTTTTTTTGTGATGCAGACTGCCTTGTTTCTACCTACCCCAATGTAATGGAAATGAACAGGATTAGAAATTGGGATGTCTATTTATAGTCTCATTTTCCCCTCTTACGTCTCTCCTGCTTTTAAACGCTCCACTGTGCATTTCTGGCAGTCCCACGATTGCCCTGAAAGGACTAATTTTGTTTAACTTCCAAACTAAAGCTGGTGGGAACCAAGGATGCCCCAAACGTAATTGTATTAACAGAAAGTGGTGATGTGAGGTCAAGGGGAAGTGCAGGACCTGAGTGCTCAAAATACCATCAGCTGCGTCATGAAAACAGATGTGCTCTGTTACTCCTTTCTGCCTATGGGGAATAGTCTCGAGATCAGGGTCTACTCTGAACAGCTCGACAAAGGTTTTTGTCCCATTCTTCTACTTTCTACCTTTCAGAAGGGATTCTAGCTTTTTTTTCCCCTCCGCTTGTTTTTCTGGTCACCGTGAAAAACCTGCAGAAGTCATTCTACAGAAATTCCGCTTGGTTTAAAAAAAAAAAAAGGACAAAAGAAGAAGACATCCTCATCCTAAACTGCTGGAGGCACCAGGTGAGCCTATGGAGAGTGTTTTAACACGCGACACCAGCCAGATCAGCCCCGTGGCAGGAAGCTTTGGCTCCGGGCAGAGAGCAGCAGCTGCGGTGCCCAACGACAGCAGCTCTCACACAGGAGGGAACAGCGCGGAGGAGCAGCTCGGTATCGCTGGCCACACACCGACTTGTCACCAGCACTTCCTAATGGTCAGTGTGACATGTCAACGTCAGCTTTTCAGGGGGTGGGCTGAGCTAAATGGCGGCAGTTTTCCTTTAGCCTCAGGAGTGCAGGGGGCAGGGGCACCTCCCAGGCTCCTGCCTGTGGTGGTTCATCAGTTGGACACTGCGGGTGGCTCAGTGAGCACCACAGGGCAAGCCAAGATCAGTTTTTAGCGATAATTTTAAGTTATGCTGTTCTGGGCTTATGCTAGAGCTTAGTATTACTCTAATGAACACTGTAGAGGATGTATACACACAAAAACTTGATTTACTAGGAAATCAAAAGATAGTAGCCGATAATCAAAAATGTAACTGATTTACCTGTAGACAGAGCAGCACTGTACAAGAACAGAGCTTCAGAAGAATCCAACAGGCCAGTCCTGCCTCCAGCAACCCAGCTCAAGGCCCCCTTTTGACTACAAGATTATGCCCTGCCCAACCGGCTGCGACCTCAGTGGGACGGTGCCCGTTGCCCAGCAGCCACGCTTCTGTGCTGACTTGAAGCCGCGGGACCGTGTGCCGTTGTGCTGGGCTTTGTTCCACAGGGGTAGGCTCTCCATTTAAACCATATGTTGAATTATAACCATGTAAGTAGGAGGAAAACTAAAACATATTTCACTGGGTTCTAGAAAAGCTCTGAATGAATGCCATTTTTATCAAGGTTTTACGTGCCCTAACCAAACACCAAACAACGGCGCGGGGCCATCAGATTTAAAGGGAGCTGTTGTATGACGCGTCTAGAGGTGACTACATCAGTGGCAGCGTGCACAGGTTGTAGCCCCTGCCTCAGGATTCAAGGCCGAAGCTCAGAGGTGAGTCTTTGGGTGGTGGAGAAGGATTGCTAGGATTAGAGCTGCACATTTGATTTTCATAGGTACGATGGGCTATTTCTAGTGAGTTTTAAAGCTGCTCAGGATGAGCTCTTGAGATTCAAGTGGCAGCAACACAAAGTGCTCCTGATGTTTTTCTGATGCACCTGAAGGTAATGTGAGTTTTGCAAGCTGGTCTTGGTGGTGGGATTAGGGCTGGCATTGTCTCAAAATGGCTATTTGCAGTTGTTGCAGTCTTCTGTTAATTAGGTGGCGGTCATGGCTAGAAACCTGAGCTAAGCAGCGTAAGCGTGCCCCGGAGTGCAAAGGACGTCTGTGCTTGGCTCGCAGCTGTGGTGCTGTACCTGGCCTTGGTTACATTGCCAAAGCTCTGTGGAACAGAGTTCTCTCTTGGAAAATGGGAATAAGTGTTATTTTCCTACCACAGAGCAGTACTACAACAGGCTAGTAGCTCAAGTGGATTGTCTATGTGAAAATGTACTAAACTGCTCAGCAAACTTCACTAGTTAATTGGTTTTTGGACCTGAATTTATCAAGTGCCACTAACTAAAGTCCACTGTAACAATTGCAATGGATCCATTTTCTGGTCCATCTCTAACTTTGCAAGTCTGTGGAAAGGAGCTTCCTTTGAAAACACATGCCAAGCTTGGCAGCACTTTCGTCAGGAGAGGAACTGAACGGTCAGGATTCCTGCCAATTTGGGCTGAAATATATGTGGAAGAGATTGTGAGACTTTTTTTTCTGTCTTCAAATCAGAAATGCAGTTTAGCCTAAGTTTGTACTTGAACCTGATTTTGATTCAAATCTTAACTTCACTTTTGTCTTTTCTGCAATTTTGACTTTTCCTAATAAAAAGATACAGGTAAAGCAACACAGAAACAGGAAGAAAAGGCCTAGTTTGCAGAAAAAAACTGCCCCGATGCTAGAGAAGTGAGGCAGCCTGACAGGCTAACTCATGGTGTTCATTCTTGCTCAGCTACAGTGAAGGCAGATTAGGATAAATTACTCAGTGAGCAAATGCCTTGTTTTCTCTGTGACCCCACCTCTTTCGGGCATCCTGCCCTGTCCCCACCCCTTGCACTTGTCTGCGTGTCTTAATGGCAGTATTCATGCAGCTGGTAATTTATGTGTCTGAGAGAGAAGAGTTACACAGAGCCTACCCTTCAGTTATTCAGAAAATTTGAGCTACAGTACGTGATTTGTTGGGTCCCAAACTCCAACTTAAAAATCACAAATGTCTTAAGGGCTGGGCTCGAGAGGGAGCAATTTTAAAAGGAATAATTTCAACTAGAAGTTAGTTCTTAGGTCCTCACTTTACACCTAGTTACGAAAGTTTGCCTTCAAAATAAATACAATGTCTATTGTAACATAAGCACTCGGTCATTTGGCTTCGGCCGAGGCAGTTTGCTGTTCTGCTCGGGAAGACAGACGGAGCCGATCCAGTTACTGAAACCTACTTGATTCAGTTGGTGTCTCGTGTCATAAACACGAATTGTTAATTTCATATTACTCATAACAGGCGCACTGTGAATGTTTGCAGAGTTTATAGGGTATCAGTTACAAATGTGATTATACCAGCCATTCCTCAGGACTGACACCAGTTTCAAATTAGAAGCTGACCGGCCTCACCTGCTCCGGAGTTCACTGATAGGTCACCTTCTTGTCATTTTGGCTGCCCCCCATCAAAATGACATCTGTGTTCATAAAGGGGCAGCGAGGGACTCGAAGTTGTTAGAATTGTTGAAGAATAAGAATAAGGGGTCATCTACTCCAGTAATGCTTTGGCCTTTCGGATAGCTTGATGCTTGCAGCACCTGGCAATGTTTCCAGCTACAAGAATAGCTGGATCGGAGGATCAGCAGTTGTTCCTCTTCTACCCATGGATGCTAGGCATTCAGCTCAACCCTAGCCACTGAGTGTAGACAGTCCAAGAGACTTGAGCAAAGGGCTTGCAAAATTCCATTACTTTTCAATGTATAGCAACAGGACATCAGGATAAACAAACATTCCTTTCAGAGGCGCTTGTTACACATCCGTATTTTTAAACAAACAATGCGTGGAAGACAAAAGGTAAATATTGTTCAACAAACAACTGGATAAAAAAAATGTTAAACTTTTCCAATTTGTTGGACATTTCCATTAATCTGTTTACATGCCATATATGTAGATGCAAACCATAATTTTATGTGGAAATGTCCTGACTCTTGGGAACCTAGTTCTTGATAACAGATTCTTCATATTCACACAATTAATCTGATGGAGTTGAGCTAGATCCATCCAATTCCTATATCCTAACAATTCTCAGAACTAGGAAAAAGGGCATGCATCTTCAAATACAGACTTTGGGATTAGCTCTTATTTCTGTCATTAAACAAAACGTCAGATGCAAACAATATGTCAGACTTTGCAGGTTAAAGATTTGGGCTCCCCTAAATTTCAGGTTTACCAAGTGATATCTAATACACGTGCGCCACCACAGCTGAACAGCTATCTTGTTAAGGCTTGGGTTTTACAGACAATTAAGTAAATGCGTATATGTAATCCATTGAAGCTGCCTGGCCCATTACTGCTGTGCGGGGAGAGGAAGGTCTCTGAGCCTGGGGGTGTTACAGGCTCGCGTACACGAGGCCCATTCTCACCCTGCGCTCGGTTGTGTGCCGGAGGGAAAAGAGCACAGACGCATTCGTGAGAGGGTAGGCAAGGATAAACAAGATGTTGAATTGCACTTTGCCAAATGAAGGACTCAGAACGGCCCAGGAAAATCTTTTTGTTTTCCCCTCACTAAATTAGACCTTTATTTTTGTCTTAGGCACTGTGGCTAGCAGAGCTGTCAGGACACTCAGTTATCATCGCTGCCATCGCTCCCTGAAACCTGTCCTTGATTTTATTTTCTGCTCCAGGAAATATTATAGTATTGTTATTTTATCTATATTAAATAAAACTAAGGCCAGATTCCTCATGGTGTAAACATGCATGACTTCAGGAAAGCAATGCTGATTCATGCCATCCGAGTGTCTGATTCTTAATATAAAAGAGAACATGTTACAAGAGAGTAAACAGAAGCAAACATTTGTTATAGAAACTCATGTCATCAACATAGACCCCCCCCCCCCCCCCCCCGCCCCCCCCGGCCCCAGCGTGCAGCAGGAAAAAAAAAAAATAGCTAAGGTAGATTTACAGAAGCCACCACTTTTTTTTAATGATTTGGATATTGATCATTTTTAATCTTCTCAGAACAACCGGGAGATCTATTATAGTTTGAGCCAGCCACGAAAAGCGGGTCTGTTCTTTAACCTGCCCCAATTCACTTGGACATATTTTATATCTCCAGGGATTCAGCCACGAAGTCCATTAGAGCATCAGATGCAGTGAGGTCAAATCAATTGTCCATACTGCAGACAAGGTAACCATCATTTACTGTAATTCTCCCCCGTCATGGTAGAGGAGAGGAAAGGTTAAAAGCTGTATTACCACGAGGCTGCCTCATCTATCTTTCAGTATATTGGTAATACCTAAACATTGCTTAAAGAACTGAATGTACAATCTTAAATCTGTGTTAAGCTGGATTTAGTGGTTAGATTGCCGAATCAACAAATTTGCTAATGATTTTTTCTTCGGGGGGGGGGGGGGGGGGGTGCAGAAAAAATACCACTTTCAAAACAAAAAGCAAAAAGCTTTAAATATATTGTCACATTGGACACCACACATCCAGAGCTATACTGAACGTTCATCTGAGGATGACCTGAATGACTGATATTTATCCTTCCCTATACATAGATATATTTACCTATGAAGTAATTTGCTGTCATCTCTTTAAGCTGGGGATGCTACGGCAGCCCAAAAACAAAAGAGGAAGTAAATTCAGGATGTATATTTTGCACTGTAAATCAAGTCCTTATGTGTTTGCACTCTAGGATGGGCAATAATAATTGACTGACGCAATCACTGCTGTGGGAAACAAACGTCCTGGTGGTGTCGCATCTGAAGGTCAAGCCTGATGACATGGTAAGCACCTGAACTCTCACTGACTCCCGGGAAGCGGCAGGTGCTGAGCACCTCCCGGAGCTCGCCTGAGGGGACAGATTTACACAGCCACTGGGGCTGGGGGTGAGGATGCTTTTTTGCTCCCACCCTCCTCCGTTGGGTCTGCAAAGTCATTTATTTCCATTACAGTGCCATGGTATCTCTCTGACTCCCGCGCTCCGTGCGTTAACTGCATGAAACCAGAGAGAAAATGCGTTTCTGTGCCAGGGAGTGCATATTCCCCCTCCTCTGAGCGATTGCGACATGGCCCTGATTACTGTCCATGAGCTGAGGTGCAGGTAGGGGATCCGTGCCCACCCCGCCAGGCACGTGGGAGCTGGGGCACCATGGCGCGGTCCTTGCAGGGCTCCTCTCTTTAAGTGGGAAGCAATAATCAAGCCCAGCTTTATTCCCTTGACTTGCCTATTTGCCTTTTCTAGGTTAATCTTTTCCTCTTTCCCTGGATTTCTTTAATCCTGAGCTGTTTTCATTAGGAAAGTGATTGAATGAGGAGCTATCGAGATTTTCCATATTCCAGAAATGCCTAAAAATTCACAGCTGTAGAAGTCAGCAAATTTTTTTGTGTGTATTTCAGAAGCTGAGTTTCTGAGCAAACACACATACACATGTATTTAAAACAAAGTAGCAAGAAATAGAAGATAGTCAAACACTGTTATTCTAGTATAAGTGTAGCAAATACACTTCTGTGGCCAACATACATTCACGATAGTCTTTTTGGGAGGCGATGGGATGAATTTAGTGAGAGTGTAAGAGTTGGTGTAGGTTACAGATTAATAAATATTTTTATTATGAAGCCTATTTTTAAGGTTTAAGTTAGAATTTAACGCCCAGCATAGTAAATTCTAACTTCAGATAATGTGGGTATTCAGTAACCATGAAAAGAAAGCAGTAAAAGTTTTGTGTGTGCTGAAGGAGAGAGCAATGATGTGCTTTAGATTAGGTGTTACAGACCATTCACTTAGCTGCTTTTCCTCTTCTGTTCCCTTTTTTTATGGTTTACCTTAAAACAGACTCTGTGTGGCTCCTTTGCCTCAGTTAATGTTACCCATCATCTCCGAATTCATCCCTGTGCATGTCTAGTCACAAGTCCTTTGCTAATCATCACCACAGTGCAGATTGGCGTTGTGTCGTTAAATAAAAGTAATGTCACCGCTATAAATATATTCTGGGCAACTCGTTACAAAATTAAGCACTAAAACAGCTAAAGCTTTTTCATTTTAATACAGAAATTCAGAAATAAATAAGGGGAATGTAAAGCTAAGAAAGAAATAAATTCATCCAAATCTGGAAACAAATGAAAGGCTAAAAAGATGCTTTCCTTCATAATACCGCAAAATTAGGGCTGCACGCAGCTTGCATGGTCTGCTGCTTTCCTTGTTCTGGAGACCCTCTCAGATAGCTCGCAGCTTAGTAGTACCCGCTCTGCTGGTACATGTTCTGCAATGCTAATTCAGAGACTGCTCCGCTGGGTCATTTAACTGAAACCGGAGTCTCAAAAAAGATCAGACAAGCTTTGCTGTTCTTTGGCTGCAACGGATATCACAGCCCCGACTGAAAGAGCACTGAACTTAATAGAAAGGCTTTGGATCTGGAAAAATGCTTACTGAAATCAATGGGAGAAAGAGCTTTAACTCCACTGGTTAACACTTCATTCTGGCCCTTTTCTCAATAGATACAAACCTTGGCTCTGTAATGCCGAGTCATTTTTAAAAGATCAATACGGCAAACCTAAATTGTGCAACGGATGTGTGCTTACTGTCTGCTGTGTTAGCATTACTAGTCAGATCAGACTTTTGAAAAATAAGAAGTATTTGATTTACAATAATTCCACCCCGTGCAGCAAACAAATGTATTTTTAAGGAAATCTGTTTAACCAGGAAAATCACTAAGGAATTCCTCATGAGTTATATATAGCTCTTAGTTGACAGACTTCCTTAAAGAACTCCTTTTTCTATGTCTACAGTAATTAAAATAAAAGTTGTCCTTTGAGTATTTGCCGTTGGCAAGATGTATTTAGCTTAATTTTCTCCAAATGCTAAAGCGGTTGCTACAGTTACGGGGAAGTAGTTAGGTCTTGTGAACATGAGAGAGATTCCGCTTCTCTGACTCTGCCACAAGGTAATGTACTCAAGCAGACCCCTCTGGTTCTCCTGGTCGCTCTGAGGGAGTGCAGTCATTGCCTCCTCACTGCGCCAGCAGTCGGTGGCCTGGGAGCTGAATTAATGGCACGACAGCTGCGGCATTACAGAGGGCATCGGCGTGGGGGCTTTGGGGAAAAATTCTCCTCTAAGTAACGAAAAAAGGCAGCCCTGATTGCAAAAAATGATGACATTAGACAGAACCGCCCTGAAAACACGCATGAAACGAGCAGACGAGACGGGCGTTTGTGAGCAAGTCGTAAGCTGGGTGCAGCTCGGGTTGTGCGGCAGCACGACTGTTTCACAGTAACGATGAAACACAAAAGCTTTAACAGGAGGTTACCGACATAATCTTTTATTTAGAAAAGTAACTTACTCTGTTAAAATCAAAATAATTATTAATGAAAGACATCTTACATCTATATAAAAATGTTTCCTACAGTGCTGTAGACCTCCAGAGAAGAATGTATGGGCTTTTTTTTTTTTTTAAAGCAATAAATAGGGTGAAAATTAGTAACTGTAGATTGCCTGGAGTTTCTTGGCCTTTAGATAATTTCAAACTAATGTGAAAGCTTTGGAGGTTCTCTTTATGTAAGCATGCACCTCCACAGCATGCATTATTAGTGATTCATTTTTTCCTTGTGCTGAAATCCCTCCTACTTGCCCCAGTCTGCAATATATCACCCTCCAGTATGTCTCTGGGAAGTCTTACTCATAACGGATTATCCAGGAGCATTTTCTATTTGCACCTCTTGACTTGGTGCCCTCTGATGTCCAAACTGAGTGAGTCACAGAAGAAAGCAGGGGCCCTCAGGCTTTCATAAAGCTATTTATACCTTTTGAGTCTGAAATAATGAATGAAAAATATAAAAAATTCAAATTGGATATGTAGTTTTAATTTCTGCTGAATTCCTGATGTTCAAAACATGAATAAAGGCACTGGTATTTGTGACCAGAGGAGAAAAAAAAAAAAAGCTTGAAAAGAACACACATACAAACGAAACCTAAGCGATTAATTATACCTTTTGGTATTTGTTTTGGGATTGGATTTTGCGCTGAAATTTGTGGTAAAAGCTCTTCAAAAGCTGAGCGGAAGGCACAGCAACCAGTGAGCGAAGGTTCTCGCTTCACACCTTGCTTGAGTTCATTATGAGCGGCCTTAGATGATGATGTAAGATCAAGGTATATTTGTCCAAACCAACAAAACGGTGAAAAAATGTGTCAAAATGAAACACTGTCCTGAAAGATCTTCCATTTTTCTACAAGTTCAGTTTAAACCCATTTGTCAGATCAGTTCAAGGACAAAATTTACCAAGATTTTGGAAAACAGAAAAGCAGTAGAAATATTTCCATCAATTAGACAAAAAAAAAATATCTATTTGATTTTGTCCTCAGTGTCCTCACTTCCAGCTCTGAGTTCGGTGTTAATATAATCTCCTGCTGAATGGAAATGTGGAAGAGAAATTGGCTTTAAATGAAAGCGAATTTAACTAATTTATTTTTGTTACTGGAGCTGAGGAAAATGCAAGCTATGTGACAGGGAAAACTTACATTATTGGAACAGGAAACATTTATATAAAAAAAATGTAAAACATAGGAAAAAACAAGGAAACGAGATGATTTTAAAATATATTTTTTAACCAGGCAAGATATCCCTTTCAGCACAGCGTGGGATATAACATTAATCTTATTTGTCTGTGATTTAAAAACCTGTATATATTTCCTCACAGTCAGGACTTTGCTACATTACCTCATTTTTACCCACAGAAGCCAAACTGCTGGATTTTTGGAGACTGCTAGCAATAAATTTTTTTCTATGACAATTAGTTCATTACTAATCTTAACCATCTCTCCAATGAACTTATGAAGAACTTTAATATTAAAAAGCACCTCATAAATCATTTACGATAAAGCTAAAGGAATATTGAGCATTTGTAAATATGACCTCCCTTTGCAGGATTTGTCTCTCCTTTAGCTTTTCTTCCTGAACCTTTGCTACAATTATCTTTAAATCTCCATGAAAGAAGCCAAAGAAACAGGAACTCAGGTTTGTAGTAATATTAGTCATCTTATTAATGGATATTCTATAGCTTGTCCTTTTTTTCCGCTTCCTCTTACCTGGTTCTTTCATAACTCAGTCAGACAGAGTCTTAAATACCCTTTGGTTGGAGCCAATGGGTCTTACAAATGTAATTTATACAGTAGTTGATGATTTAAATGGCAAAACCCCAAAATCTTGTGCTTTTAAAAAATGTAAATCTGTCTGGATCTCATTAATGAAGGTTCTTGACTACACTAGAAACTCTCTCCTCTTTTTTTGGAAAACCATTCATTTATTCATGAGATACAGGTCTTCTTTTAAAAAAAGACTTTGAAATCATGGTTTTATCTGTTGATTTTTGTCCAGCGGACTCAGCCAAAACCTTGCCGGCAGTGATGTGTAGGACGCTGTCAGGGGTAAGATTTCACGATGACCACACTGTCAAGACAAACAGTGCAACGGGGGGTTTCATAACACAGGAATTCTGGGGAATAATGAATTTGTCTTAACCCCGACACCGAGAAACTTCTAAACATCTTTAAAAAACCAAAAGGTTAAAAAGGGCAGCTGCATATTAGGGCCAAACCTTTGCCCATGAATAAAAACTTTGCTACTTTTCTGCTACTTTGCTATTCCATTTCGACTGTATGGAAATCAAAACACGACAACTTTGCCTTATAGTATCTCAGAAATCCTATGAGAATGAAGGGGGAAACCAGCTTACCTCCACGTGAGAACAGCTGAAGCTCTCTGATGGTAAATAGCTCGTGTGTTAATTTGTGGATAAAGCTATCCTGATGCAGGTTGTCAAGTTGTTTATCAGTGGGGTCATAACTTGAGGAGAGATAAGGTTTCACTGATCTACTCCCTGCATAAATTTTGGCAGTTATTGCTGGTTGAAGGTCCTAAATGAGAATTGACTCATATTGGTGGCTAAATCTCATTTTTCCAAAAGAGAGTGACAATGCCTGCGTGAAAAATTCTATAGGAGGGTCAGGCTTACTTTGTTTACTATATTTTTGTGAAATCCACCAGTGTCTACTTCTTTTCTTTTGAATTTGGGATAAGGATATCTGAGAAGTCTGGGGTAAAGCGACATCAGTGGTGTTTCTTTTTGCCTCATCGTGCTCTGTTTAGCACAGATTATGCAGGTGTGCTTGAGGAGCTCCTGTTGATACTTCAGATCTCTCAAGACCAGATATTGTTGATGTACCTGGCATCTTTTTTGGAAGGAGGTCGATTTTCTTTTAAGGGCTTTTACTTTTTTAACGGAGGGAAGTCCTGGGAAACTGCTTCTTCAGCCTGAAGCTGATTCACACCAGATCCCACTTGCTTCCCCTCCTTGTTACGTTCAATGTATTATAACTGCATTGGAAGTATTCAGACTGAAGGCATAGTCCACTACAGTAAATTCAAACTTAGCTCACTGGATCTGATTCAAATACCTGCTAGTTTGGAAATAAAAAATAAGCGATGTCTTATTTTTCAGATAAGTATTCGAATTAGACATGGTTTCTGCCTTGTTTCTCCTTCCAGTCTTCTTGGCTGTGTGAAGGAGAGAATAAGAACAATCAGATACATCTACAAAGTGAAGTGGAATGTTTCTTCATGACCAGAACAGAGATTATTTACTCTTTCTAGGTGTGCCTTTTTGGTTGATGCATTTTGGTTGATGCCTTTTAGTTGATGCCATCACCCCTTACTTTCCAAATTTTTTAGCTTTCAAAGAACAGGGAGATGTTATTAGAGACACTCTCCTTTATTCGCCACTAGTACACAGAAAAGCTTCTACGGTGAAACTGCCAGGTTTGCACTGGCATTTGTCCTTTCCCATCCACCTTTGGGATAAGCTGTGCCATCTTCTGGTCGCTGTGTTACCACGACCGGGCCATGGGGAAGGTGCTGTCCACGAATGAACTGGTCATTCAAGGACCAGCAGGAGTCCCGGTAAAGGATCTTTTAACAATTTCTTAAAGAACTTTACTTTGTATAACAGATATAAACCCAAACTTACTTAAATATTCCTGCGTTTTGTATACATCAGGAAAAGGGACATCATCTTGCAAGTGAGGAATAATGCTTTTGTACACAGTTCAGTTACAGAGACTTCCAATTCCTGCTGAAGAAGAGTCAGACGTCCTGCAGAACTCTCAGAGTTACCAAGCGATTTCCCACCTTGAGAGAACAGCAACAAAGAACCCATTAGACTCATCCTGGGAAGGCTGAATGCCCTGTCAGCTGAATCATCACACCAGAATTATAGTATTTTAAGAGCTATACTATATGGAATTATTTTGCATTAAAAAGAGGTGCTTAATACCTAGCATGCTGCTTGATCACAGCGTTATGTGATTAAAAAGAAACCTGTTGAACTGTGTTCTCTTTTCTGTGGTACTGTGATGGGAGGATTACAGAGACTTTACTGTATGCCATTTCATCATCCTTATCAGCCAAGGCATAGACCTCTTTGGGTGGCTGCTGTATATTCACTGGCTACAGCTCTGTTGACTGTGGCCAGAGCTGTTATGAACCAGGCAGGGTTTTATTCCCCCTGCAGAGACTCCTGGCTGATATCCCCACCGTGCTCAGCACTTGGCCTTGCAGCGTTCTGCTTGCACACCGCTGGTGCGCACCTTCGGGTTTCGCTGAGAGGTGGTGAGATAATGGCATACTTGGGCAAACCTTGAAATTAGGATACAGAGCACTAGGCCTGCTTTCTTTTGCTTTTTTACTCACTTGACCACATCAGCTTCTGGTTTTAAAATGATGATGTGTTTTAGGGCAGTATTCCAAAATGCCGAGGTCAAATATATCTCTATTAGTACTATGTCCAAAGAAAGATACAATTAATGAAAATCGCACTGACAGAAAACTTCCTCTACCTCCATCTCTTATTTGCTCTTATTTTCATCTTGAGCACCTGCAGTACTGGAGGACAATACATTAATCGGACATCTCGCAAGCCACAATCCTATGTAGCTTGATCACTTTTTGTGTAAAATTTAGCTAGACTGCCTAAAAATGCTTATTGGTCTCTACGGATTTGTGCTGAATTTATTTAATACAGTGTAATATAAAAAACCCTCTCTGCAGTTAATTAGCCTCCAGGTTATTGCAGGCCCCAAGGCATTGTGTTTGAGTTGTCATTGCTACTTGCAAAGATCAGCAGTATTTAATTCTTCTGTTACACAAAGCAGATTGCATGCGCTTCTCTGGCTACTGTTAATTCATTGTTTCTAGGCTCTAATTTCATTTTTAATTTTCTTGGCTATTAAAGGTGGTGCTAAACGTGAGGAACTTTGCTGGAATCAGATGTGTTACGCTGAGACAGCACCAGTTTAAATTACGGCAGAACTAAACCTGGAGGTTCCTCCAGAATTATGCTATTGTAGCTGGGGGCAAGATTTGTTTCTGTTACATGATAAACCTAAAACAAATAGGCCTCATCCAGGCTCCTTTGGGATAGGGCAGCCCTAAGCTTATTAATTATTCCTCTTTCCTAAGGAGAAAACATCAGGTTTCCTTCATTTGATAATCCTGTTTTCTCAGAAAACATTTACACATGTTCCAATAGCCGGTTAGCAGTGGCAGGAGCTCTTCAGTGGTTAGAGAAGTGGCAGAAGGTTAAATCATCTGACTTTAATGTTATGTTGATTGTTTACCCTTAGCGTACAGTAACATCTTAAAAAAATGAAGCGAAGTGAGTGTATTCATTACTGGACAAACACAGCTGACAAGTTAAAGAGTATGTGACTCCCTTAAGCTGGGACCAAAGTGCTTCATTTATAATGGAGATTACGGTAAGAACCAAATGAAGTTGTCTAAGGGAAAATGATGTCTCCTGAGCCTTTATTCTGGTTTGGCCACAAGTTAATAACACGACCAGCACTTAAGAACAAAATGCAGGGCTGTATTGTCTTTTAGCAAATGCCGGTCATGTGCAATCCAAACAGGTCAATTACTAGCAAATCTCCAAAGATCTCCTGAAACCTCAGAAGAGTTAGGGATGCCAAGAGAATGTCTGGATGCACAAAGACACAGGAACAGAAATAGGGCACAAACCAATTTGCAGAAATGGAACTTAACCCTTAGAGGGAAGAACCCAGCCTGCTACATATTCATTTCCATGTCATTAAATATTTATGCAGAGACATGCGTGTAATGTGATTCTAAATTATGGAAAAAGCACAAACGGAATCTGCGCTGTTTCAGTCATGTTTAATCTATTTTTTTCAATGTTTCTGTATCTTGCAGGTGTAATGGACGAATGTGTTTTTTTCTGCCACTAACATGCTAGACATTTGAAAATTAACATGTTCTCTTGACTAATTCTAAACCAGCACACACAAAATAGAGTGTAGAGGCCAGTGATAGCCTATTCTTCAGCTCAATACGCATGTCTGCAACCTATTAATATTAATGAAACCTGCACACGAGTGCGTGGGGATAATTGACCCCATTAAATTCCATTTACTCATGAGCTACTTTGTAAGGTTTGCCCCTCAGTTATTGTAGTTTTTATCATGGATGAAAGTTGGACCAGTGTTTATGCCAACAGAAGACTATTTCAAAAGCAGCTTTATGAAAAAAATGAAAAAAAAAAAACCCTCAAAAAAAGAAAAAGGAAGTACCACAAAGAAACATATTTTCATCCAAACTTTCAACAGCTAATGCAAATTAACTTATCTTGCTTTAAACTTTTATTGGGACATGACACCAAAATACTTCAGGACATGAAGAGCCTCAGCCTGGGTATATTTTTACTGGGGATCTCTACTGAGCTGCCTTTTCATTTGCAGGACTTTGTATTGAGCTGGGCAGACATGGGCCAGATGAACAATATACACATACCCGCAGATCTGAACTTTGAATGTTTTTTCTTAAATTCTGGGAATCTTGTCTTCACTGCGTTTTCTTTCATACTTTTTTCTGTTCTCTGTCTGAGAAAGGGAGTAAACCAGGAGAGTCAATCTGTTCTCTTTTTAATAGCTCAGCTCTAAGCCTGTGAAGATTACTGACTTAGTTCACTGGAGAGGATGCACCTAACATCTTTCCTGATGAGTGCTAAGTGGATTTCAGAATTATAGACAACAATGTATGAATCACTTTTATTATCTTTTGTCAAATAAGTGATATATTCTCCCTGGCCAGGAATGGCTGATCTCTTTCAGCTGACCTTTTCTTTAAAAGAATCAGCCTGTGGTGTACAACTGGTTTTGCAAAGTTACATGCAACCATAATATAACTCCCCAGACATATAGAGAAAGGAAGAACGCTAGCGTTACTATTGCTGTGGCTAGTGCTTTGTAATAGATATAACTCAAAATAATTTTCCTGACAGTAATTTTACTTATTGTCTTAGTAATGATCTCAAACAAATCTCACAAACGGTGAGATCAGATCTTTCCCAAAAGGAGCACTCGGATTACGTGAGCTGTTGTACTCCTCATTCTTTGTACACAATACAGACATCAGCGTGTCAACACCCCCTTGTTGAGGGCTGCAGGGCACCGGAGGAAGGGTCGGGAATCACCCTGGCTGTCCCCAGACCTGCACTGGGTCTACACAAGACACAGCCTCTCCATCAGCGTCAGACCGACACAACGCCAGTTGCACCAGGCCAGAACGAATAATCTCCAGACATGAGTTACTGGCACAACTCAAGCAGGAGCACAGCTGACTGACACACGCAACAAAAGAGCTTTGGCAAAGCTTGCAGTGGAAAAGCATATAGAGGAAATTCACTCTTGGCGCTGAACACACCCGAGTAAAAGCAGGACGAACTGCTGATTAACAAGCTCCGACTCTGCAGACCAAATACCAAAGGATGAACAATGGCAATAACATTCTGTTATGTCTCTCTACAGCATGCATGCAATTTATCATTAAGTTATATTCCACAGGCTGCTCCAGCAGTACATTTTCACAGTCTAATTGATGCATATGAGATTTGGCTTGCCGCTTTCAAAAAAAGTCAGGAGTACAGAGAATTCTGTTTCATCCAACAAGAAAACCAAAGCCCTGTAATATCAGTTATAACTGCAATAGACTTCTATGACCCTAACACAGCCAGTTCACTCGGTAAGGTAGGCAGCACGCAGCTGTGGGGCAGAGGGTGCACATTTAACTGGGCTGCCGGGCTTTCCTCATAACACGCAACATGCCGATCCTTCCACAGAGCTCTAGTAGCCTTGGGAGGCATGACTGTCTTCTACCAAAGTCAGATGAACCCTTCTCTGAGGGATGTATTTTTCCTCACCTTGACCAATTTGATTCTTTTTCCAAATTCTACCAGTTTCTTTGCTGCAGAAGGCAGGTTTACTGGTTCCTGGTTCTCAGGGTCACCTCTGGAGCCTTTCTCACAGATTCTCATCTTCCTTTTCCCTGCCTGTGGTACTGAGGTTCAGTGCAAACAATTGATTACACAGAGCCACTACTGGCAATTTCACATCTGAGTTCATTTGGAAGCTCGGAGTGAATACCCTCTGCTCCAAGTGTCGCACTTGTTTGACACTTTAATCTGATACAGTCCTGGAGACACTTTTGGTCTCATACGGGAACCTCCCTGTCCTCCTTTACTGATTATTGGTGTAAATTACACATTTAGGTTTCCTGCAATGACTATTTCTTCCAGAACTGCTCCTTTTGCACCTCTGTCGTGTGTCGGCACCACCAGTTCACTGGTAGCCTTCTAGAGTCTGAGGTAACTGAATAGAGTTTTATTAGGTTTGTATGTTCAGCCAGTCACTTTTCAAAACGTTGGCCTATTTATTGTGGTTTTAGTTAACTTCTCCAAGTCTATTCTATCTGTTTTTCTCCATTGGACATGACTTACCTTCTGAAGGATGGCTTTTTACTGCTGATAACCATTTTCTCTGCCCTTTTGACACGATAACTACTCTTGATATTTGAAGAGGCTATTTAATGATATACATTTACACTGAACCTTTATTGTGCCTTTAAGCTGACTCCATGAGTGTGCTAGCTGCTCCTTTATTTACTTAACCTTGCCATTTTAAGGTAAATTGCTGCAAAGCGTGATATTTTTGACTTTGTATTTCTGTGAGGAGTTGAATTTAAGAATGGTAATGTCAGTGCATAATTCTTTTCCGTATACTCAGAAAGTTATCTCTGGTGAATGCATCTGACCACTAAGTGGCACTGGCATCCGGGTGTCTCGGCCGACATCTCACCTCAGCTCTCACTCCTCGGGTAAGCCATTACACCATCACTCCAGAGCTAAAGGTACAGCTGCTCACAGTAGTAAATGGACTACTGTGGCACACAACACTATCTTCTGGGGCAGCTGTGAAAGAACCTTCTCAGGGTTAGACCATCGCCAAGCGATGTGCTGTGCACACGTGCTAGAGGAGGTGCAGTCCTCAGCTGAAGAAGCTGCTGACAAAAACATTAGCTTGAGTTTCCAACTTTTCAAGTTCTATGAGAAACAGAGTAATTTAGTCCTTTGGTGAAATGCAGCGTGCTAGGAGAGCTCTTCCTAACTCAGTGCTTTCATGCTACACTTGACCTGCTAGTCGAGTACCGCGGTATGGCGTTATCTGATTTCGCCAGTGCTTACAGCAAAATGACTTCATAATAAAAGCATTCACGTTCACCTATACAGCTTCAGAGTTTGCAAGACTGTTATGTTTCTAATCATGAAAAACATGGCTTTATTGAGATGATAAAGTAGCCATAAATAAAGAGCTCACAGGAGCAGGCTGACAAATAAACTTTTAATATGTTAGGTATGTATGGTGATGTAGTTTGTGGTGACAGCACATTGCTCAGAAGAGCAGGTCATACTCTGCTTCCTATTATACCAGTGTCAACCCAGAGAATTTCCATTGTCTATATTTCAACCAGTTCAACTAAGATAAAGATCTCTACACAGGATTTCATAGCCTTTTGTGCCACTGTATACTATTATTGAAAAAAGAAAGTACCATAGGGGTCGAATTACTTTCAATATTGTTTCTGATATTATATGCACTACAAATGGTTTAGTCTCATCCATTAATCATAATAAAATCATAAAAAAAAAAGGCTGAAATAGATTTCAGTAAGGTATCGAGCCCTTCTCCTGCATTGTTATGAAATTTAGGCTTGTGACAGAAGGCAATGCTTATCACAGCGCCTGTCACTGGAAACCAGACACCTCAGGGCAGACATTGCCATTTTAGGTCTCACAATGACAGGACTTTGCATGGATCAAGTCCCCAGCCCTTAGATTATTTGTAGTAAGAGTAAATAAAAATGAAATTATAGAAAGGAAAATAGAGAGGGTGGTTCTGAGGGACGAGTTAAGGGGTATTAAAAAGCATCATGCCATGTGCATGTATACGAGAACCACAGGAAGGAGAACGGGAAGCTGCAAGCAGAGAGGTGGGATGGCAGAACAGAGCCTGGGACCAAGCACAGGCGTGCCTGAGCCCAGGCTTTGATTCCCAGCCTCTTCCCCTGCTAATCCAATCTCTGGAGCTGACTAGCGGGGGCAGATATGCTGGGAGCCTTCCCAGCCCCGGCGACGGGGCGCTGCCTGCCTGGGCCGGCGGGGCTCAGCAGCCCCCACCACCTCTGCGCTCCTCTGAGGGCAACTGTCCTCCTCTGAAGGGGAAAAGAAAGTGTTAAACGTGTGGCAGGTGGGAGAGGGGTAGCAAGGGATGCTCTGGGCTGTGGGCACAGGCCAGCCAGACCCCTGGGGGGGTTCTCTCAGCTGGCAGAGCAGAGCAGGTAAACTGAAGTGCCGGCACCCAGAGACAGCGCGAGGAAAGTAGGGCAACACCCGCACACAAAGGCTGAGCGGCTTAACTTACACTAATGGAAAAAGGGATTTGAATAGCTAAAACCTGGTACATTGAACCGAGACAAAAATATAACTCTATCTTTCTGGGCTGTAAGAGGACTGGTAGAGAGGAGACATGATATCCATCTTACCCTGTCCTGGAGGATTTGTTCTTCCCCCCCCTCCATCTTTTAATAATACAGAGAGATGTTACATTCAGTCTAAATCACGCCTTTTTGTATGTAAACTCAAGAACAATTGGAAATCTGGTTCCAGGCTTGGGAGTGAGAGATATATATGTACATTCATGTACAAGCACCTTTTCACCAAAGCACACACATATTTATGCCCTCCCCGCCCCCCATTTCTCTGCCTCCAAATACCTGTGTTTCATTATATGCCCTCACAGAAAATGTAAAATCAAACATAGTATGGGTTTTTTCTGAAAGATAAATATAAACCAGATATTACATTTCTAATTTTAAATTGATCGAGTGCTGTACATGAAAGAGCAAAAGGCAGATTCTATTCAAATTTGTAGCAATGTAAAAAAACCAGAAAAATTTGCTATCACTCTGTTCCCAAGTACCACAGAGGAATCTGTCATGTTTTCTGTAACAGAACAGAATTTCAGGAGCCTGTTTCTATGTGAGCATTCTCATTTCACAAGTCAGTCAGATTAACTCCACCGTTCTCATTGGAGTGGGAGTCATGTAGGTTCAGTCCCATGTTATGGAAGAAATTATTTTGAGAAGAAACACTGAGACTTGCCTGATGCAATGGAGAAGAACATTGGCTGAAGAAGAGATGGGGCCCAGGTCTGTGGCCACCTGCTTGTGTTCATTAACCTCTAGGCTTTGCAGCAGTGTGTCACATACCAGAAAAAGAATTTCCTACCTATTTTATTTTTTTCAGTCCCAGGATAACAGTAATATTTTAAAAGAAATTAGTAGGTTTTGTATTGGATGGGAGGGGGTATTTTAAGCAGACGTATGGTTAATTTATTTCCTCCGGGGCAAATTCCACCTGTGCTTTCCAATGAGCAGTTTATGCTGCCACCAGTAGCACTTCTCTGGGTTGCTGTCTCAGCTGCCTGGACTGGCAGAGTGATGAGGGGCAAGGAAAGAGCAAACCCACAGGTTTACCTGCTCGCTTCATGAAAGAAAGGTGTATCCAGCCCCTTGTGTCTCATCCTGGCCTCCCTTGAGGGCCCTTCTTAGTGTCAGCACTATACCTAGAAGATGTTTATTTATTCTCGTTCATTTGAGCTATGGCAAAGCTGGTGGAAACCGTCATATTGCCCTTGGAGAAAATTAAGGATCTCCTGGGAAATGCAGAATTTTACTATTCTAATCTACCTTTCTCACCCCCTACTTAAAAAAAAATAATATATATTCTTTTTTACACATTGATTAAAAAGTTGTGCTAAAATGCAGATAAACCTTTTCTCTCAGCAGTCAGTGACAGCGAGCTACATGTAGTCCGTGGCAAAGACATACCTAAGAACACGTTCCATACCGCTTCCCTTCTCTTTCTGGCACAGCATGGAATTTAATCATACGTGTGTTAGAGCCAAACGACAATAGTTTTGACAGCTGTGGGGGAAGGGTGGTCAGCGTTGTGGCTGAACTCCTCACCCGTTCCCATGGGGGAGAGGGTGCCTTGCAACTAGACAGATGGCTCCTGCAGAAGGTCAGCAGAAATGTTCATGCATACCCTACTTATTTTCGCAGGGTATTCATTGATTCAATCTGCTTCCGAGCCTCTCTCCCCCCTTTTTAATAGGAATTTTATCATGTTTTTACATCTTTGCCAATTTCAACGTGGCTGATTTAATTTCACACAAAAAAGTGTGGGAGCAGCGGTCTCGGTTCCCCTGGATAAACACTGGGCTACGTGCTACTTGTGTTTGAGTCTGTCAGCCCTGGGCTCTGGAAGTATGAAGTCCTGCCAGGCAAGACATAAATCTTTTGTCAATGAAAGGGGTACATTATCTACTTCTCAGCTGTTTCTTTTCTAAACAGCTACCTGAGGCTTAAGATAAATATTCCACATGGTTACTTAAAAGAAAAAAAGAAAACCCAGAACACTTTCTCGCATGCATTGAGCACTAACGGCAAATCCTAGAGAGCAGGGATCAGTCCTCACGGCATGTCCCAGGTCAGCCTAGAAATGTAGTGGTGCAGTGAAAGGATTTCTATGGACGCAAAGAATTCAGTAACACTTCGGCTGTCATATACTTGGTACCTTCTGAGTCAGTCCCTCGCAGTGAAGCTGCCAGATTAACTCCCGAGGCAACTGGGCACAACTTTGCTGGGTTGACGAAGCTGTGCCTTCCTTCCCCCGGAACGTGTTCACCCCAAGCATGGGATTGTGAAGAGGGTTATGTGGAACTGGGATCCTTGTTCTCAGCCAATGTCTTATTGTTCCCAGGTATCTTCATACTGAAAAGTGCGAAGAAATTAAACCGATGACTAGCCAAATGCCAGCAGCTTAAAGGTTCATGGATTTAGTAGCTCTCCATGAGTGTAGTAAATCTGTGCTCCATTTTCAACCCCTGTACATGTTGAATTTTAATTTTGGTATTTCTGATACCATTTTTAAGGTGATCTCTGCCTTGCATGGGTAAGCTGATATGGTTAGCCGGTACTGTTGGCCTTGCACTATCCCACTCCCCAAAACACCCCCCGCGCTCAACCCCAGCTTTCTGTGAAATTTGGCTGTTTCTCATATAACTCCTCCTTAACCGCCCGTGAATTCCTTACAGCACTGTCTGTAAATTTGTCAGCTTCTCACCCTGTGATCTGCCTCGTCTGGCAATTCCTTGTGCCATGTCCAGTAGTATCTCCTGTCCTGTTCTGCCAGGTGCGTCCCAGGCCAGGGCACAGGCAGTGGTCCCATCGCCTGCCCGCGGCCCTGGCACTCAGCATCACAACCTCAGCCTGCTGCTGTGGGAGAGAAATGTATGTGTTCTGCTAGGACTAAACAATAGTAACTACGTAAAAAAGTAAAAATAATAAAGTTTATGTAAAATAAATAAAATAAAATATGTAAAAAGTGAAAATAATGATGTTTATGGATTGAATGTTATACCCTTTTCCCATGCTGCTTATTTCCTGATCACTTATGGAATGAGTTATTAAATGTGAGAAGAGGATATATCATCTGGTCCCACACAAAAGTAAAGCCTTCAATTAAATAGGAGCTTGAAAGGGACATAAGGATGTTTATGACCAGCCTAAAGAACTGGAGACCACTGCGCGAAGCTGCTGCTTCACTGGATGATGAGTTCAGACCTGACAAAAGAGAACTTGGAGTTGGGAAAATTATAGTTTAGGAGAAATGTCTTTGAATGAGGAGGAATGGAAAACTACATAAACCCACAATGAT
This sequence comes from Alca torda, assembly GCA_008658365.1. NCBI lineage: Eukaryota > Metazoa > Chordata > Aves > Charadriiformes > Alcidae > Alca > Alca torda. Next base: position 10,698,032 of record CM018087.1, on the reverse strand, counting down.
TGTAGGAGCCGTAGATAAGATTATATGTGTTAGATTTAGATATGTCCTCAGAGGAAAATAAAAACATCCCAGTGTAAAAAAATCAGCTACAATAGCAAAGTGAATGGGCTTGCAAGTGCGTATGTTCTCTTATATGCGATTTTGGAAAACCAAGCTATGCATATATGATTTGTTGCATTTTTGTTGTAGAAGGCTTGATCCCATTTTTATGATTTTAGGATTAATAAACATTATCCAAGTCAAGCATAAAATGAGCAGCACCTCATTCAGCACATTCACTGGAATTTCCAGCGTATTTATCATTTTCTGCTGGGAGCATGGTTGTAGCAATGATTAGAAAACAATATGGCAGGAAACTCTTGATGTTAAACATTTGAGTTATGTATCACAGATTGTCTCAAATTCTCTGACTTTTTAGATTTAAATCTTCTCAAAGTTTTCCTGAAGCTTTTGGCACATTTTTTGCAAAATCTGTACAAGAAAGAAGATTCATGGAGGACTCTAGCCTTCTGTTATTGTTTAAACACTGATGCTTAAGGTTTAAATTTACAGGGAACAAATCATTCTACATCAAAACTAAGGTGTTGCATGTTTATTTACAGACCAAGCTCCAGTAGTAATGTGTATTTGTCATGGAAACTGATTTGAATTTAATTCTAAACCCTGTTTTGCACCAGGAAAATGTGAGTTTCATTTTACCCGTCTCTGTTTTCAATTATAATTTGACAAAAGAAATAACCGCATTACCTATTTGATTTGCCAGAACTTTATCCCAGCACCACCTGTTGAGCCCTCGGCACTCGAATCCTGACATATAGCAGAGAACAAAATTATGCAGTTGGCATACTAACCAGCGAGGATGCCAACAAAAGCATAATATAGCCTTTGTACTCGAAGTACAACAAAATATATATTAAGCTACCAACTGCAAAGGTTTAAGCAAGCCACATTTAATTATACATGAACATATCTTTCCAACAAATAACTCAGTAGAAAAATGGTATGGAAGTTAGAAAGGACCCTTTTAGGATGGTCTGCTTTGGTAAATATTGCAAGCTTAAAATAAATAAAGTTTCACAATACCATAGTAGATTTACATTAGAGATGGCATGAAGATAGCCGGCCAGTTTATACAAACAGATGGGTTCAACACTATCAGCTTCCCAGTTTAAACAAAATGCCCCATGCTCATTCCTGGTGAGGGAACCGACCTAGCGCAGCACTGGTCTCCCAGGAAGGTGGCAGAAGAGGCTGCCAGCACTAGTCTGCAGCAAAACGTCTCTTCTGCAAGTAACTGGGACCAAAGTAGGCATCAACTGTGTCTCCGAGATGTGCTTCTTGAAGCGGCTCTTTGCCAGGAAAGTAATCACAACTGCTTTCCTGGCTCTTCTGACCTGACATCTGCACAGAAGTGGGGACAGAAGTTGAAGGGAGGTGGGAGAGGTCAGTAGGGATGAGGCAAAACCTCTGCTGCCCAGCTCTGCAGCGGTCAGATGAGGTCTGCACAGGGGCTGTGAACTCCCAGGGGATTTGCACACTGGGGAGGGCTACCAGGAGTTCTAGTGTTGATGCTAGAGTTTCCAGAGTTTGTCCCAAAATTATGACTTAAATCACTGCACGCTTTTTAAGGGGCTATTTTTAAATACTGGTGACAATGACAATTTACAGATTTTTACCACCTCCCCAGTAATCCTAAGAGAGAATGAAATCTGGAAACGTGATGATAGCATTGCTAATTCAAAGGAACTGTTCGCCAGAAAAATTACGTAAGGTATAAAACAAGGATAGTGTTTCAAGGTAAGGAGAAAACAAGGAATGAGATCTTACTCCTGCTCACACAGAAATCACCTCAACTGCTCTCAGATGGACCCAAGAATGAGGACAGGGTAAGGCAGAAAGAGCTAATTGACCCACAAGGAAGGGAAAAGCCGCTTGGGAAGTATAAGGAGAGGTTAATTGCCAGTGTTGGAAAAATTCTCCCGATGCATTAGTACAGGGCTGAGCACACAGGTTCTGATGCTGGCTAGGGCTTTTGTCAATATTTTCATAGGAAGCATGAATGAAAGACCATTACAACTTTGGATAAGGAACCAAAACGCTGTAGGTTAAATGAGATATCTAGACAATCTTTTAGAGACAATAAGTACAGCTTTTTTAGACTGGGAAAAAAAGGGTAAACAAGGAAACAAGCCAGCTGTAAATCACAGAATAACCAAAAGATTTTACTCACGGTCCTAAGTTTTGCACTCTGAGCTACTTAACTGATTATTAGCACTGTAGGCTGGAATGAGCCTAAATGGAGGAAGTACCTCTTGGCATCTGTTAGCTAGCCCTAGATACAAGGTTCTGATACAGTTCTGATACGATTCCTGAACGGTATATATGCAATCCAGAAATTTTGGTGAGCGAGAAAGTCCTCTGGTAGAAAGTGGATCATTTCAAATTGTTTCCAGAAAAACAGAGAATAATTTTGCACGCAGATTATTTTCTTACCAATGCATTGCAGCAACCAGCATCCAGCAGAGCCTGAGGAATCTCCATCTTCAGAGGGTTCCATTCAGCCACGAGCAACCTGATGGAATGAGACCAGCTTTGAGAAGGGGGTTGGACCAGATGACCTCCAAAGGCCCCTTCTGGCTTAAATTATCTATGATTCTAAAACTGGCCTAAAGAAATCAGAAATCTTTTCCTTACAGTTGTTACTAAATTACATTTTACTGACATGCAATTTTTTGTCTTGTTTGTTTAAAGGGTGGAATTATGTATTTAATATTTATAATTGCTTATAAATTATACTTTTGTAATTACATATGTAAATGTACTTTTATTATTTATTTAATTTTTGTTTAAGGGATTGATTAAATAGAAGCAAAGTCAAGTCTTTAAGGGGCCCAGTAAGCATACTGGGTGCCTGTGGTGTAATCCCAATGAGCCAATGAGAGTGCTTGCCTAAAACTCTAAAACGGTGGCTTGGAACATACCCCAGTATCCTAAATTCTTCTGTGCTGAAAATGTAAAGTGACAATTGTTAATGAGAAAAACTTTCCTTCAAAGTTGTAATAGCAACTGTAAAACACTTGCTAAGAGATAGACCACATCTAGGCAAGCCAAATCTAGTTGATCTCTCCTTCTCAATTCCAAATATCCTTTGTGGTAACCACATTTCATTCAGGAAAATAGGACCAGAGGAAGTACACATATGGCAGATAGTTTGGTATCCTCCACTTCTAGATTTCTCAGATGTCTAGCAGACAAGAAAATGTGCCAGCATTTTAATTTCTTTCAGATAGCTGATCCCATGTAATCTTCACTCTTGATGAAGACTTCAGATGAAATATCTGGATAGTTGTTTGAGTAGGGCATTAAATAAGTCTCCTATAACAGAATCCATCATCTTCTCCTAATTTCTTCCTTGTTCAAAGAAACTACAAATTCTTAAAATGCAATGTGGAGCTTTGAGTTTTATGATCATAAACTAGTAAGAAAACTCACTCCAGAAACACACTGCATTGTTTACTGCCTTCCATGATATCTCCCAACATACCTAATTTTTTTGCTGCCTTTCAAAGAGCCTTGCAAAGGCACTGAAAACACTGCAACACTTCTTTTGCCCGTCAGACGTGCTGGGAAGCTGCACGGACTGATCAGCAGTCTGAGAGCTCCACAAGTGGCTTTTTCACCCTCGGCTATGCTTTTGGGAATGTAACAAACCCACCCTGAATATTTGAGGCTAGCATTTCAACTTGAAATTGAACTTTTTGCATGCAAAAAAGCCACGGAAATTGTGAAGATTTACAGGTCGATTACAGTGGGCTATAGAAAAGGCAGCACCTTTTCAGGCAATCTTTGAAGTCTGCTCTGAGTAACCCAAGTGCCTCAGATACTGCTCAGCTCCATTGCTGTTCAACAGGTAATCGCTATTAGTCCCTTGTATCATCATATAAAGTGGGATTCACTTCACAATTTAATTGAATTCAGTTCATTTAAATCTGGATCATCTGGGAAGAATTACTAATTCTGGAATTAAATGTCGATGGTTCTTACATTAGGTTGGTGTTCTGTGTCTGCGGCACTGCTCCACGCCATTGCCCCCAGTTTGCATCGCATGTCTCTTACCGTTTGGGTATTCTGATAGCACACACGTATCCTTCAGCAGAAACCAGTGACCCTGGGGATCCTTTCACTTTAAGCTTGAGTTTACCTGTCACTGAAGGTGACCGAGGTCAGCTGGCTTAAAATGACTGATCTATAATCCACACTTCCTGAAGGGATAAATTAAATCCAAAGAGAGAGTCTCATAAATTCCCAGGGAGATCTTAGTATCATAAAAATAGACTTGACACCACTCCAAAGTTTAGCCTCTGTCTTGACAAAGAGGAAGCACAATCAGCTTTGGTGCAGATCCTCCACGGGAGATACTTCTCAAAGTGCTACTGAGCAGCCTGTGCTTTACTTATCTTGTGGCAACTTGTCGTTGATCCCTCTGCCAGCTTTCACTGATAGTGAGGTACCACAGCTGACTAGAAGGGGGAGAGAAAAAGAGAAACGTGTGTTTTCATACTTCCCCCTCTCTTTCTCTGTATCTCCTCCTTTACATCATTATTCGTGAAGATACTTCTGTAGAAGTGGGCTCAGGGTGATGCAGAGCACAGGCAAGTGTTTCTGCAGAAAAATCCTAACATATTGAATAGAATTCTATAGAAACAGCTCCGGGAGCTTAATGTATTTGTAGCATTAATCTTGGTATAATGTTTTTGAACATCAAGAATAATATTCGCTGTTGCATTCTATGGAGTTTTTGTTGGAACTTGTCCTGTTCTGCTTCCTGCCCATCATAATCACGTCGTTCCTGCTGCAACCCGAACCTTTCACCATACTGGAAGCTGGTTGAGATCTGCCCAGTACTGCTTCCCAACACAAAGTGATTTCCTGTCTGGAATGACTAAACTGTTGCATTGAGAAGTGAAGGAATTTAATTTCACTGTCACCTTCTGAGCTAGCAAGATGATTCATCAGTTTGTTTATGTACTGAAGGCTGCCAGTGAGGAGCATGCTTTGGTAAGGGGCACTAAAACGGGTGATGATTTCATTTGGCACCACCTAATACCGACTGTTTATATTGGCGCGTACCCATTTAGGCAGCTATGTAGGCTAGGCAGCTTAAGAAACAGGCATGAAATTATTGCCATAAATTGTCTTCAAAGAATTGTCTTGATTCATGATTGTCTTAAAATACATGAACACGTTTTACCACAATGATTTTGCCCATTTCAAGGATACCCGATACACGAGGGACTTTTTCCCTTCATATGGCAGTAAAAACAAAACCACTATGGCTCTTGCCAAACTTGTTCAAAGTTTACATGGATTTGGTTGGACAAATGTGGTGGAAAATTATATCCAATGTTTTGGGTACTGGCCCATGCACCTCCTTGTATCTCAACAGTGCCTCTTCCAGCTTTTAATGCAGATTTCTAAATTAAGTTTGTTTTTGTTTGGATTATACTATTAAAAAAATAGGCCATATGAATAGAATGTAATTTTGGCTCTGTAAAACGGAGCTCTTCCTGATGCTTTTTTTCCTAATTGGAAACAGTAGCTAGTGATTTCTGCTCTGCTTTTTTTGGATGCTGCTGTTTTAGGGTTATCTATTGCCTGCAAGAACAATTGCTCCGCGCGTGCTATTGAAATACATCACCTTGTGACGGAGCTAGAGATGACACAATGCTATGCTGAAGTATCTGGTACGGTGGCAAAAAACATGGGGCTTGTCCTGTCTCGCCACCAACTTCATTAAATTTCCCTGTGGTGGGTAGTTGAGTGAAATCAATAGGGTATTCTGCTGGACTTTTTAATGGACTATGATATATGTTATTGACAGGAATTATATAGCAATGGAGAGGTTCCTGTTTCCCCTTCCCCTTCAGCATTATACAGGAGGAGAAGGGAAAATAACCTGTTTAAAAATCCTAAAATGTTATTTTGAAAGATTTCATTGTTTTGCATGTCTATAAACTAAAAATATTTCAGATTTTTTTCAATGTCATTGGAAAGAATCCCAACAGAAATATTTTGCCAGAAGGAAAGTTTGCAGACAGCAAGTTAAGATATTTGCTGGGTTGTCTTTGGCATTTCTGCTATTTAAATCTGGGGTTCCAGGACTGTCGATAGGTACAGGACTCTTAACAGGAGTTATAAGCAGAGATCAATAGTTATTCCTACAGCAGGTCATCAGGCACATAACTTACTGAAGTGGAAGGCTCGGTGCTTTTGACCTCTCTCCTACCTCAACAAATAAATCTGACACCAGGGCAGGCATATCACTGGTCTCAGGCTGGGGTCCTCCTGGAAATTCCTCCGTTAATTAGAGATGCTTGAGGAAAGAATTAATTCATTTAACCTGATTTGGTACCGTACTCGCATATGAAGCACGAGGACGCCTGTGACAGCTGATAATACACGGCTGCATTCCCGGAGGACTTGGGCTCCACTCTGCTTCCTGGCTTAAAGGTTTGGTACGCTTGTCGGGAAAATCTGACAGGGAAAGTTCAGTAGGAGTCATTAGAGATGGGCCAAAATTCAGGAGAATTATCCTCTGATTGGGAAATTTTCCCTTCTGAAAGCCCCATCTTCCCTCTGATGATCTTTTTGTGGGCCAGGAGACTCCGCTACTCAGCAAGAAAACGGTGAAGTAGTTATAGGGTGCTTCCCCTATGGAATGAGAATTCAAATCTCTCCAACCTCTGCGGTGACTTCAGGGGTCTGGGTCGCCTACCGCCACAGGATTTGATCATTCCTGCAGAGGCAGGAATCTTCCTCTTATTCCGTCTTCGCCCCAAACTCGGCTGGGTCTCTCCGGCGAGGACACCCGTGGCTCCTGTCAGCCAGCAGGGGGCGCTGCCGGCCCGGCCTGGCGGCGGGACGGGGCCGGGCCGCGGCGGGGCCGGGGGGGGCGGAAGGGGGGGCAGGAAGGTGCTGCCGGCCCCCGCAAACCGCTTATCGGCGGCTCTGATAACAGCTGCACATGGATCAGCACGCTTCCTACGTTTGAGACGCGGCAGCTGTTTTTCACCTGTGTAACATCAAGGAAATTTGTGATACAGACATCACATTTTTTTTTTTTTTTTTTCGTATTCGGAATATTCCTAAGGAGAAATGTGAGCACCCAGAAATTAATTTCCAAAGAAGAAAAAAATATTGAAACATAACGATTTAGAAAGACCCTTAGGTACAATTTGGATATGATGCTATTCGGAAAGACCTTTCTTGGGCGGATTATCATTATTGTTTGAGTAAAATGAATTGCCATTCTTGGATTTTGTACATGAAGATGGACTGTCCAAAAACTGCATTACATTTAAATATTCTCCATCCCACTCCCCTCCCCCCCGGCCTTTCCTCTGATTTATTCTTCCCCTTCAGCTGAGAACTTTTATTCTTGCTCAACTGCAGGGACACGGTGGGCAGAAAACATAAACAACTTTTTCCCTGTATCACCTATTTTTTTATTTTCTACTGCGTTTTTGACATTTCTTTTGAGAAGGAGGAACTGAAGGGGCGGGGGCGGCTTTTCTTTGGAGTTGGAAACTCAGAGGGCTTTTTGTTATTTGGACTATCAGGACTTGGGAAAAACACCTTCAGAGCACGGCACCATCCAGTCTCCTGGTTTAAGAGACCCCTGCGTGTCCTGGGTGCTTTTTGCCACCAGCCCTCCCAGGCTGTCACTGCCGTGTCCCCGCAGGGAGGATGCCCAGGGGGTGCCTGAGAGCTGCCCCGCTCCCGCTGATGCGGGGTACCCTCTGCCTGTGCGGCGCCAGAGGCCTGGAACACAAGGGGCAGAGATTACACATCTCCTTTCCACTTTCTGGGTCATGTCCAAAGCTTGGAACCTACCACAGATATTTCTAAAACCTCTTCCTTAAATATCTCAAACTGCAGAGAGAAAAATAAATCCGGTTTATTACCTGGTGCTTCTTCCTCTGCGGATGTGGTTTTTATTGTGCTTCTCCAGTGTTGCTCTGAACTTTGTTTCATAAATACCTACATATTAAAAAAACCCAGAGAAACCTCTGGGTGCGTTTATATTATTTCTCTATTCTTTGATTCCTTAATACGAAATAAACTGAATCAACCACTTAGGTTTAACTTTCTATGCTTAAAAAAATAACAAAATATGACAGTTTGTGGCTTTTCTCCTCTGGATGGCAGTAACTCCTGCTTAAACGTTCATGACCCATGACTGCAATATCCCGCAGCAAGGGATTTCCTTTTCTTTGTCAGTGTGCTATCCAAAAGAAACATTTCATTTCATTCGTTCCATGTTTTTTCAAATCCAAATTTGAAAGCTAAGTCAGCTTTCACATAAGGACTCTGTTTAATGTAAAAATCTAATTGCACGAGTTCTACATATAAAAACAGAACAGGAATCAGAAGAAAGGAATTGATGTTGGGTATTTCTATCTATTTGTATCTGATTACATGCTTCATAAAAATTAATGAATGTTGCTGAGAAAATCAAATTCCTTGATGTTAAAGGATGAAGCAATACAAAAGATACAGAAACGTCCTGACCTGAGCGTGTACCGGAACATCTGCCCTTTTAAAATGTTCTTGTTGTCACAGTGCACATCTGGATTTCTTGACTGTTTGTTACAATGTGAAATTTTAAAACAGAAAATACATCCAAGCAAAGGTGGTTTCCAAACACCAACCGCGCAGCCACGTAAGTTAGTTTAAACAAGAGGTATGAGAGGGAATTAAGCCCTTCTCCCTCCACATCCAACCAAGTGACATTTTTGCAGTAACAAGGCTATATTTACATGTAGGACTCGGCTCTCCTGACCAGCCAGAACTACTTCTATTGCCTTGTTTTACTGCTGGCGAAAATGATGCAGTTCAGAGCAACAATTTCCAAAGGTGAGTGCCTATACCTGTATAAATGACCCTGCACTTTGGGCGTGACCAGAGTCCCTTGACACCTTCCTGCTGTCTGGCTGGCTGAGGTCTGTCCTTCAGAGCCGGAGCAGTCGGCCTTACTCCCCAGCCCCCGCCTCAGCATCAGCAAACGCTGCCTCTGCTTCCTAATATGTGTTATTCTATCAGGGAGAAGGGAACTGGTTCTACATGTGCATTCAGTTCTTAGTCCATGGGCTGAGATGGCGAGTGGGGGTCTAAGAGTGGTTTATGAGAAGCGGGTGTTTTTCTACCAAGAGCATAATGCTACCAACTCCTTTGAAAACTTTGTCTGTTTTCAAATGGAGAAAAAAACTTGTCTCCTACAACTGGGAGAAACTTTTCTGCTCACTTCTTTTTTCAGTGGAAAAAAACAAATTTCAGAAATTTGGCAAGTTTACGTTAATTTCTCCAGAACCAAGACACTATTTACATTTTTACCCCAAATTGCTAGTGCTCAGAAAAGCCACTTATACTGCTCTATTTCTACCACTATTGTCCTGATCTTCAATAACACAGTAAGGTTCTACCCATTCGTCTATTCTTCCTACATCTGAACAAGGGAAGCAAAGCAGTTTTGTGGTAAACAAGTCAATGCTCTAAACGGTGCATCAAGAAGAGTGTGACCAGCAGGTGGAAGGAGGTCATCCTCCCCCTCTACTCTGCCCTGGTGAGGCCGCACCTGGAGTACTGTGTCCAGTTCTGGGCTCCCCGGTTCAAGAAGGACAGGGAACTGCTGGAGAGGGTGCAGCAAAGGGCTACCAAGATGATTAGGGGAATGGAACACCTCTCTTATGAAGAAAGGCCGAGGGATTTGGGTCTCTTCAGTCTGGAAAAAAGACGACTGAGGGGGGACCTTATCAACACTTATAAATACTTAAAGGGTGGGTGTCAGGAGGATGGGGCCAGGCTCTTTTCAGTGGTGCCCGGGGACAGGACAAGGGGTAACACACACAAACTTGAGCATAGGAAGTTACACCTAAATGTGAGAAGGAACTTCTTTCCTTTGAGGGTGGCAGAGCCCTGGCACAGGCTGCCCAGAGAGGTGGTGGAGTCTCCGTCTCTGGAGACATTCCAAACCTGCCTGGATGTGTTCCTCTGCAACCTGCTCTGGGCGACCCTGCTCTGGCAGCGGGTTGGACTAGATGATCTCCAGAGGTCCCTTCCAACCCCTACCATTCTGTGATTCCGTGAAGGGTCCTACCTGAGCATTGGAGGTCTTCTGTGGTGATAGAAACATCAGTCCAGCACTGGAAACAATGTGTTTTGGGAAGGCATGGTGTCTTCTGAGTTTCTTCCACAGACAGGGAAGCAAATTTTGTTACTGCTCTCCTGGAAAAAGAGCGGCACTTACTTGCTGAGACAAATCCAACTCCACAGTGCAGAGGGAAACAGAGAATCACTGACGTACCATCTTGACCTCCCCCGCTTTATTGTCCAGGTAATTTTCTTGAGAATCATAGCAGAGGTCCTCAAGAAGCTTTAAAGACTGAAGACATCACTGGGAGATAAATTGCAAATTACTCCAAGCTATTGCCCTGGCCTCTGTTTCTGGAATGTCAGGAAACCTGAAAAATAATAATGTGGATGCAGCTAAGAAGGTGATATTACAGCTTGCCACAAAGCTGAGCTTTCAGCCTTTCGAAAGACAAAAGTAGATAAATCATTTGTTACACTGGTTTTACTGCAAGTCCATACCTTTGAGATTCCCTGATTTGCTGCAAAATTTTCTCTGAAGACTTCATTAAGTTGTGGACCTGGCACCAATTTGTCAGCAAAAGATAAAGTATTTTGGGAAGCTGTTGCAGCTTATATTGACTTCTGAGCTCAGGGAGGAGAAAAAAAAAAGGGGGGGGTGGGAAGTGGGGACACCCCCCCAACAAGCGGAGGGAAAATACATCAGTAGTGGCATGTGGAAGTCCTTTTCTGTCCTGTTAAATAGAACACTCTCTCCCCACTTCAATGTATTCAGTGTGTGAGTTTGCCTCTGTTCACCATGGTAGCAGGTAAAAGAAGGACAGACATAGTAAAAAATATTAAATGGATTAAATTGTCAGCTGCAGATTTATTTTTATTGTATAATTTTCTGGGCATAAGCTTTGTCCAGAATGTGGCAGGAAGGTTTCTGCCGTATAACCTCGGCTCTCTCAAGGCACCTGATGAGCAATTTTAGCAGCATTCTGCATGGTTGCTTTTTGAAAAAGATATAATTCATAAACCTTGCCTTTCCCTTAGCTCCAGACAATGTCTGTACCCATTTCCTAGACGGTGATAAGTACACATGGCATAGTAGAAATACAAACGGAATACATGCAGCAATGCATATATTTTAAAAACACTATTCTTCACCTCTCTGATATACTAAAATGGAGGCTGATGGAAAACAAAGATGCTTTCCTGCGTGGTGCCACAGTGACAGCCGAGGTCAGGAGAAGAGAAGGCATGCAAAACATTGCAGGCTGCGATCCAAACTAGAGAGATTTCAAGTTTATTGTGAGGACAGAAGAGCACTGTGCACTTGAATTTCTAGCTGTTGGCACTATAACTCTACCCAGTTAGTCAGAAGGTTAGGTTATAGCTAGAGCTCAGTTCAAAAGGAGATTTCAAACAGATTAAAAATTCCAGTTCATCACAAGCTCCTAAATTAAGTGAAACTCTCGGAAAGATCGGTTTCTTTCTGAATCCTGAATCATTCTTTAAATTACAATCAGAGCATATGGTCATTTTGGATTCTGATTTAGAAACACATGTACGGGATTTGTGCTCGCATTCCTAATGTCTGAAGTTACAGAACTGCCAATAGTTTGTCAAGAAAAACACTCACCCTGGACTTATTTTAAAATAAAGAAAAAATAATAAAAAAAAAAACTGGTGGGGACAGCAGCCCCGTCTCCCAGACTGGAGATGCTTTGCAACCCTAGGAGCAACCTTGTAACTGCAAGATGACCTGCACTGGGTGCAAGAGATGTGAAGTTTCTCTGAAATGCTTCCCTCTGTCTCCCCAAACTAATTAGCAAGAGCGGCCTTCCAGGGCCTTACAACAAGACATTTACTTTCTCCTGCAAATGCAGTGGTAGGAGTGAAGCCTTACAGTACTGTCCTCTTGAAATGAGGGCAGGATGGCCCTTTTGGTGTTGGGAGAACAGTAGGATCCCTTCTGGAACATACATTCTGCTAGGTGCTGCATGAAGTTCTCTGCAATGTTGTATGAAAGGACAGTACAAATAAAATTCATCATAGTTACCACTACTTTCAAGTTTATTTCACCTGACCGAGGTCATCGTGGCTTGTCTTTGTCTGTAGCATCAACTACTGATTCTACCTGCAGGAAGTCAAAGGAGAAAAATTTCTCTACGTGGGATATACACTTGTTTTTAAAAGAGCTGTTGTATAAAAAAAAAAAAAAAAAAAAGTGCTTTCTGGGTTGTGGAGTTTCCCGAGGCAGACTTGTCATTGTTGATTTAAGCACAATACATCAGCATGCCACAGAAAGAGATTTCCCAGGATGGGCTATGCCCTTTGTACAGCAGTAAGCAAGAATGACTAAGGTAGAAAAGGGTGTACTGTGGTGAAACGTTTTCGTGAGTGAGGACTGCAAGGGCAGAGGAGACACATATAAAACTAAAACCTCTGCAAGCCATGAAGAAATTAGCAAGAAAAGAAGTATAAAAGGGAAAGGAATCAAAGGCAAGTATAGAGAATAGGCACACATCCAAAAAATCACCTGTACAACAGGACTGGCTGCTGGGGAAATCCCAGGCAATCCAGAAGAAAGATGGCACAACATGGCTGCAGGGATGGGGTTCGTTCAACATCCATGGGCTCCCTCCTCCAACGTTGCTGAATCTGAAGAATTTGTTGCAGAACAATCTGAGCAGTATCTTGAATCCTGAAACTCAGTTTCGCACAAATAAACCACAGCAGTTCGTAATGTTCGGGGACTATAAGCAAAAAGAAATGACAATTTGCAGTAAGCATATGTCCTGTGACAGATGTCCAAGTTATATTTAAACTGATTTATAAACTGGTTTCTTTGTAAATCAGTAGAATACAGTATCTCCCCCTGCTGCTAGCCTCCCCAGTTGTACTGTGTGCACCTGCACTGTCTACCCGATTTGAATTCCTCTGCTCTGTCCCCTGCTGCGCTCCATGGAGCTCCCTAAGGTTGCAACAATTGTCAAAGTTACAAAATTGTCCTTGATCTAATTGGGTTGTAGTGCTACTTTTTGATGAAACTCTATTCGTAAGCCCAAATATTCCACTGTTTCTTGCTTATTACAGCCAACTTTTCACAACTGAGATGAATGTATTTGGTAAAACAAGAAAACCACATGAAAATGAAAATCAGGCCTTTTCATACTCTCCTTTGCTTCAAGGGACACAGAAAAACTGGAAAAGCCTTGAGATGATAATGGACTTTTGCATTGCCTGTAATTGTTCCGTTAGCAGCAGACTGGCTGTTCAGTAAGCCAAAGACATAAGGATACAAACCCTTGCATAGGCAAATATGCCCAGATTCTCTGAATTTGTAAAGTTTGCATGAGCAATTACTAAAATCTATTTAACTCATTCCCGGTGATTTTGGAAGGCTGACAAGAATGCCATTAAAGCATTCTTGGATATACGCTTGTTTTTATATAACTGGTTCCAGGCAGCAAAGCTTCATGCATTTGGCGAAAATCAACACATCCCCACCTCCTTTTCACTTCTTTTGCATCTTTACAAAATGACTTATCCCATTATCGCTCTAATCAAAAATAAAAAAAAAAAATAAATTAAAAGCATGTGATTGCTCAGATCTTCAGTACAGCAATGTCCCCTCCTCTTCAGATGGGTGTACATACCGAGGTGTTTTGAATTGCACGCAGATGGCCAACGTCTTGTGAAGCCTTTTCAAAGACCAAAAATTGCTAAGGTGCATAGGTCTAGGCTAAGGGGGGCAGCACCCTTTTGCTTCAGTAACCACTCAGTTTAAGGGTGTAGGGGCTGCCATGGCAATCCCATGTCATCCATCAAATCCCTTCTGGAAGGTATCTGAGAGCTAATCTGCATTTTACAAAACAGCTGCAAAAAGGAACAGTGACGCTAAATCACAAATTAGCAAGCTATTAGTGTATCTAGCACACACTTTTCTTAGATTTTCTCCAAAGTTAAAGATTCTCTTTTAGTCATCTTTCTCAGCAGTACCGAGTAAAGAATAACATTTTTGCATGAGTTAAATACTCCCTTTTGACTGATGGAAGTTGTTTGCTGCATAAAGAATTTAACCAAATGACATGGTTTGCTTAATAAAGAATTAACGTGAGTTTTTATAAAAAATAAAGGATTGTCTTTGATATCATATCCTTAAATAGCACTAATCAAAAGTATCTGGTGGCTAAATAATAGTAGTAGTAGTAATAATAATAATAGTCGTCATCATCATCATATTACCACCACCATCCCTGAGTGTGGTCCCCTATTGACACTGTGGATCAGTCATACCGTTTGGGAAGAGACAACTGCAGTTGACGATTATGCCCAAGACTTGTCCCCACTGCACTTCCGATGTTTTCCTCTGTTGTTGCCCTCAGAATCTGAATGATCATTGCAGATAGGGCCTGAAAGGCCTTCCAAGGAGTGCACGTCTGCGCGTGGAAAACAAAGCAGCTCAAAGCACCCTGACTTGCTCTCATCACCAGGACAGCTAGAAAGGGAAAAAAACTCTTTATGATCCAGCATTTTCTGTGCTGCATCTGTTTGTCACCCTGTGATGGGCACAAATAGCAGGAGGTGACAGAGTGTTGCTTTCAAGCTTTAAAACTTAGCTCTGCAGAGGTTGCTTCCAACAGGTGAGTGAAACGAAGAAAGAATGGGGCTCTTTTCATATTGATAAATCCTGCTGAATTGTGAGCGTTCTTGAAAGTGTGCAAGGCTCTGATAAGAGTTTTATCAAGCATGTATTACATCAACTGGCTGCTACACCGGCCCTCTAATCAGCTGGTTTTCCTAGCAACAGTACCGAGACAATAAGCTCACATCTATTGAGGAAGCACTTCGGTGTCAGCGGAGATGTTGTTACAGTAATTCATGCTTGAGACCAGGTGTAAAGAAGGACAACCAGGCCCCGGGTTTAAATAGACTCAGATGCTGGGGGAACTGAGGATCTTTTAAAAATCCTGTTCAGTGTAAAATTCCGTTCTGCACAGCCCTCCATATTCATGAGAAAGAATATGTATTTAACACGTTCACTGTGGAGTCAACAGAAATAACTGTTAATAATTAACCACAAACCTGAGAGAAATGTCCTTTCCAGATGTGTTTTTAATACAACATGTAATTAAGTTTTAAAAAGGTTTATTCAGCTCTATAAGGACTTTGCATAAAAGCTTTAGTGGGAATGAGAAGGAAAGAACTCCTGATCTAGAAAAGAGAAAAAGGCCCATGAATATAGTTTCCTTTGTCAAAATGAGACTAAGTTTGCATTTTCTTGGATTAAACTGGGACAGACTTTGAGAGTGCAAAGGTCTGAGAATACTGAGAGGCTTGAAGCATTTAGTTTTTCATCACTGGCAATATTAAAATCCCTAGGTAAGATTATTCTTTGTCTTGTACTTACATAAATAAGGACTAATTCCACTTCGGAAATGCAATAGCTTGGTTTAAAGGGAATTATTTCTGACCATCAAAAGTGGTAAGAGAATATATCTCACATCGAATAAAAGCCAGCCTAGAATCTGCTCTGTCCACAAAGCAGTAACATGCACTGCAATCCATATCTGTGTGCCTCCTCTGAAAGAAATGGGATGGCTTTTCCTGAAGCTATTCTGGGATAATTGTATCTTTGTCCATTATAAATTCACATATATTTTTATAAGCAAAGCAAGGGTCCCATTGGCGCTATTAGAAATAATCCTTTAAGAGATTTCCAAAGATATGTCTTGCTTAACTTCAACACGGAGTTAACTAAACACTCTACAGAAATTTTATTTTTCCTCATAAGCAACAATAAATCCCTGTAACTGCAAAGTAAGTCATACACAATCAAATACGCTGGCATAAAAGTAGTCATGCTCTCACTCCTATAAAAAGTAAATAAATGGTGCCAATAAAGACGTGCCAACATGTAAGAATAAACCTTTTGTTTTGAAGCATATATAACCAGAGAAAATTTTATAAGCTTTTAAAAATTCATTAAGACTCAGGCCTTTTCTGTTTGGAAGTCTTTCTCAGTGTCTGGATCACCAGAAGACTCTTTGGGGTGAATTCTGCTTTTTTGTGTATAGAGGCTACAAAATAATGGAAAAGCTCAGTTTACTTGAAACTATTCTTATTAAGTTGTCATAGAAAGAGAGTAGAAATAAATGTCTTGGTCTGTCCTTTCATTGCAACCCTACCCACTGGAGCTAGCACTAGGGAAGACTTGGTTTTCCACCTATGTTCTGTGCTTCTTTTTGCTGTCTTAAGTTCAATCCAGGAGGGTAGGGGACTTTCACAAGTCTCCTGAAATACCGCACCCTGACTTCTCATGGACTTACTCAGATAGTGTAATGGCTAATGTGTCTGCACTTATCTGCCAGACAAATGTGTATTTTTTCACTTAAAAAGTGTTAAAACATTTCATTGTGCTAGAAAGCTGTCATATGAAATTTATCTGATAGTGGTGCAGTGGAAGTGTCACAGGAATTAACATATAGGAACATCTCAGTAGCCCATCTAAAGTGATATCCTCTCTCTCAGAGTAGTCAGCCACAAATATTTCAAAAAGGAGGCAGGCAGTAATTGGGATATGGGGTAGAAATGAACAAAACTGTTTGGATCCATATACAAAGTTTCCCAGAGACCATTGGAGTCCAGATCTTCAGTACAATCCTCTTTGTCTGCTAACGCTAAGAACAATGCAGTCATGCCCAGGGGACAACTCCTTGCTTACATGCTTATGCGTAAAAATTGTCTGTACTTCACAGTAAGCATACTTTTTAAGCATACAAGTAACTAAGGTCTTGCGGATCCCTCCTTTATGGTACAGTGAACTTGCATGTGATACCCCTCAGTCATTCCAAGTCACCAAAATGTTCGAACTGTAATGCTACTTACTGCCGGGCTTGTTGTAAGAGGTAACTGGCTGCCTTACAGAAGAAGTCTTGCCCTTTTACTGGAGATTTTTTCAAACTGGCAAAGCTGGCTGGGGCAATGCATGCGTGAGACGAGAAAGACCAGAGTCATCACTTGCAAACAGGGATACAGGACAGAAAGATGCTTCTGCACCTTAAATTTAACTGAAAAAAATGCAAGTTTAAGTGTATCTCTTACTGTTTGACTCTGTTATATGATATGTTCTTCCAAGGTGCCTGTTTATATCAAGTCTAAATGTACAGTATCAGGATTTAGTTCTGGAATGGACTTATACTTCCCGTATAATAAAAATGACTTGTATCGGTCAAAGTATCGGAAAAAGTGTGTATGCCATGTAATACCTAAATGGAATTGCCAAATCACCTGAGGGATGATTATCAATAGAAAAAGGTGGATGTATTGCCTTTGGTAGAGAGTTCATTAACTTACAAGTTAAGCAACAGTCGTTTCAGAAAATCAAACAAACCCCATGGCTGATTCCTCCAGTTTTTGACCATCTGCATCACTCTGGAATATTCACATAAAAATGACATATTTGAAAAGTTGTAGGGTTTGGGGTGGTTTTTTTGGTTTTTTTTTTTTTTTTTTTTTTTTTTAACAGAAGCATTTAATTCTCATTCACAGTTTGCTGTGAAAAAGAACTTCAACACATCTAAGAAATTATAAAAGGAAGTGGTGAGCACATAAGGTTCTTGCTACATCTGTTAGGGAGCAGAAAAAAATCACAGGGCCCTAGAAATCTGGGGAGGGAAATAGGAAAATTGGAGGAAAGGGCTATATCCCAGGGACAGGTACACATGTGTCTTTGAGACTCAAGCACTTATTCCAATAAAGCTCAGTGCCTTATTATGACATAATAAGTGAAGCATGGGCTACACCTTCTTAGCAAAAACTTTCAGAAAACTCCACTGTATGTTTTCCTCCTGAAAGACTTTTTTCCAGTTCTTTAGGCACAGAGAATGATCTAAGCTAATATATCTCACTACCAGTAACAGAGAGCATAACGTGTTCCTTCACCTGCAGTGCATTAATAGTATCTGGTATCCAACCGATATGAGGCAACGCATATTTCTCAGATGGTAGAACCCCGTGGCTCAATTGCGAGATTCCAGATTAAAAGATTTACAGAGCACATAGTCGTTATAATACTCTCTTACCTAGATTCCAGGGCCTCCACCATGGCTTCAGTCATAGTATTTCTGTCTCTCGTATTAATTGATTGGAGCTGTGAAGATTTCTTGTTGCCCTATTTAGCAAAGACAGATCTTAGTTATTTTAGAAAACAGTAATATATGGTTGCTTGGTAAGGGATATGTTTATTTATTAATCTAATTTTTATAGGGTGGCTATGTATAAAGTTTCTTATTTTGACACATGGAGCTGTAAAAAGAGTGACTGTTGGGCTCTGGAGCACTTCTCTTCTGCCTGGGTATTCTTTGCAGTGCTAAAATCGGATAATGTATTGTTATGTGTTAATCCACCTTGTGAGCTTTTCTGAAATAATCGAGCCCAGTTGGTTTTGACCTTTTTCAATTTGCAAACCTCTGAATGTTTTCCAGTAAGATTATGAACCCTCTCTACACTCTGAAATTAAGCTAACAGGTAATAGCCTTGCTTTCCTTTGGTACTTCTCAGGGATTGCTTGGAAATGGTCCCTTTGCAGTAGTGCAGGCCAGAAGTTGAAAACCACGTGTAATTTTCTGGCCAAAGTCACAACTAGAGTAACTTGGCATAATTCCACTGATTTCAAAGGAAAAATCCTTTGATAGTATCAGTTAGAGTAATGGCTAGTTTATTGTACATTAGCTGAGGAACTTCCCCTGGCTTTAGTCCTCCCCTATAGCTTTCATGGCGAATAAGGCTGAGCTCCATTTCAATGTAATCATATCTCCTTTGGGAAATATTCCTTACTTACTACCCAGACTAGAACACATCGAAGAGCCCAAGAGGAAACTTAAAAAATTTTTACATGGGAAAACTCATCAGAAAATTCTTAAAATTGTATTTTATGCTTGGTCTCAGATGTATCCTAGATGTCTAATTTTTAAGAGGACTCTTCAGTCAGTTTTGTCTCAGCGGTGTGGTGTAACATATGCTCAACTCTAATATAACTTATACAGTTAATAGCATGAATTTTGCTTGGCTTCTCTGATCAAGTAGTTCTTCTGTTAAAGCAAAGTATCAATGTCTCTGAATAGAGTTATGCTGATTTACACCAGATGATCATATGCCCAATTGTTTTAAGATGCTTGAGGTTCCTCATGAGTGCAAAGAAAATAATGTTGCTGTTTCTTCAGAAAAAGAAAAGCTCAAATAGGAAGGTAGATATCAAGAAAAGTAGCAATTAGGTCTGAAATGTTAATAAGTGGATATCTTTTCTGAAGATAGTTAGAAGTATTTACATTTTAAAAGACAAGAAAATCTCTGAAAAATTAGAGAAAAATGGAAAATTGTCTTTTATGCTGTTACTGCCTGGCTCACTTTGCAGCTCCATCACATGACAACGAATAACTAAAGAAAACTATTATTATGCAAACCAATCCAGCACAAAAGAGTATTACATATCTTGTACAAAAGGGGATTTCTTTAAAAAGCACAGCACATTCAGTGTTTAGGGTTTGCAGTTGAAATTCGTGGCCTTGCTTGCCAATATTATCATGCAGCTGGGTATTATGCTATTGCTTTACTCTGAGGGGAAAGAAATCACAATAAAGATATTCAAATGGGTTCATATTAAACTGTTGTATTCTCTTATGTTGCAATATCAGTTCTAATGATTTTTGGCATCTCTTCTCTAGCACAAAGGTCCCAATAAACACTAGCCATACAGGCTTTGATTGCAAACAGAAAATGTCAAAAACGCACATCTTTTGATTTAAAAAATTATCTCTGGAAAATAGTGTTAGGCATTATTTCAGTGCTGAAAATTGAGACATTTGATAGGATTGATAAAAGTACTTTTATTTAATAGCTATCAGATAGAAGTCCATCTTCCTGTAGAGAAGACGGCTTCTCTCCTATTGGTGCTGCAAAACAAGGGTTCATTATTTAAATTTCAATTCTAATTAATTTTTTTATCTTTCCAGAAATTCTCTCCTATTTAAATAAAAGTAAAATCATCTGACCCAAAACATTGCTGGTGAGTAAAAGATTATACATAGTCTCAGAAATCTTAAACTCTTTATGACATGACTATTCAAACACTAATTTGGACAAGTAAATTACGTTAATTTTACAGGGTTGGCTGCTTCTTGCTTCTTCTGTATACGATCTTAGTCGAATGGCTGTTTTGAACCACCTTACCAAACATCAATGATTTTTCTAAAATTCTTTTAAAGGAATTTTTTGTAGAATGCAATAACAAGTCACACCGTACAAGTCAAACAGTTTCAGAGGAACAGCTTAAATTTTTTTCATTTGCATATGTCACATTTCTTTTCCTGGCTCTTAGATACATACATCTCTGGCTGTCTCCAGCCATGTTTTCAAGTCCTTATTTCTGGTTTTGTTTTCTGTTTGTCCCCAAGTTGCCTAAGCATTGCCATCATAGAGGACTGAAAGATACGCGCTCTGTGATGATTTTATGTACTGAAAAACAAAGGAATGGCACAAAATGAACATTTTTGTAGGAAAAGAAAAAGAAAAAAAAGGCTATGAAATGGTTCCTTGGCATGGATGAGTACAGAAGCCAGTCTCAGACACTGAGCTCTCTACCATCCAAACACTAAAGTCAGACTAACTGTGGGCGTACAATAGTTAGCAATAAAAAAGAGAGCTTTAGAAAGCTATGTAGCAATGAACATACAATTTGCACATACCTTTGTTTCTTTTACATAAATTGAAAGTACAGAAGATGCCACAAAATAGTGTCCCAATCTCACTCGTTTGTACATAACTGTTCTTTCCTACCTTCTTATTCCAAATTTTTAATTACTATGTCTTGTCAGGTATCAGCTATGTTAGGAAAAGTAGTGGTGAAAAAAACCTAATCTCAATTGATGTACTTAAATAAATATCAGGATCAGCACGGAGACAGATGTTTGCATTTATGTACCCTTTTGTTCCCAACTTGGACATATACCATCATTTACTACACATGATTAAGCATTCTGATTTTCTTTCTTCTATCCTTTCCTCCACTAGAAGTTATTAAAAAGTATAGTTCCAAACTTATATGTCAAACATAGATCAAGAATAGATATGTGCATTTTGTGGTCACCAGCATGCCTGGTACTTATGCTCTCTACATCACTGCAACCTGATTAACCAAAGTTTTAGCTTTCAGAAACTGAAGGAAGCAGATCTATGGGATCAGCAATACAGCTCTGCAGGTAATGTAGTATTTCCCAAAATACTATGTGCAGCGACAGGATGCAATGACACAGCCCTTTTAAAGGAGGCAGACATTATTATCCCCATTTTATTGAAGGAATAACTTTCACAGCACTACCATTGTGTATGATAGAAGCTTCTGAACTTGTAAGGTTGGCAATGCTGTGTAGACGTATTAGACTAGCTGGATAGTGCCCGTATACAATCTTGTATAAATACTAGTTTACTCATGCTTCCATTTAAGTATGATATGGTTTTTCCACTTAACAGCTTTTTTTTTTTTTTTTTTTTTTAATTCTCGACTTTTCTGGAATAACCAGAAAAACAATGCAAAATGAAGAAAATGTACTAAATGAGACATACTAATTGCTGGCTGCGATTAATTAGTAATAATAAGCCACCCACACACATAGCCTCAATTGCTAGTGAGTAATTTACTTGCATGAATTCAATAAGAGCAGATGAGTTTCAAAATACCTTAAGCATTATTATTTCAATTGACAGATGAGCTTGTCTGTTGTCATTACTTGCAAAAACTTGTATTTCTTAAACTGAGAAGGGACACAGTAGGATCCTGTTATTTAGACTGATAAGGAACCAGAAGCCTAACCAAAAACCTGTAGCCAATACATGAAATATTTAGTCTTGCCTGCAATTTGCTTTCAGGCTCCTAAATGAGTTCCTCTGATTTGCCTGGCTGTACCAAAGGAGAGGATTTATTGTTATGTTTTCAAGCATTCTTCAGTTCTAATGACAGGAAGCCAGGCAGGTCCTATGGCAGAGTCTTGACCATTTGCAAAACCCTAGTCTGATGGCTTTCTAAGGAATTGTGTCACAGAGGCTTAACGGCATTAGGGTCCTGGATAACCCTGGTAAAAGCTAAGAAGTGAGCTTCTCACGCTACATGGGAAGACCTGCACTTCTGCCTAACGCAGACTCACCGTGAGGCCACATGCTTTTACTGCTCCCCTTTAAAATGGATCTGCCTGACTTATTTTTTGCCTCAAAATACCATTCAAAAAACTTCTTCAGATCTTCTAGGCCATGTTATTAAAAATTCTTGCTTATTCTTTTAATTGTTGTAAGTTCTGCTGAAATGTGATGGCCAATTCCTACAAAACAGTATTTGCAATTATTGTATCACAACCTAAAATTGACCATAAGATTAAAACCAGGGCACATAAGTGAACTGCACAGTTTTTGCTTCAGTTAAACCATCAGCATGGCTTCAGAACAAGGTTTTAAAATAGCACTATCTAAAAAAATAACAATGTTATGAATCACCATTTCTTACAAGACCTTAAGAGGTTCTCTCTTTTCCTGTTTGTAAATCCATAGTCTTTGCATTAAAATTTTCTCAGACAGGAAAACAATAACAATTGATTTACATGGACAAAAGCAGCTTTTCTCAGTTTTCAGTCCAGCTTCCTCTGAGATCTCATTGACCTCCAAAGTTCAACTTTTTCCAAGAAAGTTTTCTTTGGGATTAATAGCCTTCAGCATCAAATCATTGAGTGCTATAGCCATTACCGGTGCTATAACTAAGGCTGTATCAACATTTCCACATAAATTCTTATTTTCAGAGATTTATAGCTTGGCTACAAAATATAGTTTTATGCTGAAACTTGGCAAAAGAAGCTCAATCTGGGAGTGATTTTACTTTTTATTTTGAGAAATCTGCACAACTCTGTGGGTTTTTTTAGACTAAAATTCTGAACAAGTCCTTGACTTGCTACCTACATCCCATTGGTGCCTTGGAGAAATCCTAGACTGACTTTCTAAGAGTGCAGATCCACTTCTGATAAATTATGGAAAGGGAATGCAAAAGGGTGTTTTAAAATGGTTATTCCCTATGTTAAAGATTCTCAAATTTGATCTAGTCACTGCTTCTCTGGAAGACATTTTAATCAGTTCAAAATTGTAATATTTTTCAGAAGGTTTTAGCCAGCCAGACTAACACGTAAGACCAAAGTGCTCTGCAGTAACAGAGGGGTCTGAACGTTTCTGTTAGCACCTTCATGCGGGGTACCTGAGGAGCCTGCTGCCCTTCAACAGTTGGAAATGCTGATGGATTGGGGGATGAAAACCCTGAATAGAGGAGGCCCAAGAAAAGATGAAGTGAGGAGTTTGGGGAAACTGTGGCCTCCTGCCTCTTCAGGACCCAGTTTCCTGGTGGCTGGGGCTGAGCACCAGGAGGGACAGGTGAGGTAGAGGAGGAGGCAGACACCTTTCTCTCCAGCACCCTGAAATAAAATCTTACCATCTGGAGGGAAAGATGACTGAGAGGTGCCAAGGAGTTTCCGGTTTCCTTTATAGGTAATTCCGGTAAAGGGATGACTTGGTCCTGAGTCATTGCCACTGGAGATGGGAACACAGACATGACACAACATGAAAACATGTTCAAGGTTACAGGCTACAAATGTAATTGCTTCAAAGAAAAATGTACTCAGCTGAGATGATGACCCAGTGCAATACAATGGTTCCCATGACTACTCATTCATTCCACAACAGAAACTCGAAAAAATCAGAGACGATACCCTGCCCCCAACTCCCCAAAATTGGTCATCAAAACCAAAAACGTCCCTCCAGTCTTTCCTCACAAGTATAGGACAATTCCTAATGCTCGTGTCCAGCAGCAGGACCACAATGTCACTTAGCCACTACAAATAGTTTCTTTCTTATCAATCATTTGCCATATAAAGGAAAAAGCCAAGACACCGTTTAGACCATCCCCTTGTTTCAGACATGTCAGTGACTACCACAGTTGCTCCTGCAATCCAGACAGGTCACCCTTAAATTCATTCTGTTCTGTTTTCAAACAGAAATATATCGGTCCCCAACAACAGCAAGCAGCATCCTCTGAAAATGAAGCACTGGTAACCACACAGAATTGACAGTGTCGCATCTGAGTAGGAAATACCAACCTCAATACCTTTGGGAGTGCTCCATTTGAATCTGATCCAGAAATCTTTTTTTTTGGAGCAGTTCATTATAACTAGACAAATTCAGTCCAAACTCTGAAACTTCTTTTGAAGGCATAAAGGCAGGGGAACCTCACAGAAGGGATTAGAAGGAAGATAATGAGGTAGCTTTGCAGATGTCTAAAGAAGCTCCTTCCAAATGTAAGGAATGGCATGAGATAAAGCTTGAAATGGAGCGAGTGAAAATCTAAGAAGTAGATGGAGGAGGCTGGCAGCATGGGCTAATCAGTGAAAGAAGTGATTTCTTGATCCTGAATGAGAGATGATAGGTAGGATGAGGTGAAGCTATGAACGGCTTTGAAAGTGAAGACAAGCTGCTTATATCTGATAGAAAAAGAGTGTTATATTTGACAGTCAAAGTGATGGGCTAGGAAAATGATCTCAGCAGTGCTATGCTGTATAGAATCATGCTGGCAAAACTGCGTTTTTCTAAAGCAGAGGAATGGATATTTCAGTAATCAACAGACCTTGGTGATAATTTACACATATATTAATTCTTCCATAATAATCATCACTGAGTAAGTTCTGTAACTCACTTCCATAAAGACAATTATTTTCAACATTTTTTTTTTAAACTTACACTGAAGCAAGTTGCATAGGAAAGCAGGCATTTTGTTGGATATTTCTAATAAGATTGTTTCATGTCAGCATTTTCACTGCAACATTCTTGTAAAATTTCTGGCTTTATAAAAGAAAAGATTACATACTTAACGAAAAATCCTTTTTACATGCATTTTTTTTTGTTTTTGGCTAACGCCTTTCGTTTAAATACAGTACCTGAGGGCATTCAATGCTCATATCCATGGCAGTTACATAATGTCTTAGTTGGTGGTCTTGGTTTATTCCTCTCTGGGCTCTGGTAGCAGGAGGGAGGTTGTCCATTACAACTTGGAGACGACTCTGGAAAGTCAGTATGCTGGATAACACAGACATCAAGTCACTAAACATACTACCTCCTAGACATACAGATTTAACAGCACTTCTCCACTTTGTTTGGAACAGTATTACATTATAGTGGTTCTGGCTGTAATACATAAGAAATTCATTTTATTCCCTATTGTATCATATCCTTCATTTCCCCCATGCAGAGAATGACTGCTGCATACACATTCTTCCAGGGCAAGGCTTTTCCTATTAATAGACAACTTGGCTTCACACGCCAAAATGAACGAACAAGGTTTCGAGTGCCTGCCTAATTTAAGCGGACCATATGTCATAAGCTATAGTATCCTGTTAGCAGAGAATAAAATAAAGCAAGATTGAGAGGAAAAATAGCTTCCTACCATTAGCTGACCTCTCAGACTCAAATTTTCAAAGACGTTTATTTAAGTGTGCTCAGAACTATTTACTTATTCTGTGCATCACATGAAGTTATGCACATTTCTAATGTATTCTTAATAGGGGGTGCTGTGTCAGGAATATAACTTCCAAGCATTACCGCAACACAAATAATAAGATACCCATCCTGAATTTTTTTTAATTTTTTTCTCCCTGGAGCCATCTTCAAAGTGTGGCCAGCTTCACATTTTTCTGCTTTGGCTTTCCAAATTATAAAAACTGGCATACAGTTGTTTAGTATTTATTTAGCGTCCCATGATTGCAGCACAGTGCATAATTTCCTTTGCTAATGTAAAGTACACCGGTGGATTTTTTTAAGCAAATTATATTAATTACTATTATTGTTTAACCAGTCCATAGTTGCCGCATAGTTGGAAGAAACTGCTCTTCCAGGCTCTATGAGTGGTTATATAATCGGCATTCCTCACAAATATTTGACTCATCAGAGCTAGCAATCACCTTTTCCTGGCAAGTTGTCCAGTGCTGGGTGCAAACAGAGTCCGAGAACTAGAAAATGTAAAAATCAGCATTTCCATTTACTTCCTTCCACTCATCCCATGCATGTCTACTGTATTTTTTCCTTCTTTGCTTTGTCTTTCTCTAAACATCTCTTGAAAAGTAACATTGACAGATCATTTCATTTAGGTTAGGGAACGGATAAGACCATGGTCAGCTGACAGGCACATACTTGCACTTCCTTAGGTTTTTAGGATGAGCCATTCCATACTTTCCGC
The DNA here is from genome assembly GCA_008658365.1 of Alca torda. Lineage (NCBI taxonomy): Eukaryota > Metazoa > Chordata > Aves > Charadriiformes > Alcidae > Alca > Alca torda. The sequence goes on along the minus strand of CM018087.1, from coordinate 10,671,580 downwards.
ATAAGTCCAACTTCCATTCCCTCTATGATCCAAATTGGCAGTCAGAGGTTTATGTTGGTATGAAAAACAGAAAAAGAAGAAATTTCATAGCTATCATAACTTACAATTGAATTATTTTCTCCTTACACTACTTGTGACCAAAAGCAGCAGAACAAAGATTTAATGTCTCAAATTAAAGAGAAAAATCTTTGGAAAAGAAAAACATTGTAGATAAAAATTTGCTGGGATTGAGGAGGAATTTTGTGTGCATATTTTAACCAGCCATCATTTGACTGCTTTATGAATCTGTAACACTGAATATTGCCTGCAGTTCAGATACTCAAAAAGCAGAAATGAATAAAATGTGGCAAATAAAATCCACACATGGGGAAAAAATACCTTTACAATCAATTATTCACATTTGCAAATACTGTAGATTCTCCTCACCTTTCTATTCTACTTAGTCAGTTACAAAGACTCAGAAGTGATGTCTAAAGTTAAAAGAGAAGAGCAGCTATGGCAATAGGGAATAAGGCTGATTGTAATCAACAGCAAAAGTTACGCAACACAAAGCTCTATGATGTGGCACAATGTACTAGAGAAAACAATCCATGGCCTCAGTCCTATAAACACTTTGGTGCTTTATGCCTGTGGGAGATATCCATGAGGACCAAGCCCATATCTGTGTGGTATCTAAGAAGGAAGAAAAAAATTTGAAACATCGCCTTTGATTGTGGATTAGACAGGTCTGTCAATCCTGCCACGTTTCATGGTAATGCATCACCCAACTGCAATTATCTGTGAATTTCTGGCCATTTGACTGTTTGGCAACTCAGCAAAAAGGTAGACTCACCCTATATTCCAAGCAGAGTTAAGGGCCAGAAGTCTGACACTTTGCAGGGATGTTAATCTGTGGCATGTGTATAGGTTCATCTATGTCTGTGCCATGAATCCTGTGTATTTGGGCCACACTGTCCTTAGTTTTTGCAAAGAGGAAGCTAGCATTTTGGTATTTCAGTTTTAAAATGTCAAGAAGAAGACTTTTGGTTTTATGTTTTCTCTTTTACTTAGACTAGTGGAGATGTAATTTAAGGAACTGTGTTGGCACATGTCATTGACAATGTTTTAGAAGTTTCCTCAGGAGTCCAGCAAGCAAGGGCCTGGAGTTGCATTGCAGAATTTGCTTCAGCTTGCTCAATGCAAAAGAAAAACTGAAAAGTCAGGCTTTGACTAACTGTGTATTCCCTTTGAAGAAAGAATTGTGATTGTTGGCAGAGGAAGGAAGGAGCTAGGACAAAACAAGGGAAGGAAGAGAAGTTTTTTTGTTGTTTGGTTGTTTTTTCTTTTTTCCACCAGCCAGCTCCTTAACTTTTGCTGCCAAGATTATAACTCTAATTTACAAGATAAACATAAATCTATTTATATATTATTTAAATTTGATTTAAATTACAGAAAATTACATGTCTTCTGGGTTGAAATCTTTGAGTATTCAGAGAAGGGAAAATGAGGGAAATATGCATATGAGGCAAAGGTCATTTTGATGTCAACAGAAAATAGCCCCAGTCAAAAAGAAAAAAGTTTCTGTACACATTTAACATATTTTTAAGTCAGTACACATTTGTTTCCTTTTTAATGTTATCTCTTATTACAGAGATATGGTCAGAGACCTAAAAATACTTAGGTCTACAACTTAGGTGTTTCAGTCTCTTAGCATTTAAACGTATCAAAAATGTATCCTTGAAATCAAAAGTGACGGAGGCCTGGCCTGCAGTCCTTCTTGAATAATTTGTTTTGGTTGTAACTAGGTCCAAAAGATGTCAAAATAAAAGAATTATCCTGACAATTTTTTTAATTACCCTAATTATTTAACGTAGCATCTCTTAAGACTCATGATGATAATATAAAAGTTGATGTTACAAGCTAAGTTGTGAGGATCTCTTCTGCAGGAACACTTACTGTCCCAGCTATTATGAGCAAATTTTGAATACATCAATACTATTTTCTAATTCCCAGCTGAAAGGTATGCATACTTGTTTAGTTAATAAAAAAGAGATGAGACAGAGACACCCCATTACAAAACTTAGACACTTAACTACACCTTGTTTGAAAAATGACTTATGTATGCAACCATTCCAGAAGAAATGAAGGAAATAATGTTTGCAAACCATAAAAAAAAAAATAAAATCACTGCTATTACTTTTTTTTGTTGTCACATTATAGGTACATGTCTCACCACAAAGAAAAGCAAGAATTCACACTTCTGCGTAAACAGCCTCTAAGGCAATGGAGCCCTGTATGAGATTTCAAGAATCGCTTTTAAACTGAAAGACGGAAAGAATCCACTTCTGCAAAATACTCCTTCATACAGTAAGACTGCTAGGACAGAAACTTTTTGATAGCAACACAGTGTGGGAACACAGTTTAAGAAATCTGTAGTAAATTTAGCTAGAGGTAGAAGATCAACAGCAAGGAGGCTATTTAACTCAGTTTCTGCTGATATAATATTTTACATATTCTGGAAGAATAATACCTTCTGTGCATTATGTTAAAATTTGACCTTCCATTTTTTTACTACATACTTACAGTACTGATTCTAAACCAAAACTTTTCTCTGCCAACAAGGAACATAGGTGGAGTACAGGGCCCATGCCTAGAAATATAATGTGAAAAAAATTGTGAAAATAGAAAGAGCGAACTTCAGAAAATGAAGCAGTGTTTCTAAGAAAATAAAAATCAAGCAGCCAGACTTTGCCTTTAAAAATTTTGGATTTTTGTTACATTACATCCAACAGAATCACATATTTAACAAGATTTTGGAGCAAGCTGTAGATTCAATATGTAGGCTAAAAAATATGTATGACTATAAATGTAGTTCAAAAACTTATAACAGTATCGCCATAAATGTTAAGGTGTTCCATTCTCATAACCAAAGTACAAGTAGCAAAGAAATCTTGTCAGTCATTGGAGTCCTCATTTCAGTTGCCAAATACCCTTAGTTACAACTTCTTTGAACTGGAACTGAGGGTGCTCAGCGTTCCTCAGAAATTAGCCCTTAAACCAGGACTAAAGAAATGGGCTTTTCTTCAGTTTGACCAAATTTCCTAATGACAATCACATTCATTTAAAAAATCTGGAAATGACTATGATCGTTAACAAGTAAGTGACTGTGATTTTACTTAGTTTGAGTTTCTACAAGGTGAAAAACTTTGCAGGATCTCTCTTCCTAATGGATGACCAAAGACAATGGATGTTTAGTATAGTGTTTTCCTTTTTTCTCAATATGGTAACTACATTTTACTTAGCTGGAAAAGCTGTCATGCTACTTCAGTGAGTGGTGCTACATGCGATTCTGAAGCAAGAATAAGCACTTATATTTCTAGGGCATTTCCTTCTAGAACCAAACAGAGGATAGTAATCTCGCAAAGCAGAAAGGGACTAGTGTCAGTATCCATGTGGTTTGTAGTTTGTCTGGAAAAAGGTCACCTAACTGTGGGATCTGAGATTTAACCATGCAGTATTTCATTTTTGGTGGGAAAGAAACAGCCTTCCCCTTCTCCAGTAAATAAAGAACCTAACTGAGCAATTCAGTTTCTCAAAATATTCAACGGTGCCAAATTTGTAATCAAAATATTAAATGTTTTCTCTGATCCTTTTTGGGCAAGTATCTCATGTGAAGCCGGTATCTGGTATGCCTTAAAAACTATACAGCTCAAGAGCCAAAGAAAATAGGAAAGGCAGCAATCTCTGGGAAACTTCCTACCCCTTTTCAGCTGGCAGGACCTGGAATCCCATAGAATATCATAAAAGCCAGGTAGTCTCTGGCAAAAGCACTGCAAGGTGGAGAAAACAGGATTAAGTTTTTGACATTTTTTCAAAAAAAGGTTACACTTTTAAAATTATTATTTAGGGTCCATTAAATTTGAAATAATTCATTTTTAGATAACTGTGTTTCCCAGCTCATCCATAACCATCAGGGAAGTTGCCTACTTCTGTTCGTCTTCCTCAATTAGCATTGCCAAATGGAAAACTTTTGACCTGGTGTAGTCTGAGGACCCAGTATCTGACAGGGAAAGATTTTGGAGCTAACATTCATGTTTTTATGGCTCTATCAGAGTTGATATTTGAATAAATATATAAAACATAAGCCCCTACTTGGAAGAAATAACAGCCTGTATCAGGAATCAGAACTTGTAATGCCTGTTATATATCTTTTTCTTTCTATCCCCAACCCAGATTTACATTTTACCCTAAATCTATCTAGTGTCTGGAAATGTCTGAATACTCTCCCCTCTTGTTTCTGAAAACATATTTGGTGAAGGCTGAATTAAAACCTTCCTTTCTAGTTACATGAAGTTTCATAAGAGACCTTCCTCTGCCATACACAGACCTATTGGGAACAGTGAAAAGATTAAATGCTCGTGACATGTAAGGCATTGACACTACTTTTTTTAAAAATCCATTTATGGAAGGAAAACTTAAGACATGAGCTTTGCAGGATTTTACATTTTGGTTTTTCAAAGTATTTGTTATTTAATGAATACATATTTAGGTCTATTCAGGGACAGAGTCATGGTGAAATTTCAGTGGAACTATGCCTCTTAATACCAGCTGAGAACAAAGCCGTGGGTGGGCTAGTAAATTCCTGTCTGGGGAAGTCACTATGATCAAGAAAAAGGGAATTACAAGGAGTGTATAGAATCACAGGAGTGTAACTAGCAGGCCTGTGCTTCCACACTCTCTTCTTACTTTAGAAGCAGTACAATAGCAGCATTTTAAGGGCATTTCCTGAAATGACTATCCATCTAGTCACATTTAAACACCCCCATAAATAGGGATTTAAAATATTTTGAAAAATAAATATTAGTCTAACTTTCATTTATTTTTTGGAAGCTATAGATGAGTTCACTGCTGTGATGTGCTGCCTCTGAATTCTCTGTTATTGCTGACAATAAACTATAGGTACTAAAAAAGCATTGCTGTACTTTCTGTAGGGGGCAGTCTGATCAAAGTTTTTATATTGTTTTCTAGTAGAAAAAACATAGGGAAGAACTGTTTTGCCAAACCAACATGTAGAACATTAATGATCGACGTCCAAAATGTTTTCAGTGCTGGTTAACTAGAATTATTTTAAAATTTGTCTAGTGCAGTATTCAGAATGAGTCATGTAGAAATGAATATTTATGTTCCCTCTGACCTCCAACATTCATGGCCTTGTACAAGGTCATGTAAGGAGATTATGGAAAGCTTCCACATAACTTACTTGATAATTTCTCTCCTTAGTCTGGCAAGCTGTGTATGTGACATACACCGTGTGGTTTTTGGTGCATTCAGAAGCAGATTAAGTTCTCATAAAATTAATTTTGAAACTATTTAAGTGTAAATGATGATAACTGAAAATACATGAAGGATGTTGGGGCAGGGAGACAAATTGCAAGGGACAGCATTTTGCTGCTGCTGCTGCTGCTGGGGTTATTTTTAAATCTGGCAATGATTCCGTCACCATTACACACACTGTTTTTCCCCCAAAGATATTCTGTACACAGCATAAAATTCCTAATCCAAAGACTAAGAATTTCAGAAAAATAAAATGCAAACGCAGCTGTGTCTGGGTTCTTGAAATCTTTCTTGGATCTCCTAAAACTATTTTTCCAGAGCTACTGTCTTCTGTGTTTTCCAGACACATTTAAAGCCTTAAAAACATTTCTTATACAGATACAAATACCCATATTAAAGAGCATGATTCAGATCAGCACCAATGAGTCAGTCTCATATGCAACAACATGATGAAGGAAATGACAGGAAAAACTGAAATGGCAGATTAAGGATTTCCTTAAAGCCTGAATAAGAGAAACTCAGATCACACTGAATATTATGTTTTATACAGGTAGTTATTTTGCCACTTGAAAACGTGGACTAGCAGGTGGAACCTACAATGATGAAATTCCAGTACCCAAGAACCACAGACATCTCTGGAATTGTACGCAGTGCTTAGCAGCAAAATGAAAAGTTCAGGGCTCAAAACTTTCTAGCCTACAATGTCTCCCAAAGGAGAGCCTGAAACAAAACTGTCCTGCTGCAGAATGAATCTTCAAATACATGACTTTGCCCAGAGTGCGAATAATAGAAATACCACTGGAAAGAACACTTTTGGATCAACAGAACATTATGGACAATACAACAAAAATGTTATTGGTTGGGAAAAATTAGATGGTGGTTGAAAAGGATGGAAAGCATCAATTCACCTGTGTTAGCTTGGAGGACACACATTTTTTTAATTAGGTTCCATTATGAATTTTCAGTTCTCTGTTAACCTGAGGCCAAGGCAATAAACAAATTTTCTGCTTTTAACTTTTAAATCAACTTTTAAAGGCCAGTAGTACTGAGTTAAATAGGAGCTGTTGCTAAGAGGGCTGCACCCATTTATACCAGCACAGAATTAGCCCACTGCTGGAATGAACACTTAGGTCATGACTTTCTGTATTATTCAGAAAACAGAGAATATGCTGTTGGAACAGTGTCAGGATACATCTTTTATTAACTTGGTTTTTTCTTAAAAAAGATAAAAAGATAGGGGTTTGAGTGGGATACTTGTTAGTATAGGTGAGTTTTCACTGTCTTCACTTAGCAGCCCAAGGGATAACTACGCTAAGTAGCCAGTTGAGATTGAGGGCAAATTTCTGACTTCTATTCTGAGAGTGGTGGCTGCAGACCAGGGTGTAACTGTGTCACTGCCCTTGCCTGCCCCCCTCTACCAGGGCAGGCACTACAGCAGTAGCAGCTCAGGGCTCTGCTGGGCCACAGGTGGGCATGAAGCCTTCCCGCCTTCTTCCTAGGACATAACCCGGGATCTTTTATTCCCTGAACAACTGCTCCTTGTCCCCTCCAAGAAAAGATGCAGACTCAGTTCAAGCATCTTATGGGCTGAATTCAAGATTTGGGCCACCAGCTAGCCCTGCCAAAGTTTGTTATATAGGATAGAAACCCATTTTCTCGATAAAAGTCCCATTACAGTTGTGAAAAGGATCCCTGGAGGCGGAGGCAGAAATAAAGGAGGAACTGAATCCACTCTCTACAGAAGACCACAGCTAAGCTTCCCCTTGGTTAGCTACAAAAGGGTGAGTTCCAAATGACTTGTTTCAGGCACAGTATTTTTATGGCTGCAGAAAATAACAAACTACAAATATTTAAAACCATGTAAGATACCTCATATCTATTAAAAATACTTCTGTTTTCTTACACATCATAAAGTCTATGGTTATCTACTATCCAAGTATATTGTGACTCTCATTTGTATTCTTGTTATACCCTGTATCCTCACCGACGTCTGACTATTAATCTCCATCAGCATAAGAATTGCAAAATATCGTGTAATTAATTTACACAAGTGAGATAGTTCTCCCAGCTCATAAAAACTGTTAGCTATAATGGCCACATTAATTACTTACAAGAGTAAGACCAACTTGAGGCTTTGTTTGGCATTAACTTTTCTAAGAAGAATGTTGTCAAATGCTGACCTCCCAGAATCCTTGTTTTTTCACCTTGATATCCTCCTGCCTTCAGCATCAACTAATCTTATATGTCTTCACAGATCCAGAAGTGCTCCTATAGGATGTTCCTCTGTACCGCAGTTCTCTGGGGCTCTCAGGTAGGTATTACTGAGTCTTCCTTTTTAGAATTCCTTTTAGAGAAGTCCTACAGATTTGTAGACATGAGATTTTTATAAAAGCTTACTGAATTCAGGAAAATATACTAATCTTCTAAAATTGGGTCATTTCACTGAAATATGCTTGTTAGAGAGTTATCTTCCATCTTCCAGGAAAATTGTCAGATCTCAATAACAGCACTTAGTCACTCTTTCACAGCATGACTCTCACCCTTAATCATCATCAGTAAAGCTAGGGCTTGCCTGTTTGATCCTTCTAGGGAAGTTATTAAACCATGTTACTTCAGCTGAGCAGTCTTAATGGGGAAACACTGCAAAATGGAAAACTAAGCTAAATTTCTAAACTAAATGTTTTAATGTACTGAAAGAAAACTTCTAAATCAAAAAGAATGGCCCAAAATTCTAACCAGAAGGTACATTTCCATTCCTGCCTATCTTCAACATGGAAGAAATAATAAACAATGTAAAAGGCTGAAGACCTACCTGAAAACAGAAAGAGTAACATCAATATTGTCAGACGCTGAGAAATATGATTTTGCCAATTAATGCTCTTATCTTCCATACTCTAATTGGGAGCTGGCATGAATAGTTGATGGATGAGAATGGATAGCAGGGAAAGGCAAGTCAAGAGCTGTCACACTGGGATGGCGTGCTGTCAGACAGTACCAGGCAAGGCGACGGCGGCTCAGCCACCACTGCTCCCCACGCCAGCCGGCTGCATCTGCGAGGATGGGCGAGCGTGCTGGTGCCCTCAGGCAAAATTCTACCCAGCTGATGAAAACATGGATGGGTGGCTCGTGCTTTCTGTAAGACATTTTCATATTGTTAGTTTTAATGAGGCAGTATCCAGTACCCCATCCATGTCTTCAAACAGCCCTGCCCTTTATGCCTCCTTGGAGTACACAGTTTCATGCTCTCGACCCTGCAGACTCTCTAATGCTTCATTTCCCCATCCCTAATCCTGAACAGGTCCAGGACTTCAGTATGGCTCTCACACAAGCAGATGGCCTACCAAAGGGCTAGTGCAAAATGCTAACTTTTTATTATTTTTTTTTTCTGGAGCAATCAGGAAAGAAAGAAAGAAAAAAGGAAAAAAAAAGACAGAATGTGGCTGAACACTAACATTGAACAGAAGCAGCATCTAATCGAAGTGTCTCTAGAGCAGTAAAGAAAGGTAAAACTGGCTCAAGTATGTGCAAAGCAGTTTGTGAAGGCACTGTAAAACAACCTAATAGTTTGCAGCCTGAACAGCCACACAAATGTCATTGTGAAGCAGCCAAAAATGAACTAAACCTACGGCATCAAACCGAAATAAGGACAAAATAATCATACTGTGTAGTCAATCCCTAAAGTAGGTACTGCAGGAAACAAGACTGAGTTAATTTACAAACCATGTGGCTGTCAAGTAGGTGATATATTAATATGCTATCAGCAAATATATTGTTAGACACAAATTCATTATCTATTAAAAGATACTGGATAAAAACATACTACAGTCTTGCTATTTGTGTTATTAAAGACATGCTTAATCTCTAATTTATATGAGGTTTGGTGTTTGTGGATTTATAATAAATAAGGAAGGAGAAGAATTATGGGAGTGCTGTAAAAGTATTTCAATTAACTTTTTATTGTTATATCTTAAAACATGTATTGTAAGTCCTGTGCTTTATCCAGAATTAGACATGCACAATAATTACCTTATCATTTATGGCATACTCTTGTTTTTAAGAAATACATGATGCTTGTTTAAATGGACTTTAGGAGTGATTAATAGAAGTTCTTTTTATTAAATGGAACTGTGATTTGCTATGTGTATTATTAAAGGATGCAGTTGCTAAGACACTACTTAAATAACTGGAAGTTGATTGCACATGTAAATGGATGGAGGCTGCATTCTGTCATGAATTTGTGCAGTTTTTAAAGATCCCAGTGAAACAATTTGAATGTTGATCAGACAGAAGCTGCATGTATTTGAATAGATAAATCTTCATCTTTAAGACAGATAAAAATAAGATAAAATTAAAATTAGCTGGGGAGACTTTATGTGACTACACGCCCCCGCCCTCTCCCCCAGCTCTGTTTTAAAGTTTAAAATTTTTCTGGTTTCCATCTAGTTATATTTATGGTAGAAGGCACAGATATTCTCTGAAAGAGAGACCAGTATATAACAGTTTTCTCCTCCTTCCTTTCCTCTCTGCAGGTGAGAGCCTTAAACGGTAAACCCTAGAGTCATGTTCCTTCTTGCTTGCTCCCATCTGTCTTAGTTTCCTTCCTGCAAGCCCCACTTAGTACTTAAAGAAATAAAAAAGTCATAAGCACCAACACTGAGGACAGGACTTCATAGCTTGAAAAGTTGAAAGGTCCTTCCTTAGAGCTTTAACTGAAGCCATAATTGTAAACTTATCTTCCAAAAGGTTAAAGGGAAAATGTTTGTTTTTTCTTGCGCAGATTTTCCTACATGTGAAGACATTTTTTCCTCTCATTAGGTGTTCAAAACCAGAAAGACAAGGAAAAAAAGCCCAACTACTATTTTCTGTACTAGCATTTGCATTCCATTTACAATATTTGCATTGGGCATGTTTAGACGTGTCCTTTTTTTTTTTTAAGTTTCCCGAGTTCATCTAGAGCAACAACATTCAGATGTTGCATCAGTTCAACACTAGGTGAAAAAACTAAGGTCTGAACAGGCCTTTTTATCACTTGATTAGATACTTCTAATTGGGGTAGCTGATCTAATTGATAACAAAATTATTTAACTCTTTTCCACCTAGTTTCCCATGTGTTGCTAAAGAAATTTCTAGGGGCAGTAGTTGAAGATGATTCAGTTTTGAATGCACGAGCGCAACTTTAATAATACAGTAACAGTAATAAATCATTAATTTTTAAGAATAGCTGCTGTAAATTTAAAGCTTAATACCTTATAGTTTTAATATGCTTAATAAAAATAGTTTAAATAATTTCAAAGAACCTAATGCATTAATATTTGCTTCCATATATGCTTCTGGAATTAAATATTACAACAGAATTAATATTAAATTGGATTTTATATATTATTCAAGACAAGCCTTTGTCTGTATCCCTTATGACTAGATCGCAAGAAAACTGTGGCTGGATGCTGTTTCCTTTTATGGGGTTACAGCATAAATGAGGATCTAGTCACAGTGATTAAAGGGATTCTAAAAGTTACAGCAAACACTGCAATCAGGCATGAGGTTAATTAGTATATCAACTCCACACTGGCTCTGTAGGCAAGCAGAAGTCAACCTCCAGCAGCAAAACAAAAGCACACTGCCTCTGGCAACTACATCAGAATTACTCCAATAGCAGTTGTTTTGGAGCAAAACCAAGTGCTGCCAAGAGATGCCAAGGACGACTGGGATCCACGAGCTTGGCCTCCTGTTAGTACCAGTACAGGAAGACAGAAGATGCCATGCACTAAGCAGAGCGAGGGAAAAGAAATATTACTCCTGCCATTTCACAGACAGAGAACGTGAAGCCTGTGGGAGAAGCTATCCGCTTCTACTCGCAGAGAGTGCACTGAAAGCAGCTGCTTTTAGTAGCCAAACTAAATGCAGAATGGCGCTGTGCCACATCCATCTCCTAAATGACTTTCTTAGGCAGGGACAGAAAAGGAATCCAGTCAGATGGTCTCCAAAGCCACTGCCTTAACCACAGCTCCCTTTCCATTGCCCAGTTTTCCCTCCTCCTGCTGCCACTCTCCCTCCATGGCTGTGCTGTCAGAGGTGATTCACACAAGAGTGAGGGAAAATGGACTTTGTTGAAAGACCATCCTGTTCAATTCCTTCTGATTTCCTCACTTTTGGTTCACTGCAGTGGTGTGCTCAAAATTCAGCTTTTATCAATTGATCAACTTCAATAATCCTCTATAAAACCCAGCAGCATTCCTCTAACCTACTGAATGACGTTTCCCACCAGTCTCTTTATATTGAACTATTTGAAATAGTACAGATATTATCTGTAACCTGCGATTGCAGATATTTGGGTAACGTCCCCAGAAGCCAAATAAAAAAAATATCACACTTGGCAATTTCTTTCGGTTATGAAGAGGCACTGGTTCTGCCATCTTACTTTAGTGAGGTAATATACATATCTATATACATCTATATACATATCGGAGTTACTCATGGAGGTAACAGTCACAGATCTAAGTGATAAGCGTTGTAATCCAATAATATAGCATCACTGTCACTTTTTGCTCTGGATGAAAAATACCAAAAAGCATATTTGCACTCTATTATGAAGTAATAAACATATACAATTCGTTTCACATCTCACAGCCAGAAGATGCACTGTAAGAAGATGCACTTTCATTTTTGTTAAGTGCAAAATCTACATTTTTCTTTTTATGTCTTTTAGATATATCAAACCATAGCATGGACTACATTGGGAACTATGTTTCTCTAAAAGAATCATGAAAAATGAAAACATTTGTGTCTTTTGGGGCAGGGTAGCAGGAACGGGGGGTGGATTTCCTCCTCATTAGTCCTCGTCTGATCACGTCATGTAAGACAGACCAGAGCTATATCCTTGTCTCTTCCTTGCCCTCTCTCGATAGTGTGTATTTGCATGGGATGGGGTGGAAATGCAAGTTCTTCTAATTTTTCTGCTGCTTAGATAGACCCTGAAGTGGCTGACAGATGGAATTTGAGGTTCTTTTTTATCTGACTTAACAACAGGAAAGGGAAATCAATAGCTGTGGGGCCAGACTAGACACTTGCTCTGACTCTTTGCTTTGTTCATAAGATCCCTGTAGGCTGGCTAAGTCCATAGTCACTGAAAAGTAATGGGTACCAGCCTATTTCTTGAGCTTTAACTCTTCTTGGACACCATTGCTACAGCATCCTCTTGGAGACTTTTGGCAGCCAGAGCGTGTGAGAGTAGCTGATCTGGTCAGGGATACTGAAGCAGCTTTCCTTGCACCCTCCCCCCCTCTCCTCCTCTAAGTACTCTAAGCACAGAAAGTCCCTCATATTCAGCCTGGGCTTTATGTGAATTAAATGCCAAACAACTAGACAAATGCAATATTTCAATTCCACAATTAAGAAGAAAAACATGATTGTGATGAACTGACAACCAGCAACTAAATGCTTTGGTTCCTAGAGGGAAAATTCACTTAAATACATTGTACTTGACCAGCATTTCTCTTTCTCTACGCTTTAATGTATTGGTCATAAAACATCTACCAAAGAGGATACAGGTGCTATAGATGATCGCCTGTATAGACAGGAATAGGCAGGAGCCTGAACATTATATTTATTGGCTTGGCTGTTTATCCTGTAGGCTAATGTCCTGTGCATTAACCTAGCCACTTCCTAGGTTTATTTTAAAAGGAAAAATAAAACACACGCCTAGTAATGCTAAAATTTAAATGATTCCAGGTGTGCTGTTCAGTGATCATTCAGTTCAACTCTTGTTAAGGCTTTTGTAAGAGATTTAATTTACTTGGTTTCCGGGAGGCACTGGTGACTTGCCTGGGCTATTCGCATGAGGAGTGCAGCTCTGAAGGCACCATCCCCAATGCCCTCTGAAACAGATGAGATCTGCACAACCAACAGCTGAGTAAGTGCCTTCACATGGCACTGCTACAATACATGTTCAGCTTGCTGCATCTCTTTTGATACAGTATTGTCAGGAGCAGCTCTGTTTCTGCAAGGGAAGGTGAAACAGGGGACTGGAGAGGGGACTGGAGTCAGCAAAGGCGACAGCAAAGGGGATGGGCCCAGGTCATGTTGAGGGTGGGCACTGCAATACCTATGAGGACAAGGATATGGATATGAGTGTGTTGAAAAGGGAAAAGGATGTGTTAGGAAAGACTGTAAGGAACATCAGACAAAGCAGCGGAAGACAGGCCTCTCTTTTCCCTGAACCTCCTCAGTGCTCAGCTGTGTAACAATGATGGCTCAGCAACAGTGACTAGGTGGTAGAGGACTGGGGTGCAAGAGACAGGCTATATAGCAAGAAACTGGAGGAGCCTGTCTTTACGAGGAGAGTGGAGGCAGTAGAAGCCCTTGATTTGGGCTGTTGAGCTATTTGCAGTTGAAAGGTAAGTGCTTTGCAGATGAACACATGGGAAAAAAACAAAGGAATTAAGGCAAAGAAATGGGATCAACATATCACAGAATCACAGAATGGTTTAGGTTGGAAGGAACCTTAAAGTCATCTAGTTCCAACCCCCCTGCCATAGGCAGGGACACCTCCCACTAGACCAAGTTGCTCAAGGACCTATCCAGCCTGGCCTTGAACACTTCCAGGGACCTTGAAGACCTCCCTCGACCTGCTGGCCATGCTTCTTTTGATGCAGCCCAGGATATGGTTGGCTTTCTGGGATGCAAGCGCACCTTACTGGCTCATGTTGATCTTCTCATCAACCAACACCCCCAAGTCCTTCTCGGCAGGGCTGCTCTCAATCCATTATCTTCCCAGCCTGTATTTGTACTTGGGATTGCTGTGACCCAGGTGCAGGAACTTTCACTTGGCCTGGTTGAACTTCATGACGTTTGCACAGGCCCACCTCTCAAACCTGTCCAGGTCCACCTGACCAAGCCACACAGCTTGGTGTTGTCAGCAAACCTGCTGAGGGTGCACTCAGTCCCACTGTCCATGTCGCCACAAAGATGTTAAACAGCACCAGTCCCAGTACCGACCCCTGAGGGACACCACTTGTCACTGGTTTCCACTTGGACATTGAGCTGTTGACCACAACCCTTTGAGTGCAGCCATCCAGCCAGCCATATCTGAAGGCAGTGGGAATTGCAGCACAGATTGATAGATCTTTTAATGGATAATTCATTAATATGTGTTATACATGCTTGGACTAGGCATTTAGAGGTTACTTAACACCCCACTAAATTATACTGTGTACAACAAAACTCATACCGTCTATATGGAGAGTATGGTGGCAGATGATCATACTTCCAGCCTTGCTGCCATTGTTTGCTTAGAGACAGCTTCCACTAGGTTGCGTTAAGTGTCAATTGTATAACTATCCCCACGTAAGAGAGCTGTACCTGAATGTTAGAGGAAGAAGAGAGAGCAAGCATTTTAGAGAAGGCAAAATTATGGGGTCCAAAAAAGCATGAATAATAGTGACATTTTATTTTCTTTGTATAAATGACTTTTAGACTAAGGCACTTCTATCAAGTTCCCCAGAGCTGTACTAATTTTCCAGTTCTGCCACCAGCTTCCAATGCACTTTCACAAGCCACTTAATCTTTGAGATTGTATAAAATACATATGTTATTAGCTTCTACAAATAAAAATATGATCGCCAGAGTTCTCTCCTCCCAAATCCAAACCCCATGACCTTCCTGAAAGCAAATCTCTTTTTGAGATTTTGGTGTTCTGAAGAGCGCTGAGCACAGCCTAAAATCCACGCCAGTCCCCCTGCAGATGCATGGGGCCACCTCTTCCACACAACTCGTGGCAATACAAGAACAGTGCTTATAACACACTTGTTTGCTACTTTCACTGTAGTGGACAGAGCCTCCTCACAGCCATCTTCTAAAACAAAAAGGGTGGAAGCAAGTTGCATTTCCTTAGGTGTGGCTTAGCTGAGTAATATAAACAGAGCTCATTTTTGTCTCTGCTTTTGATTTATCCCTCAGAAAAATACTGCCTGGTTATATTTAGCATTCTGAACCAGTCACAAGAAGGGGCATTGGGCAGGGTTCGTGGTTTCTTCAAGCAATCTGCTGATCACACCATCTTGGGTAAGTCATTCCCTATGCACAACCATTAATTCGCTTTGTAGTGAATTCTTTGGGTTTGCTTCTTTTTCAGAGGTCAGTAAAACTTCTTTTCTTTGTTCACCAACAGAAGAACCTTACCTAGCAAGACATCCAGGCTTGGACAAGACAGAGCATGCCTGGCAGGTCTTTTATTCCCATCTCAAATCCTCCAGGGAGCTGCCCACCTCCCAGGCCAGAGCTCCTGCACAGCTAGCTCTTTGGTCGAAGAAGATCAAAGGTTTGGCACAAGCTTTGTCCCTTTTTAGCTTCTCTCCAGCACAACTGGTCAACCATATAGGAAACACTTAAATTGTCTCTTCCAGAAACAGTGATGCATCCGGACTTGGGGAGTTATAGGAGAATCTCAGTGCCACCAGGTGATCTTTCCAGGGTGGGGTGGCTCGCAGGGTGCCCACAGTACCAGTTACAAGCCAAATTTACTCATGAACACTTCATGCCATTATTTAGATGAAGAAGTAATGCCAAAAAAAGGCCTGGGGTTACGTCCTGTACACTGAGGCTCCTCAGGCTTGCAACTCCCTAGCAGGGGAATTCCTCACTGTTTATATCAACATATTTTTCCCAGGGGATGGGCTATCATTGCTACAGTTTAAGGGATTCACCTGTAAAACAAAAAAAAAAGCCTGTTGAGAGATTAGAGAAGTTCAAGAACAGAAAAAAGAGCAGCTGTTTTCATTTGTAGGTCAAGATAAGAATCGTATTTTTACTCTCAGGAAATGAGTTTAATTTCTAAATACCGAAGAACAGTATGAATATTTTTCTGACCAAAGGCAAGCTAAATACCTCTCTGATGTGGTAGACAGCCAGATTATTACAGGTAGTCTCAGTAATCAGTATAAGGCTATCTTAATTTTCCCCCCCGAAGCAAAAAGAACTTTATTATCTGTAGCTGAGATGGAATTTGTTGAAATGGAGTTCAATAACTACTAAACAAACAGGCCAAAAAAATGAATGAATCAGGGGAATGAGTTGAAATAGTGAGATACATCATGAAATGTGATTAATGACACCAAGGGAAATATAAAATAACATGTTTCCCTGGAAATGGGCTGTAAGTGCACAATGTCTGCACAATATTGTGCATCTGCAGTTCTCTGTCCTGCCACCTAATATCCAAATTGTCTGCCAGTATAAACACAGCTGCTAAATGTCTTCTACAACTGCAAAAATAATGAATCTCCACTTTCTTCCCAGCTATTGAAGTATATTTTTACAGAGACAAATGCAATGTTTACCCTTGTTCAACAGAAGACAATGTCAATGCCCAACATATATGTCTTATTAACACACGTTCAGATTCAAATATCATAGATCAAAGAAACAGGATGGCTGTTTTATGGAATCCTTAGATGAGCTGAGATTTAATGTTTTTGGCTTGAATAATTTCTCATCTGGTTTCTGCATAGACATTTGCCTACCCGTCAGTATAGAATCACTGTTTCAGTTGTTTTGGACCATCACTGCAACTTTACGGAATCTAACAGGATTGTGAGGGAAGGATAAGAAATCTCCTTTATGTAAATTCTGCTTTCCATGTTGTGGACTGGCCTGCAGTCTCTGCTGGATAAGTACAGTCATCAGTTTCTCCCCAGCCTGGAGACATAGGGGAGGCGTGGGAGACTCCAAGTAACAATTTTCATGTTATAATACTAGCCTGGACTGTAAGAAGTAATTTAAGATAATTTACTATGTTGCATTTACTGAAACAACTTCTTTTCAGAAAATATAACTAAGGAAAACCCAAGTAAAATGGAAAATGATAGTCAGGATTTTCAAATACTGTGCTCTGCTTGGTCTTTGCCTAGATGAAGAGAGCATAAGCGGGAACAAAAAAAAAAAAAAACCTGAAAGAAAAAAGGGAGAAATAAGGCTCCATAACCTTAGGAAGGGTACCAATCTATTTATATACTTCCTGGAATGCTTAGAACATTTAGTCTTACTGGCCACAAGAAACCACTTTTGTTGTGCAAAAGATTTCACACATGAACTCAAGCCAGAACTTCTTTTCATGGCACTGTGGGAAGAAAAAACATTATTGTACAGTTTTGTGAACTACAGACAGAAACAGTCCGTGGACCTGCCTGATAAAAACTTTCTGAATTTAAGAAAACACTGACACTTCCCCCAGCCTCCTTCAAATCAACGTCTTGAAATTCACCTCATTTGTTATATGGAGAGAAAATTGGCACCTAATCATGATTGGGCAAGTAAGTAAAGTACAATTACTATCTTTCATTAGTTAAAAACTATGTGCTCGCTATCATTTTTTGTCAGCCTGTCTGTCCCAACCTATACTCCATTTTTATCTTAACCATCTGTTACAATTCATCAGCTGGCATCCTATGGGGCAAGGAATATGATTTTCTCTAGACTTGTACATGCATTAGCTTCAGCCCACTTTTCCACTGGATGCAACAGAAATACCGAAGGCTTATAATTTTTTTTCCTGTCAGAAAGCAACATAGATCATAAATTTAAATAAAATTATAGAAAAAATTCAAATTTTATATAAAAATTAATCATTAAAGATAGATTAGGAAGATTTAATTGGTCAGACCATTATTATAAGGAATAAGATACAACTTTAGTTCTTTGCTGAAACTTCCAGTTATCTTTCTCTATTTAAATTATTTTTCCAGATATTCAATTGGAGATGTTCCTAATCTATTACTGTAACAGGCAGAACAAAGCTTTTGGGTATCATTTTGCCGATGATCATTCGTGATCAGCAGTTGTGCTTGATACAGTTCAAAGCTGCGCAATGGATCAGACTAGTGTGTAGGGGAGGGGGAAGCATCCAAGACCTCTATGAACAGCCAGTCCGCTTTCCAGCAGGTAAATATATCTGCACCTTTGTATCTGAATCTTGAAGTACTCGCTTTGAGCATTATAGCTAGAAGAAAACAAACTGAAGTGGAACCCAGACTTTCTTGCTGCTAGACTGAAATGCACAGTTGGATCCAGGAACCCAGTTCTCCGAGTTAGTTAGGTACAAGTTTGAACTCCAAGTCTTTGTATTTTTGTTCAATAACTTCATATTTTTAAGCAAAGGCTAGAGCTGAAACAAACAGTTGCTCCTGCTGGGAAGCTGTGTTTGCATGCTGCTCTCGTCCTCTGGGCTGGCCCTGAGGAGCAAACCTCAGCAAGCACACAGCGGTGCTCTTCCAAAGCAGTATGGCTTTGGATGCCACCTCACTGGGGTGGAATAAGGTCATGGTGCTAGGTACTGCTGTTGATTGTGCTAGAGTAAAGACAGGCTAATGCCTTTTAAAGTCTGCGGATTTATTCTATCCCACAGTTATTCTGGCATAAATCGCAACAGGAATTTGACTACAGTATCAATATGGGCAGAGGAGGGCACAAAATACGACGAGAACAGACATTCTGGAAGACACTGTCTGACATTACGCCCCAAAACCAGGCAGGAGAGAGAGAGCAGGGGTTGAACAATGCAGAGGTGAGAGTTCTGCCCTACAGATTCTGGCTGGAAAAGAAACAATAGAGAAGTGTTCAAGTACCAATAAAGAAACAGAATTGAGCTCTCCTGGTTTTCACATGAGAGGCTTAATATCATGTCATGAAAGAAGTGGGGAGGATCATCAGCCTTTATTCACTCTATATTCCCCTTATTCACTGTACATTTCCCATATTCACTCTGCTTTTTTTAAAAAAAAAACCAAGTCTCCCATATTTATGAATCTGCTAAAATACACAGCTTTTCACAAAAATAGACAAATATGACTGCAAACTGTCCAGGTAACAACGAAGGTTTGGATAAGGACTCAGGTCACTGGGAAGGCACAACTTGCTATGAAAAGCCCTTGGATGATGCTGAGGAAAAGCTTTCCAAAATGCACTGGAAAAAATTAAGTAGCCTGATCATTGCAAGAGATCAGGGTGTGCAATTCCCAGCCACTCCAGTATGAGTTGCTCATGGGTACTGTCCTGTGATGGCTGGACTCGAGGGATTTTAAAGAACTATATTCAGAAAACCAAGCCTTGCACAGATCTAACTCTATTTCTCCTGTAAGGTTACAGGAGGGAAAAAAAAGAAAAAAGAAAAAAAGAAAAAAAAAGAAAAGAGAAAAGAGAAAAAAACACCACCAGTTTTCAATGCAACTGTCTTCTTCCTGCCGTAACAACATCTTTCATGTGTCCAACAAAACAAATCCAAACGATCACCACAAACACACACCTCTCAGGAAGTCTGTCCTCACTGCTGGCTTCAAACATTTGCCGAGTTTTTACAGTGCTGAAATTATTCCTGCACTGAATCCCGGAATTACAGAGAGACACCACCCTGTCTGTGGTTACAGACGGCACAGACAAAACCTTGGAGAGGTTGCTGGGTGAGGCAAGGGTGGAAGGGGGCTCAGGCTGTCCTCTGCTTCCCCACCCCTTGCCACAGATTTGTCCGCCTGCCGGGGAGTGTGGCAAACCCCTCCGAGCCCCGGGGCTGACAGCCAGTATGTGCTGGGGACACACGTGCAGGTCCTTCCTCCCCAGTCATCCTCACCACAACCTGTCATCTTTTTTCATAGAGCCTTACAACATTTTAAAGAATGAAACTGTGGGTAGGATACCTTTCATAATAATAAATAGGAATAGCAGTGCTTTCGTGAATTTAGGTCAATGCATCACCCTTAGAGCGCATTATAAATTCATCAGAATCACAGCCTGAAGAAAATTTTATTCCCTGGCATCAGCTGCTTTTAGCCATGCCACAGATCTTTAGCAGAATTTAAACTCCGGATTAAGTATTGATTGAGTTTAAATAAATTATAATACGTTATAGCCAGAAAGCTGCACTGTGACTGGTATAGATGGTTTCTCTTTTTACCTTCCTTCCCACCTCAAATATTAACAAATTTATTCACTGCATTATGACTGCAATGAACAACTAATTCAAAAATGTGTAACACTGAAGTAAGTACTGATTTAAGCAGCACCTTCACCTACTTGACACAGGAATGAATAGAAATTATAAACTAGGTACAGAATAAACATATCAACTTAAAGGATAATGTGAATAGGAACAAATTCCTACAGAATTAGCTACAAGGGAAAAGTAAATGCAAAACTGCAGCTTATATTAACATTTGATTACATTTCAGATGCTTTGTTCCTTTTTTTAAGGTTCAAAAATATCTCTGTAATGATGGCTACCAACAAGCTGTAACACAGTGATACACTCTTCTGTCGTGTTCATTAGCGTCAGCTGCTTGTATATCCAGCACATTATTTCTGGACGACTAACAGATGAGCATATCATTCTAAACTGTATTTAATGGGGAATGAAAACTTGCATGAGCAGGTATTCAAAATCTAACTATGATACAGTCACCAAAGCCAACTGAGAAACAAGGCCTAAACTTTATGGAAAAGAAAACAACAACTATCTGCTGTACTGCTAAAAGAGGACAAGAGGACACATAAGGACATATAGTTTTGTGTTTGACCTATTTTGGTTGATTTAATTTTCAGATTTTGTAAGCCAAGCTCCAGTGAGTTCCTGAGGAAAAAATTCTAACTGGCATTTTACTGCGAGTCAAACCTCGCACAAAAAGTGCTTTGTGCATCAAGATAACATTAGGAGCTGTCTAGCTGCACGTACCAAAGGACCAGTTTGAACAAAGAAAAACAGAGCTGTAATGGACTTCTAATAGTAATAATACTTTGCACTTCTGTAGTATGTCTCAATTTGAGATCTCTAAGTGTTTTGCAGTGCATGACAATTAAGCCTGTCACTTGGGAACTTCAGTAGAAAACAATTATCATAATTTTACTGATGAAGAAACTGAGGTACAGAGAAGTTGAATGACCTTCATAAGACCTTACAGCAAAGAGGATGCCAGTGCATGGCCAGAGATGTCAGGCAGTTTGTTAGACCTCTGCTTCAGCAAGGGCATTAACTCCCATTTCCAAACAGCCTGTCTGCCAGCCCAGTTATATGTTTGACTAACATTTCCCCAGCTTCACAAACAATAACATACATCTTTTCATTTAAAGGTAGCTTATTTCCTGTTGCTGTTCTTACTGAGCTGATGACAGGAACATTCATTCTTTTAATGAAAGTGTAGACCGTTTGGGGTACAACAGCAATTCAGATACCATCCACTTAGAGATGGAAAGAGTGCTGAAACTGCATATACACATACAGTGTGCCAAACTTGAGTCCAGTTGACGTGGTTAGCATTTGCCCATTTTAATAGACAGCCTTAGAACTTTAGCAGCAATACTGTCTTCAGACTGTACACCCAGGAGGATCCTGATAATTTTTTCCCTGCTAAGTCATTGACTGTGAATAGAAGTAGCAAGCTTTGAATTTGACTGTTTTTTCTAGTTACCACTGAACAGCTGTGATATTTACTGCTTTCTTTCCATTCTCTGCTAAGAAAGGAGTGATTGCTTTTTTCTGAAAAATCTAATAAATGAATGATTTTTCCAAACGTCTCTTTTTCTAGTTAGACCTCACACTGCGGTTAGAATAAGCCAGCCTTTCTTTGAGGCATTAATATAATCAAGAGGCAATGCAGTTCTATTTTGCAGTGCTGTACATTTTCACCTGCCTACACCCAGCTTAACTACCACTGAAATCTTCTTGGGATTTAACCCCAGGGAAGCCAAGCTTCCGTCTGGCCGAGCAGGGTTTCTAGCAGTACTGGTATATGTCAGTGTGCTGCTGCAAGGGTGTATCCAAAGGCCTTCAGAGATTAGCACAGAAATGCCATGAACCTGAGCACTTTGCCTAAGCCCCATCTGTGAAGAGGGCTGTATATCCACTCGCCATATGTGGCAGCCCTGTGTGAAATTGAGGAGCGATGACAGAGGGGTGAGGGATGGAGTTCAAAGATCAGGCAATAACAAGAGAGAATTACAATTATACCTGTTACACCGTAAGAAGAGGTAGGATGTTGTAATTTCACTAAGGTTTCTTTAACATTAATCCAGAACCACTGCTTTAGCATGGTTATCCTGGAATATGTGAGGGACCTTCTCATGGTCTGGATGTAACCAGTTATTTTGGAGGAGTGAGAGACTCAAATTTGGTAATCCACACTAGAAAAACAACACCCTTGTGCACCTTACGCTACTGTATGGTAGATACCTTAGTCAGAGAATGAGGTTCAAGAATTATCTGCGTGCACTTTCCATACGTGTATCGGTACGTATGCGAAAGCACTCAGGAGGAGGGGTAAAAGGTGTTGCTAACAGCAGTTGCAGTGCTAACCAAGTAGGGTCATGGTTGAGTGGGGTAAAGATGGCTGAGACTTTCATAGTTGTAGGGCATGAGTGTTTTAGTGATTTCTAAAATTTGTGTCCTATTACTAAGAAACCTCTTGCTTTTGAAAGGAAAATTCAACAGCATAGCATCTCACCTTCCAAATCTTTGCACAGAGAATTGATATAATGTGTGAAGCCAATCCATGCAGTGGTCACTGCATCATACATACTTGATGAATTAGAAGTTATTGTTTTCCATGGATGTATGATTCTGATTTGGTAGCTTTATATTTATGTCCTGATGTTTTCTCTTTTCTTGAAAACGAATTAAAGGTTAGATTTATAAAATAACAGAGACTATGCAAAGACCTATGTGATGATGGCTAGTTACATCTGAAAATTCCTTAGCCCGAAAGCCTGGCAAGAATCTGAAGGGAAGTGTTAAAGCAACCTGACAGAAATCCCCTGCAGTGCTTCAGAAAAAAACCCAGCCCTCCCTCCTCCCAGCTAGACCCTGAAACAAGGTCAATGCACTAAAAGGCTCTGGAAGTAATTTTTTATAAATAAATATCCTGGGGAATTAGTGCAGCAAGTGCAACAGTCACATCTCTAAAATAAAGGTAGTTATGAGTATGTAAGCATTTCCTCTACACGTTAGGGATAGCACACATCAGTCAACGCAAGATTAAATGCAGCTCCGACTACATGGTACAGGAGAAAGCAATGTTTTTTCTCAGGAAGAAAACTTTGATCATAAGCTGGAATCAGCAAGTTGTTTAAGTGCATGCCTGATATTAAGCCTGTAAACAGTCCTACGTCTTTTGATATGCTGGAGTCATAGACCCTTGAAAAGGCAATCATGGTCAAAAATCAAATATTGCAAATATAGCAATAAATGCAAGGCATCTTCCAAATATAAGATAATGCTGAGATTTCGAGGCTTTGGTGGCTACTTTACTGACCAGATTCAGACTCTCCAACATTCTTCTCTGACTCCTGCCATTCATGGAAAGTACCCTTTTTACCCATCTGATCAGCTCAGGTACTGCATTACTGCACAGCAATGATTAGTTTTCCTTTAAAAGGGATCAAAAGTTCTAATCTCCTATGACTGCAATCAATGGCAACCATTTCCCTGGTCAACGGGGCATGAATTACACAAATATTCACTGTAATCCTAGCCAAAGCAATTGAAGAAAGGCATTTTCAGGTGAAAAAATTACGTTCTTTTGGCAAGGATGTAATAATTCAGGGAATTTACATACTATTTTGTGACATCAATGGAAGGCTTTGACCTAGCTTAGATCACTTTTTTTGAATATAATTTCAGCTCTTCCTCCTTCCACTTTAATTTTATCCAGATGAGCTGCTTTTTCATTTGCTGAAAGGAGAAGACTATGGAAGAAAGGGGATCATTAAGTCACAAATCCACTTATCTTCCCTGCATCTGTGATGTTGTTCCCTAAGCAGTAGTAATCTCCTACATCCAGGAAACCTGCACAGGTTTCTCACAGGGGAAGCACAGCATCTGAGCCCAAGTGTGAACGCAGCAGGCAAGAAGTGGAAGAAATAAAAGAAAGCAAGACCCAAAGTTAAACAAAAACCCAACCCAAAACCTTTTAATTTCTTCTCCATCAGAATATCAAGTAACCGTCATTTAAATGAAGAAGATATTTATGCCTTCCTCTTTTGGAGGTAATTTCCTAAGGTTTAAAATGCAGCTAAAAGGCTTACAATTCTATATTAGCACAGCCTGATTTTCAGTTTTGCTTATCGCTGCCTGCCATGCAGCTGGCTCGCTTTCTCTCTTTGAAAGTTTCAGGTTCTTTACAGAGTAATTATGTTTTCAAAATACAATTGAGAATCCCGATGTTATAATCATTTTCAGAGCCACTATGTACATTACTAATTGTGTACACGATTCTCTTGACTGACTTCATTGCACATGCTGAGATTACCAGTTACCAAAACATCATTATAAATTACAAGGTAAGGAGAATGAGGCCAGATTTATATTTCTGACTTGGTAAAGGTGTTGATAGCTTGTACTGAATGGAAATTCTTGTGAAAAATGAGGTTGGAAAATGTTCTTTTTCCTGAACTGTTAAAATGATAAATACTAAATAAACAGCTGCAAGTGAAATGGTTCCCTGCTGTCCAACAACTGCTTTTCTAAACACCTAAGAAAGTAGCCATAAATGCTGCCAAGTTTAGGTCTGATATCCAAAGTAAACAGGGAACACACAAAGCAGTGATCACTTCATAGTTTTTCCAGCGTATTATTTTCAACTGCAAGCAGGAAGATCTAATAATCCAGAGCTCCCAGTTCAGAAGAGATTTGCCTGGATATTTTAACTGGACATTACCAAACCACTGCACATTGCTATAAATAGGACAAATTCAGCAAAATATTTAGCCAAAAAGGAAACGTATGCACACAAGGAGATATAACAATGGGACAAAACTAACAAAGAGGAGAATAAAACTCCAAGCTTTTGTTGTCTTTACATAGCAGTGTGAGCATGTTGGGAGCTGAGTTATGAACTAACACAGATCTCAAATACTGTGAAGAGTGGTAGCAGGAAAATGAAAAGTAGATGCATCTGGCCAATTTAAAATGTACAAACTAGGACTGCAAATCATTTATAAATATATATACACACAACCCCTCTCTCTTATCCTGAACACGATCATGACTGTCTCCAATAAGTAGACAGGAAAGTGCTTGGCACCCTGTTTCTGTTAACTCCTTAGAAGAGCAAACACAGTTCACATTACAAAAATTGTGGGATTCTTTTCTTTAAGAATTACGTAAACAAACATTTTCTTATTTAATCTATTTAATGAAGTGCTATTTACTACCAGTTTCTGAAGTACTTCAGATAATAGAACCTAAATCCTTGATCCTAGTGGGAATTTTAAGTGCAAGGGTTTTTTTAAATAATGTTTCCAATTAAATGTTTTAACTATGGCTTTAGGAATTTTAAGAAAGTGTCATAATTTTTAATGTCTTGATCTCTATGTCTTAGAAGGTAAGTAATTTTTTGACCTACATTAACTGTTTCTTCTAATGGGATATGCAATCAATACATGAATAACATCCTATGCATTAGCACTGAACATACCAGAACGTTAGAAGGTGCGGTTTTTCCATGAAGCCTTTTTTGTTTTTCCTTTTAATGATTTTTCTTAATCTGGGAGTGAGTAGACCTAGTACTCTAGAGGCTGGAAAATGATGCCGCTCAGGCATTTTTACCCCATAAAATATGACATGGTATATATTTTCTCAATTCCTATAGACTGCCCTCAATACTTGGTCAGAAATCCATGTGGGGCATGAGAGTTTGGCAAGGTATCAGGAACCTTTTGCAGAACTGGGTAGGGATTAAGTTCTGTTTTAGAGCATTTCTGAAAACAATTTCTTTTGGTAAAGAAAACGTATGGCACGTTCCATATATCTTACTCCATCCTTCTCTGAGCAGTTTCATTTCAAAGTTTATTTTCTTCTTTTTTTTTTTTTTTTAAAAGTGAAATACCTTTACCAATTTTAAATTCAGATGGAGCAGGAAGGAAAAAGAAAAAGCATTCTTTCTCACATTAAGATTTTGTTACCAATTTCTAATTTTAGTTCTTTTCACGTTTTGTTTGTTAGGCATAACTGGGTCAACACTTTCATTCCTTCAGGTTGAAAATCCTGTCTGAAGAAAAGCAAAGTTACTTGTCATGAAGCAAAGCAAATGGCTGTGAATAATTTATAAGAAAGCAAAAATATTCTGCTTTTGAGATTTTAACAGGAGAACAACCTCAAGTTATAAATTATTATAATTACACTGAAATGTGCTCTCCGTCCTCTTATTCCTTTGCTCTGATCGCTGCCACAATGCTTTTTTGCTTGACTGGCTAGCAGTCTCCTGAGCACCACGGGCATGGACCCTCCAAGCCTGTGGCTAGTGCTCCTCGGGCCATGAATTTATCTGTGACTGCAGCCCTGCTTCATGCTTGTCTCAGTATGTTCATTAGGATTCTTGTAGGCTTCTCTCCCTATGGAGTAGCACTCTGGTACGTGTTAAATGTCTGGTGGGATGCGAGATGAGGACTGGATGCGAGATGCGGACTATAATAAAGCTTTGGGCTTCAGAAGTGAAAATGGTGCCCACAGGAGGTTCTGGGATCATTAGTATGACACAACAGAGATCCACACACCCACTGCTCAGGCACAAAACAACACTGATGGTACTTAAGTACATAAGTAGGTAGTTAAATTCTTGATATTTGTTTAGTTCCGGTTCCTAAAGCCACAGTTTTCAGACACATTTGTTGTCATAATATAAATAGGGTCTTTCTCTGTACAGAGATGCTGAAGCTGGGAAACACGGTATATTTAAGGGAATAATTAGATTACAGCAACTTGATTTGATGAGAATTCAGTTTCACTAATGCTCTAATTAAAATCCCTGCAATGAATGTGTCAGTTCTCTGTGGTTTCAAGGGAAGAAGATGAATTATTTAACATTAAACTCTGTCACTTCTTTCTTTAAAATCTTTTATACACTTTCTGCAACACAAACATCTCTAACATGCTAATGCTGACATAAACCATCACAACTCCCAGCATCTTCTTCTCATTAATAGACTTCTGATTTTTAGGGTGAAAGTTTCAAAGCACAAGTGAAATAATTAAAATGTAGAAATGGATATATACATAAATCAGCTTCTATAAATAAGTTCATATAATTTGTTGCAGTTGCCATTGGAGTCAATGAGTTCATATGCATTCCTGTTTAATCTTTTACAGTCCTGACCCACTTCTTACACTGAGATCAGACTGGCAAGAGAGGGAAAGGGCAGGGAGTCCACAGGTTCTTATAGGCATAACTGATTCCAGTCATTTGCACGGACAAGATTTCAGCAATGCATTCAATACTTTCACATAAGGTGTGGTCGTATACACTAAGACTATCGCTACCAATGTGTTCCCACAGGAGATATTAAATTATCAAGTCCCACAGGAGGAGTCTGAACTGTGCAATACCTACTGCTCATCCTTCTTGCCACATTGTTGATCAATGACTATTTGGTTATAGCCTGGGTCATGGGGAAACTTGAACATCTCTTGTACTTCAACCTTAGCCCTGGCTCAGAGCAGTATATCCTAATTCTTAATATGAAACCTCTGCACAATATTCCCCAAACTCTCCCCATAAATAACTAAATTCCTGATTGATATACTACTTATGTTTGTCCCCTCATTTACCAACCAGTGAGTATGCTAAAGTTCTTTGATCAAAAGTGGGTGGTGAAGTTGACATTCATTTTGAAGTGGAAGAGCTAAGTAAGTAATAATAGTGCAGGGGGCCCAGACTTGCTGGAAGCAGTTCTGCTTTAGATCTGCATTTCTGGAGGACTCATAATTTAAAATAAAGGCCCTTAAATTTTAGACTTCAAGAAAGGGAAAATATCTGTGAAAAGATTCTGAGCATCCCAACTGATCGGCCCAGACATACTGAGTGCCAAGTGTGTGTATTATCTTTTTGTATTTTTATACACTGTTTATATTTTATGGGTGAATATTACAGGAATATAAAATTTTGATATTACAAAACTTCCTCCAAAGTGAAAAAAAGTTAGTCTTTTTCTCATGGAACACCACAGGGTTATTATGGCATCTCCAAGTAAATTTCAGATTAATGTCATGGTGATTTCCCTTGAAGGGCTACTGGATATCTCCTCACATTTATGTGCTATTAAATTGTTTTCCTTCTTCCACAACTCACCATTTGTGTAAGGATCATGCACAATATTACTGCACTGGCCTTGCTAGGCACACAACACACCATGACATACCATAGAGGCAGTTCAAAATTATTCTTCATTCAATTCCTTCACATTGCATGGCAAAGAGGAATCACATTTTCTCTGGTTGCCCGTGCATGGAGGAATTCCTACTGATTTGGCCTCATCTGACCTTCTATTCCAGGTCACCAATTAGATTTCTCTCAGCTTTTCAGTCATTAACAGTCTCAGTGGAATTGCATCTCTCTATAGCAGAATTATGTTCCAAACTTCACTTTTTCTCTTCATTACCTACAAGCTTGAACCAAAACATCCACACTTTTCATATATCATTCTTATCCACCGCTTGCTATACATTTACTAAAAAATCTCAAATATGTACATTCTTGCTGTGTATAAAATAAAGATATGCTTTGCTTTTCCCCCTCAGAATAACGTACTAAAATTCAGAAATTATAATTTATTAGTGACATTTGTAGTAAGAATTAAAACTAAACTGTCCCAGCATATGACTGGGCTGCAGGATTTTCAGGACTGCACTTGCTGACTGTCCTCTAAGGAACTCTTTTCCCTAAGCTAAAAGCAGCCTTGGGTGGGTGCTGATCACCCTTCTTGGGATTTTCAAAACTCCCTCTGTGATTTTAATACCCAATTGCATTAACTTCAGCACCAGACCTACTAATCCTGTAGGTAGGCTAGAAAATCTTTAGCTGTATGCAGGTGCTTCAGAGATTAGAATGCTAATCATTCACATTTAGCTGCTACTATCAATATAAGAAGGAAGGCAAAGACAGCAGAAGAGAGAGACAGACAGGCCTGGATTAACAGAGAGGCATATCCATCCCATGTGCTTTTTGCCTTTTTCTGAACAAGAATAATTCAGTCTTCTCTCCATCATTCCTGTCCTAAAGTTTTGAAGCCTAAAGCACCAGACAGCTTTTAACAAATGGTAGCCTGGAGAACAAAAAACATTGGTGGAAAGGAGTTCCCTTGTCCTCTTCAGTGAGTCATTTTCTTGACACATTATCTTGACAATTCATCGATTTTATTGTGGAGATTTTCCTACAACCAGAACACGTTCTGCAGGAAATGCGTAAGATCTACTCATATTATATCATCTTCAGCGATCTTTCTTTGGAGAACCTATTGTTTCACCTGAGCATTGGTAGCTATTGATCCCTCCTCCCTTACAAGGTGATAGCCTTTGGAAGACAGATAAATGAGTACTTGCCTTTTCAACAGATTTTACTCCAATGTGATCAGTTACTGCACTGAATTACCTGTATTTTCCTTCTTAGACATAGATGGTAGAGAGAAAAAGGGGGATAATCTGTGACAGCAACTGTATTTTTACTTTTTTGTTCTTAATTTATGGATTTTTGAATGTTTTTCTTTAAGAAACGATATCCAAGACTTTTTGTATTTGGAAATGTTGTCATATGGGAAGGTGGCTGTTGCAGTGAACAGCTGAATTGTATTGCAGAGACCACTGAGAGCTGTCAAATTAAAACCAGGGCTGTCTGAGGCACTAAGACAAAG
Source organism: Alca torda (assembly GCA_008658365.1). Lineage (NCBI taxonomy): Eukaryota > Metazoa > Chordata > Aves > Charadriiformes > Alcidae > Alca > Alca torda. The sequence goes on along the minus strand of CM018087.1, from coordinate 10,641,613 downwards.
CAGGACATCTTGTAAATTAAAATGAGGAGTTCTTTATACAGTCCAATAGAGAGTCATGAAACGTTTGGTTTTTCTTCATTTTGGGGTGGAGAGAAATGTCAAAGGCAAAATTCTTGGTTTTATGAAGACCTTTCAATGCCAGTTATTTCAAAGAAATATTTAATAGAGTGTCTTATACACACATTAATGCTCTCTCATGGAAAGGAGATGTCCCTGCTAAATGAAAATTAAATCCAGAAAGCTTATGCTTTCATGCAAAGTTTATTGGTACTGTAGCCAAAGATTTCCCACAACCTCTTGTTTTTATCAGAAAACGTTCAAGAAATAGCTTGAAGCTGTCTCTCTTCCTCCACACCTGGTCTTCCAGGGCTGAGTTGCTACTTGGTTTTAAACAGAATGATTTTTACTGTCTTCCTTTTGTTTCCTTTTTCTGAATTAAAATAGTGCATTGACTCATACTGTTGGGATTTTTATGGTGTGGGCCTAAAATGAGACGCAGTGTCTGACTCTCTATAGCCTTGAAGCTAATATAGTAATTCACTGGTTAGAAAAGTTGGTGGACGACTGTGAGTTTGTGGACAACTCCAGTCAAACTTCCTTTGTAAAACTACAAAGGACTGAACATGATACAAGGCAGCTAAGAACTGAAATATTTACCACGATAAATTACCTGCTTTAATACAGCTGTACATTGGAGCAATTACTGAGAAAACAACGTTATAAAATAATTTATGCTTGTGGATCTTCATCCTAAATAACTTGTATTATGGCAGCTACTAATATCTGTAGAATAAGAACGTGAGAGTTTTCTACTACAGGCAGAAGAAATAGAGAAACTCTCAGTATATCATGGACTGAAACAAAGAAAAGCTGTGGGAAGTTCAGTTTTCTTTAAATGAGGTTTTTCCAAACTGCATGTGGAAAACCACATGAGAAAGGATATATGTATACATTTGCAGAAAACTGCATTTGCCTTCTGTAATGCCAATTAGAGAGTAAAGATGTATCTGTTTTCTATGGGACAGTCTGTGTCTTTATAACCATAGTAGGAAAGAAGAGGAAGGCTGGAGATGGCCCTAAGCAGGAACTCAAATTTATTCCTGTCAATATTGAGAAACCTATTTGGACCCTGTTTCCCAAGAGGAGAAAAAAGAACCTGATAAGAAAAGACTTCCTTGGATGAAAACCTGTTCCTGAGAAGACATTAGAAGGGAGAAAAACTAAGAATAAAACTCACAAGAACTGCAAGAATTAGCAAAAAAACATTACTCGGCAGGAAAAAGTTGCTTCTTGAAGGCCGGGGAATGTAGGAGCAAACAGAGAATTGACAAAAGTGAAATTTAGCTACTATTGCAAAGGAAGTTAAGAAGATTGCGGAAGGATTTTCAACTGTATACAAATAGAATAAGTAAAGTAAAGGTGATATCACTAAGCATTTGAGGAAAAGGATGAAACATGGACTAAACCCATTGCTGTGGTTTAACCCCAGCCAACAGCTAGGACCATGCAGACACTCACCCACTCCCCCCTCAAACCCCTGAGAAGGGTAGGAAGAAGAGGGAGAAAAGGAGGGAAAAGGGGAAAAAAACCCTCATGGGTTTAGATAAAGACAGTTTAATAGAACAACAATGGAAAATAATAATAATAATACTAAAAGAATATACAAGACACAAGTCACTCTCACCACCCGGTCAACTGGTTTCCCAGCCTGACTTGGGCAATGATTGCAGATTCCCACCCCCTGGCTAACCCCCCACTTCTATACTGAGCATGACATCTGTGGTACAGAATATTCCATTGACCATTCCATTGTTCTGTCTATGCTCCTTCTCAGCTTCTATGGGAAGCTGAAAAAAGTCCTTGAATACTATAAATATCACCTAGCAACAACTAAAACAATATGCATTATTGACATTCCTTTCATACCAAATCTGAAACATAGCAGCCACTAGGAAGAAAATTAACTCTATCCCATCTGAAACCAGGACACTCATGTAAACACATAAAAAAAACCAAACAAACAGAAAAAAACAGAAAAAATAAGAAATGGGATAAAAAGCTGCATTGATTTTGTACAGAACTCTTATCCCAGATCAAGTCATCAAACTACCTGGCAGAACTGATTTGCTTGACAGAGGAATTACACAAGATCAGATGCTTCTGATTAAGGCATTTGAGGGTGGTGCCACACAAGAAATCATTAGTTCAGCTGAGGAGAAGAGTACAAATAGGGATGGGACTGATGGAGAGAGACACCATTGTGTTATACAGAAAACAGAAATGCTGGGCTGGAGACTCCCTAGGAGCTGAGTTTCCCAAAGGACCAGTGTGGGAACAGATGCTGTTTCATGTTTCCGGTAATGGTTGTCATAGAAGAGAAAGAAGTGTGTTAATGAAATTTAATGATAGCACTGAAGAGGGATGAACTGTAAATATAGGAGATACTCCAAATATCATGGAGGAAACTATAGGTGATAATGAAAAAAAAAAGTGATAGGAACAGTCAGAAATTCAATAGTAGAAAATTCAAAGGGAATAATGATGCTGTTAACCAAGAGAAATTCAACCCGGAGTGATGGAGTGGAAAAGGACAGGGTATGGGAAGATCAGAGGACAGTTATACACCCCTTGTAATTAATTTGTGAAAAAGGCAAATGCGTCCTAATATGTCTTAGGTGTAGTATTTCCACTGATAAGCAAATACAATACGCTGTTGACAAACGCGTAGCGTGTACAATTGTAGTCACTCACACTCAGAAAAGCTATGTTAAAATACAAGACCCATGATGCTTACTGAAAATATACTTATTTTCCTAAGTACAAGAGGAACAGCATTATTTTCAAAGAGAACTTCCATAATAAGCAAGGCTGGAAAAGGACACATCCCGGTTTCTGTTTTTCTGCAGAGCTGACTCTATTGCATGCTCTTATAAGACACCTGCTGCCCTTTGCTCAGGTCTTGGAGAGTGACTGGCTGCAGCCTCTCATTTCCTGGGTGTTGCTGCGTCCTTGTTGCCGAACCACCAATCTGCATTCCTCAGAAATGCAGAGAAACAGGAGGGTTCAGTGAGAGAGCATGTCTCTGCCTGGTTATTTCATTGCTCTTCCTAAAGCCAAAGTCAAATGCTGCAGTATGAACCATGAGGCTTTTACTTGGGTGAGACCCTTGGGTACAACTCTGCTCTCTCAGCATGCCTCAAGGTGGGAAGCAAACTCTGCGGTTAAGTGGCTGCCTTCCAGCTGAATGAACTATCCCATACTGCCTGTAAGAGCTTTGGTTGGCACATATGCTTATTTACCTCTGGCATCAGATTTAAATGACAAGACAGCAAATGATCATCCTTCCCCTTGACAAAGTAGCCACAGTAAGACCTCTGCAGCACAGCAGTGACAAGGAAGTGGAAAGGGAGGACGTGTTCCCTATCTGTGACACCAAGCCATGTGACTCATCACTCCATGCTATAAGTGGCCTCTCATCACTACACAGCTACAGTTTCCACAAGAACCAGACCCTTAATTTGGTTACCTGTTTCCACTGGCCAGCTCAGAAAACTGCACAGTGCTGCAATAACCAGGGAAGCGTAAGATTTTTCTGTGTGAAACAACCACCTGCTGATTGTGTGCTGCCCCTGGGTACTCACTTTCCAGCGGTCGGTGAGCAGCTCTGTTGGCCACAAGGGACAGATCAGCAGGCAGCAGCAGCAGAGACGGTTCTGCATGGTGCAGAGTCAGACTGGTGCCCTCCTTATCTGAAGTCTGATGTTGCTTGGGACTACTGTGATACAGATAATCCTTTGACTTATTTTTGAGCTGCTCAACAGGCATGGATCTGTTTCAGCTGCCACAAAAGAGAGAGTTCTTACATAAAGATGGTACAAAAACAAGTAGTGTGATGTTTTTGTCTGTTCTTCCAGTTACGCTCGCGTGCTTGTCCAGTGCACCCACAGGTCATATAGCTCATGACTATATTTCTTTTCTTTCCTTCATCATTAATCTGTAACCACTGAATCTATGTGCAGGCAATCCTACATGAGACAGAGCCAGCAGGAGACAAAATGAGGCAAAGAGGATTGCATCTGACAGAGCTGTTTAAATAAATTGTTAATTTTCTTAGAATACCGGGGGACCTGTGTGTAGCACCAAATCTCCATAGCTTGTAATCTTATGAGCCATCTGTCTCCCTGTACACTAGAGAAGGCTATGGACTTGGGAAGATGATGAAATATTAGGATGTAAATATTGAGGGGGAGGGAGATTATTGTAATATCTAATCCTGCATCTTGCAAGATGATGGGTTCCCTAGCCTCCCACTGTGGTAAGGGAATAGAGGGTGTACAAAAATCTTCAAGGTTTGAGCTCTGAAATACACAGATATTTCACAAATTAGATCAATTTTACTGCTTGATGTGTGAATGTGTGTGCCTGTATTTCTGTACTTTTATTTTTCTTTTAAATATATATTCTACCTGCTAAAAATAAAAACATATATTAGCATTTTATGTTGTGTTCAATAACCCAAAACATAGAAAAACCAGCCCACTCAATCTATTGACCTTCAAAACATACTGTAAAACCATGTTTTTTCACAGCTTTGGGGAGAATAAGGACTGGGTTAAAACTAACTGGTACTTGTTCATTTTTTGTAGGAGGGATGTGTCTTGGATGAAAAGAACTCGTATCTTCTTAGTGGGTTAGGGCATATATTACATTTACTTTCTAAAATGAATAAACTTGGTACGTAATGGGAGGTCTTCTTTTCAGTCTGAATTAAATATTCAAAATGAGGTCTGGTCTGTGGCCATGAAATGAATTTGTTTATAAATCTCTCTCCTGAAAAATGATGGGACTTCTTTGAAAGACTAATAAATGTCTTTTCAACTCACAACCTCTTCACTGTAATAATTCATGTCCTCTGTGGCTTTATATCTCAAGGGAGACAATATATTCTTGTGGTAGAAGATGAGAGAAGAACTTTAGGAGACCTGCGTTTCATTTCTAGTGTAAGCACTGAGAGGTTTGAAAGAGCAGTTACTTATCTCTTTAGAACTGGCCTTCGGTCACTTTTCTGTGAGTTTCCCCATTGTAGCAGTATTTATATGCCTATGTAAAGCAGTTTGAAATTTTTGCCTGAACTGCATGCATTTTTTTTTTATGGGACTCTGTTATGTATTAATTATAATTTACAAATAAACTATCACACACACTTCAAATTGTTACAGTTATTTTTAGATTTGTTCTGTGAAATGTAACTGTCCCATTTTAATAAATATTAAAACAAGTGCCTTCTCCCAAACTCTGAAGATTATCGACTATAAAACGCAACACAAAATCACTCTGTTCCTTTTCCTTTAGCCATCTCATTTAACAAAGCACTTACCCTTTCCATAGAAAGTCCAAATAAGAAAGTACACTTTTTACCTTAGCCCAAATCGGTGTTAGAGCGGATGTTGCTTTTTGCAAGTAACTGTCAATCCATATTTTTCAATCAGATATACAACAGATTGATATAACTTTTATAAGACAACTACCAACAGTTCTCTAGGTGAAAGAAATGGCACAAATGATCAGCTTCACTGAATTACATGAAACGTCTTATAAAGCAGCTAAGAAATGTCAAGTTTGCCCCCTCTGATAAACCCCAGTGAAAACACAGCGCACAGATGTTTAAGGTTACTAGATGGACTGCTGTCATTATAATCTTCAAATAAATATATACATAAATGTGCTGTCACTTACAGCATTTTCCAGACTTTTCAAGAGTCCCTTTTCCTGTATGGAAGATTTTCCTTTCTGGAATTTCAAATTATACCCCAAAAAATCCCACTAAAAGAAGATGCCAGAAAATTAGGCTTCTCAGCTGAATAGCGCTGATGAATATTGACAAAGATCAATATTTTGGTGTGATCCCAGAATACGTATAAACAAGTTTAACCAAGAATCAGACTCACTATAATCTTTATAAAGACACGATAGAGTAATGAAGAAATTTACAATGTAGTTAATTGGCCAATAACTAAAATAATTTTGTATCTTTGATAATTTAGAAATAAGTTCTCTAAGGGACATTAAAAATGGATTTCAGACATTTGTTACGGAAGAAATCATGTTCTAATTACTAAAATGGTTCCAATGCACCAGAAAGTACACAGCAGCACACAGCAAATGATGAAACAGCCTTGTCAGAGACTCCAAAACTGAAGTATCTGTATGTTATGTAAAAGCACTCTGATTTGACCCTTTATTTGAATAGTCTTTATGGTAATAAAAATAACTTGTCTTTACCTGAGAGGTACCCAATTTAGAGCTGTTAGATGGTTAAAATCCTACTAGCTTTTTGGAAACAATGGGTATGCAACCAGAAGAATACAGATTCTTTTCTTTCTACAAACTGTTGGAACATTTTATCATCTCTTTCTTCTAAATGAAAGTAATGATGAATTCACTCCAAATATCCAGTACACAAAACCAGTGTCCTGTTAAAAAGAAATAAATAATCTAAATCTAAAAATTCTGTATTGAGAAGAGGCTTTTCAATCATCAATACTCCAACCTTGCTACTTGACAGCTAAGGACACCTCCTGGTCATGCATCTTAACTTTATCCATGCTATTCTACCTCAGAAAGAAAGTTGCTCATTAAAAGATTCTTAGTGTACGGACAAAAGAAGAGATAGGAAGAGAATATATATATATCTCCACCTTATCAGGAGATTTTCAAAACTGAAATAGTACATCATTATCCTGTTTCTTTTTCCACATTTTCAGTAGGAGGTTGGTGGGCTTTGAAATGAAAACTTTGGCACGTAATCGTATAAAAATTCATGCTAGACTTAGGGCAACTGATTAGCCAGAGATACAAGTTTCTTTTAACCACTTTGGGTCCCTTCTAATGGGAAAACATAAACTAAGTAAATGTTGCAAGTTAATATATAAATATCATAGAGTTATTTTGCTTGACAAGGATATGTGTTCCATTGTATACAGAAGACAGTGCCCTTTATTGCATTGGGATTTTTAGGCAGAATAACCCAAATATCAGAAAGCTTTAATTGGCTTACCTTTCTTTTTGCAGTCCTTAATATTTGTGTTAGGCAATTCACTTACTCAAATTATTGGCCTTATTTTTATACTATGATTTATACAATAGTGTATTTTCTTTGTTTATTTTTCTTCTTGCCTTGCATTTTAGACTGGACATGCTGCAATAGCTACACACTAGCAAACATGTCCACTTTGAACTTTCTGTAAGTTAACATTTTGAGAGCTGAAGTCAAATATACTGCCAACCTGGAATTGTTACTCATTTGAGGCACCTGCATAGGACTGGCAGATACGACCAGAACTTACAGCTGACACATGCTCAGCTCGAGTGGCAGCTGAAGGTCAGGCAAGGTACCCTACATGTAACTACCTAAATTACTCTTGTGTTCACACAAAAAACCTGCATAAAAACTTCTAGTCCAAGACATCAGTGATTTCCATGGTGATAGAAGAGGGCAAGCAGAATAACTGACTGCCAAGTTCCAGGTCCAGAATTCTACTGGGATAAGTGGAGCAGGTAAAAAGAGATAAGATGCTTTACCCTTATAGTTGTCATTTGGTCAGGAAATGACTGCGGCACCATTTACAAGGCTTACTACTTTGCAAGCAATGAGCCTGTTTTGTGGAACCAAACTGTGATGTGGAAAACAGGTTTTGGATTTTTTTCTTCTCACCACCTCAAATACGAATATTTTAGTACACATCATGCTTCAGATAGGATTTCAGTTAGGGCATTGGCACTGTTTCTCTGCCTATTCTTACACAGAGGAACTGGGGAAAGATATCTTACCTCCAACCTTCAGCATGTCATTGGTTGTTCCTGACCAACCTTTGTGTCCTTCCCCTCAGAAACTTTGTCCAGAAAACATCTGCAAATTTATATTACTTGCAGAATGAAAAAGTACTTCATCATGTGGATTCCAAGTGTATTTGTTTTTAACTTCCACTAAAGGCTCTTTGTCCAGTATGTGCTCAGCTCAAAAAGTGACCAATATTATCCACAACCCTGATTTTGTATGTTTTAGTTAGGGCTAACTGTTGCTATCGGTGTGCCCTGCCAGTGGAGGTGGCTGGCCACATAAGACCTGTATTAGCAAATGTGTAGCGGAAGGTGAGGGGAAGTGATTTTTCCCCTCTCTGTGGGGCTTGTGAAACATCTGGAGAAATGTGTGCAGAGGTGGTCTGCCCAGTAAATGAGAGATTGACGTACTGGTGCAAGTCCAGTGGAGGGCCACCAAGATGGTGAGGGGCTGGAATATGTGATGAGGGAGGAGAGGCTGAGAGAACTGGGTTTTTTCAGCCCTGAGAAGAGAAGGCGTTGGGAGGACCCTACCATTATCTGCAGCTACCAAGGGGAGGGTGCAGAAATGATGGAGCCAGACTGTCCGCAGAAGTCCCTGATGATAGAACAAGCAGCAATGAACACAACTGATGGAAGGGGGAATTCTCATTAGGTAGTAGGAAAAAAAATCTTCACCATGATGGCTGCTGAACAGGGAAAGGGACTGCCTAAACAATCTCCATCCTTGGAGACAGGCAGAACTGGTGTGGACACGGCACTGAGCAACCTGGCCTAAGAAGGATCTGCTCTGAGCTAGTGGGGGTTAGCACACAAATGAACTAAAAAAAAAAAAAAATTAAGTTATATTCTGAAGAGGGCAGTAAGACAGATTCTGCTTATTAGGCTCAATGAGGCAAAGATTGGTGAAAGCAGGGGATTAGGTGCTGGATGGCAAAAAAAGAAAATTACCCTGAGAATCCCTTGACTTTAGATTATTCAGAAGTTTTCTCGTGTTTTGCTTTCTTTTATTAACTTCAACTGGTTTATTTGAGAATATTTAAGATTATTTTGTGTGCATAAATGACAGCAGTGTGTAGAGTAAAATGTACCTTATATGTCAAGGGCTTGTTATCATAAAATGTGAACATCACAACACAGAATTCAGCACATGAAGAATAAAATGGTGGGCCTACAAACCTTGGCTCTAAGTCTCAGCTCTGTGGATTCATGTAACAATGCACAACCAATTAATTACTCACACAAGTCTGGCAGCTGTCACAGAGAATGACAATCCTGAGAGCTGCAGGCATCCTGCACCTCAGGATTAATACCTGTATCTATTTTAAGGTTTGTAGATATTTTGACTTGCAGGATAAAAACACAAGACAGTCTCAAAAAATTGTTACTACAGGCAAGAGCAGATGCTATGATCATCAACCAAACAGTAAAAGGAACAGACTCACAATGTCTCTTATAAAAGTACTATAAAAATATTAAATATTTTTTATGAAAGAATGAAATTTGCGCAAAAAATTATACTTCTCATTCAACCTACTGTCTGAATCATTTTAAACAAATTATCTCCATATTGATCCAAGCTGCCATGTCTGTACCTCTGTTAGGAGACAGTCCATCTCAAACAATCAATTTTTGTCAATATCTTGACAATGACATCAGTCCCACTTTAAAAACCAGACAGTGTGGCTGAAATATTTTCACACCACCATTGAAAAGTGCTGGTTTACAGCAGCTGAAAGAATTTGTCTCCTGTTTTTTGGTACAAAGAAATTATCTCTCCTCTTTGTGTGTGTGTAGATTTACGTAAAAGGAATAAAATAAAATCAAAAAAACATGAGATGGAGGCTGGGATACACAGCTGCTTGGGAAAACAAATGCCTAGATACATGACTTAACAGGGGTCCATTACCAGTTTCCAATGGCCATTTGTAGGTGCCCAATATTTTTTTTGACTGCGCATTTCTGCACCCAAAGTAGTTCATTATAACACCTAGTGCTAAAAGATTCTTGTGTGCCCAGGTTTACTTTTAACTCTTTTAAGAACTCACAGTGACACCAGATCAGGTCAGCTGTAGCTTTGTGTAATCAGGTCTTGAAAACCTCCAGGGACGCAGAGCCCACGGTGCCACTGGACAGCCTACTCCAGTGCTGCTCTAGTCTCCCGATGAAGATATTTTTCTCAAAGTTCTGTCTAAACCCTCCCAAGCTGCAACTTGTGGCCAATGGCCTTTGTTATACTACTTGCCACTATGACAAAGAACCTGACCCTTGTCTTTGTAACTCCCCTTCAAGTAGGGTTTGGCTGCTATAAGTTACCCTTAGCCTTCTCTTCAGCTGAGTAAACTAGCCTTTCCTACTGAAAAATTAACTGCAGTTTCCTTTGTTGGGTAAGTGAAATAGAACAACACTTTCTATTTAACATTTAATAGCTGAATGATCATTTTTGGTGTACTTTTAATTTCTTGTCCTGAACAACAATGGATGTTTTCCTCTGCCCAGAGCCTACTTGCAACACCTGTCTTGCTAATAGGTGATTTTAAACATAATGTTCCTGTTTCTGGTAAGAGCACAAGAATTTCAGTTTAACTTCCCATGCTGTCAATACCAACAGTGTTCTTTGTCATAGGCAGTTAATGCTGTTCTTTTGTAATTCTACCCATAAAAATGCTACATCCCCGAATTACCATCAGCAGCAGTTGACAATCTGCCATCTTTCTCTTGGAAGCATTACTTCTCTGACATGTTATAGGATAATATGATAGCAAATGCCTAGTTCTAAGAATCCATGAGTACATTAAAATAAATCTTACCTTACATCAATGTGAATACAAAGCTCTTGTAGTGTGACTTGCTATACTTTCTGTGCTGCTTTCAGATATTACAAGCTAAACTGGATCAGGCTGGATTAATATTTTCAGAGATTACCAGCGACTGAATTCTTCATACACTGGTACAAAAGATAATTAGTTATTTGAGCATTTATTCCTATATGAATACCGCAAAGTCAGCCCAGGATAGGGTACGCTATAACATCCTGCTCAAACTGCCACCTATAGAAAGAACACAAAACAGCTGTCCAGATAAGATCTCGTTGCACGTATTATGACATTGGTAGCTTTCCAACTGGAAGACTGCTATTTTTAAGACAAAAAATTAACAAAGTGAAATCTGAAGGTACAACCTTGCTCTGTTTTGAAACTAAGTTTCTCATGGCTTTTGTTCTCATGGTGCAGCAGGGCAGGAGTTAATAAAAGGATGCCCTCCTGCCTGCTGATGGCTGCCAAGCTTGTTACGGAACGGCAGGACCTGTTCTAGCAGACAAGACCCCCTGCAAAAAGGCTCACCCATTTTTGTGCCATTTTCCACTTTCACACTTTTTCTACGCTGTCAGAATTCTGAGAAAATCACTGCAGGTGGAAAAACATCAGAGACACTCTACTGTAGAAACCAACTGGTTGTTACGAACTGCTTAAAACCATCTTCTGCATTTAAACTAAAGGCCTATTAAAATAGAGAGACCTTCCAACCTGTGCCTACACCGTCTACATGGGCTTAAAGAGAGGATTGAGTAATTGTGGGTAATTATGTGTATTCTATAACAGCAGCTGCCTTAAGGTTCCCCTCACGCCCTGGCTGAGGCTTCCTAGAGGCTTCCAGGTCAACGTACCTCTTGACCAGCGTGGCTGGGCAGGGCAGAACGACTTGCTGCCCTGCCTGCAAAGGGTGTGCGTGCAGAGAGGGAGGTGTGGGCTCCCAGCAGGGTGCTCCCCCTCACAGAACCCCTGCCACTTGCTCACTGAGAGGAGGCAGCTCCTATCCTCTCCTCCCTTCTCCGCACCAGGCTGCCACAATGTACTCATCTCTGTAAAGTCTCTGCCATATTCCTGCAAACAATCACAATACCAAAAAGGCAAAGAAAGCAGTCAACCTGTACAATACCAAAATGCTGGTTTTTATCAATGTAACAAAATCAATCACAGTGAAAAAGTTTCAGAAACTTTTATATGCAATGCTCAATAAAAACAAGGATTTTGGCAGGGCCTTGGCAAATAAGAATGTTAATGCTATGAAGTCGCTCTAATCGTGTAACAGACGTGTTTTTCTGCTTAGTTTTCATCACATTACAGACATTGTTTATATATTGCTTCTTGGCGTATCTTTACAAGAAAAAGAAGGTGCCTTCTTTTACAGAGGAGGCATATTTTTATTAATCTGTCTGTGCCCGTGGGCAGTCACTGCTCATCCTGGGTCATCTTTTGCTCATGATCTTTTATGACAGTGAGAGGATTTCTTTCTAAAAAAGAAGCTGTAAAAATCAGAAAAAAATAATTGTCTCTCAAATACAGCTGACTGAAACCCCACGGTAGAAAACAAGAGTGCAGAGGACAAGCCAGATCAGGGAGTGGTGGGGAATACTGTAAAATGGTTTTTTTGTAAATCAGGCAAAAAACCATGTTTACAAAAGAAGATGAAAAAAAAATGAATAGCCTTCCAAAATATTAATTTACTATACTAATTCAAACTGAGCTCTGATTTATGAGCTCCGCTGCCTCACCAAGAAATACTCTAGCTCCCAAGCCAATACTTTGTTTTTAGTTTGTCTTTTTGGGATTCAAATAAACTACAAAAAAGACATTTTACATATTCTTGATTCAAGTTGTTTCTTCCTATTGATAGGATAGCTATTTATTCTTCCTTTTGCTGCTTTTGAAGGGGTTTTTAACTTTCAATACTAATTTATTTCTAAGTTTCAAAATTCATGTTTTGTGTAAGTAAAGAGCTTTTAAGAGGTAATCACTGTGACAATTCAAACATCATCTACGTTAATCCTAACAAACTGCATTCAGATAACATTAATGGGCTGATTTACAAGTAATAAAGCAAGGATGGGACTATTCTTAATTTATCCCGCTGTGTTCAGATATTACCACACATATGGCAGAGGAGATTACCAGCAGTTCTGAGACCCCCACGATTCTTCGGGCACAACAAACCAGACTAATGTCAGAGTAATAAGGTCAGCTCAGGTATAACACAACCTTTTCTCCTGATTATTTCAGGGCTAAATTTGGCCCAACTTAACACAAAATTTCATCTTACTTGCTGATTTGGATATTTGTCTTAAAGCAGAATAGTAGTGAATTCTGTGTCTGAAGGAGACAAAGGATCCACAACCCAGGAGATTAAATTTCTCATTTACTGTCTCACTAGTTCAGGTTCTAGGTAACAAAAGCCAGTACTTGCCATCACACAACTGTTGAGAAGAGAATATGAAACTTAAAAGTAAAGTAGCACATCTGAAGCATAATTAAACAAACAGGGGAGATTGCATGGACAATATTTCTGGTGAATTTCGGGCCATTTGGGAAGAATTAAACCAATCACACGTGCAGCTGGCAATAATTAATCCAGCTGCTTAAACAGACAAACTGCTCACTGTCATTGTGAGAAAGAAATGAAGACAGAGAACAGTAGGTGAAAAAAGCTAATAGTGTATCTGATAACACAACTCTGTCCCAAATGAATTCACTGTTAGAGAAGACAGTTATTACCTACAAAATTAAAGGCTATAAATATAATACAAATAGTGCCTGAGAAAAGCTGGTATATCTCCAAGATTTCATATACAATCTCTACTTGTTTTCTGACAGATTAATTATCTCATAATAAAACCATAAAAACATTTAATTAAATGTAAAGTGAAAAGCCGTGTACTCCCATGTAATGGAAACATCAGCAGTGATAAATGCGGTGCAGCTGTAGTGAATACATTGTTATACCTGTGTTTATTGGAAGGCAAAGAGAAACAGGTGTGGTCTATGGGGTAAGCGAGGGATTTAAGGCGAAGGGATCAGGTTTCTAGGTCAGGCATAAGTCCTGACATTTAAGTTCTTTGTTTATTGTTATACTGATTTATAAACCTACATAAAACAAATAAGATTCGCTTCATTCCATTGTGGGAGACTGAATTCCCCATATTTTGTATAGTCTTTCGAGACGGAAAGTGCTCTGAAAATTGATGTGCTTAGTTTACATAAAATCCTTTGTTACTTGGCTTGCAAACTGACTTCTATGCCTGCTTTTCTAAAGGATCAGGTAAAAGACAACAAAGCGAGCTGTGAAGATAAAGACAGAGGGTTAGATCCTTCACTTTCCTATGTTTGCACCAACTTCAGCTGCCAGCCTTTACTCCCTCTTTTCCTCTGGAGATAGACACACACAGGCATTTTTTTGACCGTAGGAAAAAGACAGCTAGCTTGGGTCAGTGCACTTGCCTTCCCATTGAGTCATCTATGTTAAAACCTGCAGATAGACAAGGATGCCCATGATAGCAGTATGGCCTCTAGTAGTTGTTAATCACAGGTGAAATGCTATTACCTTCTGCATGCTCCAGCCATGCACTGCATGATCAGGCACGACAGGCAAACAGGCTGTGACAGCTCTGTGTACAATTGCTCCCATATTAGAACACAGGTGTCCATTTTATTAGTGTTTACTCTCACTAGGAAAGCGACTGCCCATTATCAGTGCAGGAATTAAGGCACCCTGATGCTAAAGTGCAGCAGTACAGGTGAGACAGATAAGAGGAGAGAAAGACGAAAGCCATGGCAGAGAATCAGGGAAGAGTTCTGTGCTGCTCACGTGAACTGAATTTATACTGACTGTGGGCATAGGAGTGACAACGTCACCCAAGGATCCCTGAAGAATGCCAGGGAGGAGATCGCATGGATGTTATTGGGGAAATGGTGACCCGCCTCACTTTCTTGCCCTTGGTAAGAAAAGCTGCAGGCCCACAGAGTGTTTCTGCTGGACCCTGAATGAGGGGGAGATCCTTGTCATAAAAATAGCTTTATTAAGCCAGATGATGAAGACAGAAATCAAAATAAACAAATCATTACAGTCACAGATATTGAAAACTCTTATTTCCACTGTGTTGTGTGAGGAAGTCAGAAGACTACCTAGAGATTCAAAAGGCTTATTGTGGTAGAGTGCCTTCTGCCTCTGCTCCTCCACCTGAAACATTTAAAATATCTTCCTGTCACTGCATAACTTGCTGTAGCCTCAAGAAAATGTTCAAGAAGCATTAATGTCTCTGACCAAAGCCTTGAAAATAAAGCGTGCTATTTTTAACACCAAGAACCTTTTAGGAAAAATGGTTGGTTAGGTTATTTAGCACATTATTATTAATGTGCATCACAATTTCACCTTTCCCAATTCATTCAGATTTGAATGAAATTGTTAGATACACAAATTATCAGTTTCAAAAAGGTGGAAGACTAAAACGTTGCAATGTAAACAACAGATCATCTGCAGATTTCTTAGGTCAATTTCCTATATTTTCTGTCTTAAATCTTTCAGTTCACTTGAACTTTCACCATGAATGGCTACTTAGCCAAAGATGTTACCTTTAAAGAAAAGTACCTTTCCTGCTGAGAGAGGACTGAGAGTGAATGCCTTTATTATAAGAGGGATCATAGAACTTCCTAAAGCAATGTCTGTGGGATGAACTGAAATGCTCACAGCATGTGGAAACAGAAGCATGTTGAATGGTTCCTGATGGGCTTTGTTTTGCTGAGGATAGGCAGGAGGGCGGGAGATGCTTAGGCTCCTGAGCAACATTCAGTTAATCAAACAGATATCTAGACTGAGTAACGAAAATTAAGCTTTTATGGAACCTATTTGTTTAAACCCAAGACAATGACATTTCTGACATCTTAAAGGCTTAATTAACACCAACCTGGTGCATACTTACGACCCTAATATGTCATTATATTTCTGTTTCTTTGGCAGAGAATAAATAGCATTGATTTTAAACTGGGTGAGGGGAGAGTGAAAGGGGGAAAAGGAAAGTGCATATGGAGGAAAAGGTTCACTATGCCATCTCCAGAAAATTTTGGCCTACATTTAAAAAAGTTTATAAATATTAGTCTTATTACAAAGTAAAATAAAATTGAAAAATGAAGCATCCAGAAATTCAGCTGAGACTCTACCAGTTGATGATACTTCTCAGACTGCTTGATGAATCCTTCCTTACTTGGCTCTTTTCATCTCCTTGCTCAAAATATACCAATTCTCAAAGTCAGCTGTCCAGACACGACACGCTAATGCTCTCTGCCGAAGCTGACTACTACATCATACAAAAAATGACTATGTATATCTATAGTTTTCTGAGGGAAGGCAACCAGGGCAAACTTGAATTAGCATCATATTCAATGTCTAGCAATCTGTCCCAATTCAGCAGTGAATCTCTTCACCTGCATTAAGAAAAGCCTCACTGGTAAGGTTATTTATATGGACATGGAGAAGTGTAGCACATTTTATTATTTCTGTAACTGGATTAAAGATTTTGCAATGTACTCTAAAGCACTTGAGGGCTTTTTTATGAAAGAAAGCTATAAAAGTGTATTTGAAACGTTTTTCCTCTATGACAAACAGTTGTATTATAATGGAAAAACTACAGGTTATAAGACAGAATTTATTAAGCTTTATTATGTTGAATAATGTTTAGATTAATAACAATTAGGTAGAATAAAAGCATGATGTGAATGTGACTAAAAAGAAATATTTAAGCTATGTGGTAGTTATTAATAACTCAATGTAGTTTTTGACAGCTATCCAGATATCTCAATAACCTCTTCAAAGTCATGGTGCATCTAGATGCAAATTCTGTATTTATTTAAATATTGCATATCAAAAGAAAGATAAATATGCAAACTCTAAACACCAAATAATGTGTATATTCTAACGAAAACAAGTTACCCAATGTGAAAGTTAGTGGAAAGTTTTTGATGGTACTTTTGAGAGATTTTTAAAGATTCTTGGGTGCCTAAAGATGCAGATGGATTTGTATAGGAATTTTTAAAATGTTCTAAAAGACATACAGGTTGACACACCTGAGGGACGGGATGCCATGCAGAGTGACCTGGACAGGCTCAAGAAGTGGGCCCACGTGAACCTCATGAGGTTCAACAAGGCCAAGTGCAGGGTCCTGCACCTGGGTCGGGGCAATCCCTGATATCAATACAGGCCGGGGGATGAAGGGATTGTGAGCAGCCCTGCTGAGAAGGATTTGGGGGTACTGGTGGCTGAGAAGCTCAACATAAGCTGGCAGTGTGCACTCACAGCTCAGAAAGGATCAAAAGAAGAGTGGCCAGCAGGCTGAGGGAGGTGATTCTCCCCCTCTGCTCTCGTGACACCC
Source organism: Alca torda (assembly GCA_008658365.1). Taxonomy (NCBI): domain Eukaryota; kingdom Metazoa; phylum Chordata; class Aves; order Charadriiformes; family Alcidae; genus Alca; species Alca torda. Next base: position 10,624,575 of record CM018087.1, on the reverse strand, counting down.
CACCTGGAGTACTGCATCCAGCTCTGGAGCCCTCAGCACAGGAAAGACATAGACCTGTTGGAGCAGGTCCAGAGGAAAGTAACAAAAAAGATCAGAGGGCTGGAATACTTCTCCTACGAGGACAGGCTGAGAGAGTTGAGGTTGTTCAGCCTGGAGAAGAGAAGACTGGGGACACCTTAGTGCGGCCTTTCAGTACTTAAAGGGGTCTACAGGAAAGATAGGGACAAACCTTTTAGCAGGGCCTGTTGTAATAAAGACAAGGGGTGATGGTTTTAAACTAAAAGAGGGAAGATTTAGACTAGCTATAAGGAGGAATTTTTTTACAATGAGGGTGGTGAAACACTGAAACAGGTCATCCAGAGAGGTGGTAGGTGCACCATCCCTGAAACATTCAAGACCAGGTTGGACAGGGCTCTGAGCAACCTGACCTAGTTGAAGATGTCCCTGCTCATTGCAGGGGGGTTGGACTAGGTGACATTTAAAGGTGCCTTGCAACCCAAACCATTCTATGATTCTATGATTATGTACTTACAAAAAAGCATTCATGAGAAAAGTCCTTGTTGATGATTTAATATACAATTACTTAATATTACATACTTTCTACTTTAATTGAAGTCTTAAGCTCTAGTTCAGCATTCCATTGATTTAGAGAGGGCCCAATATAGTCTTACAGGCTGTTTATAGGTTTAGGGCCATGACGTCTAGCACTAACATGGAAACTGAATAATAAAACTCACCTGTTTAAATTATACATGACCACCTTCAAAATAGACACAACCCAAATGTCACTGGCATAATTAAATACTAAACAGTACTTTCTTTCAAAACTGGAAGTATGACATTGTGTGCTCATAGACACCATATATGAAATAAAAAGTGCTTATGCTTCATTCACATAGTACATGCATTTCTGACAGAATAGAACAGGTCAATAAGATATTATATGACAAAGGAAATACACAGATTCATAGCTGTTTTGGTAGCCTTCTGCACAAACTGACTGCAGCATGGCTTTGCCAGACCAGCTAAAGGCCTCATCCCCAGACCACAGGGAAGCCTGTAGCCATGGAGAGCCATCACAGGAGGTGAGGCATCTCAGAGGTATACAGCAAAAGGACACCAGGCAACAATCACTATTTGCAGCAACAAAAATTTGTATGTAAAGAATCAATTTTGCACAGTGCTCACGCTGTCAAAAGAGTACAACCTTTATCCTCAGAAATTTCCAAAATCTGTCTGAACAAGGCCCCAGTCTACCTTTGAAGCTGTCCCTGCTTTGAGCCTGAGGTAGGACAAGGTGACTTTCAAAGGTCTGTTCCAATCTTAGTTTTCTGTGATTCTTTTCTCGAGAAGCTCCCAGAGGATAAAGAAGATCCTTTTGCCCAGTCCCCATCTGGGTGCTGACTAAGGCTTGCCCAAAGGGTATTTATTAGAAGTTTGATAAGTCAGCAAAGCACTCAGTATGGACACAAACTACCAGAGGCCCCAACAGAAGAAGTAATTTTTGAGAGAACAAATTTAGCCACTAATTTGAAATGAATAACTGAAATGTTAAATGTGGCATTTGTCCTTTTATAATATGGTAAAAACTACATTTTTCTTTGTTGTGTGTCTCAGCATGTCCTACCAAAACGTTACTGCTTTTTTTCTGTGCCACAAATCTGCTAGTTTATTGATTACAGGACAGGAACTTGCGCTTGTGCTATACCACCTCAATGTGGGAGGCAAATAAGCCATAGAAAAAGAAAGAAATTCAGTCTTCAAAGATATTAGTTTTAAATACAGAGTAAAACTAATTTCTGCCTCTACCTTTCTACTAATTTCTAGTAAACCGCTGCAGTCTTTCTTAAATAAATTTAGAAAAGTCCTGTTAGAAAAAAACTGCAAGAAGCTTCAGTTTAAGAATACATTTAAATATATGCTTATCTTTAAGCATAAGCTTAAATTCCATGAAGTTCCAAGTATATACATACACTTAATATTAGGCATTTTTTCAATGCCTTTTCTGAAGGATTATATTTGTTTCACTTTTCTGCACACATATAGTCCCTTCCCCTCCTAAGGCTACTGATCTTACTGACAAAACGCTGCAAACCATGAACATTTCATGCTGCTACCATTATTTTAATCTGATTCAGTATCCGATGTGCTGGTGGCTGCTATCGTTGTCCCCCAAAATAGTGCAGTAGGAGGCTACTTCACACAGTAAAAGAATGGAGAATTGACATGAGAAAGCAATTATGTGGGAAACATCGAATCAAGCATTCCCAGATGGTATATTTATATTGAAAATAAACTGTAAGGGAGCCAAGTTGGAAGTCTGTGAAACTTCCACCATTGTTAAAGGGACACCGTCCCTCAGTCTGGAACCCCCAAACTGCAGGGGGATTTTACAAAACTTAGAATGAAATACAAAATATTAATTAAAACTCAAAACAGTAATTTTATTTCTTTTAATATAAACATCCATCTCAAGTCCTAAGAAGTCTAAAAGTACTGTTATGCAGGGGTATGTGAATCAGAAAATAAAACTGGATGGAGAGAAAAGTCAGGCTGAGTGTTTTCCAGTGTCACAGTCTGGGCTTTGTGAAATACAGAAAACAAACAAGGGAGTGATAGATCCCAAAAGAGGTATTTTAAAATTGTTTCCACTGTAATAAACTGCATTGTCAGGTCAGCATTTTTTATTTTTTAAAAAATATGAGCTTGGTTGACAGCAACACTTTAAAGAAAACAGTCCATTACATTAAATGTCAGTGAAAAAGAATGACTAATTGCTCAGATATAGCAACCCCAGCAGCAAGAGCAACCAAAGCAGAAAACAGACTGGGTAAGATCTGCAGATACTCTCAGGACCGTTTACATCACAAGTCCTAAGTTTTATGTAAATAAAAGCCCCATTTTAATAAGAACAGACATTCTACTTCAGTCCTATTTAGCTTTTGGTACAATGAGGTGTCAAACTTAAAAATAATAAATCTAGCAATTTTGTACTCACCACCAGCAGTCATGTTTGTTAGCATATGCTTTTTTTCAGCAAAATTTCTGAAGACCAGAAAAGGACTAAATTAATGACATTTTGGTCTTTATTGCAATTATCCAAACTTCAAAGTGACTCTTACCCAGCAGTTTGGTCCACTTTCATCCCTCGCAGAAATCAGAAGTCTCTGAATAAGTTTGCCCATTTATCTCTACCTGATGACTTTAAAATTTAGGCTATAAATTTATATTTTCTGGTGCACGTTGCCTCCAATTTGAGCAAGAATCAGAAAGGAGAAACAATGTGAACACAAAAAGTGGAGAGAAAAAGCTTCTCTTTAAACATTGCAAATATCTGGGTGAAGTTTCAAATGAGTTATTTCAGATGAACTTGTTCACCCATATCGAGTCAAAACTACTGCAAATCTGAATGTAGTGAATTAGAAATCAAGAATAAATATGGTGTGATGAACACTTAAGGCGAACTGTAACAAAGTTAAGATACCAGGGAGCTGTGGTGTATTTGTAAATATTGTAAATATTTTAACGTTTTCATCCTTAAAATAGAAGGTGGTTAACAACAGAGAATTAAATTTGAATAGAAGCAAAACCGAAGTGACATTCCCATAATCTTGGGACTTTATATACTATTTTCAAAAGCCCCATTAAGTTATAGTGCACATACAAAATGGTGAAGAGCATGGCTGGGCATGACTTGACATTGCACCTCCAGCAGCTCTATAGTCATTACACTCACTTTACACACACACTAGCAAGCCTACCTGCTGCCTTAACTAGTTTATTCACATACCCGACAGCCAAACGAAATGTTTTGTAAAGCCAGTCATCTGTTCCACTTGACAGAAAAGTATGTTGTTAGAAAGATTCGAAATGGTCATTAGAGAAAAGGAAGATGGTTCTGGTGAACAGCCAGAGCCTGGGACAAGTTGAATTTTGGACACCAAGGACATTACTCATGTAAAAGCCTGGGCCCAGCTTCCCTCAGGAATGGGCAAAGTTCCCAATTCCTTCAGACATCTGTTTGATATTACCAGACTCACTAGGGAAGGATTCAAGGAGTGCAGAGCTGGCTCAGAACATCTCAGCCATGGAGGCAAAATACAATTTTCTGGCAAAGGGAGTTTAGGGGGCTGGAGGGGAAAAGGACTTGGAGGGGTCAGCTGGATTCAGGAAGAAATGAGGGAGAGAGTGGTTCCAGGGCAGGAAGGACCTCCAAGGTCAGCCAAACACTAGGATGGAGAGAGGAGATTACAATCTCAGGAGAATCTAGTGGCAAGCAGAAATGTATCAGACAGTTCTGGATGGGCTACAAAAGAGCCGTGGAGCACAGTGGACATGGACACTGCCCTTCCTCTCTCCTTCTTCCGTGCCTGTACTTCTTCAGTCCTCCACTGTTTGCTTGGAATAATGGATTGCTACTCCTGCCAGGATGTCTGAGATGCCTGCACTCCTCAGCCCCATCCTCTGCTGCCACCCCACATGAGCAGAAGTGGCCTCCTCTTCCCTTCCATGTACCTACTGCTCACTCTCAATCCTCCCCCAAGCTGCTGAAGAAATGAGAGAAGAGACCAGGTGCCAGAGGCCTGTCTAGACCTGGTGCCCACAGTGGAGAGGGAACACTAGGGATGGGCTGAAGAAGCAAAGGCAAGTGTTGGAACAGCTTTGCAGCTAGCTGCAGAAGAATGAGAGTCCCCAGAGTCAGACCCCAGCCCTTCCCTGTGGGGCAGGTGCTGGAAACACTACTCAGGATGAACAGGCCAGTGCTCATGGCCTCAGCCATAGAGGGTGTGGGCAGACATGGTCCCTCCAGAAGACATCTAAGAGCTGGCAAGGGACTGAAGGAAGGGCAGTGCTGGGCCCGGAGGGAATCTGATAAATAAAATGAATCTAGTGAGAAAAGCATTTTTTAGGGAGTTGAGAGAACTAAGGGAGAAAATGCACCAAAATGATTATATGAATCCCTGGAATAGATTGGTGAAATGGACTAAAAAAGGGAGACTTTGTCCTTGATACCTTTCTGAGCTATATGGTGTGAATAGATAATTTCAGGAACCAAGAGATAATATGAATAATTATTTCTTCAGATGATCCCAGAACTTATGTGATGCTCAGAAAAAACACCGTGCTGGGGAATACCTAGTCAAATGAACTGCAGGGGGGTGGCAGTGTACCTGGAATTACTTTTATTTATAGGAATAGTTTGGCTATTTTGGAGAAGTTTCCTGGATATTTGTTAGTTCAACGTCCATCCTTTTGAGTCACAAATATTGCAGTAGCTAGCTTATTTTGACACCCTTGTAGACCACAGTATATCAGAATTCATAACTGGGTGATTTGTCTAAGCTGGCAACAGCAACAAAATTTGTGGTCCAGGGACGGCATCCAAATTATTAACACAAAATCATTGCCTGCAGCCAGCATTCAGAATCACCGCCGTAGCCTAAAAGACAAATAAACCACTAACACCTGAACGAGGGAAGAACTGAAATGAGCACAACACTGCTTTCTTTCTCCTCCCGCTGGGTGAGCTCACAACTTACCCTAAATCATACAACTAGCATATGGTGCGTCTGGCAGATTAGTGGTGGCACACACAGAGCTGCACATATCTGGCCCTTTGGTGCATCAGTTGGTATGTGCTGGCCAGACAGGCACTACCCACAGCCCTGGAGAGCCCGGCTTGAGCCATGCCACGGGCAGCAGGACACGGCTGCTCACAGCAGCTGGCACCAGATATAATGGCAGTGGCACAACGTATCCCACAGCTCCCATGGAGTTAAAAACTCCATCCGACTCAATAGCTTTTTGTAAGAGTAAAAGTTGAGTGTGGCCACTGCAATGCAACCCAGTAATAATATTGCAGGGACCGGCGAGGAGGAAATGGTGGTAGCACACAACAAATAAAAAAATGCAAAATCTCTGCATCTGGTTGAAAGAAAATGCAGCAGCGGAGTCTGTTATCCGCATAGTTTTCCCAAACAAGCTATAGGGCTGCACTCAGATTTCAGACAGCAGATCTGCGTCTTCTCTAAGTGAAACAAATGGGTGTTTGCCAACAACTTCAAAGGAAGTGTTTAAAAATGAGACCGTTAAACAGCTAAGGGAGCTGATGTAATCATATTTTAACCCAATTATCCTTTCCAATATGTATTTGTCAGCATTTAATCCCATCTGCCATTGTGCTGCCCAAGTGCCTAAATTGTATAGGTCCCTCAAGAATTCTCTAGTTTTGGCTAACCTAACAAATTCTGTGCCATATGCAAATTTTAATTTGCAACTGTTCTCCCTCATTTCCAGACTCTATTAAACAACTGGTCTTATTATGGGCACTCCATAGTTAATTCTTTGCCACTTTGGAATTTTACCAATTTTTGTGTTTTATTTTCTACCACTTTACCAATCTCTAACCTATGACAGCAATCTACCCCTAAACCTTTGTATACATAGATGCTTTACCAACCACTTCTGAGAGACTTTGAAAAAACACTAAAAAAAAATTAAAACATAAACCAAACAGTTCCTGTATTCACTCATGTTGACACAACAAAGAGATGCTAGTAAATTTGAGAGTATTTTTTCTTTTCAATAAAATATTCCTTAGTGATTTATAATGTTTTTATTTCTGCAGATGTTTTATTATTGTCTCTAGTTACTATTTTAGCCTATTTACCTGAGGCATCAATGCAGTCCCCTGGTTCCCAATTTCTAGGAATATCTTTCATACTTTTTCAATAAATAGGTGCAATATCCATTATCCAAGATGATATAAATTCAGGCAGTGGCATATCTTATCTTCCAGCAGAAAATAATCTGTGCTTGAACCAACCTAATTTAATTCAAATGTAACTACAACCATAGTGGGACAAAAACTCAGCTAAAATAATTACAACAGTATAAAAAGTTATGAACTTTAATACTAAATGACAGTTGTGTTTTTATGATTTAAGGTTAAAGGGCCATGATCTATTTTTCTGTAACTCTGATTCAGCAAGGCATTTTAAGGTGAAAGATCCTAATTCTCATTTTCACTACAGACTCTTTAATAACACTCTTGCAGGTGAAAAGAATCCTAGTGTACGCAAAAATCAGCTCCAGTTGGATTACATGTATGCTTGACTCCTATGTCAAGTTGAAGCTTGAGAGGGAAAATAGTATATATTTCACTTGCACGAAAAGTCTATTGATATGATCCAAAGTAGAAAACAGTTTTCATTTGTATCAAGCAAATTTCTTGCAGAACAGTAACTTGAATGGTTATTTCAGTTGATGGATGTAGGCAGCTAAATTTGTTTGAGTATTTAGTCCCTGAGTTTCAGAGACAGACCCATGCTAAGAGCAGAATTTAACATTTGGAGCCACTGGAATGGTTCATTACTGTAGATGTCTGCAATACTAATCAAGAGAGATAATGTTCTAGTCAGGAAAATAATTAACGTTTAACTGACTTGCAAATGTAAAAACCAGGACCCTCAAAATACAGGCATCAATGAATTGAAAGAAACAGACATCTAAACTTTTAACTACTTAAATTCCTCCCTCTAGAGGACTACTCTAATGCTTAAGGGGAATGATGGCACATTGCAGTACAGTCAACACTGTAATACATGTAGTGAAGGGAGATGGTACCTTCTGTTTTGTCTGGTATATCTGTTGTACCCCGAGACACAGCCAAGTTTGCTGTATCTGAATAGGAAAAAAAAAGTAGAGGATTCCATCAAGAAGCTCAAATGTGAGTTAAAAGCAACAAAGCGACTGCGGTGTAATCCTTACTGGTTATGTATGCCAGAATAATATCAACAATTTTTTTCCAGTACAACTGCCAGCAAGCAAGGAATAGTACTAGACTAAACACAGAATGTAAAAGAGAATAGAGAATTGGGGTCTGTGCTAAAAGAAACATGAAACCCCAATGAATGGAGCAGAATGAATTGCAGACCATTCAGAACAGCGTTATAGGTTTCCCACGTGGGCACTAACAGTGGAGTTCCATGAGGTTTTGGCAACAGTACAATTTGCAATAACAACAGAAAGAGTTTGCTGAATTATTTAAGCATGAAATCAACATATCTCAGACAAAAATAGCCAATCTACGTTAAGCAAAATAACTTAAAAATAAAGCACTGAATCTGAGAGAAAATGCAGTGGCTTTCATTCACCCCACTTGGTATACTCTTGTTTCTCTGGAAATGCAACCTGAACTTAAGTCAGGATACCCAAGGCAGAGTGTTGGAGGGAAAATACAGCTGAAGAAGGTTTTGTGTGGTGTGTCCCCTAGGGTGGGCTGGCAGAGGGAGGAGTTTTACGAGGAAATACACCTCCTTCTCCTCCCTTCCTTTTGCTCTGTTTAGCTTTGATCAATTGCTAGTAATGCAGTCCCTGCAGTCCCTGATTTTATTTGCTTGTTTAATGTTGTTGTTCACAGAACACAGGTGCCTGTGTTTTTTCAGTGATGCGAAGTTAGCTTTGCAGAAAACGCATCTTTTCCCTTTCCCCTCAATTAATTTTCTTCTAAGGTGAAGAGAACAACAATTGTCATTTGCTGGCAGTTGAAATTTGTTTTGGTTTAATTTTTTTCCCCCCCCCTTTCTCGCATGCTACTCTCACAATACAAATGCCTAGATTTTTTTGGAACTTCCGTTGCATGTGGCATAGCATTGCACTCAGCATACAGCTCAAACAGGGAGGGCATAGGAGAGAACTGGGGGTGAGAACAGAGGCTATAATGTATTGACAGGCCTTTCAGGTTCAAAAGTCTACCGCATGCAATGCATTGCCAGCATCACACATTTTAAATGATGCAGAAGCCCTGCCCAGACCTTCAAACAACAGAGAGGCAGAACTAACATGAACCATCAAACGCACAGCATTTGCAAGGTGAAAAGGTGCAGCAGGTTTGGATCTTTGTTTTAAAAATTAACAAATAATTTTAAAGGAACACTCTTCCAGGAACCTTCCTGCAAGGAGCAGAATTAGCCATCAGGCTTTCAGACCTCCTACCTTTTCCCAGTATTTTCAATCAGGGAGCATTTAGTTTGCCACATCTTAAAGGCAACATAAGCTGGTAGTGAGGCCCAGCATCAAAGTCTATCCCTCAGAAGTAAAAGATAATGACAACAGGCCTTGGGGTGTTGGATAAGGGAAGGGACACAATGATTCCCATAAATATGGCTTAGCTTGGTGGCTTTTCTCATTAAGGACTTTGATGGAGAAAATGCCCCTATCCCTGAAAGATGGCAGTCTCGGTCCCCCTTTTCACCATGACAACCCATTTTCTTTCTGCAGCACCCCTAGCTGTGTCTCTTGCTGCTGTAACTGCTACCGACTGACGCCGTGACACTTTCATAGCTCACCAGGACTGAGCAAGACCCCGCGTACCAGGTTTCGCTAAGACCAAGGTGACAGTAGTCCTCGCTGTGCCGCCCAGTGCAGCCCCAGCACCACCGCGGGGCTGTGCTCCTTATCTCTTGCCTTCACCACAGCCCGGGCAGTGCTGCTTCTCCGGTACTGCAGCTGGGATGCAAGGAGCCCCAAGGCTGCCTGGGGCTCCCCTTTCCACTCCTCTCTCCCCAGGAAAGAAGAGGAGCTGAGCAGCAATTGCTCTATATGTTGGTGATCTATGGGACCTGTAAGCAGAGCAGGTAGTAAAGAAATTTTGCTAGGGAAAAGACTCATATCCCCAAAAGAAGAGAATGACCAGTAAGTCCTAGTGCCCCAAATGCTGCCCTGCATTGGAGGTGCTACCAAAGGCAAAGTTCTCCAGAGAGAGATGGTGTCCCCTGCCAAGCCTTGCTGAAAAGGTATCCTACTCCAGTGGACAGTGTGATCAGTTGTCTGGCATTGTGAAAGCTCACAGCCCATGCTTCATTAGAAGTCAAAATTAATTGCTTTCTATAGAGCTCACAGAAATGAAGCTGTATTATCAACATAGTAACTAAGCAATAATAACAGCAAAGTCTGAATCGGAGAACAAGATGTAGGGAAAGTAGCCACTAAAGGCTTCTAAGGGCAGAAGATCATAATAAAGGATCAAACCACCATTAAATTACTTTAGTAATGAAATGAATGAATTTAGAAATGAATGAATACAGCAATTTCTTACCCAGAAAGAATGTTGCTATAGGAACAAATATTGCATTCAAATGTGAAAAAAAAAATTCCTTTATTGCTCATTCCAAAAGTATTTTGGAATTACTGAATGTTAGGATGAAGAATCAGAAAAAAAAACCCCACACATCAAACAAATAGTCACTTATAGGACGAAGTTTTCAGTTAATTAAGGAAAAGAAGAGTCTGACATCAGAAGATCATATTCCAGTGGCTTGACAGAAGAAAAATAAAAATGTCTTTTTTTGGGCATTGAGAAGGTCAGCTCTTTCTACTGCAGCAGATCAAACATCTCAGCTTCAAAGATTGACAGAGAAAAGGAAACTACAAGAAAGTAGCCAAAAAGCAATTTGAACATATGAAAATAAGCAGTAGCAAAACTGCAATGATGCTTCCATTTTGGGACTAGCAAGATTTGCCCTCATAGTTTGCTAATTCTCCAGAAATCCTAGCCAAAATTTTTCTTCAATACAACTGCTTATACTAATATACACATCCAACACACAGGTACAGTTAGACTTACACAATAAATGCTTGGATACTAAATTCTCCACTCCCACAAACTTCACCCTCTAATTCTCTAGGGGGCTATATATGGAAGGAGTATTTACTTTTCTACAGTGGTGTAACATTAAGTTAGTGAAAGCAAGAGTTGGGCCCCGATGCTTCTCTGAAATTTGCTGTCCTAATTTCCAGCTGGGCAAGTCAGTAGGAGTGGGAAATGGCAGCACAAGAAGCCACCAGAGCCACTAGTGCTCCTCAGAGTATTCGGAAGGGTTTGAATTCAGACCACTGTAGTATGAGCTATTGTTTCCCCTGTTGTTCCCCTTGTAATCCATGAAGGCTATTTAATGCGGTGTGGGAAGGGGAGTGTATTGAAATCAGAAGGGGAAACTAAGGGCATGAGAAAGATTATGCAAGTCCTTCACGAGGGCTTTCAGTGTGCGGCTATTTTCTTTGTAGTCAGAAAAAACAAAAAAACCTTATACCTGAATTTTACATGTTACACAAAAACGGCGAGATTTTCTATTTGTTGGTCCTAGGCTATTTTTTAAACTAACTTATACCCCTAACTTATAAAGAAGCTACAATGGGACCAGTGCTACACTGGATAATACAGCCACAACATATTGATTTAATGTCACTGAAGGGTAAGGAGCTGCATTTTAAGAATCAATACACTCTTTCCTGAGATTATTACAGAGGTGCAAGTTCTAGGCTGACTAATAGGGTTGCAGCCCTCATGTGCAGACCAAACTGCTAGAAAAGTTACGATCAGAATCACATTATATACTTTCTCAGCTACTGTATGATTTGTATATAGCTTAAATTTGATTGCAGTTTAGAAAGGCAAATAAATGAAATTTTACTAGTGTCAAGAAAGGATTTTGCTTTATTTTAACTTGAAAGCTATTCTTCCAAAACCAAGTTCTCACAGTTAGTTGAGAATCTGGTTTCCTCCTGCTATGCAATAATAACTTTCTATATGATTACAAGAGACTATAATGTAAGTTAATTGCTTTTAGTAATTTTCAGCATAAGTTTCACTTGCTACTTTTGGAATAAGTATTGATCTATTTGGTTGGGTTTTTTTTTCTGACGTCCAGTCCAGAACAGCTTACCTGCAGCAACTTATTTCCTTATTCAACAAGATAACTTCTCCCAGTTTGCCCCTTTTGGGTATTCATTGCCAGTGATCCAGGTCAGAGGCCCTTTTGGAAGTGCAATCTAGTGCCTGTAATTCCATAATGCCTTGTAAGTATTTTTATCTTTTTCAGACTTATTTTCCCTTTCTAGGCTCAGTGCCACTTTCCAGGGGATTTTGAACTAACTTTTAGACTTATAAATCTAGTTTAGCAGAATAGATTTTGAAAGTTGTAAAATAACAGCTAACAGACTCTACCTTAAAACAGTCATTTATTCATTCTCTCCGAGGAAAATGACCAGGCGTCCTACACACTGCTTACCAGTATAAGCATCAGTACTATATCAACATCACTATAACAAAGAAAAGATGAGAAAAAACCAATTGTCAGCATTTTTGAATCAACTGTTAGATTGCCAGCTGCATGCTGAATTGTACACCACCTACTCGTACTCACTGAAGAAGAAGGGGATACTCAGTAGATACAGATCCACACATGCAAAACTTCTCATCTTATATGTGGACGGCATGACTGCATGCCATAGGAGCCTGCCTGCAAAAGCAAAGTCCCATCTTATATATAAAACCACCTGACAGGATCAAGACCTCTGACAGTCACCTCTGCTCTCTAGCCTAAAGAGGTATAATTTCCCCCTTAAACACACAAAGGTGAAACTATACAGCAAAACGAAGTGGGCAATGCATGTGCTAGACTGCTTCTAGTATACAACCTATCCTGAAAATCCATCTCCTAAATTATTTTACAATTTTTACTTAAATAAGCAGAACGAAAAGTACGCATTAATGTTTTCAGACTTGTGAATATAAAAGACAACATGGCCTACACACATAAAATCAGAAGTGATTTAAGAAGAAAATATTTAAACTTGATTGCCTTTACTTTGGCATATCAAACAATAAAATAAAGATTCTAAGAGCTTACATCTAAAACCCCATTTGCAAATGGGTTACTCCTTTTCTCTGAATTTTAATTTCCATTTATTTGATATGAACTTGGTAGACTTAGTGCTACATTTAAGGAAGAGAAAAAAATGAGGTGCTCGTGTGTCACATTCACTGCTTGGGATACACAGCAGAGGGAAACAGAGTTGTGCTTCCCACAGAAATCAGTAAAAAGAAACATCTCTGTAATAAGTGTTCAAATCAGATTATTCTTGTTCTCAGGAATACCTCATATTTTAATCTCTTTTGTTTTATGTGTTTGCATTTGGATTTTCATCTCTTTAAATAGTTCCCTCCCAATTACCAGGTACCCAAATTCCAGGCCCTTAATTTTCATTAATTTTTTCCATGTGAAACGTTCAGCTTTCCAGTTCATGGAATCATAGAACCATAGGGTTGGAAGGGACCTCTGGAGATCATCTAGTCCAACGCCCCTGGCCAGAGCAGGGTCACCCAGAGCAGGTGGCACAGGAACGCGTCCAGGTGGGTTTTGAACGTCTCCAGAGTCGGAGACTCCACCACCTCTCTGGGCAGCCTGTGCCAGTGCTCTGCCACCCTCAGGGTAAAGAAGTTTCTCCTCATATTTAGGTGGAAACATGAGATCACTTTGTGAGGCCTATTTAGAGCCTGAGCTTGCAAGGCCTCTGCAAAATAAGTGCTCATTGGTTTGATTAGGAGCCGTGTGGAGGTATCTTAGGAACTTGGCTGTACAGCTTTTATTTTCACCTTGCAAATACAGAATGAAGGCATGTTTAAAGGCCTCCTTTTTTTTGTTTGGTTGTTTAGTTGTTTTTTTGGTGTTTTTTTTTTTTTTTGTTGTTTTTTTGTTTTTTAAGAGAGAGGTTTGCTGAAATATACGTTGTGATTCTAAGGTCTTTTTCTATGTCACTGAGCCAGTCTGGAAATTGCTGTTTGATATATACAGTAAGTAGATTCTTTTAGCACTTTGAAAAAGAAATAAGATCATGGACTTCCTTCTGTACTTGCATGAAAATGGATGGCATGCAGAGTAGTATCTATTTGACTGACATAAAACAGCTGAAATCATGTGGCTGAGTTGCTGGTTTTGCTCTGCCCTTTGGGTTAGCGTATACAGAGTACTCGCTGTTTGAGTCTTTAACTCTCCACCCATAAAATGTGAAAGACAACATTATCTGGCTCACAGGGATGCTGGGAGATTATGTAATGTTTGCAAAGCTATTTTAATATATGAAGTACTGGGAATTATGCACTATAATTGCTGAGAGTGAAGACTTATCCTCTCTAAAGAAAATGAGTGACAATTTCTAAAGAAAATTATTTTGGAGAGCGTCTTTAACTACCTTAATGTACACTATTTATCTATTTGCTAATTAAAATTGTTTTAGTCTGTTTGAACTGATCAGAACAATTTACATGAAAAAGACACCTGACTGTAGTTGTCACTGAAGTGTACTCAATCCGATGAGAAAATCATTAAAAAGTTAGCACTGTACTTTCAAAAGGTCCCCCCTTCTTCCACTCCACATCTTTATAAGCTACTTAGTCACTAATTTAATTCTTTCTGTGTCTGTGTTTCAAGTTGGTTAAATCTGGGCTGCTAAATGGTACTTTCCTTCCAAGGGATTCATTTACTGAGGAATCCTCTTCCCTATGATTTAGTCTTTCATCTTGCATGGATGCTGCTTTACTCATCACTAATTCACACCGCACATCACAGGCTGCATCAACATCTGCATCTTCTGGATGGAAAGTTTTCATTTCTTCCCCTTTAAGAATAACTGTCATTCTGCAGTCCCACTCATCAGCTCCTAACAACCTTCCCAGCTGTACAAAAATGCATTCTGAATAAACATTGGAAGGAAGGAAGCATAAATATTTGACAGCATTCACAGTCGAGGCAGGTTATTAAGCACTCTGCATTTCAGAAGAATACTCAAGACTGTCTTCCAATGAAGTATTACAAGTGAGACTCCAAGTGTTTTTTAATCTAAGTAAGCTTTTACTTTGGAAGAGGCTCTTAGTGCCTGGATATGAGAAGAGAAGATTGTGGACAGGCATAACATTTTGCAATTTCATTTTCATTTTGGCTGGTTTTGTGATTATCATATTCTGCATACCTGAATCTTTGTTACTTGGAATTTTGCACATGCTCGAAATGGACACTGTAACAGAAGTTAAGATGAGAAATTAATTACTTCCTCCCTGTAGAGTTAGTTAATGCTTATCCCATAGGTCCAAACTTCAAGTGATTTGATCATCTGTAAGACAGCTTGGTTCTCTCATTCCCCATATGGGAGATGTTTAATGCTATGGTGTAGTAATATAAAAACTACAGAACATTAAGAGGGACAGTAAGTTGCTTTTATTGTCTCTCAACGTCTTCACTAGAACTTCAACAATTTATCCAATAATGGCCGTGTGACTGCCCATTTCAGTATCAATGGGGTAGAACTGAAGTGTAATATGGAAACGCTTCTGGAAGGACAGCCTAAGGAACTTTCAAATATCATATTTTTCGGCACGAGATCGAACAGCTTCTTGGCAGAATTCATAATTTATTTTAATTCAAATTCTAGTTTCTATTTCTTCTTAGTAGGTTGGCTTCAAAACTAGCTTCAATAACCTAATCTAATTTAGGTCCAAGTATATTCCTTCATTTAAAAAATAGCACAAATATATGTAGTTCTTCCTATATTTATAGCAACACCAGCCATCTGTTTTAAACTTGCTTTGTATAGACATACATCATAAACTGATCATTGCAAGCACTCTTCTAATCTGTGGCCTATTTAATTTCTGGAAATCTTACAGTCTGGGCTGCTGGAAGTCAGCAAATCCTTGCTCCAGCCCTCCTACACCTGTGCAAAGCACAATTAGTCCAGCTGGGGCTGCTGGCACATGTGCCTGCACTGGCAGAGGCAGTTCTTCAGATTATAAAAGGTGTAGATTAGCAAGATTTTTCCAGTGATGTCAGTAGAACACTTTTGGTGTTGGAGTTTGGCAGGATAACATTCCATATTAAAACATGGATTTTTGACTAAACATTGGCCTAAACTTAATCTCTTTTCCAAACAGTCCCTATCACCGCAAAAATACTGAAAAAATTACTTACACAGTGGATTTGTTTTACAGCAATCAAACATGATGGAATAAATTTTCCTATCTGAATTTCTATTGCATGTTCCTTTTCCGTTTAGTTTAATGTGAGATTTGCCATACAGCAGGGGACACAACTTCTGAAAATGCAGAATCTACAGATGGTATCTACAGAGCATCCCATACAGCTCCTTCACAGCAACTTGCTGGACATATAACCAGAAAATCCATTCAGCAATTTTTTTTTTCCCATGTAAGACTTAATCTTGGCATAATATTCTGACCACAAGTTATAGTGAAGCATACAAAACTAAGAACATAGCCATACTAAACTGATAGTAAAATATAGCACAACCTGACTGTACATTTATGAACCTTAGGAGAGTGGGAATTATGATGTATGTGCAAAAAATGTCACACGCTAGCCAAAAAGCAGACACATTCAGCCCTGAGCACTCATTATTTAAGCATTTAATTCCCCTCATCTAATATAGCAGCTCTAACTACAGGGCAATGAAAGATCAGGCATCAGAATAATCAAGCATGTCAGTTCAGACCGTAATGATAAGCTCCTGACAGAAAAGGGCGAAAATCAGGTAACTCGTGAATTTCCATGAGGTATAACTGTACAGATTTAAATGCAGAAATATATAGTAATGCTTCAGCTTTAAGTTTTTTTTTTTGTAACAACCACCCATATCACTGCTTAAACTCAATTATTTGAGAGCGCAATTTAGAATATAAAATTCGGCATTAGCATTTATGTCCAAATGCTTGAGGAGTTTTGTATGTCGCACTGTACTATGAAACTGACCTCTGAGGGGAAAAAAAACAGCAGGAAAAAGTATACTTACTGCCTTTAAGAAAAACATTTAGAACAAACAGTATGAGCATAACTAACGTATGATTTGTAGTATGTCAGTATTAAATTGATGAATCTGGCTTATAGCAAGCCAAATTTGGGGCTGCACAATCCTACAAAATCCTACATCCTTAATGGCTTTACAAGCAGTACTAGCCAGCACAATATTTGCCCAGGAACATTAATACTAAACGAAATATAGTGGAAGTTGGTTCAAACTTTCTAGAAAAAAATTAATTGTCTGTGGATGAAATATAGTTGAATAAATGTTTTTTATTTGTTAGCTAGTCTCACATGCCCTGAATGTAAGTACATTCGAAAATCTTGTTTAACCTGAATTTTATAAGTATCTTGTTCCATTTCAACGTAATCTTTTAAATGTGTTACAGCAACAAGAACTCATATGTCACATAAATTCAGCATCTTCAATTTGATGAGCTAACTAGTGTAGTGACATAAATTGCATTTTCCTGCTTTGAGATTAAGTACATTATTTTTGTCTAATCCTCTATTTTACACCAAATCCTTCCTGAAGAGTCTTAAAAATTCAGAGCAAAGGACAACATAATTTTATAATTCCAACTGGGGACATGTAAGTGGGCTATACCATTACCTGCAACTACCAGAGACACATAGCCTGCAGACATACCTAATGTGTATAATAAAACAGGCTTGATGTGTCTCCAGCCTTAGTGGTGCGTATTATGGGAAGACAAAATGGCTTACATATCTCGCATCCAAAAATGAAAAATATGCATGAGAGGAAATCCTGGTCCAGTTAAATGTAAGGAATGTTTTGTGGCTGACTACATTAGGGTAAGAAAACGCCTGTATCCTGTAGTGTTAGGACATGCCAGAAGGCAATGCCTTTCTTACTGTGCCCTTGCAAGCACATGGTCGGCAGCTACAGAAATGTAGCACATGCTGCGCTGCCACCTCTTAGAGCTTGCATGCAAAGTCTAACGCCATAATCAGAGTGTTACTGCGAGATCGGATTGTAACCCACACAGGTTCAACTTCCAGTGTGTCAGAAACAAGGCGGTTTGGGCTTTGATATAGGCTATGTTTACCTATTCTGGTTGCTAAGCCAGTGACAAAAAGATCCATACAAGTATCTTCACTGTAGCTGCCGCTCAGTCAGTTCAGATAAGCTAGGGCAGGTCACCTCCTGAACGCCACGCCGCTGAAGCCTAACGGCCATAGCCACACTCCCTGGCCCAAGGGGTTAAAAAAAAAATAGTAAAAAATCTTTTGATACTAAGCAATAAAGCTCGTAATCACTGTTAAAATAAGAACAAGCCATATGGAGGGGAAAAAACTCTTTAGAGAATAACCACCGAAGTTATATCACACAATGGACATGTGCTCCTCACCCTGGAGCTGTGGCTTCTTGCTTAGAAGTGGCCGCTGTGTGTGTGTCTGCGTGGCTGCCGGTGCCAAGACCGAGCAGAGCTGGACCACGAGGTGGGGTGTGGCAACGTGCAGGGAGCTCTGCCTGCTCTTGGGGAGATTCCTTTGTCCTAAAGCTTATCTGCATTTTCCTTTTTTCATAAGGGCATCATGAAGGAGTCTGTTTAAATGCTTTCAGCAGAACTGCTTTTAGGAAACATCCTTTAACTTACAGCAAAACCAGTGCTAATAAAGCCATAAAATCATTCAGTAATTTCATATTTGTTCCTTCAGAAAAAAATAGAGCTAATTCTAAATAGAAAAAAAACCTTGCGTAAAACCACATTTTTTGAGATGAACTGCAGAATAAACCCAGGAAAGACTGAACAGGACTAGTTAAGTGACCTCTAGATATCGGTTTCATAGGCAATTGTTCTGCACAGAATCCATGGTGTTCCTAAACATAACTATGAATGCAGGGTTTGTTACAAGTGTGTTTTATATAAGACATGTCAAAAATGCTATCATTATGCATGGATGGATAGAAGGTATAAATTAAATATTTCAAAAAAGGATCAGAGAGTTCTTTTCTACAGCTACACCAGAAACTGAAGTCAGCTGGAAAATGAGTTCTGCCGTCCTTGGAATTCTAAGCTATTAGGTGAGGCAGGCACTTTAAGGCAAAGAGATGCTAAGAAAGCAGCCTGTTTATATTTCAGAAACTCCACCTTGCCAGGTAAAAATGACGTTAATCATCTATATCCAAATGCGTTTTTTTTTTAGTTTAGAACCATGGTTCTTTCTCCAAACAAAAGCCAAATGTAGATAATGCCTCAAGATTGGTTTGGTTTCGTTACGCTCCTCAAACACAAAGAGGAAAACTCTAATTTCAATCTGAATGGATTTAGTTTAAGATTAAGACTACAGTATCTTCATATGAAAGGACACAATGCATCTTTTACTGTACATTTCTCCATCTTGAATTAATTTGCACACTTTCCATAGCCAACAAAAAAGCAAACTCCCAACAAAAACTATAGTATATAAAGCTTAGGACTTGAACATTCTTCCTATGTTTTAATAACTAAGCAAGCTGTAACAATACTTTAAACTAAACCCAATCTAAAATAGCACACCCCTAGATGTAACAGAAGGGACAAAAATATCTGTGAAGCTTGCCAAGGCTTACTATTCATGAAGCCTTTTTTTTTTTATATATATATATATATAGCATAGTGTGTTCAAGTTCAAATTTTCTCTCAAAGAGCTTTTGGATGTCATAGCTAATACAGAAAGATGTTCTAGAATCTGTGGTCTTCTAAATTGCACCCCATAATAAGCAATATTATTTACAATACCATTGTTTCCTCTTGTATTAGAATTATATAGGCCATTCCACTGTTTCTCTCATGTCTGAAGTTAAATTGAAAAGGCCTATAGTTACTTGATTTGTCCCATCCATTTAGCCTTTTAAACAATGGGACAACGTAAGATTTTTTTTCCAGGCCTCTGGAACTTTCACAGTTTTCCAATACTTATTAAAAATAAATGTTAACAGTCCAAAATGCTCATGAGATGCATCTCCTAAAACACTCAGGGGAAATTTCTGTACCTGTTGATTTAGGTGATGCTGTTTAAAAATGCTCCTGAAAAACCACAAGGATGGAAAATATTTCATCAATCTATCCCAGGAATACATCATCTACCTCTTTCCTCGTTATAGAATAGAACTATTAATTGAACACATATGCTCCCCCTGGAGTAAGGAGGTTACCTTTTCATCTAGTAATTGCATATAATTGTTTTGTTCCTTTAATCTTAATATATTACCATTCTCTAGTGACTGTAGACTTTCTTCTAGTTCTTTTGCTTCCCTTATAAACTTTCTACTAGTTATACTTTTTTTCATTTTCATTTGCTGAATTATCCCTCTTCTGGATTTAAATACTTCCCTCCTACCCCATATGTTTCTTTTTAAATCAGTATAAGGTTTTCTTTCCTAACTTTGAGGTTTTAGGCTTAGGGATAGAAAAGTAAAATCTTGCCAACTACTTCCCAAGCATGATCAATATTTATATTTTTCCCTTATGACTTAACTCATAATCAATTACAGATTTATGAGCATTAGGTAGGATTTTATTATACTCATATATATCTCAAGTAATCATTTCATAATCAGAACAACCACCAATATTTAGTTCCAAGATCGGTTCCTACATAAGCGTTAGGATGGGGATTACTATGGATTTCCCATGGAAGATGTAATGCTTATCAAGTCAGGAAATTGATATTTATAATTTATAATTTTTGAAATAAATTCCAACATTCTCTGCACAGAGGTTTGAGTGTCTGAAGGTCCATGATGGTCCAATCATAAACATTTCACACTATGCTCACAAGCAGGTTTTTCTGGGCATGCTTTTTGTTTATGTTGGTGTTTGCCACAGATCCCCAAATCATACGTGTGCTGCCAACAAAAGCACTTTGACAGCTAATCCCTGCATACTCAGGAATGCGTTTTCCAGCTGGTACAGAATTTGGACCCCATTGTCAAATATTGAGGGCGTTCTAATCATACGGATTTTATTACTAGCAAATGAAGTTGAAGGTATGCTCACAAATGACGGTTTCCAAACTGTGTTATCACCCAAACTCATAACAAAGAATCGCTTCTCATATATCATGATGCCTTAAGCAGTTTTGTTCCCAATACTTTGATTTTTTTACCAATACTTGTTTTTTCTGCCTCCCTACATACAGTTTCTTGCAATTAGCTTAATTGGCCTCTGATTAGGCTAGAATGACAGTCCTTTAGAATGGGCATTTTCAAAATGCACATCACATACAAATGATACGCAAATCACTTCAAAATTATATACCCGCACTGGGGTGAGGAAGAGCCAGGACTGCTGGTGCTGGTGCACAGAAGTAACTCATTGGTGCAGGGCTAAGCCTGGAAGAGGACAACATCCAGCTCTGAGGATAAAGAGTATCTTTCTAATCTTATATAAAAGCAGGAAAGAAAATACGGTATGTACCTTGCAGATCCCAACCACTGTCCCATTGCTGGCCACCAACATTGAACTGTGACTGGAAATGGAAATCCTCTCACACATCCTAGGTAGCCTCCCTCCAATAAGTCTTCTGTTGTATATAACTCACGACCTTTCGTCAATCCCACAGAACAGGTAAATTACTTACTGAAATTTTGTTAGGAAAACTATTAGAATGGGGATTAAAAATATTTCACTTCCAGGTACAGTTGACTAAAGCCTTCAAAAATTAGGCCATTATTTTTGCTGGGTTTCAGTTAACCCATTCATGTAAAAATGTTCTCCTATCTTTTTGTAATTTGGTAGTATCCCTGAAACAAAAGTGATGAGTAAGCATAAATTATCATTACTTTAATTTGCTGTTTCAACTAGGATAAGTATCAAATTATTGCAGACTTCAGATAAAGTGGATCATTCTTTTCCATCCAGACCGTAGTCTAAGAATACCAGATTTATTTTTTTTTGGAGACAACTGCCCTCACTTTTAGAGGAAGGAAAATTTGATAAGGACACTCCTTTCCAATGCTTGTCCAAATATAAACTCTCAATGTTTTGAACATTTCCCATTTGTAACTAAAACTAGAATAAAGTGGATGATTTCTAATGACAGTCTATGTTGTGTTACTCTTTCAGTGATACTTGCTGCTGAACTACATCAATTTAATCACTACAGTCTGTGTACTTTCCAGTGACCCATATGACATCTAGGTCTGCTGCAAGAAATACAGCGATTCCAGATCTTATCGAATATGTAAATCTTCATTTTCACTCTGGAAACGCAGGTTCACATTTGAATATTTCACAGAAATATGCACTTTCAACCATGGCTGCAGGCTAGTGTTCCCTTGTGTAAGTCATCCATTTTTAGAACTAAATGTACAATTATGCAGCTCAAGTCATGCAGAAGATCCATGGAATTTGTGCATATTGCTCATGCAAGGGCTTTTTTTCTTTCTTTCTTTTTTTTTTAAAGCATTTATTTGTACATAAATAGATCTGAAATGCAGATAAATAGCTGTGTTCAAATAATCAAGGACAGTAAAAGAGGCCATGTCAAAGGACATTTTCCTTGGGTGACTGAAAGTCAGTGTGGTACATAAAACTAAATTACAGAAGGCTTTTATTAATCAGTAAATTGCAGTATTTCTTCAGTTACCAAGGCACTTGGCAACCATTTCTCACATTAGGCAATTAAAAAGGGAATAGCACTGTTGTCTGGCAACTTTAGAAGCACTTAACTTCAAAATTACAGATTAAAACAAAGACTAGAAATAAAACAATTATCTTTTGTTGCTTTTGACTTCTGGACTCACAATCAGAAGTCAGGGATGCATTGCATCAAGGCTGCCTGGGGGTCACTGAGGAAAGTGATTTCAATTAACAGTTGCATGCAAGGAGCTCCTACACTCAAATGAAAAAGGATGCCAGAGCATTTGTTTATGAAATTGGGAGATTTAATAATAAGTATTACAGTCTCAACAAGTCCTCTTAATGATATTTGAAGGAATAAAGCTGTGCTGTAGCCCTGTGTTTAACAGAGAACTCCATGAAAATATTCAAACTAAATCAAACTTTCAAATGCAATGTGGACTATTCTGAATATCAGGAAGAGGAGGAATCCTGTATTAGTAACACTTTTGTTAATTATTGATGCCAAGAACAGGCTAAATATAAATAGACAAATATGGGCAGGAAACTACTTTTTCTGTACAGCCTCTAACCTGGGCAGTTCTGGAAAGTCCTGCTTCCCTAAAAGTACCTTTGAAGGTCCTTGACTTTGACAGCTTTGCTTACGGAGCCTCTTACCCAGTAACACATTCATTCCCTTTTGATGATACCCAAGAGCTTCTGAAATGTGTTGGAATTCCTGTAAATAATGACTGTGTAGTTTTGGATGACTTGGAAAATTGTTTCAGATAATTACCCTCAAGAAGCTAGACATTTAACTGAATCTCTTGAGCAGCTTTCTTTGTTGATTTTATATGGAAACCCTAATGTTAGACTCAAATACCATTATTTGGACAGTTTAATTTTAAGATCTACTGATCGCAGTGGGAGTATCTGGTGCTTACTCATTTTGAAAGTGGGGACAGTGATTAGAATGCATAAATTTAGCTGCCTGTTTTTGAAAATCTTGCACTTGAGCCTAAAATTTATGTCATATCTTTCCTGAGAATTAGCTTTCTCACAGAATTTGTATGAGTGCCTTCTTTTTCCTTCTGGCCTGAAAAAATAAGAACAGCTACTCTTTGTGACCAGCAGTTTTATCTTTGTATTAATTGGAAGCTGAAAAGAAAAAAAAAAAACCAAAAAAAGCCTTAAAATATTGTTTCCATCCTTCCTCCTACCTTGCTCCTACCAGTAAAACCATTCTAGATCAGGTTTTGGGCCAAGAGTCTTGTTTTATCCTACCCAGGTTATCTTTTTTAAAAACCAGCTCAAACAAGTTGGCATGCCCAGTGGCCCAGGCCACCAGAACTTCCCAGAACACATTATAATTTACCTAACAATGGGAGGAAGCCTGATGGGGGAGTCTACCATGACTCTGATTCACGGCTGCTGAATAGTTGATTGACTGAAGCTGTCACACTGAAAACCTTTCTCCTCCTGGAGCTGCCATCTGGCTCAGGGAACTCAAGAGGACGGGCAGGTTCTGCAGCAAATAGGCACAAGTCAAGGAACGTGTGTTGCTACTTCCACCATGAGCAGAGGTTGTCTTCATAGCTCCTGTTATCTCTTCCGCAGCAACATCAGCTGTTTAGAGACAGCTCTTAGAGAATTTTAATTTTTCCTACAGTATTTTCCCTGTCCTGCCATCCACAATACTTCATTTGCTTCCTATTCAGGCTGAGCACTTGAATTCTCTTACTTCCAGCTTTTTATCTTTTTCCAGCAGGAGACTCCTGTGGATGTCTTTCCCCTGGCTAGGTGCTGCCTCCTTTTTTATTGGTTAACCGAAAGCCCTAACCTCAAGGCGATTTTTTTTCCCCCTTCCATTTGTTTTTAGGCCTGTGTAATCCCAACACAAGTCTAATAGGGAAATGTAAAACTAGATCTGAGCTGTTTGTAAGACAGTGTTGAGGGGTGGAGTTGGCTGGAGTTCAATTTTGTGCTGAACAGCTCACTGCAGCTCAATAAAGGCTTGTGTCTGGCTTTCTGTTTATACGGCTGGAGTAGAGCACAGAGTATGCTTTTTCATTTAAAATCATACATGGACACAAGACAAACAATTCATAGCTTCTAGAAAGATGCGTCATAAAATGAACTCCCAGGAGATGTGGGAACCTACATTATCAGTCCCTTCTACTGGAAGTAATGCACTACAATGCAAACGTTGCTCATGGAAGTTACAGTTTCATGTCTTAGCAAATACATGCTTTCTTTAGATGACCTGGGACATATTCAGCATCATATTCACTCAATACACCTATTTTACACAGGAATCAGCCACATGACAAGAAAAAAAGGGAAAGAAAAAAAGAAAAAAACATTAATCAGTAGGGTCTACCTTACCCCAAAGCACTGTTTTCTGCATGTATGCATGAGGAGAAAGGATGATTGGGATTTATAAATCCAGGATAGCATCTATTTGAAAAACAGATTGTCGTACTTTATGCATCGACCCTGCATACTGCTGAATTCAACAAACACAAAAGAACTTTCAAAACACATTCTATGTCAGGTTTCAATCCTTAACACAGAGGAGCAAGAGTAATAGATGATTACGTTGTAGCCTCTTTTGCTATGGTCCAGTGCCACCTCGTGCTGCCCTGCCCCATGAAATCATCTGCCCCAGTCACACTCTGCCAGTCAGGGTCATGCCAGAGTCACACCAGCTCCTGGCAGCCAAACTGGGACCCTCAGTAGGCATTACACCTGGAATCAGAGTGACCGTAACGTCAACGACACATACACAAACACATTTCTGTGTGTGTGTGCATATATACACATAAACATACGTACAAACTCACACACACATCTATATCTTTATATATTATTTATTAATATATATTTCAATAATTGTAATATGGGAATTACCAACTTTTTTCTTATTAATAGGAATTTGCTTCAAATCCTGCTTACACTTGGGGCAGAAACACTGAAAAATGGCACAACTCCATAGCTTTTGCTAATCATGCTTTAGGACAGCCTCCCAAAGACATGCTGGCCTGGCAGGAAAAACTGTGCCACACCTACAGGGGATTAGCCAGGGCATCCCAGGGAATGAGCCCACTCAACACTTCTCAATTTGTCTCCGGAGCTGGTTGCGCAGCGCAGCCCCCTCTGCTCTCATCCACGCTAAACAGGGACTCCGCTAAGAATTCCTGACACATGCATATCTGTCCTGATACTACCAATGATAGGGATTAAAGAGATGTACAATTTAACCTCAATTCATAATCCTGCTTAAATCAGGAGCAAAACAAATCACTAAGAGCAATGACAATACTGTTCTCAGTGCTCTGCATGTGACCCCGGCCGATCCCTTCGGAAGTACAGGAAAGAGCGCTGCATTCACTAAAGGAACATGCTGCGTATCCACTGAGTATCCACTACATGCTTTCCATGCTTCTGAGATGCAAACCATGGTATGGTTAGTAATCACAGACGTATTCAGTTGACTTTCTCAAAGAAATAAATGACACATACACCAAGTTAACTGAATCCCAGATATATTCCCATTTTCTAGATAGGGCATGTCTCTCTGGAGAGACCCTCAACAGCTTCAGCAACTGTTGCTTACTCACAGAGCCTATCCCTCCTTCTGCTTTTTCATTACTAGTATTAGTAGATTTTTGATTCCCCAGTTCTGGGTGCCAACTGTGTCAGGATGCTCTGTAATCAGTATGCTCCATTTACTGGGCAAATTTACAGAAAGTGTGTGGCAGTCATTTAACAGCTGAACTTCAGGACTTCCATCCTTTTAGGGGCATCTTAACACTTGCAGTTTACTGGGCACTTGTGGTCAGTTCATATCCACATGAACTCAGGTCAGAACTTGCAAAGCATAATTTTTTTTTAAACAGTGAATTCCTTCTCTCCCTTTTGCGAGGAGACAGGATTTCTGTAGCATTCATCCAGACCAATAGTGAGCCATAAAGTTATTCCAGTAATAGCATTTGTATCGAAACAAAATGAGGGCCAGCCTGTTGTGCAATGCACACACTACGTAGCACTCCCCATCATGTTGAAATGAGTTCACACTGACTCAGTCTCTATAGGCGTCCCCTCTTTGCCTTTACTGGAGTGCATTGTCTCTTCGGGGGAGAAAACTGGAATACTATTCCCTGCCAGAAACCTACAGCTCTGAAATTATTTTTTTTTTGCTTTTTGAGGAAGAGCCTAATCCCATTACAAGGTCTGATACAGCTGCAGGAGAGATAAACTGGACAGCCATTTAAAAAATTTAGGTTGGTTATAATAGCCTAAGCTAATCTATTTCTTACTCACTGTAATTCCTAATTCCTTTCCTAACACATTGCCTACAGAATTTCATGGCAAATTATTATTTTTTAAACAACATTATATGCTAGCAATAACCAGGGTGTTCAGATCTGCACTTCCAATATATTTGAAGGCGTGATCAGAGCTGAGGTTCTTCACCAAGTGTGTTGGATGGGGGATGGATGCAAAGTTTATATTGATCAGATTTATTCATAGAAATAATTTCTCAGAAATTTGACATTTAAGCCGATTTTTATAGTCTCTAGGAATTATTAAAAAACCCCCACCCAAACTCACAAAATCTCTCTCATTCCCTAAATCCACAGTCAGATGGTCTAGCTGGTAGTCTGATCCAGCTGTGCTCTATTTTTACACTGGGTGATAGTAAATGGAAAGGAGCATTTGCATCACTTTGTGCTAGCTGCAATCACACAACTGCAACAGCTTTGCCTTGGATGGGACGAGACAGAGAAGGTTTCTCATGCGCCACAGTGACTGCAAGAATACTTTTCTCACACAGTACAACACTGTGTTATATAGGCACCTGTACAGAAATGGCGTAAGATATCGCCATTCAGATTCAGGAAGACTTTATGCCTGTTGTGCTGAGTTCGGAGTGGCTTGCTACTCTGGGTGAAGCACAGCAATGGATCTATATTGCCTCTGCTGTGTAAATATCAGTGAAACAATCATGGAATAAAAAGATACTTTCTGAATGTATTTTGTAAAAGCAGAGAAAGAACTATTTTTCTTCTTTAATTCCACAATATCTCCCTTTCAGATTTATAAAATAACTATATGAAAAAATTGCCAGAAAATGTAACTCCTTCTCCTGCTCAAAAATGGGAGGTTTTTTTCCCCCCAGGAAATTTTTAGTTTATTTTGATCTAGCTGTTTACTATTTCGTTTCCAAGCAGAAACAGAACAACAGTTACAATTAAAAGAAAATTCCCAACTAAAAAAGTGAATTACTACTGTTACCAGACCAAACTTCTGTTTTTGATTTAAACTCCAACTTTGGTTGGCACAAAATTTTCAGGCAAAACATTCCAGACAGCTTGAAATGTGAAGATAATTTGAGAATTAGAAACACGAGCACCTACCACAGCTGTAAAAGCTACTTGTTTCAAACTTTTTAAATGTGAATGCCCATCCATGCAAGTAAATGGACTTGCTCGTGGGCAGAACCCTTTTTATCCCACAGACCATTGCCAAAAGCTTCTTAACTGATAGATTTTTGGGCTCTCGATAGCCCTATTTGTAACGTGATGGAGCACTTCTGTGCGGGAAAGCTGGTGTCAGCTTTGCCATGCAAAAGTTTCAGGAGCTCTCTTGCCTGTCAGCAGGGGCACACCATGAACAGCCTGGAAGAGAGACCCACAGCCCCTTGGCTCTAGGGTTTTCCTCACGTGCACGCTCAGCTTTTACTTTTAACACAGTCTACGTGTTAAGGAGGAGCAGATCAACCTTCTGTAAATACCGCTTCTACCATGCAACTTTTGGTGTTGTATTTCAAATAGAAATATATATTTTCATACAGATGTAAAATGCAATTTGTCCTGGTTTGAGGTAAAGCAGAAATAATTTTGTTTTCAGTAATTTTTACTTTTCAGTTTACTCACAATTTAACCAACACCTACAGTTTTTCCATTTTAGTAGACACATTTTAGCCTCCAAAATCATGGAAAATAATTGCCAATGTCCACCTCAGTGCAGATGCATTGGGGTGGATTACAGTAAAATACATTTCATTTCTTTCATTTCTTTGTTCTGCCCTAGTGCCATTTAACTGTCTCCCTCTTTACACATATCCACACTGCTTTTATATATCCTACATCTTATAAAGTATGCTTCACCAACAGGCTAAGTAAACATTTACAGTGATATATAACGCTTACTGACAACGTCAAGCCAAATAGACTGTGATCCAAGAACAGGCTTGATTTCCCTCAGTCTCCTCTCCTCAGGCAAAAGCTTGAGTGAATAGATGAGCCCTGTTCTGCACCTTGAAGGTCAAAAGAATAGCTTTGACAAACCAACAGGGAAACAAATTCTGGGGCTGACAGACTTCCTCCAAGAACCATCCGCCTCCAGCATCCCAATAACTGAACTTAAAGATTCCTAAGAAAACAACCCGTTTATTATCTATTATCACAGCACAGAATGAGAGAAAATCACTGACGCCCAGATAATCGGCATGCAAACTGCAGATCCATAGCTTCTAACCAGAATTTCAAATTAGGCTAGTTGGAGGTTTGGCATTTGAGAGCAGTTTCTTGTTGCTGTTACGGGGTTTTCATGCAATTGTACAGGCTTGAAAGCTCTGGCCATTATGTTTTTTAACCCCTTCAATACTTTTAAGATATTTAAACATCAACTTGAATTTACAAGTTGCAGTAAACCATATCCCATGTACTATCAAGCTGCTTCACGTTTTTCTCGGTTTAACACCCATTTTTAACTCTTCCTTAGATCACTCTGTCCCTCAAAAAAGCATCAAATTCTCTCTCAATCAATTCTCACCCTGCCTCTGCTTCCTAATTGATTTTGCAGAACCGACAATAGTTTGTCCAACGGACTATAAAAGCTGTGCTGTCAGTTTTTTTGGAGGAAGCGGTAGCTCCTCATTCTGGCCCAGCAGCAGATGCTGAGCAGCCCCGTGCGGGCAGAGGGACCGATCCTAATGAACACGTGCTGTGCAGTTGCCTGGTTCCTGGGAGCACACAGTTGTGTTCTTTGGTCTATCACACTATCAGCAAAGCAGCTAAGAGACTATGTAGTTGTGCCGCACATGGAGCCCCAATATCACTTCTGTGGCCACCCTTCTCCTGCACCCTGCAAGTCCAGGCTGACTTCTGAGGCCCTCATGCCAGCAGAGAGCGTGGCAAAGAAAAGCTGACATAATTCCTTCCAGGAAAGTGATGAAAGAAAGAGGAAATCAACGTTTGGCTTTTTGTAGTCTTTTCTTCTTTGAAAGTCCCTCTTTCATAATAGTATTATTGTTATTTAAAACTGCTTAAAAGATAGTGCACCTGCACTCTCTTACTTCATGGGTTTCAGGAATCAGGGATTTTTTTGGGAAAAAAAAAAAAAAACCACCCAAGAAACATTTAAATATCTTTCAGAAAGATATCCCACTATTTGCAGTCCCCACCTCTCTCTTCATTTGCATGCCACAATCTTAGTGTCTTATGTCTTAGTGCCTTCTGTCACTTTGTAAGTCTAAATGTACCAGTACCCTGATGTTGCTGCCAATCACAACCATCCTGAGCATGTATATTCTAGAGCTCTTGGTTCAAAGAAAACTCCGGGATACCAAAACAGAAGGTATCAGCCTTGTTCCTGCTTCACGCAGTATTTGCACAGCTATCCCCATGCAATGCCAGCAGGAGGGTGAGAACCACCTGCAGTTACTGGGGACACCTCAGGCCAGGAGGCACCAAGCTGCTGCCGGGGTAGGAGAGGGCCGGCTCTGGCTGCCTGGTGCACTCTCATCAACAGCAATTATCTCCACTGCTCGTTCCTCTAACCAGAGGGAAATGAGCTTTTCTAGTTTGTCTGTTTAGTCACACATCTGAACCTTTTAGGAATTCTACAGCTGGTCATAACCTAAACTTCAAGATACCCTATGCGAACCCCCACTCTTGCTCTTTGTTGAGAAGCCTTAATCAAACACTCTGCTCTTGTTGAGTTTTTTTTTTGTTTGCTAATGAGGGAAAATAATATAACCCCATACATAAAGTCATTGAAAATTCATTACTATAAGTATTGTCATATTTTCATTCAGTGCTTAAAACAATGAGGACTAATGTGAGACTCTTCTACAGTATAAATATAAGTGCATGTACTTTCTGCAATTCATGTCTAGTCTTTGATATACTTAATTTAGTTTATTTCTGTGCCTTCCATTTTAGTGATTTTCCCTAAGGTCCCAATAGATGGGTAAATAATTTTAGTATAAAAGATGTTACCCGTACTTCTATAAATTATTTCCACATTGCCAGCTAGCCAGCGAAGAATAAGAGGGGATATGTCTGCTGTAAATTTAATGTAGCTGATTATTTTCAAACAGATGGACAAAGTAACAAATACTGTAGCAAACATCCACCTAACCCGCCTGTTCTAAGTATGGCATTTCTGCAACTCAACTGTATTTAAATACCACATTTAAATTTGGTGTTCTCAGTACGTGCCAGAATGCAATGCACCAGTAATTCCAGGACAACCATTAATCTAATCTTTGGTCAATGAAAGAACATTGACTTTCAGCTAGGAATCATGCTGGCACTACAGACAACATATTTGTAAAATGAGAGGGAACTTGTCCTTGTATCTTTGTCAATGAATCCTGCAGTTTTATATTTACTATGGTCTTAGAAACCTATATTCAGACTTTATTGTGAATCAGCCTCCTAATTTCTGTTCTTTCTTAGCAAAAAAAAAAAAAAAAAGCTTTACCTTCTCCAGTGACTTGTACATTTCTTTTT
The DNA here is from genome assembly GCA_008658365.1 of Alca torda. NCBI lineage: Eukaryota > Metazoa > Chordata > Aves > Charadriiformes > Alcidae > Alca > Alca torda. Next base: position 10,593,549 of record CM018087.1, on the reverse strand, counting down.
CCAGAAATTCTATGAGAGAAAATACTTCTTCAATGCACTTGGGGCATCACATAAGTGATGCTACCTAAATAACTGACCCACTTCTTAATGGCTTTGCTTTTAAATGATGTCAACTTTTTTTTTTTTTTTTAATAAAAATTTTAGTTAGGAAATCTTTCAAAAAGGTTTCAAGATAGTGTCTAAAACCTTCTCGGTTACTTTGAAAGTCAAATTGCAAATTGCCTTTTCAGTTTTGGATTGTTTGATTGTCATGACAGGCAATTTTTTGCACAGTCCCAGGATATTGCAGGGTTAAAAGAAACTCATTTTGCACCATGCAAGCCATTCTGGGCTGAATGCATGGAGGCACGATTCACATTTCCTTCAACTTCGTCCCCCACGAACCTCAGTAAGGTGGATTTACCCCCTCCTTACCATGCTGGCAAGAGGAATACAAACTTGCCGGAAGAGGCTGGTATGACATATCTCCTCCTCCTTGTAAGGCACATGCAGGAAAACTGCAGTGACACTTTGGTCAGATCTCTACTCTGACATTATTAGTGAAGCTACAGAGCATCTGCTTTTTCACGGTATTTACTGCATTCTTTACAATGATACTAAAAAAAAAATTGTTCTTGGGTCCCTCCGTAGTAAAGAAATGAAAACAAGATCTAAGTCAAGCCAAACTTGGTTTTGGGTTTTTTTTTTTGTTTTTTTGTTGTTTTTTTTTTTTAATGTTAATTTTAAAATGCCATCTTCAGCACAGGGGTAGTGTTCGAACTTCATTTTTGCATTTGTATTTTCATTTAGGGGTGAAATAGAATACCAGTCTGCATTATAAAGCTGACAGTCAACAAACCACACTGAGTGGTTTGAAATTTCTCTGTGACATTTTTTCATTTTTTCCCAAGTAAAACAAAACAAAACAAAACAAGACAAGAAGGGCCTTCTAGAGCTAAAGAGAATTAATGCAGTATTGTATCCACTCCAGCAACCCAACTACTAAAACCTGCATGAGCTACTAAGTTAAACTCTGAACAACTCTAAGATGACCTATTGAGGATGCTCTTTGCAACTGCGGTTGTACTGGGTTTCATTTATTAGAGGCAGCAATACACTGTAACACCATTGGTCTTTCTCAGCTGCTACAGCCAACTCATTGCACATCCTTTTTGTGTCTGTCCTGGAAATCGCAGTTGTTCCTGCGGTGTTAATATACGTATGGCTTCCCACACTGCTCCTTCACTATTGCCGCCTCTTCAGTCCCACACAGTACTGATAACTCTGTCATTCTGGAAAATGCTAGATCCTCTGTGTTTGTCTGGTAGCTGGACTGACACGAAGTTGTAGGAAACCCAGCACCACCACAGCTGTCCCTTAAAGTGTCTAATTCTCATGTAACTGTTTGAATATAGGTATGTAAAAACATAACTGGAGGGATGAATGGAACCCTCAGTTTTTCTTTTCTTCTTCAGAGCTGTTTTCAGACAGCTTCACACACATACCATCGTGGGGGAGGGCAGTCTTTTTCCCCTCTCCAAGAGGCCACGGCTTCCTTCAGCCCCCAGCCACCACATCAGGAAGGATTAGCTTCACTCCCCTGCATTGCGGCATCTCAGAGAGCAGGCGTCCCGCTCACCTCCCTCCACATGGCCTCACCTTCTCTACCCTTTCGACTCCATTTTGGAATGACAGGTTTCTCCCTGCTGTCGTACTGACCCTTTTTCTGCCACAGTAATGGTGCAAACAGACCAGTCAACATCAGACAAATTTAGTGATGAGCCTGGGGGACAGTTTGCTTTTTGGAAAGAGTTTTCTGGTACTGCTGCTTGAGCATTGCTGTGAAAGCCATGCGTCCCTCTACTTCCACAGATTTGTGGTGGAAAAGAGATATAGTGTTTTCTCTTTTAGCTAAAAAAATCCTATAAATACTAACAAAGTTAATAATTGTGTCAAGTTTTAGGATTTGGAAGAAAACAAAATCATAGGCACTGAGATAAAAAGCAGTCAGTTGTATATGGTAGCATTCATTATTTTTCTGACTCCAAAGCTCTGACTCCCACTTTACAGAAATATTGTCTAGTTCATTTATTTAATTATCTTAGCACTATCCACATACCATCTAGCCGTCCAAATTACTGACAAAATACTGTACACTGACTGATCTTTTTCAATTAGCTTTTTGAGTTGAATGCTTTAAATATTTCAAAATAATGTACATGAGAAAGAAAAAAAATTAGCTTTATAGTATCACAATCCTGCTACAGGTTGGGAGGCTTTGCAGGTCAGTTTCCCAATATAAGAAAAAGACATATTCAGCTTACTTTTATACTCTTTTTTTTTTCCTTTCTTCCCTATTTTAGGCCATACACAGAAGGACGCGCATAGTGTATCAAGTAAAGACTGATATGTACATGTTCACAATAGTCATCATCACTCAGAATTTCAATTTAAGGGAAATTCTGCTGTGTGAGCACGTCTGAAAAAGTTAATAAAGATAACATTGTTTTAAAACTCAAAACAAGAAGTCAAAACTTGAACTCTGTAGTATAAACACAAACCATATATGCTGATGATTTGAAAGAGGTAAAATTGTGATTTGTTTTTATGAAATCTTTGCAGTGCAATAACATCATCGACATACAGGAGGTAAACTTCCTACATTAGTTCCTCTATTTAGACCAGCTATGTCCTACCAGTATTTGCCACAAGTACGTTCTGAAATATCATTATACTTTGCCCTGTTATTGCCTTTTTAACCACAGAACTTGTCATTTAAAAAATGCTATGAGTAACTGAGCACATTTTAAAATTATCCCCCATTTATTACAAAGAAAATAAAGATAGATCAGGATCATAGTTTCCTAATGTTATATATAATTTTAAACTTTTCAGTAAAGTAAGAAGCCATAAGAACTTCTATCCATCTTGAGTCATTTGTACTGTATAAAAGTTGTATAAAGTTTCTTTCTACTATTAGCAGCAGTAATATAATTTTAGCAATCCTTAGGGATCCTTGAGGCAGAGGAAGGTGGAGGGTCCCTCTGCCACATCCCACAGGCTCCATGGTACACCCTGTACTGATTTTCACATGCAGGTAACACCTGTACTTGGCAATATTATGCTTTATTTTGCATTTCAAGCTCAGGTTGTGGTGCAGCCCCCATGGGGCTTAGGGCCAGGAAGAGGAATAGAGCATCTCCTATTCTTGTGACCCACACATCCATAAGTTCTCTGCCCTGGAGCAGAGGGGTGACCCACAGCCCCTGCCTAACCCCGCTCTCTGCCCCTGGGCAGCAGGGAAACAGCCGCCCTCCACTTCTGCTGGTTTTCCTTCTAAAGCTCATGCAAGATCTAAAGCAATTCTACTCCAGATTTTAGCAATATGGCAAATATGAGCACAAACAAAAGTATGGTTCAGAAAAAAAAAAGACAGACTAGATACTTAAAAGAGCTACAGAATTAAAAAGAAGGAAGCAAAGACAAATGTGTCAAAATAGCAGTAATTTAAAACTCCTGAGTGTTCATAATTTCCATGAATCAGAGAGAGGTATTTTGACAGAAGAAAACCAGAAGTACTGTAACATGGGTAAAATGCCTCCATCAGCTATGAGACTGTTAACTTGTATTAACTCACTTTGTTGAATATTACTTATACTCATAATCATACAAACTCCCATGATTTAAACTCACGTCATACCACAGAATATCATGGTAAAGAATTTAACATTTGAAATACATAAACCCAGAGACTGCAGTTTTGATCAAGGTAAGAATTAATTTCAGTAGGTGTTCATTTTGGATAAATTCTGCAGATTTGGATCTGGAAATTTTTAGGGTGGTGAGCCATAAAGTTAGGTGCTGCAGCTAATACAAGATGTTGAAGTATTATTTTGTCTATTAATGAAAAAAAAAACCAAACCCAACCAATGACCAACCCCAAAAAAAACTACAACAACAAAACACACACACAACCAAATTAGAAGAAAAAACAGAAACTCAAACTAGAAAAACCCCAGTCTAAGAGGAGTTTCACATCTTTTAACTTGAGAGAGCAGAACTTCTGAGAATGAACTGAGCTTTTGGAAAGCAGAAAGACTACTTTATATTTTTTTTAATTTGTAGCTTTTCCAGGGCAGAGAAAGGCAGAGGCAAAATACTCAGGGTTACAGATGACAAGTGACTGTGAAGGCCTGTGAAAAGGAATCTTTGGCATCTGAGCTGATAGAAATAGCTAAGGAGAGAAGGAAGCAGAGGTCAGGGGAAGCACTTTAAGTAAGATGGTGCCTTTCCTTCAAGGCTAAAGTAAATGTTCTTGTGAAAACGAGAAACAGCTATATTCATTAGTCCTCTCATTGGCAGAAAATGCCTTGTTTTCTGCAACTCATTGATCTCTTATAGATTCTTATCAGACTTCTACGAGGAGGGTGCCTGAATGCTTCACAAAAGATTATCTATTTACCTTCAGAATATTTTAGTGAAATAGGGCATTCATGCTCATCTTACAGATGGAGAAGACAGAGAAACCAAATTACTGACCGAATGTGACACGAGTCATCCCTGGTAAAACGCAAAATGGAGCCCACAGCCTAGATTATGTCCCTACCCACTGCAGAGCTATCCTTTCAAGCTGAATTATGCCAACAATTAAATAACACCATAATGAGAAACAGATTACATATGCAGTTTTGGAGGTTACTTGGCTCTGCCTTTTTTTTTTTTTTTTAATATACCAAACGTGTTATTAGCATGCAGGACAGTTGGGAGGGGGTTTTGTGACAGGCAGAGGAAATTACTGGCTTGCTAATGGACAGCTGAAGGTTACACTGTACATCTTCATACCATGAAAATTATGTACAACTTCAGTAATACAATTTCAAAAATAAAACACCAAGTGGAAAATGAATTCTTCCCAACTGGCATAAGCAGGCTGTATTCTCATTCGTGAAAGCGAGAGTTAAGATGGTTGCCTAAAATATTTTACAACATGGTCTGGTCAAGAGGTGCCCAGAATGTTTAGTCCAACAGTGACAATAACCTGAGCAGTCTCTCATCTCTCCCTAAGGTGTAACGGCATCCAGGAGGCTAACTGAAGAACACATTGTTCTTACTATTCCTTAAAAATTGAAGGGAATATTTTTTTAAATTTTATATCCGCCTTTCAAAACTCTTCATTTTTAAAAAAGTCTAGGCAGAAGCAATGCACTAGATCTCTCTGAAAATACCAGAATTAAAAAAAAAAACAACCAACAACTGTCACAAAGAGAGCATATAATCTAGTCAACATATAAATATACAAAACAAGTCAAAAAGCATGAAGAGACAACTGTGCATACTGCCAACAAAAATCTCGACATACCATACATACATCTTCAGTATCTTGAGGACTCATATGACAAAGGCACTGTAGCCAAATGAGAAAGAACAAATGTATAATTCATGAGGATTGGCGTTTTAACACACTAGAGCTTTTGGCTGTCTAAAAATAGAATTGTGAAACATAAGAAGCAATAGTATTGTCTCTAAAACTACAATCATGTTTTATTTTTCTAATATTGTCTTCAGTAAAAGCTATGATTTGGAGCTCATTCCTGTGTTTTGTAGAGACTTTTTCTCCTGTTGATTTATGTATCTTTACTGGAAGGCATAACCTTATTCTTACCTTCACTTTGCTCTATGTAAATGATTTAGAAAGGAGTATATTTACTAGTAGGTTTAAAACATTCCTTTATGGTTTTTTTTTTTTATATGGCAGATATTTGACACGAGATCACAAAATGCAGGAAAACATATTTCACACAGTCAAATCTTCCTCCCATGATACCCTGTGTATATAAGATAAGGCAACAGTTGGGAATCAATGCAACATAAAGACTTTCCAATCTGACCTTCAGTTGTCCTTTGGACCCCCTTTCCCACCTTCACTCCCACCTTTGTCTTTATTTTTTTTTTCTATTCAATGTAAACAGCTGTTACATAAGTGAATTGCAATGTTACTAAAAGTTTGTGCAAAAAATTAGAGGAATTAAGTGCTAAATAACTGGACAAAGCTGGACAACAGGAACAAAGAAGATTGAAAAGAAAATACATACACAGAGTCTGGTAAAATAAAAATGTAGTACCTGCAACAACAATTATAAATTATGTTTTTGTTTAAGTATAGTCTGCAGGTAGCTTAGAAAATGAAAATAAATCTCATCTAGCTGACAAGAAAGCACCTCTTAAAGGACATTAGGCACAAGTACACAACTACTGTTAAATACTGGAGCCTTCTATCTTTATGTTAATACACAAACTCCAAACCTGCTACAGTCCAATGGACATACAGTAGCTCAACCCCAGAACTGTCAGGCTATATTATTTTCAGTACAGCAATTATTTCAGTGACCTACTTTTTCCATACCAGTTTCCTACTCTAGGCAAGAATCAAAAGCAAGCATAAAGCAAGAAAGTTTTTGTTAATATTATCAAAGATTCCCTCTCTGGTTTAGACTCTGCATTTGAGTCAACAGGAAAGACATTTGATGTGGACATTTTTGGTGAAATTCTATTGCAAATCAAAGCAGATAACAGAGTCAGTGGTTTCCCCCGTAAGAAATGCATTTTTACGTTCATCCCTCCTCTAGCTTTTCCTGTGATTAAATGATGAATGGAGAGGCCAGAGTGTGGAGCAGTGCACATAGTTTCTCCAGCTGAGGACCCATAACATAGGAAATGTTGTGTGACTCAGTGCAACTCATTACTTTCATTTTAAGACGTACCTTCAGTTTGAGGAGGAAAACAATTAATAGCGGTCTCATTTAAATTGCAAGTCCTTATTAACATAGGTTTATATTTCACTGTTATTCTCTGGTTTCTTCCTTGCTTCAGGAAGAAAAAAAATACATTACTGGTGCCATATAAGTAGCAGGTTGTCTCCTGGTTGTGCAGGACCACTTGCACTAGGGATGTATTTGGGCAAGACAAGGGATATATGTTCAGGAAATGTTCTATCCTTTTGTATCATATAAGGTGTGAGATTCAATCCTAGGGGACCTGCTTCTTAGCACCTGCTGGTGAGCATGACTCGTTCATAGAAGCAACTCTAATATTCAACGCTTCTTCACTTTTCAGGGCATGAAAACTAACGACCAATCTTGTGTCTGATTAAATCTCTTACATATATCATCAATACAAGTTTTAGTTCATTATTTATCCTTCTATGCAGAAAGAAGCCTCCTTCACAGCTGCCTGTAACCATTTCGCCATCAAAACTGTCACTACTTTTAAACTTGCCAAAGGCTACTTCTCCGAGCTCTATCGTCACTGACTCATCAAATCTGAAACGTCTCTGACCTTTGAATCAGTTGTCTTATTTCTCTTTTGACACCAATGACAACTAGAGAAAAAATGAAGATGAAACAGTCAGAAAGTAACAGTGAAAGCAAGCTGACAATGCCAAATCCATCCAGGAAAGCGTCAGTTCTTAAAGATGTTGAATGCTCCCTGTGAAATAAGGATGTTCTCAGCAGTTGCTGCTTCTCTGGAACTCAGTTGTTAGGCTCTAAATATTTTGAATAAAAAATTAAAAAAGCAGAGGAATACCTGCAGCCTTCTCCCATGACTTTCAGTGAACACAGACGAGTCAAAGTCCTTGCGTAATTTTTACATAAGGCTCAAGTCTCTCATGTGCAGTGAGGCCAGGGAAGGAAACCTCCCAGAGCACCTGGGAACAGCCAGTCCCTTTCAGCTGTCTGCCACTACGGTTGTACTCACTGTACCTCGCTAATTGCACATCTCAAAAATAAGGCTGTGAGGATGGCTGCCCAGGCAAAATTATTTGCTCTGTCCGAGTACAATGTTATTTCCCCTTTTAGATCAGTTAAAATGTATCAAAAATGATGCAACTTGTATAACAGTGCAATATATAATTAGCTCTGTACAAAGCCCAAAGTTTGAAACTTGAATGCTACTAAATGCTAAGCTGGTAAATCCTTATTTGGGGTCATACATCCTGAAATGCTGTGCTGAGCTTTGAACACAGTCGAAATTCACCCTAGCTATTGATCTGTATGATGAATCTCATTTAGGAATCATGGTTCTCTTTATGAATCCCTTTGAGGTCTCCCAGGCAAATGGAAGACCTGACTTTCCTACATTTAATGGCTAATATTATCCAGGAAGGAAGGCAGCTTTTGCATTTGCTCACAAATCAGCTCTGAGTAATTCTTACTCCAATGTCTGTCCTTCTCATCTTTGGTATTCTTGCAGTGTTTCTGAAATGAGGATACCACCCCTCCTTTTTTTGGTACTGTTCTCACTGGCAGAGATTACCAGAACAAGGTAGTAAACATTTCAACAGAAAATAAAATGCAAAACTCAAGGGACAGCCTTACCCTGAACTGTCAGTTACAATAAAACTTGAGTATGTAACAAATCTCCGCAAGTTGAATGCATTGTAACATACGGGCAAAAACTGGGTGTTGGGAAAAAAAAAAAGTACATTGGTAATACAGAATGCATGAAGGGGAAAAGGGAGAAATGCCAGAGGAGGAAAGAATTTCTCCTACTTCTGTGACCTCTTTAATAAATGACCTATTTGTAGTTTGAAGCGGAATTCCCCCAAAGAACTACCATCCTTCCAGAATTTGTACCACGAAGTTCAGGCTGCAGATTAATCTGATATTGACAATATGAGAGAGATAAGTTTCCTTTAAAATAATCAGACATAAATATTAATTCATTAATGATTACTAAATTTAGGAAATTAATGTGAAATTGCAAAACAATATATTAAAAACACTCTCACTGCATGATGTTGTCTCAGAATATGTAATTCATGTACAGAAACAGAAAGTTTAGTAATAAATGAAGGACTTGTGCTCTAAGCTAAACTGGGTACCAGTGCATTCATACAATGTGGGATAAAATCCTAAAAGGTAATTACTTGCTCCAAACAGAAACTTTTCTTGCTCCCCTTTCTAGTCAAAATTTCTCTCTTTTGAAGTTTCATGTCTATGCTTGCTTTGGGAATTATTTTCATTTCTGTTCCAGCCACAGGGTTCTTCCTTCTAAATATCCATTTTCAATAAATATTTTTGAATAAAGGTGCTTTATGATTCTCACTCATCTGCTTATAGGCATTGAATCATATTTTACTTGATTTATTTCTTATGCTGCCCTTTTAGTAAAGTAAATCTGTCTAGCTGTTTCTAAGAGGAGCTTTAGGATAGGCTTTGATGGCAACAAATCTAATTATAATTCTCATTTTCAGTGCTATAATCTACGTAACAATAATATTTTCACTTCATACAGTGTAAGGAAAAAGGAATGAGTATAGTTTTGCACACAGCCTAAACCAGTCCATAGTTCAAAAAGAAAATCACAAACCAAACTTGAATATTCCACTTGAATTAATTCTCCTCCATTTAAAACTCAATCAATACTCAAATCAATCATCACGTATATGTATCATCACCAAATTTAATACTAGCGACTTCAGGAAATGTCCGTCAGGCTAAAAATCAATGTGGTACCAATAAGCACTACGTAACATCTTGTGTTACTGAACACCAAAAAAAGCCAGCATGTGTTTGATACTCAAAGCGGATGGTACAGATATTTATGTAGCATTACTGAATGGAGTTTACTTTTGCATGACTTTGGATTTTTAAAATGTATTTTTCAAAAAGTTATAGCATACAAATCCACGGTTACCATAAACGCCATGGACTCTTCTCTTGCCCCTTTTCTGACTCGTCTGACTGTTAAGCATTAAGTACTGAAAGAATTCGTAGTTTGTCCATGTAGTCACAAGAAACCCATACCAGGAAAAACAGTCACAGATAACCATCACAATAAAAATAAAAGGCAAAGGTTTGGGGATTTATTATACTCATTAATGTGTTTCATCCAAGGTGAAACTGTGCGCTATTGCATAGGTAGGCTGAGATTTTCAAATCTACGTTAAGGACATGTACACTGGTTTCTTGAGAACAAGGCATTCAAACCTCTTGAGCACTAAAAATGTTATTCACTTTACAAAGAATTAGGGCAAACATTGGTTGCCAGAGGTAGTTAGCATTGCTAAAATCATTACTGTTCTGAATGTCAATAATATTCTGTTCTTCATGTGTGAAAGGAAAAATTCCTATTTTGTTTGAAACCTTCATATAATTCCAATAAAAATTCTTCAATTTAATCTTACTGAATTATGCAAAAGAAATAACATCTACTTACCAAATCAGTTTGTTGGGATATGAATCACATGTTTCAGGTTCAAATATTTTTGGTAAAACAGGTTTCCAAACATATATATGCATTCAGAGATTCTGTGGAGACAATACAGAGACAACATCAATGTTTTTGCAGGGTCTGTTGTTTAGGAATGTTACAATATTTCACAGTGTATCATAAATATTAGCCCTGTAACAATTTTGAAAACCCCCTTTTTTTTTAAAAAAAAACCATGAGAAATTCAGCATGAATTTTCTATGTCATATAGGGTCTGTTTGTCACTTGTAGGAATGCTATGTCCTGGAAAAATGTACTTTTTTTTTTTTTTTAAACTAGAGAGCAAGAATTTTCTATTCAGTTACAATAATCGCTTTCCAGCTAGCACATTCATCAGACAATGAGCAATTCACTAGGCTAACATATGCAGGAGCTTGCTTGTATATATTCATATTGTCTTCTGCCCGAAAAGAGTTAAATAGAGCATATAAATGATGAATACAGAGCATCTTGGGATACAAACCAACTAAAATGGGTTAATTAGTGAAAAACATGCATCAGAGTATAGAGCTCAACTGTAAATGTTGTGGTTTTTTAAACCCATTATATCTGCTGATAGTATTCAGGATTATGGATAATATCAAAATAAGAGATGGTAATTTTCAAACGGAGTCGAGTGGAACATATTAAGGAGTAAGAACTATTTATTGTTTGAATAATAGTTCAGATGCATTCACATTAAACATACATCAGTGAATACATTTATTTGGCATGCTCATATATAAACATAATATGTAAGTGACCTAGAAAATACAGACATCGTATAATCAATGACAAAAATATCGAGACAGGCAAGCCCTGAGATCTTTGATCCAATATATTCTTTGGCAAATAAACAAAACATATTATCCTGACAAAAAACATTCTTTGGAGTATTGGAACTGTGAATTCCCCAAGCGGCACCCTCAGAGGCGCTCTGCGGCAGCCTTGCTGTCAGCATTAGAAGGGCGAGAAGATACTGATCTGGCTAACGGTACCCCCCCCTGAACTCCAGTCCCCTTGTGCAGGGGAATACTCTAATTCCCGTCTGATGCTGCCTATTGCCAGCTTTCTGAGCAAAGACTGTATATGCCTTTGTGCTTTGCCGTGTTACAAAGAGCTGACCTGACTGCTGTCATTTTGACAAACAAGAAAATACACTCCCAGGTTGGTAAAAAGATAAGTTTTATGCAGAGAAGTAATGATCTGATTCCTCTCTATTCAAGTGCTGGCAAGGCGCTTTAGGGTTTTAAGAATCTTTTCCTTTATCTAAAAGGGTCCTCCTCAGTGCTGCTGCTGCTAAATTTGTATACACTGTTCTTTCCACCAAATTAGTGAGATTTGCAGGTTGGCTGAAATGAATACTAATATGCCATTGGTATTTAATTCAAAATGCTCCGAGCTTTCTCCTGTGCCTCTCTGCTTGGTTTGCTGTGTACGTCTGTGGGTTTCTGAAAGAAGAGACATCAGAATATTTCTCTAGAAGGGATAAATCTCCTCAAAGGTCTGTAGTTGAAGACAAGAGACTCATGAGAGCCCAAAATACACTAATTCAAGGTAATAACAATCATTTGGTTAAAACAGCCTTCTGGAATTGAGAATATTTGTAGGCATAATACTGTTTCATAAAGTCTTTGGAATATAATGCATCATGGCATAGTTGCATGGCTATCCATGAGCTGTGGTCACCTTGTTAAATTTATCTTATGTACAATGTGCTCATACAGAAGCCTCAACAGGAGAGAAGTGCAATGCTGATAAAACATGAATTTGTCAACAGAGCAGTAGTTTGCTACAGTTAAAATAAAAGAATTAGCGAAGTTTTCAATATTTAAGAAATACTTGTGATTTTTAATACCAACACTAAAGTAAAACTGTTAAGTCCTCTTTTTAACGTATGCGTTTTTAAAGTAAAAACCACATAACAATTCCAAACACGTAGACAAAGTCTTTTTTTTAATATGGACGTTCTCAATTTGTGTTAGGCAATTGACATTTTAAATACGGGTTGGAAGAGGATATACATCAGGGTATGCAGATAGAAATGTTAAAATACATATTTTATTTTGACAAGTAAAAGCTCTGTCAGAAGGTCTTTGATTCACAAAGCTGGAATACATTCATAGTGAAATATGATCCTCTATCGTATTCACTTCTTAGACAGGTTAATGTCTTAAATACAAACAAATGCACATCAGACAGAATTCTAGCCTGATTTCCTTGAGGGGCTGTAAGGATAATAAGAAAAAAAAACATTATTAAGTAGATTTAGCATGAAAGGGAGTGATTTTCTTTCCCCAATTTTTACCTATTTGTCTGAAAAACGAACTCTGCCATTATTGTGTCTAATACATGAGGTATCTAATAATAAAAACATTCAAATTAACACCTTTTTCATTCAAAGGTGGTGCCCAAATATTTCCTATTGTTCAAATATAACTAAACCATGATATTCCAAACAAATATATTTCAGTGCAACCCAAATAAATTCATCTGACAAAGAAAATAATTATGGTTTATACTAAAATATTTCCATTGGAGAAACTAGATTGCAGTTGATCCTCAATAAGAGGCTTTTTAAAGAGAAATATTAAACCACTGCTTCTTCTGGAAATGCCACCTCTTTCCAGTGCTATCAGTATTTCAAGTCCTTTCAAAATACTGTAATTGCAGATTATTTGGGTTTTTTGCTCCTCACTTTTAGCCATCGTGCAAATCATCCAGAGAGATCCAATGTGTGACTGAGACTAATTATGTATAAAACACAGAGAAACAGGAAATGTATAGAATACAAGAAAGCAAACTTCCAGCTCTTCAAGGAGTTAGTCAATTGGACCACCTTGGGAAACTGTCCTCAGGGACAAGGGGGCAGAACAAAGCTGGCAGATCTTTAAGGACTCTTTCCACAGAGCACAAGAGCTCTCGATCCCCAGGTGTAAGAAATCAGGAAATGAAGGCAAGAGACCAGCACAGCTGAGTCAAGACCTGCTGGTCAAAAAGGGCAAGAAGGAAATGCACAGGCAGTGGAAGCAGGAACAGGTATCCTGGGAACAGTATAGGGATGGTGCTTGGTTGTCCAGGGATGGGGTCAGGAAGGCTGAGGTGCAGCTGTAGCTGAACTTGGCAAGGGACACAAAGAATAACAAGAAGGGCTTCTACAGGTGCACCCTCAGCAAGTTTGCAGATGACACCATGTTGAGTGGTGCAGTTGACATGCCTGAGAGACAGGATGCCATCCAGACAGTCCTGGACTAGCTTGAGAAGTGGGCCCATGTGAACCTCATGAATTGTGTGAACAGGCTGGGAGATGAATGGATTGAGAGTAGCCCTGCCAAGAAGAACTTGCAGGTACTGGTGGATGAAATGCTGGACCTGAGCTGGCAATGTGCGTTCGCAGCCCAGAAAGCCAACCATATCTTGGGCTACATGAGAAGTGTGGCCAGCAGGACAGGGGAGGTGATTCTCCCCCTCTACTCTGCTCTGTTGAGACCCCACCTGGAGTACTGTGTCCATCTCTGGAGCCCTCAGCACAAGAAGGACATGGACCTGTTGGAGCAGGTCCAGAGGAGGGCCACAAAAATTATCAGAGGGATGGAACACCTCTCCTACAAGGACAGGCTGAGAGAGTTGGGGTTGATCAGCCTGGAGAAGAGAAGACTCCAGGGAGGCCTTATTGCGGCCTTCCAGTACTTAAAGGGGGCCTACAGGAAAGACGAGGACAAACTTTTTAGCAGGGCCTGTTGCGATAGGACAAGGGCTAATGGCTTTAAATTAAAAGAGGGTAGATTTAGCCTATATATAAGGAAGAAATTTTTTTACAATGAGGGTGGTGAAACACTGGAACACATTTCCCAGTTGCGCCCTCCCTGGAAACATTCAAGGTCAGTTTGGATGGGGCTCTGAGCAACCTGATCTAGCTGAAGATGTCCCTGCTCATTGCAGGGGGGTTGGACTAGGTGACCTTTAAAGTTTCCTCCCAACCGAAAACATTCTATGATTCTATAAACCAAGAATGTATTAGAAGACTGGCTTTTTTTTCTCTTCCTCCTCTGTAAGTAATCGCCTTTCCTTTCGAATGACTGAATATCTGCCACCCCAAAATACGGTGTGTAGTTCCTTATTACACCCCAGGACAAATCCTTTATTTTGAATACCAATGGGGTGATCTTTGTACCATCAGCACTAGCTAGCAGGTCTTCGGGGCCTTTGGATTTAATTTGTTGCATTCATTCTCAGCACCTTTGGATTTAATTTGCTGTATTCACTACGGGTAAAAAAAATAAATCACATAATAGAAAGTTAGGAGTTTCTTGTAAAATTCTGCTGATATGTTTTTAACAGAGTCCCAAAGCTACAAATTGGAGTAAAACCATTCTGAAACCAGAGGCTAAACCGCAAAGATCCTGGGACTCTGATGTCTGAACAAGATGCAGCAGTACAGTATTTTGTGATGACAGCATGTAATAAGAAAAATGGATACAACAGAGCAGAAGTCTATCCAAGGAATTTGTATTCCCAAAGCACAGACAACGTCACCAGATACCACTTTTCTGTGTTATTGTCAACGTCGTCCTGATAAACACCAACATTCTCACTTGCCCATGATGGAGAATTTTTGAACTAAACAAATATACATAAATAATAGTCAGGGAATCTACCCATGTAAAATTTCCAACAGTTTTCTGCAGGAGGTTTTAGAAATGTGATTATCTGTTAAAAATCTGTGTTGCTTCCAAGCCTGAACTTGAACTGTCTTGAGGCAAGACATGTTTTACTGCAGTATAAGCAACCATACACCCAAACCACCAGCAGATAAACTAGTGAAATCTATCCCTTCTTCTGTTCTGTGTCCTTGTGTAGTCAGCCATGGACTTAAATAAAAGTATCAAGATTCTCCAAAAACAGTCAAAGCAATGAAGGGACTTTCCCACCTCACATTTAGAAGACAAAGGTGAGGTTTGCCACACAAATCCTTCTTTTTTTTCAGTCAAGATTAAAGCTGTCTTTTTTTTTTTTAAGAGCCAGTATCTTTTTTAAGTCACAAACTGAATAAAAAGATAATGCGTAGCCCCAATAACAACATCTTTTTTATCCCTGTACAATCAGAGTCAATGACCTGTTTTTTACTGCAAAATTATATAAAGACTGAAGCTTCAGATAAACTCCTATAAAGAATCCACTGAGCTAATAAAAATGTCAGCAGGTGTAAGAATGAAACCAGAAAAAACATGAGCTGGTACACAGAGAGGTTTTATCTCCACCGTAAGGGAGAGGGAAGGTGTGTGGGCTCAGGCTTGCCAGACCCCTTGTCGCTGTGCCAGAGCTGCTGGGGCTGGTTGTCAGAGGTGCTGCTTTAGGGAGGGCTCTTATCCCCAGAGCTGTTGCTTGACTGGAAACGTCAGATGTCACATTGATACCTTGGCCATGTAGAAGTCAAAAACAGGCAGGCAAAGAAGCAGGAGGGTGTGAACTGCAGTGTGAACATACAGAGGCTTCAATTCTGGGACAGGGGATTGTGACAGTAGGTTATTTCTGCAGCCACTGAAGGAAAGAAATTTCCCATGTGCTTTTAGGAGGGTTGTTGGATGTAGAGCCCTATTAAGACCCTGGAGCTAGATCTTGTGCCTGTGCATACACAGACATGCCTCAGTGTTATTTCTTGGGCAATTCCCATACCAAATATAGTGTAAACTGAAAATTTTCCAGAGATATATACATGACAAATGAGTAATATTTTTGCTGTGCAGCTTCACAGGAGTCAAGATGTCCCACACCTGTGTAGTAAAACTCCTCCCAGCGCTGCAGCACATGTGGCTATTGGCATGATCCAATTGCACAGCCAGGAAGCCTTGGCATTACATTTCTCTGTATGTGGTCAGTTAAGCTCTCGGGTCATAAGAAGCACCGGTCTTTTTGAGTTAGTATTTTTTCTATCTTGTTCTCTATCACTCCATATAGTCATCATCTCTATCTCTTAGGGTCTGTTTCCCCACTTTCTTGGTTCAGCAAAACTAGTTTAGGTTGTTAACCTGATCCTCATCCAACAGCTATCCTGGTGAGACTGAAACAGCTCCCTGCCTTCCTGCTTTGGGACCGAGCCTATAAAGCGGCCACTGACATTGCAGAAGAACAGGGCAGCCCTCTACAACAGCTCGTGGACTGTACAGAGGCATAACAGGAAGTTTTTTATATTTCCTTGTATCTTAGAGAGGCCCCAAATATCACCAGAAACAGACCCGTTTGGATAGGTCACTGCTTCTTTAACAATCCTTCTGGAATGGATAAAACCATTATCACATAATAAAAGAGCTAAATAACAATAGCCTTATCTTATTCTTGGCTAGAGACTTCCTTCAAGTATCTGCTCTTATATTACTATTCCAAAAGGAGGAAAAAAACAAAGCATCCTACATAAATTTTCTACTAGAAACACTGCAATTAAAAATATGACCAGGAATAACCCTGCATTTGAAAAATAACTATGAAGTTGCCTTATTAAAATCAAATGTCTTAGCCACAACCACAAAGTAAGAGTCTGGATTTTCATCATAAAATTTCTATTCCATTAAAAAAATATTTTCCATATTAAAAACAATTGATTTTCCATAACCAAATTTCAGGAAGTCTCTTATTAAAAGAAAATGCAAGAATCAATTAAATGCTAAGAAAAATGGTGCGGGAAAAAAAGAAAACAAGATGAAATGCTAGCAGACACACACTCCAGAGTTTAGACTTTTCATGTTGATAATTAATATGCTCACATTACTTAATTGAAACATCATGCATCCTACCACATGTCATTCCTCAACCACTCAACACATATGGACTATGCTTGCAGGACAGAAACATTCTTGGGAATCATGGATTTCATAGTGAGATGAAAATGACAGATGCATTTTTAAGTGAGGAAGGATACATAGGATTGGGGAATTAGCAATGGTCACTTCGATTAAAAGCATGGCCATATGACGCGTTTACGTTGCACAGGAGTATCATGAAACATGTTTAGATAAATGTTTGTGTTCTCACTTTTTATACTTTGTCAGATTGCATATAAACTCTAATTCTAATAAAATACATTGTAAAACCTTGCAACCACTATGACAAACGGCCTTGTAAGTGGCTGAGTAATTCCATTATTCTCTCTCAAATTTAACTTCCCTATTAATGTGGTGCAACCGGGTAAGCTAGGGGAGCTAGGTAGATCAAACATTTTTGTTCCTTATTCTAAATAGAGTGACAATCAGAAAAAATAAAAAACAAGTCCCAAGATTGCATTCCAGCAATTGCCATGTCTGAAGAACCAAAGGACTGCATTTTTTGTTTTATTTCATAACACTTTCTACTAATTACAGTATGTTTTCATCACTCATATATCAGAAATACGGGCCCTTTTCTTGGTGCACAGCTACCTCAAGACAAACACACTGCCAGCATATACCCAGTAGTATGACTTGAACCTGCGTTATCATGAAGAGGACTAATAGGCATCTCCTCTGCTCCTTCTCACATGCCTTGAGCATGTAACTGCCATTCATAACCGTGGGATATGTGCACAAGCTTCCAAGTGGGAAAACATGTTTCTGCATTTGATATTCCACACAATACTGCCTATTTACTAAATGTTGTTGGTTAACGATAAAGTATTTTTCAGAAAGCTTGATTACATTCACCATGTGAAGACAAGTTAAATTAAATAAAATGCAAGTCTATGATCATATTTTAACTTGGGGAGGAAAAGAGTTGTTGTTTGATACTAAATTTACTATAGAAAAATCAGTGGTCTATTTTCTTCGTCTTTCCTTTAGGAAATTTTTTGGTTGTCTAGACATGTTAAGGATCTCTCTGCCCAGTTTCACCAAATACCACCTTCTGTAACTGTGAATGAACCTTTACCACAAAAAAATCCCCTCTGAAACTATTTTTAACAACCTTTCCATAGATAACACCAGCTGGCAAACTCTGTACTGACCTGAAATGGTTCACTGAAGTAGATGTGAAAGTCAGAGAGAAGGCACAAGGAATAAAATTGGAATGTAGCAAAAAGGAGAATGCTTTGTGTCTACATAGAGGCAACCAAACAGAAGATGTAATCCTGTTGTCCTGCAGTTGCATGATGCTGAGAGCATCACTTTTGTCAAGTAAGAGAAGGGACGCCCTAGATTTGTTTGCAGCTTACACTATTGTAAAGGGAGACAGGAACAGTTAAACACACTTGGCAAATTTTGAAGGATCTGAGTTTGTCCTGAGGGTTTCTAATTTTGCCTAGTAATTTTATAATAAACTATAGAGAGCCTTTTATCTGTGCTTTGTGTTCAGTGAAGTACCATCAAAGGAAAGAACAGATAATTTACATCCATTTGGAAGGTACTCGCTATACTCCCGGGCAGAAGTTGCTACAGCACTGCTAAACACCTTCTCCTCAACCCCCGTCATTAAGAGGAACACTCATATACATATAAAATCAACCTTCAGGAAATGTACAGGAAGCCCATGCTCCCCTTGTTTGTCACTAATTACTCAAAGTCTGCAGCCTCTAGAAGCCCTCACACCAATCACCATGGTTTGTCCTCCCAAACATTTGCCCAGCCACTTCAGCTCTAAGTTACGGCAAGGTTTTTACATTAAAGCAATGAGATGCAACTGCGAGACTGATAGCTTTGATAAGCTGACTGATCAGCTTTGTACTGCATCTGGACTCCCGCTGAGGTCACTAACCTCACAAGGTCCTTCTTGACTGTGCGGGCAACTCCATAGGAGAGAAGGATGAAAGTTTTGGGAGAAATCTCTCTTAGGAAGAAGCTTAACAAGAAAGGAACAGACTTGATGTGATGCCATTTTCCGTGTTCTAATGAAGTTCTTTGTTCAGTGCTGGGAAAAAAATGACTGTTTTTCACAGGGGAATATTTCTCTGACTAAATTAGCACTGATTTTAGAGCCTCCACTGAAGTGGTGGAACAAGGGGGCTATTATAACTTCTGGAGATCTTAAAATTCTAAGTACTCCTCCTGGCATAGAAGAATCAACTCCACATCTAGATGTAATGTAAATGTCTCATCAAATTAAAACTCAACTAGTTCATAGAAAAGGTTTAATTTCAGTTAAAGACAGGAGATTTATAATACTCTTATTTGTGAAGGTTACGTTCAGTTTCAAATGTAGTGTTCTAAAAAACAGATAGTAGAAGCAATAGCTCTGAGAGGGATTAATTGTGTCTATTGACCAGAAGGAAGAATTAACTTCAAATCCATTTGATCAACTGAAATACTGATGCCAAAAAACAAGAAACTTAGAAATGTTACTGTTCACAGGATCTGCATGCATTTTTGTTGTTATAATTTTCTGATGTACTGAAAAGAATTTGGAGAAGTTCCAACATAATTATTATTTTTCAATCCAATTCCAGAATAAAATACAAACAATATAATGTTCATCACTTGAGGACTGAGCTCAGATAGACCATTCTGGGAACAAGCCACAGTAACAAAGCAAAGATGATGTTTGAAATGATTTAAGTGTTTACAGGCTCAAAGGTAACTACAGCACATTCTCTTTTCAGCGCCACACAGAGGATGCAGGCATTTGAGGTCAGAAATGGTGTTTTCTAGTAATAAGAGTGAAGGGAAACCAAATACTCCTTGTCCATTTTTCATACCAACTCATTATCATCACTGCTGAATCACTGACACCAACTACAAAGTTGAGACATAATTCTGGGGAATGTGAACACAGATATAGCTTCTGACCGAAAAAACAACCTCATTAAAAAAACCCAAAACCAAACAAACAGTGATGTCCTTACTGCAAGCCATATCGTTCTCTACCTGGATTCCATTCTACACCTACAGTCACAAGTTTAGGAATCCGTCTGCCTATTCAGGTTCCTTTGTGGTTTCCATCCCCAAATTATTAAAAAAGCTTGGTGTTTGTCAGCCTATGTCTGATAGATTAGATGCATTTTAAATTTCAAATTATATTTCATATCTCTTCAAGTTATACTTCTCTACAGCCTTAGATACAAACACAGAGTATACAGATTCAGAACATATGAATATTTCCCAATATACTCATCTTGTTAAGAAAAGAAATCTGAAAAGAGTAAGGGCCACTGAACATTTTAAAATTATTTCATCTCCATCTAAAAATATATTAAGTTATGTAGGTCTAAAGGATACTTAAATTTCCAATTAGAGAAAAATCATTTGAAAGAAAGATTTTTTTTCCCTATTTCCATTTTTAGAAAGAGGGAGAAGAGTTTTCTCTCTTAGGTGAGTTCTGACCCTTCATTTTTATTCATACTGAAGACAAAGTTTGATAAGCCAGGATTTTAGAATTTTGCTCAGGAAGGAAACTTTGATACAATGTCTTTTAACACATTATTGAAACAAATTTTTTAGCAACAGTAGAAGTTATATTTGAAATATGAATGTAATACAAGTAAAAATGAAATGATGACATAAATGTGAAATAAAAATATTGACTCACTGTTAAAATGCATTTTTCTAACTGAAAACAGTTCCATCAAAACTGATTTATTCTCTTTCCTATACAACTGTGTTGTCTTTCTGTTTTCCTGTATAATATTTTGACATTCCACATCTTCCAATTGCTAAAGACATTATTGGTGTAAATAATATAGTGGACCATTATCACTATTCACTTTTTTTTTTAAAAAACACCCATAATTCCATAAGCCATTTCCACACATAATATGTGTGTTATACTTAATAGCCTTTCATGAGCTATAGCAAGATCTTTTACAAGGGTTGAAGACTTCCAGGGACAGAGAAAATTTCATACATCTGTAATTAAAATCACTCAATGTTTACATAATGAAAAGGAGGTAGGGTCTATTTCTGGTACAGGAATACATATCAGTATGTTAATAGCAATCTAAAGAATTAAAAAATAAAATTTCAATTTAGGTATAAAATATGTATCCATGTAATTAAAAAAAGGTAAATAAGTATTATGCTAAAGCTGATTAAGATAGAATAAAACAAAATAAATCTTGGTAACTATTACTGTCACTTCTCCGCAATTCTCTCTTTGAATACTAAAATATAAATTAGAGATGTTTTGAGAATTAAGAATAGACTATAAGCAGAAATGTTTGTTAAATATTTCAAAAAGTTTCAGAAAATGGTATAACATTTCCCCTACGTGCCAAGGAAAAACAAGTGTGACTAAATATACCCAGCAAGTAAGGGATGTAGTCTTTAAAAGCCAACAACTATAATAATAAAATGAGCTCTTCTAAAATAGCAACAACTTAAACTGTGAGCTTTTTTGGCACTGAGCATGTGAGAAAAAAATGAAGCTCCAGCCACACTAGCAGTGTTAAGTTTTCACAATTTGGAAATGTAATCATCAGTTCTGCTGAAAAACAGCCACCGAATCAGACTGTCTAGAACGGCGCCTTTGTTGCGCTTGGTATGCACTGAAAAAAGCCTAATTCTTCGCATTGTTAGAAGGACTGACTGCTTCAGAACAAACCACCACTATTCAAACTTGTCAGAACAAGGTTGGAGAAAACTAGATAAGAGCACTTGAGTGATCTGTACACAGACACAACTGAACTGGAAATGAAGTTACATAGACGAACGATCTATTGTGTGGTGCAGCTTTAATGGTCTGAAACAATTCCTTGATCTTGTTTATAGCAATGATATTCCGTTTACTAGAGGTCTCATTTGATGGATGTTTCAGGGCATACAGCCTGCATGCTAGTGGTTTTCAACAAACAGTATGCTGGCAACATGTGATGACAGGTACTTCACATATGGTATGGAAATCATCACTTCTGAAATATACAAGCTTTTTTTGCATGTAGCTTAATTTTAAATGCAGCAATTTATGATTTTTAAATAACTATGCCACACAATAATCCCTGTACAACACATGATATTCAGGAATGGCTACAGATGGAGCTTTCCCGTACAAAAAATAGATCATTATGAACTGCACCTGTTTCTACCAGCCGGGCGATCTTGCACTGTAATTCTTATGTTGCACTAATAATTATCAGATTAGTATTTAACTGTTCTTACTCAACAGTTGGTAAAAACTGGGACACATACATCCCTTGAGATTTGAGCCAGCAACAACCTAAGCACATGTGTTATTGCATGCATACTTGTAGTCTCACTGGGATGTCAAACAAACTTGGAGCATAAAGAAGAAAGGTATGTTCATTTAATGAGGAGGCACCTTTGTACCTCTGAAGCTCTGGCTGGAAGAGGCTTCCAGGGAGAGTGAGTTTTCTCAAAGAGTAAGCTAAGTGTGGAGATTTTTATTCAAGTGACACAGAAAGAAGGGAAATGGGGGAACTGTATTGATGTTGATGCCGTGAATCCAGATTAGAAATTAAGATTTAGAAATAAAGCATAATGACATGCACACAATCAGCCAAAAGTACCTTCCTAGGTAAGCATAAATGAAAATGAACATACAAGATCAGATGAACAGAAGTGGTCGTTTGGGAGACAACTTTCTAATAAGAGGGCTCCAAAATGCACAATCAGAAATACTAATACTAAATAAATACGCTCCTTCTGGTATTCTCTAGTTTACTCACTTCAGTAAAAATAATGGGTGTCTAATACCATACAATATTTTCTGATATAAAAATCATAACCAGTCCTTACTTTTCAGCAAATACCAGCCTAACTAGTTTTAGATTATGTGTAGATATCTCACTCCGGTTCATATGTGTCTGAATAACACATATAGTATTTTCTACTGTCTGGGTACTAAGACATACAATTAGATCAAGCAATAGCTTTCAAAATACTTCAGTGCATCAGCACTTCCATACCAATAAGCACTTTCATGCTCGGAAAAAGACTAGAAATGTCACTTGACCATCTGAAATGTTATGTCAGTAAAGCATAATACTGTATCATGGCTGAATAGGCAAAGGGTCCTGCACACAGAAGGGTGAAATAATCAAATCAGCTATGAAGTACATTCTATATTTGATGTTTTTACCCCAGCCTTAGGAGATAACATCAGATGCTTTCAGAAAGGTTTGTTGGGTTTCTTCTTAAGTTCTTGAGGAATTCTCATTTTAGCTATGAAAGGGTTATTTCCCTACATGGTATTTCTTAGAACTTTTCTTACATGGCAGATTGATGACATAAATGCTGGGAGAACAGCCTGATTCGGCAAATACATGTTCTTCTCGTTACAGCTATTTTCACAGCATTGTAGATGAATTATTGTATTTTTAAGGATAAATAATACTCTTCATGTGTAGAATTCTACATTCATAGGTGAGGTGTGTTTTACAGAGATCCAATTGCAATAATACAGGAATATGTATCCTAACTTTTAAGGTGATTATTAATCTAAATTTAATACTAATGTGATTAAAATTCTTTTTCTCATGTTTCATGCCAATTTACTTCTGTGATTCTAATTTGATTTTGTTGTGGGAACATAGTAACTGACAGCTTATTCATGAATTAGGTCCTGTATACTGTTTGCGACAGCTGTACACTTGAATCACCCCCTGTGTGAACAAAACACAAATTTCCTAGACGTGCATCAAACTGCATTCAACCTAAATGTGAGTGAGATGACTGCTAAAACTACAGCCCCCAAGCCTTCAGCAAACGTAAAGCCTGTCATGTGAAATTCACTGTGGATCTTAATGTGTGGTGTTCTATTGAACTACTGTACTTGATTCAAAACTAAATTTAGGTATTGGAGAATAAAATTACAATCACAAATCCCTAAGGGGAAAAGAAAGAACACAAGAATTAAAAAAAATTCTTTTTCTTAATGTAGTGGTAGTGAAGATCCTTTCCATATAAAGATAATGTATACCCCTACCACCACCACTTTTTTTTGTTTTTCATAAAAGTCTATAGCCAAATTTGTTCCTGATGTTATTCAGCTGATCTTGCTCTTGCTGCTCCTATAGTCTTAACTGGAATTGCTAGCATTTACTGACTTTGAAAAAAATGGTGTCTTGGTTGACACATGAAGTGAATAGGCTTAGACAGGGAAGGAAAAAAAAAACAAACCAAAACTACCTGATTTTAGTCATAGTGGGCAAAAACCTCAGGGATCAAAAACACTACTGTAAGGCAGACTGGAAAAGTGTTCATGAACAAGAAACCCAAGTCAGCTCCCTGAAGAAAGCTTGAAGGTTTCCAGAACGTCACTCAAACCTGAAATACAGTACACAAACTTAAACTATAAACTTCCATTGTTTTATGACTATATTGAAGTGCACAAAAGCTTTGTAAAAGTTTACTGAGACTGAAAAAAAAAAATGTTTTTATACCAAAGCTTCCTCATTCCTTCCAACAAAGGGAGAGAAGTTATGTGCTTTAATACCACCCCCAGCCAGCAGAGAGACATTTTCTTTAAATCAGCCATTGCTGTTAGGTGCTGGACAGAACTATGTGCTACTTAGTTTTCCAATATTATCAGCTTTCACAACTCTGATTCATTTACTCGGAGCCACTATAATTTAAGATCTGAATGCACTGCAACCCCCTCAGAGACTGTGGGGAAAAAGCAATTAAAAACCCTACAAAATTTTAAGTATATCTCCAGTTTGTTTGGTATTTATGTGCTTTTAAATTTTTTAAGATGTAGACCTATACTTATTATTTACACTATGCCCATACTTACCAAATGTATTAAAAATTCTGCAGAACTATTTTCAGCCCAGCAAGTTTAAGAGACATGGGGATACCTGGCAGAATAGCAAAGGGATCAGGGATAACAATATAAGAAGTGGGGAAAGTGAAGGGAAACAGTAGATAAGAGCAGAAGGAGTTTAGTGATGCGGGATGTAAATCTATTGGATTTACAGGGTCCATAAAACCTGACTCTGTTGTTCATAGAACTTGCTTGAGTAAGCCACATTCTGGATGGCATAGCTTCAAATAAGGCAACATGTATAAATCCTATAAAATGCACTGAACTACACTAGATCTATGCTGGCTGCAACTGTTTCAAAGCTATTTCTCTCAAAGCTCAAGAATGACTGTCTCTAGAACTAGAAAGCAGTACGGCTACAGTTGGGTCATGTTTGAGTCCAATGCGTTTCAAGTCTTAGCATTTGGCCTTTGTTTCCAGAGTGGGTGAGCTGAAATCCAAGATGGAGAGAGCTTCTCACACTGGGAAAGTCTGCATTCAGAGCTGACCTTCTAGGGTCTTGGGCTTACGTAGTTTGTGAGCTGGTGTGGAGAGGACATAATATTATTTAAAACAAGGATCACAGAATGGTACTACTGTTCTTTCCCTACCGCCACTGAAAGGCTAATTGTTTAAGACAGTGATAAAAAAATTCCTGTCTGAATGTAAAACCATCGAGTTTTATAGCAATTCATGTGGGAGCTGAGAGGATTAAAGCCTGGGAACTGCCACACTGAAATACAGACCTGAACCAATTCGGGTAAAAGAGCAACTTCTTTATCTAGCAACTCCATCACCCTCTGTCAGTGCACTGGGAATGTTTCCCCTTCACACCTCTGCAGGATGCTGTATCCCCTTGAGGCTCAAGGAACATTACTAATAAATTACTCTGATTCAAAGTTTTCACGCTGCCAAATCACGTTCACTCTCCAAGTATACACACGGAAACTCCTGTCTCAGTCTTCTGCTTAAAAAACACCAATGCTATGGTTTACATAAGGTTGGGATTAAGAGGGTTGGATAAAACACCAACACATCCATCAGAAACTGAAATTAAGCCTCTTTGAACATCATAAGCAGAAAGGAAGTGGGTCACTCAATTATCTATGCTTAAAATTAGGCATTTAACTTATTTTAGCTAATATCAAATTCTTTAAGTCATTCATGGGAATTCACTGATCATTCAAGTCAAATATCTGAAGTAATGAGAACTAGGCTATTTAGAGACAAATGTTATCAAACACACATCAGTTAATAAATAGGTTTTGATTTAACAATCAAAGATTCTAAGGCTAAGTTCAAATTACCTGTGTTCTGAAGAGAAGGGAGTAAGACATAATATGTTTTTGTTTTGCTCAGGCCTGTGCAGGTAACAGTGAGAAGAGAACAGGCTCGGTGAGGAGAGCTGGGCTGCGCAGCCCCATCACATTCTCGTCACCACGTGTTAAGGTGTAACAGAGAAATAGGAATGAAAAGTATCAGGTATAAAAAGGTGCTCAACTTCAGTGTTAATGCTACAAAGGTGTTGTTAACAAAGGCCTAATTATGACCTTACCATATGTTTCCTAAAGTTCAGAGTAGCTTAGAAAGACCAGAGCCAGGCTAATAGATACAAGTTTCAATGAAGTAAAGTATCAATTAAAACAAGGCAATATTATTAGCATATGTATAATTAATAACCACCTCGATAATTGATTTGGTCAAACATTATTCAGAAACAGTCTGCTCCCAAAAATATTCACAAAGCAAAATACTTAAATATCTCAAATTTGCAATTAACATTTATTTTTAGCTTTTTATTAAGAGAGTATTTTAGGAAATGTTTAACAAGCAGCCTGTCCTAACAATACAAGTGTTCTTGAATTCTGTTTTTTGTTTCATTCAACCGTAACAGAAGCCAGCTGCTGATGTTAGATGTGGATTGGCTTTGATCTTCACTAAAACACAGAAGCACCCTTTCTACTTTTCTTTCTAGTCCCACATCTCATGGTCACAGTGACCAAAATCCGGAGACCCTCATGTGTCTGACCTAAGTGCTTGGTGGGAAGGGGTACGGAGCATATGAGAGGCAGGTCTCTGCAGACACAGAGCATTTCTCTGAAACCACACAGTTTTTTAGTATACCCTGTGAGGGTGCTGACAAGATGGTTCAACAGGACATTTGTATTAAGCTTGTATTCCCCTTTGCTGCAGCAATCAGTGAGATTGCAGGATCAAGCAGATTTTCTTTCCATCACCCACTCTCCCCCACCACAGTCCCCACGGTGACATATTAGCTAACTTCTGGGGTATTTTTCTGAGGAAATGTAGCTGTAGCTGGAGATAGAGGCAGAACTTTGGTTGATATAAAAATCTTTAAACCTGTGTGATGCTCAGCTCAAGCACTTACAGATTTGCCAAGACAGCAGCCAGGAAGGCATTTCCACACCATGCTGCCTGGCAGAAGTGCCTGGGCTGTGGGTGTCCCCTGCCAGTGCAGACCCTGCCTTGCATCTGAGGCTCACCTGGAAATTTCACTTAACGAGTTCCCTGCTACTGTGCTGTCCTGTGATACCAATAAAGCTTCTGAGGTCTCCTGCCTTCTTCCTGTGGCACATTGTAACTGTGACCATAGATCTTTTATCATGGGTTTAAGCTTGTTACAGGGTATTAGAAGTGCTGTGCAGGCTCTGGGAGGAGGAGCAGCAGATGTACCCCGAGCCTGCCTGGATTAACTGCTTGTTACACAATTGTCAGTCTGACAGCCCAGTTGGTCCTCCTCATGCTCAGGTTTCTAACCTGTAAATCATGAACCTGCCCTAGTTACAACAAAAAAAAGTTCCCAATTTTTTGTTGATTTTTTTTGTTGCTGTTTTTTTTGTTTTGTCTTGGCAGTATCTTCTATAGACCCACTTTCATTTTTTTTCCTCCTGCACAGCAGCTCTCTTCAGAGACAAGTCACAAACAAAATCAAGCTTAAAAAAAACAACCCTCAAACAACTCATCCTATTTAAACAGATGGCTTAAAAACAATAGCTTAAAATGCCTTATTAACTAATGTAAAACAACCTTTTTAAAATGAAGAGCTACATTTCATAACATTATCCATATATCTTGCAGAAGCACAGAAACTGAAGATGGAATCCCATCACATAAATTATTCATTCTCTGCCGAGGCAGTTCCCTGTAATGTAAGTTTTAAATAGTCGAAAAGTTGAAAGGGTTTTAAAGTTAGAAAAGTTTGGAAGTTAGAAAGGTTTTAAATACTTGTAAATGGATGACAGAAATCAAGCTTTCACTAGCTTCTCAGCAAGATAAACCATATGGATATTAAAGCACTGTTCTAGTCTCCCTGTTTATGTTTCTGTCTTGGAGTGTTTTCTTTTGCTAAAATATAGTCTTTACTCAGAATAGCTAAGATCAATTTTTGCTGCTTTTCTTACAACAATATAAATGAAATATTTGTATGGGATAGATTTATGCTGCCTTCTAAAAGGAGAGCGGTAGTTTGGACATCGAACCTGAAATACAGGAGATGGAAAAAATACAAACTAGATTGCAGACTTTCCTATTTGTGATAAAAAGACACACATCGTCGGTAGACCAGACATGCAGTTTCCTGTTTGTTTCATTTCAGAGAACAAAGAGGTTGACAAACATATTTATATATATAATAACACAATGTTAGTCATCTTCTATCATTGAGTGTTTTCAAGTCCCATGACAATATAATGGGAAAAAAAATTAAGCTTGTACATTTTAACAGTCAGTCAGAAGAAATGATACTGATCTGACAATTCCTTGCTACCTGCACTTGTATATATATCCATAACTTTTACTCCATCTTTAAAACATGCATTTCTGCATTGCAAAGACCACTTGTGTAATAAAATTCAAATATCTGTCCAGTGAATAATAAAACTATACGTTCACACATCCTGCAAGAAAGACAGTGGCCAAAGAAATTCAATTTGGGTATCACCATTACAAAAGATTAAATCATAGCTTTGCTAGGGGTCTGTGAAATTTTGTATATTAAGAAAGTTTCTGAAAATTTTCTGAGTGTAGATTTTGAAACTGTGCTGTAAAGAACCCATTCCTCTGGTTAAGAACTAACAGTCTAAGAACAAAGCACAAATCACTTTTATTAGGCAAATACCACTTAGGGGTGTAACCTTAGGTAGACCAAATTAATCCCTATACTGATAAACAATGTACACTTGATCTATACAAGCTAGAATCAAACCCTTGCCTCAATACCCTGTAAAACCTGGAAAATAAAGGATGACAGAAGAGCTGGCAGTGTTGCACATTTCTCCCATTAAGTATTTCAGATTCTGGTGAGGTGAGGCTGCATGGCTGCCTCTCTGCCTCACGGAGAGTTTGGTCAACACTGAGCAAAGTACAAGGTGCATCCTTCTCAAGCAGTTCAGCAGGTGACCACCTACTGTCTTCCCATACCCTTCATTCTTCTGCTCTAACCAGAAATTGAAACTTTTCCTTCATTCAGTTTGTGCAGGATGATACCCAGGGTCTATTTCATTATTTTTTCTCAGCTCTTTACTGTTCCATTTAGAATAGCAGCATAGAGACTGTATGTCTGATATTAATTATACAGTAGAATTTAATGCCCTTCCCATACTTGTTACGTGACTGTTATCATGAAAGAGAATTTTATGTTTGCAGTCCTGTGAAGACTGAAGAAAACTGTAGATTAAGTCAAACAGAAGGTTTGTTTTAGATAACTTCTGTCATTACTTCCCAGCATCAGTGAGCATGCTCAAATATCTCCAATAAATTCCCTTGAATTCTCACTAGGGTAAACTGGAGTCTCGGTAGAAATGCAACGGTTAAAACACATACAAGATGTTTGATGCCTGTTAGAAAAGATGGCAAGTCTCTTTTCTGGATTTTCCTTTGCAGGCTACTTATAATTCAAATGTACTTTCCATATTCACTTGTCTAAAAACAGAGGCTCTAGCAAAACGAACAACGCATTAGGAAGAGGCACCGTACTACATAATCAGTTTTCAGCTGAGACTTCATTTACCATACTGAACTAGTTTTACACAGTAAGACAACCTTATGACCAAACAAGACAAAAGAAAATCCCCTGTGGGGATGTAGCCCTAATCAAGGGAACTTCTTTTGCCAGAAAAGACAGTTTCATCATGGCAGTTAGGGGGTTTCTGACTAGAAAGAAAATTGTGTTGGACAAACAATTCTGCTAGAATTGCGTATACCACATTGTTGTGACAGGGACTTTAATTTATTTTGTACTATGCTGCAGTGTAGCTCTACATAACAAAAGAAAATATTATGGGATATACTTGTATTCCAGTACTGAAGGGGGATGACATCTTTACATGAAATGCTTTTCAAGTTAAATATATATTTTGATTATACTTTGATAAATTAATGCTATAAATTATCCTTTTATTTGAAAAAGTCTTTCAGTCCTTTGTCTTAAAATGCTAGATTTAAATAGATCCAGACACAAAGACCCACAAAAATCTGAGTGATCCCAAGCTTTGTGACAGAATCCTCCTCCACAGCATTCCCATGGTATAAGACAGACACATGTTGAGGGTTTATCATTTCAGACTGCTTCAACCTTTGCTGAAAATTTTAGTAAATATTCAGTTAAGTTACTAAAGCCTGGGGGGGTGGGGCAGGCATTTAACATGCCCAATAGGGGAAACTTTCACTTTCTAATCTTAACAGAAACACTAGCTTGCGCCACAAAATAAAACCCATAAAAGTACATACATATTTTATTGTAGGAACCATATTGTTTCTGTAGCTATATCACAACAACGAGCTCTGTATTTCTCTCATCACAGCATATTATCATGCTGGTCCTAGCTCTTGGAAAAAGGGAAATGCAGAACACACATGTGAAATAAAAGAAAACACATGTGTTTTAGATTAAGCCGATCTCAAGATGTTAAATCCCAGACCTGCTCCACAGAAGAACAAAATGCATATTAGCACCATATGATAATTATTCACTTTAGGACTACACTGTAAATTGTAACATGGTGTTTTTCCTAGATAATGCATCCTAATTTGGTTCCATCTTACTTCTGAGAGATGCTGTTTCATCAACATTTATTCAGAGTTCCATTCACTGCACCAGTAAGAAGTGCAGCTATTTTTCTGGTAGCCTCCTGCTCCCTTGTTTTATCCAATGCTGAGTGAGATCATTGTTCTCATTTGTTGAGAGTCAAGCAGTGAGCTACTTATGTCTCTTCACCTTAAATATTTATTGGGCTACAGAAGAAGTTGGTTCTGTAGACACTTTTGGTTTGGATGTTCGATCATGATGTGGAAGGTTTAAATATTTGACTTTTCCTTTGAAAAATTGTTTTAAATTTACTTTGCCCTATCTGTTCTTTTACTTTACTATAGCTGAAGAATGAAACATATGAGATTTTCATACCTTTTCTTACCATATGGATCTCCACTTACAGAAAAGAAAAATATTTACCCTTATTATTGAAAGTCTTCTGATAGCTTTTTATATTTTTGGTTCAGACTGCAGACTGGCTAGATTGCTACAATATTTCTTATATGCTCTTTGGACCAGCTCCCCCTCAGCCCAGCTTTGAGTGAATTGTAAGAACCGATCTTCCTAAAATAATTATGAAACAATATATACATATGTATTTCTTAAGAACCCACATTAAAGTAATTAATAGACATTCCTAATTAGGATGACATAATTTGCAAGAAATATCATTAAGCAATTCTCTATTATAGTTAAGAAAGAAAAGGAAACAATAGGGCTACATAAGGTTTAATCTTTTTCCCTAACTAGGTCCAGTTGAGTATGGCTGGCAAGCAACCAGGAATTACCAGGTTTACAGCATTTTTTGATGTTCCATAATCTGTTTTTATTACATGTCAAAATAAAAGAGACCTTTCACAATCAATTAAAAATACAGGAAGATTAAGAGAAGCAGTTCACTTATTTTCTGGATCAAAGCTTGGACCTTAACTTGTGTCACCACATGTCAGGTAATTAACACAAATACCTGGGTCTTCTGGGCTCCTCTGTTCCCCTCTCCTTATTTCCAGCATAACTTTCATCAAAGTCAAGAGCTTCCCCCGACAAGTTCTGTTTTCAGGGGAATGTTACAATACTTCTGACATAGAATGGTTTAGTTTGGAAAGGAGCTCTGAAGATCATCTGGTCAAACTCCCCGCTCAAAGCAAGGCTAAGTTACAGCAGCTTGCTCTATCATTGGTTTAAGTATAGACGCTGATAACTTTTTTGCAGACTTTTCCCTTCCTTAGGTATGCCTGATAATTGTGTACACCTCCTTGCAACTGTAGTGATTAGAAATACTCTGGTGACTAACAGTAGATAATTTCAAACCAGCACCTATGTAATAGATACCTGCTTAATTTTATTCCCTAAAATGTGTCAGCTAAAAGGAGACCATCCATAGGTGTTACACACAGAGAAACACACACTAGCTAACACTTTACTAAGACCATGTATAGGTTATGCGATTTCCAGAAAAATCAAACTATTTGTAGCAATGAAAAATCAGTAGAAGGTATGAAGAGACTGTTTTTCAGGTAACACTCTATCACAAGTTTCCCCACTGAGTTTATTAGAATTACTGGTGGACGCCAGCATTTTTCAGTTGCTCAGCATCTCTCCAACTGCTCCATCAGGGTACTGTAAGGAACAGTTTGTTCTGTGTTCAAAGGGGTGTGTGTAAGAGGACACAGTGGTGAAATTGGCCACAGCCCAAAGTTGCAGACTTATCTTCTGGCATAGAGCTTTTTTGGTTGAAATTTTGGTCAGTGTTTTACAACATTATTATTCCACAATATTTATATAGCTACCTTTATTCATTAAAATACATTCAATCCTTCCTTGAGCTAGAAACATTCAGAATTTTAGTGAGGCATATGTATTTTCCAATACATCCAAGTGAGAACAGGGAAGAAGCACAAAACAAATTGCACCGCACAGGAAGTTTATGAATAGTTTGCAAACCATCCAACAAGAAAACTCTTTATCCTATCCATTCACTGAAATTAATGAATAATAAATATATGTGCAGAAATAAAACTCCTTTCCAAAGCATGCCCTTTTATGTTATTTTTTGTTTAAAGACTTATTAACCAGTTCTTTAATTCTATCTGAAGTGACTTTAACAAATGAGTATCAGCAGTTCAAACTGAATAGTCTGCCTGACAGCCTAGCTACCCAGACTTCAAGATTTAAATGACCTGCATAGGATTTTTAAAAAAGTATTAAAAAACTTCAACTACTAAAGTGTTGTCATTGTTGTTTTAAATGACAAATTAGTGGGACAGAATTCAAGACACTTAATTATCACATTAGTTAGCCAGATGGTTTATTTGAAATCCCAGCAGATGAGTGTCTGATTTTTGCTTTAAGTTGGGCTCGACGAGTTAGCAAAGGCAAAGGACAGCAAAAGTATGCAACTCTTTCTTTTGCTTTAACAAAAAAAAAAAAAAATTGTCTGCTCATGGCCCTGAGCAATGCCTCAAAAAGAACTTATAAAAATAGCGGTAGCCAAAGGAATATGAATGTTCCATACCCCTTCAGATATCTTTGGTCACTTAACAGTCTTGTCACCTCTCCGACATAAACTTTCCACTAACTTTTTCAAAGAAAGGGATTTCGAACAAACTTCCATAAAAATAAAGACTTTTTCCTAACCCTGAAAAAAGGTTTAAATACTCTGCACCATCCTTTTTCTCTCCCCTAAATGTTTTGGCAACAAATAAGATTCCTTGTTGGATGACTTCAGGGGTGGTGGAGAGGAGAAGAGTCATGCATCAATAATCACAGGATAAGAACTGGTGGTATGACTTGGCTTAACTATGCTGTTTCAGCAGTCAGCTCTCTAGTGGCTTGTTCAAATGGTCTCAGCACATTCACAAGAGTTTCCATTAGTGTCTGCTCCAGACGTGAGAAGAATCCATCAATTTCATCTTCAAAATGTCATAGCATGTAATAACTGCCTTTGCTAAAACAGCTTCTCTTAATAGAGAATGTTGAATTCTGTCTGGTAACTGCATCCTGAATAAGTTTGTCTTGGGGAACAAGTCATTATTCTTGGAAGAGTTTCAGAAGTTTTTTGGCTTTCACAGGCTGCCTGAACTATGGACAGATACCATCTGCTCTTATAAGAATATACATCTCTAGTGTACCATCGTACTCATGTATGAAGTATATAGACACAGAAGGGCAACATCTTTAATCCCATCCCCACTGTGAAAATAAGTGGCAAAAATCTTGGTACTTGTTTTCTTTTAGTGGTTGAATTAGAGGAGTTGAAACATGAACAGTACAGCAATTCATTGCCTCCCAAATATTTCTCAGATGACCCTTTGAGAACTGAAGTAGCACCTGATGCACCCACTTAGGCACAGTCCTTGACAGGGCTCTCTTTTCTAAAGTTATAATACTGGTACAATATGTGGGAATAGGGTATCTGGAAAACAAGGCAGCCAAAGATATTTTACATACAACCACAAATACAGTGGCCTCTGTAAGGTGATATTTCCAAGTAGAGAAATACCACAATTTTCCTTTCATTAGTGGAGATGTGAGGAACAGAAATATCAAATGACTTGTTCAAAATGACACAGGTATCTGTGGCGCACAAGAGAGTCCTGCCTTGTTTCCCGTGTTTCAGACCACATACCTTTTGGATATCTGCCCAAAGAAGTTAAAACCCTTGCTTTATGTATTGCTTTGACGCAGTAATTAGTGGAACTTGAAAAAAACTAAAACAACCAACCTCAAAAATTCAGATCCCAATGATTTTTAACAAGACTAAAATTTTTTAGCAATGAAATACAAGTACTTTGAGGTGATGCCCAGGAGGATCAGCACATGGAAATATTAATACAAGCAAAACATTAACTAGGATTTCCAGTAAAGACAGCACAGTTGATTCAGTTCTCGGTATCGAATAGCAACATCTTTACTATGGTAGGTGTATACTACCCCCATCACTTTTTTACTTCACATAGAATGCAGATTGTCAGTATGAGAGTATTTCTGGGTCAGGACATTAAAGTCAAGCTAATGCATACCAAATGCATCATCTATGTATTTTTAGAGTTCTGGGGTTGCCTGCACAGTAGAAAAGTTACTTTTCTTAAGATTATTCTTGCAGAGGCTAGATATCACGGAGAAGAACTGTAGACTACACTGTGCCCCTCTCTCTCTCAACCTGGGGTCCTTCTCTTCAGTTGACATACAGGTGCTCAGTTTCACTTAGCCGTGACTAATTTTTTTGGATCACTATCACCCTTTATGAGTTTTTTCTGAATGATTGCACCAGAGTCTCCCCCCAGCAAAGAACAATATCCCTGTGAAAGCAATATTGTCTAAAACCCACATGTGCATCACTTGCTATGACCAGAGTTTGGGAATGACCAAAGCAATCTACAGTAAAACTATAAATTATTTGCAAACAAAATTCCCTGTAAGTCTCCTGTCTATTATTGCCTTGAGATCCTGAATTCCAAAGATGGTCAATATAATCATGTCTGGCATCATTATGTTTCCCCTTCTCAGTTAGGCACCCGAACTCCTGACTGTAGGACAGTTTGCAACTTTGCACCTCTCAATACGTGTGAACTATCGTATGTGTCTACCTTTTTTGTAATCCTTTAGCATATGAAATGATGCAGATTACTCCTAGCATGCAGATTACTCATAGATGAAATCCCTTCCTGTTAGAGACATGCATCAATATAGGATGTCACAAGTATATCAAAACCAGCCATAAATTAAATTATGGAAATACACAATGCATAGAGAAACCTGAAGTTTACACTATAGAAGGAGCATGAAAAAAACCTCCAGTTCTGTTTAATATTTGAGACTGCTATAAACCTTAGAGGAATAGTTAACTAGTTTTTGGAGAATATTTTTGCAGTGTGTTTTTGCTTTAGAAAGTCTCCACAAACATTCCACCCCAAGCGCAGCTCGGTTTTGCTGTCACTGGAGGGGAGAAGCTCTCCCGTGTTCTTGAGAGACACCCTGATTTGGGTCTCCCCAAGAACAATGGGATATGGCTTCTACTTGGAAGTGGTGGGAAGACAGGCGGTTCTTTATAGAAGAATGTCACTTTAAGCTGTTATTGGAAAAAACCTTTTTGAATTGTGAAAAATTATGATCAAAGATCGGATTGCAAGTCTTGCCATCATTCATACACAAACACACATTCACTACACAAGACACAATTTACTAAATTCTGCTTCAAAATATCCAGACCACAAAAAATAGTGACCACCCTTTCCTTGGAAAAGACGAAAGCAGAGATGAAATATCTTCCCTATTATGATGTAACAGGTCAGTAACAGAAGTAGGACTATAAAATGTGCCATCAGTTAAGTGAATCATGTACTACTCTTATAAACTATCATATTGCCTCCCTTAAATCTTACTTGAAAGAAAAATATTGGCTTAAAGCGCATGCTGGTCTGCTTTGTCTCAAAATACATACTTCAAAGAAAAGTTGCAAATATTTATTCCAAGGGTGCTAGTGGGCAATCTTTTAGAAGCGAAATAGCTACCAACAATATGTCATGTGAAATAAGTGTTGAAGTTACTTAATGGCAGAGTACTGGACAGTTATATGGGAAAAACAATCTCTCTAGTTTTTGAGACAGACTAGTGGGAGTGGAGGAAGAAAGAGGAACTCCAAGCTGTCGGCTCACAGCACTTGCAGATAACTGAATGAGCTGAAGTCACAGGGAAATCTTTCTCAGCCCTTAACGCAAAATGTAATAGCCAAAAGAGTAAAGAAATCATTTGTCTGGGCGAAGGGGAGTTACTTACAGTCATAAATGGTTTTAAATGTCATTTTTGTAGAAATTTTGCTGGTTGTTATTTATTGGCAAACAAGCTGGTGATAAATGACGGAGCTACATTCTGTTTCAAAAAATCAAAGATCAATATTTTTCTTTCACATTCTGTGATTTTCTTAGCAAAGCTCAGAGGCCATCCTGCGTGAATTTGATTAAGTATTTGCAATTTATTGTTTCCTTACTGTTAATCGCATCTTTTCTGCAAAAACCCTGAGCCTTTGTGAGAGCTGTTAAATGAGTGCAGCTAATCAGTCCTTTTTCTGGAAGGACTCTCTCAGCGAGAAATGAGGTATAAGATCTGTGGCTTTCAAGTTCTACTGTCTAAATTGTTCTTCCGCAACAGCTGGAGAAAATGCTTTCAAGAGTTTTATGCTTCTTCCTGTGTGGTGATGCAGCTTTCCTCTAACGACTATTTCCCATCAATACCCACAGACACCTACCTCCTTAACCACTGGTTTAACGGTTTCTCACCACTTCCACCTTTCTGAAAAAAAGAGACTCGTTTGGAAGAAGATTTACAAATATCTGCACACCAGGCTGTTGAAGGAGATATTATCTCAAAGAACTTAAAATTAGGTGTACAATTCATGTCTAAATAAAATAAACCAAACCAGTCCTGAACGTGTGCGGGCAGATGTGACCAAAACGATCGGTATATACTCTTTCCCATGCTAAGACTTCAGTGGTCTTCACTGAAAGCTTCACAGCAAGAAAAAATAAGTGACCTTTTTCCATGCAATGTAACTGTTATGAGATTAACAGTTAATACAGAAAAATCCATTGTTCTGAATTATCCCATATTCTTTCAAATTACAAGAAACTTTAAGAAGTAAATCTTCCTTAAAAACAGCAAAACACATCAAAGCTCTGTTTTTTCCAAGAGCCGCTGTCTACTGACAGATGTATGCTGACTTTTCTGAGAAACTGAATGTTTGCTTAATTTTCAAGAGGACTCTGGAGGTCCACCCAATTAACTTCTTAAACTCCTGCTGCATTAACAAAAGTATATTTTAACCTTATTAGGGTAAAACTTTCACCTACAGAATTATTCAAAATTGCAGTGAAACATTTAACTAAATGGTGTTTCCTTAGGTAGTAACTGAGACTACCGTAACAGCCCAGCAACTCATTGTGTTTTAATACTGACATATACTCTAAATTATTACAAATATTGTACGCTCTCTCCCACACAACTAGTTTACTTACTTGTTATAAAGAAAAGAGCAAGGGCAGCTGCAGCAGAAGAGCCTGTACATGACACAGACTGGTAACTGTTCATATAGACCACTATTTCATGGAGCATGCCCACACTTCATATAGGGTAAAATATGATTACATGACTCAAAAGTTCTGAACTTTCACCTGGTTTTAGACCTGCCTTGAACAAAAATACAAACCAGTTTCCATACAAAATACTAAAGACTGCTTCCTCCCCCCCGGAAAAAGAAAAGTGCTTTTATTTAAATCAAAACATGCAGCATGCAGACTGAGCGTGACAACAAAATATCACAGAATGTCTTTATGTCTTTATAAAATCAATTGATTAAAAATAATATAATATAAAGTCATTGCTCATATCCTCTGATATCATAAAACACAGATTGTTGACATCACTAAGAGAATGTTAAGTAGATGGTCTGTAAGGATTAAAGTTGAAAAGTGCTGAAGAAGTATTGACCGAGTAGCAGAGATATTGTCTGCAATCAAAGGGACAAGAAACATTAAAATACCTAATTTAATTTTTTTTTTTCCAGCTGAAAATAGAAGGGTGTTCACAACCAGAGGGTTTCACTCAGTAAAATTAATCATACAGAGGAGGGGATTAAATTTAGATTAAAAGGGAATTGTTATTATCCAGAAAGGTCAGTTCTGAGGCATTCATGAACAAGACAGCAAAATGAATGATCAGGGTTTATAGAGAATCATCTGAACCATGAATCTACATCCAAATAGCCCAATGTTCTGGCATGAAAAAGCGTGCCAGCCAGAACCTCAGCTACAGTTTGTGTGGCAGCTGGGAGCACTATCAAGGTCTCTGTGGATCTTACAGACTCAAAGGGGGAAAAGGACACTCTAATAAGTATGGCAATTCAGATTTATTAGCATCATTTGATTATGAAATATTTATGCCACAGCTTAAACAAAACAATCAGCATCTCCTCTCCTTCCAACAAAAGCATTATAAAAGCATTAATAATAAGATTGATAACACCGTTATTATATTACTAATATAACTAAATGTGTTAATTTGCTTTTTTTAAAAAAAAGTAAATTGTCGCAAAACTTTTAAAACAATATACCTTAACATTATAACAAGATGATGTAAAATCAGTTTGTCTAGCTAGAATTCAGTAATTCAATTTTTTTAAGAGGTTCCACATTACAGAAATACAGGAAAAATAAAGAATGGAATTTATAAAGAAAGAGGACAAGACCATAAGCTAGGTGAACAGTTCAAATCTAAGTGGAAATTCACAACTAATTTAATTCTTAGAAAGCTTTTTATGATCTAAGAATGAGAACCATTTGGGTGTGCTTGGCTGCTATAGCAGCTCAGAAAGGTGTGTTAGATACTGATTTGGGAGTGTTAGCAAGAGAGAAAGGACTAAAGAACTTACTTCAGGAGGAAAAAAAGAACAGCACCCAGAATGTCTTACAACAAAGATGCAACAAAGGCAATAACATAAGTCAGTGACTGCCTATTTTTATTCCCTCTATTTGTTTAGGAGGGTAAAAATTCTGAAATCCCAGGTTTGTAGTTTTCACTGGAATTTTTATCATGCAAAAATTACTTCTACTTCCAATGCATAATCATAATTTTTTTAGTAGGATGTCAAGATTGTTCCACTACTGTAATGCTTGTGTTAAAACATCAGATAAGTTCATCCTATGGTTTATGTTTTCTTTTCACTTTTCTAATTCATAAAACATCTCATTTATTGGTTTTATGCAAGAAATTCAAATGAGATGTTTAGTAGAACTGATATAGAATTTTTCTATTGCAAAAATCTGTCTGATTTTCTGCATTTATGACTCAAAAAACTAGTTACTTATTTAATATTTGCCAGTTTTATACTTTTACATTAACCAGAGCGACAGATATGGCTAAATTCAATTTGAGGTTTTAATTTAGGTACTAAGAACTTACTTAAATCTTTTGTTTTAATTAGAAATTTTATTTTATAATCTTTTTCCATTAATGAGAACATTTGCCAGTTTTAAAAGACCATAAAGACTGTTTTTCTTGCAAAAATCTTAAAATTACCACATTTTAATTAAACTGTGCATGCAACTAGACTTGTAAAGAAACAGCCATATTATACATTTTAGTTTCATTTTTAAAACAACAAACCTGTAAACCACCAAAATTAGAAATAGCTTGTCATTTCGTTGTAGAAACCATATGGTTGTAACAAAACAAGAATGAGACTTCAACACGCACATTCAACATTATAAGTAAATATATGCCCTTATCAGACCATAAGTATTTGATTGTTTATTTTTATACGTCGCTAAGAGCTTGTTTGGAAATTTCTCATACATAGATATGCATATATTTGTCAGTGCGAACACTAAACACCAGCTTGTTAGCTATCGCACTTTCTTTCTCTCCCTCCTCGAGAAAATGTGCACGGAAACAAATGTACCCTTTCCTCTCTCCAGCTTACCAGTGATACGCCACAACACACTTTGTCAGAGCAGAGAATCTAGCTTTCATCCCGCATTTCCAGACTTTGTGTAAACTCAGTTTGCATTATTAAGTTGGAGTCCAGGTTTTGTAAACAATATTCCTACAAAACCATTAAGATTTTAAGAATGTAAATCAGCCTTTCTCATTTCTGTGCCAGCAACTGCACTAAGATGAGGAGCTTTCTCTGACACTCCTTTTCAGGCCTCATTCACTGCTCCCATGCACTGTGTTATTCACGATTTATCCCCGCTTTCATGGGTAACAATAGCATCAGCTGATAATATGCCAAGCCAATGGAGTCTTGTTTCATTCACTTAGGGGTAGCTTAAAATCTTAACTGGTGTTTTTTTGGCTTTGGGCTGAGAAAGTGGGGTGGAGGGAAGGCTGGATTTTACTATTCACGTGCTTTCTTTTGTATAGGTGATGGAGACTGAGATGTACGCATTTTTTGAAAGTAAAAAAATTAACATATATATATTCCAATGAGACAAGACAATAACTTGAATAGCACCCATTCACACAGAAAACTGAGGAAAAATAATCTGTCTATACTGTAGATGTTCTATGCCTCCATCTGTATCTGGTCTTCTATAGATGGCTGATACACTGGCTCCTGTTGCACTTCTCCAAAATCTCATGGCAGAGAGAAAAATTTACTGTTTGTGTTTCAGCTGTCTCACCAAAACAGCCTGCAGACAGCTCCATACCTTCAACACCACCAGAAGGTGCCTGACAATACAACTGCAGTTCTAAGGTGATTTGTCCAAATAGTACCAGAAGGAACATCCACAAACAAGGTGTGCAGCTGCCCAAGGTACAGGTACTAATACATCTCATGAACCTAGTCTCCACTAGGATATAAATGTGAAAAATTACAGAATAACTTGCCATTAAGCTCCCTTTGAATGCATAATTTACAGTTGAAGAATTCAACCTTCGGTCATTCACGCTGGCAGCTGCTACTTTCAGCCCTCACTGTATGAATCAAGCCAGGACTGAAATGTCTCATGTTACTGCCTGCCACCACAAGAAGGACTCAAATCCAGAGGCACCAAATTCCTAGTAAGGAGGGTCATAAGAGTTTCTGCTGTTCTACTATATATTTTACATAAAATTTTCTACCTCACTTAATTTATTCATCTTTAGTGAGACAAGAGGTTCCTGGTAACATTTCACTAATTCTCACTGATCACCAGGTTGGCATATACAGCTGACAAAATACATAGTTCCTCCTCCCCCCTCTTTTTTTTTCTTTCCTTAACGCCTTTTTAAATATAAACCAAAAAATATTACCTTTGTATTACACAAGCAAACCCTTTTCCTGCACAGTCTAGAGTTATAGGCCTTCCATCAGTCTTTTTCACCACACTTTTAAAGCCACTTCAACAGTAAGGAGCTCCATAGCTGTGTGGCAGCTGGCTGGCTGCCAACCAGCTGCAAAACGAACACCCCTTGTATTGACATTAGAGGTTCCTTGATCATACTCAATAAAGCACCTTTGATGTTAGCACTGTTGGTTAATATCAGCTTACAGAGTCTTGAGGGAGAGCTTATCTAGTCTGTAAGACAGATCATAAAGCCAGAAAGGACCCTCTAGTGTTAGAATCAAACCAAGTTTGTGTCTCGCGAGGTAAGAATGGTATTTATAGGTGAGAAAATGTCAAAATACACACATCATCTATGATTCACCATTTTTTGCGTAACATTTGGTGAACCACAGATCCCACCTTTTCTAACAAATACCAAGTTGTTTTCTCTTGTTATCCAGCCTTAACAGAGAAGTCCTCACAGGACACTAAACAACCAGCTGTGCTTGGGTGCCTTTCTGTCACTCCATATCCTCCTGACTGTCACCCCACGTCCGCCTGACCTTCCTTTGCTCTAGCCAGGCAGCTGCCTCTTTCTTCCCCTTTCTGGCATGCTCTCAGAGAAAAGTATGTCACCCTTCCCACAATGTGGGACTTGGCAGGCACAAAACAAAACTTCTAGCGCCCTAACACCGTGGGCTGTCTGGTTTACTGACACCTCTTTAAGTACATGAAATTGTAAAAGCAGAGGGACTGACAGGCCTCTTAAAGGTTTCCAAAACAAAAGGGACACTGGCCCAGGAAAAAAAAGGTGCAATACATAGTCACTTGTTTCAGCATCCTCAGTGCTGGGGAAAGGCCTCTGGAAGGGTAGAAATCTTTCCACATGCTTTACTGAAATACGGAAGGTACTCTTGGTTTTGGGGGTTTTGGCTTTTTCTCCCTCTTGTTTTGTTAGCTTGCGTGCCCAGCCCTGCAGTGGGAATCGTCTCCACTGACAACTCGGTGAAGTTGTCATCTTTTCCTCTCTTCAGTTTTCTGCTACTGCTGTGGGAAACACCAGAAGGGTACAGGCTTCTCGTCTTCTTTTTCAACTACTGCAAAATATCACCTTTCCCAGCCCTCTAGGTCAGGAAGAGCATCTGGCTAAATGGGATGATCTGGAAGATCCCTTCCAGTACTAAGATGGAGAAAACAACTTCCCTAACATTCTAGCCATCTCATTTTAGTCTGGGCGAGGTCTTCAGGTAAAATGACCCTACTGGAGGAAGCCAAAATGTTGCGGTATCAGGCCTGCCTCCAGCATTGCCTATCAACAGATGCTAGTGAAGTGTCTAAGTACCAGGCAGTCATACAACAATAATTTTTCTATTATACTCTTCTAGCTTACAATAACCAGAGGTTTATTAGCTCACAGATCTCTAAAAACATCTCTTCCCTCCTTTTTTAATAATAGAGGGAAAAGGCAGAAAAAGGCTATCACAGATCACTGACGTGGAAGATATTTTATTTCATTTCTGTGAAACTGCGCAGACACAGATGGAGATCATCTTCATCATCTGTTAAGCGGTGGATTATGCCTTCATATTGGCCTGACTTATTCATCAAGGCACAGTCATTCTATGTCATTATACTTAACCCCATATGAAACAGCTGACATTATTCTATTCCTTGGGCCAGTTGCTCCCTCCTTCTCCTCCTCTGTCTCCCCAGCTCAAGGATTGCTGACTCTTCACTCCCACCACCCGTTCTTATTTTCACCTGAGGCTCAGAACCTCATGCACATGCCAACCTGCCATACCTCCTGCTCTGGGAACACTGACAGCAAAACAGTCTCCACTTTTGAACACTGGTGAGAAAACCCCTCAGACCTGCAAGCCCTGAAATATAACACACTCTATCTTACGGCACAGTCAAAGACACTAGAAATGGACTTTCAATAATAAAAATATTTCCTTATAAACCCGCACACTGGGAGGAACACCTGTATGTTTATCTACCACCTTCCTAGATGAGATGGTTTAGCTTGCTTTATTTGATGTGATAAGGCAGATATTTTAAACTAAATAAAAGATGTATACACTTCCTTCAGACATGAACGGTTCAGGTTGCATTGACCAACATCCAAACACTGTCCTATGAAGTAATCTTAGCAGTGAGGAATTTCCCAGTGCCACAGCCTTCAAAAGAAGCAATATCTCTCACTCCTGCATTTTTGTATCAAGCGCCTTTTCCAGCTACATTTTTCAGGTGAACATGCTTTTGTGAGTTATTTTCTTAAAATGTCATGTTTTCTTTGAAATAGAAAACTACAGGATAACATAATCAGAATTAACTGTGACCATACTATGATTAAAGATATTTTTAGCAGAAAAAAATTCCCGTAAATTAATTAAATTTCTAATTTGTGAAAGAACTGATTAGCTACCAACCCCACAAAGTGTAAGATCACCCAAATTTTTTGCATCACAAGTATGACTCGGTTGTATTTTAACAGTGTGCATTCATTAAATTATGAAAAGCTGTCAGTTCTTATTAAAATTAATTTGTATCTTTCTATTTTTTAAACAAAGGAATAAAAAACTGCCTGAGATACAAAAGCAAGTTTCTTTAAGAGAAGAGGAAAGGAGATGTTAAGAGTAGCCAGCAAATTATAT
The DNA here is from genome assembly GCA_008658365.1 of Alca torda. Classification (NCBI taxonomy): domain Eukaryota; kingdom Metazoa; phylum Chordata; class Aves; order Charadriiformes; family Alcidae; genus Alca; species Alca torda. The sequence continues at coordinate 10,549,153 of CM018087.1, read as the reverse complement.
ACGTGAAAAGAAGAACAAATAGTACACCCAACAGTGTTATCTCAACTCTGTAGATTAATTTTAACCACCCTTTCCAAATATTCACTTTAGACATGACTACTCAAGAGGAATGAATTCAGTTGAATGTTCTCAGTAACTGAATACTTGGGTGTTGTTTTTTAAAAATTTACCTTCCTAGATCACAGCTATGTCCCCTTAGCAATCAGTTCCATGAAAGAGTCTGCAAGCCTTATAAGCACAAATGGTTATTGAAGGCAAGTTCAAAGGCACAGGTGTAAGTATTCAAGGAAATTTTCAGGTTCATGCAAAAATATTTGCAACAGGAGTACTTATCCACTTGAAGAACAGAAGCATCACCACAGATTAGCTAACCATCCAAATTCCAGCAGCACATACCACTTGCTTGCACAGAACACCTGATTCAGACAGACAAGATATTCTTCCCAAACAACTCTAATGCTCCACAAATAATCAATATATTTTGGTAAGCAAATTTCTGAGCATTACAAAACACTTTCGGTAGGGAGGTTAACCCTTCAAAGAAGGGAGAGAGGGTTGTAATTGAGGTGTAGTGGAAAAAAGGGGCTAAAGAACACAAAGCCCTGGAATTGTCATTTTCACTATATGTAAGAAGGGGTACAGAGGCATAAAAAGGGGAAAACCCCATGACAGTATCAAATTTCCTGGACCTCCAAGAATCATTAATGATTTTAACTGTAAAAAAAAATTCACATATACAAAATAATTATGTCTCTAATAGTTGGTCCCCATTCTCAAAGAAACCAAGGGTAAATACGTTGCATAGCTTAAGGAACATTGATTACTACTCCTAATTGTGAAAGCTCATTAGAGATTCAAAGGAATGGCTGAAATGTCCAAAGAACCCAAAGAAAGGTACTTGCAAAGACAACCAGTTTCCAGGTGAGTCAGTGTGAGAAGAAAGTTTGAAAGAGCTGAAGTCCTGATACTTCTAACTGAATTAATAGCCTTGAGTTGAGGCAAAATAGAGCAACCAATGTGCTTTCAACATTGAATGAATAAAATCAGATCTTTTAAAAATGCTTTAAAATGTTTCCTAGTTTTTGCCCATTTCTAAATCTGATTTCTAGTATATACAGAGCTAGTGTTTTAATAATTCTGCCTTTACACATCTGAGCTCCACTGATACTAAGACAGAGAGAAAAGAAAAGGATCCTCTCATGTTAGACAGGATTTGGATAAAGGGTTAGGAGAAAAAAAATTTTTAAAAAGTTAAAAAAAAAAAAAAAATAATGAGATAACCACATCTTAAGCATTACTGTTCCATGAAATTCAGAGGTGTCTCTAGCTTATATGAGCCTTGTGTTTCATTATGCATATGTTGAGGATGACTGGTTTCATTTTCCTATTAAGGTCTTTACAATTTATATTTATTTATATTTATAATTTTTTTCCTTTCATTTTCTTTCAATAGTCCTAAAAAATCAAAGGGGCACTAGTGCTTTTGCACATTGCTTATGTCTGACAAACATTAATACGCAAAAAATAAATGGTATTTGTTTGAAAACTGGATGTATAAGAGAAAATTATAACAACTAGAAAGATTTGCAGTATGGATGTTAAGTTCTTCGCGCTTTTGTGGACCGGTGAAATTCCTTTTTACAGTTACAAGTTAATATGACAGCCTCATTTATGTTTACAAACTACACTTTAAATACTAAATAATGTTATTTACAGAGTTTTAAAAGGTAGCACACGTGTTCATTAATATAACTACTTTAAAAATGAGGACTTTTTTCTTCTTCAGTGCAAGATGACTTTTTGGTTCACATAATAAAAAAACTGAAGCCAAACAACCTGGGTTTTCTTTTCAAACCTACCGTATGTTTTTCTAAAAGAACAAATTTAACCTTCAAAGATGTGTACGGCATAAAAGAGGCAGTCAACTGGTAGTTTACTTTGCTTTTTATAGCCACATTACTCTCTATTTTCACTGAACAAGGCCACACAGGCTATTTTAAAGTCTGAAGACTCTGGCCTTTTTAGTGTAAACCCTCAGTCCCTCCCTGCCTCCTCCCCAAATCCTCAGACTGTCCGGTAACTTGAACAAAGTATTGCTTTTTCTGCGCAAGTGAGTGTCTCCTAAGTCAACAGCTATATACTGATCCAAGCCCCGCAGCCCAGCCTATACCCTGGTGAAGGTAGCTTGTCATTTCCTGTCACAGGATACCCTTCTAAATTACCCTTTTCTTTTTAAGAGTTCAGCAAATCATGTTTCAAGAAATGACCATTTCTATTTCCGTTTTGATTTAACATGTTAAAAATAAACACCAGCCATCCTTCTTGTTAAATCCAGAGCCAGATGAGAGTCTTATAGATCAAAAATAAACATCAAATTATTTCTTCTCCCAGCTATAACAACTTACATTTGAAGTTACAAAAGAAAGCAATCTTTAGGCTAGATATTTTTAAAGATGTATAGAAAAGTAGAAAAGGGATTTGAAGAAATTGCAGTGAACTATTTCCCCTACTTTTAAGATTTTATGTTGGAACGTGCGTTCTTGATTGATAAAAAACAAATGTCCACCAGAATGCTTAATATACTTCAGATTTAAGCTTCAGTAATCCAAAAGGTGTTGAAAGTAAAAGCAGTTAGAGTTACAGGCTTTCACACCATGATGTTTTGCCTTGGAGTTCACAAAGTTTTAGACTCAGACGAGGAATTGCCACATATGCTGTACAGTTTTCACAATTCTCATCTCGGAGGAAAAGTTACAGCTTCAATTTCCATGCAATGAAGCTGAGAATGGAACTCTGGGAAAAATGGGTCTCAGTTGAGCAGCCAAACCAAAATAGATTTAGGCCACATTGTAATAAAATATTTTATTTGATTTGCAAATTAACTAACCTTTATTAAAACTTCATTTTGATTATGGACAGTTTCAAACTAAAAACGCCTTTTTTAAGCCAAAAGCCTGAAAATATTTACTTTTCCAGAAAGGTCACTGTTTTCTTAGAGCAAATCAGCTATTCCACATTTTCCTTGACAGGGAAGTTGGGATACCTCTTGATCCATCTTATTACCCATTCACAGGTCACTAACATAGCCAGCTTGCGGGAAGAGAGCTGGGCAGTGCACTACTCGGATGGGCAGACCTAGCTGCTGGGGAGACGGCTGAACTTGCCAGGATACGGACTGGCCTGTGCCACATGGATTGGTGTGCAGACGTTGATTTAGGACACTTGCTCACCCAGAAAAAGCATCTTATACAATCCTAAAAACCTTGACTTGGCAAATTGAGAACTTCAGTGCAACTTCCCTATCTCTACAGCTCTGGTCGTACAAATACGCCAACACATATTTAGCCTCTTACATCCTATGTATTTCCAAGTTAAGCACACGCAGATTCTGTTTCACTGATTTCCAATCACAGTTACTTTTATGTCTGTCAAGCTAATTTTAGAAATATTTAAGGTTTAAATCAAAGAAAGTCATTAGTAATCATCCACCCAAAATTACAGCTTTAAAATATTTATGTTCTGAGGACTAAAAGGAAAACACTAAGTGTTCAAAGTTCTCCCATTTCTTAACTCTAACCAATGCTGCAAAAAAAAATAGTAATATTCAAAAGTCTTTTTTTTGTCTACTAGCATCCCTAATTTCTGAACTTCATTTTTTTACATCTCTTTTATATTGACCTTTCACTACACTTGAGACTCAAATGTGGTGGTGGGGCTAAACAAATGGTCATTCTTCCTTCTCTAAATCATAAGGCAAAGTATTGGCTGTGCATATCTTCTTCTGTACTCTTTATTCCCTTTTTGGTGGAAAAGAGGACAAAAGTTCAAAACTCCTCTACAATCTACTTCAGTATAACAGCATCAACAGGAAAAATAAAATATCTCGTGCCAATACAAATATAGGCATACGTTGTAAAAGAGGGGTGTTCTGCACAGTCCCTAATGTACCTGATGAGTTTATCTAACTTCCACCGTTAAGCCTGCTTTGGTGTTTTGGTTAGTTTCTGAGGTCTTAACAAGACCTCAAGCTGCCATGACAAGAGTGGAGTTAGTTTTTTTCTTAATTTGTTGAAGGTTGTTGAACATCACTCTGAGTGTGGGAGATACCCTGTTTTAGAGAAGCACACAGACAATTTTCCAAAAGTAAGCAAAAGCATGGATTTGCCACGTGATGATTAAGATTAAGGAAATCTGTGAATGTCCTAAAATCAGACCATGACTACTGTTGTGTTTTCCACCTTTACTGGATCTGTCTAAGTCTCTCACGTGACAGATCTTCATTATGTTGGCTATTCCTTCATTATTAATGAACACTCTGGTTTTATCCCCTTTTTTGTATGAGAGGCTCATGAACCTGCAGAGACCATTTTTTTCTCTGAGTAACCAAGGTCATTACTAGCACACTCAAGGGAGTGATGCAGTGCCATGTGTACTTACTGCATTTGCTTATGTTTGGCAGTGTTGGGATTCCAGTAGAAGCATTATTCCTGCAACAGTAAACTCAGCATAGGAAAACGTGATCATTGCTGTTTCTTTTCATTACAAAGTGAAAGAAAAGCTACACGGTAAAATATAGCTTTTCCATTAAGCTCCTTTTCCAACTATACAAAAATGATGCTATAAAAACTACAGTGACTTTGCTAATTCAGTGGCTCTTAATTTACAATCAGATCAAAAGGTAAGATTAGGTGTTTGAACTTTCTCTTCCCCCACTGCTGTATTTTAACTAATTCCATCAAACAAAATGCCAACCTTACTTTCTCTAAGCAAAACTCATAACTTGCTAAAGAAAAGTTGAGTAGTTTTCTATTTGGATCCAAAGTACAATGAGGTCAGTAAAAATACTCTCATTAAATTTAAACAGGCTCTGGCATGGCATTTGTGTGGTAATAACTGGACAAACGAAAGATGGACGTCTTTTATAAAGCTAGGAGCATTTTACATCAGCTTTTGCCATTTATCATGTTAACATACAGATATCAATAACTTGGAATACAAACAAGAGGCATTACAATATATTACATATTTCACTGAAGGGACCAATAGCTATTGAAGTTCTTAATTGATTTGATGAGGGGCCTATATTTTTTAAACTCAGGAAACTAAACAGATAAAAACCTGTTGTAATATATATGGCTGAATATGGACTTAAACTCAGAATAATTGCAAACAGAGACATTTATAGACACCTTGTATTTCACCTTTATCTAACTGCACAAAACCCAAATGTTCTGCCAGTTGTTTCTGCCCTTCCCTGTCCCTCCCCTTCCCTGTTCTCAGCTTTTCCTCTACACCAGAAGTACAGCATTAATTCCAGTATGGGTTAATAAGTGAAAAGTCATAACTTTTTTTTTTTTAAATTAATGCCAAACAAAATCAATTTGGATTACAGTCAATTTTTAAATATTAGATCTAGCTTTGATTCTCAGCATATTTTAGCTTTGATTTTGCATTTATTCAAGTGAGAATTTTATAAGCATGTTTTACCCAAGTAAAAAACTTGAAGCGGCCCTTAATTTTAGATCATGAAAAATGCCTTTGACTTTAATAAAATCCCACATGCAATTAAGACAATTACTATGCACTACACATCCTAGGCTGTTTGTCACAAAGTTTCATCCTAGTAGTGCATGTCCACAGTAAGCCACTTATCCATGTTGGTATGTCAGGTTACTGTTGGTTATTTCTCTTCACTTATGCATGCAAGTACATAATCAGTACTTTAAAATTAACACAATCTTCAGTCATAAACATGTAACATTTACCACACTTATTTTAAAGCCAAAGGAGCTATCAATGGAATGTTAATGAATGCCTTCTAGTGTGGCTAAAATAATTTCTGAAATTATGGAATGTGCGTTAACGGGTATTATTGTGATTGGCATAAGATGGCTACAGAAGCCAGCTAGAGTGAGCAGAGGCTTGGACTACAACAAATAGCAGCATTTGACAGACTAATTCACCTGCTGCTAGCCACATACCAATAAAAATCACTAACACAGTAGCTAGACTTTCAAATCCATAGTCCTTCTGCGTAATCCCCTCTTGCACTGCCAGCAGTGTGCAAAATAAATAAATAAAAAACTTACCATGCTTAATGCTTAGTCAGGTGAGAAAGGTTGCAAAGGAGTGGAAGGGCAGAATCAAAAAGCTTTAGACTTCAGGAAGTTACCTACAATTTGCAAAGTGAACTTTTTATTTCAATTGTGGTTTTAAATTATTGTTAAGGAAAAAAGCCAAGCTGCCAGTGTGCTCCTCTTTGAAGGGGTCCAAGAAAGCAAAAAAAGCACAAACAGCCTTCACTCAAAAGCCTTCACTCACTGTTGTCCAGATTTCCCTTTCCTCTCTTGTGCATTTTGTACCTCTCCTCCATTTTTCAGGTCTCCCACTTTTCCTCTTTTATTACTGCAAACCCTCAATGTCCTGACACTTTCTTCCTAGTCATCACCCTTCTCTACTGAGAGGTTTCTCGTTACCTCGAAGGCTGACTTTTTGCACAGACAGCTTCTGCGCCATCCCCCCCACCCCAGTGCCAGTCAACTGTGCTAAATCCAGACATTCCAGATGCCACAGATACTTGTCCATTACATTATCTCCCTTCAGCCCATCTGCTAAAATCAAATTTGCTGTATCGGGGACTAAACAAATGCTTCCCCTTCCCTGGCCTCTGGTAGCACTAAGCCAGCTTAGGGTCAATAATAACAGCAGAACTTTGAACTCAGGACTTTTGGTTTTGCCTGAAGATGACCAACTCAACAAATTCAAATTAAATGAACAAATGAGCTCTCCTGTCATATTAAATATTGCTACGTTGTTGAAAAATACTTCCAAAAACTCCTCTCTGCACTATTTTAGAACATAAAAGGCCTTACGTTCAAGCCCTAGAACAGAATCAGAACTTTTTAACAAATAAATAGTAGCAGTAAGTATTTATCAATGCAGTTTTCTTCATAATCCTCAATAACCACACTGCTATTTTGTATACACATGCACTGCATACCATCTGCTGATGTTTATTTTAATTCACCAGGAAAGGCCTGTGTTTAAGTTGGAATTTAAGTGACAGAATCAGAACAAAAGGAAAAGGGCAGCAGAATAAACTGAATAAATTCCAAATATGACTTGTAAAGGCAGACAATATAAAAGCTATAATCTTAGTTTAATCCCCACACTTTTAAAACATAGTAATTACTAGACATCTGCTGGTAACACAGCCTTGCTATTGGATAACCTTAATTACCCTGTAATATTTCCTGACACTCCCCAAAATATGCCCTATGGATAATAATTCATTCACGGTTCAGCCCCATTATTAGCTACTAATTCAAACAATCAAGACAAAGACAACGAACAGATGACCTTGAACAATTACCCACTCACTGAACAGAATTTATTTCATGCTTTTCAAAGACTTTACTGCTTTCCTGGCTTCATGAGCAGCACTCAAAAATTAACAAAACACAAGTAAGAAAAGAGCTGGAGAATAAAAGGAGATTTGCTGGCGTACCCCAGCTCCCTTAAACATCATTTGCTTGCATTCACAACATAATGGTTACTGCAATATATTTCATTTTCTAAGATTAAATAGGGACCTAGACAGACTAGGTGCAAAACCCGATACAATTGTTTTATTAGACTGGATTTGTAAACTGGTTAATTATCTGCAAGAAAAGTATTGGGACACTTGGAATAAAAAAAAAAAAAGAATTAAAAGCATATAGGTAAAATGAATGGAATTCATGCAACTGTTGCAGAAGCAGATACAGTATCATTGACTCCAGTGCTGAAGCAGATGGCTGCAAATGTCCAATGCTTCTCTCTGGGCTGCCCAGGAAATATTTCAAGCCACAGATCACGCTTTGTCCTCATTTGAGCTGCCATAATCTGATGCCCTTCTTTCTGATTTTATAGGTAAAATCAAGTGCATAAGATTGACCACTACTGCCAAATAAACCTAATTTCTACTACTTTGGATGATTAGTTGTCTTGTTTATTTGGGGAAATTTTTGTTGTAATGAACATGAAAGTGGATATGGCTTTTTAAATTATTATTATTTTAACCAGATTTTGGACATTTTGTCTTCAGATTAGGATAAGGAGAAGGTACACTGAGGAGTGTAAAAAGTTATTGTCCTTTCCACTGTGCTGCAGTTCATTCTCTCTTTCAGAGTCTGTGAGGCCCCTTGCAAGTCAAAACATACAGAACTATAATTACTAAACTGGTAAGAAAATACGGTTGAAGCAAAATATAGGAAAAAAAGAAAATGTAAATGAAAAGTCAGAGTCAAAATGAAATAATTGTTTTCTGAGGTGGTTCTGAGTGTTCTGACATTGTCTCTGTAGGAATATAATTTAATTTCTTAAACACCTGTAAAAGTGAATGGCAGAAAGAAGATATTATAAATAAAATAAAAGCACAGAAAGACAGATGCTACAAAATCTCCCCATGCCAAAATCAAAACTATGATAAAACATAGCTTCTAAACCAAATGTATTCATTTATTTATTTTTATGTACTAATCACAACAACTTTAAAGATGAGATTTTTTTTAATGTAAAGTTCCACAGAATAAAGTTTAGGGCAGGACAGTTAGTCCTAGTTCCAGCCAAACAATAATAAAGCCACAGGTAAAAGGACAACTAAAGTTCTCCTTGACCTTAAAAGGTATGCACTCTGCAAACATAAAGCACTCCAGGGAAGGTGGAGTGGAAAAGCATTTTCTTCTCCAATGGAAAGCACAAGACTGCAATATTATCAAAGAAAAATATTTGTGTCAACATGTCTTTATAGACTACTTGAGGCTTCTTGTTGAAGCTATGCTCTCTGAGCATGCTTTGCTTATCAAGAGTGCTTAATAAAGCTTCTAAGATTTAAAAGTCCATCTCCCAGAAATAAGGTATACGTGATGAAATTTCACTTCTAGTTCCAAACAGATTTTTTTTTTTTTTAACTTTTCCACTACCCATCTGAACATCCTCTTCAAGAGTGATGCTGAAGTGTTAGTGCTTCTCCCTATAATGTCTTACTTTTCTAGTGTAGTAACTGTTAAGAGTGACTCCATGAAATCCTCACGTTTTTCCAAAAGAGAGCTTTGGAAACATTTTCAGTAGCAATATACTGGATTAAATTTGGTATAGTCTCTTCTGGCCTCAAAATTCATGAATTACATCAACATTCCTCCTTAACTTCTTTTCTTTTGGTCATTACATGATCCACAATCCCACATTTGGGATTTTTATTAGGAAGCACATTTTTTATAGCTAGAACTTGTCTAGAAATTGACATTTGACATTTCGTTTCCCAGATCAAGAGTAGCCTCTCAGGTCATAATCAAGCATTAGGAAACAAATTTCTTATCAAGCCTTCGTAAGAAAAGTATGCTCTGTTTATATTTCAAAAATCACTCATGTAATGTATTGTCAACATAAAATATTTCCCTGTGGATAAGCCAACAAAATAATCTCTTGGCCACGGGTCAGGAACGGCATTTTCTAATGCATAAATATTCAAATTATTATTTTTGAGGGGAAAGTTTGAAGTGCACTTGTTATTAATTTCTATACAGACCAAATTAATGTGACTTGCCTGAAGCTCATGTCCTTGTTCATTCAGGAACTGAAATGTCATGTACAGCAAGATAGTCTTTTCTTCTAATTAATGTGGTCATGAAACAAATGAAACACAACATGCAAATAAGAGCTATGATGATTAAATAAAATTCTGTCCCTCCAGGAACAAAACACTCAAAATAAACAAGTTTCATACAGTTAGTTTCGAAAGGTCCATCTGTTAAAACTGAAAGTGTTTTGATTAAATGACAACTGGTTACTAATAGATACTGTGTTTCAATTATTTCAGGGAAAGGTACAAATTTTTGCTGTAGTTCAGGTCCAGAATGAACTGCATAACTGGGCTCTCGTGTATTTAATCTTAGATGTTGGGCCAATCTCAAAATTAAATTCACATCTCTGTTCACATCTGAAAAGCCTCCTACAAAGTCAGTATGAATCTAGACAATTTCTCTTCATGAATGTTACACAGCCAGAAGACATACTAAAGAATATATATATTATACTAATATATATATTATACTAGCATGAGAAGTTTTAATGTCAAATTATTGGTATTACAGGTTATTGGTATTTTTCAGTATTTCTTCTTAACTTGATTTTTCAAATGAGAATATGAAGTTTAAAGACCCTTGGAAAGTTACAGATACAGAAAGTAGCGTTATTAAAGCAATAAATAAATCATCATTTGTATAGGAAAAGATGTTATTCTGATAAAATAGACCTTTCAGATGCAAGAGGGCTGTCCAGACCCAGAAAGGACTTTGAGAGCAGCAGAGCTGTATTCTTCTTAGCTGCACTGTTAAGCAATCAAAGCTTCAGACCTACTAATGCATAATCCACACAACTCAGTGGAAGAGCTGAACTTCAATTGCTACCACCTGCTTTTAATTCTTCCTCTTTTCTTGGCTTAATCTCTACTTTTATATCCTGCAAAATTCATTTTCTGTATCAGGTATACCTTTATTCCTTGTTATCTTTCCCTTCTTACCTTTATTTTCATACACTGTCTTCAATGTCCGAATTTGGTTTAGATTGCAAAGCTTTAAGGATTTTTTTTCCCCCAAAATAATACTTTAATTCCTTAGCTTTATAATGAAGCAAAATATCTTTGGTTGTTTGAAATTTGCAAATATCATCCCACCTTCTGAATGGCCGATATGAACTTGAGTCATACAATCTTTTCTCTCTGAAGCTGAGCACTAAATTCCTGAAGCACATTTAGAACTTGCCTCTCTAGTTTTGCCACAGATGTATTGTATCAGTCTGTTTTCTAGTTTCCTATTTGATGTGAAATGTCCTGTATACTGAACATTCATAAGTTTAACCTGCTGCAGTCTGACTTGAAACATTTCTACTTGATGCTTTTTGCATCTGTTCACTGCAATATAACGTGTACCCCTGCAAGGGACAGAAATCATCATTGTCACATTTTTATTTCATATATTTTCTATGTGAAGTAGAAATTATAAACATATGTAAGAAGCCATTGTTGGTATAAGGAGGCAGTTTTAGAAAAACTATGGGTTTTCCATTGCTATGTTGCCCATTGAAGCTCAAACATTGTCTGGCAACTATCCTCAAGGGCAATTGTCTGGCCAGCTTAGCAGTGGGCCCCCTGCCATCCTAACAGATGGGCACCAAGTGTAAGTAGCCATAAGACCATATAAGTTCATTTAGTGTGAAACTTGGGGCATAATTCCCAGCCTTGATCACCATATGGCTTTTCCATACTGAGTTTGTGATAAATGGGATGTGCAGTGCTAACGTAACTTGAACAAGAACAGCATTAAAGAAAATAATAATGAGAATAGCTCCCACCATGTGAGAAGCAGGGGCTAGGTGTGGAATTGGCATGAGCAGTAGAAGAGTAGGAGTATTTTACACCAACGTCTTCCCACACTTATTTCTGTTGATCCACTAAGCATTCCATGACAAACTCAACTTCTAAACCACAAGGAAATCAGCTCCTTCACTCCCTCCATACTCCTTTACAGGGAAAGAGAATGGAAAAATATGAAAACCAATACCTTCAAGAAAAAACTTTGAATTGATTCACTTCGCCTTGTAATTGAATTGAATCTACATTTCACAGTAACATCAATATTGAATTCTGCAGGACAGCTTTACAAGAGGCTCAGGATTTCATAGAATCATTTACCATACACGTATTAATGCTTTTACTCTGTATTCTTATTGGATATGGAAAGCATTTCACATTCTCAGCACACATTGTTTCAGACAACTGCCATATCTGATTTAATGCTCAAGGAAAAGGAAAGCCAGCAGAACCTATGGTTATGTTTGTGGCACCATCTTTACTCTAAGTAATTCCAAGTAGTGCATGCCTCAGTGCCTGTGGGTTTTAGTTATTGCAGCAAACTTCTTTTGAGTTTGTTAATAAAAAGGATTGAAAACAAACAGTAAGTGGTGAAATTGGGATTTAGTTCCAGGAATATGAATCTTTTAAAAATTCATACATTGACTTTGAGTATTTTTAGACAGTGCTTCTGAGTTTTAGTCATAGTCAACAAAAGATGCTGTTTGTGACTTTTGAAGAGTGAAAATAATGTATTTTTATCAAGGCTTAAGAAAAGCGTGAGAACTCTGATGAAACATCAGTCTAGATTTAAGAGTTTAAGTGGTAGGAAATCATATGAAAAATAATTTATCGGGTGTTGTTCTTGTCTTTTCTCTCTATTGTACTTCAGGGTGGAGTTTGTGTTGATTTGCACCAATCTAAAACCACGCTAGCAAAAAGTCCCACCTCTCCCATCCCCAGCTACTTATTTCTACTGGAAATGGCAATGCTGCCTTTCAGTGAGGTATAATTTGAGTAGTTTAGGGTATTTAGGGAACCATTATCTTAGATAAAAAGAGAGGAAGACTTAATCTGGTGTACACTAATACAGATTTTGCTGGAAACAGTTACAGCTGTGCAGCTGAAGATCTAACACAATGTATCTCTCTAGGTTCAGTTCCTACATCTGAAAGAGCAACACCTTCCATGGATACTCATTTGAATTTACTTGCTTTCCAACAGTATTCAAATAATCAACTCTGCTGGCATGAACACTTACAGAAAGCAAATGTCAAAGTTGCTTATGTGAGCTTTTCTGGAAGCACAGTTTAAATCTGTCCCTCCAAGAACTGTGGTTGAAACGTTTATCTAATTAGGAAGAGAGATAACTGACAAGCAGTATTTCATCAGAATCCTGAAGCAACCATAGCAGAGAATCAAACACAGTCACGCTTTTTGTTTACATATATGAGCCCTTTCTGAATTAACTTCCTTCTACCTGAAAAAAAGACGAGTTAAATTAGTGCCTATTTATGTAATGGTTACTGGCTACCAACAGTTTTTTTTTTTTTTTCATATATGGTTACATATGATTAGAGCCCATTATGTTAATTTCCTCTTAAGAAGATTGGATCTTTTAATTTTCTTTTTAACTATTAACATATAAAGTCTGAAGCCGGATTAGGCTGTTTCAAAAATCAGGAAATTAACTAGGCAAGATTAAATAGTATATTTTTGCAGACCTATGCATGGACAGGAGGCTTCAAATACTTATTGAATAGTTGAACAGGTGAGAGAGAGACAAACCAAGCATACCAATAGAACATGTCCTAGTCAGCATCAGAGTATAATGAATAATGTAAAATCCCCTTGGAAATACACAATCTACCACAAGTATTAGGAGATCATATTCAGAACAGAGAGAATGTCTTTGGGCTTCAATTGTGGCTCTGTTGAGAAATGAGTCGAAAAGTTGCATAGCTTCCTGTTTATTGTCTTTCAGAAGCTTTCAGATCTGATTCACTCAGTTTATCTGAAAACTATTTTTCTCAGTTGTCAGCCCTGCAAGAGTGACCTTAAATATGACAGTCAAAGCATGGGCTCCTTCTGATAAGTGCAAGTATGAATGCAGCACTGAAAATCACAGCTGGAATCATCTTTACTCCCATTTCATGATACAAATTACTCCATAATTTGTCCATTGCGAAGACTTAAATGTGCCAAATTCATACCACAGAAAGAACAAAAGAAAAAGGACTTCAGTAAGATGAAACTAGACATGAGCGAAATAAAAATAAACAGCAAGAACAGCTCTAATAGTCATTTATCATCCTGTAAAAGCAGAAATACTGTACTTCCTATGAAACTGAAGTTACAAAGATTACCTCTTTTGGTTAAGAAGAGAGGGGTACATTTTTACGACATAACTATCCTGCAGAACTCACTACCTGCAACTGATCAGACAAACCAAGACTTTCATTTGTTTAATGGCTCAGATATTTGTCTGGATAGTGAAATTAAAGGGGGTCTTTACAACAGGAGAAAAGTGCTCATCAAGCTACTGCTTGATGCCATAAATCACAAGCCTGCATGAGGCCAGGGCTGTGCCTAAATTTCCTCAGTGGACAGCTGACTTGCAGAAATTTCTGATGTTGGCAATTACAAGAGCAGTGAAAGGCACATGCTCCTTGGCTACATTTACAGGGTTTCAGTTTCACATTCTCCACTCAGCTGAGGTGTGCAGCTTCACTGCCAGCACAGGTTGTGATACAGAGCAACCCAGGAGAGACACAGCCCTCAGTCTGCACCCTGTTGGTCATCTGCAAACCAGCACGATGCACCAGCAGCTCTCCAACACCCACGTGACCTTGGGGATCCAAATCTGAATACAAGTTATGAGCACACTACAGAAGTGAATTGTAAGTATTTTGTGCATCTTGAAAGGAAATCAATTCTATTTTGCAGCAGGTACATTCAGAATATGAACCACATTTTCAAAATTAAGAAGCAACCAACCCTTTTAGAGGAAGCAATACATCTTTGATTGAAATTGCAGTGCATTCAAAACTATTAGAAACACATTTACAGAGTTGTAGTTATTGCAAAAGTCTCAGAAATGCCTTATTTCTGCTTGTGTTTGCTGGTGTGGTTTCAATTCTTGTCAGCCAAAACAGAAATGCGTTCCAATTTAAGCTTTCAACTGCCAGGATCCAGTCAATGTCCCAGCTAACACTGGCTGAGGCTCCCCAGTTTGCTCTCACCCATGTCAGCTCTGCTGAGGGGCTCCTGAGCCCTGCTCATCTGACCCCTGGGACCTGCAGAGTGGTGGGGCTCACAGAGGCTGTGCGTGCCCAGCCGATGGCCAGGGACTCTCCCTCCTTCTGCTGTCCCTCTCCCAGCACCAGCAGCACAGCAGCCCCAAGGCGTGCCAACACCCAAAATGCTGTAGCTTGCTACTGCTCCTCACAGGTCTGCTGATACAAAACACAATTCCATCCTCATTAGCCTTTGCGAGCCCAAAACAGATTCATAATGGAAAGAATAAGGGGATTCTGGTTCTTGGTTTTTTTGCCTTTTTTTACAGTATTCACCTCAGGTCATGATTTTACATAGACTTCTGAATAACCTGGTCTCCCTAGTAATTTAAAACAGGAACAAAACGTTCTAAAGTCCTTTTGGAAAATTAATTTTAATTTAAGAAAAAAAAATTCCTTATCGACTACCTTATAATAAATTGGCAATATTGTAAAATGTGTCCAGATTTCTATCTTGCTGTAAAGTGTTAATGCTAAAGACACTGAATTCAGAAATAAATGCAATAGAAACAAGTTTTTTTAAAAAACTTGTTTCCATTTCGGTTGTTCTTCTTCCTAAAATATTGTATTTTCTAAGGTATAGATCATTTGTTCAAAATTGCAAACTGGACAGTGTGGTGCTGCTTTCAGATTCCAGTTTTATAATCCACAGAATCTTTGTGTTTAATCTTTTGTTAGACCCTAAAGTTCTTTGATGCATGCACATTATTTTCTAGTGATTGCCACCACATGAAAAGGGTGTTAATCCTCTGCTAATTAACAACTTGTTGAGGTCAACGGGGGTCAGCACTTTACATTTTTGGATCTAGTGAATTTTTGGTTCACTGGAATTTCTTGTTCCCATCCGTTCAGCTAGTCCATCATTTTTTTTCTTGGTGTATTTTGTTCTGTGTCAGCGGTAGCATCCTCTTGTGCTCCCAGCCCACTAAGTACATACTAAAAGCTTTTGGTTTGACATGGGATTGAGTTTGCTTGTATTTTTTGAGTAGCCATACTAGCTACTCTACAACCCCTTTGATTACAAAGCCCATTGCTTCATGCAGTTTAGGTGTTTTGTCTAGTCAGGAAATGGAGTTTCCACTGCTTTCAACAGTCATACTACATGTTTCACTGCATACAGCATTCCTCAATAAAAATATAATACAATACTTCCACAAAATCGTTAACAGATTATAAAAGATAAAAAAATTCCCATTGGTAGAAAAAAAAAATTGAAGAAGGTCTTGCCACATTTTTTTTTTACTCAGTAAGTAATATTTATTTATATAAATATTTCTTCATTACCATATTAATCTAAAGAGCAGCTAAATTAACTCCAGACAATTTTAATTTCCTTCACCATTACCTTCATTGAGTGCAATGGCTTACATAGTTGAAATTCTATTAATCGAATTTCAAGAACAGATTTGTTTCTCTTTTCCCCTGATATCAAGAATAAAAAAAATGGTGAGTTTATTTAGGGAAATGACACATGACAAAAACTTTCTTATCTAAGCAACATTAACAAGATTCACCTTATTTTTTCATAGCATGTCAGTGAATTGTATTTATTTTCTAAATGACCACATCGCAAGCTTTCAGAGTACTGGTGAAATATAACTGTGCTGCCCTATGTCTCTGTTTTCTTAAATAGGTTCTACAATTTCAAGAAAAGTAGACAGCAAGACAGTAGGTGTTTTGTTTTGCATTCAGATTCCACAAACTGGAAAACGTGCATAAGAATAGGCGTCACAGAAACAGATTAATAAAACTTGATGGGGTTGAGATATAATATGAATGAAGAAAAAAATGGAAGGGCATCAAAACAGTCCATATGCAAATAGTAATTAACAAAGAGGTCTAGCCTTAGTAATCTTGCCAGTGGGTTCCACAATTTCATTACACATTGTGTGAAAAAGCACTTCCTTCCTAACAAATGAATTTGATTTTTTTATCTTCAGATTAGGTTGAAGACCTCTCTCATCCCTTGTGAGAGTGACAGGGAACAGAGGCATTCCCAATCTCTCTCCGCTACAAGCTTCAGTACTTTGCAATTTTTTTTCCTCGTGACCCATTTTAATTCTTCTGCGTTCTTAAATAATTAATCCTAATCTTTGCAGTTTCCTTCACCCAACTCCCCTGCATTTACTTGACTGATTTCATCACTATTTGAACACCCATATTTCTAGAATACCCTAACAAGGATGAGAAAATTTTCTTTGGAAACACTGTTTCTTAGTCTAGCTTAAAATTAAAAGAAACTGCTTCAAAAGAAAAAAAAAAAAAAACAACACAGCACAGCCCCAAGGTTGTCACTTGTAGTTATAACTCCTTCAAAAAATCTTCCAAAAATACAAAACCATCTCAGACTGCAGTACAGACTTAGCACACATCCATGTAGACACTGACTAATTACGTATTGTAAATGGTATCTCACAGACAGCGCTGTATAGATGACAGACCATTAAGACAGTTTACAAAGGGGAGTGAGTGACCTTACCCTTTTGAATCTTGATTAAAGGAAAAAAACTAATTGTATAAATTGCTTGGTTTCAAATGGTTTTGTTATCTGAAGCTCAGTAAAATCTTAGCACCACAGAGGTGATTCATGATCCAGGATTTGCCTATTTTTTTTGACAAACGAAATACCTCCAGGCTGCTGAAGTTCTGTGGCTCTTAGTCAGCCGTTTGAAGGATGGGAGGAAGGAGGTTTCCCTGAGGTACCCTGACATCGTTACTGAGCGCGCATCTTCAGCTCCTGTTACAGCAAGGCACTGATTATCTCCATAATTATTTTTGAATGGTTATTTTGACTCTTGAGAAGAAGCAACTTCTGAGATCCCATTTGTGCAGATAAATATTAAAATGAAAATAGCTGAAGAAAAAACACTTGTCTTTCTTTTCAGTATTCTCTTTTCAGAACTTTATTCGAGAATTTACCCTTTTTATTAAAGTATTAACATCACTTTTTATTCTTTCTCCTATTTGTTTGTAGTAATGGATTTTCATGCAGATAAACTAGTAATTCACTTGAAAGTAAATTCTTTCCTTAGCCTATTAACCAAGTAAGGAATTTCAGTGTAAATATTGGCATTAAAACAGTGTTATAATTTTAGCACTGAAGAAGTTTCATCACTTGAGGAACTGAAGTATTTAGATAAAGTTAAATTAGGCCACAAGAAAATATATTTTTTTAAAAAGACGATGACCTAAATGGTGAATTGTGACAGCAGCCAAGTAAATAACAAGAAAAAGCTTTGCAGAATATTGATTTAATGCATCACTTAAGCAACAGAATATCTCAAACCCACATTATCCATGCTCTATTTCCCTGTACCTTGGACAGTTTATCTATTCACCTCTCTCAAAGGAACAAGCACATATTTCTACATGAATTGTTTGTCTATGATGTACAGTTTTTAACAGTATGATAAAAATAATCTTCAGTGTAATTCTACTTTTGTGGAAGATACTTGTTTATAGAAATTTTACCATACTGGAATTAAAAAGCTACACAAATTTAACCAAGATATCATATACATTAATTATCATCTTTATGAAAATGTGTCACTGCTAAAGGAGGATTTTCACTGTGTCAAAGGAGTGTAAACTGCATTTCAACCTCATTGCACAGAGTTTCTAAAAAAGCATTAAAATAATGCCAAAAGTCTGATACAATTAAACTGATTTTAAATTATGGCTTGAAATGTTACATTCAGGAAGAAGACTGTAAAGGTAGTGCTGTCTCACAGGAAGAGGGACAAAAACCAGGAAAAAGTATCCATTTTCATTTTTGTATTTTTTTTAAGAAATGAGTGAAAGAATCTGTTTTTTTTTTATAACAGTCTGTCTTATTACCCAAAGTAAAATCTGGTGCTGTAAAGATTATTTCAGCCAAAATTAGCCTTTATCAGTGTTATGCCATTCAAAATGCATGAATGACAGCTTGATGGGTAGAGAGACATCTGATTTGAATTCTGAAATTACCTCTCTGTGGCTCTGGAGCTGCAGCTACTGCTGCCCGACTCCATGTCACCCAGCTGCCACGTCAGGTTCTGCACGTAGACAGGACTGTTTTCACAGCATACGCTTAAATAGTTCTACCAAAGTCCTACATGAATGATGAATATTATGAATGAGGCCCATTCCTACATGCCTGTCCTGAGGAAGCATTTAAACAGCCTTTTGTCCAATAGTTTTGGTTTTCCCTGATTAAGCACTCAATTTTATGGAAAATGGGCTAAGAAGATAGAGTTACTCAGCAGGTGGCACAGGAATTGCACAGGGTAAGAGAAGCCCAAAGGAAATTATGATTTTCATGGTATTCTGCAAAAACATGAACGGTCAGAACACTGTCCCCAGAATAGGGTTTGAGTCACTATTTATTCATAACATTTTCAGTAATTTCCATCACTGTTACCTAGTCTCAAATGTATCTCACCAGAGACCAGCAAAGAATATGGAGCTAACTTGTACTGATGAAATGAGTCACAGCTAAACTCCTTTTTACCAACACCCATTTCACCAGCAGAGAAACTGTTTTAAATTTTCAGGTCTCTCCTCAGTCTTAGAGGAGGTGGCCACAAGGTCTTACCGATTTCCCTCCCTTCCCCTACGCTGTGGTAAGAAGCTCTCAAGTTATTTGCAGTCAACCCTTTGTAATATCTGCAAAGCAGATTTAAAGGAATTACAGAAGTTACCTCCTGGCCAGTTTTATTTATCTTTTACAGCTAAGGGATGCTCTAAGAGCATCGCTGGAGCCTATTTGACCACCCTTAGCGATCTCTCCAGCTGAGCAAGGCAGGGAATGAGACTCATCTGTTCACCTCATGTTGATTTGTCATTTGACATCTGTGTCAGAGCAACACCCTGTAAGAGCAGACACTTTGATGCCACTGCAGCTTTATGTCTGTCAGAACTAGACCTGGGTGGACTATTTACTGTGAATAATTTATTCAGCAAATTTCCCCCTTTCTTCAGTTTAAGAGTTCTCTATACATGTCCTAATTAAAAGAGATAATTGGCTTAATACTCAAGCACTTCATTCTTACTTGTTCCCTTTGTCCAGAGGTGTCCTGAATAAAGGCAGGGGTGAAATCCTGGTGCCACTTAAGACACTGAAACCCACTCTCCTCCTTGATTTCATGAAGGTCAGGATCTTAGTCAAGGTCCTTCAAGCAATAAACCTCCAGTTTAGATTGTGATATGGCACAAATGAGGTTCATAATTAAACAGTGGGAGGGAACAATGAAACAGAGTGAGGAACGCAGTAATAGGATATTCAGACACCATCATGATGACTCTATTAAAAATAAACAAACTAACCCATGATAGAGATTACCTAAAGTAGGAGGACATTTAGGAGGGCTCAGAGTTCAGTTTTACTCCCCTACAAGGATCAGACAAATATGTGAACATACTTTGGTGACTGCAATTATTTGAACAAGTGCAGTTTGCATTGACTTCCCCCCTCTCCCCCTGCTTTCATCCCCTCTGCCTACACCTTCTTCTTTAACCAAGAACAAAATCCTCTTGGTAAAGGAATTCTTTGGTCTTTAGTGCGTAAGAAATTCATTAATCAATATAGAATATATAATTCAATATATAATTAAAGATAAAATGTCATTACTAGAGTAGCAGTTTTATTCAACTACATAATAATCTATTTCTGAAAGCATCTCTACCCTGCATGCACCTAGCAAGGATCAGTGCCTGAAGGCAGTATTGAACTATATTCTCTGAAATGTCTAGTGTTTTGCTAGCAATTTCAAACTCCTCTGTTCTTCAACATTCAGTCACTAAACTATGCTGCTTAAATTATTAAATCCTTTTAATTTAAATTTTCATAAGCTACCAGAAGAAAAATGCACATCCTTAAAGTAACAGGTCTGGCTTCTTGCATGGAAAACTATGGTATTAGTATTGCTTTTATGCAGTATTAACTTCCCTTAAGAACAAAATTAATTATTTCATTAAAGAGCAAAATGTGGAGGGCAGATGCTTTAAAAAAAAAAAAAAAATCCTTTTGAAACTATCTTGGTTTAGGACCACCCAAAATTGGAAAAGAAACGGGGCAAACTACCTACTATCTTAATCCCTAAAAGACTGAGCTGTCAGATACGAATAATGAATCAAAAAATGGGAGATCTCTTTAAGTCAAAATTATTGAAAAAGAAGAAAAATAATCTCCAAGATTTATTATATTGTTCCCCAAACAATACATTACTTTGAAAAAAGTTGTAACAGGTTTTAACTTCAATATATTTTTATGGAAAAATAAGTTGCAACTGCTAATGACTGTTTCCTTGCGCTGCTTTAATCTCACCAATAACGCTGCACTTCTGTCGCAGACAGAGCTGTAGGGGTACGACACTGGAGGGAACGCTCTATTTATTTATTATGTTACATACAGTGTGAAATACTTAAAAATTCATCTACTTCTTCCGTGAAAAGAGAGATGATTGATCCCAGGGAATGATATATTCAATAAAAAAAAAATCAAAATTAGACCACATATGACTTTTACATGAAAAGACTTCTACATTTGATACGTGAACTGCTAAACACAATCATTCTTCACTAAATACCACATTGCACAAAATTTTGATACATTTCAGATTTTGAAACCAATAGAAAATTTTACAGCAGAAGGCAGTTAGAATATAAAGTACCAGTTGCAGACTTCTGTAAGGAAATGGCAGTTTGATTGATATTATATATTATTATGACTTAATTGAGGAGGAAAGAACTTACCTGAAACCAGAAATAGCTACATAACATTGTAAGAGTTGCCAGAGGGAAAAAGAATTGTTATAGTCACCAAGTCAGACTGTCCCTACAAAGTCCTTCAGGTTTTGGTGAAAACTGGGCCAGCTGAGTTTCAGGCCTGTGTCTTTTAGGGAAAATAATTTGTTTATACTGAAAGGAGTTATGGGAACAAGTGACCAAAGAAAAGTGATAAGAATGGGATTCAATAAAAATTCAGGAAATCACCCAGAGGAAAAAAAAGCATAATTTAAAAAAAATCACCAGACTTTCTGGAATATGCAGTTGTAATATAAAAATTGTTCAATTTTCTTTCATTTCAACGGTACCTTAATGGTTACAAAGGATTTTATATATTTTAAACTTGAGGTATAGCAGATTAAAAGCATGGTTGGTTCCAGCTTTGTTGATCAAATCTTTCTGGACATCGTAATTCTATGACACTCTAAATATAGTGCAGCTTTAAAATCACTCAGTTTCATCTGAACAATGTTGCAGTTACCAGCCCACTGTTTACATAACATTCTGTTTTATCTAGAAATTTTATCCTACAAATATGGTTGTTTTAATTTTCACTTGTATATATTTTTTAATTTTCATATTATTTTTATTTCACTTGTATAAACCTTGCAAAAATTTTAGAATCTATTAGCTGAAAATCTTGGATTTTTTCCTAATGTTATCAGTTCATCTGAATGAGATGTTGATGAGATCTGAATTCCTCACCAACAGACTTGTAACCAAAACCAGGTTTATAAATATGAAACGACTAATAGCTCAAAGTATGCATGAATTTCAGTACATATAGGACAGAACGTAACGAATCTGAGATGGTTTTTGTAGCAGTTAAATTGTAGCCAAATTATGTAAGCAATCCATTATAAAACTTGACTCTAAACAGAAAGAAGGCCTGCAGAGAAAATAGGAATAAGTTCTCCTGACTATCACTAGTAACAGGATACCAGCTTTCTCTCTGCCTGCTGAAAATCTTCCCAATATCTCATGTGGTTTCATTCACTTTATCTATATAAATAGCTAGAGGAGACAGAGGAATGATAAAAGACTCAGTTGGAAAAAAAAACCCACAAACAAAACAAAATATAAACCCCAAAAAGCCTCCCAAAATCAGTTATGATATTAACAGCTTTGCTGGTGATTTTTCTTTACATAAATGACAGATACTACAACCTGGCCAGCTGGTTCATATACAGCACAGATGACTTGCTCGGACAGCATTTCGGCAAGTTTCACCCCCTCCTGGTTCAGGAGATGAGAACAAACCTTCCTTCACAACACTCCTGTACCAGATGCATTTGAAAAACTCCTCATGTTAGCTTAGGGATGTTCTTAACTAGGGTATAAAACCATCTCCAGAATATATGCACACATTGCAAGTGATGTGCGTGTTTCAGGCTCTGGTAATTCCTCTCCATGAAATGGCTTTTGGATGCCCTTTGTCCACTTGCTTGCCCTCAAAGATTCTTGCAGTCTTATCTTCTTCTCTGAGTTTTTCCAGCTTCTCCAGTATCTCCTGGGTTTTTTTGACTGATTTCTTCTTTTCTTATGCATTACCAACATGAGGGATTTTACTAGCCATGACTAAGATTTAAACTTTAGCAGATACCACCTACTGCTGAATTATAAAAAGCAAAGGTGTATAGAACAGCAAGAACTCTCTGGCAAAGTGCAAGCAAATACACAGTCTCTACAGTATATTTCAATTATTTTCCACAGAAAGAAAAATGGAAAGGCTTAAAAGTGCTGGGCATCATGAAATCTACATCATACACACAATAGAATTGCATTTGATTTTCTAAGGAAACTATTAAAATGTTTGCAGAAGTATCCATTTAAATAATATAACACATCAACATCCAGACTGCATAAGTGCCTTTATTCTAAGTGTTTCTGAAAGAAATTTATCTGACTTTTTGATTTTTGCCTTCCTAAATGTAGCATGCCTTGCTAAAAAGAAGCCAAGGGGCAGATCTCCTCCTCCCCCCAGCTAGTCATTGAGCTTAGATTTACACAAGAAAAAAATCACTAGCTGTTTTGTAAACTTGTTTGGGAACACACCCCATACAAGAGGATCAAGGCCATCCTACTTTTCCCCCTCACACCATATGGTCTCTATTAAATCCAAAGAATGAAGAAGAGCTATTTTAGTGACTACCATTTCTAACTTACTTCAGTTGTCTCTTTTCTTTCCTGGAGTTCCTGGTCAGAGAAGGGTGAAAATTCTTAGAAACAAGACCTCTATTAGGCAGGAGTTAAGTGTCTTTACCAATCTTTGCTAGATCAGGGAAAAAAGCCCAGGCCCTAAAAAACCCTCAGCCCAAAGCAGAAACAGAAATCCATTCTGTCAATGGATGGAGTCACAGAGGACCACATAGCAGTCACAGTACAGCCTCCAGACTCCTGACAGCCCTGTTCGTGCAGCAACATCTTGTCTCACGTCTTAAGCATTATCACAATGACAGTATTTGCAAAGTAATGTTATTTTCCACAATGTGGTAATTTTATGATGCTCTCATTCTTTGGCTCTTACAGTTATGAATTCTTCTCTAGTAACCAATAATGGAGAAAGAAGCAGTTCATTATTCAAGAAGAGTGAACACGACGTAGCATAAGTCTTCATTTTGATTTCTTTTCAATGGAGATGATACGGAAAATGAGATGTCCATTGGAATACATGAATACATGTAAAGATGCACTTCTCTCTCTTCAGACAATAGTGATGCTAAGTATTAATTTGGCCTCCAAAATACTTTAAGAGTCATAAAAATGTCTGCTTGTATTACCTTGCGTTACCTGCAGCCCAAGCACTGCAAGTAAATAATCACTGCTCCAGATTCTCTATATTTTCCTGAAATTCACTCATCATTTGTTTGAGGAAAAAGCTAAACAATACTAAATGAATTCAGATGTTTATTCCCTCTCTTTAAATAGCTTTTCAGCATTTTAAAATCAGAAACTGACATTCATGAAAAAGATGTATTTAAGACAAGTCCATGTACTGGTCTTAAAACCAAAGAGTTTACTGCTCTCTGGAGTAAGGTTTCTTTTATTAGTATTTCTTCCCACTTTAATTGAATTAAACAACAACAAAAAAAGTAACCAAAATTATGAAGACCACCAGCGCTGCGAAAAAAGAAAATGTCTCCCAGGGTTTTCAGTTCTCTCTCCTCAGTGTTCTGGAGTCCAGATGTGGAAAGCCCAGTGGAGCTGAAAACATTTTTGGAGGGAGGAGAGAAAGTTTGGATGCTACTGCTGTGGCCTTATTTTATCCAAACCAGACAATCACCTTTCTTCATGAAGATTAAAAAACCAAACAAGATCAACACCACTACCAACCCCCACCTTTTATATATTATTACTAAACATTATTTTTAAGTGAGCCTGCTAAAGAAAAAATAAACACTCTGCATCTTCTTAGCCTTACAAGGCCTTCTTCTTAACTCAGAGTAGAACATATAGTGTATCCATCTTCGTTGAAATCCTGTTTGTCAGGTGTGTAAGTACATTTTTAAAATATATATTTTTCCTGCTCACATATTTAGCAAACGCATATTGATTTGCTGCAGCGATACCAGGTCACAGTTCTGCAGAGGAACATTCCCATTTCTTACGCAGCTACACCTGGAATATGGTGTTCAGCTAAGCGATGACAAGGGTGGTCAGTGAGGTGATGATAAAACTCTATAAATAGCTTAAGAGGGTGAGATCCAAAGAGGAAGAAGCATTGTTTTAAGGTGGTCTGAACAAGCTTGACTGGTAGAAACAAAAAGATGTCCTGACACCCAGAGCCAGGCATAAGCTGCTGATAGGAGCCTGTGCGTCGTACAAACGCCAGCAGCGCTGTCTGTCTGTGCTTGGCCTTGCACACACCACAGGCGTATAATGAATTTACTATTCCAGAATAATTATTCTGGTAAATTTCCAAGTATAGTTAAGTCCTTCAACTGCTAAATTAGGCCCCAAGTTCAACAGTCTACCAACAGGAGCCACACGTTCAGGATATTTAGAGCTACACTAGACAAAGTGCTGAAAACACAGAAGAGGAGATAAACCTGCCCAGAGAGGAGGACAGACACAAACCCTGGCAAATCTATTACACTTCTACATTCTGTGGTTCTAGGAAAACATGCATGTGGGATTTGGGAAAGGTCTTTTTAATAAGGGTTAATTGGAGAAGTATGTCACACATGATTGAGTACCGCTTCTAATTACAGCTCACTCTGGCATAACTAAATCAGGCAAATGACAGAACACCAAAATAGGGAATAGTCAATCTTTTTCCCTCCTATTTAATCTTTATAATTTCATTATTCTCAAAATGACCAAATATCAGCAATTATAGATTTCATGGAATTCATTGCTCCTTTCAAAATATTATTATGACTACATCATCGTATTCCCCTGAGATCCAATAATTCTGTAAAATCTATTTTCTGTTGTCACTCAAATTATTAGTCTGGGCTTTGGAACCGCTGGATTCATTTGTCTGGTTTATGTGATGCATAAAGCTCACACCAGATGATCCTCATATAGCCCTTTCTGGACTTAAAAACAAATATAGAAAAGAGAAAATAATCACACTTTAGCCAGCCAGAACAGAGTTATTCCTGTAAAAATCATTGTACAGTCTGTAACATTGTGCTAACTCTACAAGTCAAATCCTGATCCCTGAACCTGAAGAAAGTCACTTCAGTTTCTCTGTGCTGCCCAAGTTAACTGCGAGCATTTCCTGACACACAGAACGCAGGCAGAAAACGGAAAAACGTCGACTTGAGAAAAGCACAGCTTCCAATCCCCACCCACCAGCTTCAGTCAAAGGGATGACTTCAGTCCCTTTCTTAACTAATCCTGTCACTGTAAAATCCTACAGTCATTCTTCCACACATAAAGGGAAAACGGACTCACTAGGAGGACCTAGACTCTTTCAGCTTGAACTGTTAACCAATGGTGGAAATGCAAGAATGCTGAAGTTGTTCCTTCGGAGCCAATAGAGTGGATTTGTGTGTCCCACATGACTGTGTTTCCCCTGTCTTTCACATGGGCAGTATTTAGTTCAATTCAGAACTGCAGATAGTATAGCGTGCAGAGCAGCAATGGGATGTCTGAGCACAAGTGGCTGACTTCCAGGCGACTTCAGGAAGCACATTTGTATATTTCTCCTGAATTTAACTGGGATTCTGCACCCTTGACATCCTCCTACCCGCCTTGTCTCTGCAGAAGGAGACAGCGACCTGCACAGCACAACAAAACTGTGAGTATGCCGTCTATTTATTTATATTTTCACGCAGAAAAACAAATCTCTTAAAATTGTCAAAAATGCTACATGCACTAAATCGATGGTTGTTTTTTCTCATAAGATGAACAAGTATTTAAAGTGCTATTCAAATTCAGAAATATTTCTTGCATGGTTCAATAAAAGAAAAAAAAATAAGAAGAGAAAAAAAAAAAAAGAGTTCTCCTCCAGGGCAGTGCCTGCATGCATACTGCATGCCACACTGCTTCCTGACATAGCCAGCGTGCTGCTTTGTTCATAAAGAAAAACAAAGACAAAAAGCCCTACACATGTATGTTGTTCACTTTTATTTGTACTCTGTGTCTAATCAGGCCTGATCTGTCCCCAAGAGGAAAAAAAATAAAGGCAAACTTTAACTCCGCCAGCAAGGGCAGCCCAGACTTCCCAGACATCTGACAGTTATTATAATTAGCTATGAAAGACAGCGAAGACACTTTGGGGCAAATAGCTCTTACATTTGGAACAATGAAGTCAAGCAAGGTTCCCATCCCACCCCTTCCACGGGGGGAGGGGGAGAGGCGAGCCAACGGGGGGAGTGTTAGAAACGGGTTATGGCTGGACTGAAAAAACACAACTAGTATAATAATATCTGGGCTCACTCAGCACGAGGGGAGGCTTTTTGATAAGCAACTTTAACTACCTCTAGGTTGCAGCTTGCATTCACTCCGGTTCCTGGTGGGGTGGGAAGGGGTGTGGGGCTCTTTGCAGCATAACGTCAGAAGGTCGGGGTGGAGGGGGCAGCGGGGACCAAGGGGGCAGAAAGAAGAGAATATCCATAGCAAGAGCCATTGCAATTGCTTCCCAGAGCTTTGCTGGCCAGATCTCCTTAAGCCCAAGTTGCTTTCTGGGCAAGATTTATGAGAGTTCTCAAACAGAAGCAACAGACAAAGCAGAGCTTTTTTTTCTTCTTCTTCTTCTCCGGAAAAGAAACTGAACCCAAATGGATAACTATAAGAAGCAGCACTGATTTGTATTTTTGTTCTTCCCCCCCCCCCTACATATTCGTAAGACCTTTAATAAGATCTCCCCCGCGGCACCCCGGCCCCCGCCTTCCCACCGCCCTCCCCTACCAAAAGTTAGATTCTGAAAACTACAATCAGAAGGGAAAAAGCAAAGACAATAGAAATCTGACTCAGTCCTGGCTGGGCTGGATCTCTAATAAAGCATGAAGTGAAAACAGTTTCTAAGTGAAAGATGAGCAGTCTTCTTTTTAAAAAAAAATTAAGTGCAATAAGGAGAAATTGTTGAAAGACTCCAGACGCTACTAATTATGGCTTAAATAAATCTTCCTGGACAGATGTTTGCTTGCTCCCACTGCGGGGAAAGGAACGTTAAAAGAAGCATTTTTTTAAAAAAGGATTTGATGTGATTTCTATTTTACATATGATTTTCTTATTTTTATTTTTTTTTTAAATACACCCTTTTATTCTTTGTCTGCCCTCCTGTTATCTCCCCCTCCCCCAACCGCCGCCCACTGTGAGCTGAGACACCTGAAGGCTAGACATAATGATCAACAGAGCACTGCGCTCGCCTGTCTGGATTCCAGCCAGATTTTTTTTTTTTTCTTCTCTTTTCTTTTTTTTTTTTTCCCCCTCCACAATCAAGGAGCCTGCACGCAACGCACGGCGAGCCCCTTGCTCTGCTATGTGCAGATCAGACAGAAGTCTGAACCGTGCTGCAAGAAAGATTAAAGCCAAACACAAGCCTTTCCTCCTTATGTCGGCCAGGCTCGGTTTCAACTTCATTGTGATTTGCAAAAAAAAAAAAAATACAAAATAAGAAACTTTGTAAACATATAGGCACGTTATTGTACAAAACATGCCCATATGTGCGCACACTTTCCAACGCTGAAACCAGGGGCATCCACTGTTTCCCATTTTAGAGCGGTTTGTACTCTAGCTTTACAGTCAATGCAGTATTCTATGTTAAGTTCATGCATCACTTACATAATTGCCGTGTAGCTCTGAAATACTATGGAAAGACTTTGTATACATATACGTTACACTGCATAAAGGCAAAGAGCTAGCGCATGGAGACCTACATATGAAAGGCGGTCAAACTGCAATACTTGAAGATATTTGGGTTCAGAAAGATTAGCGAGATCTCCTAGACAGTTTTGTGGCAGTTTTAAAGAAGGCAGTAGCGAAATGCTTTGCGAGTAGGTTGTCTTCAAACGGCAGAAGGGGAGCGTGGCGGGGGACTATTTGACTTTGCTGGCCTTGCAACCCCCGGCCTTCCTGTTGCCACAGTCCAGAGAGATGCCGACTGGCCCAGCGTCATCGTGCCAGAAAGTTGGTCTTGGGAATGCAGTACTCCCCAAAATAGTTGCTCTCCGTTTGGTGTGGCTATGGGTGGGGTTAGCAGAGACATCCAGGGAAAAAGGGAGATTTCAAAGTGTTTATTCTATTTAATTTTTTAAACGTATGTTGTGCGGGCCTGTTTTCTAAAAGTTCTTGGAATCGCATTTTCTTCTAGTACAAATTATGGTATGATGCAAACGGTGATTAATTTTTGCTTGTCAATATGGACTTTGTGTGAAAAAGACTTAAAAGAAAATACGATTTTATACGCAAATATACACATGTACACTGCTTTTAATTTACTCCCTGAAAAGGCTTAAACTATATTTTAGTCACACTAACAGGTTATCTTAATAGAAAGATAGGATTTTTTTAGCTTTTTTTCTTTAATATTGCTAATAAACACTATTAAAAAGGGAATGTAGCATAGGTATCCCATAAATTTAGTCTTAAAAAAAACTTCCTTTCCAAATACCAGCAGAGACATACAAACAAAAGGTTGCACAAAATGGCAACAGTATCCACAGGCAAGGTAAAGATTCTAGAAAAGACAGAAATTGAGAGCTCCAGCCAAATCTGTATTCCTGTATTTTTTTTTTTAAACAAGGGATTTAATACTTTTCTGAAGGAACATTTATATACCTGATATGAAATAGACAAGATAACTCAGCACAATGGTCGGGTATGAGATGCATATACTTGCAAATTACATGTCTATGTATATACGCAAGTTCACTAGTATTAAGCACTAATTTCCATTCTGCTTTTCCTGGAATATTATGCTTGAAAAATAAGATTTCTCATTTAAGTTTCACAAATGTGTTTCAAAATAACGCCTGTGGCTACGTTTTGAAGAGCTGACTTTTATTTTCTTAAGGTAATGACAATAAGCAATCATATTATTATCCATTTCCTAAAGACTGAAATCCTACGGAAATCAATTCCTCTAAATTTCAGAAGTGATTTACACACTACCTTGTATTAGAAAGGATATTTCAACTGGCAATTTTTATATTGTTTGTTAATGCAAAAGTAATGACTAATCTCATAAGAGTTAAGCATTAAACTTGAGCATATGAATACAGGGCCCTTGCCTCCATGTTCAGTTCCACGCTCTGCCCTTCTCCCAGTAAGGTCTCATGGTTTTTGTAAATGCTGAGAGTTGAGCAGTTCTGACTAAAGCAGGCAGGAGATCCAAATGCCCGGCATTTTTTCAAATATGGCATTACCCTCCAGCTGCTGTTGTCCAGGCACCTGAGGTTTGGAGCTATGTGCTTTAGCTTTCTATGCAAAGACTTTATTTACTTAAATGTGAAAAATTCTGACCTGTGTTTTTTTGCTGACTTCTTTAAACTTTAAATAGTTGATGTTGAAACAAAGCAATCATGGAAGCTCATGCATATTTATGACTCTACTCCTTAAAAATTTGATGTCTATTACAGCTCATCTCTTAGCCTATGGCCTCCAATTAGTTGTGCAAACTCCACGGTACTACTACCACAAACTTCAAGTTCTGATTTCTTTTTTTAAACTCTCCTCTCCCCTCTTCCCCCCATGCTTCCTCTGATGCATCTGCTTGTTTGACTCTTTCCCAGTTCAAGGAGAAGCACAAATTTTAATCATAAGAATAAAGCGCTTAGGATTACTTCCAACACTTCAAAAAAATTGGTTGTTTCGCATATACCTTTACAGAGCAGAAGTAATTTGAGAGCCTACCAGAAACATAGGCACTCTCAATAAGGTAACGGGGTCAAATGAGCTCATGCATTACAGATAGGAAGAGAACTGCACATTGCATTTTTATAGATAAAAAGCATAGAGTGTTTCAATGTAAACAGATTTCTGTTTGATATTTTGGCACACTGTTGCAAAGACCAAACTACGGCTGAGCCAAAATGACTTTCGGCATGGTACAGTTAGACCAGATGGCCACGTGTTCTTTTCTTATTTAGATGAGACTTTTCCTTTCAATAACATCTTTCTTCCTGACCTGCTTAAAAATTCCAGCGAATGAAATCAGCACAGGATTTTCAATTCTAATTGACCATGTGCAGAGGAAGGGCCAGTAGAGAAATCAGTAGGGCCATTGTAAGGCACACTGCATCAATCTCCCCTTTGTCCTGAATCTTTTCTAGCATGAGCTAAAATAATTAAGAATATTTAATTTATATTATTTGTACAGCAGCAAATCTAGTTGTGTTCAGGCAAAAATCATTGCAAGTTCCTCTTTTACAAATGCATGCGACAAGGAACACGTATGTCTACCACACACCGGACAAACAGGTACTCAGCATCATTTCATTGCCAAATATTTCAGAAAAAGAAATAAAACCCCTCGAGCAGAGAGTGAACAAAAAAAAAATAGGAAAGGTGTGGGTGAATTAAATCATTAACTGCTCTGCTCGTCTTTTCTAATGAAGTCAGAAAGAGTGAAGAATATGATACTTCTCAAATTAAAAAAAATAAATTAAAATGTCAGAAAAATAAAATTTTCCATTGTCCAAAGTGCTCACCCTGCAAAGATCTGTAATCTTCAATCGCTATTAATTTGCCTGCATAGATTTTACACACACGTACCCACCCACGTTATGTGGGTTGATGATCACAGTCTCACTTGTGTCTGTGTGACCCACATGCAAAGTACAGACTGTAAATACTGTATATATCACACACAAACATGGTCTACAAAAATACGCACACAGATGACATCATTACAGTCTTACCTATTTTATTTTGATTTAGTGAGATATCTACGGAGTAATATAACAGTATTTACTGAGATTTAGCAAGTAGATTATGCAAAAATGCACGAGGTCCTACCCATACATTTACATAAGCAATGGATAAGGTAAGTGGGTAAAATGAATCCTTTAGAAGAAAAGGAGGGGGAAAAGACCAGTTGAAAACAATACAGAAGAAGTTTCGGTTTGTTTCAGTGTTGGGGTTTTTTGTTTAGTTGGTTCTTTACACAAGAAAAAAAAATCAGCAACAGATTTATTATTCCTGTACTATTTTGTACAAATTCCTTCTACTATTCACAGTTTAGTTTAACTTTATGCTTGAATGATTGATAGTTTAGGATTATCACTATAAGCTTGAATCAAGAAACAACCAAATGGCTCTGGAAAATAATTTCTGAAAAATAATTATGAAAATGGTTTCACAATAAGATATCCTTCTTTTCTTCAGTTGAATGAGGTCATCATTAAAACCTCAATCACTTTTAAAATGTAAGGTGAAAAACGATCCAGGAGAAAATGCAGTGGGCAGCGTGGCCTTTGCTATATGTCAAGCATGCAGTCCAAGTAACATGTGCGTGAAGAAACATGCCTGAGAACAGAAAACAAAGCACAGACTTTGGGACTGGCCAGGCAGACGTGGTAAAATGTCTGGCTTCAGCTCTCCAGCAAGATGCTTTGTAGCCTTGGGCAAATCATTTAACTGCCTGGCTTCTCATCTACGTCATATTAGTAGAATTCAAGTTTGAATGTGTGATTATTATTGTGAGGTCGGCATTGATATACCACAGCAAAGGGTACTGGAGACACCTCAGATGCTTGAAAAGAATATAAAATTCCAGACAGAACAATAGCGTTTGTTGTTGTTGTTGTTAATAAATAGGGTCATTTTTGGTGTGGTATTTCTATAACTAGACAAGATACAAAGCCCATTTCTCAAGAGGTTCATGTAACTCAGTTCTAGCTTAATTTTCTTAAGATTTTCCATGTACTTGAAAATTCACATTTTTTGCTAACGTGCAACAAAACATCAGAATATAGGATAAAGGGAAGATACTGCTCCATCTGTAATGGTGCTCTGTATTCAACATATAGTGCGGCCATGCAAGACCTAACTCTAAAATGCTGAGTCCTGCAGAGTAATGGCTTATTTAACAGACTGTGCCATGGTACCAGTGAGACTGCCTGCAGGCTAAAATGCTGACTGCGTGACCAGGAGTACCAGACCTGAGCCCTCAACACTTACTGCCTCCAGTATTTCTGCACCAAGGATCTGATCTTGTAATGGCGTTGAGCATATTCTTACTTCTAAAGCCTGAAGACGATCTAGTGAACCACTTCCCTGCTCAAAGTTTGGCATCAGCTTGAAGCATGGTGCTGAAACAGTTCTTTAATTTCTACAGAACCCTTTGCCATGAGAAGTAAATGCCTTTGCTGGGTTCTGCCCACTTCGCTGGCAGTCATTAAATTGTGCTCCTGGTTTCACCTTTCTGTTTCTATTGACAATTCATTGATCCCCAACCATTGAACAGACCAAGAAACCCTTGGGCAGCAACTCTAAAAATCACTGCACAGGCACAGAAATCAGTGGGCCTGAAGATGATCATGAAATTTCACAGAAGATTTTTTCCAGGCCGCCATTTTGTGACTAACTGGAACTGAAAACTTCATTTTCCCTTCATGAGCAAATATGAGAGATCTCCATGCAAAAGAAAAACATCATTCTCCACTGAATGTTTCTATTAATCAATATGGATGAAAGCACAGGATGAAAGAAATACTCAGACTTTCAGCGATCTTTTGTCAGTGTTGTTCAGGAGTTGTAAAAATTCATTAAGAAAAGGGCAACTTGGCAAATCTGCTGGTCATCTCAGCGGGTTTGCAGAAGGCTTGGGGGAGTGAGAAGCGGGTGAGAGGGAAGTATCCTGCGTGGAAGTATGGCCTCGTGCAGTGCTCAGAACAGGGAGAGGAAGTCAGCAAAATACAGAGTTACACGCAAGTGATGGGCTGTATTTCACCAGCCTATTTTTACTGTCCAAGCTCCAGACTATATTAGGAGTCTACCCAGTCTTTTAAGCCATGGGATGTGGATAATGGGATCAGATAAAATGATTAAAATCAGTTTGGTCTCATGATTTCAGCTAGGAAGCGTAATAGATGCAAAACCAAAAGACTTAATTGTATGATAAAAGTACAAACACCTCTTTGTGTTTTACCTCTACATTTTTCCAGTTTAGAGAAAAAAAAATTATGAGGGTTTGTTTGATTTAAAAAAAAAAAAAAAAACCCAACAAAAAACCCCAACAAAACAAAAGGAAAAAAAACAACAATGGCAAGCAAGATGATTATTTTCTTGCAGCATCCCAGTTCAAACTGGTTTCATCTACCCAAACAAATAAGCTTGGAAGAAGTTGTAAAAACAAATTTTATACTACCATCCCATGAAATATTTTACATAAAGTCTCTGCTTAAGAAGCTTCAGAAAAAAAGGATGCATTTGTTTACAGTTTGATAACTGCTTCTTTTTAGAAATAAAAATCTGATGATTTCCCAGAATGTCTTATCCATTCACTGAGTTTATGCTACTGTTTTCAAGAATTATTTTTTTAGTTCATTTGAAACCACTTTTCTAAGAGAATAATTTGCAAAAAAAGAGGATTTAAAAAGATGAGAAGTCTAGTGCATGACAATAGTGAAGATAAGCAGTTCCCAAGGTTGATTAAAAGACACAGAAAGGGTTAAAATTTCAGATCTTTATGTAAGAATTAAAAATGAAAGGAGAGTTAAAAAGGGGGAGAAGCCGGGGGGGGGGGGGTGGGTGGGTGGTGGGGGGGGAAGAGCTAAGCTGCTGGTGACTTGAGTGTATTTATGGATTACTATGTCCTGAAAAGAAGAAAACCAGAGTTGTAAGATGACACTGCAGGGGTTGTCTGGACTTTTCACCGAGCGTAAAGTCTGTTTAGTCAGTGTCTTAATGCCTAATGCTGACCTTTGCCCTCTTCACTCCTCCCTACTCCAGGTGCAACATTTTTGCAAGTGCTTTAACATTATTGGAAAGTTTGTGCAGGTTTCACACGCTGCAAAGTGCACAGAGCGTTTTACACAACAACAGCCATTACACACACCCAGTATCAAGGCTTAGCACTTTTTTTTTTTATCCTAAATACACACAATGATTTGTTTTACACGTTTTCCCTTATTAGTTATTACTGAATTAATAAAAACAAAAACTTCTTTTGTAAGTGTATGCCATTTGCATAATTCTGTACAACAAGATAAAGTTTAAACTCATGTCACATACTCCCCAGCACTGTGAATTATAGCCGGAGTATGAAACATATGCCAGCAACGTTATTGATCTCTCTTAAATTAATTCACTTTGCTATGGAAATGGGAGACAAAACCTGAACCCATTGCTACAAAACAGCCAAGGCACTTCGACTGATTTTCCTCAGAGATAAATAGATTTCTTGAACAGTTATTAATTATATTGGGACTGATATAAATTTTAAAGAAAAACACAACCGTTTTACAGAGTAATAATAAAACCAGCTAAACTACATAAGATCTGTATATTTTCAATTTTAATTTACAAAAATAAGGAGTGTAGTAAAATGTATATTGAATATGAGATGCTATAAATACTACAGTTGTGACACAGATAATATGAAAGACGGCACACGTATATGTAATGTTTATTCATCTATGCCTTATATTTAGTAGATGGTTGCTAAGGTTTTTGAGGGCTTGCAATTTGACTTTGCTGGGAAGAAAGGATAAGCTGGGTACCATCATCTTCGAGACTATTACAGATTTCATGCTGTTTCGAAAAAGCCTACCACGGGCATTTCCTGCCCCTGTGGGCAAGGAACCCATTTTCCCCATTTATATTGTGCTGCAGGACTGACGGCTTCTTCAGATGTGGATCCGGCATTTAAGATCCATAAGCTTTCCACCGTATGATACCATGTACTAAAATGCTCTCCGTACTACCGCAGTATAAAGCTTACTGGAAATACAAGACTGTCCAATACAGGTTTCCTGTACTTTGTGATCTATACCAGCTAACAATGGCTAAAAAAATTTTAGAAATTATGATTTAGACATTTAAAAGCTTTAAATAACTAACTGACTTCCCCCACATTCCTTCCTCTCTGAGCTATGCTGCAAAACATTCATTATGCTGAAGGAAAAGAAGAGAGGAAAAGGATTGGTTTAGAAGAGGTGAATAGCAGCAGGTAGTCTTTATGGAGAACCTTACTAGTCAGAACTGTCTAGCCAGAATAACCCAGGATAACACCTCTTCTACCTACAGCATTACTTCAAGGTGAGACTTGTATAAAAAGAGGTCTGATGAGGGTTTACCTTTAGGGAATTTCCCTGACAGAGATGTGTTTGGATCTGGAGTAAAGCATTTATTTTACTGGATTGTCTTCCAGATACGACAAGCAGCCTGCACTATACTGCGTCTTTCTAAAAGAATATTTTGAGGTTTCCCTATGACATCTATATATAAATTGATTTAGGCCATCTTCGTTATCTAGATAGTTTTAGAGTGTTTGATTTATTCCAGGAGTAGGCACAGATCAAGGGATCAAAAAATTCTGGGAAGTGTCCTGAAACACTTCTGTTATGTTTTTTGATTTCATTTGTAATGTTTGGACTACAGGAGAATCTAGGAAAAAAAAAAAATGAACAGTTGTTTATTGCACGACAGACTATTTCTAGAGCTGGGCAGCTTTATCTCAGCACAAACAGTGCTCCTGTTCACAGTGCAGCTGCTAACAACGCATCAACACTCGTTGTTTAAGAGAAGGGTACAATTAGAAGTCAAAACTTTAAAGCAACCTGAAATGTTATTATTGTTGTAAGCTATGCAACTGGATTTGATTTCTAGCCAGACTGTATCCCTTTGCTCCTGACACTGTTTACAAGACATATTTAGTGCAGGTGGTACTCTCCCTAATTTCACTGGAGGTCAAGTGTACTTGTCATAAATGTATTTTTCGCACAGCTGAGAATTCAACTACTTCTGTAGACTGAAAACAGACATTGTTTCTGTTAAGGAAACACATAGCACTAAAGAGTTGGACTTGAAATAAACAGAATTAAGTAATTTTGCCGCGCTGTTTTCTCCTAGTATCTCATCCAGATCATCACTTTTGAGGTTGCTGTGTATGAGTGGAAGCAGCCATTTGGGTACTTCCACTTATGAAACTCCAGAATCCTTTGTCTGGAAAAAGTGGTTTCATATATCTTGCTCTAGGGTGGCTACTATGAATCTTTTCCGTGACTGCAGTCCGATATGAAGTTTTTGTCATGTTTGTAAATGAGTGATTTGACAATGATTTGCAAGTATAAGAGTGAATAGAACTGAAATAATTCAACTTTCTAAGTAGAGAAAAAAAATAGATAACCAAAAAGATAAATTTGTTAAGTCATCTGCTATTTTGCAACATCAAAATCACGTCTTTCAGAGAAGACTCATGTAAAGCTTATTCTCTTAAAATCTAAACTGATTTGTTACAATTGTTACATGCCATACCAAAATCTGCACAAAAAAAAAAAATAACAAAATAGCATGGTAGAAGTAGAACATTATTCTCGTGTCTTCATTCATTTACCCTTATGAATTATCAGTCCCTTCATTTACCCTATGAATTATCAGCACCTAAAATACAAGAAACTGTGTATTGAACCTGCTTTTTCTGTGAATGTGTATTTCCATTATCCTCTAACTTACAATCAGTCCTAATGCCTTCACTACACATTTTACCTGAAGAAAGGAAATAAAAGCAAACCATCTCTGATTTGTGCTTGGGTTTAAAGTTCTTTTCCATGTCAGCTGAAACAAGCCATAACAAAAAACCCAAAAACCCCAGGTGTCTCCTTCTGTAATTCTTATGTAATACTTCAGTCTTGCTTAACACCTAAAAAACCAGTTTTCCTCCAGTAAATGACTTCCTAATACATCACAGACATGGAAGAGAAGAAATCTTTCCTTCCAGATCCTGTGCACCATCAGGATCAGAGCTCAGGTGTGCTCCAGAGCATCAGTTCACAGAATTCTAAAACTAAAGACAGATTCCCCTCGTGAAATCCATTTCTGCTGAGCTGCTTCTTACCCATCTCTTCTACCCCCATCCAACCTGCTTCTTTAAACCACTCTGTGCTGAATCACCGTATTCCTCTCCAAAGGGTGTGTAAGATGGAAAAATCGGAACTGGCTGACATAAATATGAAAAGTTACTCTAGGTAGGATGAGATTTTTTTTTTATCTTACTTAAAAGCATAAATGCAAGTAAAATAGTGCCTTTTTGTGAGGCAGTTCATTTTCAAAGATACATACATATTTTTATTAAATTGACATAAGAAAGATTAGGACTTCAAATCTACATTATAATTATTAGCGGAAACCTCAAATAAATTATTATCTTGCAATCTGCTTAGTCTCTTTCATAATTTTCCTACTTGCGAAATTAGAGACAAACAGAACAGTATGGTATAGCAAGCATTGTCTCATGAAATTTCAGTAAGTCAAAATATGGGACATCATTACTTCAATCTGTGCAATTCATCTGACATTTTGTTTCTAAATCCAAGCTTCCTCTTTCCTTATCTCATTGGTGACTCATGTATTTTAATTTTTAGTTTTATTTGTTTATTATTATTAAATTTTACCCGTTTATGATTAAATCCACATTTCAATTCTAAAAAAAAAAAATAAAAAGATTCCTCCAATATCCTCTGCCAGTTTTTTTACAGATATTCAGGTAATAAAGTTTACGTAACTTCCTCTAGAGTGTCATTCATCATGACTATTCTATCAGCATCAGTAGTCTAGTTGAATTTTTCAGACTCAGGGGCAAAATTTGGATAACTTAATTAAGATCTTTCCCATGAAAAAAAAATTAAAATCTATAGGTCACATTAATGGGGGAAGTGAAACCCGAGTTTCACTCATGTCTTGCACACAGATTATAAGAACATCAAGGCCACTGAAATCATCAGAGAGACTTGACTGAACTCACAAACTTTGTATTGCATTAAGACCTAGCTCTCTACTCTGTTCTCCTCCAATGCCCCTCTGGCTGGGTAACGCACTCTGCAGTGCCTACATCCCATCCTTTTCTTCCCTTCTTT
Organism: Alca torda; assembly: GCA_008658365.1. Taxonomy (NCBI): domain Eukaryota; kingdom Metazoa; phylum Chordata; class Aves; order Charadriiformes; family Alcidae; genus Alca; species Alca torda. The sequence goes on along the minus strand of CM018087.1, from coordinate 10,510,232 downwards.
GGGATTTACACAGAACAGACAGCAATGATTTCCTGCTGGATGCCCTCAGGATTCAGTGCGTGTTTTGGACATTGCAAAGGGAGAGCACAGTCAAGAAAATCTGAGACTTTTATAGGAGAGGGAGTTGTGGCCTTTAGCTACAAGATCTTAATTAGCTTCCTGCTCCTTTTTTCCTTAGCTCTCTACAACAGGAGGTGGCAAGCATAACGAAGACTTGAATTGTGCATCCCTCCTTGCCAAAGATTTGTCATCCAGTATTTTTAAATTTAGAAACTTAGCTTGGCACGAACGTAAAATAAGTGAGGTTAACATAGCATGAAAGAGAAATGTGGGGGAGACCTTCTCAATTGTTCTGTTTGAACACTCATACTTTGTTTCGTGACAAGCAATAAGATTCACTGAAAAAGGCATGCTGCATTGAAAGATATTGGACATTCTACAGTATATGAGAATATTTCTGAATGAAGACCTTCTGTATTGTTTTCCATTTCCTTAAGAAGGCCTCAGACTGTACCAGCTGTCTAAACATATTTACAGTCTCTCCACACTGCTGCAAGCCCACTGTAGTGGAATTCGTGTGAGGGTCAAAGGTAGCATAACTGAAGAGATTTTCTTTTGTTTTGTTTTTCAAGACACAAGGAGGTAGCCATGCATTTTCTGCAAACATAGCTATGCATATAGCTGGCTCATTATAGAAATATTTGTAATCTAATTTAGAGATACAACCTTTCTGAGTGACTGCTAGCCACTTGGCAAACTTTTGTTTTTTAAATTTAGTGCTATATTCTGCAGTTTGCTTTTGACTTACCTACTTTGTCCTCTACTGCCCTCTTTTTCCATTTTTTTTCCTTTGTAAGATGCTAGTTGAGCCACAAAAGCTAACCCTGTATCTCCCAGTGTATTTGCCCAGTTCATTTTACTTTTACTTGCTTGTTTAAGTTGGGGGGAAAAAAAAAAACCAACCAACCCACATTTTGGATCAGATGATACATCCACATCTGAAGCCAGGAGTTAAAATGAGATCAGATCAAGCTTACCTAAAAGCAGATAAGCAATTACTGAATAACCAATAGAGAATATTTATCATTTGAATCAACTGCTCAAAATTTGACAGTTAATATCTTTTCTGAAATTGCTGTTTAGAGGATCCCTCCCCCATCCTCCAGGAAAGACATCTGGCTAGCACTGAATGGAGTTTAGTGTTTGAACATCGCATCTGGTTTCATCATGTTAACACAGGATTCCAAGTCATTCAAGAAGTATGAACAATGGATATTGTATTCCATACAGTGCCATGTGGATTTAATCTTTAAAAGATGGTGGCACTGTAGAACTCAACCTTTTAGTTAAAAGTCAAAACATTTCATGTACTGAAAACTTATTTCCAATAGCCTCAGAAAAGTCTCACACTTTATCCTACTCTAAGAATGACAAGCGGACAATGTCTCCCTCACACAGTGCCTTTCCCGTTCTTACCTATCATAATACCTATCTTGATAAATCAAGAACATGTTTCTTAAACATGGCAGCAAAAAGCAACATTAAGACAGACTTTTTGATGAGAATACTCATGATTTTCATCCTCAAATTACTTCCAGATTGCTTAAAAACAAACGCAGAGTTTTGCTGCGAGGCAAATGGAAGTTGGGCACCTTTGCCTTCCAGAGCTGGTAACTCTACCTTTCACTGAGATTAGCAAAATCTACAAAGTCTCTCTTCAAAACAAACGGTGAGTAAGTGTTTTCTTCAACAGACCAGCACTAATCTGTCTCAATGATGCTGAAAGAACATCTAATTTCTCTCTCCCCTCTTGAATAAAAATTCAAATTTCAGTTAAAAACATTTCTTATTCAAACACTTATTTTCCATTTAATCCTTCATAAGGATGATTGACCCCTTGTCCTGTAACACTGATCTTAACAGGTATTTTCCGTATTTATTAAAGGATCCCTAGTAGGAGCAGATATTCAATAAGTGACTTATTATGAAAAGTTAATCAAACTGATTTCAGACTGAAAGAGAATTGTAGAAACTTCAAATAAAAACAGGTATTTAATTATTTTCTAGCTGGCCTTTAAGCTGCCTAATAAAGTTAGATTGCTTCATTTGAGCACTTTGGAAAGTGAACAGATTTTACGTGCTAGGACAAGGAGATGGGGAAGTAAATACAGAGTTTTAGGAGAGAATCATCTTTTTAGTGGAATGAAGCAGGGCAAACATGCTTTAAAATTTATACAATGCCTGTGATCGTGTCCTTTTTAAATCAGACTGCTGAATCTCAACTGACATTTTGTTTTTGGACTTAAGATTTGATTTCTCGTCAGAAATCCCTAGAACTGGACCAGGAATAGGGACTAGCTTATCTTCAAAACTGTGAAGCCAGAGTCTGAACTGTGTAACAAGACATTGCAGATTTGGCTGATGAGAAAAGACAAAAAGAATTCTGTGGAGGATGACAAAGGAGATTAAATTACACCATCCAACTTTTTCTGAACTCTGTTGAAATGTATCCTTTCTTTAGTGTCACCATAATTACCAGCCAGCTCACAGGGTGAAGTAAATTAGATAAAAGTGGTCAAGAAAAGCAAAGTGGATCGCATGACATCAGGATTTTCACACTAACACCTAAATCAAAAGTCTTGAAGAGGCTGCTGCTGATGCTTAAAAGATCACTTTGCATTGTCTGGAAAGTTTGTTTACCTACTGTGTTGTTTCAGTTGACAAAACCTACCTAGAGGATCAGGACTACTGTATTTGAAAATGGAACAGGCAAAGGAGGAAGAAATGTGCTCCACTTTACTTTATGGAAGCAAATAAGTTCTTTGTGGGAGGAACTGGTTAAGTTCACAGCAAAGCTGGGTTGAAGGTTAGCTGTACCAGTTGGAGATTTTATTTAAACCTATGGAGATCACATAGATTGTTAAAACAGCGGACTAAAAGAATTCAACAGTGTCACCTTCATCTGACTACAGCAAGGAAGCTACTGAACTCCCTAATTCATGATAAGAACTATAAAATGCAAGATTGGAATAGACACAATTAAACTTTGATGTTTTTAATATAGCGTCCCACTGTTCTTACCATCTCTAATAATTAAATCATTAATATATTAGTTACTATGTTCATTGATGACCACCTTGGATTTACAGACCGAGAGAGAATCGTTTGTTTCATTTGGCAACGCTTCTATCAACTGTTTTCAAGTCATTCTTGTCGAGTACTCATTCAGCTCAGATTTATGCAAACTATAGCAGACAGCTTGTGTCGGAAAGTCTTCAGAGGCTGTTTGTCTAATTCAAGTACTCTGTCTAGAAAGGCATTACTTTTGAGTGCTCAAAACCTATTCATTCAATTCCCTATGGTGGCAGGCACAGAGTCTCCAAAATACACAATGCTTTTCTATCTGTAATTATTAACATAGAAAATGTTAGATACTTCCCTCCATCATCTGTAACACCTGAATTACTACAAGCACTTGTCATGCATTAAACAGAAAAAGGGACACTGAAAAAAGGGACTTCAGGAAACTGAAGTCCTAAACTGAGTCTGCCTGAAAGTACTTTTAAACATTTTAGATTTTTGTGGCCTTAAGACATGAAAAGCATGTGATATCCTTGCTTAAGAAGAATAACTAAAAAAAACCCACCTGTCTTCTAGAATTTAGGCAGCTGATTGAATCTTGGTGGTTCCATATAAGCATTTTGCACAGTTTGACTTTTTATAGTGGAAACGTTTGACTTCTCAGACAAGATCTAGAGTTACAGTTGGTTCTACTCATGATCGATTTCACTTAAGATGTAAGCAAGAGTTTCCGAAGGAGACCGAATTCATTCAAACGCTTTACTGTGAGTTAGACCATGCTGGCCTAGCTAGACAACACAAACTCAGTGCCAAGTGGTCCTCAAGATTAGCAATACATCCATTTAAAAGGGTAGTAATACAGTGCCTGATAGAACTCTTTTTACTAAATTAGTTGGCTCTCTGATTTATGAGGAAGTGTGGGATATTAATGGTAATTTTGTAGTTCTTGAAGAGAGTAAGGAGTATTTATTTTCTAGAACATTGTATTCAATCATTTTGGTCTTACCTGTGATGTTTTACTTCACAAATAAAATAGAATGCCCTCACTATTCTATTTTGCATGGGGGGGGGGGAGGCAGGGGGCAGGGGCAGGAGTATCTCAGCAGTTTGATTTAAGTTTTGGCATTAAGAGAAAAATAAGTGGCTTTATTGAATGTATCTACTCCTGCTGGATATCTACATAGAGCTATGACCATTAACTGAAACTAATGAGTGATCCTAATATGAAGCCTTAGCAAGGGCAGTCTGAGTTCTAGCTTGGACTTCATTTGTAACTCATGGCTAGCCTTATGGAGGCCCTAAATGTGTTATGATCCAAATAACTAAATTCAAACTTAAATCTCGTCTCCCTTCATTAATGTAACTAAGATATTTGTGCGCTGCAGACATTTGAAATCTCAGTCTCTCCCTCTTGCTAATACAATCTTGTTTTCCACATATGAATGGCAAGCTGCCAATTAGGGAAGTACTTGTGCTGCAATGCAAAGGAAAATAAGTAGATATGTCTGTATGTATTAACTACAAGTCAGAGTATTGTCTAGTGCAGCTGGAGTGAAAAACCACTCCAAAAAAGCTAATTACAACTCCAGTCTTTATTATTATAAGCAAAAGTTTTTGTGAGCTAGAGTTACATTCCTCACTACATCTTATTTCTTGTTTTTAAGTCTTACTTTGTTTTTCTTCTTCCACTAATTCAAACTCTTGAAAATAAAATTGTGTCAAAGCCATTGGAACAGCCAAAAAAATTTTACAATGTTGTAACAAGGCAATTATGGAACTATAGATGAAACAACAAAATTCTCTTCATTCATTCCATTACCTCTATGGGTGAGCCTTTTAGTTGCTTTTAGCCATACATAGAACACAATTCCAACATAGACACCAGAATTTCATTAAAATATCTAATAAACAAAACCCATTAGCATTGACTGAAACATTTTTCTAAAGCTTCCTTTTCCCCTTTTTGGGGAAGAAAAGAAGAAGTTACTGGTGAAGCCAGCAGGAGACCCAGGTTCATCTGGGTTCTTGGTTCCAGATTCAGAATGATATAATAGGAGAAACTCCGCTTCACTTACTCCCTGACTGCCATGCTGTGGGAAGGTATATTAAGATTATTTCCCTTTATTCATTCTACTATAAATCAAAGCAAATTGAGGCTATTTTAGACATTGGTATATAGTAACAAAGAAATCTAGGCAATTCCATATAGTACATCATACACACAGTTGTATATCACCCTCAAAACCTGGCAGTAGCAATCTAGATCAGGACACTGATGAAAACATATGAAGCTAACAAAACTAAAAAACCCCATAAGTTTTTCTATCTGTATTTTCTGTCCCAGTACTGTAAGTATCTTGACCATCTAGAAGGTCGCCATATTTGTTGAGTCTGCTAAAATAAAAAAATATAACCATAAATATTCATCCTCTCTAGTCAAGAAAGAGAGACTTAGCATAACTGAATTTTGTGGGCTCTGTAATTTCTGCATGACTGTGCTGCATTCTCTCCTCATGAAATGCTTGGCATCTTCTTGCGCCACACTACTCAGCATAAGCTGCTTTTCTGTAATTCATAGACCACCTCTGTACAGAACCCTTGCCATTTTTCATTTGCAAAAGGAACTATATGAAGTGATAGAACTTTCAGAAATGGAAAAAAATGCGTCCTACTTTTAACTTAACAGAAAGTGGCATTTCATCTTATAGCCTTGCCAGTGCACTTGTTAGTAATGTGATGTGATGTGTCACGTAGGTTGAAGTAAAGTTGTTTGCCTTGAGGATCAAGTGCCACTTCTCACCAAAACATAAGATTTCACTTCATGTTTGACTCCTAATTCACAAGTGGTACAGTCTTTGAATATCAGCTTTGCTGTCAAGTTGGAAGGTGGTGATTCATAAAGTTAAACTTCATGTGGGGTTGTACCATTTTTAAAGAAAACTCCTTTGGAAAACATTTCTAAGGATTAAAAAGGAATTTACGGTCAAAACCAGACACATTGACTCCAAAATAGCTGTTTCCCATTCAGCAGCAAATCAAGTAATTTAGACAGATCTCTTCATTCTTCCTAAATTTCACTGAAATTTAATATGGAATAGAACTAGTTTGGAACTCAAAGTTTTGTGGGCTGGAAAAAGTGAGTTTTCTGCTTACCTGTGGTCATGAAATATTTATCAGTTTGCCAGTTAAAAAAAGTAGCAATGAATGGCATACAGTGATTCATTTCTATATGTGAAGGACCTCATATAAATTAGCAATCTAACATTCAGTTGTCACATGTATTCAACATACTGAGTCACGTTACTTTATCTCACCCTGATACAAGCACAACAACAGCATGGCCTTCCACTAAGTTATTTAGTTTCTAATGTAATGGGCCAGAAGTACCTCAGTGTTGCCTGGCATTATTAACAACCCAAGATAGAACTAAATGCACAAATTGTGTGGAGCTTTTGGAAGAAACCCTATGTGCAACAGAACCTACTGCATAATTTCTAGTAGAATGCTTGTAGCCCATTTTGGACAAGTGCAACTACTAACACAAACTTTTCAAATTAAATATCCAATAAAGCCATTTAATAAAACATAAAAATGCCCAAACCAGTCCTCCAGATAAAGTAGTTAATAATAGAACTATCACATCCCAGACCAATATCCACATTTTGAGTATTTTAAAAGAGAACTGCAATTGTTAAGAGGTATGCAAATTCAGGGGAGAAGGATGACTTTTGGACTTTGATAAGTGTAATGGGGGGGGGAAGAGGAAAAGGAATAAGAGAGTCAGCTCTGTATTTAAAATAATTCTTTTGCTGCCAGAAGATTCTGCCATCACAAAATAGGCAATACGTGGAACAAACCAGACAAGACAAAGGTGTTCTTGGCCTTTGCTTATGACCAGAGCTAAACAAATGCATAGTTGACAAAGGGCACTTGATAAACTTTTCCTGGGTGTCTTTGAAACCTTCATCATAGCGTTATAGATAACATGGCTTAAGAGGTGTTACTCTTGTTGAAAAGCATCTTCGACAATTATCAAAGTTATGGCAGGCTGCCATTTTCCTAGTCATGGAATGATTCTAGTTTGGATGTCAGGCATTGCAGGGGACTTCTTACAGAGAAAACCTCCAGGTTTCACAGGAATTCAGCAGAATTGCCTAGCTATTACCAGAGCCTTCGCTTTCTATTTTAAATCATTTAAAGAGGGCTAGAGATAAACTTGGGAAAAAAAGAAAAAGGGGGAATGTTTGAGAGGATCTGTAAAGATTGATCTGTTTGAGGTGTGGAATGAAGAAAGAAAATCTAGTAAGTACAAAATGTATTTTGAGCTATCTTAATATTTAAGACAGATTCCTTAAAAGAAATTTCTCACTGCAAATTATGCACCGAACTTGCTTTTGTTGGTTTTTAACACTAGAAAGTTGCCTTAGAAGATAAAAAAAATGGGGGTTGTTTATTAGAGTGTCATAAAAAAAGACTATTCTCCAACAAAAGATATAGTTCTTTCTTTACCAAGACAAAACCCCATAAAGTTAGAAAGGTTTCTATGGTAATAAAAGAGAGCTATGCAAATATTTAAAAACCCTATATCTTCCTCTATCAAGTGCAAGTCAAGCATATGGCACTGTTTTTGGGAATAAAAGGTGGAGATTGACTAAAATTTCTTCTGGGATCAAATTTGATTTGATGGGAGTCTCATCAAGGTTAGACATCTCCAGATAAAGAAAGAAAACAACCAAAAACCACAAAACATTGGTAAGACTTGAATACACTCTACTTTTTATATACTTCAAATCATTCTGGTAATTTACATTTTTTATTTTTTCTTTTTTATGACATGGATTTTTATAGAAGGTTCTCTATGCACTTTACAGCAGAAAGATCAGTGTAACAATTTTAAGGAAATAATCACAAAAAAGCTATATAATAACATATTTAAGAGGAAAAACGTTATTAACAGTCCATCAAAGAGACAAAAAGAACACAGACTGGGTCTCAGTTCACTAAGGAATACTTGTGTTTGCAGAGAGAATTCTGTGTAGAAGCATGCAAAATGCAGAGTCATAGCCCTCTTCCGCAATGTCAGAACTCAGTGTCATGAGGTACAGTGTTTTTGCTGGATATAGAATTATTTAAAACTTTTTTCTTGTTAAAAGAATTAAAATGAACTGTTAAAACCTCTTCAGTGAACCAGTGTCACTACAGTAGGCAATAGTATCCTGGCAGTAACATTTGCCAGGACATGTGCTGTTCTGCCACCATTATCAGAGTGACTTGTGATGGAGGAACAGAATCAAAGGCCAAATTCTTTCAACCAACCAAGGCTCGGTGCACAACAATATGCGCCCCCGTAGGTTTTTGTTCCCCTCCCAGCTATGACCTTATTGCAGAGCAGATTTAAATTCTGGAAGTGAAACAAGATGGAAAAGAAATTCTGAAAAGTATTTCATATCCTAACTTGAAGGCATGGAGCATTTACGTGGTGATGTCTATATATGCTAATTTAATTAGTAAAATGAGGGTATTATATACCATGCTACTCAAAAGAAAGACTCACTGGGTGCACCAAAATATTATTCAATATACTGTGAAGAAAATTTACTAAAAATATCTTGTTGAGTAGTGTGATTTATGTACTCCTGAAACAAGTTCACCATGTCAGTCCTACTTTCTATACTAACTTTAGTCAAGGAAAAAGTATTGTACAGAGCTTGGAAGAAAAAAAAAAAAGAATAAAAATTGTAAAGTCTATGGTTTTCTTATTTAACAAACCTCCCTTCCTGTATCATGAATGAAGGCTTCTGCTACACCTACGTCAAGTATACAAGTTAATGAAAGATGAGAACTTTCAAAAAAAGAAAAAAAAGTGCCGGCTACTTACAAAAGAAACAGAACATGCTGTCTGTGTTTGTGAGAATGGAAAGTTATCTCCATTCCAGAAAAAAAAAAAAAAATCAGCACTGGAAGAGACAAGAGAGACAAGTATCCTTGACCTTTATTCTGTCTCCCTAGATGCTTTACTATAAAAACGATAAATCCACTTATTTAACTGGTCACATTATATTTAGGGTACCTGGGAGAAATAATGCTTCTGGAAAGCAGCAGCCCAAGGTAGTTATAAAAACCTTTATGAGAACATTTAGCAAACAAACAAAAATCCAGTTTCATCATCGCATAGTCCTATCTCCTGGCTTTTCCAAAAAAATACAGATAGTTGTGTTTAAAGGAGTAAGAACGTCATACAGATTAACTTGATATTAATTTGATGAGTGTGAGCTTAAACTAGGACATCAAGAAATAATAATATCAGCAGGTATTCCCCCTTACTCCTCTGCTGCAAAAAAAAAGATGCAACTCCTTACTATGTGTTATTACTTCCTCCTCTGATTGACAGTGGTGCATGTCAGACTCAAGTCTCTGATGGTTGAAATGACATTGCTAGAAATTTTGCTTTTGTTTTTAAATTATTATTGTATGTAAAATAAAAGTCTTTCCTTCCAGAAAGAGTATTTGGAGCATTGGCATTTCTCTCTCTGTTTTTAACACTACTACTGATTGTCGTGGTAGAGAGAGCACAGTGAGGACTCCCAGGGCATTGCCCCTTCTTCTCAACCCCTTCTAGGTTGTATGACAGAAGGAAAGATTTTGGAGACCCAGGAGCCTTCTCCACTCTATAGCATCAGCCAGCCCTTTCTGCTGAAATAAATGCAGCAATAAGCATCTACCACTTTACAGAAAAATATATTTTTTAAAAATCATTTAATGTTAGCAGGCATCTTCTGTTGCATATTTTAGAAACAAGAAACCAAAAGTTTAAAGCTTTTTTTTTTTTTTTTTAACTTGACTCTTTAAAGTGAATACCTTTGAAATTTAAATGCCTGAACTCACATATCCTATTGGCAATCCATAGTTTTTACTACCTGCTGGTAGCCTGGAACATATTTAATTTTGCCCTGCTTACTGGCAAGCCTGGAGAGCTCCTGCACACAGCAGGGTGAACTTTCCAAGAGCTGGACAATATTAGTCGTGTTAAAAGTAACACGTTGGGCAAACTCTTTAAGTCATAATCCATCTGCATGCATCTAATTTCACACATTCACAGTAATTTACAGTATTTCCACCTCTACGACCACTATTTCACTTAAAAGGAGGATGAATGGGAATACCTTCTTTAAACTCTGTGCCAAAGTTAGGTCATTGCATAATAGAAAGAAGCAAATCTTCCCAATTTCTGTAAATTAAAGGGATGTGCGAAACAGTTGTTAACCTAACGTGGAGCACTATAAAAATAAACCTTTAGCATACTTAAATAGTAGACTGGAATGTAGTTAGAAACTTCAATATTTGAAGCTGAATGCAAATACATTTTCCTTCACTTCTATTGTAGTCTAGTTGCTTATAAGGAGCCTACCACTGAATCAGAAATAAACTTCTCTTTACCCTTGAGTAAATTAGGCAATCAAAATATTTAGTAATGCTGGAGAAGGAATGCATCAGGTCCAATCACAAACACACACAAAGAAAAATATCCTGTTGGAAGAAGGCACAAGATGGTACTTCCAACACCACATAAACACGAAAACTAGATAACATCCTGGAAACTGCCAGTTATCAAGAGAGTTTCACTTAGAAACTACATACCTATAAGGTTTAAGATAACATAATTCTGCTACCAATACCCAGTCCTGTTAGGACTGTAGCTTTGCATATCAGCATCTTTTAGGTTAAGCTGCATCTATATAAGAACCTTGATTTACCCTATTTTGCTATTTACTATAATTGTTAATCTCTCTAAAGTATGTATTTAATCAACCTACATGTATTGGTGCTCACAACACCTGTAATGTATCATCTGACAATTCAAAGAATTCAAACTGTCCATTGCTGGATCACCTTTCTTTCTAAAAGCAGCACCCCAAACATGAACATTTCCTCCTTAGTTATGCAAAAAACCCACACAGAAGTTAAATACAAAGATTAGGCTTGATATGAAAAGCCTTTCTGGGATGTGCAATTTAAGATACTCAAATTGTTTATTAAAAAGGCTTTTATACTTTTTTCTTTTTAATTAGAGAAATTTCTAACCCTAGGATCTATTATGTCTATCATATCTATCAGCATATAAACACCTAATTTTCAAACATCCCAAATAAATGAAAAATTCACACAGTTTTCTTCAAAGCTTTGCTGTGTAATGTAACTTTTTTGTGGTAAAAAAAAATGCACCTTGTCCTCAATAAACTTCTCACATGAATTTACTAGTTATTACAGTTCTGAGCTAGGGAAAAAACTTGACATAATACCTTACAGTTACCCTGAAAGTGTACCTTCAACAGTTGTCTTTTTGACTTTTTCCTATTACAATAGTTACTTGAAGTGACATCCAAGATATTTATTTGCAGTAAGAACCCAAGCACTTGTGTCAAGTAGCGCCATATTCCGTAAGCTGTCTCACTGAAAAGCTGTAAGTCTAACTGGATACTGGTGTGTACGATTCAAGGTGACAGAGCTCAGTACTTAACAGGAGAAGGAAATGCATTTAGAAAATAACAGAAGTCCAGTTATGAACTATGGAAATATGTAGTCTCACTGAGCTGAATGGAAAAAGCCTATGCTTAAAGTTGGGTACATGTGCTCAAATCTCTCATTTAATCAGTTGACAATAAAAGAACATCTGCCAGTAAATGCTTTAACCTGACAAGGTATTGTAAATACTGTGTCATCTATTTGGATGTAGTCTATTGCTTTCATAGTATTAGCTACAGTTAGTGGAAAAGATAAACAAAGTTTGGGATACAATGTTGGGATATCTTTGAATTTACTGAATTCCTTCCAAAATGCCTTATGGATGGACTATTTAGTATTCATCACCGTGCTCCTGTACAGCAACGGCTGTTAATCTTCTAAAACGTACAGAAAAGGAAAAACATTAGCTCTACAAACAGGCTTATTTTGGCCTATCTTGTAATTTTTAGTAGATGAGCTGTTGGTCTTTCTACAGGAAAAAAATATTATTTAATTCTAGTAGTTAACTGTAAATTAAATAGCTAAAGTAAGAATTTATTGTCTAGTGTATCTAAGAATCAGTGAAACAAATTCACTTTTCTTCTCTTTTCAAGGTCAGCACTAAGATGACATACAGTCTGCATTACACAGTTGTATCGTATAGTCGACATGCCAGATGATGAACCCGTAGTTCAACAAGCTCCAACTTCAGGTCCAGCACAAACACGGAGTTAAATGTGCTTTCCAGTGCTTCTGAATATTGCATTCAGTCATTGCTGCTCCCTAGGAAAACAACCGCCCCCCCAGCCACACACACAGAAACCTCCACCTTTTCCTTCCCCCTCAACTTCCCCCCCAAAATATAACCCAAAAACCATAGACAGTCAGAAGTGTGGCAGGCAAGGGCAAGACTGAATTTTTGTCATTGCAATGTGGAGTTACTGAAACGACCTTAACAGCTCAGTGAGATAAATAGCACTGCTCTGGTTTTACACTGGTACAGAAGAGATGAGGACCTAACTCTCCTTTTGTTAAACTGATTTTAACGAGAGGAACTGGGGAGGGGGAGGGAAGGGTTTCCAACTACTTTCTGAAAAGGTATCTTTGAAGGGAAAACACAATCTTCAAAAAGAAAATTAAAAGCTTTTCCCTAAGTTTCCTTTCATTTCTTATCTTCCTAAAATACATATATACAGTTTGTTCCAGGAAATGTCTGAAATGCCTTCTGTTAGCTTTTAAATAAACATGAAAATCTCCTTTTGAGTTCAAAGAGTTTCAAATAATGGTGGGGGGAGAGTTCTCGGACTATAACACAGATGTAAACAAAGGTCAGGAATCACTCTCAATAATTAAAATGCATTATCGTTACTTTTGGACTTTTAGTCTGCTATCACATAACTGAATTAGACTTGAGCAAAGCTCTAATGCGGTTCCACAGCAACCTTTTCCTGTACACTGAAACCAACAGACCTCAGCTACATTTCTCAGCTAGGAGCTAATGTTTCTGAGTACACGTTACTGTTGCAGTTTCATTTGTCAGTAAAGCCTTATTTACTCGCTTCCTGTTATTAATTATGGGAAACAGGATCTCTTCAAACTGTAGGGGAGGCTCTTTTAACTCCTGCCTAGACTTTTCAAGACAAAATATTGATGAGCCCTTTAATGTTTGTGCAGAGACACAAACTGAGCAAAAAACCCCATCGTTACCTCAAACAGCTTAAGACTCCTTATCACGCATCCACAAAAAAAAAAAAAAAAAAAAAAAATCCTTTAAATCACTCAGGCTCACATCCTTATTGTTAGTCACTGAAGTAAGGTTTTCTTTCATAGTTGGATACTTTCTTCATCTGTCACACTGATTAATTAACAGCTCACAGTATGAGCCCTGAGCTTAAATAGCCTACTGAAACGAGGAGGAGAGATCAACGTTAATATTCCATAAAAAGCTGAAGAGGAAAAATGCTTTCTTTAGTATGAAGGGATCTGTCCTCTAATAAAAAAAAAAAATTAGCTGATTTCTGTTTGGTTACATTACACAAGGAGATGAAAGCACACAGCCTGTGAAGGAAGATTGCAGCAGAGGATTAGGACAGACGTTGCAGAGAATTTAAAATGTTTTAAATTAAACTGTTGGTTGGAAACAACCGGGTCTTGAACACGAGTGAAATAATTTTCATCACTATTAAAAAAAGCTAGTTTATCAACACACAATAAACAAGTCTATAAACACAGTACTGCTGCCTGTACAGATACATGGGGGAAAGGCATGCAACTACATGAAATGGAAAGTTGCTAAAACCTTAAACCTAAAGATGTTTTTAGCTGAAATATTTGTAGTTTCTCCCCCCACGCACACCTTTCCCAAATGGTTACAGTCCTACAATTATTTCAAGAGTTTGACTTTCAACAGCTCTGAGCTCTCCCCCTTTTCTAAGCCCCTCCAAGTACTGCTGAGTGGACAAAAATTACAGATGCAAAAGCTGACAAATGAGTGCAAAGCCCCTCCTCTCCAGTGCCTCGACAGTCGGAGCTCCTGCCAAAACATGCCTGAAAGCTAGTGAGGAGACAAAGACACAAAGATTCCATTTTCTCAGGGAAAATAGATTTCATGTAGAAACTACCAGGGAGAAGAATAGCACACTGGCACGTGTGTCGTTTCAAAAGCAGAGCAGGACTGAATGTTTCAAGGAAAAATGAAATCATATTTGACTATTCAGTAAGCTCAACGAATGCTGTTTAACAGGCAGCTCTGTTTAAACTGCAAAGTGCGACAGGGGGTGGGAGGGGGGAAGCTCCCATAAAGCTGGAAAAACATTTTCAGTCATGGAGAACTTTCAGTTCAACATGATCCAAGCTAAGAGTTCACCGCTGTTACTCTAAATCTTCTCCTGGTAATGCTGTAGTACACACGCTACCAAAACAAAGTAAATCCAGCTTTTTTTAGCTCAAATCTGTTTGAATGTGTTTACTACTAAAAGATTCTTCCCCCAGGGTGTCATTAATAAAGTTGCAATGAGTTTAAAACCCTGGCACCTAAGCGCTTCCAAGTCTGCAAGCTTTTCATAGCAAGTTTACTACTTTTGGCTTGTTACGCTATCGTGACTGGCACTCATCACTGAGCTGGAACGGGTGTGCCTGGGAGCAGGGAGATCAGCAGCGAGGTGAATGCAGGCAAGCAGGGCAGAAGAAAAAAAAAAAAAAAAACAAGAACACATTTTCTCTGTGAAACTAGTCTGAAAGTTGAAAAAAAAGTGCGACTGGTGGTGGGAAGATTTGAGACGATTCAAGTTTCTTGCTAATTTAAACATAAAAGTGATATTTACAACAACAGCATAGAAGATTAAAACCTACCGATTACTTTAAGTGTGGTTCCCATCCATTAGGACTCAGTGGCAAAAGTAGCTACTGTTAAAAATAACATGAGCTCCCACCAGACTGGGAATCTGGGAAGTAGAGATGTAAAATGGAGGCTTAGTCATTGGTAAGAATTTCAAAATGCTCCCAGCTCTTATAATTACTGCTCATCAACATGTAGCATTCTTACAAACTTTTTACTTGTAATAGCCCTTCTTTCTTTCCTTTAGGCAGCTTCTACACATCTGGTGGCAGAGCCAGCTGAATTCAGCTGAAGTCTTCCAGTCTTTCAGCCAAAACACTAATGCAGTACAAAAGAACACAGAAAACATTACGTAGTGAAAATACTAAAAACGTGATTAATGCCCTGAATTGACAGGTTTGCGATTGAGGATAAAATACAACTGCTGAGAGCTCTCTGCAAGAGGACTCCCGGGGGCCCATGCCCTGTAGAGAGCAGTGCAGGCAGCGAGCCCAGCTCTCTGCCTCTCCTCAACCTCACCTTCCTCGCCTCCCTTCAGCCCAACCACACACCACGGCATCTCCCCTGCCCACCCACTCCCAGGCCACAAGGATGTGGCTCAGTTCTCACTCTGCACCCATGTGCTGCCTCACCGTCCTTGCTCTTCCCATCTCTCTGCTGCTGGAGACTGCTCTGATGATAAGCTTAAGAAAGAAAGGGCTGGTAATCCTTTGACTAACTAATAAAACCACTTCAGGAGATCAACACTGATCATTATACAGGGATTGGGGCAGTCAAGAACAACACATGAGAAAACAAAGATTATGCTGAGAAACAATCCTATTCTCCTTATTCCATCTGAGGTGAAGGATAGGGAACACAAGAACAAACCTTGACCATTACACATTTAGTTACAAGTTTACATTTCATTTTCAGTACTTTTCACGTCCCTTTGGCTGATCCCACTATCCTCCCACTTGCTAAGTCCAGGCATTTTCTAAGTCTTCAAAGCCAGACAGTATCTAAATGCTTTTTGTTTGTTTTATGAATTTTGCCATCCAACCATCACTCAGCCCCTCCTAATCTCAAGTTCCTGCTGCCACAAAATCCTCTCACGTGCTCTGATAAAATGCCATACTCCTCATGCACCTCTATTCCCATTTGGTCTCCATTCTCAATCAGATGAAACACACCATCACATTTCGTTTCATTAGCACAAAGGGTTGCTAAATGTTGGCTCACTACAGACGTAAAAAAAAGTCTGCATCTAGTGTTTTGATCTCTGATACTTTTTTTTCCCCCTTCAAATTCTCATAAAGTGGATCCTAACCTCCTCCTGTACTCCACTCACAGAAAGTAGAACTGCTGCATTTTAACACATAGATCAAGAGTGATTTGATTGCCTGATTACCAGAAATACTGCAAAAGAAGGACACTTAGTTCTAGGGTCAAACTCTGGAAGGACTACTGACAGCAGAGCTATATTTTTTATTAAAAAAAAAAAAAAGGAAAAGGAGGGCTGCAGTTATTGACTAGGTGAGAGATACAGAGCAGAGAATGAAATAAGCAACAAAATTTGTGAAGAGTTACAAACATGCTTTCTCTTATACAGCTGGTAAACTCATTCTTCAGACTAATATTACAAAGGAATCTTTTGTGAGAAAACTCAAGTCATATCAGATCATGGAAACACTACAGCAGTTAAAAAATATTATCACTTGATTTCACATATACAGTGGCTTGTTCCCTCCATCAATGAATGCTATTCTTATTTGAATGCTTTTAAGATTACTTAAAGATAGAATCCTAGAATTATTCAAACCTAGAAAAGCTGTTGAAAGTCAAAATGAAAACTTGCATCTTTGTCTAATGCCTGTCGTTGCAACCGAGTTCATTTTAATGACCGCATGTCCAGGCAATACGTGGCACAGGGGTTGAAAAGGAAGGAGACGTTTTAGTTGGCAGTGGTGCAGCATAGGTCTTTAGCTTGAAATTTATTAGCATTAAAGGACATTATGTAATTAAAGCACTGTGATTTAATTCCCTGAGGGCTGGCGGCAGTTTTTTCATGTCCTATAAAACAGTCAAATAACAAATGTGAGATTTTTCAGAGATATTCGAAGAATTCAAACTTACATGTTCCTCCATTAATAGTCATGGAGAAGGTGTAGTGAACAAGATGGATGTGAAGTTCTTAAAACGTCTTCTGTGAAACTGCATGAGGGTTAATACTATAGACAGCCTTTTTAAGCATATGCTGTATAATTACAGTATTTTGTAGACCACAAGCTCTTCAAAAAGTAATTAGACCATTGAAAAAATTGGATTTGAAAAGGTTTCTTTTTTAGATTTAATATACCATATTTACTTGATACTAGACTTACTCAGATGAGTCCAATGTAATAGCGTGGCTTTAACGAGCAACTCAAATATTTGTTACTTGAGCCCTGGCATTTTCAATCCTGAATGCCAAGAATTTAGAAGGCTTTGGGAATCCCATCACCTAACCCACTGCATTTTAGGGACAGGGGGTAGTCATTTATGTAGTTTCTCAGGTGCCTTTGAGCATTGCAGGCTAAGGATGGAACGATTTTCAGGCCTATTGAAAAATTGCATGATTTTTGCAGATTTCACCAGTATTGGTGTATGGTACCAAGAAAGATCAGACTATTACTTAGACCTGTATTTGAGTATTTAAGTGGAATTTTTTCTTTAATACACACAGAAAAAAAAAAAGAATTCAAAGCTACACTGTGGAAAAAGGCTCATGCACACAGGTTAACATTCAAATTTCCAGTGAAGGATCTTATCAGAACTTAACTGCAGCACTGAAAAATAAGCCTCGAGCTCATTTTCTGGGAATTTTTTATTGTCTTATATGTCTGAATAACCTCACAAGAACAGCAGACCAGAACAGCATGAAACAAAATACCATAGACTTGTACTTATGGTGTTTAAATTATTGAAAATATAAGGCTTATTCACAGCATTGTGTCGCAGTTTAATATTCTGAATAATCTAATTTCAGTCAGAGCTAACTTGAAGCACAACATATTTTACCTGAATATTCAAAGAAAAGAATTAGTACAAAACCACTCAGACCTTTATAGTGACACTAGCGATTTTTCTTTGGGTAGTGTCAAGACCAATTATTGGCTGATCTATTCAGCATATCCTAAGCTATCACACAAAATCTTTTATTTCTTTGTCTTCTAGATAAATTACCACAGAGCTGCAGACCAGCAAATGAAGTGAACTGAGGGCAATTTGACCAACATCATCCCTGTCGATTCCCCAGAAGTCGATGAAATGTGTTATCGGGTCTCCAAGGTACATCCCAGAGATTAGTTGGCTGTGCCATACAATTAGTAAATGATTAAAACAAGCTGTTTTTTTTGATTACATTAAGATACTTGCAGCAGTGAGAGCTATTACCTTCCACAGAAGAGTGTACCTTCCCAAATTGTGTTGTTTATTAGTAGTTCATTAACAATGTGCCACCCTAGCCAAATGATCTCAGTGGTCACAGGCTGCACAGTGGCCTCAGGTACAAGGAAAATATCATTATGAAACTCCACCTGTCTCATTTGGGAAAATCAAGTAAGTACATCTGAACCATGGAGTGCGTAGAAATATTTGAATGTTGGTTTTGTCTCAGGCTTTTTGTGTATTTTGTGCCAAACCTATAAGCTGCTTCAGAGAAATCAACAAAACAGTGTAGAGACTGAATTAAACAGATGATTTTTTTTTTAAATGGCTAAACATTCTTGTATTTTCATAAGAACAGGACCTCAGGTAAATGATGCCTTCTAATACAACACATGAAAATCTCAATTACGAAAATCATTATTCTAGGCACTATGTACCATTTTATATTCCCAGCAGGATGTTTTTCATCTCATCAAGGGTTTCCAAGGCTGTGCAGCGTTTCTGTATATGCAAAACATATTTAAGGGCCCCCCAAAAGATCCGCTAATTAAAAAAGCCTAGTCAAGTGGTCAGACAGACTGGAACTTGAGGATTATAGGTAAGAGGGATGAAATGAAGGCTTGGAAACTATAATTTCTCTTTCTGTGGTAACAGCAGAAGCAGCTGTTATAGACCAGGCAAATTAAAGATGTGGCTGACTAAGCCAGCAGTCTGGAAACAAGGCATTGCAAAAACATAACAGCAAGTCATCTGCACCCCATTTTTAAAAAGCCAAAAGTGCTGACCATTTCTTTTTCTCTCTCTCTCTTCCTGTTATTCTTATCTGTCACAAATATCCTCCAGCTGGTACCCTTCCAGCCTTTGCTCACCAGTTCTAGTTTCCCACCCCCATCTTGGTGAGTTAATAGTAATTCCCGGGACTGTGGACAAGTGTTCCATAGTCGGAGTTGTCAGCAAACAAGAAAGGAGACTTCTAAAAGAAGAGCAGGTGAAATAACAGAGATGCAGTTCTAGTCATTTATTTTTTTTTTTTGCATATGAGAGCTGTTCGTCAAACATGCAAAAACAGTCTTCACACAGTGAACAATATTTACCATTCCTTGAGAGCAGTTTCATCTGCCCAGTAAGATCAGCATCTAGATACAGAAAGTTCTCTGATTAAAAAAAAGACAGATTGCCACCTCATTTTTTGGATACATTGGTTAAGTGCCTTATAACTGACTATTTTCAAAAGAAGTTTTTCTTCAGTTTCTAGTCTGTTTACCCTGAATTTTTTTAAAAATTTAAAAATCATTGTGCCATGAACTAATGAGGCTGTATATTATTTTCCATATCAGAAAGTGATAAAGAATCTATGAATTATTGCAAGAATAAGTTCCCTAAACAATAAAAACACCCCAAACCAACCTTTTGTCTTTCCTCAACAGCAGGTATAGACTTCCTATTAGAAGTAGAAGAAACATTACCTGCCTTGTTTAGACAGCTTTTAGGTCAAACAGTGTTGCCAACCTAGTATTTGCCTCAATTCATATTAGCATAAACCTGTGGACTATTTTTGATCTCAGTTTATACATCATGAATGAATATCAACCAATCTATTTCCCCTATGTTTATTTGTACTCAGAACAAACCCATCATTTCAGACTTGTGGCAGATGCAATTTTTAAGTGCTGCCATTTCAGTACTACTCTAATGATGCTGTTAATAATGTTGCTGCCTTGAAACATTGCATCCCATTTGAGGCACACTCAAGCTCTTTGCAAACAATTATTCATTAAATACATTTCAAAAATGTTTATGAGATTCATACCATAAATTTTTAACACACAAAATCAATATAGGCAAACAAAGTGCCCCATTTCTTATCAGAAATTAATTTTAGGTGGCATAGGATCTTTATCTGATGCCTTTAACTGAAAAAAATCAACTGCTGTTTTGTATTTTCATATGTCTAAGAATATGAGAGAACAGCAAAAGAATTCTAAAGGTTAAAACCTATATTCAGTACAGTCTCCCCCCCACCCTCTGTTAGAGTGGTTATTTGAGGAGGTTCTTTACATCTCCTCCCACACAGTTTCTCTGCTTCGTAAGCAGAAGCCAGCTGCTGGTTCTTTCAAGTCTAGCGGTTAGTTGACATTTACCATTAGTTTATAATTTCCATTCTATCTTAGCAAGGAAAAGAGCTAGAAAATTTCTTTTAAATAGTGAAGATTAAATCTTTATATTTCTAATTTCCCCAAAACTGAAGTGGCCTGCAGCCAAGGCTTTTTTGGTGGGGCATAAGGAAGGGACAGAAAGCCAGCGTTGTGCACCAGCACAGAGAATGGGACCAAAAGTCCTGGCTTTACTGTTACTATTCTTTCCTCTGGATAACACCTCATTGTAACTCTTGACCAGCAGTGCTGATTTTGTTGTTTATTTCCTTTTCAATCTCAGTCTCTAAAAAAATTGCTATGTAGAGTGTTGATTACATTTCTTACTTGGCAAACTTGGCAGCATTATATAGCAACTGCCATAAAAAGAAGAAAAGAGAAAAAAGAAAAGAAAAAAAGAGAGTCCTGCATATATACTTATGGTAGAGTGATTTTATTGGAGATATGGGAAAAATAAGAAAGAGGTCTAGGAGACACCACAGAAAACACTTTTCCAGAGGAAGGAGAGCATTAAACCCACCTGAGACCTATACAAAGTAAGATATCAAGTCCTGCAAACAATGGCATAGTGCACCCATATGAAAGATTGCCACTACAGTTTAACTCCCCCCTCCAGACACATAACTACGATACAGCCCTAACGTCCGACTTCATTCCCAGATAAGTACACTGATGCAGGTCTGTTTAAGGTTTGTCCTTCAATTTACCTTGAAAAGAAACTCAATTATGAATTTTAAATATATGAAATTCTTATACAAAAGTACAGATACAAAATAGTATTGTAATGGCCACAATTTCAGTGGAATACACTTTCTAAAATTCTTTTCAGATTAACAGCCATTTTGAACTCATAATAAAGAAAATATAGTTAGAAGTGACTCTCCTTTAGGGCAAGTTCATACATGAAAGGATCAGGAAAAAGAGGTGATCTGATAACCAAAATTCCAACCCCCCACCCCCCCCAAATCAGGAAGTCAAAAAAGCCATACCTGTAGCTGTTAACAGCCCACTAAAACCCTCACTCAGTAAAACTGAGCTTAGAAGTCAGTCAGCTGGTAATACTGTGTTTATTTAATGGACTTTTACAGAGCAGAAATCCAGAGAGCACGTAGCCTTTTATCTGATGATATTTACAAACAAAGAGCTTTAAAAGAAGTAGCATTAACAGGATTGTTGTAGATATGAAAAGGAACTTGGAATGTGCAATGACTGGATGGCTCCAAACTTTATCTGATGTATTTAGGAGCCACAGAAGAAAACCATCCAAGACAGCTCAGTACAGAGAGTGCCAGAAAATACCATACTGTTTTTTTCTAGGTCTAGGTCAGGACATTTGAAGACATCCATGACTGACTATGATTTCTTTTTCCTAAATCAAGGCTTCCATGACTGAACATCATAGAGGCAGTTATAAAAATCATTCTGGCTCTCAACATCTGCAGGAACTCAGTAGTGCAGCTGTTCACTGCACATGTGTTAAACAGGCAGTACTAAAATCTGTAAAAACAGGTCAAAGCAAAACCAAAAAGAACCTGAAATGAAGAATCACAGAGATAACTGGAGTAAAATGTAGAAACAACCTTTTCTCCAGGTCAGCAAGCTGAAAGCATTAAGAGAAAAGTAGTTTGCAGAAATCCACACACAGTAGGTCTTGAGCATTACTTCCTTTTATTGTGTATTGCACTTATGGGGCACTAGATTTTTCTAAACAGTATCCAAAGCATACTTTCAAGTCCAGCCAACAAACATCTGAATGTCACAGCAGCCTTTCAAGAGAAAGTTACGGCGCTGTGAGTTTTTAAAGAGAGACTGAAATATTTCAAAGAGATCAAATATATCCCAGTGCTACCTCCTCTTGTTCCCTTGAATTAAAAATGAAGAGCAGCTTGTCTGGAAAGCAGAATCTAATTAAAATGATCTTTTCTAAAGAATAAAGGAGAAAAGCACCAATCTTTAAACAGGGTGGAAACCCACCTGGAGATGGACGGCAATGTTTGTTTTTTTTTCCAAAGTAATGATTCAGAAGAATACCCAAAACACATTTCAGTGATGAACATTAAAACATTAAGTACTAAAAATGAGGAGCATCCTGTGGGAGCATGATCCAGCCATCACCTTTCTTTCCCCACTGATAGAAGCTTTAAAGAAAACCAGACATACCTGTGTTCAAGTACATAAAAAAAAAATCTGCGATGTTTTAGTACACATACTGAACTTTAAAGACACTTTACTGATTTCAGATAGAATTTGTTCTTCAAATATATGTTGTAATAGTCAACAATAAAATTCAGCTAAGGTTTTGCATGTTTTTATATGAATGGAAGAAAGGGATTCAGATATACCAGATTATGGAAGAATACAAAAATAATCAAAGAGCTTTATGAACAGGATGTTTTCCCCTCACACTTTTTTTTCTGTTTGGTTTCTTATTTTTTTTAAAACAGCCCTCATATTGTCAGCATTAGTTTTAGTTTTCACCACGTGAAAATAAAGCAAAATATTAAGTACCTATACAAGTGCGCAGACAGCAAGGTCCTTTGCAAGACTCAGTGGAATAAGTGCAAGAATCTCCCATTGCTCCAAACAGAGCTCTTCAGCCACAGTTACAGCCCCTTTCTCTCCATATACGTACAGTTTTTTCACTTCATTGCTAAGGGCAAACTTGATATCATTATTATAGTTTTTTCTTTACTAGACAACATAGACAATGGATCTATGCATTACTGTTAAGACTGATTAGAAAAGAATATCTTTCTCAGAGAGATAAAAAGAGGGTGTGAAATTTTTTATTCTATGTTAGACTAAAGGGAAGTATGTTTAAATTACTTTAATTTTCTTTGGGGGAAACGAGGTCATAACAAAGCAAAGAGGAGGGGAAAAGCTAGGCAACATGATCAGTTTCCAGATAGACAGTAGTCTGATCATTAAGACTTTCACACAGAGTATAGGAAACCCGGGTTTGCAGGCCCTTCTCCAACAACAGCTGAGCTCTGATATTCCAGAGGCACACCAAAAACACCAGGCTATCAACTGTTCTGGGCAGCAAGGGGTCTTTTTTCTTCTCCTCAAGCAAAAGACCTTCCCAGAAAACTGTCCTTCAAAAAATATATTTCTTCAAAACATTTTGCATTTTCCCCACATGGGGGAAAAAAAAAAGGATTAGGTTTTCAACCAGATGTAGTTACAGTTTTGATATATCTGCAATTGCAGGGACTAACAGAATGAAAAAAAATAAAATAATTGTTTTTATAAAGGTCTAGTAATACCTTTAATCATATTACAAGCTTAATGCATTACATTAATTTGTTAAATTAACACAGTTGGACTTTTAGATCAAACAGAGAAAAAAGACAAGACTGTGATCCAACAAAAACATGTTTAAAAACACTGCTGTTCAAAACAAGCCAAGTATTTTTTTGTGCTTGAACCCTTCCTTAAGGTAGTCATTAGGTGTTTTGTCTTCGTTTTTGTTACTTTTTTTTTTTTTAAATGGTAATGTATCAGCTCTACTGCTTTGTTAAATACATTCTAATATGTTCTTATTCTTGTGAATATCAATTTTCTTAGGACACCTTTTCTTGGTATTAGTAATAGTTGTGATAGGATTTCTTTCTCTCAAGTTTGCATTTTACAGAAGACCACAAGCCTCAGAAGATCGCTGTGTGGAAGAAACACTTGAGCCAACCCATCACGTTGATATTCCACAAAGTACAGCCCAGCTCCGGTATACTTTCTACGCTGAAGAATTCTCACATCAGGTAGTGGAAGCTAACTCACTTATTTCTTTGCTGTTGAACGATATTTTGTTTTTTTCCCAGCAGCTCCCCTTTAAATGCAATTTACATTTTAAGATTCTGGAGAGATATCTGCTGCTGCCAAAGGGCCACATATGATGCAGTCATTCCACCACGCTATGGGGAAAGAAGAGGGCTGGTTACAGGGACCCCCACACCTTCCCTTTCTCATGTAGCCAAGAACACTCCATTACAATTGACACAGTATGTAGAAAACAGAAGAGAGGTCTAATTGAGTTTAAAAGCTATACAGTTGCAGCCTCATTTAGGAAATGCCTCCAGGCTTGCTTGAGCATTTAGTAATAAGCCTAGACCACAAAGCAAAGTGAATATTCACTTCCACATGCCCAGAAGGGGGAGAAGATCCTTTTCTCCATACTTCTAAGCCCATGTTAGCCCCTTCAGTCTTTCTCTAAGGAGGATTCTAGTAATCCAGGAATTATCATCTCCATTTTTCTTATCCTGAAGGAGGAGCTGTAGACTGTTGACAGTTACCATAATACATCAACATCATCACCTGAAATCAACGCCCTGTTTTTCTACATCTTGTTAAAAAAAAAAAAAACAACAAACCAACCAACCTAACAAAAAAACAACAAGAATCAAAACCGTTTTCCAGCTAAACAGATTAGAGAAATAGAAGTGGCCACACAGGCTTTGGGAACAGAAAAGAAATTAATGTTCAGCGTTTTGCTTCTGCCACAAGTGGCAGTTATAACTAGTACCTGAGAAGCTTTCTGCCCTTGATCAGCTGCTCACTAGGGCATTTATAATCATTTAAGTGATCTGATGATTTGAAACAAGATAATCCACAACCAGAATATCTACAGCATTTCCTGGATTTATTCCATACCTAATTAATCCATTATCAGCCCCCAACCCAGTCATGAACACGTTCAAGAAATTGGAACACAGACATATTCAACCATGGTAGAACATGTTCTGAAATAATACCAAAAAGATGGAAACAATCACAACTAAAGTTGTTTTCATATTCTTTGTTTTTACTGAATCCCAGTTTTATTCAGCTTTTAGTGTCTCATAAGAACAGACCCATGAAACAGTGGGAGAAACACCAGAGCTGAACATCTAGAAACACTTCCTTAGATAGGTTTTCTTTCTTCACCTCTGTATACACATTGTAATCATGACTAGAGCAAGGAAGCAGCATGATGAAGAGAAAAAATCCTGTGAGGAGCAGCTGAGAGAACTGGGGCTATTTAGCCTGGAGAAAAGGAGGCTGAGAGGAGAACTGATTGCTCTCTACAACTACCTGAAAGGAGACAGGGTGGGTGTCAGTCTCTTTTACCAAGTAAAAAGTGACAGAATGAGAGGAAGCAGCCTCAACTTGTACCAGGGGAGGTTTAGAATGGATATTGGGGGGCGGCGGGGGGGGGGGGCATAAAAGAAGAAAAAAAAAATCACTGAAGGGGTTGTCAAGCGTTGGAACAGACTGCCCAGGGAAGGGATTGAATCACCATCCCTGGAGGTATTTAAAAAGATGTGTAGATGTGGCGCCTGGGGATATGGTTTAGTGGTGGACTTGGCAGTGTTAGGTTTACGGGTGGACTCAATCTTAAAGATCTTTTCCAACCTACGTGATTCTATGAATGACAGGTTCAAATCATTGGCTATGTCACCTTAATGCTGCTTTAGATACTATCCCCCCTTACATGGGATTCGAGATGCCATTATTATATCCTTAGATCTAAGTTCTTCTTGCACTCACTTGAGCAATATGAATGCATTTAAAGACTGCAATCCATAATACAGTTTCCTTTATACCATATATACACATCACTGCAGTCACAGTGAAAGTATTTCAACAGATACAATATTATCAGATAGCCAAATCATATCCTTGCTGTCCAAAAATTACAGCACGACTCCATACAGCAAAACAGGAACATCTGGAATTCTGCTCTCATGAGGGCAGCTGGAACTGCACCGCTACATCAGGAAGCTAACTGTGCTCTCTTCAGGGAGATTTTACAGAAATTCAGGAATTGTTACGGAACATACTCAGGGCTTTTCGCAGAAAAGTAACAATCATTTTGGTTACTGTAATAATTACTTGTGTACAAGACATTTATTAGGAAAAAATTATCTAAATGCATAATATGCTTGTATGACAGAGAAATTGTACACATTCACTCTATATCTAAAATCCAGTTGAGCATGAAGAATAGTTCCCTTTCACTTCAGAAATTATTTTTTTAAGTAGAAAAATAGTGTTATACCTAAGACTGATTTTACAAAACCTGCTGCTAAGAAGATTTTTTTTACTGACTCATGTTTGTTCTGATCTTATTTAAAAAACAGGTTGGGAAAATGCTAACCATTACTTCTCTCAAATCGTGTTTTGGTTTCACGTTATTCCTCACAGAGGGTTTGTGGCAACAAGTGCAAGAAAAATTACTCATTTCTCTTTGGCCCAACTCTGTTACATGACAGGAAAGTGACCACTTGCAACCTTGATCCACAACAGGTAAATAAAGCCAGGTGAAATTAATTTCTTACCATAACAGCTGTCATGCCCTCTCTAGCTTTTTCCAACACCCATGCACATGCACACCTTTACACATTTTTCTCATTGTGCAGGCAAATCACAGGACTGTGGCTCACTAAATATGACATTACTGGTCATTTGGCTTCACAGATTCCCACAGGACTGTAGGCACTACATACTGCTCAAATACTATCTGTCTATTCTGTGTGAAGTACATGCACGCCATTCTAGCATCTCCAAATGCTCTTAACTAAATTGTTAGATAATCCTTGAGCTTTTTGTTTTCTTTGTATTTATTTTTCCACTTCTTTCAGCAACTGATTAATTTTTCTGCTGATTGTGCTGTTACAATAGTTTTCAGAGTACAGGAAAGGAGGAGATGCAACATCACTTTAAAGACCATAAATCCTTCTTCCACTCAGAGTCTTTGAAGCAGTATCAGTAATAATACCACAGTTAAGAGATCAGTACCAGTCCATCTTCATGAAGTATATGTTTTCTGATCTTGAGGGCACAAGTTACGCTGGTAAAGAAATCTGAATACTGCTTCTGTGCTATTCAAGCTGATAGTTTCAAATCTGTTAATATGGGCAAACATATGAACATTTCCAAAATACTCTATTCAATGCTTTCAATTTCAAAGTTTCTTCTGCTCTTAAAAATCATCTGATACTTATGCCTAATCCCTTTGAGCATTTTGAAGAACATTTAGACCAAGTGAGTGAGGCAAGGTGATGCAAATACGCTGCAAATTTTTCTAGCATTTCCCCTAAATTTCCTACTAGAACATTCTGCAACCTAGATTGAAGATTATAGCTATAATACTAAAACCCTGGGCTTTTCTTTCAAAGTCTGCGACTCCTCACAGGTATTAGCAATTTGATTTGTAAGCAGCTGTTACAATACCCCTAAGCTCTTCCTGACTCTTACTATTTTTACAAACACTTTGACTAACTTGGAGGAGATTCCAGCACAGGTCATTAAGCTCTAGGTAAATTCTATTTTTCTATGGGTATCAAGAACAGGGGAAAGAATCCCTAGCCTGCCAGGCCAAGCTTTTGTGACAAGGGCGTTAAGAAATAAATCATTATTTTTCAAAAGTCACAAGCAGAATGATAGGAATTTTGAAAGTAGACAATCCCCTTCAACACTATTTTCAGCACCTGACATATGTAGATTCTACAATTACAGTAGAGGCATTTCCTGTCATTTTTTTCTTGCATGTAAAGACATAATAAAAATTAAAGAAGCAAAAAAGTTTACCCAAAATTCACACTTGTAGGTTGCATATGCATGTAAGTAGTACATGATAAACCATGAGCTATGCGCGCAGACAGACACAAGTCTGCAAAACACTGAATCCAGAAAATTCAGCACAAAAAGTCAGAGGCCACTAGTTATTTGAACTACTGTTTTTTCAATAGTGGGTACACAACAGGTTATTTTAATCACTGTGACTAGCCATAGTGAGAAAGTGCAGTCACGCTAAGCCAAAGGATTGATTCCTTTGAATTAGCAAGGAAAAAAAGGTACAGTAGGAACTGAAAATAAAAGAAATCTCATTTCTCTTTGCATGATTTCTGTTCCACTGTCAAACAGAAAGAAATTGTAACAGAAGGAGGTATTAGTACCTTGGCAGGGCAGTAGAAAGAAGAAACCAGCAACAAACACAAAAAGAAGAAATAAAGGGAAGCCAGGTTTTCTCAATACTTGTACCTGAAGACCCAGAATTTTGATATTTTACTTGTGACACTTCCAAATAATAAGAAAGCAAGGACCGCTACAAGACAGAGGCTAGAAGCGGTGCAGTTCCCCAACATACTCCAAGGTTATATCTGTTGCATTTGCTGTTAGAAGCTGAGAAAACTTAACCTTCCAAAATGTATAACTTACAGGCATAATTTCTAGTTAAAATTCTTGGACTACCTGGCAAAGAAACTTTAGCTAGAGTCACTAAACACTTCTTTGGAGAACCCCCTCTGTCCCCTGCCAAAACTAAAATGTACTGATTGTATCAGCCACACATAACGGTTTAAGTGAAACCTTTCTTCACTAGTATTCAGAAAGGAATAAACACAGACAATTGCTTTCACTTGGCCAATGTACATTTTTGCATTTTATTGACTGTTCTGATCAAGATTCCTTCCAAAACCAAAGCAGTCATAAGATTTCTTTTTACACATGCTAGTACTACATTTTGGAAGAACCCAAGTTGTTATACGAACACATAGGATCAGCAGAAAGCCATTCTGATGATCACACATTTGAAAGACTCTGCTTCAAAGAAGTAGCTACACATGACAGATACCAGAGAAAGATAAGTCTCGATAACAAAGTTTCTAAATTAATGCAGTAGCTTTATTTTTCTTTACTGCTCTTTACCTTCAGTATAAAGTAGATCCACGTCATATATATTCTAGCAGAGAAATATGTATTGAATTTTAAGTATGATTTGATTTTAAGTGACAAAAAAAAAAGGCGTACATACACGCACACATTTACCACACTTAGAATGTGAAGCTTGTACTATAAAGGGAAACAGCTTTTCTGAAACCCGTTACCTAACCCTTTGGCAACTATTACTATTTAGTTTTGATTTATTCACAGAAAAGAAGTTGGATTTAAACTCTGTTAGCACTGTGTGAATATTTTGAAAAAAAGTAAAAACTGGAAACATCTAGTATACACATGGTATAGTACCAGACTTCCATACAATGAACCAGTTTAAAGAAAAAAAAAAAGCCTAAATGCAATTTACAAAGGCTTCATTCTTTTGTTTGCATTCTATCAGCATAAAGAAATAATGTAACTATTACAACAGTCTCCTGCTACAAATGGCGGAGCGCTTTAAACAAGTTTCACTTACACAGCATTACTTCTCCTCATCTGAAATATGTGCTCAAAAAAAGCTTCACAATTAACATACTGTAGACATTTTCCAAGGTTCTCAAAGATCAGGAACTGTTTCTGGAAAGACTCGCTCCAATTTGGCAAACAATTACAGCATACATTACACTAAGGTGCATTAAAAGTTTGGCTTCTGTGAGGGTACGGAAACATGTGCTTACCCACAGTTAAGTTCAAAAAGCAAAATAAAGCCAGTCATAATTTAAAATGTGGGTAAAAAAAAAGAAAGAAAGAAAAAGAAAAGAGGAGAGCAAGGGAAAGGACAACAAGTCTAAAAGGCAGAGAACATTACAACAGCCGAGTGGAAACAAATGAGATATTATAACCGGGATGCAGTCACAGGACTATGTGTAACTCTGTTACAGCTAAACACCAATAGCTTCTGGTGAAATTAGTTCTGTGTGCTACTTTAGTAAAAGTATAAAGAAGCATATTCAAAAGCCAACAAGCACAAAGACAACATAGTCATGACTATTCACAATAGTGAATTCTGTGCTGAATGTGTGAACAGGACAAGAGTTAGGCAAAATACAAGCAGTCTCCCTTTGCCTGGGATCTTTGTAGTGACACAAGCCAAGCAGTCTAAACAGAAAATGTCTGTCCGTGCTAGGAGGAGGGGAAGAAATAATGCCCCACAAAACCAGAAACTGCTTTCCTCATCTAAAAATGGTAACTTTTGACAACACTTGGCACCACAAGTTCAAAGGGCTATTTTATCTGCATTGTAAGTACAGAGTCAGAGATTTTTTACAGTATTCCTGTCTCCATGCTATTGCTTTCTGTGCCATTAATGGCATTTAAATTATAGACCTACTGCAGCCATGTAGTCAAAACACCACATCACCCAATGAGACACTGTATTATAATGTCAGTGTGTCTGTGTTTTAACTGTTCTTTCATATACTGTACTTCTCGTCAATCACCCTCTTTCTCTGCCAAAGAACAGATACAAGAGACGAGTCTACGAGTCTATCTTTAGACTCCACTCAAATTTTTACTCGGACGGCTGCAATACTTCATTCATCACATAGCCAAGA
Organism: Alca torda; assembly: GCA_008658365.1. NCBI lineage: Eukaryota > Metazoa > Chordata > Aves > Charadriiformes > Alcidae > Alca > Alca torda. Next base: position 10,479,504 of record CM018087.1, on the reverse strand, counting down.
CTCCTGTTTACACCAACGAAATTTTTAGAGCTACAAATAGTACAGAGCCAGTTAAAAAACATTCATGGAGAATTTAAAATGAAAATATAGGATATGGTTAGGGAGTCAGAAATAACGTGCTTTAAACAAACTAACTTCCAAACCAGATCAGGTGGGATTTTTTGTTTCTTTTCTTTTTAAAATATAAGTTATTTTTTTGTTTCCACTTTCAGTAAAATATTCCAGACATACTGAAACACTATTTTCCAGAAGCAGGTATTTATTGACCTGTACATATGTACAGTTATTCACAATAACAAATACTGATTAAATAACAATTTGCGTTTTGAGAGCACCTTAGGAGAGAATAAATTCAAATTTCTAAACAATTGTGTGACAAAGTGAGACATTTCTTCTTCTACATTATTTTAACAAAGAAGGTAAACTTCTCATATGAAGTCATTTCATATGACAGAGCTAGGTACTGAATCGAGATTTTTGGCTTGCACTTAAAACTTTTTTTCATGTCAAAAGCCCAAAGAAAGCTGTTTCAGGGTCACAAAAGTGTGTTTTGGGGGTGTCTGCTCCTATGAGCTGGTCTCCTGCTTGCACTCCACTTAAGATGAAAGGATTTATTTATCTAATGAAGAAATTTCAAGATTTCACGGTTTCCTATTTTCTGCAATGCAAAGTACATGCAGTTCATCAGTCTGAAGACTCAAACCCTCAAGTTAGTGCTTCAAAGTATTCACACTAAGAAAAAAGTGTTACATTATTAAATTAGACAGCAAATTTTATTCTGTATTGGCTTATTTCTTATTTCTAATACCATATGCAAAATAACAGTGATTTTTTTATATTAAAGGCATAGTCTCAACTCAGTAGAGCTAAATATCAGGAATCCATTAATGTTTTTGAGCATGTTCTAAACTTGCCAAGATTATCCAGCGCAACTGAATATATTCAACAGTCCAACTAAACTTTTACAAGTATTTCCACTAGGTGGGGGTGAGGGGGCTGAGAAAAAAACAGCCTACAATTTTGTTTTGAAATGTTGAAATTATTTTACTTTTTTCTTAAGGGAAAAGAGTATTTTATGGTGACCTAGCTTCTTTACTTCTTTTAATTTTCCCCTCCAATGTAATGTCTTTTATTCCACCCCTGCACTCCATTTTAAACATCATCCAAAGATACAATGATTTGGCACTGGATAGCAGAGTATGAAAGCAAAACAAAACTCCCCCCCCAGCTATTCACTCATTCCTTCTCACAGTCAAACAACCACAACAAAAAAACCTGCCACACTATAGGTGCTGGAAAAAGTCATGCACACACATGAATATCCAAAATGTTTGTGGGTTTTTTTTCCTAAAATGTCAATAGTCAAAAAGATACATTTATTATTCCTGGTATTTAGAACAGAAAGTTCAGAACAGCCTTTGCATATAAAAGTTCTTCTCAAACAGCTGACAAAAAAACCATGTAGAAGTAAATTTACTTTAAAGTCTTGAGCTGTCTGAAATATCTTTATCAACAGAAGTGCCTCCAAAGCAGTTCCATCAAGCCTTGTAGATATATACTCACAAATGACTGAAATCAGAGAGACTCCTGAAATAAGCGAGGTCAGAAGGGACCTCAGTACCTCACCCAGTACAAAGTCCTGCTCAAACCAGAGCAAAACCTGGAATTACCCTGTGCTGGGTGCCTTGTCCAATCAATTTTTAAATATCACCAAGAATGGAGATACCAGCCTCTGCTGACATGTCAGTAATGATCTGAGACAAAAACTTTAAACATTTATTAAATAACAACTCTATACATAGGCTTACATCATCAGCCAATGACTAACGTGGAAGAACATCTACATTTTAGCTATAGAATTTAACTGTTCTTCATGACTTGTGGTCTCCTTAGTAAGAAGAAATGTGGTATGTCAGATACTACCCCATGGTTACTCTTGGTAAATTACCTCAATTTAATCTAGACCACTACGTAATGGTGTATTAAATGATTTAGTAATGATCACTGAATCTAGCCATGGATAATCCTTTGAAGATACTTTTAGTTTTTGCATTGTTTTCATCTGACCACATTCATCAATGCCTTACTAATATTTAGTTTCTTTTAAATTAACATCACTCACTTGAACTGCCACAAAGGCTCTTCAGAAGTTGTTACAGTCAGCCTGGAGTGGAATCATTTCAAGTATTGATGGTTTGTTCTGACGATTTGATCTGAAAATCCTTCTTGCACAGAAGTAACTAGCCTTTCCTAGCTTCAACTCTAAATATCAGCATAAAAATTCCTATTTAACTTAATTGAGAGAAAGGTAACATTGGGCCCTTCTGAAAACCTACTCCGAGGACATACTGTTTAGCCCAAAGCTACCCCTAGGAACAAGTCACTATTTATAAGTGAATATGACAAACCCCCATAAGTATCTATTAAAAGATACCAGGTTTGATTGCAGATGATCTCTAGTTCTTAGGTAAAGAGTTTGCCTCCTTTAGTTTCTTCAATAAAGATTTTGATCACTGGCCTTTAAATAAGGGTAAGAATACTAGGTATTCTCTTCAGACATCTGCTTGAAAAGATGTGGTATTACATGACAACGATTTAATTCACGCTTGACCTCTAGCTGGCTGAAATTTGTGTTTCAGGTATAAAACGAAAGAACTTACTGGGAAACACTAAAACACCTTCCCCTCTATCCCTGCTCTGAACTGGGAAGTCAGGCCTGTTTTTAAGCTTACTGATACGTCCCTGTTGACATCATCAATAGAAATTAACTGATTATTATGGCAGAATAGGGAAAGAGCTTCATTTAAACACAAACCAAAACTAAGTGAGAATCAACTTTACCCTCTGTATCCCTCCTTACAAACCACAAATCTCAAGTTACACTATATATTTCCATGATTGTCAGGGATGTTAATGATTAAATACATTCTCCTTTATACCTTGTTATATACTTATTTTCATATCTTCTTCCTTTTTAAATCCAGTAAAATATTATTTATTATTCAATTTAGTGGTATCAAAATGAGATTGGTATACTACTTTTCCAGTACATGAATTCTTCAATACTTGTATAGAAAGACGCAAAATTAAATGCTTAAGTCAGTACATTTTCAGGCAGATATTATTTATGGAGTGCTGATGGAAACAAGCCTTTACAAAAACACATGCAAAAACATTTTGCTTTGCTTCTCAACAACATAGAAATTTTTTGCTCTGGGAGGTCCAGAAAATAGACAAAAATATTTCATGTTGTAAAAGCCTTTTTCACTCCTTACCATCCAAAAGGTCTATTATGCTTGTGTCTCAAAGATTCCCCTTTATTCAAATCTGCTTACGTTTAGTCATGTTCACAGTGACCAAATATTGAATTTCCTGAACATCTATATGTTCATTTGCTTTAACTATTTCAGACATATTTCCCTGCTTTCTCTAAATAAATTCCTTGCCTCCTCCTGTTTTTCAACTTGCATGCAAGGGTAGAACAACTGTCTGTAATACCTAATTTGTACATTCAAAAATCCAGCCATACGTATTTAATAATTCCTTGCACAGGCAAGTAGCAAGCCTGTGATGGGACTTGCATAGGCAAGTAGCAAGCAAACATGTGATGGGACTGAAGGGGACAATGAGATAGAAACTACCTGTCCACTCTGGGCTTTTCACTGCTTACCATCACTCAAATGCATAAGACTGTAGAGAAACTTCTAGGAGGGCTACCATACTTATGATTTTTAAATACTGTTGTAGATTTAATGATATGAAAATTAAACAAATTAGAATAAAATTTAAGATACTACAGTAGAGAGTTTCCATATCAGTTTAATAATTACTTTTATAATCAGAAAATTTGCCATAGATACTCTCTAGAGTGAACATAAATTAACATAATCTGTGAACTATTTTGCTGAGCTCATCTACAGACCTCTTTTTAAGCTGCAAATTTTGAGATGCACTTTTAATTCTGTGCCTGACAATTAAACATTTCAGTATTCATTGGCAAGTACCTAAGTCTAATTTGATGGAAATATGGAGAGCCAAACTTCAGGAAGAAAGAAACCAAAACCAACCCCAACCCGATTTCCCAAACCCATAGAAACATCTATGCTAGCATTCTGGATCTGAAAAAAATGCCTCTATTGCCTGATCACATCTCAAGTGAGTATCCGTGACAAGTTTAACAAGAAATGATTTAAACAGTGCACTAAGTTATCTTCAGTTTATAATTACCAACTTGTCATAAGCCACAGACACATAACCCCTTGCGATGCAATCTACGTTCCCACAGTTCACACCAGAAGAATAGCTCCTGAGGCTATTATTTCCCTTTTTCCTTTCTGCAATGTGTTTTTGCAACATATTTTTGAGTTTTTATCATTAGTGTTGAGTTGGAAGCATGCTTCTGCTGCGAACTAGTATTCCCCCACAAACTCTTCCTCCACCATGAAGGAAAAATGTAGGACAGGGTCGCAGTGGTGGGAGAAGAAACAGGGAGGGTGATGGGGTAAAGTACACAATCAGAAACAGTAACTCTACCAGACCTGTATTAGGCAGCATCCATCTGAGTCATAACAGCTCTTCAGCTGCACCTCATCATAAGCTATTGCACACCACACCTCTCACAAGAATAGGCATGTTTTCCATGTTTCCGCACTCTTAGTCTCATTTTACATAAGCAACATTTGTTCTCCTTCGTCGTCTCAAATTAACAAATGAAAAAAATCAAATGAAATTCAGCAATATTCATACTATAACACTTTTTTACAATGAGTTTTTCCAAGTATACCCAAAGGCATCTAGAGAGAGTAACTAGATTATTTTCAATTATCTGATCTTCTGACTAATAAACAAAAAAATATCAGCATAAAGTTTCAGTAATAAAACAGTCTAACAACATACTCAAGCACGTGAACATGGATAAGGAAGCTCAAAACACACAGCTAACTCCTTTCAAAGTCAACTGAAAAGAAAAATACCTTCTTAAAGAAATCCCCGTCTAAAAAGGAAAATCTCCCCTTTTAAGACAGACTCTAGGTGACGTACTCAGAATAGAAGAAAACTGCATAGCACTTTTTAAGGTTCAACTTTGCAGATAAGCGAGGATTAGGACTCCCATACACTGAAGGTGGAACATTACATTTTCAGAATAAAGGTCATCAAAGGTTTGTATTGTTTTGGTGGTGTGTTTTGGGTTTGTTTTGTTTTGTTTCCTTGTTTTATGGGTTTTTTAGCTGTTTTTCCTTTTTCTTTTTTTTCTTTTTCTTTTTTTTCTTTTTTTTTTCAAAAAAACCCAGGAGAAATACTGCCTTGAGGGTTATAGGTTGCTCCCACTAGTAATTCTCCATATTAATAGTCTTAAAACAAGAAAACTCTCAGAGCTGTTTCCCATTGTTTTGACTCCAGAAAAGATAAGATATCATGAGATATATTGTAAGATATAATGAGCCTTCTGTTTTCATCTGGGCCATCCAGCTTCTTGCTGGCAGAATAATAAATAGAAATAAACTCTGCAGTTTGGTACATATGAACATACTTTTATCTTCTTAGGTTTACTTTCAGTGTGGCTTAGCTAAAAACTAATTTGCATACTAAAAATCCTTCTCAGATCCTCAAATTCTTATGCTAACATTTTCAGCTATCAAAGTTGTATGCATAAATACTGGGTTCATACATTAGACTTCTAGAATTAGCAGTTGAAGCTAAACCCTTTTACAGTGGAAACAGACTTTGTGGCTCTGGTTTACCTGCTAAACTTCTTCCTGGAAAACTATCCAGCTGGAGAAAACACGTCCTGCGTACAGATTTCTTGGCTGTGCCGTGTCACACATCACCCAGGAGCTGTCACTTTAGCAGAAGGAGCAATATCAAGTTAGGCCTAAGAAGAAAGCAGAACATGAAGCAAAGAATATATTAGCCTCTCAGTTAAGGACAAGAAGAGGCAACCAAACCCCACAATCATTACATCCATTTCCGAATTGGGGGGGGGGGAGGGAGAGTCAAGAGAGGAGGGGAAGCCCTAAAGATAGGTTAGAACAACCAAACGACTGAAGTTATAGAAGTAAATATTGCGGTTATTTTCCAAGCATCTATACCCAAAATATCCATAGAGATTTGCATCTAGGCAGCTATGTATATTGCTTAAAGACCTACACACATAAGAGGACTCTCAGAAATCAGCAGGTTGACAAGAGTGCTCCTAAATAAGGTGGGGGAATAGTGAGAGTCACAGGCCTAGAACTGCAGCCTTGAAACTTTGGATTTACAGCAATATGACCAGGAACTTTCTCCTGGAGTTTGGCCCTGAAAACACTCCTCTCCCAACTGACAAAGGAGCAGGCACTTTTACTGCCTCCCTCTCAAGGAACAGCTTACCCACCCAGGGCATTGAAGACATAGATTCAAATTACAGCTTTACCAATGGGATTTTGAAGCCAAATCCCTTTCTCCTACCTATGACCAGATATTCTGATTGAGCAATGCTCTCAAATGCCTCCTCAATAAGCTTTCCCAGTTTGCAAAGAACAATTAAATATTCAGTTGGCAATAGGGAATATGCTTAGCTACAAGCTTGGTAGTTGAGACACCAGCTTCCCTCGTCTTTAAGATTTGCTCCAATGACTGCTCACAGGAGCAGAAAGCACAGGGAAAGGGAACTGCATGCCCTTCAGCCTGTTGTGCAAGACATGCCCACGTGAGGCCAGCAGGCCACGTCTGCAGAGGGGGGCTCAGCACCAGCCTGGCCTAAGCAACAAGGAATTCATCTGGCAGCTATTTTGGTGGCCAGGGGCTTTGGGCACCTCCTTAGTGAGACAAGCACATAATAGGGTGTTTTGAGAATTCAGATTTTGAATTTAGGTACTATATGCTAGTTAAGAAACTATGCCAGCTGTATAACACATTTAGGCAAAATAATGCAGCTTGATAGGGTTGACACTAGGGCAATTTTGTAATGATTGTTTTAAATGCTTACTAAAAATTATTTGTGTATTGTAAGTGTGATTGGAAAATCCAATCTATTCTTTCTTATACAAAGAAATGGCTCTCGGTATTTTTGGGAAGGTTCCTGGATTCTATAAAAACTGGAAGTGCTATGAAGATGCATCTATGATTGTGAAAAGGTTTTGTTTGCACATTCACTTCAGCATTACTTTTTCTGATTAATATTACATCATTTTAATTTTCAGTACGCCAACTCTGTACAGACATCATCTAGGCGGTGAAAGCTGGGGGCAGCTGAACTGCTTTATGGGTACTCTACTGGCTGGCGTTCTGTGCACATGCAAGGCAGGTTGATGTTGATATTTAGACCTGATTGGCAGCAAAACACTTTGTTTAAAATAGAAGAATTTCTAAATTCACTAAACTTAAGTCTTGGCAAGTGAAGAACTGAATGACAAATACGAGAGTAGCTGAGCATAAAGGCATTCCATGGAATATAAGATACCAAAAGGAAACAAAATGGGACCTTGCTACCATTTGATACCAGAGACCAGTTTAACCATGCAGGATGGCAAGACATTTGTTACGTAACAGCAACTTCAGATGGCGTTTTTAAATCCTGCCATCTTTCCACTGAAGAACAGAAGATGAGACTTCTACAGACTCTGAGAGACAGGGAGCGGAGCCAGCAGCAATATTTAGCACAGAGTGACTGATTTCTGGCACCATCTAGCTTCCCTGCATCAGGAATCTGGCAGCCTGGTAGGTGCTTTTAAAAGATGCTGATTGAATAGTTGATACTAGTGCTATACAAAGGCTCAAAACATCACAAGAAAGAATGAGAAAGAGTAGGTTCTAAGCCCCAAAATTGCATTAATTCTTCCCTTTTTTTTAAAAAAAAAAAAAAAAAGAAAATCCTGGGCAGAATGCCAAAGACATTGTTCATCATTCAGCCTCTGACTATGCATCTCTGACAAACATCTAATATATACTAAACGTTTTAGGCACAAAGAAGCCATAATGCAAGAAAGACTCTTAGTTCTTAGTTTTCATGAGACACAGTATAATCTGCAAAGTACAAGTTTTTTTTGACCAATAAAGCTATCCTGTTTCCACTCAGAATTACAAAACTCCAACAAGACTTTGTAATTATAAAGATAGTGAATTTGTACTCATTCACTATGCTTACAAGGATTTTTTGAACTATAGAAACTAATTAATCACCACCAGCTTTGTGTGAAAGACTGCTGATCATTTCAGAAAAGCAGCGATGTTTTGCTGCTGAATGTCAAAATGGAATCAATTGATGAGATGTACAAGCTTCGGATGCTTGTGCACTGTAAAATTTTGCAGAAACATATTTACTCATCAATGTAAAGACATGTTTACAGATTTACACCTTGAGGAACAAGAAAGGAGGACAAATAAAGCTGGTTTACGTCCTCAATAGAGGAGAAAAGGGTGGTGAAAGAGGAAACAAAAAAAATCTTACTGGACTATACCAGGCAAGCAAGCATACTTTCTCCAATTCAGAACCCTTTTTCAATTTGCACAGTGCAACTTTCTTTCCATTTGTCTGAAACCTCCTGAAATGTGCTTTAGGAGCTAATCCCTGCACATTTGGTTTACTAATCATAGGCCCAACCAAAGCAAGCATTCTTAAATGCGTGACCAACCCACTTTCTCATTTACTTGGTCTTTTCAACTACATGCATGCGCAGCTACTGAAATAGAAAAATTAGCTATGTTTACACACAACTAATACATACAAGTTTCTAAATAGAAAGAATGGAACATAGTTGCATGTTTTTTCCTATAATCCACTTCAAGTGATATTTCTCTACCTCTCCCTCAGTGTCTTGGCTCAACATACTCCATCTGTATAGACAGAATTTTCTGAGTAAAGGTCTAGGGTTATTCTGCTCTTGATTCATTCACGATCAGCCTTTGGGCTTTGTGATTTCATCCAATAACTGAAGAGTAAATGCAAGGGAGACATGGCTGCCTATTTGTTTTAATTGTATTTCAAAGTTTCTCCTTTAAAGAAAAAAGTCTGACATTCTCTTCTCCCTAGATATTTGGGGGGTTTTAGACTACACATTTTCCAACTCTTTTGATTATACAAGAGTATGAAGGACATGTATTTTCCATGGCATAAGGACAGCTGATGTCCAAACCTTAGCAAGTCAATACTTGATGTGCCATGAATAAGAGTATCCAAGTGGAAGGAATTTCAAGATTTAGACCTGACTAAGAATTCAAATGAACCCAATGAACTGCAGGCAGAAGCCCAAACTGAAGTTTGAAACTATTCTCAAAGTCAGCACCTGTTATTTGAAGACACATTAAGCTCATTGAACAATTACAGATCAAAATGGAAAAGCAAGTAAAACAAAATTAAGTAATGGGAACAAACCAGAGGAATGTTCAAAAAGGGGAAAGGAAAATTGCAACATCTGTCAATAGCCTATATCTTGGATGTCTGTTAATGGTTTTATATTCAGTTATATGTTATTCAATTATAATTACTACAAAGTGTGAGCGTCTACATAGTTTGGATGAGCCACAGATACTAGAACTAAAGAGTCTTATGCTACTGCATAGTGTTCATCTGAAATATACATTACATTAACACATTTCTGTGCTATTGCCCTTTTCAGTGCTGCACAAAAGAAAGCACTGGAATTTTTAGCAGAAATTCCACTGAGTGTCAAGGGAAGGGAATCTTTCCAAATCCCTTGGTCCTTTTGAAATTCTCTGCCTGTAGTTTCAGAGTAACATGTTTGAAAAAGGCTGGAAGGTAATTTTCTAGGAAGTTGTAATGAACTTTCACTAAGCCCTTCTCCCTTCCTTTTTCCTAATGGACTCTTATGCACAGCTGTCTTGAAGCAAAGTGGCTTGCACAAGCATAAACACACATGCATACATGTAAGCTCTTGGCTGCCTATATTTGTGCCAATTTGTTTTAGTGGCAGTATGCCCAATCCAAAACTGTCTGCCCCATAGCTCCTCAAGAAAAATGTTATCATGGATTTTATTGAAGATGTTATGGCATTGCTCATGTCCTCTTTCCAGACAGCAACTCTGCTGTTTTCTCCCACATGGAATTAGATCTCCTGGCATGCACATATGCAAACCACCACCCCAGAAGTCAGACATGAACTTCATCTCTACTTGTATTCTCATAGGCCAATAAAGTAAGTCACAAGCTTAGCCAAAAAGAAAAATAAAAATAAAAGAAGAAAGAAATCCACATCCAGCAAGTACTGGATTTATGTGAATATTTTCAGAAGACACTTATATTATGCAGGTAATCCAATATAATCATAAACAGCTGAATGAGATTCTGATCTTGACCCTCAGGTACCCAAAATAGGTGCTCGAACGCAAACATTGGAAAGAAGGTGAAGAAGAGAGGAGAGGGGAAAAGTGTTAAAAGTATTATAGGAATGGGGTAACGCTACCCTTATTTTTGATATTCAGGAGGAGTTTGTCATGACTACAGTAGCCCACTCCCTTTTTGCACTGAATAATTCCCAGTATTTCTTTATCACCACATCTCAGATACACATATTGAAGACTTAACTTTCTGATCTTGCAAATGTGGGTAGAGAGAAGGAAGGAGAGAGCAAGAAATACCAGTAAGTTTCCCCTCTCCTTGCCCTCACATTACTGAATGATACTTCCCTCTCTCTCCAAATACCTGAGGAATTCACTACCTCTGCAATAGAGGGAGGGGAAGACTGAAAGGAATCAAATGATGTGTATATGCATCATAAGCTGGTTTTCTTTTGTTTTGGGTGGTGGGGTTTTTCGTGGTTTTTTTTTTTTTTTTTTGTTAGTTTGTTTGTTTTTTAAATATAACTTTAAAATATAAAATATATAAACATATATTATATATTTATTTATCAAATAGCAGGGGTGAAATTGTGGTTCCAGAGAAAAAAGTGATCAGGATTTGTCACTCATCACTCTGTTATTGCCTTGTTTAATGGATTTTATGTATTAAAGAAGAATCTAGATCTTAGAAACCATTTGTCTTCAATTTCCTTCCAGTTTTTGCCCTAGGAGAGGTGGGGCAAATTGCTAAGTTTTTTAACAACTCTTTATTCTCCTTCCTCATTTCACTGTGTCTTACATTACATTACCATTTCTGTGAACAGCATATGACAACAATACTGAGCTCTTATGCAAGACACTCAGGCTAGACCCTCATATGCCAATTAAGCATGATCCACATTTCACAAGAAAAATAAGTTCCAGAGACTTGAACAGACTGGTTATATCCTTTCTTTGGTCATATTATATTCTTCCCTCCATCCTATTCACTGATTTATTTCTTCCTCAGTCTCATATTCTGTCTCCCATAGCCTTAAGGGACAGTATTTGGAACCTTAAACCAGTTTCAATCAATGGCATGAGGTCAGCCATCACATCCATTGGACTGGCAAGATTAGAACATATTTATCCCAAGTCTGAGTGCATTGCCCTATTCAGACAGCTATGCTGCCTGCTAGTTATCAGGTTGAATTGAAAACAAAAGTTATATTAAAAGACAGCAGGATCATTATTTCTCCTTTCTGCCCCCCTCCTCCAGTGCCTGAGGTCATTTTCCACAACAAAAATAAAAGCCCTTCTTGGAAGTGTTTTTGTGCTAAACAGCAGTCGTTAATTTCTTGCAACTAATTAGTTATTCAAGTGAAAGTATAATGATCTTCCAACATGATTGAAAGTGCTTCAACTGAGTTTCCTGCTAACAGCATACTTCTAGAAAAGATGCAATAAATCAGCAGGGTTATGGAAATCTTTAAACAAAGCAAGTCTACGACAGGAACCCATTAAAGATTTAGCCACGTAATATTTATGTACCTAACTGATGTGCTTTTAACTTAACACTTTCAGCTATAGCTTTTTAGCACCTGGGTCATATTCACTAAGACTGAAATTCACCCTATCTGCTAAAAGCCAGCATAATGTCTCTGCTTTAGGTGTTCGGAGTATACAGTTACCATAGGACCCAAGTGATAGAGCCTTTCCACTGAATGGAATTTCATCCAGATTTTTCTAAAGAAATATACAAGCAGGACATCTTTAAGCAGCACAGAAATTTGAATCCGTGAGCCTCAGACCCCAGTGACCCTTAACAAGAAAATCGTTAGGTACCTAAGCAAGAAAAGTTTTATAAATCCAAGGAGGTTCTGTGATTCTGTGAGATATTGATGCAGAAACAAAACTACTCAGAACAGCCAATGTCACCTATGGTTGTTCAATTTATGATCTTTTGAATAAGAGTAGTTATTGAGATGCAGTAGCAGATCTGCAGATATTTTTAAAGAAGGTGCTGACTACATAAAATGCCATCCACTTACTCCAAAAACTATTAATTCATTACAGGTTGGTTTAAATGTATTAGGTACTGCAAAAAAGCAAGATCCAGTTCTATATAAATACATTTTGCTTATGTTTGAGTCTTCTGGATATTACAGATGTACAAATCTGATCCCCTTAAATCTCCAAAAGGAAGAGACCTTTCCCTTTCTTCCATCCCATTAAACTATTCCTGCACATGTGTTTACATGTATTTTTAAAACACACATAAGCATATGTGAAGCAAAGGGAATGGTTAATAGTCTCCACTTCCTTTGGCTATACGTGCTTTCCCTTATCCCAATCACTCACTTCATTGCCATTCTCCCAGTCAGTCTTCCCACTTGCTATGCTAAGTATTTCAACTGTGTGCCCAGTCCTTCAAAGTCTGAGCTTATTCTGTGTTCAGAGCTTTGTAGGGTTGAGTCAATAGCATATTTGGTTTGAATGGTTGTTCCTAGATAACAGTAACAAAAATCCAAAACTTGTTTACCTCATTTAATATGCCTAAAAGCTTAGCTTGAGATACTAAAAAAAAAAAAAAACAAGTAAGCAGAAAAAAAAAAAAAGAGTTTTAAGAGATAGAATTTGGATTCAAAAACCATTTTCAGTAAAGGTCCCCCCACACTGCTTTATTTCCTGGCCTACCCTTCCTTACTGCACCACATGGCTGTAAAAAGGGAAGCCTCACTGCTGTGGGGCTGGAAAAAGGAAACTTCAGGAAGAAGTGTGAGAACTGCAGTTTCCTGGGACTCTGGGAGGGCAGAGGAAGCAAGAGGGCTATAAGAAATTAGCAGGCAAAGGGGATTTAAGGACAGAAAAGGAGACCAAACATCACTCCCCCTTCCCAGTAAAATCATCTTTGCTCTCACTATAGTTTTTTTGGGCCAATGACCACTTTCAACTCACACTTTCTGTTGGAAAAATAAATTAGGAGTCCAGTTTAATTTTGTCAATAGAAAGTTTAAAGTGGTCACTGGAGCACAAAGTACTTTTCAAAGGGCAGCTGAGCTCAAGAGGGACAAGGAAGAGGATGTTGAAAGCGCCACAAAAACACAGGCAGATTAAAAACATTAGGAGTGCGTAATTTTTCAACAACAAACATAAGGCTTTAATAACAGTTCCTACAACCTTGTATCTATTTATTGACAGCTATTTTTCTTTAGAAGAATATATATTACTTAAAATTACCTTTGCCAGGGCATAAAATAAGTAGTTGGTGTGTGTTGGTCTTTATTAAAAAAAATTTAAAAAAAAAATCAGAAAACAGTAAAAGAACTAGGCATTTGCTCCCTGACTACACAGCATTATGCTTCACATCTGTGCTGTAAATCATTGGATCCAGTACAAGTAACTGAACTGCAATGGCTTTTGCTATGCTAAGTATTTCAACTGTGTGCCCAGTCCTTCAAAGTCTGAACTTATTCTGTGTTCAGAGCTTTGTAGAGTTGAGTCAATAGCATATTTGGTTTGAATGGTTGTTCCTAGATAACAGTAACAAAAATCCAAAATTTGTTTACATCATTTAACATGCCTAAAATCTTAGTTTGAGACACTAAAAAAAACAAGTCAGCAGAAAAATGCAATTCTTCAGAATGATCTCTACTCTTGAAAATAAGGAGTTACAGCATCAAAAGGCAAAAAGAATGTTTTGCCAACTCTGGACCAAAAACTGTTTTGTTTTTAAACTGGAGCAATTACTGGCATAAAAAGATTTCAAGGAATTTCCTCTTCTCCCTGAAGATAGCCACGAGCCTTTCTACTACTCCAGAGTGCATATTGTAGTGATTGCAAGATAGTCATGTCTTGTGGGTCCTACGCAGTAGCCTTTATCACACAGAATGTGTGATGGAGAGTCAAAACAAAGCAAATCAGACAATTCCATCAGTCCTATGAAAACTTTGTTCCCATCTGAGCAGTACCTTCAGCTCTAGTAGACAGATGTTACATCAGCTGTTTACCAAATGCCCCTCTACTATTTTCTTAACTCAAATTGATATCTTAAGAATAAGATTTCACCAACATGTACACACAGACCTCTAGAGCATTCAACATACTCTCAAATTGTGTTTGTGGTCTAACTTCTGTAAAGTGCGGTGATATTTTTAGGAACAAAGATGAAGCATAATCTCTCATCTGTTTCAAATTACACATGAAAAATACTGACTACGTTAGCAACAAATAGATTTTCATGCAGAAATTTCACAAAGGAAAATATGCAAGACTGCCAAAATACAAATACAGTAAACGAAATAATGCAAACAGGCAATGATTTACCCTCCTTACTTTTTCAGAATCACAGTTCTAGCTGAATGCTGTCTGCCTTTAGTTAGTATCCAGTACTTTGTAATAAACACAGTATTTGAAGAAATATGCTTTCTTTCATATCGACATGCTACCTAGAAATCTCCTGATACTTAACCTGGAAACAGACACAGAACCCAAAAAGGTGCCGCTTTTCCAGTGAAGATGTGATTTCCCCCCTAAGGGCCTGGGGCAGTGTGCTTCAAATGCTAATAGCTCGAGTTGTGTGCAATAGCCCTATATTGTTTATATAGCACTTCACATGTTCAAAGCGCTATGAGATATCAGCCATCACTACACTTTTATGAGGCTGTAAGTATTACCCACTAAACATTAGGATTCAAATTACTCACTCTTGATCAAAAGAAACTTTGTGCAGCAGGACCATAATTATTTGAATTTGGTAGTTCTCACAGTCCATTCCTATGGTGACTCAGAAAGAAGAGGGGGATGGGATATTAAAACCTGTTGCTACTGCAATCTGCTCTGGCACTGAGGTACAGACACATGGAGAATCCCTAAGCTAACTTGGCTTCAAACAGCACCATTCCTAGTAACTTCTAAAAATAATTAAAAATCAAAAGCATAAATTAAACAAAATGTTTTAAAATCATAGAATAGTTTGGTTTGGAAAGGATCTTTAAAGATCATCTAGTCCCAACCCCCCTGCAATGAGCAGGGACATCTTCAACTGGATCAAGTTGCTCAGAGCCCCGTCCAACGCGACCTTGAATGTTTCCAGGGACGGGGCATCTACCAGCTCCCTGGGAAACCTGTTCCAGTGTTTCACCACTCTTACTGTAAAAAGTTTCTTCCTTATATCTGGTCTAAATCTACCCTCTCTAAGTTTAAAAACATTACCCCTTGTCTTATTGCAACAGGCCCTGCTAAAAAGTCTGTTCCCTTCTTTCCTGCAGGGCCCCTTTAAGTACTGGAAGACTGCTATAAGGTCTCCCTGGAGCCTTCTCTTCTCCAGGCTGAACAACCCAAACTCTCATGTTTTTATGAATATATGTATTTCATACAGTCACTGTGAAGAACCTAAAAGAAAACACATAAACTGTACTGAAATACTCCACAAATCCTAAGATGGGGATCCCCATTAATTCTGAAGTAGTTTGTTTGTTTTTTTTTTTTAAAAAACCAAGAAGACAAGTAGGCAAGTTAAGTAATCAACCCATTTTCTGCAGGTAAAGAACTGCAATCTATTGTGTAACATTTGACTACAGAAAGACTCAATAACTTTTACAAATATAGAATATTTTTACTCCCCTTTTTTATACATACTTTCATTCTATGAAAATTCAATTGTTATGCTGACATTTTTAAGTCTAGCCTCAAAATATCAAGTATCCATTCCCATAGAATAAACACAAATACAAAGGCGATGTTGAAAAACAACTAATGAATCCACGGTCTTGGTACATATGACAACCCAATAAATGCTTGACATAAATGCTAAAGAGGATACATCCTGAAGATTCTTCTCTGTATAGATGAAAACACTTCATGTAAAAATAATCATGCTGATATTGAAGAAAGACAGAGAGAATAAGAAAACTCTTATCCTCTGTCTTTCCATCCAGCACTCATCCTATCAGACGACACTGTCTTTCCCACATCTTACATTAACTCGTACACAGTCTGGGTTTCCACACTTACCATGTTTTCTAAGCACAGCTTCACAGTTACTGGCCTTAGAATCTTGCCTGCGGGATCACATGAGAAATAGTTCATACTACTAAGACAAAAACGTAGACCTTTACACACAATCCAGATTCATCAAATAAGAAAAGAATGCTCATTTAAGGCTATCACAAGGTGGAGGAGGGTAAGAAATTCCCGTCAAAGTCACTAATAACTACAGAGAATTACTAACAGAACCTCTTCTGGTTTAGCTGAGTTGATCATGTTGCTTTTAATATTTACACCCTCTATTGTACAACTTCCATTTGACATTTTTTGGGTACAGGCCACACAGAACTTTATGCCAGAGTGCATTTGCAATTTCTACTGTTTTCACTTACATTGCCCGAAAAGTTAAGTTACTGAAATATTTGCTAAAATATTAAATTTTAAGCATAATGTCAGTAGGTGAGCATTACTTCATGGATATTAATGTAAAAAGCAGTTACCATACTTCATCTACTGATCTAAAGAACAGATGTTTGCATATGATTTATGGACACCAAAATATGTGCATATCTTCCATAAATAGTAATATGTTCCAGTAACAAAGAGTGAAGAATTGTCATCCAAAAGGCTGGGAAACTGCAGTCAGAATATATTCACCAATTTCTTGGCTTTAAATAAAGAGCAAAGCTTATAGGTCCAGCGTGGGAATCCTTTATGTTGGAAAAGTTCTTACAATTTCAAACAGGACTAACAACATGAAGTACTAAATTGCAGAGTCAGGCTCAATAGCTCAGATACACAAGTCTGTTTAGAACACATGAGTACAGCTATGACTTCTTAAATAAGAGTAACATTTTATATTGATTGAGGTACAATAAGTCTAAAGCAGTAAAAAAAAAGCCAACAGTGCCTTGGGTATTTTTACATTAAGTTTTGTTTTGTAAGTGTCTTTAATAAGAAAATGTAACAAAATACTAATCACATAAAATTCTAATGGGCAAAGGATAGTTTTGAACTCTGCAGTTAAATTATTTCTGGAAGTGCAATCAAGTAGTTGATTGAACTAATATCGTTGCTGCTCCTCACATTTGTTCTGTTCCTAAATTAGCTTGGCTAATCAGCATCTCACCTCATAGCCTCTGTCGTGGACATGTAATATTATCTGATGGGTTTAATTTCAAGAGCAGTCAATTTTTGGACAGCAGAATTACTGAAAAACTTTGTCAAAGGCTAGACTCACGAAGTAGCATACTTGCAGATATCTTAGTTTCTGGGCCAGCAGAACTCTGATAGGACTCAATGAACGGCAGATTTCTCTGTGACAGCTATGTGTGTAAAACAAGTTTTGATTTAGTTTAAAAAACAGTCTTGTGGTTTCACCTCAAAAAGTGTTCTCTGGTGTGCCAAGATTTCCCGCCCTCCCTTATCTCATGTGCAAGAGCCAGGATGATTACGCATAACTTTAGATTTCTTCATACTGTAACAGACAAAAAAGCAGCCTTGTAGAATGTAGAATTTAAACAAGGCAATCACAATTTTCCCTCCTGTCTCAGGCTGGCATGCAGTAGTGCTTCAAGATGTTATGCAGCTGCTACTTTTCTCCAGAGATGACCGTACTACTGCGAATGGCGAAATACTCCCTAAAACATCTTTTTTCCAGCAGAGATTTACAAAGATTTTTCCACAGAATGAAGGCAACATGAAAACATTGTGATTTTCTAGTTGGATTTCTTGAAAAATATTTGCCTTAGAATTACTATATTAGTTACTAGGAGCCAATGCCATACTCCAATGCACTGCAGAAACAACTGCAGTTAGTGTTTGTAGAACACAGTGAGAGTCTTAGATTACAATGAAGGTTATTGGATTCTGTTCTTAAAGTTTTTACCACCACGGAAGAAATGAACACTTTTCATTTTGTCAGAAAAAGGACTTCCTCCTGATAGCTGCACAGAGTTTTTACTTTCAGCATATAACTCAAAGTCATCCAAGAATAAATTGAATCTCTAATAACTACTGTCAGCTGGATTTAATTCTTCTTGGTGGAAGAACAGCAGTGTCAATACTTACTGAGATTTAGTATTACTGCTAATTTATTGCAGGTAAAATGTCAATACAACATGAAAATTTGTCATTTGAGAAAGGTTTAATAAAAAAGATGAACACACAACACAAGAAATAGAGAAGGCGATAAGAACTGATAGCTGATCATTCTACTTCACTTTTTTTTCTCCAGATGAGTGTCCAGGTGCCAGCTGGTGTAAACGCAGATGCCACTGATGCCAATGGAGCTGTGTCAGTTTACACTAGCTGAGAACCTGATCCCAATTGTGTTAGTGCCATTTTTAGACACTGCCACTGGAATTCACTTTTGCAACACAATTAAGAATACATCCACGCATTGCATTTTTTTTCCTGTCCCCAAGTGTATAACTGGAAGCCTGTTGACAGACTGTGGGAGAGGGCAAGTGAGAGGTGGAAGTAGCCAACAACTGTATCCAAGAGATAACTTTTCAATACGAGTATTAACACTATTGTTCTGTTGTCTTCCTTATATACAAATGAATATTTGCCTTCAAAAATTCTTAACTCCACCTTCCAGTAACAATTCATTGCCAGGAAAAGAAAAAAGATGCTGTAAACCATGCAGAGTATCTACCACGTAAATATGCTAACATACTATTTTCATTAGTGTATAATCTGAATAGGCAATTTTAATGCATAATTAGGGAAATTTTCTAAAATTACAAGACCGCCCCCAAACCTGAGATCTGTGTATTCCCCTAAGTATTTGTTCCTAAGCGATCTCATTGCTGTACAAACAGTAAGATCGTTAGAAGTACTAAACCAGCTGTTTGAAGTAGCCTGCAAGCCAGACCTGTCTGACATCTATCATTTATATTTCATCATGTGGGGGAGGGAGAAGGAAGAAAGGAAGAGGTGGGACAATAAGCAGGGCAGAGCAGTACTTCACAGATCCAGCCGCCATTTCTAAGTAGGGAGAGGGAGCTTTTATTATTGTTTTATGTAAGGCAGCTGTTAAACATCAGTGTACTGTGTAACAGTTGCCAGTATTAACCAGTACAATGAATTGATTCGAGATATCAAGGTCAAAATGGAAAAGCTAACTAATTAGAACTGAAGATGCAGTTCACACAGCATCGAAGTAATTGTCTGTTTGTGCAGCACAACACCCATATCTTCAATTTGGGTCAGGCCATCAAGAGGAGGAAAAGGACTGAAGATGAGATGCTCTACTTCACACAGTTGCCCTCTGGAAGGACTGGCAAAGGCAGTCACTTAAATTAAGTACAGGTCATCAGACAAGATATCTAATCTATTCATAAGACAGGCAGCTCTAGCAGTCCAAATCCCTACGGCCTTTACAATGACACAACGAACTACTTCCTCATGTACCTCTGTCAATTCACGTTAGGTTCCAATTTTTTTAAAGCAATATTTCATGTACACTATGACCCTATTGCTCATAGCAAAGAAAGTGTTTTGGTTTATTTATGACCTACTAACCTTAAAAAAAAAAAAAAACAAAACCAAAACCATCCAATCTGAATGTTCACATAAACCTGCAGATCTGAAATAAAACTTAAAATAAAGCTGGCATTTGTAACAGCTAAGCCCGGTAAGGGATTTAAAAAAAAAAAATGAAAACCAGATGAGAGAAGATGAAAGCATTTTTACCCTGCATAACCTGCACACTTCAGGAATCAAGGCTAGAGCTCAGGAATACTTTGTGTTTTTGTACTTACAAGTTTCAGCCTGTTTCAACAGAGGCTAGGTAACTAAGGAAGTACTGAGGTTTTTCCATTATAGGGGGTGGGGAAGGAATAATAACCTGTGAAAGTAATTCCTTCTAAGATCCAATCCATCCAGCTGCAAGCTCTACATAGCTCCTCTCCTCCTCCTACACCCCATCCTAACTGTCAGGTATCAGCCCAGCAAGACCCCATATTGAAGTATGAAGTGACAGATAGAAGTAGGGAATAAGAGCATAGGAATAAGTACTGAAAGAAATGGCATACAGAAAAAAAAAGTTTATAATAGGGCAGATGTTAAACATGAGTGACCCTAAACGATAAAGTCTATTCATTTGGCTAGAACAATGTCGAACAGATACACAAAGACTACTAAGTTGGAGAGCCTTATTCTCTCATCACGCTTGCTGGTGTAAGGAAGTTCTTTCATAACATTCAAAGAATTAAACTGTGGAAAGCCAGTACAAGTGAATGGGAAAAAAATAAATAAAAATTTTTAAAAAAAAGTTAAAAAAAGGAGGTTGATTGCCATATTTGGTTAGAATTCAGATATATTCATAATCACAGTTGCCTTCCTAAACAAAACACATTTAATCTACCATAAAGGAGAAAATTAGTTGATTCCAATAGACTGTATTAGTGATTCTCTGTCCTTTAGACATATTTGTTAGAAAATACAGTTGAGTTAAATGACGTAATAAATACCTCTACATGCAGAGCAATTAGTTGAAAGAAACAGCTAGGACAAAGTCCTTGTAATGTTCCTTATTTACAAAATATATACAGGCAGCATACTTATGACCTGCGGTCTTTTGGTACTGGTTCCCTTTTTGCAAGTACAAACAAATTTAACAGAAAAATACAACATTTATAAAGATTTTTAAAACAATCGGAAATGGATGAGAGAGTACAAGGCATCTTTTACCAAAGGACAATTTATACAAACAGCAATTCCTGGAAGCCAATGAATCAGTCATATAATTTCAGTGCAGCAAGGTAAGAGTGGACATAACAAAAAAGAATTCAGACCAGCTGAGCTGCAAGACCACCTTCTGCAGGAGAACTCTGCTCACAAGTGCAAACAAGGTAAAATTCCTAGGTTACTATGTTTTGCC
This sequence comes from Alca torda, assembly GCA_008658365.1. Lineage (NCBI taxonomy): Eukaryota > Metazoa > Chordata > Aves > Charadriiformes > Alcidae > Alca > Alca torda. The sequence continues at coordinate 10,458,374 of CM018087.1, read as the reverse complement.
TTCTGATCCAGCCTCTAAAACCCTTCCTCCACAACACAAGAATTGCAAACCTACATATATGTATTTTTTTTAATTTTATTTATTTATTTTAAGAATGAGGGCAATTGAGTGGGAAAGCTCAGAAGATTAGAAAAATGTGTTGTGCTGCTGTGGAAACCTTTAAGAATAAGCACTTTACTGTGTGATGATCAAGTTCTGGATACGGACAGCATGCTGCTACCTAAAAAATACGTGAAAAGAAATTTAGGTCATCAAGCCTTGATGTATATTTGCCTTTTTTCCTCCTGAAAACTGTAACGGGTTCCGTATGTATGACAATTTGTAAGGAAAAAAGGCCTTCTCTCTCTCTCTAAGACATTTATTGAGAAATTAAGCCTTAAAAGAAAATGTAGTTTTTGTCACTCCTAAGCAAGTTTAAATCCAATCGATCCATGCCAGCAGAAGAAATTTTACTCAATTGGGCAATCTATAATTGGCAACACTGATTCATAAAACTCTTAGCCAGCTCTGTTCATATATGAGATCTTTCGTTTTGTTTTGCTATAAAATTCAGTTTTGTGAAATGGCAACATTAATCCACTTGCACCTGGATCCCCAACCTATATGGTTAAAGCCTGAATAAGTGAAATTTCTTTTCTTTTCACAGAAAGAAGTTTGGAAAACTGCCAGCGCCTTGCACAAAGGCTGAAATAGGATGGGCAGAGAAGGGTGTTGGTGTCGGTAAGAGAAAAATGACTGAAATTGCATCATCTGAATGATTCAAATCATTGTGTGAATTTTGATTTCCCCCCCTCCTTTCAGACATTTGAAGATGCTGTCAAGTCAATGGAGTTCTGTTGTAGTGGTTGCTTCAGTGAACATTCAACGCTGTCGGTGAGTTTGGAATTAAAGTGAAAACCATCGACCGTTGATTGTACCCTCCAGCTAACCATCCTCCTCCTTGCTTCATGCTTTCAGGCCTTAACACCGAAGATAGCAACCTAACCACCACATGATGTTTCTCCCCCACCCTGTCAAGCTTTACAAAAAAGGTCACAATCAACATTCATTGCTGTCGGTGGGTTTAACTATGTGGACAAGCTCACTGAACAATGAATGCAACTGTGGCCCCACATTTTACAGTTGCCATTGAGAGGAACATCAGCTCTGAAAGCAGTAGTGAGAAGCAAACACTCCTTATAGGCTACATTTTTCTGGTAAAGAAAAATAAAAAATAGTTGGGGATATTCACTTTTTGCTTGCCTGTTTTTAAGTGTGTTTAACTTGGCTGACTAGAAAAAACCTCACTGCCTTTTTCTGGAATATTGTCTTCCCAGGATTCAGTATCATTCAAACCATAAAAATTCAGTGTGTATGTGGAAATAAATAACAATACGGGGAACTTAGTGTATATCCACTCCTAAAGACTATGAGCATGGGAGGAAAGAATATTTAAGTCTCATTTTAACTAGGCATTGTGGAATAGTTCAAGAATTTATTCTACACTTGTCACAGCAAATACAAATGGGAGCCAGAGTTCAAAGATATAGACAAAATATTATATCAAATAAAGGATTAATTAATTTTACATGAAACTGTTTTTAAGCACCTAAATAAGTATTAATATACAGCAAATACTATTACATTTGCCTTTTTCAGGAATATGAAAGATGACAGAGAAATGTATATTTAGTAATAATAATGGAACAGTAGTTAAATTGTAAAATTACTGTAAACTTTGGGCATCTGTGTCACACTCAGTATTGCTGATAGTAATAAGAAAATAAAAGTTTAAATAAAGCTCAGAAGTTTGTCCTTGTTTCCTTACAACCCTTTATTGACCTGGTTGAACGTGGAGAAGGGCCAGTCCACATTTCTCACATTACAGTCATCCAAGGTAAGTTCAGCTTTTAGACTTAGTGCAACTCAGATATTCTGCAGTAGGAATTGCTTCCAAAAGTTAGGCAATCACACAACATTCACGTTGTTCCTCCTCATAATGGTGGGTCCATTAACAATACTTTAGTCTAATTATTTACAAAGTTTCCTCACTACAACAATTGCACAACAGTTGCGTACTGTGCTTGTTTTATCCATGTTTCACCATGTAGCAACTGAACAGGATACAAGCATCAAGGCTATCATGGGAGGATACATCTGTAGTTGCTTCTTGAACTTCGCATTATCAGTCTACTTAAATGATAAAAATATATTTCAATCATGAAAAAGATCAGTCCTCAATCCTATGCTAGACTGATATTTCTAGGAAAACAATAAAAATAAAAAATTAGTTCCTCAAAGAGATAACAACACTAACAAATTAAATCCTGAAATTGTTTGGACCTTACTTAAGATTGATGTTTGGGTAAATTATATTTTTTCCTTGCAATATTTACTAGAGAACCAGCCACAGGGTCTATTGCTCACTGAATACTGTTGTGGCCAGACAGCAGAGTTAAGTATTAAAAGGAAGGGTTGCTATGCATGTATGACTTCTCTGTAACACTGTTCAAAGGTATCTTTAAGTATCTTAAGTTTATTCATTTCTACAAGAATGGGAACTTGAATTACTACTAACTTACATATTGCAGATAGACAAAGATCATATTAAAAGCAGGAGTCAAAGTTGTATATTCTGTCTAGGAGAAATTTTCAAATCAAGTTGTAGCTAGTATGTTCCTGCAACACTGTGCATCAACGTTCCTTATTAGAACCTAAAAATCAAGTCTTGTTTCTGCAATACATTTATTAATGCCATGTATAGTCATGTTATGTATTTTTAACAGAGAAAATACTTATCAAAATAGAAGATCCTGAATTTGGCAACACTAAAAAGAAGCAGTGTCTTGGAGCATGAGTGGTTCCTGCGTATGTATTTTTCTATGCTAACTGGTAATATCTGAACAACTGGCGTTGAGGGGACAGATTTCAATGCAGAAAAAAAGAGATAAAGTAAGTTATATCCTTTTCTAAGGCAGTACTTTTCCTCAAAATACATGGTTTTCCCTGATTTCTATCCTAATTTTGTTTTATACACTCACTAAATATTAAATAGCAAGAATTCATACCCTACTAGAACAGGGTGCAGAAACCTCAGCCAGCATTGACCTAGGCACAGATAATAAGCCCACACCCATTACAAATATAAAACAAATATTTTCACCTGGACTGCAAGTTTTTACTGGTTTCTGAAGAACAGACTCTGCAGCAATGGTCTCTTTTAATGGTGCTTAGTATAAAATTTATCAGTGATTTTATCATGTCTTCATAGAGATAGAAAAATATCTTCTTAGTGTACAGATGTATAATATTTCATACAACTTAACTAAAAGTCAGTTCTACAGACTAGTAATTTCCAGAATGCTCATTAGCAAAATACCACCATTATTCCACACCTCACAAGAGATGCTGACCCACGCACGTCTCTCCTTACTCTGTAAAGCCACAGAACAATCCCATTTTGGTGACGGTAGTTGTGAAATACTGTGGAAAAGTTTCATGGTCATTTTCATAGGTTTTTTGTTAATATGATACATATGTGCTCAGTGCAATGCCCACAGGCCATAGAAACATTCTAGAAAATTGCTCCTCAGTGTCATCGTAAATAATTCACTCTCAGCAACATTTTTAGGTCAAGCATATCAAAGTTGCAGTAAGTGTGACAGATCTTGACATAATAGGAACACTAATTCTACAGCAGCGAAGGAGGAGGAGAAGTATACTTTCCATACATGAATCACGGAATTTTTCAGAGTTGGAAGGGACCTCTAGAGATCATCTAGTCCAACTCCCCTGCTAAAGCCGATTGCCCAGAGCACATTACTCAGGACTGCATCCAGGCGGGTCTTGAAAGTCTCCAGAGAAGGGGACTCCACAACCTCCCTGGGCAGCCTGTTCCAGTGCTCTGGCACCGTCACCATAAGGAAGTTTTTTCTTATATTTGATCGGAACTTCCTATGTTCCAGCTTGTACCCGTTACCCCTCGTTCTGTTACTGGGAACCACTGAAAAGAGTCTGGCTCCATCCTCCTTAAACCCACCCTGTAGATACTTGTAAACATTAATAAGGTCTCCCCTCAGCCTTCTCTTCTCCAGGCTAAAGAGTCCCAGCTCTCTCAGCCTTTCCTCGTAAGGGAGATGCTCCAGTCCCTCAGTCATCTTTGTTGCCCTACGCTGGACTCTCTCCAGTAGTTCCCTGTCTCTCTTGAACTGGGGAGCCCAGAGCTGGACACAGTATTCCAGTTGTGGCCTCACCAGTGCAGAGTAGAGGGGGAGAATGACCTCCCTTGGCCTGCTGGCCACACTCTTCCCTATGCAGCCCAGAATTCCGTTGGCCTTCTTGGCCACAAGGGCACATTGCTGGCTCATGGATAATTTACTGTCTACCAAGACCCTCAGATCCTTTTCTTCAGAGCTGCTTTCCAGCAGGTCCACCCCTAACCTATACTGGTGCCTGACATTATTCCTCCCCAGGTGCAGGACCCTACACTTGTCCTTGTTGAACCTCATTAGGTTCTTCTCTGCCCAGCTCTCCAGCCTGTCTAGGTCACGCTGGATGGCAGCACAGCCCTCTGGGGTGTCAGCCACCCCGCCCAGTTTGGTATCATCAGCGAACTTGCTGAGCATACACTCTGTCCCCTTGTCCACGTCATTGATGAATACGTTAAACGATACTGGTCCAAGTATTGATCCCTGGGGGACACCACTGGTTACAGGCCTCCAACTCGACCCTGCTCCATTAATCGCAACCCTCTGAGTCCTGTCACACAGCCAGCTCTACCAATCCACCTCACTGTCACCTCATCTAGCCCACACATCCTCAGTTTCCTAAGGAGGGTGTTATGAGAGACAGCATCAAAAGTCTTGCTCAAGTCAAGGTAGATGACATCTGCTGCTCTGCCCTCATCTAGCCAACCAGTTATAACATCATAGAAGGCTATGAGATTGGTCAACCATGATTTACCCTTGGTAAATCCATGTTGACCACTTCCAATAACTTCCTGCTCTTGAACATGCTTGGATATGACATCCAGAATGAGTCACTCCATTACCTTCCCAGGGACAGAGGTGAGACTAACCTGTCTGTAGTTCCCTGTGTCCTCCTTCCTGCCCTTTTTGAAGACTGGAGTGATATTGGCCTTCTTCCAGTCCTCAGGCAACTCTCCTGTTCTCCATGACCTTTCAAAGATGATGGAGAATGGCCAAGCAATAACAACTGCCATCTCTCTCAGCACTCGCGGGTGCATCTCATCAGGGCCCATGGACTTATGGATGTCTAGTTTGGCCAAGTGGTCTCTAAGTTGCCGTTCCTCAGTGCACACAATACTGTGCTTGAAGACTGCAGAGGCGGTGCTAAGGGCATGTTATAAGGTTTGGAGTTGTTGGGTTTTTTACTTACCTCTAAGTGTTCAGGTTTTTTTCCTGACTTCTGGCATAAGATGGGTCAAAACATCTAATCCCACAGTTTCTGCATCAAGTTTGTAACTTCTGTTGATCAAGAACAGAAGGACACTTGGATTTACCTCTAAAACTACAAGTCAAAGAATTCCCATGATAGAAATAGTCTGCGATATTCAGGATCATGATAGGATGAATATGTTAGATTCGCTTTTTGGCACAGCCTACCACCACCATAATAACATCTCCTGCTTTACAGATGGTGAAATGACATACAGTAGATTAAAGAGTTAAATATAAAAGTAGTCTATACTCGAACTGGAAGCAATATCTAGATGATCTTGCACTCCAACCATGTGTCCTTCTTGGGGGGGGAAGATCCTGTAATCCTGACTTTTCCCTAATGCGAACACAGTGTTTCCCTTGCTGTCCATGCAGTCCCTTTTTCTTTTCTTTTGATGCTTCTCTTTGTTTCTTGCCAGAATTACAATGAAAACCAATATTTTTTTAAGCACTTGCATGATGACACTGACTCCAGATTATTTTTTCTATCTTGCCCTTTCTTTTATTTAGGTTTTTGTAATTTTGTCTTAGTTTTTTTTTCCCCCCTCCAGTCTTCCTGTGCATCCTCCTTAAGTGCAAGTGCCAGCAACACAGACCACATTCCAAACAGCCCAGCCAAAGCTAGCTGAAATAGTCTGATGTCTCCTAATTTTACAAGCAATCACTGATCCTTTTCAGCCAAAAATAGCATTTGTAATGGCACACAGTTAACACATTTAAATTTGTCTAACATTATTCCATAGATACATAAGTGTCTGCAAGTTCTGTCCTAGTTTGAAATAGATTATTTCATCCCTGTGAAATGCAGCACTTGCAGTTTTTTTTGAACTTCGAGATTTTTTTTTCAAAATATAGCTCCCCTTTCCCCCCCAGAAATCACTAAGGTTTTGAAACATAGAAACCATGGCAGCATGCAGTAGTAGTAGGAATAAATTTTGAATAAAAGCAGAAGCCTATCATGATTTAGTAAAAAGATATTTTAACTTGCCATTGTATTCATTCCCCCCACATTATTTTAAAGTACAGACTGCAAAAGGAGTAATAGAAAAAATAAATACAAAACCAGCAAGTTTTTCATGAGCTTAAAAAAACCCAGCATTTCCTCTCATATATAAATGAGGTGTATCTTCAAGGTGCATAGACATAAGAGAATTAAAATATTTGCCATTTGTTACTATTGTAAGATATTGCAGACACTGTCATATAATTTAAGAAAACAGAATTTCTGGAATGCAATTACAAAAGTTAACTACTGTCCAATAAGAAATGTATTAGAAGGACAACACTATTTTACATTATTGCATCCTCATTCTTTGTTCATACAGTAAGCCTAATGGTTAACTGCCCCCTCCTGCTGTCTGCATCCAAAGTGTATTTACAAACTTAATATATTACATTGCCATCTTAGAGCCTTCGCTTCATAACAATCAGTAATCACAAACTGAATACACAAATATGTCTGACACATACATGTAAGATAAGTTTTATGTTTGAGTTTAGGAAGTACTGATCTGAGGAGGCAACAGGGCAAGTACTCAAATCACACGGCTTCCAAATATGGCTTTTATTAAAAAAAATAAAAAAAAAATGATAGAATTGTTCAATTTCTACATCTGCTGCTTATGAGACTGCCTTCAGATTGTCACTACAACCAAAAATACTCTCCTCCTCCTAGTTTGGATCTGAACTCATACTGAAAGATTTAGGGGAGGCTTCAAGTACAGAAACTCTAATCCACAGAAGCCATGAATTACAACAGAAACTTTGTCTATATTTCACAGTACATCAGAAATAAGCCCCTCTGCAGCTAACATACACACCCAAGATACATTCTGACCTTTCCTGACTTTGTTTCGTGAGATACAGTTGCTTCCAAGCTAGCCCTAAAAATTCTGATTATGTTTTAAGAAAGCCACTTTAACCTTTCTTAAGTTTGCAAATAGATTATTGTGAGACCTGATGATATAAGTTGTTGTGCTGTGGGTGGGCTTTTTTTGGTAATTATTTTCTTTACTGAAAATGTCACACCAGATATTTATGATGAAAAACAAGTCTAAAGTTGACCAGATATCACAATTCTAGGATACTGGTGTTCAGAAGGTTCAGATACCAAGTCAAGCAAAGAGGCAAGATAGCTGGAAAGTAACATTCATCTGGCTGTTAAGACAGTGGAAGTTTCATTTTGCACTCAAGATAAACTACAATGTACACGAACCATTTATCTAAACTGCAGTATCACCTATAGATAATGGCAAGTTATCCCAATAATCATGGTATTAAGCTAGTTAACTGCATGGATCTATTATTTAGTGATTAAACAGTTAAAATACTTTATCATAGGCATTTTGAAACACCAAAACAAAAAGAAATACAAAAATATTAATTTTAGCTAGTGAGAGCTGAGCCCAGGTGGTTGCCCCCAAAAGTCAACATCACCATCTGATGTGCAAAACATTCCTAATTATCATAAAGTACACCCTGTGCTAATTACTGTGTTTACCTCATGCCTGTGAGCCACAGTAAGCCTAGAGTTCGTGACGATAGATTTACATTTAAATACCATCCACTTCCCTGTCTCAGTATCAACATGCCACTGGTTACTACACTGACAGACATGATGAAATTACTGCATCCGCTATCCTGTGGACTAGGGAGGCCACAAACTACTAGAGGGATACCAAAACTAAAAGGGCTTTCAGACAGACATTCAGGATGTAACTGTAGAAGACCACAGGAAAAAAGACAGTACTTTAAAGACAGCAGCCAGCTGTGGCCTACAGAATATCTTAAAGGAAGTCTTTGTAGCCTCTTGAGGAAGATGTCTGTATATCTCCAAAACAATTGTGGGACATCATTCCAGAAGTTCACATGGATCGTGGTCTGCTAACTAATGAATGCAGATTCTCTGCTGGTTTTAGTCAACTTACTTTTATTGATTTCAGTGGACTTATGCCAATTTGTACAAGCTGAGGATTTGGCAAGCCAACACACAAGAGAAATGTAAAAGAAGTGTAGTCCCACACATCCTACACTAAATAAAAATGCAGTCAGAGGTAGATGTCACTCTTGGGGGAGTGGGGAAGAGAAACAAAAGAGCATGTACTTGAAAAACACATGTTCCCACCTACGGAGAGAGTATTTCTGCCCACAGACAAACTGTGGGTGGCCCTGGACACATAGCACTTGGACGCCTAACTACTCCATTTGTGCAGATTACTGCTTTTCAGGTACAAATAAGTAGCTTTGGAACACAACAGGCAGGAGAGTGTTTTGGAGCAGAAGTGTCACACCCACATTATGATAATCTGGCCTTTGCCACCACATGACAGTCTCCTTCACTTCATGAAGCTTGAGGTATGTGGGTGGGAAAGAGCTTGCAGCATATTTGTCTGACAATGGCTCCCACAGCACAAGTGTACGTACTTGAAGCAATGGCAGCTTGTTTCCTCTCTCTCCCTTCACATTGTGCACTTTACATCATTTCCCATCATTTTGACACAAAGCTAGTAAACTAAGCTATTCATTGGTTGTATTTGAGAAAAAAAATAATTAAGTCAAAGCAAAACATTATCACATAATTTAAAATACCCTCTGTCACAATGTCCAGGAGCTTCTTCATTTGGGGTGCCTATTGGCACCCCTCTCTGGCCTAAGACTATGTATTGACTTCAGGTTTTTATCAGCCTTTACAAGAGATGATTTACATGCTGCAAAATTTTAGACGTTGCAGGTAAGCATACAAATGCTTGTAGCTACTGACTGGAAGTGCCTTCTGGAATCAGATGACATGTATCAAAACTAAGATAACTAAACCACAGGTCTGTTCAATATGAATACCACAAACTGACTGTTAAGAGTCAATTCTAAAAAAAAAAAAAAAAACCCAAAACAAAAAACCCACAAACAAAAAAAAACCCAAACCACAAAAAAACCACCAAACACACCAAAGAACACAAAACCAAAAAAACACCAACACAACAACAACAAAACCCCATCAAACAACCTCTCCCCTTCTTCCCCTCTCTCCATTGCTATACCACCCATCCCATCAATGTCTTCATGGGTACATGCAGGCATCCAATACACTTCATATGTAAAAGGAGTAAAAATAAAAAAATTAAAAAACCCACACACACAAAAAAAAGAAAAAAACACATTAGGTTTCCTTCTTCCTTATAGAGACTCTTATCTGCATGGGAATGTGACTTCTGCTTTAAATCTTGTACTGAGATTTTGGGGGCACTACTGTATCTATTGCTAATTAGTAAGGAGCATTGCTCAGGAGTAACTCAAGCCTGAGACATACATATCTGCACAGATACTTTTTTTGCTAGAACTTAGGTGCATACATTTCCAGATGGTTTTGACCAGTCACAGTGTCTAGTACTAGTGGTTCCTCTACTTAGATGAGGTACCCGAGCTATATTTTCCTGAAAGAGAACCCTTCCTGCCTTATTTGTTTTCTGTGAGGATACCATCAGATCAGCTCAGGATACCCACAAGGAAATTATTTGCCAGGAGGATATACTAGCCTTTGCTGAGCTGAAACTGAAAGGTAATTTAGTGAAATGCCTACAAATACTAGACCATGTTTAAGGATTCTTTGTAGTCATTAAAAATAAACAGACTATTTATTCTTTTGCCATCTTTTTGCTACAAATGAACTGGTATAGGTCACAGCTACAAAGAAATTCTGACTTGGATCCCCAAATCAATAAGATTACATTAGCAGCTTGCTGTGCTTGAGCTCACATGGCACTGGTGCCACCATCCTCTTCAAAACATGAAGTTTTAACAGGCCCTCCTAACTTGTTGAGCAATAAAGTTGTTATGTCTGTGTTGCACATAGACAAGACTGGTAGGTTCTCGAGCTGACTGCAGTTTACGTACCTCTATTATCACCAGAAACTGTAACAGTCAGTGTTAAAGTGAACACAGAGCCTGCCTACTTCCAAGCACACAATACCGCAATATGTGCTTAGGTTCGCTTTAAGATTGTTGGCTGCTACATTTTATCAGCTCTTTTTAAAATAAGGTTGCTCACTAGCTGCTTTCCAAGCTTTCACATATGTATCATTTCCATCAGCTACAAGTGTAAATTTGCAAGCAATGGGAACACACACGCACACCCAGTCTGATGGAATCTGTATAGAAGGTAAAGCTGTCACCAGATGGCATTTTTAAGTTTTGTGCAGCCAGATATTCAGAAGCAGCATCTGAATTTTGGATGCTTCACTTTTTTTTTTTCTGGGGGGTGGGGTGGGGGGGGGGGGGGGGGGGGTGGGGGGGGGGGGGGTGTGTGGATACTCCCAAGACACAGTATTTGCTCCTAGAAATAACTCTTGTGATATTTTGTGGATAAACCTCTAACAGCTCATTTTGCATGACTACATACCTAGACTGTAAGAGCCCTATATTAGTACTTGGGTAGAGACCGCTCAAAAATTCAGTCCATAATGTCAGTAAATAAAACTTTTATGAATATGATTTTGAGCCAGCCCTAACAGTAGCAAAAATAAGTAGGTTGCGTGTTCCTTTCCTTCAGGGAAACGTTGCCAAAAATATATAACTGTCACTTTTCATCTTCTGAATAACGTTAGATGCTGAAAAAGAGATTCACAATGAGCAATTATGTCTTCAGCTTTCATGTCATTTTACATCATTCTACTATCAGCCATGCTCAAAAGCTTAGAGGCAACATTCTAGGTCAGTGACTTTTGCAGACAGTGTATTTGCTGTTTGGTAATTAAATTAGATACACTTTAAATAACCAGATTCTGAAACAGACAGCCACTTACCAACACATGACCAAGTTTATCACTGGCGCTGTTGACACTGGATGAGGAAAATTATACATGTTAGCAATCATTAACTATCACTGAGGATTATAAATTTAAGGATTATGATATTAAGAATAAGTGGATCAGAAAATCACTGCAGAGAAAAATCTTTAAGATGTAGCTAAAAGCCAGACTGAAGGACTGACCTACTTTTCATCACCAAGTTTTATTTATACGTGTATAGAATTTTTTCTTATGTTATGATTATCAAAATAATTTCTCCTACCAAGAAAGCACTTAACTATTAATAAAACTAAATAGAGAGCAGTGGGTGCTCAGCTTTTACATTTAATAAGGTTTTAGCCTGCGTCTTATGCCAATAGCCACTAGTGCTATTTCAGATAAAACTTTAAACAGCAAATAGAAACATTTTCACTTTATATAGAAGGGTGGCGGTTTTTTTGATAAATTAAGGTATTAACTCTTAAGATAAGACTTAAAATTTGAATTTTTAAAAAAATTATTTCATATCAAACATGGCTCAGAGACATTTACTGTGTAAAAAAGTATATAGGTTTCCTATTTTTCAGGCCTTGCAATTTGGAAATGAACATTTAAAAAAATCAGAAAAAGATCTGATGGGTGCTATATGGTCTTTGTAGGAGCAATTCTCATAACTCTTCAAGGGACAGATAGACCTTTTTTTTTAAAAAAAAAAAAACAAAAAAAAAAAAACAACAAAAAACCCAACAAAAAAACAATCCCACAACAACAAAAACAAAATACCAGAACCAAGCATTAAGCAATTTAGGGAGGTACTGCTGGCCTTCATTTTGTGTGTGTTTAAGGAGTGAAGTTAATGAAGGCACACAAACGATAACAGAACACAGGAAGAACACAACTTCAGGCTGGAGGCTGGCAAGTCATGCAAGTGGTTCCACAGCAAAGGCTACTGATATTCCACTGTTTTGGGTATACTTTCTTCAGCCCACCACCATGATTCAGCTCAGAGTTTTTGTTAGCTTAATTCCCCTACTACCTTGCTCATCATGAGCATTCAAGTGGAATTCCTCAATTTGCAAAATACTATCTTGTCTTTTCTTCCAGAGCCTGACCAGTTGGCCTTTTATTTCAAGATAGATACAAGGTACAATCAACCATCACAGATTATTAAAATATGCTGTCCACCTAACTGCACCTGCAGACCACTGTAAGGACATGGAAGCCAGCCCCACAAGCTAAAGATGATACAATTGTAGCATTGCCGTAGTTACTTCAGAAATACCGAGCTGGAAAATTAGTCCTAGTGTTTCTAGGTATTGCTTTGGCTGAAACACATGGAAAAATTGGCTTAAAGAATGAGGAAAACGCAACCCACCACATGTATATTTCTGACTATTATAAAACATGAGACTGAACAAGGGGTTTCTGTGTCCCTTCCTATGCCATGAGTAGGGGTTTGCAGTGGTGTCACACTCAGCTGCCAGCAGGTGTTGCAATGGGCAGCCGTGTAAAGCGCCTATTCACTGAACTCTGTCACTCCAGTTACATGCTCTTTATGGCAAGGAAAACAGAGAAAACAAAGAAGCTGTTGTACTTTAACTTCAAAGCCTTCATACCCCCAAGCTTCAGCTCTGTACCTCAGGCAGCGCGGCCCAGAAAAGAGGCAGCATAGTCTCAGGTAAAGATATTTTTCTGCTCCAATAACCTAGTCGCTGTAGTGCTCACAAAAGAGATTAGATTTTAGAAAAAAAAAAATATCTTAGTATAGGCACAGTGATAGTAGAAGGTCATCCGACATTTTTCATTTGACTGACAAGTAAGTTTTATTCTTAAGCTTTCCAAGTTCACAGGAAGGGGTTTTTTGAAAGGTCATAGAAGAATTCTAAGTTTATGCATAAGTGCTGCAAGAATCAATGCACGAGAAGTTAGGAGATATTGATCTTCCCAGTTTACAGTTCCTGTTGGATTATCATTCTCCAGTTGCACCAATTTCCTCTTCAACAGGGGTAAAGTTTTTATGAGATCCCCAAAGCCTGTGTGCAATATTTATTCTGTTAGTCTAATTAAAGGTATTACTATGTACATAGTTACTGGATCAGTCCCCAATGGCACTTCACATCATAAATAACAGATGTGAAATGTACTCCTATTGGGACAAGTGCTAGTATCAAGTCTTCTTATGCTATCTCTTTAACCATTACATCACCTCACCATTCTTTAGGATTTTTCTTTGGAGGAAAAGAATACCATTAAGATAATATTAGTTTGGGATAATTAAATTCACTAAATATTCATGGACCCATAAGAAGAGATAATCATTTTGAGATGTATTCACTTTACTGTAATGTAAAATGAAATAGATATACATTGTATAAGTCAGCAGTAGCAACTTTCTGACATTTAATTGCATGGGACTGGCCTAAGATAAAATTACAACTTTAAACATGCATTCAAAAGTTCAAAAGGCTTTCATGTTAGTCCATGAAGGATTTGGGGAAAAAAAAAACCAAACATAAATTTGGTGTTCCACTCCAAATTTTAGAAGTATTCAGCTTATAAATTCAGATTAATCCACCTATGTTAAAATATGTAAGCATATATTTTTCAGTGGGAAGAACGTGGTTGTAACTATACAGTTGAATTCTCTTTTCAGATCCATACAGATGCTATGTTAGAAGATCAAAACGTGTGCATGCTCAAAACATTAATTCAGCTGCTTAAGAGACTAAGGCAGTGACCTAATACCTCAAAGCTGCAGATCATCAGCTGTGATGTATATGTCCAGCTACACTCCTCACTCACAAGGGTTCAATAGCGTTAATGATGTATGGCCCAATACAACAATCATATCAGCAGCAACAAAAAAAAAATCTAATAACAGTTGTTCCCTTTATTCTGTACATATAGAGTGTATGTAGTCATGTTTTCACCTAAAATAATTCTTTACCCTACATTTTTACCAGAATATGACATTTTGAAACCATAAGAGAAATTGAGAAGTCATATCAAGTCCCTCACACTTCTCATGCTGCGATTAAGCCTCATATCTTTCTGAAAATATTCTCTTCCTATATGAAGGATGTTTTCATATCTTAAGACTTTCCCCTCAGTTTTCTTGTCTTATACCAAAGCACTCAGATTCTTCCAGTGTAGATATCTGATAATTTTCAATATCTTTTTGGGATCTCAACCTTTCTGGTTGAGATTTTATGAAGTAATTTGAATGGTGCTTTACCACTGCTGACTACAGCAGGTACACTTTCTGACTATTTCCTCAGTTCCCCCAACATGCTTGCAGACCCTCTTCTCCCAATTTAATTCTTATTTGTAAAACTAGTGGAGATGCTCAAGTTCAACACCAGGTTCTTAGTGAAGCTGTTGAATAGTCCTGGACTTGGAACAGAACATTGCATTCCACCTTCAATATCTTTTCATTTTGAGATCGAATATCTGACAACTACCTTGAACCTTACTACTACAAGGATAAGAGTTATTGCCCCTCTGTTTTCTACAAGTCCTATTATCCCATTGTAATGGATATTGATTTGACAGTTTGCTCCTTAGAAATCCATGGTGATTCTCATTCTCCTCACATTTCAAGAGTTTTAAAAAAGCTGGACCATTTATTCCAATATTAATTCAAGGAATTTAATTTCAGCCAGCAGACTGACAGTTCTGTGACTCCTCTTACCCTGTTCTCCATTCTTAAAGATGAAAAAGTTTGGTTTTCTTCCTAGCCATCATCTGTCCTCCACAAAGCTTTTCGATCTTTCCTTGGAAGCACAACTTTCAGGCATTTTTTCAGGAAAAAATTTTGGAGAGAAACTAGGGAGTTTTACAGATGATTGACACTGTAAGCACAGGACACTTGGCAGTGAAAGAGAAAAATTACTTGAGCAGAAGTATACCAGAACTGAAGAAAAACTTGTAACAGAAATACATGACCCAGTTTCTCACTACAGACAAATAGTAAAACAGAACAAGTGAAATTTAGCATGGTGCAAGCCTGAAAGAAGGCATCATGGCTAGTCTTATGTAGCCTTGCTTTGGGACAGTACAGCTGTGATTGAGTGACTTGGACACTGTGGACACCGATCATACAGTTGGATGACAGTGGCGATCAGGTCAGGTAGCAACAGTGGAAGGAGGAGGCATGATCAGGATGAAGGAAGTGCAGTGCTGACAGATATGAAGAGAGCACTTCATAGACAGATTCCAGAGAGGAAAATTTTGGAAAGGTTGGTGAAATGAAATCTTAAAAAAAGCCATAAAAGAGAGAATACAGAAGCATCAGATGGTGTCTCAGTATAGATCAAAATATAATTCAGCAAGACGAGGTGAGACATTTTGCAGGAATGCGGAAAACAAGTCAACAAATGTATCAGAAAAAGAAGCATGGAGAGACATGCAATAAATGGTATGCAGCTGTTGTACCCCACCTCTTGCTCACTTCCATATTTGCTAACAGCCCTTTGCGATCATTTATCCATTTGATAGTTTTAAAAAAGATGACATACTGACATCCAGCTGAGCTTACGTCTGCATGGATAGTTCTACAAAACTAGATACCCACCTTTTCCAGACCACCTTGTTTTCTAAGTTAGCAATCTGGCTGAGCTGTCTTGCTGCGATTCTACAAATCAGACACTGGAATAGGGTCCACCATGAAGGTAGGTTTATACTGGATCACAGACTGGCGATGTCTAGTGTGTCATTTGCCTTATT
This sequence comes from Alca torda, assembly GCA_008658365.1. Classification (NCBI taxonomy): domain Eukaryota; kingdom Metazoa; phylum Chordata; class Aves; order Charadriiformes; family Alcidae; genus Alca; species Alca torda. Next base: position 10,442,428 of record CM018087.1, on the reverse strand, counting down.
CCCTTACTCACAGCTAAAGAGTTCTGTCCTACTCCCCCTGCTCCCTCAATAAGATATTTAGGAATGTAGCACATAGAGGAATCTTTGCTAGCTCACTTTCAAAATAAGCTTCCCTATTTCTAGTATTGCAATAGGAACTGAGCATTAGGTGGATCAAAAATATAATTAAAGTTTGCTTGTATAACTACTGGGTCCCGTCCCTCCCACTTTGTGTGTATTTTTCAAATTGAAGGGTTTAGTTGTTTTGAAGGAAAATAGCGTCTCAAATTTATTGTGAATTCTGGCAAATAAGGATTATTCTTTTTGCAGCCAGATCCAGGATAAAATCCTTAAACATTTCATTGCTCTTTATTTATTGAATTTTTTTTTTCTGGGTGGATTTTTTGAAGATGAACATGCCATTCCTGCTAGCACTCTCAGACAGCTATGCTCATGCACAGCAGTTGATTCAACATCTCACAGTGCAGTTGTCATCACTGTCACATCAGAGCAAGTAATAAATTTTCCAACTATTTGTTCCCCAATTTGGTTAATCAATATTTTTTTATTTCTTTTGTTTTAAGAAATAAGTATCTTTTTGGACTGTGACTGTAGTAATTATTGATGTTCACAAGTTAGACTTCTCTTATAGCAACTCTTTACTTTGTGATGTTTTTATATGCACAAGAGGATTGGTCTCATCCAGAAAGTATACCCTGTGAAACCCCATTGGCTTTAGACAACAAGTTGAAATACTATTTTGAAGTTGCTCTGTCCTATGACATTAGAAGTCAGGCTGCTGGTGCTTTCTGCTTCAAAACTTAGCAAGAACGTAGGAACACATGAACAATGAAGGCATTTGTGATATTCTCGCAAGTGGCAAAAACTGGTTTCCAGGAGTTAATTTTTTTAATCTCGTTTTTCTTTTCTTTGAGCCAACTTTTTTTTTTCCAGACTGTTAGAGTTCATAAAAAAAAAAAAAATCTTCTGGCTTGCAGCAAACTTATGTTCTACTTTCATCTAAAAAGGCATAAATGTGTTGAGCCAAAACCACGGAATTCACTGCTGTTTGAAACAATCTGTGTAGCTCTTTTACATCTCTATTTACAGAGTCCCCTACAAAATTCAGTACAGTAACCACAGCACTAACCTTTCTAACTGTCCACACACATCATCCTCTAGGTAAATGAAGTAATATGTAGCATCAGTCTGTGGAGTCTTTTATGACTGGGATCAAAATAGCTCCATCAACTAGCATGTGCGAATACTGACTTTATCATCTAACCAAGCGAGATTCCAAAATTAGAATTACAGTGGGTATTTCTGCTGATCTGAAAGATTTAACATCTCCTTTCTCATAAAAAATTCTATTTGAAATAAAAAATGAATGCTTCTAAATCTAATATTACTGTACACAATGTAGGGAAGAGACATTAATTTGGTATTTCAATAAATTTTTAAAAAGAATATTGAGGCAAAAATACTCAGTTCCCACCAATGAGACATCTGGGAAAATTTAAATAAGGTTGTATGACATGTTCATTTTTTGTAGTATTTGGTATGGACAGACCTAACATTCGGTGCAACTCAAGCTTAGAAATCATACTGCTCAGCTCACAATCCTGGGGAATATAACAGCAGCTAAACATGCAATAAACAAGCCAAAGCATTTATTATAACATCTGGACTTTGCTGCCCCACCCCTAATAAAATAATGAATTAACAATAAAATACATGTGCTCAGAAGAACAAGCCTTTTGTGATTTCTAGTTAAATTGCATGATCAATGCAAATCAAAATAGATGGGGAAAAAAATGGGACCACAGAGTAATTTGTTTCAGTATTTTCAAAAAAAAAACATTGAACATTTTTCATCTAAAAAAATTATCCTCTCTTTTAATATAGATTAAATAAATATAACTCCCACATTAAAACACTAATTTCAGGCCATATATTTGGGTTCACCCAGGAGAAATTGATGGGAAAGCTAACCCCCACCTTCTCCCATCTGGTTTGGTTTGTCCTGAAACCATTTCCCCCTCTCTTCCTTTCAAATGCATTAATTCAATCACCGAACTGAAAAAGTCCAGCTTTATTTAACATCTGTGCTTTGATGCACATATATAACTCGAATATTGCAAAGCCTTTTGCTAAGCAGTATTTCATATTGCAAGGAACATCTTTAAATTTGTTAGGATTTTATTTGATGATGTCAGTGGTCATACACTGAACTGGTAGGCTGTGGGCAGAATCCGTACTAATTTTCTCTTGACACCACTAAAGAGAAAATTTGGTAGTGGACAAACCATCACTTCAGGGAACCTGCTGCAAAATAAAGTCAGAAAAAACTCAGTCACTTTCTTGCTCCCTTTACACTCCTTCCACTCCACTAGGCTTTACAACTGTTGTCAGGAAGGGACCCTTGCTGTCACCATGACAGTTCTAAGCCCCAAACTGTCTCTGTTTCACCCAAAGAGACATGCAGTACCTCCAAAAGCACAAGAACCATCAATGGACAGAACTATTCTCACTTACACAAATTAAATATTGTACAGTAAAAGCTGTTTCATTGTATCCAAAGACTACAATTGAGGAAAGGGAAGCAGATGCCTGTTTGCTTTATCAACATTATATACAAGTACAGAAGCATGAGTGAAAAGAGATGGTGTCAATGCAGAAAGAATTTCCTGCAATGTTTCAACTTCCCCTCACACTGCGGCATTACCAGAATCTATGTATTTCTGGTGTACACAAAAAAATAGTACTTACTCATAATAAAGTCCAAAAAAAGTGTGCAGGAAAGGCAATGACAACAAAAATGTGATGATATAGTGATAAATTACGACACTCAGTAACCCCCCATTACTAGTCTTTGCCTTCCAAAAATTTCCAGGCATATTGAGAAGCCAGCCTCTCCTCCCCGTATGAATCTTTATTCAAAAATCTGAGAGGCCTGGTCAAACTACATAGTGTCTGTTAACTGTGACATGGATCTTCAAGGTTGAGGCAGGGTTGCACAGCACAAGGCGATATAAAGCAATGTTTTTGTTCACTTGCAGCTTGTCCAAGATTAATTTGGTTTCTATATTTGCTAGGTTTAAGAAGTTAGAAGAAGTAGGGTCCTTATGAGAGTGAGTTAAGTTTTATCATTCACAAGAAGCAGAGAAACACACCTCACAAAGCTATTCGCTGAGGCAACCAGGGTTCTGCTGTGTTAGATCATAGAATAGTTTGGGTTGGAAGAGACTTTTAAAGACCATCTAGTCCAACCTCTGTACAATGAGCAGGGATATCTTCAACTAGGTCGGGTTGTTCAGAGCCCCATCCAACATGGCCATGAATGTTTCCAGAGACGGGGCACCTACCACCTCTGGGCAACAGGTTCCAGTGTTTTGCCACCCTTGTTGTAAAAAGTTTCTGTAAAAAGTTCCTTCCTTATATCTCGTCTGATTCTACCCTAGATAAAGAATGAAATCTAATGGTCCGATTATGAAACGTGTCAAATTAAGAAATATTTTGTAGGGTAATTTCAACTCCCATGGTGGTCTGTGTGAGACACAGAAAACTTGCTGCTAGTTTGTTCAGTTACTTTTTGGGCTGGGGTTTTCAATGTTTTAGGAGTGAAAACTGAATACATGACTATCTTAAGTCAGCTTTGAAAAACTCAAGTAATAATAAAGCAAACAAGCAAAATCTTAATAAATGCAATCCATTATTTTAGCTCTGAGGACCCAGTATTTGCTTTTTTCCACCCAGGTAATTGCTCAGGTACTGAAAATCTGGCAGGATGACCAGTTTGCTTTCCATTATAAAGGCAAAAATGCCCTATTCAGTCTCATTCCAGAGCTGTTACCCTAAAAATGGAAACTGAAATGAGATCAGTAATACTTCTTTCATCACTGCCTCTGGAAGATGTTTTTTCCTGATGTTTAATACCCAATTCAATATTCCATCTGAATGCTTTTGATATGAAAATGCCAAAATGATGGCACATATGAACATGGAACAGCTAAATCTGCACAGCAGAAGAGAGAAGAGACCATGAACTGACATCAGAAACCTGGGCTAGAATTTACGTCTTAGTTAATGTAACTTGCAGTTTGATGGGGTTTTGGATGTGGGGTTGTTTTTGGAGTTTGTTGGGGTTTTTTGTTTGTTTTGGTTTGTTTTTGGGTTTTTTTTGTTAGTTTGTTTTTTGTTTGTTTGTTTTTTAATGAGTGGTGGTGTTTTTTTAAGATTAGGACACAGGATTCCCGGTACAGCTTCTTTGGCAAATGAAAGCACACAATGCTTCAAAATGAAATATACCAAAAGCAACTTTAATTCCTTAACACATCATGAAGATAAGATGTGCAAAAACTCACAGAAGTCAGACATTAGAAAATTTTCTGGAACCTGGGTTGCAGTGCAAAATTTATCATGCATACTTATTGCGTATTATCTCATTACAGAAGCTGTGAAATTCTCCAAATTTACACAGAATAAGATTTTTAATCTTAGAACACAGCTTTTATTCATTCCTGAGACTTAAGGGTGGCCACAGGTATAAACGAGTGTGCCTGTTGTGGTTTCAGCAGAGCAGATAACATCATCTGAGAGTTTTCCCTTAGAGATTATGCAAGCCAGCACCCAAACACCCTGGGCATTCAGGGAAGCTAAGGACATAACTTTGTAGTTTGGGCCACCTTCTTCATATTGCAAGAAAAAAACCCTCAACATTACTAAGGAACCACAGCAAGCAATGACCTTACAAAAGCAGAGATCAAAAGAACCCAATATAGGATGTTGCTAACTGTCATCCTTTTGCTGTACCTATCACAACCCCTACACAAAACAGGAAAGGGTTGTGCAGATGCATTGCTGGAAGACCTCCATTTCAGTCCATCAGTAATACCACTAGCACTTCAACACATTTGGGTTTGCTGACTTTCCAGTCAGCTCGCAAGCTGCAAGAGGTGATAAAGCTGGCAGGTTGCATTCTAGAGAAAATCTCAAAGCTTTTAAAAAAGAAAACCACACAATCTTATCACTTAGATGATATTGTTACAAACTTCAAACACGTAACAGACCTATTGAAAAAACAGCAAATATCAAATTCAGAATTTTAATTTTGGAACTAGAGTAAATGTGCCACATATTATTCTTAAGCCTATATTTTAACACATCATTGGAGGAGAAAGATATTCCTGAATAGCCTTTCCCTACAGAAGCGGCTGCAAAATGCATATAGTAAGCAGAGTTGAAAAGAGAAAAATACAGGAAAACATTTCTAAGTGTCAGCTACAGCAATTTTAAAGCTATGTAAGATTCCGAAAAAAGTTTAATTTTTAAGTTGAATTAATCATGTTAGGTTCAATAAAGTATGGAAGTTAAAGTCTGAAGTCTTAAAATCGTACTTAATGCTACATAAGGCTTCCTCTTAAAAAATAAATTACTACTCTTGCATAAGCCTAAGAATTTTCCAAGCACAGAAAGTGACCCGGTTAAAACACAGATATAATGCTGATCATCCGGCTTTCAAGTATCATCTAAATACATGGCGCATTTAACTGGTTGAGTGGAAAGCCAGCTCTTTACTGAATTGCCCACTGGGCTTCAGATGGACATTATTTAAAGTAAATTAAAGAATAAATCAGGTTAAATCAAATTACTGCTGATTATCAACCCCAGATATTAGATTATACAACATTCTGATAAACCTTTATTCAAAAGCTCACAAGCTCCTCACCACTCATCAGGCAGGCAGAGTTAGGTGCTAATTAAGAAAGTCCTCACTCATATAACAAGAGCTGTTACAACTTAAAAAAAAAAAAAGAAGAAAAGGTCTTTAAAAAGAAAGAATTGTCACTTTGTATCTTTAAGCACCTGTTAAAGACAGAATCCCATTTCTAAATATGTATTCTTGACAGCTCTCAGAAACAGGGATAGGTACTTCATATCATATACTAGAAAACTTCACCCCTTAAAGCAATCTTTCACACATTGCTTCTATGCTTATCTATAAATATAATGAGCATTCAGCTCCCACAGTGGTGCCTTGCTGTCTGTCTAGAACTACTCTTCTATTGTAAAATTTTCAGACAGTGCTTTTGCCCATTAATAAACAAAGCAGTCAAGCTTGCCTCTTTTTACTAGCTTAATCTCAGAGTATCTAAACTGCACACAAACCCGTATATCTTTATGAGTAAATATTTGGCACAGAAATAAACTTTATTAGAGATCTGAAATTCAAGCAACAAATCAGAAATGGACTTTTTGATGGCCATTCTTTATATACCTAGTACAAAGTACACCATTAATAAACAAACATATGCCCTAAATTCCCTGAGTCAGCTTTATAGCAAAGCTGTCTTTATGAACATAATGTTAGATCTCCCTCAAAAACCACATTTGCTTAATAAGGAAAGCTGTGTGGCAAACTACATCTGCACCCCTATTACCAGAATATACATATATATAAATTAGAGACTACTGTAAATGCATATTCAGAAGGATGCCTTGTGATACGTTTAACTTGATATCAGTTTAGCCATCTCCCCTGTGGGGATATAGCTGTGGATCTCTTATTCCTCTTCAGCTTGTCCATCCATGTTCTAAATCCAATATCTGCTTTACATTGTTTTGAATCTAATCCACTAGGGGTTAAGAAAGCTCTTGGGAAGAGGCCTTGCAAGTTTTAACCATTGGAGATCTTACCATGGCACCAGGAACATGGGTGGCATATCAAATATTTACAATGCCAGATACAGACACAATCCTGTTTGAGTCAGAAGCTGGGACCAGCTACAGGAAAATGCAAATGGACAGTCAAAGACAAAATCTCTGGATTCAAGCAGGGCAGACATTCAATGCAGCTTTCCAGTTCTTGCAGATGCATTTAGGAGAGGCACCACCTGTTTCCCCAGATGTTTACATGCTCCTTTAGAAGATAACTAATCAACCAGCTAATCAACCCTGATTGTGTTATGAGAATTTTAAAATTAATAGATACTCCACATGGAAAACAACCCCCAAACTTATTGTATTTCATCTAGACACAGTAGTCCCATGAATTTGTAAAAAGATTCAATTGCATCCATGCTTAAAAGAAATTATCCTGACGAAGCATGGAAGAAGCCAAACTGAAGTTAAGCTGTTGAAACTTTTATGAAGAAGCTATGCTTTATGTAATTTGTTGTGCAGCTTGGCCTTCTCTTTTCCGAAGGGGCTTCTCAACACCAAGAAAGGCAGTGCTCTGTTGGCTTTACAGGGACTACAGTTACATATTACACACTATTCTAGTCACACAGCCTGAATTCAGTGACATCATTCAGGTTACATAGCTGCCCATTTTCTTTGTTCCTGCTATTGAAGGCAAACTAAGCCTGTGATATAACGAAGTGAAAACTGTGGCACACTACTAACATAAGCAGAAATACGTAAAGAAAATACAAAAAGGAAAAATCAGCTAATGCTAAAATCAGCATATGCTTCTAAGACAGTTTACTACAAGTATTTCCATTAAAGCATCACTTAGGCCCAAGTTTGAGAATATTTTGTAGCTTAGTAATCTATACAAGTATTTCCACCCTGTATAACGAAGTAGGCAACTTAAAGAACAAATATATCAAGAGCCACTTGATATATGGGTCCTTGCAGTTCATACACATTAGCTAGCTTGTATCTGAGATCTTCTGAACTGATCTAAATCTATTGCTCTCCTTTGTAGGAAACAATATGAAGTATTTAATTGGTATTTGGTTTAGGATATTTTTGTATGTGTTGATGCATTAGTTCAACTTCCTGGCTAAATTTTTTTGACCATCCTTTACTATAAGGGTCTGGAACACTGAGACAAACAACGCACAAGTTTTTGTATGTTTGTGTTTATAACCAGTTTCCAGTTAGAGGGAAACTTACATTAGTTATGGAAGAAACACAACCCTTTCTGTCCCAAAAACATGCTTTCACAAATGTAGGAATACTCAAGTTACACATTTGACTTTTTTATCCCTGCCCCCTCTTTTTTCAGAACCTGTTTCTGTCCCTCTTCATGTGCTGAGTCCTATTCTTTTCCTTTAATTTCTCCTAAGCAGGAAACAAATTTATTTGGTTTTGCACTTGAGGCAGACTTTTAAAGCCATCACTGACAAACTGGGCTCAACACCAACTACAAGAAGTAGATTCCCAACAGAAATTTTCTTCAAGCTCTGTATTAAAGAGACACAGATTTAACACACACGGGCCATTTGTCTTGCATATTACAGGGAATAAGTCAGTTTCGTATACTGTTTATTATTTGTTCCCCTACAAACACACAATGTTTGATGGTTGAGAGCATAAGTTATCGTACTATTCTCAGAATCAAAGTTCACTGCCTATCTCTGTTAACTAGTATGTTGCCTTTGCTTCTCTAATTTATGTAACAATCGTTTTATGACTGAATTCTTCTATCAATAAAAAAAGTGGTGTTCCTGTAAAAACAACAGGTGGATAAACACCCCCTTAAGTTTTTGATTACTTGTAAAACTAGGTTCTCAAACTTCACTCTATATTGACCTTAGTCTTGGTGTAAAAAAATACCAGACATAGATAGAATTTAGCTCCACAAATTGGAATAAACTTGCTTCCCCCTCCTCCCTGCCCTTAATCCAAGTAACTGCCAATAGTCAATTCAAGGTGCAGCTCTGATAGAAAGTGAATGCAAGCTATGTGTTTACTTTACATTTCTTTGTCTGTGCTGTAGAGGTAAACGTTGAAAATTTTGCGATCCAAGTAGAACTTCTGGTCCTACTGGTAAGGAAAGAAAAAGAAGAGAAAATCTTCCTAGTACCAAGAAAGGCAGATTGCATATACATGTGGACTGTCAACATTACACAACTTCCAGAAGGAAAGACACATCACTGAAGATTTCTCCTCCCTAAAAAGCATTAAACACCTTCAGCTACTTTTCAGAGGTCAGTTTGGTATAGGAAGAATGCCTTACCCAAGTTTATGAACTGTGACACTACCAGAAAAACAAATCCTTCTAAGACAATCAGTGATACCAAGAGCATGTACAAGAGATACAAGAACTCTCATGAATTGCACCAAATAATGGCACCAACCTTCCCTCATGAACATATCTTAGGAATCACATCACCCTGCAATTAGAACGCACCTTCATCAAAACCTTTCCTCAGTTTCCCCATAAGTACCACATAAGGGCCCAAGCCTCCTCTCTTCATCGTGGCACTCGTGCATAGCCACACTGTTCTCAAACTACAAGGGCAGCTGAGTGAAAGAGCCTGGGAATAGCAGAGCAGAGACTCCATTTACACGAGGAACTTTTCACAAACATGCATGACTGCAACAAGAACAACCTTACCATAAACGTGATGCAAGAGCATTTAAGAATCTCAGACCTTCAAGTCACCTTCAGAGAAGAAAACTTTCCCTCCCCCTTGCTCCCACAACCCACAAAACCACTCCAACAACAGGTCAGGGCTGCAAGGGATATTAACAGAAACAACCCACCTGAGTGCATCAGCTCTTTCCTGAGGTGCTGCCTGAGCACCTTCCCCAGAAGTCTTCCCTCCGGCCTGCCTGAGCACCTTCCCCAGAAGTCTTCCCTCCGGCCTGCCTGAGCACCTTCCCCAGAAGTCTTCCCTCCAGCTGCTGGCCGGAGGCTGGCCCTGTACAGCTTCTGCCGAGGGGGAGGGGCTGGGCCCAGGTGCAGGCCCTCAGCCGGGGCCCAGGTGCTGTGCATCCGCCCGGCAGGGGGTGTCCACAGAGGGTCACAGAATCACAGAGGGCTAGAGGTCGGTAGGGGCCTTCAGAGATCATCTAGTCCACCGCCCTTGCCAAAGCATGTTCAAATAGAACAGGTTGGACAGGAACATATTCAGGCGGGTTTTGAATATCCCCAGAGAAGGAGAATCCACCACCTCTCTGGGCAGCCTGTTCCAGCGCTCTGTCACCCTCAAAGTAAAGAAATTTTTCCTTATAATGAAGTGGAATTTCCTGTGTTCTAGCTTGCTTCCATCGCCCCTTGTCCTGTCACAGGGCACCACTGAAAAGAGTCTGGCCTCATCCACTGGACACCTGCCCTTTAGGTATTTATAAACATTGGTGAGATCCCCTCTCAGTCTTCTCTCCCAGCTAAACAGACCCAGATCTCTCAGCCTTTCCTCATAAGAGAGATGCTCCAGTCCCCTGGTCATCTTCGTAGCCCTCTGCTGGCCTCTCTCTAGTAGTTCCTTGTCTTGTCTTGTCTTGTCCAGGGAGCCCAGAACCGAACACAGTACTCCAGATGTGGCTTCACCAGGGCAGAGTAGGGGAGGGGGATAACCCCCCTCAACCTGCTGGCTACGCTTTTTTTAATGCACCCTGGGATACAATTTGCCTTCTTGGCCATAAGAGCACATCGGTGCTCTGAAATGCCTCCCCAGCCTGCAGCGATCAGGGCAGCAAGCAGTTAGGCCGTGCTGTGCGAGGCCTTCCCCACCCACAGCGGCTGCAGGGAGATGGCTCCTGTCAGCCATCATCGTGGTCGTGAGGGGGAAATACAGAGAGAGAAATCCGGCCATTTACTTGAAGTGCCTAAATGGGAACTATCTGCAGGGACCAGCTGAGCCACCAGGCTCCTAAATGTGCAGCCAACTGGGAGGGAAAAATGCCCAGAACAGGCCTCAGAAGAAGCTGCTTGTTCTGCCAGCCTTAGGGATGGATCCATGCACGTTATCTAACTGGGGACATGTCACCAGAGGGGTGGGAGCAGGGGTCTGCCTCTGCGGCTTGCTTACTCTTCAGAGACAAATAAAACAGGCATCAGGGATGTTTCTGCCCTTGATTGACCACAAAGAAGTTGATTATTTTAAAGGCAATTACAAAGCCTAATGTCTTCCATACTGCAAATTAAATGCCATATCACTACCTACGCTCTGCCCGCAACTTCTGCTGGTTTCACCACCCTTCATCTGTCTGTTACATTGTGGTCAGCTAACACTAGCTAATGAGTATGCTTTTTTACAAGGGGATTTCACTTCTGATATTAAACAGCAAAAAAATAAATTGCACAACAGTCTATGAGTGAGTTGTTAAAAGTTTTCAGAGTACTTTTTGATTCATGCAGACACAGAATTTTACCTCCTAAAGTCATGTCTATGGGGTTTTTTTTTTTTTGTATGGTGTGATCAATCTTCTGAGTTGCACCAATTTGTAATTAAGTACGTAAAGAATCTGTTTTGCCTGGCAGCTCTACCCTACTGTGACTTTAAAAAGTATCAATTCAAAATTTTTTGAGCACTGCAAAGAATTCAGAATGTTTCTGCTTCTAATACTCAACATCTGTCTAGAAAACATATCAATCATATGATCACAAACAGCTGTTGCATTAGACTTTTAATCAGCCATGATTTTCAAGAGAGACAAAGAATGTTGGAAGGGATGATGGAAAGTTATTGCAGAAAATGCCCTACTTGAGAACTCCAAAATCCAGTTTTAGGGAGACAGAACTTTACTAAGCACTGTAAAAACTCTTCATGCATAACATATATTACAGACAGTATAGCTATCTCATATAAATAGAAATAAAATACTCAGGCAATGCACATACAGGCAAAAGTGTAAAAAGTGCTCCAGGCAGGTATTTTGTTTTTAAATATAACAGGCATGTATCACTAGCTTTGTACTTTGCACAGATTGCAAAGAATAAAGTTGCTGCCCAGCAGTCCATTTTCTCCTCAAGTTCCATAAATCCCATTAATGAGGGGTTATGAAGCCTTATTGGAGATACAACATATCCCTTTGCTTAGAAAATGTTGATGTCCAAAAATGGCCAGTTTCTCCTCTCAGTAATGTTAGTGTAAATCTGCATGAGCTCTTTTGTATTCAGGTAGTACTACAGGGTAGCTCCTGACTCATTTTTAATAGAACATACCAATTTGAAATAGTAATATGACTACTCCATGTTATCCGTCTGCCATAAAAACACAAGATTGAAGAAAGGCTACTTCTGTGATTGTTTTGTTTTTAAAAAAATCCCAAACTCCTGACATTCAACTATTATAAATAGCTTCATAAAGTACTAGAAGGGATATATCATACAATCCCTTTGAAATACTTTCGAGTCTGGAGCCTTAGGGCATCCTAAACACATCCTCACCAAGAACATCAGGCATGGTGTTTGCACCACAGTCAGCCTGCATAATTTCTAGTCTTTGACTTGATCCTGACTCATCTCCTGACTCCTGCCTGATTTAAATGTTGCCTGCTGAGCCCTTTTTGCCTAGGAAGAGGGCCTGGGTGTCCTGCCAGCACTCTCCTGGACTACCCGTACCTGCAGCAGAGGTGAATGTTGCCAATGTTGCTACTTGGGAGTTGTTGTTTCTTTGTGAGGGATAAATCCTGGAGCTAAGGTCCTAGGACAAACACTGAACAGATGTAACACCAATCAGTGAGTGATATAAACTTCCTGGCAATAGCCAAAAGCTTTTACTTTTGTCTAGGACCACGTACTTCTGCTTTCCTTACTCATAGGCAGGTGAGGGCTCTCCTTTGTTTTGGGCTGCCCAGACGGCTTGAGAGGGCACGCTGCAGTCATTACAAACTCTGCCTGCCTTTTGCTTTCTTTTCCAGCTAGTTATTCTTGCTGTGCCCAACAGCAGTTCAAGCTCAAAACACCATGAATAACAAAGGCATTTGGTTTGACGAAAGCTTCTGTGAGAGGGACAGGGCAGACACAGCATGAAACTGTACTCTGGGGCAGAAAAAAAGATTATTCCGTCACACCATGATTTGTGTGTACATCTAAAAGAATAGCCATGGGTTCAGAAGGTTCTGCAAGCCTGATACAGACACCAGAAAGAGTCAGCCATGACAAGTGTTATCTAGAAAGTAGAGGAAAGATTAGGACCTGGAAGTCCTCTACTGTCTAAGACAACATTAGCAAATTCTTTTCAAGTGGTCAGATATACGTATGTGGTGGGTTGACCCTGGCTGGATGCCAAGCGCCCACCAAAGCCACTCCATCACTCCCCTCCTCAGCTGGACAGGGGAAAGAAAACATAACATGAGTCTTCTGGGTTGAGATAAGGACACGGAGATCCCTCAGCAATTACCGTCATGGACAAAACAGACTCAGCTTGGAGAAATTAACTTAGTTTATTCCCAATCAAATCCAGAGTAGGGTAATGAGAAATAAAACCAAATCTTAAAACACCTTTCCCCCACCCCTCCCTTCTTTCTCGTTTTAATTGGGATGAGGAATGGGGCTTGGGTCAGTTTATCACATGTTATTTCTGCCGCTCCTTCCTCCTCAGGGGGAGGACTCCTCACAGTCTTCCCCTTCTACAGTGTGGAGTCCCTCCCACGGGAGACAATCCTTCATGAACTTCTCCAATGTGAGTCCTTCCCACAGGCTGCAGTTCTTCACGAACTGCTCCAGCGTGCGTCCCTTCCATTGGGGTGCAGTCCTTCAGGAACAGACTGCTCCAGCGTGGGCCCCCCACGGGGTCACAAGTCCTGCCAGCGTGGGCTTCTCTCTCTCCATGGGTCCACAGGTCCTTCCAGGAACCTGCTACAGCACAGGCTTTCCATGGGTCACAGCCTCCTTCAGGCATCCACCTGGTCCAGCATGGGGTCCTCTACAGGCTGTAGGTGGATAATATCTGCTCCACTATGGACCTTCATGGGCCGCAGGGGGACAGCCTGCTTCACTGTGGTCTTCACCACGGGCTGCAGGGGAATCTCTGCTCTGGAGCCTGGAACACTTCCCCCCCTCTCCTTCTTCACTGACCTTGGCATCTGCAGAGTTGTTTCTCTCACATATTCTCACTTCTCTCTTCGGCTGCAGTTGCTGTGTTGTGCAGTAATTTTTTTCCTCCCTTCTGAAATATGTTATCCCAGAGGTGCTACCACTGTTGCTGGTGGTGGGCTCAGCTTTGGCCAGAGGTGGGTTATCTTGGAGCCGGCTGGCATTGGCTCTATCAGACATGGGGGAAGCTTCTAGCAGCTTCTCACAGAAGCCACCCCTGCAGTCCCCCCTGCTACCAAAACCTTACCACACAAACCCAGTACAACATAGGAGACCGTAATTTCATTTCTGATGCCATCTCTTTCCCAGAAAACACCACAGGTACAGATTCGAAGAATTGCTCAAATATCTACTGAAACTTATTGCACACTACATTGACATGAAAAAGTAATTTTCTCAGGCATTGATCAATTACATTCAGTAAATAAAATCCCATCATCTCTTTGATTCCATTACAGTAAGAAACTTATCCATAAATGAAAAACAATGTATCGCCCAGAAAAGAAAATTAATAGGAGATTGTGTGTGTTTTTTCCCAGTGAAACTAACGTTATTCTAAAATATATCAAAAGAAAAGCAAATACAGGAAGAAAGGAATTGCCATACCAAACCAGATCCAAGATCCACTGTCCAAGACAAAAAGCTTCACACAGAAAGCAAAAAAGTTTTTCATTAAGAAAGTATAAGATGATCTTTCCACTCTCTCCATTACTGATTCTTTTTCTTAAACCACATCCCTTGATTTGAATCCCATCATGTCTGGAAGTCCTTTATGTTTTCCCTGCTAATAAGCATTACTTTGCATGTGTATCCCAACTGACCTTCACTTCTCCTTACAGTGCCCGGTTCCTCTTGATGCTTAAGACTCCATTTTCACTAAGAAATTAGAAATGCTTTTTTAGCTGTTAGTACTCACTAATAGTCATACACCTGGGTTGCCAACACTATGAAATACATGTCTCTGACAGCCTCTTAATTTAGGTGTGTTCGCTAGAAAAGCATGTTCCAACAGCTCTTTCACTCTCCACAGTTCCTGCCTGCCCACATTAATGATATGAATCAGCACTCCTGTTAACATCTCTCCCCATTAGTGCTGCTTCTCATAAAAATGTTTGGGTTCTTTGTGGTTTTTTTTTTGCACAGAATGTGTACAACACATTTTTGCTCAGCAAAATGTGGATATTATCTGCTACTTTCTGAGCTACCTAAATCTTACCTTGTATTTCTCCAGAGATTCCTGGTTGAGATCTTCAGCCTTCCATTTTTATTCTATTAACTGAAAGGAAACAGACATGTAAATTTAATGGATAGCTCTGGAAGTCCTAATTCCTATTCTGTACTCACTCTGCCAAACTACTGCAGCATCTAGCCCAGAGTACTTTATACTACAGCAGCAGCTGCTGGCATATACAGCTATACAGAAGTCTCACCCATGAAACAACACAGACTTTGTCGTAGGATCTAGATATAACTGTGCAATGTGAAGGATATGGGTGGGGATTAGCCTGCCAGAGCAAATCCTCTTTACTTATCCCATCAGTTCTAGGTATGTATGTAAAGCACTTTCTCTTATGTGCATCCTGCTTCCTCTTTGATTCCCACAAAAACAAGCCACATACATAACAGAGTTGGTTTTTTTCCTAAAATCCTTGTTTGTTCCCCATTACTGAAGATAATATCACAGTCTTTCAATGCTTTTTTATCTCACAATAACTTAACACTATTTCAAAGTATTATATTCCTAACTTTCCAAATAGCCTTTGTGTGCTATTTCCCAGAGAGACTTGCCCGGAATCACAGAGGAAAGCTATGGCAGGGGAAAGGGTTAAGCTTCCATCAGTGTTCCCTAGTGATTATACACCTCTCCAGGTTACTCTTATTTCCTTGAAGCTGGAGTTACAGTGCCTGGCAATAACAGGTCTGATCCAAGAGAACCCCATTAGTTGAAAGGCTCACATTACCTAGAAAGGTCTTAACATCAGATTATGTTCCCAAATTCCTTTCCCTTGGAAGCTAATGCATGTGAGTTTATATGCTTAACTATCACTTAGCTATTTAGACTTCAGAAATAAAGTACAGACATACTGTTTACCAAAAATTAATTTAAAGGATTCTACTAAAGTAAAATCTAATTATTATAGATTAGTGAGAATACAGATCAATCTTAGAAGAGATCTCCACGTTGATACATATCTATGTGTTCCTACTTCTGTTTCCATTCTTATTATTTGTACGTGCATATGAGATGGGAAAGGGATGTCAAGGGCAACAAGAAAACCTTCTATAGGCACATCAGTGACAAAAGGAAGAGTAGGGAAAATGTGGGTCCTCTCTGGAAGGAAATGGGAGACCTGTTTCCCCAGGATATGGGGAATGTTGAGGTACCAAATGATCTTTTTGCCTAAGTCTTCACTAGCAAGTCCTCTAGCCACACTGCCCAAGTCACAGAAGGCAAAGGCAGAGACTGGGAGAACGAGGAACTGCCCACTGTAGGAGAAGATCAGGTTCAAGACCGTCTAAGGAACCTAAAGGTGCACAAGTCCATGGGACCTGATGAGATGCATCTGCAGGTCCTGAGGGAATGGGCAGATGAAGTTTCTAAGCCACTGGATAGTGGCTTCTCATATTTGAGAAGTCGTGGCAGTCTGGTGAATTTCCTGCTGACTGGAAAAAGGGAAACATAACCCCCATTTTTAAAAGGGGAAAGAAGGAAGATCTGGGGAGCTACAGGCCAGTCAGTCTCACCTCTGTGCCCAGAAAGATCATGAAACAGATCCTCCTGGAAACTATACTATATAAGGCACATGGAAAATAAGGAAGTGACTGGTGACAGTCAATATGGCTTCACTAAGGGCAAATCATGTCTGACAAACTTGGTGTCCTTCTGCAACCGGGTTACAGCACTGGTGGATAAGGGAAGAGCAACTGATATCATCTACCTAGACTTGTGCAAAGCATTTGACACTGATTTCTTGAGAAGGACTTGAGGGTGTTGGTGGATGAGAAGCTCAACATGACCCAGCAATGTGCTTTTGCAGCCCAGAAAGGCAACTGCATCCTGGACTGCATCAAAAGAAGCATGGCCAGCAGGTTGAGGGAGGTGATTCTCCCCCTCTACTCTGCTCTTGTGAGACCCCACCTGGAGTACTGCATCCAGCTCTGGTGCCCCCAACAAAAGAAGGCCATGGACCTGTTGGACCGAGTCCAGAGGAAGGCTGTGAAGATGATCAAGGTCTGGAGCACCTCTCCTATGAAGACAGGCTGAGACAGTTGAGATTGATCAGTCTGGAAAAGAGAAGGCTCCGAGGAGACCTTATAATGGTCTTTCAGTACCTGAAGGGGGCCTACAGGAAAGATGGGGAGGGACTCTTTATCAGGGAGTGTAGCGATAGGACAAGGACTAATGATTTTAAACTGAAAGAGGGGAGATTTAGATTAAATATTAGGAAGAAATTCTTCACTGTGAGGATGGGGAGATACTGGAACTGGTTGCCCAGAGAAGTTGTGGATGCCCCATCCCTGGAAGTGTTCAAGGCCAGGCTGGATGGGGCTTTTAGCAGCCTGGTCTAGTTGGAGGTGTCCCTGCCCATGGCAGGGGGGTTGGAACTAGATGATCTTTGAGGTCCCTTGTAACCCAAACCATTCTATGATTCTGTGATTCTATGAAAGGGAATTGCTTTACTACAACTTAAACTTTTTTGCTGAATTCATAGAGAATGGCTTTTCAAGCAATCATACTCAGACTCTTGCTTCTCTGGAAGCTATACGAAAAAGGAAGAACATAGGAGCAAAACTATTTGTTTCAGATACACGTGCATGTGTCTTTGAGACAACTAATCTAATAAACAGTGTGTTCTGGCACCCATTTAAGTCAGTACGATTTTCTCAGCACTGAGAGCACTTCCGTATTGCCCCAAATAAACTCATTCAGGTACCAGGCACTACAGCTGCTCTGTCTTTGCAGTCTGCCCAGGCAAATCTGTCCTGCCTCTCAGCCAGGCTAATTAATTCTGATGAGACTGCTGGAATAACATTGCTACACTGCATCTGATTCATGGCTCCAAGTTGAATGATTCAGCATTAGCTGAGGAAATCCTACGCTGCACACCACTGTATGATGCCTTCAGATACCCTCATTTCAGTGAACATACATTGTTCATAGCCTCTTAATAACATTCCAGCTTTTGACAGTTTTGTCCTAGTTATATGGGAGATAAAAAGAAACTGCAAACTAATGCATGACTTGTCACTTCCATTTTCCTCTCAAAGAGTTAATTTCAGGTACATCCAGGAGGCCATGAAAGGTTTGGCATCTAATACCATGTTCTCCTAGCCCAAGGCAACAAAGATTAAATAAGACTCCGCTTTATTTATGCAGAAAAAGCAAAGTCTGTTTGCTTTAGTAATACGTTCTTGTTAGTTTTTTTAATTTGGGGGTAAATGTTGGTGAAATTTAGTGCTCATAAAACTGAGAGATTAATCTGGGCCAGAGCAAGGTTTGGTGCAAGCGGATCCTGTGTAAACTCCCACATGTCTCTGTCAATGCACCTCAGTCAGGAGTGGCAGTGAAACGTGGTTGCTGTCCCAGTACTGGACCTCTGCTAAGGGGACAGTGCCAAATCTGCTGAAAAGCTCAATGGTTTCCTTGATTGCAAATAGGTTTCAAGCCCACCAGAACAGCACATTTAATTACACTTCCCTGTTGCTTAACTCTGAGAGTGTAACAGGTACTTGTGTGTCCTCCAATCATGCTTGTGAAATTGGCCCTACCCAAAAATAAACCATGAGGTAGCAGAAGTTGTATCTGTGATGATGGTTTGGGGGATTTTTTTGATTACGTGCCCATTTTTAATCTACTGGACTGAATTTTGATGTAACAGAAGCCACCTCTAAGAGCAAATTCATGTCGCTTCTTGCTTTGATCTTTTACACGCACAACAAAAATCCCAAGAAACAACTGATGCAGAGGAAGAGAGCATTGAAAAAGAAACAGGTGTAAAACTGGAAAGCAATATAACCAGGTCAATAGGAATTTCCCACTTGCTGTTCAAATTGTGTGCCTATTTGCCAGGGAATCAAGGCTAACCACATACAGTTTCCCCACTATATACTGCTGGCAGGGATCTTATCACTGAACCAAATTAGCAGGAAAGCATATTCTTAGATTGCCATTGGCTGAGGACCAATTTAACAGTGGGCTCCAGGTAAAATCAAAAATTATTATTTGCACCTTTTTTTCCTTAAAGAAGCAGAATGTGGAAGTTAATACTGAGTCCACTGCAAACATACCCTGTGTTGTTCTCCACTTACAGGGCAGTAGAATCCAAGAGCTGAATTGTTCCAAGGCACAGGAGCGTGCCAAATGCACATTTTTCTGTAGCTGACCTCTGTTTTCCCCTTGTTTTGGGGGATAAGAAAGAGCTTATTACAGGATGGAAGCTTTCTGCGTAGAGGCAGTATTTGTGAGCATCAGTACCTCTGGTACTGAAGGGGAAAAAATATATATATTGAATGTAATCTATTCATACTTGCTTCTCTTATTTAAGCCCCAACTTACTGCATAGCAAAATCATTGGAAAAAATCTCACTAATTTCAGTTGATGTAGGACAGAGTCCTGGCCCAGAAGGATGGTGTGATCATATTGACATCACTGGACACTTTTAAGCAACTTTGTAAAAGCCATTTGTCCATGGAAGTGCTTTCCCTATGCTCATAACATGCTTTGTGGAGCAAAATCCCACACTGGGAAAACTCAGGGAACTCAGGGAATTGCTTACGCATTATCCTATTGGGTGAAAAATTTTGTTTTTCAAGGGAATGTGAAATGCATTGGGCTTAAAAAGCTCTTGGCTTATATAACAGATGCCAAAGGGCAGTCTATTCATTAGCCAAGACATAAAAGTAAAAAGGCTGCTCCAAGGCCTTGAGGCAGCACAGTTTCTTGAGCTGCGCTTCATAACAGCTGCCCTCCAAAGTCTGGTTAACGTCATCAAAAATGCTCTTTAACAGAGGACTAAGATGACACACTTAACTGTCACAACTTCCCCTCTTTGGACAGAAAAAGACGTCCTCAGTTTGCAGAGCTCTCCTCTCCAGTGCTGAACTCTGACACACTGGGCTCGTCCTTTACCTGAAAGTAATCACAGTAGGAAAATTTGCTCTTTTTTTCTTTAATATGACCTTCTTCTTGAATATAACCTTCTGCTCTCCTTAGTCCTTGATAAACAATGGATGCTCAGCTATTTTTTTATAACATGTACTGCTGGCCCTGCATAGGTCAGTCCTCTATGAGAAAGCTACCTTGATCATTTGGGGGCCAGGGGGCAGCCTTACAGAATATGTATGCTTCAGTTTTAGAGGACAAGTAGGGAATCAGTATGAAGGAGGAAAGGGACTGAACATGTTCCTTCCTATCACGTGATTTTATTAATTTGCCGTCAAAATTATTAGTGCATGCTGAAATTTTTCCCATAAATGCTGCTATAAAATGGTATAATTGGCTAAAAATATCTTCAATGCTAAATCTGGTGTACCCCTTTCCAATTTAGAAGTCCAGCAGAACAGCCGGACACCTGCATTTATTTCTTGCATACAGCCCACTTCCCTGACATGAAGGCATAATCTATTCTAGCTTCTGGGCCGGGTTACTCATGCTACCTTCTAACAGCCCTTTGTATGTGATCGCTGCCTGTGAACCACTTCAGAGGAGCCATCAGCACACAGCTGTAGCTGTTCAGAGCAGTTACCATCACACGGTCACTCATTTGTGTTTGTGATGTCTCTCAGCCAAGAGTGTCAGGTTGCAGGGGAAAGCACTGGCTGGGATGTCTACTGTAGATCAAGCTCTTGCCAAGGAAACCTGAATAAACCTTCTAAAAACATTCTCTCCTTCCTATTTATCTTAGATTTTTGAAGTTATAACTATTTAATTTATCAAACTTGATCTATTGAAGTATTTACCTTGGATGCTGTTGTACTTGATGGTTTTGAGCAAAGAATTGACTAATTCATAATGACAGTTGGATGAAAAAAATCGCAGCACCAGAAATTAAACTAAACAAACTCTTGATTTATTTATATTTTTAGCTACAAGCAAAAGCTTGAAGTTAAGTAATAGAGTGCTAGATGCAATTTAAAAAAATGCAAAACAGAAAGGAACCAAAGCAAAAGAAAATTCCATAAATATAAGGAAAAACATTCCCACCTGCTCCATCCGAACACTTTGGAGAAGAAAAGGGAGAAGAGATTGACATGGCTGTTGAATAGCATTCGTTTGATGACTCCTGAGCATTTCTTTACAAAAAGAGCATGTGAGTGTGGGGCCATCTCGGTTCAAGCTGCCTTACTCCTTCCTCGACAGTGCGTCCTGCTAGAAGTGTTCTGTCGTGCAGCTGGCACCACGGCTGGCTTCATGCCTGCGCTCTTTGGGCTTGATGAAGCTCCTCACTATGAAGAGGAGCCTACAGGAAGGCTATGGAGTGTATGCACCGAAGAGGAGATTTACAAGTACACAAAACTTAATGAACGGCACCGATAGTCTTGAAACTAATATTCATTCATTTTGTTAATTTGTATGTATGGCAAGCCATTTAATTTGCAGAGGGCTGCTATTACCCTAACAGTGAAACAGAATTTTCCCAAATGAATAGGACTGAGACCATGGTTTCACACACGTTGTCATGCTGTAATCATGCCTGTCACCCAGGTTTAGACTAGAACAGCAGACTAGGCGTCAGGGTCTTTAAAACACAAAACAGCTAAGACCAAAAAAACTACTGTAGCCAAAACAACCACCTGTTTGTAGTGTAGGTTGTCATGAGTTGTAATGTTGTCTGGATACATATATTTATTGGGACAAGGAACCTTTTCCTCCTTGTTTGGGCATAGGTGAGAAAAAAGGAGGAGTAACTTGCATCTGAACTCTCTCATTTGTTAGACACAAAAGAGAGAGGGATCTCTTAGGAAACCAGCAATTGTACAGCACAGTATATAGCTTCGTCCTTCAACAGGAGACCAGAAGATGAGACGTGGTGCTTGTTAATACATTTCTGTGCAGCAGTGCACAGTTCATGACTTCAAGGAGTACTGAATTAGGAGTGCAAGATTAACAAGCTTGAAACTGTGTCTCTCACAGAACACTGTCAGAAAACTGTTCCTGCAAGATGGAGATGTTGAACACAAGATACCTGACTTGTGGCTATTTCTTTCCTATCTTGTCTAAGATGAACTTTCAAATTAAAATGTCAGCTGATCAAATGATGGGAGGACTCACTTAGGATGCAGAAGATGCAGATGTAGCTCACAGTAGAAATACACATGAGCATCCTATCTCTAAGTCAATGAACTCTGCTAACTTGCTTTTCTCTCACCTCTATATACTTAAGACTTCAAATTCTGCATAGATCATCATAAACTAATACTTTTTATCAATAAAATTTCAAGTTTTAGTGCAAATATTCAGTTGGCACTCAGTTTGTGGTATTGATTTTACAAGGGTCAATGGGTTTCCTGTCGTCTAAACACATAAAAACAAATGTATCATCAGCCTTCAGAAATGACATCCCGTGATACAACATTTCAGCTGCTGAGACACCGTGCTGACATCTCCTACCTTACCAACCTGGTATGAGGTCTTCATGAGTCACTGTGTCACAGGCTCCAACAAATGCCATGCCATGACAAGTAACCAACCTCTGCCAGGTAGCATGGGCACTTTACACAGCCAGCAACTCCAGAGTGGAGTCCAAGACCATGAGAAAGAAGATGTAACAGAAACTTGTGTCTTGACATAGACTAGGAAACGAGAGGCATTAAGGTAAGGAGCCCTGCATAGACTTACTGCGCAGGTCTACCTGTACCTGGCCATGCTAATGGCTGAGCATGACTCACCACCATGACTCCTTGGCCTCAGACCTGCTTCATCGCTTCGTACCTGGCTGGCGAGCAGTCAACTGCTGTACGATGCTGGTTACTGTCACCAGACCTGCTCTGCTCACCTTATTTGGGCACTGTAGGACTTTGCCCACGTGGGTGCCATCGCTCCTCTGCCTGCTTTGCTTCACCCTTGAGCTGGGCTCCGCTTCCCTGGCAGGACAGCTGGCTCTTGCTGCTTCCCGGCACCCAGGATGGGGGGGAAAGGGGCAGGGAGGATGCATATAGAGACTGGGATGGGACAGGAAGGCTGTTGCAGAAAACAAATAGCTCTTCAAGTCAACAAACTGCTGTATATCCCAAATAGTAAGAAAACCTAGAAAGTTGATAGAAATATTCAAACAAGAAGAGGCCACCATTCAGTAACTGAAGGAAGAGCTGTAAAAGAAAAGGCAGAGACTTTGACTAATTGGACCGTGGAGATGAGAGTAGGGCTATCCGTGGGTGGGGAGGGAGCTGCGAGCCCTGCCCGCCCGGCCTGGCCACGGAAAGTCTTTCCACTGTGACTGGAGCAGGGCAAGGCACTATTTGGTAGAGGAAATGCCTTGCCCTCTCTGGAAGGAGGCATAACTCTTTATGGAATAATTTATTAATGCCATTTAAGAAATTGAATTCCTGTTCCATGAGAATTTTATTTATGTTAAATCAATACATGAAGTCAGAATTTCATTTCATTGCTGAATAGACATTATAGTAAGAAAGCAGCATAGAAAAAGGAAACAATGGTACTGAACTGCTCTAGTCTTGAAGTGGTTTCAGTGACATAATGATATAATAAAAATAATATATTTAAATATTTCAGAAAAGAGTAGCAGTAAAAGGAAGTACAGTGCTAAACTTAGAATAAGGTATTCTCAAAACAACATATTTATATTAGTAAAATAGGATTAAATGATTCATACTTTCTTTGCTCCCCCCCAAAAATAATCAAAATCGATACTTCTTGCCAAATGTCTGCCAAAGAACTCTGTCTTCCAGTGATAACTTTCTATTGTAATTTTTTTACCATTTTTCTCTGCAGTTGAAGAACATGCACATTGACTTCTATGGCAACACCAGGAGAGCGGAAAAATAATGTTTTAGTAGGCACTGATGCCAGCACTGATTTAGTCTATGACAACATGAGCATTCTGTATGCACGCATGCAGTCTCCTGTGCCTCATCTGTAGTTTGCTTTTTGCAAATTCATTTCTGAAAACCACTCTTACGAAGCCCATCAGCCACACAATCCAATATTGTTTCAGTGCTGTATTGCCGCATAAAAAGGTTAGCAGAGGCCCACCACGTCATCCCTGGTTCTCCTATTTTTCTTTTTTTACGCTGAGCAGCTGCCAAGTCAACAGCTCCCCGATTTCTGGTTGGGAATGTGAACTCACGCTTAAGGCTATGAATGACGCACACACCCAAACTATCGAGGCTAAGTATGTAGAGTTTGGCTAAAGCACACACACATGCTCTGAACTAGTGCTTGGTCTTGGATAGACGCTATCTCTGCAGTTCTGTATAAACAGATGTCATCTTCGTTACCTCAAATGGCTCCGCGTTACTGAAACGGAGCAAGCTGAATGCATTGCAGTAGTGCTCTGAACAGCGCAAAAGGCATTTGAAGGGTTTCAGCACAGCCTGGCGGGTAAACTCTGAAAATACACCAGGTCCACCCCAAGGACTCTGTGGAGTGCTGGTATGTGCAAGCTCTGGGTCTCTGCTACTGCCAGGCAAGGTCAGGCTGTCATGAGGTTTCATCTCCAAAACGAGAAGTTTAATAGAGCGCTAAAATTGGCCCAAAGTAAATTTCCTCTTTATTTTTTCCTCCGTATGTTAGACTGTCACACTTACGACTGCATTAGTACTGCCAGCCACGGTGGTGTGCAGCTGTAGGATTCAAGAGACAACGCAGCTGTAAATAGTTATATGCTTATTCCTCTGAAAAAGGTCTATTATGTTAATTTTAAAAATTCAGCAACAAATTGGCATTGCTGATGCTGATTCCCGAGTCTGAGGACATAACTATTTAATAAAATCCTGTTTTTCACTAAGGTTAAAACTATGAGACTACTATTTTACAATAATTTGTACTAAGTACCCTTCCTAAATAATTATTTTTTTGTCCCTAGGAAAGAGATCTTCTAGTATAAATTTGCTAGGTACTTCTGTAGTCATCATCTTCCTTTCATTTGCATTGAAAAGGAAGACTGACTTACAAA
The DNA here is from genome assembly GCA_008658365.1 of Alca torda. Lineage (NCBI taxonomy): Eukaryota > Metazoa > Chordata > Aves > Charadriiformes > Alcidae > Alca > Alca torda. Next base: position 10,417,539 of record CM018087.1, on the reverse strand, counting down.
GCTTCTGTATAAAAATTTATTTCTACCTTGCTGTACCTTTAAAATTATTGGATTCTGTTCTTTTTCAGAAGACTTACTTTTTTTCTGAAGTAGAGTCAATGCATATAGATATGTGCTGTACTCTGTAACTGAAACTTTCCTTTTCTTCTATTTTGGCTTTCCCTAGTCTAAAACATAGCACGCTGGTTCTTGGCAAACAGTTGCTTTATGTATGGAAAAATAGCTGGGGTACAGCTGTGTAGAGCCCTCAGGGAATTTCTGATATTCCTTTAGAGGCAATCTGGAGAATGTACAACGTCAAAAAACCTGGGCCTTTACAAAAGCAAGATGCCTTGTCAAAGAGATAGGCATTGCTACTGTAGGGTTTTTCTGAGGAATGTTAAATAAAAGATATAATTTCCAGCTTAATGAGACACCTGTCTTGAGGCACTATTCTTTCTTACTTTCTTCACCATCTCACACAAACAAATGACTCATGATGTTAACATTTCATTCCCCTTCGTAGCTCCTGGCTTCAACACTGCCATGTGTCACAGACTGGCTACCGGCTCTGCTTGTGCCTCTCACACGAGATTTAACTTGGGTGTTCTGTCCTGCAGCAAAGCTCGAAACCCACTGCTTCCTACACTCCTCTGGCAAACTTTACCCCCCTCCAGGTGATATCCTAATGGTGGCAGTGAGACATCAGGCAGGTGGAGACCCGCTGGGCCTGGTCCAGCCTCTCGGTCTCCTGCATGTGGCCACCAGCTCCTTCCCAGCATATCAGTTTAGAGCGAGGGAAGGAAGTGCTCCCTTCCCCAGCGGGGCGAGAGCTCCCTGCAGCTGGGGGCTGGGGGCTCTGACAGCATCAGCTGCCTCAGCCGAGGGAGGGTTCATGGACACCAGCTGCATCTAGGGCATGGAAAAGGAGCAGGCACAAACGTGCCCCGCAAGAGCCCAAACGCGGCAGTGGAACCTGGGGTGCGGGAAAGCGACAGGGCTTTTGTCATCTCCTTGAACAGCATCCCTGACCACCACGGCTCAGTGTACTGGCCATTTTTTTGCCATTGATCTCAAGAATCACGACGTGGCTGATATTCCTAATGTACAGTCTCTGAAAAAGATTTTATCGTAACTACTTTTTTTCATTACAGAGCACAAGAATCTTATAAAAATCTAAACAAAAGCCAAACAGTCGGTTCATTCCCCACTGAAGTTACCTGACCAAGCAGAATCTTGTGGAGAATCTGGGATCCTTCCTCTTCCTGTCTTCCCACGCTGGACTCTGCTAACACAGCACTGTCACTTTTCCATACCTGGCAAATTGTGTCAGCAATCCAGTCCCTTTGGTCACATAAGCCCTTAATTACCCTTGTTTGTTGCTCAGAGTTCTCTTGCTTAGTTACTTTTATCCTGGACTTCAGATTATAAAACACTTTCAAACAACAGCTAACTCTTAGCTCGAGGCAGTGGTTAGCAGCCTTTCTGCAGCTTAGATCTACGTGATAAAATAAAATTTTTGCACCTTCCTTTGCATGTCTGTTTCTCGGCTTTTAGGCCATGCCATCTCCGGCCTGCTGCAATGATGCTCTTGCCCTAACAAAGCCAGGCCGGTTTCCTAGCAGAGCTTATTAGCTTGGGCTTCATGCCTCACTGCATTCCTGGGAGACATAAAATTAAGCCTACAGGTGAATAAGCCAAGTGACCATGGAGCATCCATCATAATGACCTTCTTCTGCAAGCTCTGTGTCACCACCTTGTGGATTTTTGAAATTCAAATGACAATAGAGAGGGCAAAAAACCATCCCTGGTACATACATAGAGAGTTCCTAGAAGCAATTGGAACTTCTAAGCTATGTTAAGACAGGTTCCCTCAATTGTCACGCTGGGATTTAATGAGATTTAATTGTATGAAGTGTTATTTAATTTGAAAATAATTAAACACCAAGAGCTCAGGTTATCCCATTGTGACTACATGGAACTTTATTCCAAAAGTGGTTTATACTATGCACATGAGGGCAGTTTTAACGTAAGGCTCTCTTTCTCTGATCGAGCTAATAATTAAGACATGCATGAGGCAAAATTTAACATAGTTCAGGACTTTTCTTTCAAAATACATTCACAAATCAAGTGTTAACCTGTCAGGCATTTTTTTTTTTAAATATGCAGTCAAAAGAACATTGAAATCAGTCTAGAAAACAATTTAAGCAAAACAAAATCCTCCAGAATTTTTACAGCCCAGGTGCTGCAGGATCCTAAAAAGCTGCAGAACCATTTTTCAAGGAACTGAAGTGTGTGAGTGCCCTCAGATTTACACAAATGAAAATTTGTTCCTAATTTTTGGTTTGGGAAACATTTTCTATTATTCCTAAAAGTGTGACTATTCTCTGTCTCCACTACTAAGCTACTCTTAGTAGCTGCACTGCCCGCTTTATTTTACTACCTGAACGAGCTAGAGAGGCTTTACTGCAGCCAAGTCTTAGAAGAAGAAAAATAAATTAGTTCTCTGTCGTCCAGTGAGCACCAGTGAGTGGATCTGCATCCAAGGCTCTTTTGATCTTCAAAAAAAATTTGCAATTTTGACATGTTCTTCTAAAATACCCACCAGGCTTTGGGCCTACAACTTTTTTTGGTTATCTTCACATTTAGTCTCAAGAGCTTTTTCTCCACAGGTGACCCCCTCAGCTTTGTTAGTTTATCACTTAGCACAACGTCAGCTGAAAAGGCAGTTCGGCGGGCAGTTGAGGGGAGCCCACTGCCTCTGTCACTGTTTGCTGCCACTTACTCAGGCAATACTGCCAGGAAGTGCTTGTCTGTGCCAATAATTGTAAGTGAAATATTTGATCTAGAGTAACAGCAAAATTAAATTAATGTTTTAACCAAGTGTGACTGTACGTGTTGTTTACATGGCTGTCTAAGTATTTTCAATTATGTTTTGTAAAGAGAGATGAGGAGTATGCAGTGATAAAGTAGGAGGACTGAATCTGTTGGGTGACTCGTCCTTTAATGACTTCGAGCAAAATAAAAATGAAATTTCCTTCCTCTATGAGAGAATCATGACACTTACCTGGGTTCATCCACAGTTTCACAAGAATTAAATGGTGTGTTTTCCTACTGAAATTTGTAAATTTTATCAACAGATGGGATAGGACAATATTCTGTTCATTTAGCAGAAAATTACCAGTTTGCAGAGCCCAATAGAAGAAAATAATTTCCACCTTGTCAACTATTAATTATCTTTTTATTTGTCCTAGAGACAGCAGGCTAAAATCCAGCAAGAAATAGTAAAAATATCACAACTGTAACTTACAACACCACATAATGCAAAAAAAATAATAATCCTGTACCAATTAAAATCTACAGGGTTTGGAGGAAAAACATCTAAGTATTTTCCAATTCTGAAAACAGGTCAGATGCATTCATGGAAGCAGTCCCTTTAAATAACAGTAAGCATAAGAAATAGATGTGCAAGCGTGCAGTATTTTAAGCTGTAAGAGTAAACAGAATGTGTTTTCTATCAGAATTGTTGCAATCATTCAAATGCCGATCTCCAAACCCTTCTTTGAGTCTAGCATTGAAATCTCAGATTAATATACGTGGAGCAACAAGGACACCTTGAGGCAAGCTAGAAAAATGCAAAAATTTCTATTCCACATTGATATGGGAGGGCTTACAGATTTTCCATAAATCTGAATTCCTTGGAATTGCCACGTGATGTAAATGATAAGCTCTTAAAACTGTTTGCCAAAGTCCCACAGATTCCACAGGGTATTATTAAAGCAGTGCTTGGTCATCACTCCTGAAATGCTACAATGTGTGCTTACCAATTAGGTTAATGTACTTGCCGATAGTTTTGAAGACAGACCTGTTTCTGCAACACACTGATCTTGTTCTGAGTTGCTTTTCTCCTTGTCACAGAAGTCAAAAAACCTTCTTCCCACTGCTCAGCATAGTATTATACTGTACATATTTTTAAAAGAAAAAGTATAAAAATAGTGAAAATGTTTCTGAAGAAGTATTAAATGCAAATCTACACAAAAATTAAACTTTCACAGTTCTTCCCTTGCTCTCCACAAGTTTCAAGTATTCCTTTAAATTTGTACCTTTGAAAAACTGATATAACAGTAAACATTTTCCAAAAAAAAAAGGTGGGAAGAGGAAGAACCCTTACTAGATATTTTGCACATGACAAAGCACTTTTTTTTTTTTTAGTATAGCCTCTAAGTTAGAACTGCAGCTGTGGGCCCGTTTGTAGAGCTCTCTGTTCCCTTAGTGCCATCTGCAGCCTTAGAATCATCACATACTTCAGAAGCCTCATTTCCCTCTGGCGTTGGTGGGGTAAGATCAATAGTGATCAAATCAGTTTCCGGATTAGTTTTTTCTACTTCACTGCAAAATTCAACTTTATCTTCCTGCTGGCTGTTCTTCTTTATTTGACCATTCTGTGCAGGGTAGATACTGGCAATGGTGTCGTACAGAAATTGGTAATGTTCCTTAAATATAAAGGAAAGAGGTTAGCATGAATGGAGCGCTCAGAGCTCAAGAATAAACCCATTCTTTCTCTGTTTTCTTAAATTTTAAAATGTAACATGTAGTTGAACATGAAAGACTGCATATGAAGTAGCTTCCAGAGTTTTTGGTGTACAGAGCGTTGCTTTTATGGTTTATTCTGATTTCATGTGTATGTAAAGTCTCTGTAACTGCCTGCATCAGTTCCAAGTTGTCACTCAGTACCCCCTTGGTTCACAAAATCTCCCAAATATGTTTTTTAGACTACCTAAGTTGTAAACAACACATGTTGTAAGGAGTCTAGGAAAGTCATCTAATAACCTGCCCCACATCAATGCCACCTAGGTCTGGTTTGTTAGTGAGTGTTCTTATGCCATAAAGACACGGTTCCTCTGGACGGAGTCAAACAAAACAAGCCTGTGAAATGGAGTTAGCCTCCTAACTCTGCAGAAGTTAAGGGACGCTGTGCACGTACATCCCTGAAGCAACTGCAGAAACATCAATTTATGCAATTTGTAATTTTATCATATCCACCCTTCCACAAAGGTGTTACAGAATTGCAGCTCTGGACATCTTCATTCTTATCACTAACAGCCAACTCCCAAGTAGTAGTGAGCGGCTGGGAATGTCCTGATTAGTGTTCCCTATGCAGAAACGAGGTGTAAGGTTATCAGGATATTAGTGACCATGATAAGTAATCTCACTGTTTTTTCTGGCAATTCATAAGATTTACTTACAAAGGTGGAAACCACTCCCAGCCTGGTGCGACGAAGAGCTTTTACTACTTGAAAAACATCTATTACTTCTTCTATTTCTGCACTTTCCAAGAGGGTCATTAAAGCACAAAATACACCGGTCTGCCGTGATCCATCACTAGAAGATGATGTAAAACGTACATGTAAATTTAAAATGTAAAATCAGCAAGTCTTCTGACTAAATCTTAGATTTATTTCAAAGACTACATAATGAATTACATTTCCAAAACATTTTTTTACCGGACTGAAATTTTTAGAATTAGGAATATCTTTAGGACACACACAAGACGGTTTATCTAGAGGCTACCTGGGTCTCATGTGGCCACTTAAGGGGTAAGAGAGAAACCAGAAACTTCAGAGTTACAGTCTCAACAATTGGATTATCCTCTGGTTTAGGTGGTATGCAAGGCTATTCCTGGAAATGGTCCTAAAAAAGTGGGCTTAGGTACTGGAGTGAGAGATGAACCTAAAAGCTCTGCTGGATCCTCATTAGTGGTATGCTACAAGAGCAGTTGGACCAAGCATTTCTTCTCAAAAATATGTGTAGCAGGTGAGAGCAGCTAGCTCTGACCATCTACCCCACACCCACGCTTGCCGAAGAGAAGCGTGCTCACTTGTCACCACAACCAAAAAGGTTAAGCTCGAGCAGTTCAAGGAGTCTTCTAGGCAGAGCTGTCTCCAGACACATGGAAAGGCTTGTGGGAAAAGGTAGGCATCCCAAAATTGTGGTTGTTACATATATCCAGACCTTAGAGTTAGGTTAAGGTATATGCTGACTTCAGACCCACCGGCAGTGGACAACAAGCGGGACGCTGCGGGTACTCCTGTTGTCCTCAGTGACTGGTCTGGCTGGGACTTTTTGTTTAAGGTTGAGAATCATGCTGACTAAATCCTTGGGGTTTTCTGGAACATCCAAGCCACTCCACTTGTGATACTGATACTGGTACACCTTCTGTGTTTCTTTTGTCTGAAAAACATCAGTGGAGATGTAGTCAATATTCAGGTTAAAATAAAGATGTATGTAGTACATCTATTGCAGCTAATTTACAAAAGAAAAATTGTATTCCTGAGGAACTGCACATGGTGATGTGAGTTCTACTTCATGAATATGAGGTAGGTAGACATCCAAACTTTCCTCAAAGTACAAAAGACAGCTGACCGCCCAAGACTCCACTACCATCATCTCAGCAATTCACTAAATGGGAAATTTGAGCTATTTTATAGCATTTCTCGTGATTGGCTGCTGGTCTGGAAGATAAAAATATTTCCACTTCTTAGAGCAGGAGGTAAATGCAGTAGGAACTGTCCCTTCCCTTTCCTTAGGCTAAGTTTATAACAGGGAAACAAATTTAAAACTTCCTTTTGGAATTTGCAGAGAAGCTTTTACCTTCAGATGTGTAACATCAAATGCACGTATGGTATAGCTAGGACAACAGTTGACATCTGTCATTTGAACTTCTATGCCATCATATGTTTGTTTTCCTTCTGCCCAGTACTGTGCACAGAGTTCCTAAAATGGATAAAAGTACAAGTCAGTGTATACCGTTCAAACCTCTTTTTATTTTCTCTTCCACATACACTTACAGAATGTATTGACTTTAAAGTAGCAGGAGTGTCACTGTATTTTAAAATACAGCATACACTCTTCCCCTCAAAAATTCATTAGAAAGTAAATTAAGAAGGTAAATAATAGAACAAATTATGTTGGAAATCCAAATTCCTCATCCTATGAAACACGCTTAACTGGAGGAAGGGAATGAGAGAGTGCTGTGCAGAGTTTTCTTTGCATACAGAGGACCCTTAATATGTCACCGTCAAGATGATGCCCTCACCTGATCTCCTTCTTTCAGCTCTGTCAGCATGACAATGACTTTGACTTTTCTCTGGAAGACCATTTGCCAGAAGTCAGAGATAGTTTCCTGCAGTGGTCCCTGTGTTGCAATCATGGCTTTCGGACCCCAGTAACCCTAAAAAAGAAATTTTCAATATTATTTTCTTAAATTCATTTGAAATGTGATTTTCAAGCAACAGAACTCATTGTCATTTAAAGAATACCCAGTGAAATAAACTAATGAACCCTTTAGTTCGTGGGAAAACATGCCTACCACAGGAGGCAATGGTCTTACAGGAATTCTATGAGCCAAATGACATTAAACTCAAAAATTAATTCTATACAGCTGTCTAATTTGACCACTAAGAAATTGACTTTATATCACACAAAGTTGGTGTACAAGTCATTTCACACCAAGCTATCCAAAAGTAAAAATACATTTAGTCTGAATAGATACCCTAACTGTGCAGCATTTTAAAGGATTCAGGTAAATCGAATTTAACTACTAATTCCATTAAAATCAACTACTTCATTAGTGACCAATACCTTCTCTCCTTCTTTTGGAGGTATATATTATACAAAAAAAACCTAATGGCCCCAATTTTCACTAGTAGGGTTTTGTATATGTGAATAACTATACCCCCATTTCACTAACAGGGGAAAAAATTAATATGGATCAACTTGTACACAGGCAGATGCTCACCAAGAGAAATACATGTTATAACAAGGCCAGTCTGAAAGCTAGTGGTTTTAATCATAACACACACACATGCAAAAAAATAAGTGTTTCTTTCTATGTTTAGTGTCACTATTTGAGATTGCACAGTCTAAGACCATGTAAGGGGAAAAGATTTATTACTGCAGCAAAATGTAGAAGATTTTGGTGATTAAAACTACAAATGGATTTGGCAGTCAGCTGTCAGACCTCTCCCCCTTATTCAGGTAAATCCTATTCTATTTGTGAAGCCAATAAGAGAATCAGGGCTCACACTAGAATACCGTTTTAGCTGAAAGCTTGTGAAATACTTCTATTGGATCCCCTAAATACATACAGTTATGAAGGATGCATTGATGTATTTGCTTGATTCCTCACAGTCACTGTCCTCATCTGAGGAATCATCTGAATCATGTTCACCCTCCTTTCTGCATTCATCTTCGTGCCTGATCGGCACTCGGTTAAAGTCATCTGCATGAGACAAAGTGTCACTGTCACGTCACACTGCTGCTCAGGGCAGCATTAGAGAGGGACTGTCCCTGCACATGCAGGGGGGAAAATAGACAGAAAACGACCAGTTCTTTCACAACAGACTGCAGAAGGAAGGCCACTTTATTTGAAATAAACTTCAGTACTCCCAATAATTAATATTTTTAAAAACTCATCTCTTCTTTTTTAAAAACACTATGAGAAGTTTCTAATTTTAGTGTTGAGAAAATTAATAAAATAAATCTCAGTAAGGTTATTTACTGTCCTCATTTTTTAAAAATTTACTAGGTTTCCTTACAGAAGATAACAGATAAAATAAGAAGGTTCATGGAAAATACTTACATGGAATTATGTTGGCATTCCGATTTTTGCTTTTATTTTCCTCACGATTCCCAGTGTTCTGTGTCCGCCACCCCTTATAGGAAGGTAATCGCTAAAGAAAGAGGATGTTTGGTATTGTCCTTGATTAAAGTGTTTCCTGGGATCACTGTTCCCTCTGGACACCCACACCCAGTCTTCATCTCTCAGCGTCTCACTTACTTTAATTCTTTAAACTTTGGTTACACCTGGACTATAGTTTAAAAATGCCTGCTATACCATGTACAATGGCACAGGAAATCATGCACATAGACACAAGTAATTGTTGTGTGCTCCCCATCTTTGTAAAAAAACATTAACATCAAAAGCAGGAATAAAATTTCATTAATTTACAACTATTTTCACGAAAGCAAAGAAACTCTTTCTGTGCCGGAGAAACAAAATAGCGCAGAAGCGATCTATTGTGCCTGGTATCTCTGCCTCATGACTATTGTGCAAGGCATCTTCTAATATAAGCGGGAGGTAAAGGCACTAGAATGCAACGCTTATTTACCTGAAACTCTGCCTCCAGCAGAGAGGGATCACTCGGAGGATCTTTTCTTTTCAGATTGTTAAGATAGGAATGCAGTTCCGAGAGACTGACCTCTGTTTCTCCATATTGATTGTATTCCACTAGCGCTTGATGGATAAGGATGTACTGTGACTGGTGTTTCCCATTTGAAGGGTTTAAAAATGAAGTTATTAAAGAGTTAAAAAAACAAAGAGTCATATCATTTTTTAAAACCATTATAAGAAACTATTACTCCCATGATGTTATTAGTGTTAATAATATTAAGCATTAACATTAAATAGACATTAAATATAACTATTAGAAATCAGAATGGCTTCCAAATTAGACATTTTAGAGCACATTTAGTGTGTTGGATGAAGTGTTCTGCAAATAAATGTAATGTCATTCAAGAAATATGCAATTGAGATTTGAAAGATCTGCAAAACGCTTAAATAAATTAAAAATGGGCATTGCAGTGCGTAACTTGTTGTACCCTCAGCTCAACTGAAAATGCCACATAGACAGTTTTTAGAATTTGAAAATTAAGTTTGACTATGCAAGCTCAGTTTTGCATTTGTGAATTTTATGCCAAAAGCTGGATTATCAAATCTATAACATTTGTCTTGGCTTCTTTTTTTAAAGCCTAAACTTAAAAAATTAAGTTACTAAAACTGAAAAACTGTGTTGGAAGTTTTTCCTCTCTCTTAATATTTTTCTGAACTATATTTTCTATGAACAACTTCCATTGGACTGTAGCAGTACCCAAGACTGAGCAGTGCACTTCTGAGAAATACTGAAGAAGCCCCAGCAAAGGAGAGTCCTAAAGTGAGAGGAGTTTTAGTGAGATACCTCTACTTGAACCATGAGGCACCGCTGCCGACGCAGCTTTACAACATAGCCATAAACATCCACTCTGCCTTCTGCATCCAGCCCCTCCAGCATGGCATCAATTCCTATGTATGTCCCGGTGCGCCCAACACCAGCACTGCAAAGCACAAAGGGATTTGGTTATGGAGAGGGAATGGCCCCTCCCAGTCCCACTCTGGGAGGGGAACAGTGAGAGAGGGAGTCAGTGAGATAGCAAAAGTGAAAATGTGTAACAACAGGATATGGAAACAATTCTTGCTTTAAATTAATTGGCCACACAAACAATGAGGAGTTTGTATTTTGAATATCTTTAATGAAAGTAAGGCCAATATTGCATATAGCCAGTGTAGCCTGACATTTATCCGGCTGCTTCTGAAAGCCCAAAGGTCTGTGTATCCTCAGATTTTATCAACCTGAATAACCTTCAGAAAACAGGCTTTTTTATGCATATTTGAGTGCTTCACTCTCAAGTAATCAAGTCATAAAATTTGAGATCAGGCAAATACCTTTGCCAGCTCCCTTTTCTGAATAGGTTCACTTCATGTTCATTTAACATCAACAGATTTTTTTAAAAAAAATCATATATTTACCTGCAGTGAACCACTATTGGGCCACTAAAGAAGTTGCTGAGAGCATTAACTCTGCGTCGGAGTTTGAGAAGGAGATGAGGATCCTCAGGGACTCCATGGTCTGGCCAGCTTGTGAACTGGATATGAGTGACATCTCTTCCAGCTGTCCTTTCTCTTGCCTAGACAAAGTGAAGTGGGGTTTATATATGTATATACACACGTATACACACAAAGCCAAAATGAAGCGCAGATATACAAAGCAGAAGAAAAATAAGGGCAACAGTCCTCAAATGTTGAAACAGAAATTCCAAACAGTGTGTTGTAATGTAATCCAAACGGTCTCTCAGGTTACAACATTTTTCATATTCAATTTTAATTAAAAATTATCCATGAATCAGGAATACACAATGACTCCAACAGAGGATGAGCAGGAGGTTCAAAGCGTTGCTAAAAATGCTTTTTTCTCAGGTTAGCCTATGATCCAGGGAAACATAGGTCTCCCCGCTCTACTTATAAACCACTTGGCCAGTGTATAGCTCTGCTTACTTCAAGGGTACAGGCTGGTAATTCTCTTACATTGCCTAGGAGTAGCCTGCTGAGGGTACAACAGATTTTAAGAAAAAAGAAAAAAAAACAAACAAACAAACAACAGATTTAAACTGTAACTCAGAATTCTATGGTCTAGAAGTAGACAGAAGAAAACCTATGATTTTCAATGAGAGTGACTCTCTTAAGTCTCTTGATTAAAGCTTAAAGCGTGTCAAATCTTGAGTCCTACTTTCAAATGTTGCTGTTAGATTAAAAGAGGACATACATTTTGATAATCATGATTATAAAACAAAATGAGAAAGACATCTCAATGGCATTCTTTTGCTGGCCAAGTTTTAGTATGACTATACGGGCACTTCCCCAGCAACTAACCCCCAAACTCTCACTCAAAATTGAATTATCCAGTAGTGCCACAGTTATTCACAGAGTTATTTGCCACTGTTCCAGTAATTATACATCGCTATTCCACCAGAACTGCAGAAGTCTCCACTTTCTCACCAGGGACCACTCTTAAATTCCACAACTAAGGTCAGTTTTGTCTACATTAATTTGATGTCAGCCGAACAGAGAGCAGACAGCTCTAAAAATATTAATCCTCAACCTGCAGAAATCTCTCATTTCTACTGTCAGATTGTCCTAGTTACAGAGCAATGTATGTTAATAGTTAATTCTTAACATCCTGATATTCTCACTGTCTTCACGCTAAGTTACAACTGTCTTTTGATCAGACCACTTCCTGAGTAAATTTTAATGCAACATGCATTAATAGGAAGAAGAATAGGAAAGAAACAGAATAGAAATTTCCAGCTGGAATCATGGATCAAGATGGGTGGAGTCTGTTGATTCACTATTTTGCTGAAGCTCTGTCAGCAGATTTACTCTTTGAGTCTTAATGCTTTTAGCTGTGACTTATGCTCCATTTACCTTCCCTGAAATCTTTTTGCAAAGGGCCTGAAAGGAGCATTTAGCCTTAGACAGCAAATCTTTTTCTCAACTACACACAGAGCAACTAGTGTGATTTCAGATGTATAAAAGAGAGAATTAACTAGCCTTAATGATTCTACACATAGCCAAATTGTAATTTTAAACCACCCTGGTTTATAAATGCACTTGAGATTACCAGAATTTGTAATTGTCCCACTGTACGATTATCCTGAGTGTAGATAATGGTGCTCTGTGAGTCACACTGATTTTACTTGCAGAAGGTTATGCTGAGATACACATAAACCACAAAATTTCTGTGTTGAAGAATAGGCTAAATACCTAAGGAAACCACAGTGTATTAAGTTTTCCGTACTTAACAGCATATTAACAGTTTCTTCTTAAACGTAGATTCCAGAGTACTAAGGAAAATACATTTTTAAGTTGGGAAATATATGTCTAACTCATATTTCTTTTAAGGAATGACACCTACATCTAAGAAGTTTTCTCTTAAACTATATGTTGCTCAGGGAAAAGCAGCAGAGTATCTTCCATTGACAGCCACCTAAAAGGATCTCTCAATGATACCTACAGACTCCAAATAGACACTCCAGTCCCAGTCAGTCTTGCACATTTGAATCAACTTACGTTCGTGATGTGTAGTTTCTGAATGACATAATCTGGACACGTTTTACTTTCATTGATCTTCACAACGATGCCCCCATATGTTGCAGAGCCATTCTCCATTGATGGCCAGTACTGGGCACATTTGTTCTATGAAGATAGGAAGTTAAGTGAGTGGCATGACAGCAAAGTGGCAGAGAGCTGAGAGCTGTAAGAAAGGCTGATTTAAAATAGACAGCAACTCAGTGTAGTATTTCTAGCTTCTCACAGGCCTTGTCCTCTCCTGAAAAGGCTGTCACTGGTTAGGATGTCAATGCTAAACAATTCCAAATATCCAACAACTCAGGTCTCTGACCTGAAGTTTATGCCCACTGAATTTAACTTGAAACATAAAGTGGCGAAAAAATCCTATCACTAGTTGAAAAAGTGAATAGCTACTGTTACTGCTGCCTGAAGCCTGTAGAAAATTTTGCAGCTACTTCTATGGCTACTTTTTTAGTCTTCGTGAGGGATGTTGCTCCTGCCTGCCTATAACATCGACTTGGGGATACTGTAAATCTGCATGCTGCCAACCTTTCCACCTTTAAAAGCAGTTAAAACACTAGTTTCCCTTCTTCCTGCTGTACCTGGAATAAGGAACAAAAGCAAGCCAGAAGCATCCAGCTTTCCAGTTAAAGGGCAAAGACAACAGATAAAAAAAATATTCTGCCTAGGATTTACTGAGGGCATTGCCAGGATATCAGAAGATAATAGACAGGAGAAAAATACAAACCATATTTTTTATGACAGGTCTGTAAAGAGCTAGAGTTCTACCTTGAGCCTTTCTCTGCGTTTATTAGCTGTCATTTGGAAGCTCATCCTCTGCTACTTACAGCTGTGACTAAAGTGACATTTTCTGATAAGAGTGGTAATTCCACAAGGCAACGCTGTTTTGGCATGATTTCCAACCTAGGTTCTGCCACAACAAGAGAACAAAGAACGACAACAAAGTACTAAGAAGAAAATGTAATTCACCACAGCATAGCAACCCATTCTTTTTCAGACAAAAGAAGGATGGAAGGATGGAAAGATGTATGAATGAATGGATGGATGGATGAATATTTCTCACCTTCTTTCCTTCCTCACAGCGAGTCACCATGACAATAATTGTTGCCTTCTGTTCCCAGATCATTCTCCAGAAATCATCTGTGGTTTCATCCTTGGGACCTAACGGGAGATATTTTAAGGGAGTTTTTCAAAAATGCAACTGCATGAAAAAACACTTGCCTTCTTGACATGCTTAGCCATACAGTCTGAAAAGCTAACCAGAGATCACACAAATAAAAGCCACACACTTGATTTTGTTATGACTGCTGCCATCAGGCTACAGCATTTTAAAAGCCTCCTATATATCTTTAGTGCCTAGCTGTGGAATCTGAAAACTCTTAGTGTAAAATTATACCACATGAGAAATCTGCCCTTGAAGTAAAATTTATTCATCTTCACAAAACACCCTAAGAAAAAGCTCATTGGTAACTTTTTCATATTAAATTTCAAAATGTCAGATTTTCAGTTTTTCTTTAAATTTACTAATACTCTCTAACAAAAAAATGGGTGAATGAAGAAAACATACTCTTTTGAGGTTAAAAATTACCTTGTGCAGCGATGTATTTTCTTGGTTCTTTGAAGCCCTATAAAAAGTACAATGTTATCAACTTTTAGGAAGGAAGTATGAACAATTTAAAAGACTTGCAACTTTAAAAATAAATTCAATATGCAACAGTCCAATAATACCAAATACATGACAAAGATGGAAAGAACTCAAATGGAAATCCTCAAAGGTGTTTGATGCTTGAAATGTAGAGACTACAGAATTTCTTCAATAGTGCCTAAGGCTTTTTTCTTAAGTAGATGTCACTCACATCAATATAACTTGCATTTATATAGTCTGATCCTGCATCTCCTGGGATCTCTGAGAGCTCAACGCGGTTATGATCATCTGTTCAAATAATTTGAAACAAAATGATTACATTACCTCAAGGCACTGAGAAAACAAATATTTATAAAACATGCAAAAATTGTAACAAATACTCACATGGAAGGATATCAATGTAACGGTTTTTGTTCTGATTATGGCTTTTTTTGGCCTCCTTTATGGAAAATTTAGTGAAAACTCTAGGAATGCTCTGTAAAATACCATTTTTTTTTATTAGGCAAGCATATATTTAAAATAGCTTCTACTAACACTCAAATGCATATCGAAGATACTACTGAGTCTGGAAGATGACACTGTTTCATATGATACTACTTCGTACATTTCTTACATCTAAAATAAACAAATTTATTTTCCTTCAATATAAATAATATATATCTCCACAATTATATATTATTTATATCCCCATGTCTATGCAGTAAGAGAGAGTATTGAAAATATGCATTGAAAGGTAGTTTAGAATGAGAAGTATTTAGACTGTGTATTTTATACTTTTGCTGAAAAACACCTTCAGGGAAAAAAAAAACCAAACGTACCATCATCTTTTAATGAGAGCTTGTTAGAAAAATTAACTGAAGTCTTTCTGACCTTAGATGAGAATTCACTCAATTTTCCAGATTCTGGGTTTTTTTATTTATTTATAACCAGTGCATATACTTCAATCATGCTCTTGAACAGGATTCTTTCAACCACCTCTCTACAAATCTTGATATATTTTGAGCTTATGACAAACCTGAAATTCATCCAAAAAAAGTCTTCCTTCATCAGCAATCTTCCGCTTGTACGTGTCCAGCAAGTGCTCCGAAGGAATTGGTTCTATATTCAGAAGTTGCCTGTCATCATCTTTAACTGTGTAAATATGTTGAACATTTATCATGACTGACTTTGAAAATGTAATTTACGTTTCAGTAAACGTGATTCTCAAATAGTCAGATAAATTACCAAAAGGACAAATCTCTTTATTTTAACTAAGCATGTTTATTTTTCAAAAAAATGGTGTTGCCTGAGCCAGCTGTGAGCGAACAGGCCCTGGGAATAAAAGAACTTGTTCACCTCTGCTGCCCGACTGGAGACACCTCAGGTGTGGGCCACGTGCTGGGACGTTGCATTAACAGCACTTTTGTACCAAGTGGCCATCGTCACATTCAGGTCACACAACAGCCCCGGCACCCACAATAGTTACATGGCCTTGCCCTCTACTTCAATTCTGACCATTTATCGTCAGTGGTGAAATGGATTACTGTGCAAACAGCCTACAAATGTAAAAACATGTATTGCCTACTTTTCCAAATTTTCTCCAGCTTATTCTCTGAGTTGGAATAATCTGTAATATCATCTTTAATGATAAAGTAGTGATTGAACAAGTTTTAACATCTCTAACTAGACATTTATTCAGTTTTCATTTACATTGAAAAGACCTTTTTTTTTCACAACTGGATTTGAATACCAACACAGTATTACTTCCCACTTAATGTAGTTAATTTCTTGAATGTCATAAATTATTTTTTTCTTGAAGCTTTCTGGTAGTGACTGATTCTGTCTTTCTTTGTAGGCTTTGAAATGTTGTGCAAAAAGTTGCATATAATGTTTGGTTTCAGTCTTTGAGATTTGAAAGCCTTCAAAGTTTTTCTGTAAAAAACAATTGGCTTACGTTTAAATTCTTGCTTCGAAAAAGGTGCACAGGAGAGGTAAATTCTGGCTGAAGCTGTATTTGACTCTGGACTTACTCTCAGGCCTAAACATACCACAACCATTGTCTAGGATAACAAAATGGGGTTTGTAATTAAATAATAAATGAGAGTTTTTCAAACACTGACAACCTTTCAGTTCATTTAAGTATAAATACTTCTGCTATGTATTTACTGAAGTATTTTTTTTCTCCAAATAAGGTGTTACCATGTTGATATCTGTACTCTATGTATACAATCTAGAATGTGAACAATCCAAAGGTGGCAGCGAGACGTGACTAATTTTATTTGCTTGCCAAATATATAAATATACTCACCTGCAACAAGGTTCACGCCTTCAGAAGAATTGCTGTAAGAAGCAAAAGCATCTGTAAAAGCTTTGACTAGTAAGACACAGATATGGTAATGAGTTAAATAAAAGCAGTTTCATCTGTAAACACCAAGACTGCTCATAATAATCACATTAGAAGCTTGCTGTGAAACAAGAATGCTACAACTGGGACTAACAGGCCCTATGCAGAGGTGGTTGGGATGCTTGTCTTCCTAGTCTGAGCACTATTGAGAGGGAGAAGCAAGGGAACCACACCAAACAGCTTTACCACTTGCATTAATTTGTCCATACTACCTGCAGCAAACACGTCCTTAATCTCTTCACTGGAGTGACTGCTTATGCTATCTTTGTTTCTCTTGCTAAATAAGTGACAAAATACTAACACATACATAAAATATAATGAAATTAAGTTTAAATGCTAAGTAGCTGAGAACAAGCCAGACTCTCTGGAGCTGTATAAGAAAAAATAGTTTTGCTTCTCTAAGCAGAAAAGTTTGCAATCTGAGCACAAGCAGCTCCTTGTCTCCCTGAGGGGAAGAGCAGGGGGTGAAGAGGGGTTGGACGAGACGAGTCCCCAAGTTCTGCTGTTGCCAGAGGGCTGAGAAATTGCCTTAAGTCCTCCACCTCTACCAGCAGCTAATGCCCCCTCACACATTGCACCGCCTCCCTTTGCAGCCACAGCCAGAGTCAGCTTGGCTTTCCAGGGCTCTGGCACTGAGTGTTCCTCTATCACAATCCACTGTCCTACAGAACTGCCAGGTCACCTAGGGATGACTATAATAAACAAAGCCTCCCTGAGATGCTGTTTTGGGTGAATAAGCATTTGAAAGCCTTCCAAGAAAGGGTGTATTAATTTCATTGCTTTTAACTTAAATCAGGAAGGAAAGGTTTTCCAGATATTCATGAATATTTTTTCACTAAACTAGTGACAAAACATTTTGTTCTATCATATCAGCTCTTCTGTGCCCTGAGGAAGGGTATAGCAGAGAGATTTTAAATCTATTTCATCGTATTTGCATTTCCAGACAAAACACCAAAAATTGAGTTTCTTTTGAAAGGATTAAAAGGGAAAAGGATGTCTTTTCCCAGTATTAATGAAATATCAAACTATCAAACTTGTAACAGTTTTGCACTACCCACTGGGAAACATTGTGAAAAAACAGAAAACCTCCTCCCCCATTTATATGAGAGGGAGAGAAACATGAAGCTTACCCAAGCTTTTTTTGGTGAAGATCATAGATTTTGTACAGAACCAGTAGTAAAGCAATTGATGTCACAACAATCAAGAATGCCAAGAATATAATCAGGGCTTTAGAATTATCTAGCAACAGGAAAAGAAAATATTTATTATTTCTTGAATACATAAATAATGGCATTGTAAACAATTCTTTTTTCCTTTTTTTTTTTAACCTGTATATCTCCTAGAACCAAGGCTTATTGATTTTGTTGTAAAAGAACTAAACAATTCTTTTTAATTGTTCAGTTTAAGTTTGTTATTCCAAAGTGACAAAAACTTTTTAAGCTTAAGGAAAAGGAGGGAATTTATTTCTTCACTGTGAAAATTTTCACTTCAACTCCCTTTGTCCACCTGTCAAAATGCCACAACTCACTCACTGCTTGGGCATTGCCGTGGCTGTCTCCTGCTCTGTGTGACCTGCACACCTGAGCGGTGGAGCTCTCAGCTGCTCCTGACCCAAGAGCTGGGGATCCCTGACAAGTCACAGACATTCACCTCCTGAAATGCAGGGTCTGAACACAGGAAAAGAATCTTAAAGTGAAAAATTTAAGTGAGAGAAATGAATTTCTAGTTGCATTCGAATTTTTCCTGAAGAAACCACAGCTGTGTAATAATTCTGAATTATGGTCAATGACTTGTCAACGTGATCTGTTACATTAATGCTGAATGAGTATATTATTTTTTCAAATGCAGATAAGCTATTAACAATAAAAAGAGGCAGTGATGATTTTTACTTAGGAGCAATCATAATGGAATTCACAGTTTACAGTATTACTCTATAATGTTAAATTCTGAAAGTGAAAATGTTGTATATATTTACTTACATCTGGTTTTTATACTCTTCATTACTGGTTGCCCTTCATGGTCTCCATTAGACACTAAGATCTGCACACAGTGGGTGAGAATTATAGACATATTGAGATTTAACAAGTAAAAATTTCTGCATATTTTTTTTTTAAAAGCAAAACACAATGGATCTTTGAAATACATCCATCTATTTTCCATGAATCAGCCTCATTGACAGCAGGATCTGCTGTCAAACATTGTATAGGCATATATAATGCAGCTCAGGTTTCCACCTACGTTACAGCAAGATCTGGATCCAAAAAAAAAAGTAGATGACTGGAAAAAAAGTTAGTGAAATAGGAGACACATTTTACAAAATCAAAATCTGATGTATCTCAAGGAAAAAGTCAAATTTATCTCTTATCAAATCAAAATAAAATTTCTCAAATCCAAAAATTAACCATGCAATATTTAATAAAACATCATTATTTTATTTGCTTCAACAGTAAATACACAAACAGTCAACTGAACTGGATATTTGAATACAAGTTCCTGTATGGGAAGTAATTCATAAAAGGTTAAATTACAGAAGCCAAAATAAACTTTTAAATAAGCTGCTTTCTTGCAACATTAACTATTTTACCTAGTGTTAAATTACTAACTTTGTTTAGATGTGTTTATATTTCATAGTATATTTCACATTTATCCAGTCTTCTAAATTTCCTTAATAGAAATTCCTATCAGATCTAATAGGCAGTTTGAAGTTTGTAGGTCAAATATTTCACGCTTTTCTTGTGAAGAAAAATTAATCTTAGGATTAAACTTAAAAATTTAATACTAAACAGTGGAAATACTAACAGGACTGAATAATAGTGATTTTAATAGTAATATTCTCCTGCTGCAAATCATCCAGAAGGGAAGGAGAAGGGCTTCCAGCACCCCTGCTGACTGCGGGCTGAGTTCTTACTGACCCTACTGGATCCCTTAAGAGAAACCTCTCCTGAAGACTCTGAGGACTGTGCCCCAGCTCCCACCCTCTGCTCTAAAAGGCCGATGTGTTCAGGGGGTTGGTGGTTTCTGAATTCTGCACCTGGGAAGACAGCCATGGTAGGTGGCGACATGCAGAAGAGTAGCAGAGGTGGCAGAAATTAGCAAGAAGCTTCTTAAACAGCAAAAGCCAGAAACCTAGTGCAGCAGTCGTGGCCAAAACATCACCAAACCAGAAAGTATGCTGGGTAGGCTCCTCTTTATTACCTGAACAATTCGGTGTGCAGATAGAAGGGAATTGCGACATCTGCCAACTCTCACAGGTGATCTGGTTGGGTTTTTTTCTTGAGCCTTCCCTAACTTGACCCAGAATCCTTTCATTACTAGTTAAGACCATAAAGCTTCCTCTGTTTTTCCAGTAAGAATTGGGCAAGATAAGTTCAAAGCAGAAGCCAGGCTTTAGAGCTGAGCAGAAGCCAATTTCTTCTGTAAGGCAAACTGCTCACTGCAAGTGGTATTCAAAAAGTTTACTGGAGCGCAGGGGTCTCATACTATAGGGGCAATCCAAGTGTCTTTTGCTCCTCCAGAACCTCATCTTTATTTTCCAAATACAAAGCTTTCTGAGCAGAATCTGTTGGACAAATACTGACAAAGCCTTGGAACAAAACCTAGACTACTCAGGTTCTCTGATACTGCATTTCCTCAGAAAGACACAGAGAAAAGAGGAAAAGACTGTGGAAAATGAGTGAAACTGGTTCCTAAAAGTAATAAAACTCCATCATTTCTTCTGGTTACTTTCTTACCTAAACTTTACTGAGAGGAGCTATCAGAATATAAACATATTCCTGATCACACAAGATCATTGGCTTTGCAAGCAACAAATGTCCAAAGGGTGAAATGCCTGTAGGAAGAGCAGGTAGCAGGAGACCTTCAGGAAAGTGAAGTTTAGAAATAGAGGATGATATATTTTGTATGGAAACAGCCTTGTAAAAGGCTGATGTAAGGACACGTGAAAGGATCTGAACTGGTTTACACTAACTAGCCCCTGAGGCATCAAAATCTTCACAGTGAAAAATTCTGAACAATTTCTTTCTGAGAAATTATCTCAAGACTTAAATTCCACAGTTATCCTCTGATGGACAGACACATATTAGTTAAATGAGGTGTGCTTTAAACACTAAACTTATTGTAAAACTTATGGAAACCCCAGATTTCTCTCTGTTCCAAATACAAACAACCTATTCAGCTTGTATTTTCCATGCTGTCAGAGCCTATGTGGAATCGCACACACGGGACTGATTGATAGGCTAGGCACATATGCGTTTTATTTCTGAGGTAATTACTACTTCTTTACATGCACGCCTGCAGATCCATAGATTAACTCCTCTGCCACCATATTTGCCTTTTTTCCTAAAATCAAGTATATTATGCTTAAACAATGAAAATACAGCAATATTTTATATATTTAATTTAATAAGCCTACTTACCGAAAATGTATAGTTTGTCAAGTAGAAGAGATTTTCTTTTTTAAAATTACAATCCTTGGATGTCATATTTTTACCATTTTCCCAAATCAATTTAAATATTTCTTTTGGTCCATTCAGTTTCTGTCTTTTGCATGTAATTTGGACAGCATTATCAGCTGTCAGTGTTGCATTAACATCGGTCACTTCCTGCGGTTCTGTTCACAAAAGAAGGGTTACTGGTTCTGTTCTTATTATTTCAACCCAAACATTTCAACAGCTGTATGTGTTCATGTCTGCTTATTACCTTCTCTCTTAATAATTTCATACATTTTTTGCCTTAAAAATTTCAGTCCCAATTTAACAAGATAAATAAAATCAATTTTGAGTTAACCGTGGGCTTATCTGAACTGGAAAAGATGGGAAGTGGAACTGAAAAAGCTGCGAAGACCAGAGCTCTACTGACAGCCAGCCTGCAAAGATAATATGACGGCAGCTCTCTCTCTTGCATCTGGCATCACTTTGTCATTTGAGGAACATGGGACAACGGGCAAGACAGGGGAGCAAACCGTTTTCTGTGTGAGTATAGGTTTCAAAACTTCTGTAAATGAGATTTCCTACCAGGAGTTACTAGTATATTTTAATATTTGCAATAGTACCCTTTTGCTTAAACTGTCACATTGTCTTAAAGACGGCCTAAAACCACAAAAACTTTTTTACTTTTTAATGATAAGGAATCTGTTAAATCTAATCTGTGCTTTCTAACTCTAATTTTGTATGTTGTAGCAAATGGGTTTCAGCCTTGGGGCACAGCCCAAGGGACCTTTATTGAGAGTTTATAAAACCTTTCAGAAAGTAAATAACCCTCTGGGTAAGACAGCTCCATTAGCCACGTTTCAGTAGAACACCACCATGGAAATTTTCTTCAAAACAGTCACTTCAATTTGCAAGCTAGCATATGAAAAAAAGAAAAGTAAAAGGAAGTTGCTTTTTTCTTCATATGAAGAGCTAAGATGTGTGAGGCTTTATGAGCAGATGAAATATCCCACTGGGGAGCGGCAGGATATTTTACTTGTCTGAGTGTGTGATTACGACGTATCTGCTCATTTTTATCCACAGGGCAGATTTGTTAGATTCCTTTTCAGCATAATACTGAAAAAGCTGTGACAGGGAGAAAGTGAACATTTCTGGAGGCAATGTGTTTGTTGAAGATGAAAAAATATGTTATAAAATGTAGGATTTTTGTACTTCCAAGGAGTTGTGCTCTACTGATATATTCTCTTGTTCAAGAAGCCATAAAACTCTTCCATTATCTGCTTGATCATGTCATCAACTTCTGTAACAGTTGGACAAGGTTTAACAAATACCATTAATTCATGAAGGCAAGCAGCTTGTTATTTTCTCAAAAAATAAGGGAACTGAGGTTCCCTTTTCCAGACCTGTAATCTTATATTGTGGACTGTAATCTTCACCTGAGTTATTAAAACATGAGTGGAGCCGCAGAAAGGGGGGGGGGTTCCAAAATTTGATGTGCTCAAACTAGATTATATAGAAAGAAAAACAATGATTATGCTCAAATTAGGGCTGTCTAAAACTTAAAGACATTTTTCAATTTGTGTTACATGTAAGTCTCTGATCAATCATGATCAATCAATTCATTTACCAGCTTTTCTTTTTTCCATGGGGCTTCAGGTGATAATTTTGATTCCTGTATTCTTCCAACTATAAACTAAATTTTGTTAGCTCAATGACCCAGAGTAATAGGGAGATTCCAATGTTTTAACGGATTGTCTGCAAAACTTCATACAAATGCTCTGTATATTCCACAGAAAGTTAGGATTCAAACTGAAAACAATAGTCTGCCAGAAGCCCCAGTATTTCCCCAAGCTCTACAGAAAAACATTTACTAAAACAAGCAGTCAGATTTAATGTTCTTATATATCCATTTCTACATACTTTTCAGAGTGCTAAAAACAAAAAAAAGATTTAATTATTCCTGCTATTGGGGAAAGAAGTCACCACTTTAAATTATGATTACATCACTAGCACAAAAATGCTATTTTATTTTAAAAAAAAAATCTTTTGCTTATTCAGTGAAAGTAAAGGCAATATTAATTTAGTATCTTACCAGGTATAAACCATTATACTTTCCCTATAGCTGTATCTCTGTACTAGCTGAGTCTGGAGGTGGTAGAACTAGAGCTAAAAAAGTACTGTAAGAAATTAGATAAACATGTTTTTTTGGTGGTTTTTGTTTTGTTTTTTATCTCAGAAGAAATTAAAACAGAACGATGCTCTACATCTGAAGATTAAAAGTCTGTTGGGTTTGGTTGAGTTTTTTTTAACTTTTCTTGTAGTTCTATGAATGGAACATATACGGCAAACAAAGAATCAGGACCACGGGGGTAAGTTTTTGAAAGGCTAACCCAAAAAGGTGCACAGAACTTCCTGACAGCACAAGGGTTGGCACACATTTGGCTTTGACCTAATGTGGAGTCTTAGAAGCTGACGGTGTGTGTGTACATCCAAACTAACCGAAGCCCAGTACAGCCATCGGTATCGGTGTAGCCTGGGTAACTCAGCTCTGCTTCAGGCAAACAGGCAACTACGGAACAGAAGGCACATTCTGCACATCCCTGTAGCTTTCATGCCACAAAGAAAAAGCTAATGTTTTTTGTTCTCTTTTTATTTAATTTGAATCTTTTCTTTAGGTTGGGACATGATGCTTTCTAAAATCTTATCAGGAATTTCAAATGAATGGAGATTTTTTTTAAAAAAAAATCGTGTGTATATAACATAATACTAATACTAAATGCATAATTAAAAATAGATTAACATTAATCAAAAAAGAAACACTAATTATATGAATTTCAATAAAATACTTCTAATGTTAATCAGTTTATTGGCTAATAGTAATAACATAGAAATACAATGATGTACAATAAGAAAGTACATATTCCCTGTGTTAGTACCAACTTTGTTCATGACAGTTAGCAAACAAGAGACTTACTTGCTGACTTTGTTGTAAAGTTACAGTTTCCAGGTTTTCCCTTAAATATTGTATTATTATATCTGCTCTTCGTATATGGAATCACAAATACCTCACCCTCGGTGAAAGGTTCAAATTTATCGCAAGAAAAGTTGCTGTAATCTTCTGTCGCACTGATATTCTCTGTAAGAAAAATTGAAATTAATTATTGAAATTAATGAAATGTATTTTAGGAGCATGGGAACTCCTACACTTCATCAGAGCTACCTGAAACCACTGTCATCTGGACTTCAGTTCTAATCACTTTGTACTTGGCTGGTTTGTCTTGCTTACTGATGCTAAGTGAAGGCTCAAGAAGAGGAAAAAATATATTCCCCGATCAAAAAGCAAGAAAGCTGAGGGGTTCTCTGTTTTGTTTTTTACTTTCTCAGTGTGTCATTTAAATATGTATAATGAAAAACTGACATAAAGTGCGTTGATAAAGAGGGGCTGATTCTTCTATGTTCAGCTTGGGAAGGGGCTAGTAGACAGATGACAAGAGTCACTCCACACACTGAGCAAGTCTGTTCCGGTATGACACGAGCGACGTCATGTGCAGGCAGGTAGTGGCAAGGAAGACAGAAAGGAATTGCACGAGAAGCAACATGAGCAAAGATATTACCCACACTGCAGCTGGGGCTTTGGTGGCTTGGGGAACTGGGGAGCGATGGCCTTTCCATGTTTCCCTCTGGCTGCCTCAGATGTGACCTCCCCACACCCCAGCATACTACCTCGGTCTCCTACACTGGCCACACCAGACCGACTACAGAAACTGGTGCATGGGGCTGCCACCCCTGTGGGTAGCGGACAAATTCGGGGCATGGAGAGTGGGAGAGGTGGGGAGCACATCCTGGAGCAGTCCAGGTTTACAAAACATGCAGTATGTGAGCAGAAAGAACGAGTTAACCCAGGACTAGCTTAAACCTGACATGTCTTTCCCGGAATCATGTATCAGGCTGTTCATTTTCAAAACATCATTTTCCAGTCCTTGTTTTGAAGAAAAGCTCACACCTGGAAAACATGGTCCCAGTATAATGGATGCAGACTTAGCTATCTAAATGCAAGGTGGCCTAAACCAGCATATCTTAAAGGAGTGACCGTTTAAGTAGGAGACAACCACCTGGCTTTACCTATCTAAACACATATACATTAACTGCCATACTTGGGACCCCTGCCTTTTACATACGTTGTAGTTACTCAGAAGGCAGGTCCCTGCCTTCTCAGAGAATATATTAACCATCTATAGCAGCATTTTCTGAGACAAAGTGCCACGCTACAAACTGATCAGACAACTGATGATGTTGGCATAACTTTTTAATACAAGAATGAAGGGTGACAGAGTTGTGCCTTGGAATGTTTAACTGAATAACCACATGGTTCAACTGGAAGAACATCAAAGGAAAGAAACTTTAATGTTTGTACCAAAACCAAAAAAAGATCTGCACAGTTTGAAGAGATTCCAATAAAGTTTGACAGTGCATCATGCTTGGTGCTCTGTAAATATTAAAACATGCAATGAATTATTTAGTAACGAAGGGGCATATACTTTGTAATCACCTGTCTTCACTTCGCTTGTCTTATTTTTGCATGTCACCTCATAGCCATCTATAGGACCCTTTGAAGTGTTGCTAGGTTTCTTCCATGTAACTGATACATATGTGGCATTACAAACTACTGTAAGATTTTCTGGTGCATCTGGATCTGTTGTAAAAGAAAAATAAAGGGGAGAGAAGGAAAAGTTTGAATGAAAATGCAAAATATTCTTCTTTTTACCTACTTTGATTAAATTAAATTTCATTGGATACTAAAGCAAGACACCAACAACAGGTAATATTTTTTGTAGTCTATTTCATTCAAAGAAGTTTAACATCAGTATAAACTGAATATATGTAAAAGCCTCGTATTAGAGTAACTTCATAAATTTAATCAATTCAGGACAAGGTGAATACAGCAATATCACATATTACTAAAATTGTCCAACATTTCCAAATTTTATACATTGTTTTGATTTCTTTATAATTTTAACAAACTTCAAATGTTTGGCCTGAACTTTTATTTGCAGGTTACTTGATTTCACTTGATTTCCTTTTAATTCAGAAAAAAAAGCTAAGCTATTTCCAAGGGCAATATTTTGGAATAACACATCATTTTATCTGGAGACATTCTTTGCAATTATTCCATCACACATTTCTTCAAATTAAGAATTTAACACTTGTTTTTGGCTATGCCTGCACTTTTTTTTTTATTTTATTTTTCAAACAACCTTACATTTGGCCATCTTCTCACCCTCAAAAAAAAAAAATAATCACAATCTCTGAGCGAAGGAGAGGAGGGCATCGGACTGGAAGACTGAGACTAGGGCTGGAGAGTAAAAGGAAGACTGTGACTGCAGCCAAAGAACAACCGCAAGGGCAGGAGAGCCGGTGGGAGGAGCCGGAGGAGAACCTGAGATGGCTGAGCATGCTGCTCAAAATATATCTTCAACCCCAGGGAACACAGATAGTGGAATTCCTAGGAGGTTCTTCCAGAAATATGTGTAACATAAAGCAAAAATAAGCATTACACTTACCACCATAATCTGTTGTTACTGTGAAGTCTGGGGTGTGAATGTCTCCACAAAGAGATATGACACCATGGCAGTTGTACTCACGGTTGGGTGATAAAGTGTTCAGCTCTACACAGGTTTCATTTAATTTCCTAATGTCTGTTACATCTTGTTGACGCGGAAGCACCGGACAATAACATGCAGACCAATATGATCAGGTTAATGTCACTTTATTGCGCAGATAGCTTAGCTTATATACCTTCAACATACAATGACTTCATCACTCAATTATTGCTATTGGTTACCTACATCCACTTGTCAAATACCTATTGGCTAAATACTCATGTTTCTTATTCTTAGAGCTAATTAAAACTTGTTCCCTGTGTTGCTAACTCCCTACTGAGTTAGTTCCGCTTAGCATTAACAGTTCCTGCTGACAACCAATCACGCTGGAGTGTTCACAGGGTGACTATTTAAGTCTAAATATTCTGCCACAACATCTGTGTCTGTTACACAAAAAGAGTTATATCAATATTTTTTATAACTCCAAAAGTACCTGGTACCATTTTAACTGGGATTTTCTCTGCCATATTTATTCAATATATTATGTAATATGCTATCATAAAATTCTGAACAGAAAAGTGTAGAACCTAATCCAATGACTAGGTTTTAGGTTCTTTTATACTAACTTAGTTTGCATAGATCTTTACTTTTCACCAGTAAAACTCGTATGATTTGACTTTCTAAGAAAACAGTTTTCCTGCAGAAATCAAAACATGTCATGGGAGTCTGGCAGAACCCTGGCGTGGCTTCATAGCTCTTCAGCTCCCCGAAACGTGAAAACTCCGGCCCCAGACATCCATCATGCATTTTTCTGGGACACATGTGGACATCCAGCATCCATATAATTCCTTCACTACCACAGTGGCTGGCTGGTTCCAAGAGCAGAGAGCCTGGATTCTTGCCATCCAGGAGCCTGCAAAGCCAGCTGCCTGGGTAGTCTGCAAGGGGGGATCAGCTCACTGCAGACCCACAGGTTGCCGGATTTCCAAACTCTAAGCTCCCCTCCAGACCGTCAAGCAGAACCTCAAAATCTTCACAAGTCTGCAATCTATGAAGCTGGTAAACCGAGGAAGTGAGCTCTCCGGGTTTGACTTTCCCCAGATGCGCAGTGCGTGGGGCTGGTAGTCCCCAGCCTGGCGATCCCAGAAATTCTGAACAACCCTTCCCTCAAACTGGCACAATTAACTTAAATCTGCCAATCTCTCATCGAAAAGGTAACATCAACATTGCTTTTAAAAAACAAATGAATAATAAATAATTAAATTTTAAAATATCTTAGAAGTGTCTTACCGTTGCAACTAACGTTCACGTGATCACAGCCAAATGACTTGTCAGCACATAACTTTGCAGATGTATTGGTATTTTCCACAGCTTTGAAAGGATTCGTGTCATTTTCTGAAAAGGATTAATATTGTATGTGACTGTGACATTGGTTATATTGATTCTTTAAATAGATATTTGTTCTTTTATATTTGCTGACTTGTTCTGCAATATGAAGATACAATTGGCAAAGAATAATATACAAAGAATTTAACAATAAATGGAAAGTAAAAACTGAAGAAGCTTACATGAGATAGAGACAACGCTGGTATTCAAATAATAAATGAAACTTTTAATCCAACAATCTCTTTAGTGAACAAAACATCCAGCATAAATAGTAGCTGGCTAGTCTTGCTATTGCTAACCATGCTGCGTATGGCCAATGTAGCTAAAGTTCCCGTATTTTTTTAACATTTTACATGTTTTACATTTTTTTACATTCTACTTTAAAAATATACTGTGACTTTTTAAGGTGCAACTTTAAAATGCAAAGTATCTTGCAAACCAAGCACAAAGTATGAAAACCTTCTGTCTGATTCTCTGACAAGAAATCCAGGAAAACTGAATTACTGCATGTCAAAAAAACAAAACAAAACAGAACAAAACAAAAAGATTTACTACAGCCTTTCTGTACCTACCAGGCGGAATACAAAGTTGAACAACGCTGCAATTTTTAACTTCAACTTTGTATGTCTTGCATCTCTGAAGTTCTATTCTGCTGGAATTCACACTGAAGGTTTTGTTACCCTCTGAAATAAAATATTCTCTGTTTTCTCTGAGGTTTTTCAGTGCAACTTTAGGCACGTTTTCCCCACCTTCTGCATTTATAATTGGCTCATATTCAATACGATCATCTAAAAGAAAAAGATAAAATATCAAACAATGATTTTATGGCAATTTTTAAGAACCATTAAATGGTTTATAACAGCCCCAGCACCATATGTGTTTTAAGAATCAGAAAATACAACAACAGAAAATTTACTTAGGAAAATATTCTTTTAAATAATTCTACAGTTAGGGAAACTAAAGAATTAAAAAGATGAACATTCCAGAACCATGCTTTAATTTAAAATGTCTGTTCAAAGTGAAATAGTTTGTTTTGACACATTGGATCACTTGATTGAACAGAAATGTCAAGTTTTCTTATTCAAAGCATTTCACAACCATCCAGTAAATAATGGCTATAGCCTATTCCTGAAAATCAGAAAGGAGAGGTCTCTAATTCTGAAGAGTTTACTTTAGTTATGAATTGCAGTTTGCAGCATGTCATTATCAGCATGATGGGGAAAAATTAGAGAGGGCCTGGTGGAATGAAGGCAGATCTTTTCTGCAGCCCTGATATCAACAGCCGAGTGCAGGGCGATTTGACAGAAGAGTTGAGCAGACCAGAAATATAGTATGTTTAATCCTACTCTTCCAGAATTGGAAGACAGTTTATAAAATAACCTGAGATGCAAACTGTTCAGTTTTACTGATCCGTTTGCATCTCAGAAATACAGAATCTCAAATACAGAAAACTCTTTATTTGAGTTTACTGATTTGGTCAAATTTCAGGACTGAGAAAAATAAGGGGTTTGGTTCTTACCACAAGGTGCTTCAGTTGTTGCTGTGGAAGATCCTGTAAGAGAAGAAAACAAAATAAACTTGTAGGTCAGCAGGTTTGGTTTGTTGTTTGTTTGGGTTTTTTTTTACAGAGCATTAGAGGACAGTGACTGCTGCTGCCCAAAACTCTTCCTTCAATATATTCAGTACAAGTAATGTTATTTAGCACTCCACTTACATTTTAAAAGGGGAAGAAAACATCAGCTACATATAACCCCATTTTTTAACTAATTATTTTAGGGATCACATGTCTTTCGTCACTTTCCAATGACATCACTGACTACAAATCGAACTGGTTATTAATAGAATTTCTGCGTACAAAGTTACACAAGAATATTCCAAAATCACACAATCTTATAGAGGTATAATGATCTATAGCAGTCTCCCAGAATACATACCCTTTGGAACGGCTAACTGAACAGTATGCAATGTCACTAAAGAAACAAAATTTACCTACTTTTTTGCACAGCTACTCTTACCTTTGGAAGGAGGTTTATGGAACAGTAGAGATCATTTTACAACTATTTTTACACTGAAATAACCAAAAGAAATTACGAGCTGGTATTTAGAAAACCTGCACAGAAGCTTGAGCAAAGAACTTCATCCTGAAAATAATTACTTAAAATATATTGAGGTATAACTATTACCAAAAGAGACTGATATCTGATTTTATTTTTTTTTTTTCCATAAAAGACAGGCCCTAGAACTGCATGCCTCCGGGTTGGGAGTCATCTGGCTGAGTAGTGCCCCTAATGAAAGGGTAAACTGAGAAGGTCCAGCGGAGACTTACCAAGATGGTTAGGGGCAGAAGACCCACAAGTAAAAGCTAAGCTCAGTCTGTCAAAGAGCTGGCAGCAGCTTACAGCTGCTTGAAGGGCAGTTGCAAAGACGGTAAGAGTCCAACACCTGGACGTACTTTGCTCAAGCACACACATATATTTTACTGACCTGAGTAATTCCTTACAGCCCAATTGCAATAATAATGTGCTTGCAATATTGGACCCCAAGAAAACGTTAATGCTGACTGAAACGAAAGGAAAGCCACCAGAAGATAGAGAAGCACACAGATCTGTGGGTGTATTCATACTTCTTTGCTGCTTGAGCAAAGTTCTGTGAATATCAAGAGGAGTACTGACATAGTAATTGACAGATTTACCCTCCTACTATGCCAGTGTGTGGAAATAATTTCTATTTTTCACTTGCCTGACAAATACCAAATTTACTATCTTTAATATTACTCATAAACTATTAATAAGATTCCTAAAAACACCCTTAAGTTTAATGCAGTTGTATGCCTAATTTGTATGCTTAAGTTTGATAAAAGAAATTCAAAATGAATTCCCTCATTCTAACACATTTTCCGTGCTTGCAGTATCATAATTGCGATAACTGTGTGCAAGTTTGTCACCTATTGCATGAGTGGGGGTGGTCCCAGTGTTTGGTGGCGTGCTGACTGGTGAGGTGGTGCTGTGCAAGGATGTTGAATTGTAATCATCTGTAAGGAAATAAACAACATATCAGCATTAAAAAGTAAAATTCATTATTTCATATGGCTATGCCATCAGAAATGTCTTACGCTACAGCCCTTCTCTGCTTCTTTTTTTTTTTCCTTCTGGGATTTTTCTATTTAGAGAAGAGTGCTGACAGAAAAATCACATAAATATATCAAATAAAACAGAAAATGAGTATTTAAATAGAAAGCAAAATTTTAGGAATGTACGACTTACTAATGAATTTTGCAATGTACAAGGTAGGGGTTTTTTTTGTCATTTATGCATAATCCAGGTTGGAGTCAACATAAAACCAGCATTAATAATTGTGAACTGGGAAAATCTAAAACATTTTACTATGTTCTTACAGGAAAACACGATCACAAAATAGTGCTTGAGCTCTTTCAGAAACAAGCATTCCAGTAGTGTTCATTTGCCAGATCACATCACTTCCTCACTGTATTGCCTACTATATCTCAGTATTTACCTCCCTGCTTATAAACCACCAACAGGTTTCAATGTTCTCTTTTAGGTCCGTTCTTATTGCTCTTTGGCAACAGCCTCACTGACAGCAGCTAGCTTTTTGACACTACTATAATGACTACAAGACTTGGCCATCAGATACCAGATCCTGGAATTAAATCCGGTATTGCCACTATGCCAAATTGCAGATACCTTTTCTATGTGATGAACCATAAGCTGGCAAAGCTATCCTGAGGCTGAATTATTTAGTTTTCCCCTACAGTTCAGAGAGCAGTGAGCGGCATCTAAAGGAAGACGGCAAACCTGATGAAGTACTCTTGAAGGCAAAGGGAGTGCGTGTGGTGAGGGCAGCAGTGCTGCTGCGTGGCGGGTCGCTGAGTCCCATGGCAGGGACGGAGCCTGCGTGCGTGGAGAGGTGTGTGCTGTCTGCAGGAGAGACACCTGTGGCGAGAGGTACAGCATTTTCATTAATGCTTCGGAGGCTGCCCGGTCAAGGAGGGACACAGAGCTGCAGAGAGCACAGGGCTGCTGTGCTGGAGCGCTCCCGTACTGAGGCACTGTGACTTTGTCACCAAGCAAAGGTACACCGAACACTCAAGGTGTTTGGGGGTCCAACAGGTGTCACCTGACACCTTATGTGTAAGTATAAGCCTTTTTTTGGTGCTGACTGCACTTCTTTAATGCTAAATGTTGTGTTTCAAAATATACTCAAATTCATGACTCAAAACCAGACTTGTCTGATATTCTTGCCTCTTAAAACAGCATATTTCGTTTCATTGGGCTGAATGAAAAGGCATTACATACTCTGTGAGATAACAGTGTACAAGAAAAGGAAAGAAGAAATGATCAGAAAAAAACAGCAATGCAGTTCTTCATGTAAATTAAAAGTTTCTTACCAGGTGTAGTCACCGATGACTTATCTCCTTAAAAAGAGAAAGAGAGGGAGAAAGTGTAAATTAAACTTTCAAGGAATTAAAAACAATCGTGTCAAAAATCAAAAAAGAAACATTCCTTCCTCCCAACGATCAGCTAAGCTTTCCCCGGGGAATTACACATCCAGTTGTAGCAACAACCGGAACCTCAAAATACCAAGCATATGATATGTGGACTGATATTGGCCACATTAAAAATCACTTTTCCTTGAGCCAGGAGTGTGTGCTGTGCAGCCCTCAGGGTGGAGACAGCATCAGGAAGGCTGCGGTGGATGCCTGTTCAGCTGAAACAGGAGAAGAGCAGCAATGCCACGGTCCTGAGTTCACCGTTACCTTCAGTGGTGCCTGGAGGTGAGAGTGATGTGGAGCGTGCAGGTGGAGGTGACATAGAGGAAGAAGAGTCAGTAGTTGCCAGAGTTTCATGTCCTGCTGCACAGTGGGGAAAAAATATCATCAGGTGAACAATGCATGAAGGTGAAAGGTTCATCTATAGTAGAAAAAGGCCAATGGTTTGTATGGCCTTCTCTGAACCATGTTTCTCAGGACAGATTTGACTGGGGGATACATTTTTATGTTTAACAATGTATTTTGCAATACCAAGAAGCTAAAACCCTCAAAATCTTTCACATCATCACACAGCAGTGTATACAAGTACAAGCAATATCAACAAATAGAGTGTGACTTTTTGCTGAATGAAGAATGACCTTATTGGTAAGAAGAGCTACCAACACTGATTCTGTTGTCAAGAAAAATCCTACCTGTCTATAATCTTCACTATAAAAGAGCTGGAAAGCCAGGCCCAGGCATTCCTGAAAGCTGGTTACTTTGCCTAATATTAATTTCTAAATGGCAGCACCCTTCCTGGCCCATCCTGCTGATATTTAAGAATCTCTCCAAATAACTCTTATGTCCAGGTTATAAATTACCTCCTGACATGAGCTGGGCGCTATGATCTTTTCACACCTATAAAAACAAGCCTCGTTTTTACACTCTGCTATGAAATCCTGACCCAAAGCATTTTGCATTTGTGTAATGTAAAATTTCTGTTGCGAGAAACAGAGACAAAAATAAATGGCAATGGCTGGAACCATGAGTGTGTTCTCATCACTATATCCTTTACTCATTTAGAGGATTAGAAGCTTCCACTTTGGCATAAGAATCCTGAAAGCCATCCCGAAAGCATACTTGTTCCCTCAAGATGTCTCTCTCTAACACTGCCTGCTATGCTTTCAGCAAGGAATAAACTTCCACTCATTCACACATTCCTTGCTGTGACTGTCCACAAACTTTCATCCGCCTCTTTGGCTCTTCCTTTCTCTCCCTTTTTCTACTAGTTCTTTCCCACTATGTGTCTTTCCTGGAATTTTTAAATTTTTTTGGTCATGTGTGTTTTTCAGACAGTACTTCACTGTTTACAATTTCTCTGTTACTTCCACTTCCCTACATGGTACTTCACAACTGTTGTAGCTCTACTCTTTTGAAAATGAACTCCTTCAGCCTTTAAAACAAAAATCCAGGTTTATGTGAAAAACTGCAACACTTATGAAGGATACGTGTTCTGTTGCCCTTTACACACAACAGGGTCAAAACCGTGTCTCTCATCTCTGACACAGAAGCTCAACATAGACAGATCGCCCAGGACTCCAAAGATTTTCTCCTTATCGACCTAACAAGCAGCAGCACACGTGTTGGCTGGTCAATAGCCACCATGGATTCTGCACCCCGTATGGGCAGTTCAGAAGACCAACAACAGCCATTAAAAAAAGCACGAGCTGTGACAACAAAGTCACCTGCAGAGAGTGAGCAATTTCTTTACACGCCAAACTGTCATGAAATGTGTATAAGGCATGATATAAAAACGAATGTAAACAAAAGCTAAAATCTTGTCAATACTTTTCTAGTGAGTAGTTGAATTTGTTATGGACTGTACATTATTCCAGATATCTTCCTACATATTAAAATTGGGGAAAGCCAGTAGTCTGACATTTTAAAGAAAAAGTACCAACAGAAGTCCCATGAAGCTTGGCTAAAACTAGTAGTGCAGAGCTAGATACTTCATCCTTCATTTATAGAAGTGGGGAGGTGTGTTGCTTAAAACCTGGTCCATGAGATGAGCACATGGGCCTGCCTATAGTTTGTCTGAAATCATATGAAACTGTCAAAATAAAATTGCTCTGAATTGTAAGAATATAATCTGTAAAAAATGTGGTACACTGACAGCAGACTGAATACCATGGGTTAAGAAGCCACTGTAGTAACAGCACTAGTATCTTAACCCACTTATCTATATATATATATCTCCACTGAAACACAGGACCACGTATATTCTTCAGAGCTACAGAACGTTAGCAGATGAAGCTTCCTAACCTGAGAGATGTTACAGATAAGAAACAAAAACATAGATGATCTTTTGAATTATCAATGTATCTTCAGCATCTGAAATCTCCAGTAAGGACTGGAACATTTATTAACAGCAATTGTATAATGTAACTGTATACATTAAACTGCCAAGGAATCTTGTAAAAGCTAACATGTATATTCATTCGTATTTTCCATGAGCAATTCATTTTCAATATATCTTCATTTTTTTTTTATATTCGGTGTTTTAAAGCAGGCAGTTGGTCACTCTAAATTCCATAATATGTTTTTTCTTTCTTCAACTGGCTTATCAACTGAAGAACAAATTATTCCCCCTCCTTCCCAAATCTTACTTTGGTTGAGCACGTTAAATGTACCTCAAGCTCAAAATTAACTTTCTGTGAGCACCTAGACAGATCAACTTGCACTTAAATAACTGTTTCCAAGAAAAGAATGAAGGGAGTTGCAGAAAAATTCCTAAATGAAACACTGCTCAGAGATCAGTGAAACATTTAGAAATGCTTGTTCTGTTCACTGATCTCTAATGCAAATGTGATGGAGACAAAAATATATATTTCAAGATTCTCTCTTCCAAGTGAAGTAATATAACATGAGCAAAGAGGGCTCAAAAGGTTGTCACTGTGTTGTATTTATTATTGCCGCATTCACTTCCTTAAGATTCCTGTTAAAGTCGTTTTCCCCATCTTCTCCCTTGTAAAGTTAGGAATAATGCTATCAGCTTAAATATAACGTGAGCTTTATTGGTCACTCCCAGTGACAGAGGCTAAATGTTACACGCGATCATAGAACTCAAGGTTGGAAGTGACCTCAAGAGACTGTCTAGTCCAACTGCCCGCCTCAGGCCAGGGCCAGCTAGAGCAGATCACTTCTTAAAACAGTTTGGGAAATAATAGTCCTAGATTTCCCATTTTTCCCTCCAAATAATTACCGACATTTTAACAACATTTCATGGCAGTTTTATGTCCTTATAAGCATTTTAAAGGTCTCCTGCTCTTCTATGACACCATTCTATCATATGATATATTATAGCAATGGAATAAGATGCAGCTGAAAAGAATTCAATAGGTGGCACCAGAACACTAAAAAACTCCTCTCAAACAGCAAAGCGGCTACATTTCCCCAACCTTACTGAGAGGTAAACTGAAAGAAAATAAAGAAGTATCCCAACACACCAGACTGCGTTACTCCAATATTAATAGGCATATTGCTACAATTAATTTATTTTTCAAAGAAATGTCCCACAGTAAACAAATATGCCTGAGTTCACCTTGGGTTAACAAAGTTAACCTCAAAGTCAAACCTGTCTGCTTGTGTTTATATTCCAAAACATATCTCCGGAATCTTGAAGGCTGAAATCTAAACCTGTCTTTAAAATTTAATAAGGATTTCCAACCCCCCAAAAACATGCTGTGTGTTAGGAAGGCCTGGTGATTACCAAACTAAGCAAGTTGATCTGGGTTTAAACAGGAGCTATCCCAAACCTTTCCTCAAATCTTAAACTGCATCCAGTCATAAGACATTTTTAAGATAATATGCGTAGAATAGGCTCAGACAACCCAAGCGGAAGAATTAAAGTGTACGAAAAGTTCCTACTACCGAAGGAGCTACTACTACTTTACTAAGCTTCCCTTTCCCTTCTTTTTATTTGGCCACCGGTTGGTTCCTGCTCACTTACCTGAAAGATTTGCAACCCAGCAGTACAGTTTGAGGTGCCCTGCAAAAAATACAACCAGCACATCCCACTGGGAGATGCGAGCTCGGCTAAAGCTTTCGTTCCCTTTCCTCTCTGGCTACTGGTTGGCAGAGAGTGCAGCTGCTGCTTGAAAGAAAGGTTTTAGATGGGGTGACAGGCTGTCAATGAAATATGCCTAAAACAGATGAGCTGACCACCCTTTCTCCTGAAAGCTCAAAGATAAACAGGCCCTGGGAGTGAAATGTGGGACTACCGAAGTTTGAAGAAACTTTTCCATGTTCAACAAGAAGAGTAAACGGAAAAACTGCGAAAGAAGCCAGGCCACAAAGAAAATCCAAACACTTCAAACCCCAAGGACAGCAGGCTGTACAGGTCACATTCGGAGGTACAGGAGCTGCTGTATCGTTGCTGCAGTAATGAACTGTGGTTGCACCCATATAAGAAGTTACAGCTCGCGACTGTCCTCTCAGGAAAGACACAATAAAGTGAAAGTGCTTTCCCTTTGGCAGGACCAAGCGACTCAACAGAAGACAACTCAGACCCAGGATATGCTAAAAGACACTGTGTTCCAAGTAAGTCCAGGCTCTGATCTTCTCGAGCAGAAGGAAGTGCCAGCGTACATTTCCTGTGCGTGCGTGTTATTAAAGGAAACTTCAGCTGATAAGATGTAGGTACTGTTGAATCTACATTAAGAGCCTAAAAACATGATCCTGTTTGTATGGGCAAAAATACATTAGCTGATGACAGGGAACGTGCCTTTTAACTCCATTCTGCTGCTTAATTTGCACAGTGGGTAAAATGGACCAGGGTCTCTATCTCCTGCTGGGCTGGGCTGGGCTGGGGAGGGCAGTTGCACGCCAGCAGCGCCGGCTGTCCCCTCTGAGCACAGGAGTGCTGCACTATTGCACACAGCACAGAGAAACATGGAAAGGAGGATCCCTTTCTGCCAATAGTGCGTTTGGTGTTTAAT
Organism: Alca torda; assembly: GCA_008658365.1. Lineage (NCBI taxonomy): Eukaryota > Metazoa > Chordata > Aves > Charadriiformes > Alcidae > Alca > Alca torda. Next base: position 10,379,894 of record CM018087.1, on the reverse strand, counting down.
CCAGCCTGGTACCACACCAGCTGGCTCTTCACATCCACCTGCACTCAGCGTGTCTTTGCCAGAGCTGGGCAGGGGGCAGAGGAAGTAATCCTTCCTGTCAGCCTCAGGTTTGCAAAAGCAGGGGCAGACAGGGTGTTTTTTTTTTCCTGCCAGGAAAAATGCTTAGTGATTCTGAAGAGCTGCTGCCCTTTTCCCAGGCTCTCTCCACCCTTCGGCATATTGGACAGACCCCAGCAACCCCCACCAAGCAGCACTTCACACAAAGCAGCTAGTGTAGGTCCAGGTTCTGTCTTCCCTCTTTTTACAGCTGAACGGCACCACTTCAGCAGGGTCAGGGCTCTTCACATCTGCACAGAAAGCAACAGGATGTGGTCTACTTGTTCAGATGGAGTAAAAGCTCTTTGAGGGGGTCTTCTAGCAAACAGCACAGACATTAGTCAGCTCCACTGCAAGCCAATACTAAATTGCAAAAAAAAGAACAGTTCCTGGTGGGAGGTGAAGGGTGAGTAAGGCAAGGAGCCTTACAAAATGCTGCCAGCTGCCCTTCTTTGATTTATTTTTAAACTTCAAGTGGGATAGGATGTAATTCACACCTACTTTAAGGCTCCCTTGTGCTGCCAGAACCAGCTAAAGGGACCTTAAAGTAAATGAGCATCAGGGCCAGAGATGTTACTGCTTCTTTTTCCTGCAAACACGAAATAAAGGGATCCATTGCTAGTTTATAAATAAATCTGGGCAGACCTATGAATAGGCTAGCAAACACTTAAACATCTGAGTAATTCTATACCACAGAGGACCCCTCAAATTTTATAGGTAGGATCATGTGTGCTGAAGTGCTTCCATAATCACAGACTGCAGAATTACACTTTATTCTTTATCACTGACTCTGGGAAAAAAAAAAAATAACAAATTGTTCCATATTTCTGAACAAACTGCTGCTTTTTGAAAATTGATTAAAAGAATGCCATCTAAAGTTCACGTTAAAAAAAAAAAAAAAAAGTGAAATTTTTCATGCTCTGAGTCAAAAATCAAATTACTCAGTTGAGTTTAACCTGTAGAAAGTTCTCGGGTAACTTGGACATTTCAGAGGGTCCTAAAAAAATGCCTATGCCTTTGGTCATTGAGGATGCAGTCACAAAATCACTTCAATGTAATCCATAATCTAATTGGTAAAAATCGTCACAGTCCTACAGCAATCATAGGAATAATATACATGTACTGTACCTGAGAATTAACACTAAATAAGTGTTAGAATTTCTGTTCCCACAGGCAATATTTACAATATTTATTTGCACCAGAAATTAGAGATAAAAAGTTGAAACCATAAATTTTAATTTGACAGAAATTCTAATATGTTTTGATTGAGAAATGCCAATTGTTTCCTTCTGGCATCAGGATGTAACATTCATTCTGACTGTCCAAAATGATAATTAAAATAATTTCCATTTGAATTTCTCAAACAATTTCCTTTTATACAAGTCCATTAATAATTGCCCCCCGTAGCAGCTCCTTAACACACTGCAAACATCACGTAAGAGCCTGATCCTGTCACTCTTTCCTGCCACCTTTAACCTTTGGTTGAAGGATATATCTGGGGAGCCAAAGGCTTTTTCACTCCCGAGACACCTACAAGTGCTCAGACCTGAATTGCATTGTGGAAGGCATAGTCTACACTGCAGCTAAATATGATAGGATGCAGTCTTTTTTTTTTTTTTTAATGCAAATTGACAGCTGAAATTAATGCTTGTTCTTAGTTTCTAACATCCAAGACCCTCTCCTTGCTGTCCAGTTTCCAGGATGGGAGTTGTCTCTCTCCTCCACAATTTAGAGTTCACTGTAAGTGTTAAGCAGCATTTACAGCATTGGAGAAGGTGAAAAACTTAACTAGCAATATCAAATACAAGGGCAGCATCCAGAAGAAAGAGGTGGAATTAAGAAGAATTTGTAGCTGGCAGACACAAGGAGGAGCACAATGTTGCAGGCTCAGGAAAGAGGAGGAAGTACAAACACCAAAGTTTGTCAACATTCATCAGCTAAAACAAATTAATACCAAGCATAACTTCTGCTAACATACAGAGCCCATCTTAAGGAAATGATAAAAAGAAAAGCACAAGAAAAATACTGAAACAATATTTTTTCTCAACTAACCTGAAATCAAATTAAATATTTCTGAGCATGTAAAAAAAAAAAGATATTTTTTTATTCTGATTATGCAAAATAAAGGTAAGAGTTTAATTTTTCCAGAGAAAAATAAAAACACAGAGAAAAGCAGAAATTTCCCTCAAGAAATATTGATTTCATGATATCTAGAATTTCTCAAAACCATCAACCTGAAGTAGAACAAAAACTAAAAGCGGCAATTCAAATACTTTTTGCCTTGTACACAGTCCGTGCAAACTTCAAATAAATATCCAGAAATGCTGTGTATTTAGCAGGCAGAAGGCAGGCATTTCTATCAATTGCACTGCACTTCCAATAACATCCTCGGTCTTCATAGGAGGACTTTAGCTACAGTAACCCACTTGTACAACTACAGCTAACGATGCCTTTGCTGCTCTGTGGTTTCTCTCATGCTGTTTACTTCTGTTTTTCTTCTACAGAGCCCTGCTCAAAAGGAAGAGGGTGCAGCATACTGTGGTTTAGAGCTTAAGTGCTTCCAAATGGTGAAACAGAGTTACCATAGCACCCACATGCTCAAGCAATCAGACCTATCTTCGTGCTAAACCACAACTTCTCTAGCGCAGTCATGAAATTTCCCTATTAAACTCCTTTTCACCAAATTTGCATTGGTAATTATTTTTAGTTGTACAGGTTCATTAAGGTGAAACAGCGGGTGGTGGCAATCTTTGGGATACAGTCCGGGCTGTTTTGCGGGGAGCACTTTTCACCGTGTGAATTGTCTCCAAGAGGGAAGAATATCAAACCCCGATGTAGCAGTTACTTCAACTGCGAAACGTTGGCTGCTATCCACGGTCATTAAGAAACACCTATACATGAGGAACGGAAGACTGTCTGTGCTATTTGCTTGGCAATTTTGTGCTTCCTGCAAAAGAAAAGCTGTGTTTGCTTCGCCTTTTGTATATTTTCAGTATTTGTGCATGTATAAAGTCAAGAGCCAGATACCGTGCTAAACTTGTCTGTCCTCAAGGGCCAGTCCCTAAATTTATTTATGACTTTTCTAGCCCTGCTATACCTTCCTTGATAGTCCTTTCCCACATCCACCATGAGCAGATAGAAACACTTGCTCCATATCGCCCTGCTTAATGGTACCAATGGGCTGGTTCTGGATTTGCTGAACGCATACTGTTTATGATAAGCAGAAGGAGGAAAGAACATGCAGCTCTTGCATTGTCCTCTCAATTCCTACTCGCATGTTTTTGCAGTTGCCACCTGTATTTGTGCTGGGGAGCTACTGAGCACAGCTGAAGGCAGCTCAGTTCTCAAAAGTTTTGACCATAATGCTGCAGCTGAGAACTGACTGTTGGTGGGAGTGTGAGGCAGGGGCAAACTTCTTCATCTCAGACTATCTCACTGGACCATGATTTATTTAAATATCTGACTTGTTTCTTTACCGATCTCTGAGTTCCTTCAAGATAAAAGCATTATCTGATATTGTAGATCTCTTCCTGACTGCACATTACTTTTCACATAGTTTTGCCAGCAATAGAAAATGGGTCCTTTGCTCTGCAAAACAGAAATGAGTTGGAATCAGCTCAAATGCCAAACCATAATCAGTTTAGCACTGTATGAATAACAGTATTTTAGCCACTGATAATATAAAGGCTGTTGAAATCAGAAATATCTTCTGTTTGGTAGAGATCTATTAGCATGAAGTCTTTAGATCACCAGCTCTTTACCTACTGGGAGCATTATGTCAGTGGGGACTGTAATCAGTGATTTCCAAAGAGATGCAGGCAGTGATTTTTAAAAAGAAATGAACATCTTTTTTTTCTATGAAGAAATGACATCTGTCTATGAGCTTTTCCTTTTTATAATAATATTTTTCTCTGATCTACTGCTATGTTAAAGACCTAAACAAAAACAGCTAACAGGCCTGGGGGAGCTGAGGGAGGAGTGCAGATGACAGAGATAAACAGTTGATATTCAGATGCTCTGAACGTCTATGTCTCCAACTGACATCACCTGCATTTGCAAATACTTAGCTTTTCTGCAAAATAGGATCAAAGCACAATCCAAATGGAAAGAAACCATAGTCTCTGAAAAGAGACCATAACATTTCCTTTAAAATTTTTCTTTTCTGGGGGGGGAGCTTAGATGCACATTGTGTTCTGAGCCAGTAAGGAGTTTTAGATGGAAGTCTAACTTTCAAGGTGAGATTGCTTCCTCTTAATTTAATTTTATTTATAATGCAGAAATATCAGTATTCCTCAATCCTAACCATAACTGCTTGGTGCTATGTTCTATGGATGCTGTATAAGACAACTTAGGCCTGGAAAAGTTTCAGTCAGACAAGATGGAGAAAAGGAAAGCAACAATTCCAATGTTACAAAGGGAATATTAAGATTAAAAAACAATCTAACCAGAAAACCACAAAATTTGAGACAGGCATTCACAAATTTGTAGACAAAGTCTATGTTACAAACAGGATCCCCAAACAACAATCTAGTGTTGGGTAAATTCACAAATCCATCCTTTTGTTATCACAAGCGGCTAGTCCATAACAAACCGCTTCTTTGGTTTCTACCATCAGTTTGGTTTGGTGGGGTTTTATTTAATAAAAACGGACATATAAAGGTGCCACAGGAGTGCCATGGCTTCACCTTGGCCAAGGGCTGAGGGCAGGGCAAGCAGGGCTGAGTGGTGGCAAAGAGCCCCACGCCAGCGAGACCAGAGTATGATGAACCACAGAGCAGTGATGCACCAGAGAGCAACACTCAGTGCTGCCGCAAAGGTGCAGCGGGGTTTTCCTGGGGACTGCTCTGACAGCACCTGGCTCTCGAGACCCTCGCCAGTAGGGGCTGGGGACAGACACAGCCCAGAGCGCCACAAGTCTTTCCAAAGCTGCAGTCACAGAATACCTCTGGTGTAGTGACACAGGTGAATGCACAGGCAGTAGCTGCACCGTTCCCACAGCCCAGTTCTTCCCCTCACCAAGGTGAAGCTCCCAGTAATTCAGCATTGTCGCAAAAATCACAGATACTGCCCTGAATACAAAATCTCTCACACTTGCAGGAGATGCCGAGTGGCTCACAGGAGCGGTGACCTGAGGACCGTGGTGCTGTTTGCTGCTACTGGAGCATCCCAGTCACAGAGCCCAATGCCAGGGCTGGGGGGAGTCACCTGCTGTCTGTGATGAGAACGGGTCCCGTGGTTCAGATGAGCACACTGGAGTCAGGGTGAGGATCTACCATTATCTGCTCACAAAAATGACATGACTGTTTAATTGAATTCCCTGATGATTGTGCAGTTCAGCCTTAAAGAAAACTAGGTGCCTTATTCCACGGCAGAGTAACACACGTGCCATCGCTCCGTACCGCCAGTGCGCAGCGCTGGCTTTTACTGTGCTCAGTTACTCTGCCTGCACAGCCCCAGCCTTTGAAAGACCCTTAAACTACAGCAGAGGGGCACAAATCAGAATAAAGATGTCGTTACAGCAAGCCCTCCACACAAATTTCGTTTTCCAGTGATCTGTCATTTGTGTTCCTGCAGCTGCTTGCTCCGAGCTTAACAGGACCCTCAGCAGTCCCTGCGCTCCATGAGCCAAAGTCCCAGCCTCACATCTCCGAGCAGCAACGCTCTAAACTATCCTGCTAGTCTCAGTCATCTCTCATGACCCAGATTTCTTCCAGCATTAAGAGAAGACCCTAACCAGCACTGGCTGATAGACATCTAGCTTCTGTTTCTTAAAAGGATATCGAGTACGTAGGGGAAAAAAAAAATAAAAATCAGCCAGCTGAGTGGGGAACTGTTCCCATACCAACTCTGCCTGCTGGGCAGCTTCCTCGCCCTCCCGGGGCTGCCAGCTGCAGCCAGCAAACTCTTTGTGTCTCGAGGGAGAATGAGTTTACTTGGTTACTATCCTCATTCTATTTTATTTTTTCCTCCAGACATTCAGGCCAGAAATGATCAGAATTGAATATCATTCATCAAAAGTGCTACTGAATAACATTTTTGTTGTTCATAAAATATTGTGACAAACACTATTCACTGATCAACAGCTAAATCAGCTGTATACTTGTTAGGGTACACTTTAAAACACAGTAAAATGTACACACAAAATGTTGATAGGAAGCACCATATAAGGGTCAGATTCTACTACCATTACTCATGCAAAAATAATTGGAAAAGTAAATCATTCGGTGAAGCATATCAATATCTTTTAGAATAACTGCCTGTTAAAAATTATTTATGTATATTTCCTATATAAATGAATATGGAATCACTCATTTTTTTATCAAAAAGCAAAAACTACGGGTATTTACATTAATCAAAATTTCCTATATTTGATGTATAACCTGAAATCCATCTTGTACTCAGCCAGCATGAGGGAAGTTGGGACTGTGACCAAATCCTGCCCAGGGATTCCACATTGTACTAGTGTTTGAGTGGTCGGACATACCCTCCATCTCTGTGCCTCTGTAACACTCCTGCGAAGTGGAGATAATGGCACTATTCCACTAAACTGGCATATTGCAATTAGAAATTCATTAAAAATTTTAAAGTTTGCAGACAAGGGATCTGAAAGTGCTATTAAAAAAAAAAAGCTCACATCTGTCTGATTGCATAAACAGGAACAGTTGTAGGGCTGCAGAGAGAGAAACTCCCAGAACTCGAGCTGCCTGGAATGCCACGCACGCACATGCGAAAGCCTCTCGCTACCTCAAAATCTGGATTGCAAAACCTGGACTCTGACCCTTCAGGGGAGCTGAGCCCACGCTCTCGAGAAGGGATCCGTACTTCATGTCATGCCAGAAGCAACGATGAACAGATTTCAGAAGAGAGCTGAGCGCACACAACTCCTGAATTCAATAAAAACTTTGAGTGAAAGTGGTTTCTCAATCCCTTTTCCTTCTTTATTTTCCTTTTGAAAACCAGATCGTCAATTTTGGTGCCCAACTCTGGGCAGTTAGCTGCATTTTAAATGCATCCTTTTTTTCTCTTTCTCCATTTGCTATTTTCTTTATAACAAACATGGGATGTGAGATTTGACTTTAACTAACAATCTATCTGATAATCATAAGCAAAAAGAGAGAAAAACAGTTCATCTGATTTTGCTTTAAATCCTGTGCTTACCAATCTTTTCTGAAAGACAGCATATGCTGAATGTTACAGGAGATGAAAATAAAGGCTCCGAATGGAAGGACTCCACTCTGCTCACAGGGATTGTGGTGCCTCATGTTCCAGCAAAGAACCTGAGAAATCTAAAGCTTGTGTTCCTCAGGATTTGAACAAGACTAATTTCAGTATCGCTTTAAATAATTCACAGCAAAAGGAACACAAACAGTCTGTGCTTCCATCTTTTGTACGTGGCAAGCAATTTTCAATAGCATTTCATAAATATTTTCCTTTTTTTTCCCCATTTTTCATTTTTTTTTATTTTAAAAAATATTAAGTGAGCATTCTGGGAAAGAAAATTAAAACAAAAGATACTGGATAAAATGATAGACAAGAATTCATTCAGGAAAAGAATTTTATGGACCTTTCAAAATATAGGGACCTAGGGAAAGCCCTCAGGCCAAAGCTAAGAGAATATCCAATTTCATGCTCCAAATAATGTTATGCTCTTTATATAGGCACAGCAATGCACAGGTCAGGAAATTCAGCAGACCTGTAAAGACTTCTGATGTCCGATAACAAGAAAGATGTACATAGTGGCATTACACATCTCATGACAATAGCAAGAGCAACTCCCACTTGGAAGTGGCAAGTCAGAAACCCAGTTTGATCTGTAAAGCAAGTACCAGTTTGTATATACACATACACAGAGATAGAGCAGTTCAGAAGTAGCATGTACAACGTCTTCTGTGAGGACAGATGGAAAAGCTGAAGCAGAAAGACACAGTATGTGCAAATGTGGGTAAGATTTTATTCTTTTGAGGTCTATAACAGCATTTGGTTGAAATACTGCTTAATTTATAAGCATGTGACCTGGTACTATTAACTGCTCTTTCATATTTAACTAAGGGAACACGTGAGAAATTTTTCAGTTGCATAGATTAATACACTTGGAGATATTATTTAGCACCAATACAGCATTTCATACATATGCCACACAAATTTGATAACATGAACAAACCAAAAAAGACAAAAAGTTCTGGTAGATGCTCAAGAAAGCACTTCTGCACGCAAATTCATCACTGACGTCAGTAGGAATTAAGCCCATAGATTGAATTAAGATAATGTTCTGAATCAGGACTGCTACAGAGTCCGGCATGTAAGTGTGCAACGGGTGCCTAATACCACTTCAGCAACAAATACAAATAGGAAGTGGGGACTGACGGTGCTTAATCCAGCATTCATCTCTGCTGGGTCAGGAAGGCACATGAGCCTCTTCTCTGCCTGCCCCTTTGTGCACGTAGACCAGCTCTAGTGTGGAATCACCTGGATTTCCATGGGCTGCTCTGCACCGATGTGCATGCTGTTAGGAGTACTTGGACAAACTGAACTATGGCCAAAACCCTGCAGGATCTATAGCACCCACAGCTCTATGTCAATTACTCTGTTTTAATAACACTTCATACTGCAAACTGAAAATTTCAAGACAGTTTCACTCAAAATTATGAATGACAATTTATAATGGTGCCCAACATCAGCGAGGCAACTGAGACCATTCTACCCGAAGACTCAAAGAGGCTGCAGCATTGCAGTTAGGATTTTCAAGATTACCCTCACATCCAGAAAGTTTGAAAAATCTATAAAAAAAGTAAAATTCTGGCTTCTGGATTCCCACTTTGCTTAACAAGGTTGTTTTGTAGGAAACTCCATGGTCAAGAATGCATGATGCTCTGCCCATTGAAACGTCTGCTGCAAAATCAATCGATTGTACATTGTTAACACAATGCCATGTCTTTCTTTCCATTTGGAAATGAATTACGTTCTTTATGTTCATTTACATAACCAAGACCCAAAGAAATTAAGGACAGACCAACAGCATCTGCAGCGATGATGGTATAAAGCAATCTGAAATAGTGTGGTGAAAGATAAGGCAGTAAGCCACCAGCCTTCCTTAAGTTGGCAGGGCCAAATAAAATCTTTACAAAAAATAATAAACTCCCAAGAAAATAAGGAACACAGTTATCAGGGAATGGAACTGCCTACCCAGGACACTATGTGTTTCTGTTAGGGGATGAGTAGCCAATCCTCTAGGTCCATAGCAGATGGTATAAAAGACAATTGAATTAAGGCTGCCAATTCATTTTGACAGATGTCTGGGGCAGATAGCTGCCATAAGGGAATATGGTTCTCTGATGAATGGAAATGGAACTTTTATGAAAGAATTCTCCAAAGAACGCAAGAAATGGCACTGAGGTCCCTAACATCTCCTGCATGAGCTGACATCCCCCTGCTCAGCCCCCCATCATGGGGGATTGGTAAACTGGCTGTAGAGGAGGAGTTGGCTCTGCAGAGGTGAGCGGCTGGTGGCTAAGTGGGATCTCACTGCACTTGGTATCATGGGGAACTTCTCAAATTAGACCAGTTACACTCTATTTGACCATGGCTTTCTCCCTGTGAACAAAGGCCTACATTACATGAGGAATATGGGCCTCTTGACAGAGCATCTGCTCTCCAGCCAGGAGTGCAGGTGCTTTTACTTGTGCAAAGGTACACAATGCTAAAATGGCTCAATCACCAAACACGTTTTGTCTTTCAGTTTTAAGTTATTGGCAGTTGCTAATGAAAGTTATCTTTTACCCAATCAATGATAATGGGCTTTCACACCATGCTACCAAACGTGGTTGTGAAAATCCTGCTCTGCAACTAGTTGTGTTACTGCTTGTTCTCTGTCTTTCTTTGCTGTATCCCGTAGTCATGTCCTTTTTGGCTATGAGTCATAACAGTTAAGCAGCCACGTGGTCAAACTTCCATTTCAGTATAAATCAACTTCAGTTTAGATTTGAGTGGCTTAACCATGGGAGGGTTCCCATTGTCTTGTTAAAGTTCTGCCTTTGGACCTCAGAGGACAAAATTGAGAAGTCAATGTTGGTATTTACCCATTAGTCAGCCTGAAGTTTTGCTTACTCTTCATACGCTGGTTTGACAGAGATATAGAGATACCACATAAAGTAAATAAAACCCACTGCAATCCACCACCTCACTAGGAAGGGGCAGAAGAATTATTTGAACACTTAAAAGGAACAAAACTGTTGTTAAATGTGGTTGGTGTCTAGTAGTTAACTTTGTCCGAGAAAATGCCTTCATGTGTTCCTTCCCAGGCTCTGCATTACTGCTGACACTTACAACAGCTCATGATGCAGTGCTGATACACCAGTGGGCTAAGAGAGGGGTCTGGGGCTAGCTGCAGGTCCTGCAGGGCTCCACTGCTTTCTGCACATGCACCAGACAATGCTACTCTCTGCTGGGAAGACTGAAATTGCAAAAGACGTATGTGATTGGCTACTTCTTGCCTTTTTTTTTTTTCTGCCTTCCCCCCCACCCCCCAGATGGCTAGAAGTTCCTGATTCTCTGCTTCTTCTGAAGCAGTTTCAGCAGCCTACCTCTAAACCGAAACGGTCCTGTGTTCAAGGGGCTGATCCCTTCCTGTCTGGCTCTGTTCGTTACCTTATCATCATGCATCTGCTTATGTCATGCTCCAGGAAAGTGGTCCATGACTCTGATGATGCCTCCACAGCACAAATATCCCCATCTAAAAGGTGTGTCCAGTCTCCATAGCCTAAACCCTGGCCTGTTCTTACACCAGAGTTTCACTATGAACTTGCAGTTTCTTCAGAATTGTCAACCTGGGCATTCAAAAATAGGAAATAGGTTGCCTATTTTGGGATGCCTTGACAGTTTGCAATCTGTCTGCCAACTTGATCAGAAATTCTGTGATTCAGAGGTGACAAGATCAAAGAGATTGGTTCAGCCTTCTACACAGATAGTAATTTAGATCTGCACACCCAGCAAGCCCGTGAAGTGTGACCATGACACTATGTTTATCTTCCTACTCTCGACCAGATTTCACTGGGGGAACACTGTTTGACTTCAGATAAACTAGCAAGCTTAATTAAAATTTATGTTTCTTTTCAGGTGATAACCTACTCATTTCAGAGGAATTTCCAAAATAGACAGCTCCGTTTAATAGTTTATTGCTAAAGATAAATAAAAAATTAAGTTCCATTATTCCTGCCAAACACAAGAATAAAAAGAAAATGTCCGTTTCCACCTAGCCTGTAACTTCAGCTGAAATGTATATGTATTCTAGAAATAGAACACAGTTGAATGTTTTTAATAATTTAAGGCTGCGTATTTAGCATTTTTTGAACAAGGATAAGAACAGACACAGGAACTATCAGCAAATAATGATTATAGATGTACAGGAAGAGCTGCATTAGCTACAAATTATGGGGATGTACTCATGTTCACCTGCAAAACTAATATGGCAGGCGAGTAGCCAGAGCTGGTTTTTGCTTCTGCTCTGACACCCCCAGGAAGAGCCTGTGCTGCATCAGCAGACCCAGCTCACAAGGCCAGGCACAACTGTACAGAGCGTAAGGGAAATCAAGCACAACTTTTCCAGCATTTTGGTGTTTTAGCAGTGTTTGGAATTAATGGACTTCTTTCAATTCCCTGATAAATGGCAGCCTGCAAGAACTATGTGGTGTCACAGGATGTGGGTGCCTTAATTTTATCTCCATTTTGCAGAGCACTGGTCCGTACTTAGCAAACCAGCGCTCAGCTTGCGTTGTAAGCAAGAGCCTACCCGTTCCCATGGCAATGCTGCCTGTCAACCCACAAGTGAGCAAACTTCCTCACCGAGGTAAGGTGAATAGTAGCAGTGCAGAAAAATATTAACGCTTCAGCCTACATCATTTGAAAACATAGAATTTTGCAAAAGTAAACTATCAGAAGGTGTAGTTGCCCTAATGACTCATCTTTCACGTTTAGCATTCTTCTCTAGCTACAAAGCACTACACAAGCAGCCTCTACGACAACACATGCCTCATGGTACATCACAGTACGAGACAGGTATTATCTAAGAAATAAGACTAGTTTGTAGTTTAGCTTCCATGAGCATTACACTGTACACAGAAGATCCAGCGGCTGCCCTGGATTAGGATGATCTGATTTGCCCAGTAAAAACATCCAAAGTACTTTTTCCTTTTATAGTTCTGCTATTGCTATTTCAAATATTCTTTAATTACTAAAGGTTGATTGATCTAAAGTCCAGAGAGCTTCCTTTAAAAAGATGTTTACTGTAATACACTGACTACCTCCACCTTAGCCACTGATGCTTAGGGACCTGGTTTTATTTTTATTGTAAGCTCATACTCATTAGTCCTTCAGGAAATTTTGGGTGAGTCCCACATCATTTGGCTCTGAAGCTTACTTCCTAAAGACAACATAAACAAACTTTATGCTTTTCCTTTCCTAAAAGAAAATCTGGCATTGAAAAAAAAAAAAAGGCAATGGGTCCCATCTCTCCTCTTCCCCACTGCTCACAAGCAAACAGCCTGTGCTATTACACTGCTGTGCCCCCTTTCCCACACCACTAACAGATTGTAGCCAACCCCGGTTTCCAACACCGCCTCGTACTTTCAAGCAGTGAACAGGAATCTCTCCGGGGCCGACAGCATGAAAACTTTGTAAAAAAGGCAGCTGTTGTCTTCTGTTTGACTGATCCTATTACTTTTAACAATCTAGCAGACCCAGAGTTATTCACAACTTTTCTCACACATTGGAATAATTTGTTAGTTTATTATGGTTTCTGTTATTTTCTTAATTAATTTCTTCTTCATTTTGATAAGGAGAGCAGTTGATATTAACTTTAGTTAGCATCACTTCAGGTGGATTTCCAGCTTCAGAAGAACACCTCTAGTACCTAAACAAATGCCCATAACCCAGCTTTTATTTTTTACTCTGGTTTTACTGCTCCCTCTCCATTTAGGCTCAGGCACACACTTGCACAGTGTGTAAACATCATTTCCTTACAGGTCCTGGGATTTCGGGTTTGGGTTTTTATTTTTTTTGTATTTTCTTTCAGTTCATTCTAAAATGTTTTCTCCTAGAGTTAACTTCCAAACACTCGTCTCAGAGAACATTATTCTGCAGAAATAGCACTGGGGATTTCAGAGGAGATGTAAAATCTACTCTGTTTAAATTATACCTAGAAGATAGCATATTTATTTGCAAGACATTACATTTATGTAACATCCTCACATCTCTCATTTTCTAATACCAAGTGTGCATAGATTTTTATAAGACTAACTCAAAATACCTAGTTATATGACAGCAGCTCTTCATGATAAATCTCTACCAACGCCTTAAAACTGTGCAAGGAGTCCTTTGGTTAGGTATACTGGCAGCTTGATACAACTGAATGAATTAATTTCATTTCTTTGTATGCCAGTTTTACAGTCTAACTTACTGGTATTTGCAGTGAGACTCTATGAATGTGTCCCTTGTCCTCACAAGGAAGAATACCGACTCGATTACTGTGCATTTCCAAAGCACTGGGAATTAAGCGGAGAAGGATTTTTCAGACCGACTTTAAAATTGACAGAGGTAAAGACAAATTACAGCATCTGCATATTGTTACCTGTGCTTTTCTTAAAGTAGAAAATATTCTCTGCAAAAAAGTGTCAGTTACAACATGACATTAAACTAAGTCTGTATTTAGATAAAAAGTGGTGACGCTGTACGGAGAGCAATCACTGGAAAAATTATACATTGCCTAACAGGTTAAGAGATACCCAAGTGGCCTCAGATTTCCTCTTTAGTGCACCAATACAAATGGATTATTATCTCTATACTAACAAACCTGAAAATTCTTCCAAAATTACAGGTCCAGATCAAGCATACCAGACCCCAAAGGTGGAGCACCCTCCATCTTCCATACTCTGGTTGCTACATGAAGGAAGCCTAAATCTGCAGGAGGGAAGGGAGCAGCAACATGTGCCAGGACATCCCCCTGGACAGTCAGAGGGCCAAGGCTGCAAAGGGGCAGCTTAGAGCATATTACTACCTACAGTAAGGATCCAGTCAAAGATGTTCACACCTGGGCATTTCACATCGTATTTCTTATCTACCATATAATTTTTAAGGATTTTTTTTATTATTATTTCATAACTTGCATTATTAAGCTTCTGAAAAAGATTCCTATCAATACAAACAGTTTCTTTAAACAAAAAAAAAAAACAACATCAAATAATTCTTTCTGTCTGCTTAATGGAATTATGAAAATTAGAGAACAACAAAAAATCTGTTGATTGTAATAAAGTTGCCCTGATAGACAGACCATAAGTGCCATTGAAAATAAGGATTCCTACCCTGGATTAAAGGTATGTTTGTATAAAGAACTACAGAAAGTTCATTCTAATTAATTACTAGTCTGCCAACAGTACAAAGCTAGTGCAATGGACCTGGAAGCGTCCTTGAAATGCCTCTGGCCTTGTAAACCAAGAAAGTGGCAGGAATTGGGCTTTGCAGGAGATGAACAACCCTTGCATCTCCAGGGAATCCTATGAATCCCCCAGACCTGGAGAATCTATACTGTTGTTTAAACCTTAATTTTTTTTCTGTAGCATGCAGACAACTCCTGCCCGGATTGAGAAACTCTAAGGAATCTTTTTGACTTTCTCTATTTTCCTCGTAGCAAGACTTCACCTATGAAGAAGGCAGGAGCTGGGCTGGTGCTCACTAATCTGATAATTACATTAATAAATGCATCAAAACCAATATTAAAAAGCTGCACCAGTAAGACTGTAAACACCAGACACTTAAATAATATTAAATCTAATAATTTTTAGCAAAGAGTCATCAAAGAACTGAAACTCGGAAAGCATTTTGGATATCATAACAGCAGCAGGCGTATGAAAAGTGAGTGTACCATAAAGATAACGAGCAGAGAGACCAAGCTAGGATCTATGTGCAGTCAAACTGGCTGCTTCTCCAGCAACTGCATTGTGAAGCTTCTGGATGGAATCTGCAAACAAGAAACCAACATCCAACACTTCAAATACTCAACATCACACACTGTCAGTCATTCCCAGCGTTCTTCATTATGAGTGAAATCTCCTGGCTCAGTATGAGAAGAAGTCATAGGGATTTGGTTTTGAGTTTGTTTTTGAGTTAAAAGCTTTGAAGCGCTTTTTGTTCTGAAATGTGGCATTACAATGAATTTTGTGACAGATCATTTCCATAATGATCACATTTCCTGTTGTGAGGCTTCTCATCTGCCTCTATGACTGCACCAGCACTGCAACCACACGCACTCTGCAACACCTTCTACCTCCAGTGCAAATGCTATTATACATGCACAGATTGAAACAGGACCAAAGAGATGTGTCGCTCTGACCCAAGACATAGATTGGGAGCCTGCATCACCAGCAAGGCTGAATGGATTTGATTTTGGGTTTGGATTTCTTTTACAAGGAAAGTAAATGGCAACTTTTATAGAAATCTGCCTCACTAAGACCTATAATTATCGTCGTGATCGTGTTAATTCTCATTCGTCTTTGCCTCCTGCAGTACCACAGTAATTCCAGATCATAACATTAAATGCAGCTGCTAAACGTACTGACCCCTCCTGCAAAATTACTAGTGCACTATTGTCATTTCCCTGCTCTTGATTTACTCTTGCTCATGCTCCAGAACACCTGAAAGGTGCCACCCTTTGATCTTACCCAACTGTCCAAGCAACCCCTTTATTTGTGCTTCAATTTGATACCCCTGCCTGGAAGTAGGCAGAAGTTTTCTTTTGAA
The DNA here is from genome assembly GCA_008658365.1 of Alca torda. NCBI lineage: Eukaryota > Metazoa > Chordata > Aves > Charadriiformes > Alcidae > Alca > Alca torda. Next base: position 10,364,012 of record CM018087.1, on the reverse strand, counting down.
GCTGACACCAATCTTCTCCCAGGAAGAAGGACTAATGTTTTCCCTCATGCCTTCTCCACTAGTCTTTGCTGAATATCAGATTAAGTTCTTGTGTCCACCCTTGGGAGCGTGACAAGTACTTTATGCAGAAGGGATAACCCAGGATTTCTGCAACTAGCTGAGGGAATATACAGGCTCCTTCCATTTTGCTGAAGTGTATGAAATAATCGAGGTTCGGGTACATTCCATTCAGCATTTAGAAAGATGCTACAAAGAACTGTTATCCCATTAACTGTTTGGGAAACCAGAATGGCTGTGTTGTGGCTAAGGGATCAAGCCTTTTGTGTCTAGCCTGACAGTGATGTATTTTACTTTCACTATAAAGAATCCCAGTGAAGTTGACTCAAATTTAAACTAATGAATAACTCTGCTCTCTTGAAGGCACAGATTTAAATAAGTAAAACTAGTAAAATCTTAGTAACATTTATTTTAAAGACAAGCTATTTTTTCTCAGGCAAAACTCTCACAAACATAGTTTGAAAGCTTCTCCAGGTAAGAATTTTCTGAAGGAACACTACAATCATTTCAGTAATGCAGCTCTAACCATTATTAAGATATGAATGAGATGCCTTCCTGACTGGAAAAAAAAAAGTAATGTATTTTTCTTAATTAGATATTGCTTCTTCCCCTCTGCATTCGTTCTGCACAATATGCTTACTCCCTAGAGAAGAGAGACATTCTCAGTGACTTCTCTGAGCAAGAATTCCTCCCTCTCCCCTTTAAGAATTTTCTTCAATCTTTGTTATAAGTGGAAGAACGATAGTATTCTGCCTACACTTCCTGGAAACTCAGCCTAGGCCTGTGTGTCTGCTTTTATCAAAATATCCATCAAAGGTCAGGTAATTTTCCATAGTCATCTAGAGACAAAGATGCTACCTATCTTGATGAATCAGTTCAAGAGTGTTAGTGTTTCTCCCTCAAAATGAATCAGATATAATCACTAAGAAAATGAAGGACATTATTTCCATGACTCTAAGTGTGCTCGGAATTACAATCTTATCAGATTTCACAGCTTCTTCTACTGTGGGCCCCAAATCTAGCTCTTCCCTGGCTTTGGAGCTGGTGCCAGGAGACAAGGGACCAAGCAGCAAATCAGTCGGTAGTGGCCAGCTACTCAGCTACTAAGTTCTGCCCTAGTTCTGGCGGCTATCAGAAAGACTAAATTCAGTTTGTGCTGCAGGGATCCTAACGTGATCTGAAGAGACAAAAAAAATTTCTTTTATTATTTAATTCTTAGCTTGGCATTGTAGCAGTAACACAAAATTTGCTTGACATCTTAAAATAGAAAGATGAAATAGTCAACAAATCAGTTTTCTTTTTTCTCCCCAAACATCTCTCACACCTGAGAAAAGGTATCAATATTTCTATATGCTATTTTGCACTTAAATTTCCTACCAACATCCATTTGTATTGCCGGTGCAAAGCCCTAGTTCTTTTCCTTTCCTAACGCTTACAAACACTCACTGAGATCTTTCATTCTGTGATCATTTTGGTGATATTTTGGTCCAGCACAGAAACGTACCAGGGTATCTGGTGAAGATACCTTTTGCCTAAGAGACATGGAGTTAGTGAGGCAGAGGACCACAAAAAAGAAAAGAGATCTCACAGCTAAGTAATAAAACGCTGGTTTAGGTAACAAGATTCCAGCTCTTGTCACAGAATTCTTGGATGATGATACAAAATCTACATATACTAATTTTCCATACAGCAGTTGTTAATAACAGGTTTTTATTTAACAAGTTCTTATCTTAATTATACCAATCTGATTTGAAGAAGTGGTGACCTTTCAAAACTGTAAATTAACTGAAGTAAGGGGCGCTTTAAAGAGTATGGTGCTTGTCTCAGATTAATCTTTCTGAATCAATAGATTGATTTTCTGTTTGGATCATTTTGTCATCACAAATACGAAAATCAGTATGTGTGTAGCACTTAACTACAGAAAGACGAGCACCATCATCAAAAAACTTAAGAAACTAATATTTCTAGCTGTAGAAAGTTTTGAATAGTAATTCTGTAAATATGGCCTGAACTATACATTGAGCAACACAGATATAATAATACCCTGAATATATTTTTATGCTCTACACAGAGAAGAGAATCCTGTAGTGGAAAAAATGTATGTGACAGCAAAAAGCATCATAAGATACAGAGACAAGGCTACTTCCTGAAAATTGGATACTTAGCTTCACAACCTTCATGCCACTTGGTACATGTGATTTCTTAGTTTTTAAAAACATCCTCCATCCTCCAGAAAAAAACCAACAGAAACTCTGTGAGAGGGCACAGTGCTGCTCTCCCCAGGCTTTATCAGCGGGACTGGGGTGCGTGTATTCCTTGCTCAGATCCACCCCTTGGGGCTAAGGGAGTGCTGATAGCATTACGACATTTTCATCTTCTGTGTAGGACAGCGCTAGAAAACTTCGATCAATGAGTTTTGCAGATATTTGCTGACAGCACAGAAGTGGTAAAACTCAGGGTCTTTGGCTGCTATTTCAGGCTTTGCAGTATGATGTAGAGGCTTCCTATCAGTTTTTCCTGTCTTTCTCCCCATTCTTTCAGCTGCTCTCTTCCCCGCTGCCATCTCAGTCCCAGCATCCAATCTCTCCTCTTAAACCAGTTTCATCTTCCTTCCTCTGATGCTCTGGGGTAGCAATAGCTGTACCGTCGCATCCTAACTCCCTGTCCCACAACATTGATCTCCCCTCAGTCAGCTTCATATCTGATCAGAATTTCTTTCTGAATGTTAATTCTTATAACTGCAGAAAATTTCACTAAAGAGATGCGTATTGCAACCACTAACACTGTAAAGTTCTGGTATCAGACATAAATTAGAAGTTTTATCATGCTATCAATGAGTGCAGTGCTTTTCAAAGACTACCATAAAGATTTTAAGTGATTTTTTTTAAAAGGATGTGGAGTTATGTACCTGTTTCCTGCTACCTATGGATGCTCATTGCCACAAGGACAAGCTGAGAAACCAGACAGAGCTCAGATTTTACCGAAAGACAATATTATTAAGGAGTTATTACACAATACATCAGCTTCATTCAAGACTCTACTCACAGCTATACCTTACGATCAACTGCTGTAATAGAAAACACAGCCATTCCAAACCCTTAGCATCTCACAACAAAACCTTTTCCTTTAAATTTGCAGCCATCTAGAACCCAAAAGTCCTCATGACCCTGAACTCCAACTCAGTAAATGAATCACAACCAATCCCAGAAAAAAAAAAATCCTTCTATAGAGTTCAATAAATATTTCAAAAAATGTTCTGTACTGTCATATGGATCCAGATCACACTTGAATTAATTGCAGGCAATTCCCAGACCTTGTGTCTACAGAGTTGCTGTCTGATATTCAGGAAACACAATGTCATTCTCTGCAATCCTAAATATAAATTCTGTATTTTTTTCTCCTTGCTTTTTTCAAGAGAAAAGAGTTATAGTGTCATTTATTTTTTTCAGTCCAAATAATTTTTTTATGTCAATTACAGGTTAAAATTAATTTGTTATTGTTATTACTATTTATAAGCACTTAGATATGAGATTGCTGACACAACATAAATATTTTCTTAACTGAACTGGCCAGAATGTGGTCCCCCTCTTCCATATACAGATGCTGTTCACGTTAGCTCATCTCCTGAAGATAGAGTCTCTGCTATAACAATTGAGAATCAGAGGGGTGAGATTATATACTCTCCCATACAACAGAGTGAATGTGCGCGTGTGTTTGTAACACATCATCTACACATTCTGTTGTTTGTTTACTGAATTTCACTCACTGGTGAGAGAATGCAATATGTTAATGAAAGGATTAAACAGCTGGAGAAAATAATCATTGCAAATAAATATAGTGCCTTTGTATGTGATCCGATTTTTTATTGTTTCTATATAGCAAGAGGGGAGCTTTGCAGCACTGTAGGTTTTTACCTGCAGCAGTTTTATCATGAAGAGTTATCTTCCAGGAAGCTGTGCATCAGTTGTTGTCACATAAAGAAGTTATAAGAACACAACATGAGACCTGCAATACACAGACCTATGTAGGAGAGTTTATTTTGGATCCAGGGAATAATTTATTCAGCTGTATGCTGCTTTGAATAAGAAGTTGTATGTCCCTTTCTCAAAAAAGGAAATAAATAGCACAGGAGATTATGCAAGCTCTTTGGCTGGGCACATACGCTACTATTACTTTTTGCCTTATCTGTCTTTCCTCCTGCCTCTAAACCGTTCCTTTTTAAGAAGTATCCACGATGTCCAGAGTCAGATCATAAACCATTTGAGGACAAGACCATATTTCATCCTACGTTTGTACAGCACCTGGCCCAATGAGAATGCTTGGTCATGGCTGTGACCATTAGCCCTACCATACATACAGGTCAGACAGTCACACGTGCACAGCAGCAGCTCCTTCCTGACTTTCCAAGTGTTCAGTAGTCACAACTTCAGAAAAAAGTTTCAGAAAAGATTAACTTGCGGCTGCACACTCCAATTTTTCACACCATCTCAGTGACCAACACATGGAGGTCTTCTGAAAACCTGACCATTTTCTTCTATGAAAAAACAATTCTCAAGTGTTTTGGAGTTTACAGTAAAAACTGGGGGTGCCTCCTCCAGACAGCTCTCTCAGGGCAGCTAACAGGAAAGCAGAACTTTCAGGATGAAGACTCCCAGTAAGTTAAAAAAAAAAAAAAAGAAAAAAGAAAAAAGTGGACTTTATTTTCTTGTTCTACTATAAAGCCAAAGAAAATTCAACAAAATACAGTAAAAAAAACCCCACAAAGATAAAATAAATCCTGTAAGACACTTGAAAGCCTTTTCAGACTTTCCACTGACGTCACCACTGAGGTGAGACTTAGGCAAGCAGCAATTCTGTTGCGAAGAGAAACAGAGAGCATCAGCTACAGAGAGAGCAGCTGAAAATGGCCTGACATGCTCAGCGTTATTAAAATGTCTTCATTTCTCAGTGAAGAGTGTTTTTAGCCGCTGTGGTTTGCAAGCAATCCTTCCCTTGCCATTTAAGGCACGCTTCTGCAATGACGACACACTTGTTGACACGCCTGGAGCAGAATCACTTCCACGTTGTAAATGGCTGTTTTCCCAACATTAATGCAAAAACTTAAACCAGTTACTGCGCCAAACACTTGTCTGTTTATTCAGGGTGGTGCAAGACTGCATCTTAGCAGGCTCTTAAGCCTAGCATTGATCACAGCAGGAAGACAAATGCAGCCGTCACTTTTTTGTTAGCTTTTGAAATAATCTGATCCTCGAATCTTGGAATTCTTCCTGAACCCTTCTGTGATTTCTAATGAACTTAATACATCCTGTGTTGATTCAAAAGGCATCTGTAGGCAAGATTTCCATAAACGGTATGCCTCTATAAATACTATCTTACTACAGATTAAAACTTACCTATTTTAGCACTTCTAAATCCTCATGGCCAAACTGGCCAACCTTCAGAAAAGCATGAAGCGCTAAATTCAGGAGGCCAAACATTACTGGATTTTATGAAAGTTTCACCTCTGAGTATTACAAAACCTCCAAGTATTACAAAACCTTGATCCATTAACATCAACTCTTTATAGATCTCCTGTTCATTTCCTTGAGCTGCCTGCCTCATATTCAGCACCATTCCACTGTAAACCTGAACTGCAAGTATGTAAGCTGACACTTGGTTAAGCAGTTATTATTCCTAACATTTTCTAAGAGTGAGTGAGTGCATTGCGCGGCTCTCAGAAACGTTTATTTCTAAGTCATTTGATTAGCAGACTAGGACAGCAAAATCAGAAATGCTACTGAGTTGTACTAACACATATTTCTTACTGCTGTTTCATATCTTTCCCTCAAACCTCAACCACATTTCATACTTCAGACTAGCACATTAGACTGCAGGTGTGCGGAGGATGTAGAAAAGTCTTTCAGTTCTGTTGAGGCAGCACAGTTGAGTACAGAAGCATTAATGAAACTACAAACAAGGCCAAGCACTTTCGTGTATTTATTGGGCAGTCTCAAGTATCATAAAATTTAGACTTCCACTCACACACACAGATACATGGCACAGGCACGTACACTCACACACATTATTTGGGGATGAGGGAACTTGTATATTGCTTACAAGAGACCTAGGGCAACAATCTCTCACTGCCATCAGGGACCAAGTAAAAAAAAAAATACACGGGATTTTAAAAATATATGTTTCAGTATCATTTAAATTCTTCCAAGGAAGAGTGATACGAATAAAGAAATCCTCCAGATTCTCTATCCAAAACTCATTAAAACCAAAAGATGTCTCTAAGGTGTATGTGTATGTGATTCTGCATTCATTTTAGGCATCTGAGGTCTATCTCAAGAAGATTAACTAAACTGCTGCAGTAGCAACATTGATTATCTTTCCCTCGATTGTGCGAGCATACTTTTTAAATCGTGTGCTGACAGAATCAGCTTGGCCTGCATTTCTCTACAACGGTTGGTTTGTGTTTATAAATGCTACCACTCAGACTCCTAAACCACCTAATCTACTAGAGAGGCTCACTATTATATTTACCCCTAGGTGTGGAGGATGCTCTGTAACATGAAGCCTGTTGCAGCCATGGTCAGTTTAGCACACCTTCTCAGCTCATCCGCAGACATGGGAAGTAAAAAGCTGTCAGTGCTCTTCCTGTGCCTCACCCAATATTGGTTAAAATGGAGACTACAGTTGATGTGATCATGTTTTAGAGAATTTCAGGTTTGCTGACATTAAGCACAGTATGAGTTGTTCTTACTCAGCACAAGGTATCAGCTCCCCATTGACAACAGCTGTGCTTTAGGAGCAAGAACAAGATAGAAATTTGTGCACATTTGCTTCATACTTTTATTTTTCGTTGCTCAGACACAGGATTCAAAATACTCTAATGCACAACCAGTTTCTTCAGATTAATTTCTGGTAGTTTACAGGTTGCAAGAGGCAAGCATCCCTCAGAATATTTAAAGGATTATGACTACATATTGCAACAACTTAACAGATGACGAAACTGAGACCTAGAGAAATGAAAACGACTTAACACTTCACACCATGAGTTTCTGAGACAGCCTAGACTGCAGCTGACCTCTGTCTCTTAGATCTTATTCTAGAAGCTCGACTATGCTCTGCCATTTATCTTACGCTTTTTTCCACCTACAAATGTCTTAACTCTCAAGGATGCAGAAACAGTTCAGGGACTAATACTATCTTAAATATTCATTCACAGCTTCTGCAATGTATATGACTACCTGGAAAGGCTTTACTAGCCCTGTCTTTTTGTCCCATCTCAACTGAGGCTCTTTATTGTACTACATTTCCCTGAGTGTAAAATCTTTCAGCTAATCTAGGACATATATGCTTCATTTAACAAACTGCTATTTCCTTCTGTGTTGTACGTAAAGCTTCATTGTATGGCTTCATTTTTCTGTTAGACAGATAATTTGATTTTTTTATTTCTATTTTTTGTTTTAGGAAAAGAATTTCTTTCGAAAGGGAATGAAAAATATTGCTCCATGGAATCCACATTTTTGCAACAACAAAAAAAGTCATTCATGCACAACAAAAGATACCTCTAGAGCTCTGTGCAGGGCGGTGGGAGTATGAATGAAGAACAGACAGATTGTAAGAGAGGTCTTTGAAACTAGAGAATAGAAACCTAAGCAAGCAAGCTAGCCGAGGAGGCACTGACACAGAGGGAGTAACTGGAAGAGCAGTACTGCAAAGTAGTGGCATAAAATAAGAGAAGTGGATCCTGTTAGCTATACAACACTATGGATAATATAAGCTGGCACTGAAGTGCTCACAGCTAGTTTCTAAAATCCTGGCACTAGAACCCCAAACTGCTTTACTTGAAAGGGGAAGAAGCCTGGAAACAGATAAAACGCTGTAACAGTTACTGAAACAGCAGTGAACGAGATCTGTTTGCCAGTGTATGGACAGCCTGGAAATACATCAGGACACACAGCACAACAGCCTGAGAGACAGTAAAGTTGCAGGGGAAAAAAAACAGCTTTCACAACTGTATCTGTTCTTTTAATCTTGATATTTACAGGAGGAAGCCAGAGTTTTGCCACTTTAAAGCTTTTTACCACTTTTTGTACAGAAGTGCTTCGGGGCCTAAACTGGGCTTTGAAGAAACTACTCCCCCAAAAATGTTTTGGATGTTCTGCATTTGCTAATTTTACCTGAAAGAAGTAACTACTTGATTTCTAGTTATGTACGATTATAAATGAACAAATGTGAACAACGGACATCTCTGCATGATGCAGAAAGCAGCAGGCTCAGGGACCATTGCTGCGTCCCCGGCAGGGCTGGCAGTCACAGACCCAGCAGCCACCTCCAAGGGCACGTCTATCCCAAGCAGGGCATGGACGTCCAGCACAGCGCTATCTAAGCTGCCACATTTCTGTAACGCACGTGTTGTTGCTAGGGTTTGAAAGGAACCACAAAGAGCTGAACTGACACTAGCAAGCCTTGCCCAGCACAGGACACTCTCCTGCAGTGCCTCCCAGTCCTCTGCTGTCTCGCGTCCAGGTCTGCAGCCCCCCACCACCCTGAGCTCCCCCGTCCTCACCCCCAGGGCTGGCAGCACGGGAGGAACAGCCACCCAAACAAAGGGCAACAACAGTGGCAAGGCTCAGGGCACAACATGGGGTAACAGAGAGACACCCAGGCTAACTCTAAACAAGGTAGTTGAACGAGTACGAAGGGAAGTCAAGCCATGACAGCAGAGAGCTCGTTGTGGGTTAATTTGTTCTGCCTTCCTGGTGGGCCAGAGGTATGCTTATCAATATTAACTCTTAAAACTAGATCAAGAACGTAAACAGAGGACAGAACATTTTCATGGCCTGCTGTTCTTGTTTCCTTACTCCCAGCATGGTACAGCATATACCACAATGCAGCTGCACAGGAAAAGAAAACAGGGTAATTTTCGTGCACTATATACAATGCATTCACAATTCCAGTGTGGACACTACCTACTAGTTTAATGCATACACACGCTCCTGGGGAGGCAGGCAGTTCTGCAGATAGGTCACGGGAGTCAGAAAAACAGAGCTTGATTCCTAATACTAGGAACATTTTGAAGTCACTTCATCCTGCGTCCTCCCCCCACTTCTTCTGTCTTATCTCACTATACGCGCAATGTTTCTAACCCACTCACTGCTGATTTGTGCTTCAGAACCTAAATATATAAATGTAAGTTCACCAAAATAAAACTAAAACTAAAGGAAGTGGTTCCAACATACCATGCCACTGAGAGCTGGATTTTCTTTAGAATTGGTCTCTGCATGGCAGTTTTACAGCTTTAGGTCCATACTTGTAAAACAGGCTCAGTATGTTAATACACTGATGCAAGTGAATACGGAATGACTAGCAAAAGTCTTTTCTGTACTATGTAGGAAAGACCCATTAGTCCAGAACCAATGTCTCTTGCCCTATCTGCAGTTATAATCAATATACCACATCAGCAACCTGGCCATCCGCTCCTTATGTTTGTACACGTCTAGGTGAACGGGTAAAGAAAATTACATGTTTGGTCCAAATCAGTAGTTAATTCTAGTCCGGAAATCATGCAGCTACGCTACTGTGCTGCTGTGCTCCCATTAACATGTGTCCTGCTGGTGGCTGAAGTACACCACCAGAATGAAACGGAACGGCTTCCAGTTTAGAACTGGCGTGGGTCCGGCCAGCCCAGGCAGCGAGCAGGACTGCCTGCAGCCAGGTCCATACACAAACTCTCTGCCTCAGTTGGTTTTGAATAAAATATTGGGGCTGCTCACGATGTGAAAAGCAGGCACTTTGTTTCAAATAATTAAGAGGCCCTTGAGCGCAGGAAATCTGTTGTGTATATTTCAGAAAGCCTTAAATGCACTGCTAAAAAATAAAATAAAAAAAAATGATACAGTCCTAAACAGAACCTGCAGTGGGGCATCCATAAGAGGAATACACCAGAGGCGGTACTCTAAAGCCTTCACTTCACTTTCTTCTGCCTTAATCCCTATGCTCCTGCCAGAAAAATTCTCCTTCTCCTTCATCCTACACACAGAATGAGCCAAGACTGCTAAGTTCCGCTACTTAAAAACTAGGTCTGCCAGACTCTTTCCAAAGGGATAGACCAATCTGTGAAAAAGCTTTTCACTGACAGCCGAAGCCATAGGATGAGCTATACTAACACTGACAGCTGTGTGAGGAAAACAACACTTCCAGGTGGGAACCTCCACAGCTGTTGGGTATGGAGACTGCATGGCATCAGGTTTCTTTTGCCTGCCAAAGCTTGGTACTTTTAACCTGGAGAATAAAAAAGTCACACCCAAAACTACCAAGCAATTACTTAGTTTCCTGAAATAAAGGAAGTGGCTCAGAAGTGGGTGAAGGCTTTTGAGAGCTGTCAAATTGCTAAGACTTTTGTGGAGCGTGGGGGAGGAACACGAATTAATGATCTCATGGAAAAAAAAGGGCTTTTCCTACAAGCATTTTTTTCTTTTTTCTAAATAGAAGCAAAGGTTTTTTCCTGTTGTGTTTCTGGGTTATTTTTTGGGGGGGTGGGCTGTTGGGGTTTTTTTTGTTTGGGTTTTTTTTTTTTTCTTTTTTATTGGGTTGTTTTGGGGGGGGTTGTTTTGTTCGGGGTTGTTTTGTTTTTTTTTTTCACAAACAGGCATTGATGAGTTGTATCAGGTATAACAGCATAACTTTTTTGATTGGGAAGTCAGCCTGGATATTAGAAGGTGTTATGTTATCAATCTTACACTAAAGATTTTAAGAAGCACACATCTGGCAACTAAAGCTTTTAGTAAAGATAGCTATTCCATGTAGGCAGAGATGAAAGACTAACAGTGCACAAAACACTGATGAATTTAATGGCATGTTTCAGAACTGTGAATGTTTACAAGGATAGATTGAACTCCAAGTGTGGTGTTTACTGGTACCATACATTGGTGCATATGGGTACATCCACAAATACCGCTAGTCTTCTATTTCTTACCCAGATAACCAGCTGGATACATTTCCTTTATTTGGGGGATCTGCATAGTGGAAAGGCCTTTGTAGAGGCTCTAGATATTCCTAACTTTTTTGTTTGCTTGTTTGTTTTAATGTAGTTTGATGCTCTTAAATGTGGCTCGGTGATTACAAGAAATTAGAGATGTTTTATAGGATGGCTGTGCTTGTGGTGGAAGTCAGACAACCTTAAAATTTCTCCTGCTAGGTCTTCAAAATCACTAGGTACAACAGTAATAATAAAAGCAATAACAAAACAAGTCCCGAAGCCCACCCAACACTTACTAACAAGTGCCTGAAAATCATTCTTGCCATAAAACCAACACCTACACCACCTTTTGCAAATGTTGCTCCTCCATTAACAAACTCCTCCCTAGAAGACTGCCCAGCTGCCCAGGCAGACTATGAGGTAGAGTAACCTACACAGCAAAGATGAAGTACAATGGTTCTGTCACCCTGACAGGGGAATCAATCCCTATGCCAAACTACACAGTGAAAACAAGGTCTGTGAGGTTGAGTACTTCATACCCCAGCACGAGACTGCTAATTGCTTTAAGTGTATTAGAGAGGAGTCAAAACTTGTCATTTCCTTGAGGCTCTTCTGTTTAGTAGAAGTGTGTAGAGAGGAACTGGCCTGAGCTAGACGACTGTGTGTGGACACAGAAAATTACTATTACTTGAAATAAAATACTGCTACGCCTCTTTCTGTCTTCCAGCCCTGTCTGTTAGCTAACACATCGACTGACTGCGGAGGTGGCTGAGAGAGCAGACAGAAACCTGCCCTTTCTGGAGAAAAGGGAGCGGTGGGAAGTCTCAGAAAGACTTATAAAATGGAAAGTAGGACAGCAGATTAAACAAAAAAAAAAAAAAAAAGAAAAGTACAGGAAAAGCAAGGGATTTTTTTTTCCTCTACAGTATAGCATTCACTTGTTTTCTTACAATAGCCAACAGCTACCAACCAGATTTATTCAGTGCTGCCTCTCTTCAGAGACTTTGAAGGACAAGAGAACTAATGCTCAGGCTTCAAATGCTCCTCTTAGCTGGTTATCAACTAAAGGCAGATCATTTTCTTGCTTACATCAGTATAAACCTGGAGTTACTATAGTGACATGATGATAGAAGCATGCATAAATTCAATGTATGTGAAAAGAGGTTTCAGCCCTGCGTATAAATTTGCTGCCATGTCAGAATATATGTTTCAAGCGACTTTTTAGGGTGAACATTACTTTAGCGAACAGCTTTTGTGTCTGCCATTAACTATCCCAAATTACATTAGCTAGCTAAACTGATGGAAGGTACAGATACGTAGAATGCTGCATGTTCTTTTCAAGAAAATATTTTCTTAAACATATACCCATTTTTTTGTCTTTATATAAAGTGTTACCTCAAAATTAATTGCTTTTCTTGCTACTCACATTATCTGTCACATCTAGCATGTTTTGCAAGATCAGCCTCTTGGGCTCTATCTTTCTCTTATAAAATTAAAAAAAGTCAAGCAACAAATTAACCTGCAGTGGGGTAATTAGACAATTAAAAATTTTGAAGGCTCTTTAAGAAGCAGTTTTTATAACATAAATAAATAATTTATATTTTATAAAAGTAATATAAAATAAGTAATTTCCCAACTGTAGAGGTTAACTTACAATGTTTAGACTTTTTTAATAACCCCACTGCAGTAAAAATCAAAATTTGAGGAACTGTAAGCAGATTCTGAGATCAGGGAGTGGCTAAAACGGATGGAAGGATTTTTTTCTTGAATGATTTAAACACAGAAAACAGAGTACTGCATCATGAGATGAAACCAAACATAAAAACTGTATTGAACAGGTTCACATAAGAGATCTAGATGTATTTTTTTTCAAATACAACTACAAATACTTCTTTTCAAACGGTTCATATAACTCTCGCGTATGACCGTGCGGAAGACATTTTAGCCTTGTACATTATGCATCAATCTGCCTGATCGAGGTTCTGACACCATCGCATACAACTGTATTCTAGTTTCTGAACAAAGATATTATTTCTCCACTTTGCAAAACTTTTCATTTGTTTTATTTCTACAGAGGACGTTAAAGGATCAAAATGAGAGAAAGAAATATCAATTACTACCTACCTTTGACAAAAGCATCCTGTCTCAGAAACGCAACACCAAATGCTAAGAGTTTAAGCCACAAAAACATGGTTACTTCTGGAAATCAGGCGTATCCTTATGAAACAGCATGTGTCTCTCTCTGGAAAGCAAAATAAGTGTTATCTGTCTGCAAAAGAATTTCTCAGCAATACTTGAACCAAAAAGTAGAATAACTAGGCACGTACATTGCACTGCCTGCTTATCTGTGAAGGAGTTGCTTCCTCTGTTACCCCAAACTAACCACTCGCAAACTCGCTATGCAGTTTAGTGATGTCAGAGACAATTACTTCTTCAAAAAAAATTCTTTCAGTTTCCAGGAAGTCAAGAGGGTTTTTCTTAAGTTGCTGCAGTAACGCTTAGCTTCCTTAATTCAAACGAAATAGATTCTTTTCAGCCATTTCTTTCTACCGAGGAGCTCAACTTAACTTTTCAAAGGACTGGATTTAACAGTCATTCTTTCTCTTCGTATTCACCTTTCTATTGCATACATGCACCAACTTCTATGTTATGGATGCTTCTTGAGATTCCTGTCGAGAGAAAGAGAAACCCAAACCATTAGCCAACAAAACCCTTATGTTGACAACCAGGCCTTCATTAAAAGATGCATCCTGAAGTGAAGTGACTGCTGATTAAAGGGAAACCCTTTAAACATGGGATATACTTCTGAATCTTTCTGCAAGAATGCTATTCTAGGTATGACAGTAATACATAACAAACGGATAGAGACAGTCTAATTCTGTTTTCTGTAATGTTCAGTGCCTAGTTAGGTCGCTCAATGCAATTCTTTACCGTGATAGTACCAGACGATTGTGGTCCCTTTCCTGGAGTCGATGCAAGGTACACCAAAGATATTTTCCCTCACTACATGCACTGAGGCAGTACTCAACAACTTGGTAACAAGTGCTCATTATACAGTAGATTACAAAGGGAATAAATGTTGGGATTGCTTCTCTTATTGGAGGTCTCAAAGGTTTTAAAAGAACGAGCAGAACCCTGTCACAATACAGATAAAGAAGGGAAGAGAATATATTTGTGCTTATTATTCATATCATAAGTCTTTCAGAGACTTTCTAAGCATCACACAGGAAAAAGTTGCACAAATTCACATAATAATTCACAGATGCTGTGAGTGAATCAAACTCCTCATGAGATTAAACCCAGTTTCTACAAGTCTAACTTTAAGTCTTACAACACAGGCCAAAATCTTATCTTCCATTACGCAGTATGCCTCTATGTGAACTGGCTGTAATAATAATTATACTGTTAATGTGTTCAGAACAAAACTGACATAGTGATATCACTCTGACATTTCAGAGACTCCAACTTTGATATACAATAACTTCACCATCCTGGAGTTGCCGCAAATTGAATTTGGACTACAACCATACATTGTCTGCAGCACTGACACCTTAGTCCCAAAGACAAAACCAGGATAACAGAAGGGCTGAAGTGTGCCCTCTGATGAATAGACAGCATGAGATCCTGTGGAGAATTTCACATAAAGTCTCTCAACAAGAGCCAGGCTCCATTTGTACGTGACCTTCCCCAGCAGTTTTATACAACCTCCACTCAACTTTTCAAGCCATGTCCCCAAGACAAATTCCTGCACAGTGGACCTTTACTGGCTGTGTGACACCTACAAAGTCTCCATAGCACTTAAATATTACAACATATCATGTATATTATTTAGTGATAACATCACACACTCTAGCCATCGTGCAATTTGGGTATAATATTATTATACTTATTTAACAGTTGAGAAACCATAAACCTTCAACTGTTAAAATTACGGACCAAAGTTACAAATGAAATTCATGGAGGATTCAGAGACTCAAACCGTATATCGTAACTCTCAGTGAAGTGCTAAGAAGAAAAATATCTCTTTCTGAGAGCAGATCCTTCAATCAGCAAATCATTTCAGTGCCATTTTCTGGTAATGAACCATTGCCCTCTAACTGAGAGAGAACAAATACCTTCACAGAAATTACATAGCATCTTTGATTTCGGATTAATCTCAGATGTTTTAATATTCCATCTGCTTGCAGTGCATTTGAAATACAAATCTTAGTAGTCTGTCTATTTGACATTTGTCTATATGGATGACTGAGGAAGAAATAAAGGATATCATGGTACTAAAACAATGGCTTTTCAAAGACTCTAATTAAGAAGCCAATATTTTTACTAAGAGATACTATGTGCATTTTAGTCACAAAGTCCTTAAAACAGCTGCAAAGCTGGCCTAAGGAGGAGGCAGGAATCATGGAATCATAGATTCATAGAATTGTTAGGGTTGGAAAGGACCTTAAATATCACCTAGTTCCAACCTCCCTGCCATGGGCAGGGACACCTCCCACTAGATCAGGTTGCTCAGAGCCCCATCTAGCCTGGCCTTGAACACTTCCAGGGAACTGTGTGACAAGAAGCAAACTCAAGATTTCTCCCCTTATAATAAGCCGTTTGAAGCGGGTAATTGTCAACTACATACACAAAGCTAGAAGTTACTCAAAAGAAAGTTCAAATTTAAGCAAAAACCACAGAATCAGACAAAGGGAATCAGTATGCTCTGCTAGTGTCAGAACTGACAGAGCAATCTCAGCTCCACTGGGTAACAAAGCAGGGCAGTTTAGTTCTTCTCAGCCGCTGGGAAGGTCAAGAAATGGTTGTTGGGTGGAAAACATGGTCCATAAAAGCAGTTGCTCCAGTAAAAGAAAGAAAAGAAGATGGTTTGAAAGGGAAATTACTACGGTGCAGGGTTGGCTGATGGACAGGATATAAGCCTTTCTTTTTCACTCTTCTGTCAAGGAGAGATTGCTTGGTTTTGCTAGCTAAGATCACCGCGTTGTGAGCAAGCCAAAGAACAGACTACAAAGTATGGAAATTTCAGTTCTAGTGTGGTTCAGACCCGTGCTGAAAGCAATACCATAAAGATGCTATAGTAGGATTTTACACTTATCATCTTATATTGTGCTCCATATCACATAGGTTCAGTCTGCAGCCTTCTATAAAATTAATATATTATGGCTACACCAATGTATTAACAGCCCATATATTATTTCCTGTTCATGGCTCGGCCAGAATTAATCACAAATCTGTTTAAGGCTATTAGAAAAAATGAAGTATTTTCCTAAACATAAACCACAGTCTTCTTCCCAAGGATAAACCCAAAACCCCACTTTTGGGGGAGTGGAAGGTATTCATTTATTCTGCTTGCAGATTAAGCAATGGGCTACTAAAATAAATCCTTTCTTAGGACATGGCCTTAATTTTCAATCAGCCAAATGATTATGTCAGTATGTAACTATAGCATTATACTTCCCCTGCGCTGGAAAGAGTCAAGGCCAGAACCATCAATTTTTACTATTAAGGATTTCTAAAAAGACTTTAAAAAAACTGTGTAGATACTTAAGTTACCCATCTGTTTGGAAGTCTCTCTCTTTTGTAAGTTATCGAAAGAGCCAAAATACGCAAAACAGAAAACACTGTAAGAAACAAATCTTTCCTTGTCTGATTCACCTGTTTTGCAACACAGTACGTTTATTGAATTACCATAAATGTCTCCATATTATGTGCAGTTAAACACCAGCTCAAAGGGCAATTATATCGCTACTACAAAAAAATTCTAAAAATATGAAGTGCAAATAATAATCAGCTTTCCTTTCAATTTACATCTGAAACTTTTGGAAAAGATCACAAATAGATGTCGCCTGTTTCATACCAAAAATTTATAGAATAGAGCCCTTGAAATATAGAGGAAGAAAGGGAATTCAAAGTAGAAAGAATTAAAGCAATATGTCCTTGCTCCAGATGAGTTACAAATATCATTATGAAGCAATTCACATATATTTACATGAAAATACATTGAAAACATAATCATAAAATAATTAGTCATTCTAATTAATTTCAAGTGGTTTATGACATAAATGTTTGTTATAACATTAATTATTACATTTGAAAATATTTCTATGCTGAAGCTACCATACTTTTGCTGATAAATTAACCATCCCAGACCTAAATTTAAAAAAAAAAAAAATTGGAAAGGGAAACAACAAATGAAAAACTCACAAGAAATAACAGAAACATAAAATGAGTTGCATTTCAGAATTAGCCAGTAGTTTACAGGAATATATGCAGGTTATATTCAGCTTCAACATCTAAAATACACAACTGGGTTTGACTGACAATCATCAAAAAAATGATTGGCTCTACTGTGAGAGTGAAATTAAGTCTCAAAGAAACATACTATTAGATTCTGTATACTCAGATACTCTACCCTTGCAATAGATTCCTGAAACAGATAATGTAAGGAGGGAGAAAGATCAAGTTATTCTATGGAAAGACGCAATAAAATTCCCACAGTTTTTTATTTGCATTGATTTACACACGACCCAGATGTCCCACATGAGAATAACAATTGCTGAATAAGGAGATGATGACAAAGATATCATCAACCCTCATTCCCAGTTTTCTTTCTCTCCCACCTCTGTAGTCCTTGGCCAGGTCTAATAAATGCTCACAGCGTTTGATACGAGCCCTTGAAGCAAGAGTCCCCCTCTGGCAGGGAAGTATTTCCCTTTTAACCACATATCCTTGTTCTTGGCAGAGTGACTTGAGTTAGATGCAAAGAGGAGTCTCAGCACAGATGAACCTTCCAGTGCCAGCCCTAAACTGTTTCCCTAAACAGGGGAAGGGGGAGGGCAACTGTTCCTTCTCCCAGGGCTGAGTCTTAGCCCTGGGCCTAGTCAGTTATTCCCCTGGTTAAGCCAGGAGGGAGGTCTGGTTCTCTCACTGCTAATGAGATTGCAGCATCGGAGCAAGGAGTTGTGATCCTCAAAACACTACACACGCCCATCCTCCTGTGCAATCTCTCATCAGGCAAAAATGCTCTAGTTAGTGATTGGTCCTAATAGTGCAAAAGCTCTGCCCAGATCTCAAACAATCCTAGAGCTTGCTGAGAAAGACCAAGATCTCTAACAGCCTCCGCAGTCGCTGCCGACTTCCTTTCTACCAGGAGGCGTTTCTGTAACTCTGTTTTGTAAGTTGTGCTGCACAAAGGCATCAGATTAAAGAGCGCACTGGGCATGGTGTGATCCTCAAACACACAAAGCATTTCACATTTTTTGCTTCTGAAGGCATCATTGCTTAGCGGTGGTCCTGCTTGGCCAGGTCTTATCACAGTGTGTAGGCAGAACCAAGGCAGAGAAAGAAAAAAATCATCTGAACATGCTTGATTCTGTGGTTAAGCAGATTTCATTTCTCAGAGTATTTCACTGACTTTCAAACAAAACCAAATGGACAGCTTGGGCTGTACTTGCTCGTGCAGGAGCTCATGGGGAATGAAGTCACCCATTAAGGCAATTGTACTCAAGTGGGAAACCTGCAAAAAGGGGTCACAGCACTTTCAAATACATCAAAGAAAAGGGAAGGATGAGAGACAACTGGAGAGTAAAAAGGTACCCGTGTAGGCCAGATAAACACAAGCACTTTTCCATAGCTCCTTGCTCTACAATAGCTTTCCTAGGGGGGCCGTTCAGGGTGTGTGGCATCTTGCTCTTTTCAGTACAGACTCCTGCCTTATTTCCTGCCTCCAAGTAACAGTGACATCTGTGTGTGTGAGAAAGTACGGACGCATGACACCTCTGCCCTTGAACCCCTCCATCATAGGCTAATGCAGCTAAAAACATCCCATACTATTCTTTGGGGAAAAAGCCAAGGAGCTGGTTTCTATTCCAATGAAGGGAAGAGGAAAGTAGAGAACAGCCATAAAAATCACCACTATCTACCCTAGAGGCAGGGAGACCACAAACTCTTCATCCACATAGACTTTGAGACTCCCCTCTTCCACCCCACAGTGTTCCCAAAACCGTTCCCTACCTCTCCCTGGTACCACAAGGCTGGGAGGAAACAGACTGGAAAGATGGAGGGAAGGCAAGAGTAACAGTAACTAGGGTATGAGCAGCCTTTTCGTACAGTCACAAGTCAAATAAATTTGTGCCTCAGGTTGGATTGTCACAGGTTGCCCCCAGAGGACTGAGCCCTGTATCTGCCATCAGGTATCAAGTAATAGCCATGCTGACCCTGCACGCTAATACCTACAGGGCCTGTGCCACCTGAAAACTGTCATTCAGTGCCATAGGAACCATGACCAAAAGATGCCAGTGAAACCACACTCTTTTTGTTCTCTCTTCATCTGATTTCACGCTTCTTGGTTTCACCATGATCATTTCCCTGAGTTTAGCCAAATAATGATGGGGCATTCGTCTTCCTCACCCAACACAACTTTCAAGTCCTGATTCTCAAAGTCATTATGGCGACACTTTGGCATTCATCGCAAAGAATTTTAACTGGGTTGTGTTTTTTTGAGGGTTTTTGTGGGTTTTTTTTGTTTTGTTTTGGTTTTTTTTTATTTTTTTAATTCAGGAAATGGTGTTCTCCACTGGTACCTAAACCTGATTGCTGTTTTGCGTTAACATGTTTACAAAACGTTGTATAAAATAGTTTTCTCAAGAAACCTGTTCTTAAGAAGCTAGCTTTGTTTTCTTTTTATCCAGAGGCCTTGAAAGAATAAAGTACAGAGCATGTAATTCAATAAAAATTCTCTACACACTCCATACGTCGCTTGGATTTAAAGTTATGCACGCTTTCTTTGTTTTGCATAATTATCCTTACATAGACGTCAGCTCTTATGGCTCAGCTCAGTTACACTGATATTCACCACGGCTGCACGTCAGAATTAAACAGTTCCACAGAATCTGAAGGCACACACCTTAGCAAACACTAATGGACACAGGATAAATTCATCCCAAGGGCAACTCTGTTTAGATCAAGGGAGGTACCTCCATTATGCATTTCATCCTGTAAATTTAATTTGACAGCTTTACTGTGAAAAGATGGTTCATGCTAAGGAATACATATTATAATGCTCTTAAATTTACGTTGAATATTTGCTAAGGAATTTATTTTGCACATACTTTTTCAGGTTTGTTGGCAATTGCCAAGAACTATTTCTTGAAGGAAGAAAACATTTTTACTTAATATGTCATATTGGATCAAATTATTTTAAGGTCAAGAGTAAACAATACAGCTCTTTTTGCAGGCATCCTGCTGTGCTGCGATCAGCCCCCAGGCAACGATGATTTGACATCTTCACTTCATATGCTGCCTGCATGATCTACACTGTACCTGCTCAGGACAGGGATCGTATTTTGGTATCCCTGAGGCACTATTAGCAATCTGGCCCAAAACGAGCAGTAAGTCTATGATAAGCTCTCAGAAGTGCCAGACGCTCACTTCTTGCTTACACATAAAGTCATTCCAGGGTAACACTAGGCACAGTTATTGTGAAATGGGTGCTCTTGAATAGCTCTGTTTAACATGCCCCCTTAGAATTTGCTACCCTTATGACAGTGGTACCATACCCACAAGCACTGAGTCAGATTTGTGCTGAACATCTGCTCCTCCTCCTGGTTTTGAATGAGTGCTGGATGCTGAGAACAGCTCAGGATTTAGCTTAATATACGGCATTCAAACATTGCATAATGAATGTGTTCATTTCACATGATGAAACATCAAATAAACATTTTTACACAGTGTCTTTTCATCGTATCCTTCCATCATCCTTTCATCATCCATTATCATCGTTATCATCATTATCCATTATCACCATTAATGGTTTCAGACTGAAAGACGGTAGATTTAGATTGGATAGTAGTAAGAAATTCTTTACTGTGAGGGTGGCAAGTCACTAGAACAGGTTGCCCAGAGAAGTTGTGGATGCCTCATCCCTGGAAATGTTCAAGACCAGGCTGGATGGGGCTTTGAGCAGCCTGGTCTAGTGGGAGGTGTCCCTGCCCAGGGCAGGGGCGTTGGAACTAGATGATCTTTAAGGTCGCTTCCAACCCGAACCATTCTATAATTCTATGATTTTGAAAGAGAAAATGAAAAGGAAGAAAAACATTTATTTGAATATTTGCTACCCATGGACCAACAATGGCAGATTTTTCCTTCTCTTACTCCAGGTCTCCTTTCTTTTCCAGTTCCATTTCTCCTAGCGCTAACCTTTAGATTTCTTATAGACACTCATATAACTTTGTCTCAGCAAATGAACAACCACAGCTTTAAAAAGCAGGGAGCTGAATGTCAGGCAGGCAGCTGTGCTCTGCGCAATCGCTCTGAAACTCAGGAGTTGTACCACAGCTGGAGGTGTCAAACTCCCTCTGTGCAGGTTCCCCCCAATAACCTTCACCAAATCCACCCTGCCTTTAACAAAACTGATTACTTTCCTGCTGATTGCTTCCTATTAGCTAATCTGTGTCTGCTAGTTAACTTTCCCAAATTATATGCAAAATTATACACAACTATATGACACAGTGCAGTAAATGCTGTCTTACTCACACCACACAGGTGCCAAAGCCATAGTTGTGCCATATTTGTAGAAGGCCTGACAGAACATGACTCAAAGCAATAGTAATATCAGCCAACAAAAAAGAGCCCACACAGGAGAAAAAGAAAAAAAAGAAAAAAAAAAAAAAAAACAGAAAATGCCTACAGAAACAATCTTCTTTCACAAAGTATTTCCATTCTGGAAATAATGCAAAATAGAACTCACGTGCCTCATTGCAGTTCACTGGGCCTTCCCTTATCTCTTGGACACTGTTTCCTGAGTGCTCCGTAGCGTACTTGAAGACATGTCTGTTTATTCTGAAGCTAGTGCTTGAAATAACCAAACAGGGCAGGGATTTTAATTATTTTTTTTTAAACACAACTTTCCTGAAGTAAGCCAAGACTAGTGTCAGGATAGGCTACTGAACTTTTATTTTGGGCTATCTTTCCACAGTATGATAGCTCTAAGCTAACTGCTGGTTAGTCTGTGATGTAAATGAGTAGACCATCTTGCTTTCTGCGAATTTTCTGTACATTTTTCGGTTTTTCCCAAGTGAGTATCTTCTGTGATGTCAACTTATGAATTGTTTGATTCTAGCACTGTGTTCTGCTTCCACCAAGGATGGTTCATTGTCAGACACTATTAGCTGTGGTCTGCAAGTCCTCCCGGTGTTTTGCTATCTGTCAGATGACAGTGCTTATATCCAAGAGTATTTGTGTTCATTTTTCCAAGAAGATATAAGATAACTTTATACAAAATGCATTCCTAACATCCAAACTATGATTATTTTTTGGATGGAAATATATTCCCACAGCTGATTGCAGTCATTATGGTACAGAAGCACAAAAATGGCCATGAGCAATCCATATACAAGCATAAACCACAAATATTTACCCAGAAGGCTGGTCTGCTTACAGTGATGCTGTCGGTCACCTTCTGATGGCCCATATCTTACCCTTCTCCACATTTTGACATGATTTTTCTCTCTGGGGCTGTCCAAATGGGTTAGACAGACATCTCCAAAGATAAGCATGTGGCAAGCATTACTTCTTCCTCAGTGGCTTGTCAAGAAACTGCTGCTATAAAGCTAAAATAGTCCAGAAGATTTCTATAATCTTAACTCATAATATGCATCTTTGCATTTGAAACAGTTAGGAAACCAGATTGATCCCACAGACTTGCCTTGGACATTCAGGTCTATGCAACGTCTGCGTCCCTCAGTTTCCCTCCCTGTCTTCAATTTATATGTTTCACACACACACGCACTGTAAGCCATCTTAAAACGTGGCAAGTTCACAATCTGATACTCAGAAAAAAGCCTGTCTAAAGATATATTGGTTGTCTTTGTTTATTCTCACACTATAAACACAAGGTAATTCACCCAGGCAGTAAATTCAAAGCTTCTTTAAAGAAAAAGAGTTATCAAAACTGGAAGGAAACATTAACAAATAGTTCACTATAAGTGGAGACAAAATATTCTGAGAAATTTCTGTTGCATGAAAAGACTTCTGTAACATTGAAAATCCCATGAAGCTACATCCTGGGACATACACTTTTGAAAGATATTTTTAAAGTATTGTCCCAGAAACACTTTCTATTCAGTCTTGTGAATGTCCATGTACCTTGCTTATTTGCTCCTTCAGTAAAAGTGCTGTAAAGATCTGATATTACCACCCATCTTGCCTGACTGACATAAAATGAGTCACTGTTAAAAGTAAAATCATTTTCTCAATACAGGTAATAATTGAGGGAGGGGGGCGAGGGGCAGAAGTAAAAAAAAAAAATAAAAATACATGAGATGCATTGCAGTAGCATGGAAAGAAGGTTATTTGCTGCATGTTATGTGTAGTTCTTGATCAAAATATTTCAAATTGATTAGTTGTCTGCAATAGTAGTTACGTTAAATCCAAATTTACCAAACCATCAGCCTTCTCATTTTCTCTGATACCACCCCACTGATTTTATCTTTTCTTTTGGTCAGGAATATTATTTGTCCTGGGACATCATAGAAAAAGCTTACTGCAGATTGAAAAGCACAGTGGAAGAGAAAAACTGAAGACAATACTAGATTATTCAGGAAAAATGAGATCTGCAGTTAGGACCTGGCTGGTCTTTTTAGATGTCTAGTATGAATTACAACTGCAGAAGGTAAACCTGAACTATAGTGAGAGAGAGACTCAATTTAGCATTTCAATTTTATTAAAAGGATTAAAATGAGTATTATGCAAAGTCATTTATGCAATTTCAAATGCTCCCCTATCACTTCTTGATAATGGGCACAATTAAAGTCAGCTAACAGAGGTGCAGAACAATTGGAAATACACACTTTTAAAGTAACAGCCAGGTAAAGAGTAGGCTCTCACGGGAGACACAAACTGGCAGAGAGCCAAGGAAACAGCTGAGGGATTTAAAGACAGGTAAGAGAAAAGGCAGCACTGGGAAATTAAACACTCTGAAATAAAAAGATTTGCTTCATTATTTTTGTTTTATAGCTTATTTCTATTTCACTGTAGGATATTTTGTACTAAACACTCAAAGACATTTAGCACAAATTGGCTATTTTAATTGCGTCAGAAAAGATCAAGAAACATTGCTGGGGCCTTATAAACACAAACAATATGTTTACTGCATACAATGCAATGGAATAGCCAAAAATAGACAAAAGAGGACAGGGAGGAGGGAGAGCTTCTAGAGTTTATCACACTGCAATATTCCCCAAACACCTGGAATTCTCAGAGTATGTAAACAATTGAATCACAACAGGAGTAAAACAGTATCAGATTCCTCTAGTTCAGGAAAAAAACAAAACAAAACAAACCAAACCCTTTCATGTGTCTCACAAAGAAATATCAAAATTTCTCAACAGCCAATTTTATAATTTGTGCTCATGTGCACGCTGCCAAAAATCTGGTCTCTGTCAAAAAGAAGGCCTAGTATCGCTATTGTTTCTTCAGTTTGTTTTAAAAAGTGATAAAGCGTTAGCAATATAAATTCTGGCATAGCAGGAACAGCTCATTTTTCCCACATGAAGCTCAGGCTGACATACTAACTGAGGTAATGTGCTCTCCCCCTCCCCAGATCAGCAAAAAATATTTGCACATCCTCTTTCTGCCTTATAGCAAGTGTTATTTCCTATACTTAGTAAGTTAGGAAATATCACAGAAGATGAAACTCCATGCCACGATTATTTGGCAAGAGGGTCTGTCTGTCCTTTTCTTCTTCTCATACGATCAGCTTTAGAGTTTGTGACATTCTGAGTTAAAATACAGAGGCATTATTTAAAACTGGGTTTTATGCAAAACAAGAAAAACTTAGCTAAATGTTGCCAGTTCCTAGAGCAAAGTTGGTGTATCAAGCCTGTAAACTGGTAAACAAAAAATAAGGATTTTCCTCCAGACAAAAGTATAGTGAGAAAGGTATCAACCTCATTTCAGTTTGGCATCACACCTTCATTTTCAGTTTGCTGATGTTCAGCAAGTTGCCCTGTATGGAGACTCATTCTGGAGGGGTGAAGTTTCTGTGACGGATTTTACCCCCTCATCCAGTACACTGTCATTTTAGGTGGAAGAGACCAGCCACTGTGGAAAAATACAGATTCGCAAAGAAGCTTTTTCTAAGAAAAGCAATTAATCTGTTCAATTTCCTTTACTAATTCTACTGCAAACAGGAATATAATTTAAAGACAGATGATGACAGTGAAGAAAATAAGACCAGCCTGCCCCTCCACTGCCTCTGACCCCAAAAATCCTTTGTGCTATTCCTTGCCCTTTCCTTCCTTTCTCCAAGTTTCCCATATTAGCCTAAAAAAAATACCTACCAACATCTAAACTTTCTCACTTCTGTTCACAGACAGCTCGCCTTCTTAAAACATAAACGTTTAAGGTCAGACTTACACTTCCTTCTAGCTGGAAATAATATCTTTTGCACACTACTACGATATTCAGACAGTGAGAGCACCAAATACCAGTCCTGAGGAAACTGAGCTGCAATCAAACCCTCGAGTTTGGGGCGAGATGGGGAGTTCAGTCTTCATTCCCTTTTGTCTGCATGAGGAACACAAGCAGTGTGAGAAAAGAGAAGTTCCAAAATGAGGTGGGAAGACTCTGCTCTGCTCCAAGGGGTAACAGGAAGTTGAAAAAGTGTTTTTGAGAAAGTCTGGTTTTGATATATGTCCTAGGTCAGTGTTGGAAAGTTGAGCAGGCTGAAATGATCCCTGGAAGTGCTCAAGGCCAGACTGGATGCGGTTTTGAGCAGCCTGGTCTAGTGGTAGGTATCCCTGCCCATGGCAGGGGTTGGAACTAGATGATCTGTAAGGTCCCTTCCAACCCGAACCGTTCTATTATTCTATGAAAATGTACATGTTCTTTGTACAACCATCCAACCACATGAATTCTCTGAAGATTACACACCTTTACTTACTTACATGTTTTAAGGTGTTTTATGCTTTCATTGCCATTCAAATTAAGGGAAAAAATAGTTTGCTTTGCATGACCTACAATAAATTAATGTTACACCTTAAATTGTGTAAAACCAGTTTTATAAGTTATCTACACCAATCTTCAAAACCTCTTAAAATTGCTTATTAATGAAGTAAAAGCTCAAAAGGAAAAACAAAACCTAAAAGTCCTGTCAAACAGATTATCTATCTTGAATCCAAGCAAATATCCACTTAAACTACTTTACTGCTGATAATACTTTTTATGCTGTGATTATCAATAGTTTATGTATTAGAAGCAAGTTTTGTTTAACTGCAACTTTAGATACATTTAATGCCTTTATTGTCAATTATCCATGAAAGATCAGCAGCAGTGTTTTCAAGACTCTCAGGTGAAGACTATTACACCCAAAAAAAGCTATAACTGAAGTTGATGTAACTGAAAAACAATAAAAACTCCCAACTGCTGCTTTCTCTTTTTGCCTCAGCTTGGCCTGCGAAGCACTGCTGCTCTCAGCTTTCCAAACTGGTTTCACTTTCTGGTTCCTGTGTGATAATTACTAAGGCCCAGTAACGGGGCAGAGTTGCAAAATGAACAGCTGAGGGCCTGAATATAACCTTCTTCTCCATTTAAGTAAAATCCAAGCTACATCAGTGCAGCCACAATTTCACTCATGTTGTCCCTCATAGATCTCTTTGAAGACAGACTTTCTGGAGATCAGCGAAGGCGTTTTGATGCAGCCCACTGCAGGCTCCTGAAGTTAAGAAATACTCTGGGAGCTGAGAACAGCAGTGTCGATATCCAGCCCCCAGCTCCCCAACCTCAATTTAACATATTGAAACCTTCACGTCAGTGCATGCCTTCTTACCTTTGGATTGTTTGGACAAAAAGGCTGGTCCTTTGGGGACAATCTAATTAATATCTTAGATTTCATTTTGTGTATCAGACGTACTGAGCTCCTTCTCACCAGTCTGGCTTTGTTTCTGAAGTGCCACGGGAGCCAGCGTGTTCTTACTGGAAGTAGAAAAATACAGTAAGGGATAAATACTACCCAAATTCTTATTTAAAGACTACTTCAAAGATTCAGCAAAACTTTTTCAGTCAGTGCCCCAGGTTCTTCTAAATTGATAAGCTGGTTTCTTGGCTCTTGTCACGATACATTGGGTGATTTGATGTTTGCGCTGAACTAAAGCATACATGACACTGACTCCCAGGTCCCGCAGGACCAATGAACGCTGCTCTGGGGCAGCAGAGGGGTTGCAGAAGTGCGCAGAAATCCCAAGTTCTGTCCAGTCCAAGTGCTGAGGGCACATCTCTTGCTCTGCCTGGGCCCCCAGCAGCTCTTTCAGCTTGTTGATGGCTTCCAGTTGACAAGACAGGACTTGAACATATTGTATGGAACAAAACGCTCCATTAGATAGCCCTCCCTAATTCCCCTTTTCAGCAGTACGTTCGATGGCATGTGTGTTATATCTCAATGTGTTTTGGCTTGCAGTTTAACTGCACATTTCAATCTACCTATTGTTTACTGAATTGCTAGTATTTCCTCCTTCCCTTACCAGCTAACAAGGCATGAGGTTGGGTTTTCTATGTTTAGAAAGCCATAGCTGTTACTTTATGGCCATTTCTGCAGCATTCTGTGTAATAATTTGAACATTTTCATCTTTAGAAGACATACTGTATTACTAGTGCAGAAATCTACGTTGTCCTCCTCCTAAGCTGGGGACAAGCACTGACAGAGTCTTTCTTTTTTTCCACCAGATGTCCCCTAACCATACCACTATTCAGGGAAATGCACACTTTGATTGATCCAGCTCCGTGCAGCACACATGTTCTGGATGAAAAATGCAAATGTGCGTGGGAAGGAAGTGGGAGGAGGAGAGCAAAGGAGAAAAGTAGATCATAAAGAAGTGGTGATCACTCAGAACACTGCAGATGAAAGCAAGATGCTGGTAATAATCTCAGCAGAGAAAGCACGAACACTGGTACAATGTGCTTCGCTATGTCCAGCTCCATCTAGGTGTCAGGTTATTGTGCCCTACGCTCAGCTCTAAAGCTATTTAGGCAGTTCAAAGGAGGGTTCCACAGGGGCAACGATGCACAGGATCCTCAGTGTGTGTATAGATATAGATAGGAACACATACATGAGTATGCACACATGTACGAAGTTGCAAAATAGTTGTCATTTTTAGCTAGAAGGGTTATCTGGCTAAGGGGATCCTTTACGTGTTCCATGTTTGTGTAACATGGAACACGTTTTGTGTTCCATCTTACACAAAAACGTTTGATCATATGAGTTTTAAGCAACTCATATTGCCCAGCTCAGCAAGGTTAATGTTCACATTTGCCGCTAAAATTAATGTTGATAGCACTTAAAGGGTCAATTCTTGGAAGCTTTGTACCAGGGAAGGTACATATCTAGCAAGAGACCTGGTAACTTAGATTTATAGCTTGACCTTGAATGCTGGGAAAAGATTTTATGACATTCCAGATTTATGATTCTCTTTCCTGGAGACCCTGACTAAAAATGAGGCTGCACTTCAAGACGCAAGTTCACTTCTGGTTTTCCAGCCAACAAGATGGTGTCCTTGAGCTACAAGTATTTTGCAACAATTCAACATAAACCAGACAAGCTTCCAAGTAATCTATGTGCTCCCTTAATTGTCTTATAGCTAAAGGCTTTAAATCCAAGATGAGGTATGCACTTCCTTATGTCAACAACTGCATAGAGACACTGAGCAAAACCTCTAGGCTTTTATTATGAGGCTTTTTTGAGATTATAATATTCTTTTTCTCCACATCTAAACTTTAAAAGTTCCTTTTCTCTTTGTGTATTTGGAGCCTACAAAACCTTTGCACTATAACATATCGGAATTTTCAAAATGATATCAAACAAAATAGCCGTTCTTAGCTACAGAAAGAAATTCAGAGGTGAATGCTTTAAAACCTTATGGCCTCACTCCTGAATAATGTGTAAAACAGACGCCTTGTCCTGCAAACAATAAAATCTTCTAGAATAGGATTTCACTATAGAAAACTTACATACAACTTATTCACTTGACAGCTTAAGCTGATAATGACAGACATGCTTCTAATGAATTATTTCCTCTATCTAGGAGTCAAGACAAAAGTCTACCTATATGTTATCACATTGTTTTCTGCTACAGAGTTTCACACCTCTCATTTATCTTATTTATAAAAGTATAGGGATTGGAGCACATGATGAAGCAGCAGAGAATGAGAAAACTAAGCTTGTCAGTCTAGACCAAAAAAAAGCTCCAGGGGATGTTGTTGCTGTCTTCAGCTACCTGGTGGGTGGTTGTAGAGAAGCCAGAATGAAACACTTCTCAAAGGTGCAAAATGAAGAGATAAGGAACAGGCACCAATTGCATAGAGCAGAATTATGACTCTCTATTAAGAACCAAAATTTCACAAGGACAGCCATCCAGTGCAATGAGGTGCCCCGAGCAGCTGCGGAGCATCCATCCTCAGAGCCAAAACTGGATTAGAAAAGGCTGTGAGCAGCTAATGTTGAAGTAAGCCCTGCTCTAAGCAAGGAAACCAGGCAGATGATGTCCTGAGAGCTTTACTAACCTAGGTTATTCTGTAACACCATTACAGAAATATGAACCTGAAGAGTTTCACCAAGTGCTCACCAAGGGGTGAGGAGTTGGTTTCTGAAATCTGGCAGGAGAATGGGGGGGTGGGGGGGAAGAGGTGGGACTGTTTGGGGGTTTTTTGTTTTCAACAGCTTCAAAAATTTAAAGTTTACTTTACAGTTACTTTCCCTTTCTTAGTTTCCAGGAGTAACTATAAAAACCTCAGACTGCTTTGTTTTGTTTGTTTTTTTTTTTTTCTTCAAAGGGTTGCTAGGAATAGATTTCA
The DNA here is from genome assembly GCA_008658365.1 of Alca torda. NCBI lineage: Eukaryota > Metazoa > Chordata > Aves > Charadriiformes > Alcidae > Alca > Alca torda. The sequence goes on along the minus strand of CM018087.1, from coordinate 10,334,143 downwards.
AATTATCAGAGGTTCTCTTTCTTATTTAGGGCCACTGACTGACCATAAGAAAAATGTATTGAGGCATTAGACGTATTTCTTTGAAATACCTGATACTGAAATTCAAACAGTTCTTCAAGCAGAATTCCTAACAAGAAGGATTTGTGACAGGGAGTCTACAAGATTTACTTTGAAGAAAAAAATGTGTGTTTAAGAGACCCACGAACCTTCAAAAGAACACTTCCTTCAAAAGGCCCCCCCTCACAGCTATAAGGGATTTTTTTAGAAGTTAAAGTATTTACATAAAGTGGAAAGACTTGCAAACTGTATAAGGCAATTACTGGAAACAGTGGTGTAGTACTGAACAAAACGGTCCTGATTTTCCTTGTTTTTTCAAAGAAATCCATTATTTCTTTCATCTACACTAAAACTATAGGCCAAATCCTGTAGTCCTTACTAAAAAAAAAAAAAAGGTCATTTTACAGACCTCCTGCTGGTCTTCTGCACAAAGAAAATGAATACTCCAATGAGGTGAAGGGTAGAAAGAAAAGGAGCTTGAAAATGCAGTCCATATGGAAAGGAACACCGCATTTAAAATGCACCCAATAAACACTAGAGATCTATTACAGTGTATCTGAGAAGCTTTGAAATTTTCACACTATTGCTGACATTTGTATAACTATCTATATGTGTCTATACAGGCACATATATGCACATGTAGACACACACACTTCGTTCCGCATATAGCTATCCAGATTAAAAAGCCTACCTCTTCTTATTTTTAGTCATAACACATTGAAACCTACATACTCTTTGGTATCATTAGCTAATAGTTCCCCGAGATAGTGCTCTGTAGTCTCTCATTGAGGCATGTTTCAAATCAACTTTGTGACCATATTAAAACTGGATTTCAGGAAGAGAAGGGAAGATAAGATAAAAGATACAGATAAGCAGTAGTGTCTAGTTAGGCAATTCAAAGTGATCATTGCATTTATTTTTGGTTTTGCTTTTAAAAACCTTCCCCCCGCCCCGCCCTTCTGATTTATACATAAATATTTCTGCCTTCTGCATCCCCCATTTATGTTTCTCATTATCTCTGGAATTAGCCTTAGGATGCTTCAGGGAGACGGGGAGAGACTTTAAAACTATTTTTGCAGCACAGAGCAGGACTGGTAGAGGTCTTCATCAACACATGTGTGCACGTGTACACACCAACCACCACATTTCCACTGAAGATTCTTCCCTGATGTGTAGCTGCCTGTAAGGACTGAAGAAAATTCCACACTGCAAAATGTGGTAGAACGAGCGTCTGGTATTTTTGTTCAGCAGCTCTCTAGATTTCATCAAGGGAGTCTCTCCCCACTATGAACACAGTAGTAGCGTTCAGTCTGCACACAATATTATATTTTACATTTTAATCTGGCAATGTTTTCCAACGTGGCAAGAATGCCTAAAAAGTAAGGTAAGGCTACCCAATACCTGCATTCATCCCCACTCACCTCCTTTAGTAACTATGAATTTTTAACTAATTAAAATTTTGATTCATTTTTAAAACTATCTTAAATAATTTAAAAATATTACTAACCATCAGTCAGTTTACACTACCTCAATGCTTCATACTGTTTAAAATCATCGCGTATTTGAAGAACAAAAATATAAGAATCCATTTTCCTATATGTCACGCCCAGCATACAAATGCTATGAAAAAACCCCCAGCTTCTGTAGTTGCAAATATCTACATAGCTAAGAAGTTTACATACATAAGTATCTCCTAATTATTCTCTGTATAATTAACAAGTTAGCTCTGAAATGCGAGGACTCTGAAGTGACGTTATTTCTTGTGGACACTTGGATGGTGAATTCTGATAGTTATGAATCAGTAACAGAGCACAGCTTTCTTTTAATACCTAGAGTTTATAGATTTGCATACAGAGCTATAATTGAAAGCAGTTTGCAGAGTTGTGCATGAAGTTTGTTTGGGGCACTAAGTTTTTTGTTGTTTTGTTTGGTTTCTTTTCCTGAAAAGCCTGTCCTCCATGATGAATACTATGCTTTCCATTCCTTTTTTGCCATAAAATCGAATTTGCTCGTTTGATTTTTGGATAGATAACTATAGATATTTCCTGCCTATTTGATATGGTGTTTTGGCAGTATGTATTTTGTTTCCAAAATATAAATATTTCTGATACCTTTATTTTATCAATAATGATACCATGGATGATAATATAAAGACAGCAGAGGACCTTCTAGATACCCCAAATTACGCAGCAGGAAAAAAAAAGGTTTTCAAAACTAATTTCTTAAACCTGGCATATAATCTAAGGTAATAGTCCAAGACAGTAATCAAGTTGTAGGTAGAGGGAAAGGTAGGTAACATGATCTTTAAAGTCAGTGTCAATCACTAATAGAGACTAGGTACATTCTATACTGACACTGTTAGAAACTCTTTCAATTTTTATGGCATTTCATTAGAAGACAAACGAGAACAAAAAAACCCACCTCTGGAACGAGCAGCCTATGAAGAAGAAATTTTTTACTTTATGATTTCAAAGGTAAGGCAAAGATTTTCATTTATGCCACTCTGGAGTGACCCTAACTACCTTTTTTCCCCCCAGTCATTCCATTCTTTTGGGAATCTGAAATATTTCTGCTTTGAAACATTCTTTTTAACGCGAGGGCTTCCTCCAACCACAGAGCCAACTGCCACTCACATTCTACTAAAACTCTTAAGCATTAAGAGTCTGTGTAATCACTGCAGTAAATACAATGAACTCTCCCAGCCATTTCCCAATACTTAGACTTACATTTGCTCAAATTTCAAAGCCTTGACACTTCAAGGTTTGTCTGCAGAGGCTGTGATTTACTGAAAAACATTTACTGAAAAACATAGGCCTGAAAACATTTAACTGGTGATTTCATACGAGGAAATACTGGGGCCTGGCCATTTTCCCACGTGGATATCAGTGCAAGCTAGACAATGCTAGCTCTAGGAAGCATTTGGACACTAGATGTATGCAGTGGTTTCCTGTTTTACATCCCTTGAACAAATGCTAGAAATGGAACTTCACTCATTAAAGTACTGTGGGTGCACTGGTTGCTCCCCATTGCTGCCTACAGCTGTTAGACAACCTGAAAGACATCATGCAGTACAGGAAAGGACTAGGTCATCTTTGGATCCTCTCTAGACCAGGACACAGATGGGCTGCCTGTAGACTGTGTGGTAGAGGTCCTGTCATACCATAGGATCCATAGTTCTCACCTGTGGGCACTGAGGACACCTCTTTGCTGCACCACTAATCTCCTTCAGGGCTCAAGCAAACTGCTGGTAGACAAGGAACTAAAGCATCTTCATCCTCAAATGCTGGTAGGATTCAATATGCTCAAATTGTGTTTCTGCAGAGAAGTCTGAGGGTTCCCCTTGCAAAATTATTTTTCAGGTTGGTTTTCTAAAGTAAACACAGATTCTTTGACAAGGGAACCTGCTAAGATGTTATTAAGATTTGAGAGCCCAATAACAGCACAGCATACGTCTAGCCACAGGCGTAAGTATATTTTCACATGAACCTTTGGTTTATTGGTAACAAGCCTATCAGATACTGTCTGGGGAGGGGGAAAGTTCCCATAACCAAGTCATCCCTTTATATTTTTAATCTGCAAACTTCAAAACAGAGAAAATTTGTATAGAGGAAGTCAAACTTACTGTAAAGCATCAGGTTTCTGAACTTCTTACCGCCAGTTTCCCTCCCACCCTTTAATTCACATACCTACTGACACAACTTTCTATGCTGTAGAGCCTTGTTATTTCTTCAGTATCATCATTGCTGCAATAACAAGCGTCTCACGTACTGCAGAACTGCAAAAACAGAAATGTGAGAGGGTCAGAAGAAAACACTGGTATCAAAGATATTACAATGAGGAGCTAATTTATACTGGGAAGTTACAGAGGAATGATGGTGTTCTACTGCTTCAAAACAGTCCCCAGTGTGATAACACATATTCTTATTTTTTTCTGGAGTATATAGGACATAGTATGCACATTTATAAAAATATATCAACCTGTTGCTATTAGAGTGGCTTTGGACAACATCCAAAAAGCTTGACGCTGTTATTTGATGTACACAGGTGAGTGCTTCCCATCCCGGCAAGGGGAAAGCCTTGTCTTTTCATCACCCTTTCTATCCCACTCCTTCTCAGGTGGGATCCATAGAAACGCAGGTGCAGCAGCAAGTGAAAGGGCTGGCAGTGCTACGCGTGCAGGTGGGCGCAGAAACCTGCCTGAAGGTCGGACTGGACACGAAGGTCTGGACAGCCAGCATTGAGAGGGAGCCGCCGGCACCTACAAAATGAAGGCGGTGCTCTCCGTACTATCACAGGCTATTTCATAAAGCCAGAGTCAATTTTGTTCTGAAGGCAAGGAGGAGTCAAGTGGCCAGAAAGAGGTAGAAAAAGAACGATCTCTGAGATTCTCAGTACTTTGGCATAAGGTGTTCACCCCTACCTAGAAAAGGGGGATAAGTGAAATGGACAGCTGAGCTGCTGTAGTATTCCGGATTCTAGGACACATCTCTACAATCACCTCTGCTATTAAGAGGAAGATCTCAGGTGGCTTGTAAGGAAAAGATCCAGTAGGGCACGCTGACAGAATAAAAGCTAGCACTTGTTAGGTCTTTACTGAGAATTTCAATGGATTTAATTTAATTTCAAGAGGGTTTTGAGAGCCAATATCGCGTAGCCTTTTATCAGGGGTTACCTTACCATAAGCATGAAGCTTCTTTTTTTAATGTGTCTTTTGAGGTTTTTCAAAGCAATGATTTTTTTTTTTCCTTTTGAGAGACTTCTATTACAGCCTGTGCCATGCTCTATGAGAAGAGGTTTAATCCATGCTGCTTCTGCTGTTACCCATAAGGCCAAAAAAAAGCAATGCAAATATTCACAATATCCTTAGACAGAAATACAGAGAATAGTTTCCTGCTTTCATAGTAGTCCAATTCCAATTCTTTCTCCAGCCACTGCCTAATTCGTCTTCTCAAAGATGAATTAGGCAGCTGTTCAGTCCTATAGTAATTTTATCAATAATAATCAAATTATTATTGATAATATTTTGTCTCTATTGTCGTTTCCAGCAGCTTGTCTGACAATATATTTACTAAAGAAAACTTTTCATAGTAACATTAACAGCATGTTAATGATGTTCCATTTTATATTAAAAACATAAATAATTAAAAAAAAAAGTAATCTGCCTTTCTCTTGTGATGACTTCAAAACAGCACAGATCAGTGGTCAGGCGTTCCCCTTTAAAATGCTGTGTGATACCAGAAATCTTGTGGTTCTCCACAGAGCCAGAAAATACTCCCTGTGGATAAAGGAACTTCCAAAAAGTTCCCTACTGTACAATACTTTGTCCCTCTCTGTTCTTTGCATCTCCCAGGCAAAGTTTGACCCATAAAACTTCTGTGCAATAGCCACAGAAATACAGAGCCAACATCTTCACACAGGAGCTGCGAGGGAGACATACGAGGAGCTCTTCCATGGTGACCCCTGCTCCAAGATGCACTGTTAAAAGCACAACTCCTGTTAGAAATGTTCCTTTTCAGTCTATGACACTTCCAGGACAATGATACACATCATCTTTGATCTATCTCTGGATCACCACTCCCGTTATTTTCCGTCCCACACAAAGGACAATCTCAAACACTGGGACAAAAGCAAAGTTTAGAGCAGAGTCTCACCCTTCCTCTGAAAACTTGTTATGAGGGCCCCAACTGCTCTGCAGCTGCCTCCCACCAGCTTCGTCTTCCTATCCCAATCCCCCTACCTCAGACCAGGCCCATAGCCCCGTGTCTGACTCCCTCACCTCACATCTTCCTCCCCATTGGGTTACCCCAGCAGCTCGATGCCTGACTAGCAGGCGGCTAGTGGCCTGTGGGAGGCACAAGTAGCACAAGGAGAAGAGGGGATCTCTGCTGGGCCTTACTGTGAGATTAGTCATCTCCTGCATTTAACCGAGAGCAGACAATCTATGTGGTGGCCTTCGGATCCAGTGGCAGTAGCTTCATAGAATCGTTATGGTTGGAAGAGACCTTTAAGATCATCAAGTCCAAATGTTAACCTAACACTGCCAAGTCCACCACAAAACCATGTCCCTCAGCACCACGTCTACACATCTTGTAAAGGCCTCCAGGGATGGTGACTCAACCACTTCCCTGAGCAGCCTGTTCCAATGCTTGACAACCCTTTCAGTGAAGAAATTTTTCCTAATATCCAGTCTAAACCTCCCCTGGCACAACTTGAGGCCATTTCCTCTCGTCATGTCACTTGTTACCTGGGAGAAGAGACTGACACCCACATGGCTACAGCCTCCTTTCAGGTAGTTGTAGAGAGCGATAAGGTCTCCCCTCAGCCTCCTTTTCTCCAGACTGAACACCCCGAGCTCCCTCAGCCGCTCCTCATAAGACTTGTGCTCCAGACCCCTCACCAGCTCCGTTGCCCTTCTCTGAACACGTTCAACATACAAGGCCCCGCGGCCATGCGCAGTGCTGCTCTTCTGTCAGCCGTAGGCATTAGCTAGCTATACCTCTCTGATTGTGGTCCCCATGCTTTCCTTCACAAGTTCTGCCATCTGACCCATCACCATTGCCCCAAATATTCACCAGAGCTGGCTTAGAGAAAATAATCTGATGCAATTTTTGCAGTGGCAGCCCTGAAAATATAAGAATAACCTATCAGGAAGGCCTTAGATACATGTCCTTGCTGTATAAAGCAGTAAAATTCCTCATGGTAGGAAAACACGAAGCGTGCTGTGCACAGACGTGCTGGCATTTTTTACATCCTGCACGCAGCAGCATAAATCAATCAGATTTTAAAGAAGTCTGACACTAAAAATCAGAACACATTCAACATGCTGTAACCGTCCTTAGTTTAGCTAAGCTCTGAAATTACTTGCAAGTGAAGCGTTCAAAAGAAAAACAACAATAATGGTGAATTTCAACCTTTTTTCCAAGCCTGGAAGAGGGACAAAATGCTTTACAGAAAACATACAGAGATCCTCACCAGCAGAATTACTTTCTGCAAAGCAAAACTCAAACCCCTATGGGTTACTGAGAGGGAAAAAAAAAAAAAAAAAGTGTGTTTACTGCATGAAAGCTTGGCAAGAGAAGTCCTTCCCCCTCTAAGATGGGGAACTGCCTGACATGCAAGAATTGCTATTCTTGCAACCGCGTGAGGAGCAAGAGAAACAGAGAACAGAAATAGCAGAGACATGATGTAAAGTGGTGAATAGGCTAAAATTAGTTAATGTTCCGATTTCTTTTATGAACAGAGGGTAATTTCTATTTTTTTTTTTTTAATTAAACCAAAAATCCTAGAAGGCACTGAAAAGTGAAGAAATTGAGATTTTAAATCTCAATGCACAAATACATGCTTATGTATGTACATGTGTACTAACATAAGTACATGTTTCTTGTTTTAGGAACACTAATTCAAAAGCAGGTCTTACAAAATAAAGAGAAAAAACACCCCCATCACCCTCATAATTGTATCAGGAATAACGTCAGGAAATTTTACAGGGACTAGCTTAGGTAAGGCAACATCCGCTCTGATCTAAAAGACAGATTGCCATTATTCGTCTTTTTTCCACCCCAGGTTTTGTGTCTTACCTTTCCAAATAATCACTTGGTTTATAAGGACTAAAAAAAAAGCAAGCTTTCCTTCTTCCTGTTGTAGTATTGGGGTTTTTTTATAGAAGAAAGGAAATTCTTCTTATTCCCTTTATTCACTTTCAGTTTAAGCTGGTGTTGCTCAGAGCTGGAATGAAATATAATGAAATGACTGAGTAAAAGATTAAGATTTTGTCAAAGGTCAGCAAATTGGCTGAATGACCTTGAGCTCTATACAAAGCAGCAGCTCCTAAGTACGGCACAGAGGACTACAGGTTCAGGTCCCCGGGCTGCAAAGTTGAACTATTGTCTTTGTGCTGTCTTTGTTGATCTCAGTAAATCTAATTTGAGACAGCACTGAAATTTTCTGATCTACCACATTCGGTTTTATTCAAACTGTGAGTTGTTGCGAGTTGTTGGTTAGCCTACATGGTTCAAAATACACTGACAGGACTCCCGACTTCCCTCCCCTCCCCGCACACATACACTGATGAGGCTGCAAACTTCTTTTGGGGAAGGCAGCAGCACTAAAAATCGTCAAGAGGCTGTAGTAAGGGAAGAGGCATGCTCTTTGCGCAGAAGGGTGGGAAAGAAGGTAGCAAGTAGCTGCACTGGGAAAAGAAAAAAGAGGAAATGTAATTTGAAATGAAACAATGCGTGCTGGGTCTGGCTGGGATGGAGTTAATTGCTTCATCGCAGCCCACACCTTGTGGGCTCGTGGCTAAAATTGCACTGATAGCACAGCGATGTTTGAAGTGTTGCTGAGCAGTGCCTTGCAGGGTGTCAAGGCGTTCTCTCTTCCTCGCTCTGCCCCGCAGGGAGCAGGCTCGGGGGGCAAGATGCTGGAGGGGACACAGTCAGGACAGCAACTCGGACTGACCAAAGGGACATTGCATGTCACGCAATGCCAGGCTCAGCAATAAAACTGGGGATCTGGTCTTTCCAAAGTAGCCACTATTTGGAGGCTGACTGGGCATTGGTCTGCCTGTGGGAGGTGATGAGCAACTGCCTTAGCATCCCTTTGCCTCCCCCCACACCTTCCCCTCGCTTTTTAAACTGTTTTTATCTTGACCCACAAGTTTTCTCACTTTCGCTCTTTTGAGTCTCTCCCCTACGCCCCTGTTGGGGAGTGAGCAAACTGCTGGTGGGGGCTTACCTGCCGGCTGGGGTGAACACACCATACCCTGAGAACAGGAAATAATCACAACCATACCGATGGTCAAGTTACAAATTAACCTGGAAATTTTAGAGACTATGGTGCTTTTTTTGCCCTTCCCCCCCCCCCCCCCCCCCCCCTTCTTTTTTTATTATTTACTTTACCTGAATTATCACATAGGTAACTGGGGAAAAAAGAAAAAAGATACATACTTTTTTTAAATTTTTCTCCTGGGAGTTGAAGAGATTTTTAGAAAAAAAAATAAATTAAATACACTGGTTTTCTCTGAATGCCAAACCAAGTATAGTTGCAAACATAATTACTCATACCTAGACACAGGCCAAATTTAGGAAAAAATATGAGCTGGTTTACAGGTAGCTGTTCAATCTAGGGTAGACAGGCTGCTATGCCAGCTGAACGCGCCAGCTGAAGTCGACAGACTTGGCCAGCAGTCAATAAGCTCACCCAGACAGTACGGCAGCAACCCACCTCTGGCAATATTTTAATATTTATTTGTCTTTTCTTACCTATTTGTTCCCATACTGAAAAATACGGGCCTCTGGGTGAAGTTCAGGCTGCCGAGGTCAACTGCGCTGATGTCAACAGAGAGAGAACGTCACCGTCAGAAAACGCTGTAGCGAGAATCCCAGCCTGCAGACATAATTACAACTTCAGTACACAGTACATAACTATTTTTCTTTTAATATAAGCAAACATGCTTTCTGAACTCAGAGAGGAAAGGCCATGATTTTGAGAAATGTGTGGTGGTGGTGCTTTTCACTGCATGCTTTTTAATTTATGCACAAAGACCTTTTGACATTAACGCTGACAGGAGCCCACTACTCTTTCGCAGCATGATAGATCCTGCTCCATTTGAAGGTGCTCCATTTTCACAAGAAAAGCAGTCCCCATCGTGATGCAGGAAGCCAAGCAGGTGCGTGCCCTGCTTTGCCTTACTTAGGCCTTTCTAGAGCAACAAAATAAAAGGCGGCACTGACACACAGAAGCACCCGTGCCAGCTGCCCTGCCTGCCCTGCTGCTGATTTTAACGCTTTATCATTCAATCAATGTCACCGCTTTGAAGCCGTAGCCTGAACAAAGCGTACTACTTTGCAGTCATAGCAGCTCATTTGGAAAGAATATGTTTTGTAATAAAAAAGTGATTAAAAAAAAAAACCCAAACACGTGTGCTTTGGGAAATACAGCCACAGAGGCAGTGCATGGGAGACCTTCAACTTAAACACTTTTCAGCGGAAACTCTGCCTGCTGCCCTCCTACATGCAGGAGAGCCTGCGCGCACTTAAACCACAATAAAAGGATGCCACAGCACTGCCTTTGCTGCTCAGTGGCAGACAGATTGAGAAGCTGTTATATTCATGCTAGCTAAGGCTCAATCTGAGCAACAGCAAGCACACGTTTTTCCAAAGAAAATAATCTGAGATACCTGGGGTGAACTCGCCCACCGGCCCTGACCGTCCAGCTGCAGAGAGAAGGCAGCAGCCGCACAACCTCTGTCTAAAATAGAAATGCCTGATTTGGAGTGTTTCTGCTGGTTACGCTGTGGATGAGCAGGGGAAGCTCAGCAGGGTCTCTCAACCCTTGTAAGACTCCTCATCTCCTTGCTCCATGGCTTTGGGGGAGTGAGAATGCCAGAACTGAGCCTGGTTTTCCCCTTCTGACAGTGGGGATAACCAGAAAAGGCTCAGGAAATTCAGGGGACTGAGATAGCTGGATGAGATGCTGAGAAGAAAAGAGAGAAATCTTTAAAGAAAGAAACCACCAAACTTCTATCTGCCCTCTCCCCCTCTGGTAACACCTCTCCTCACCCCCATCACCAGTCACCACATTGGCTTCTCTTCCCTAATTAAATAGAGTCTGGAGCTGGCCTGGAAAGAAAGCCAGCAGCTATGACACAGAGAAGTTTCTTATTAGCCTGTGTGATGAAGTAGGAGCCTGTTTGGTCAGTTGGTGGCTTAACCTACTTTATTTTAATGAATTATCCATGAAGTGGGACACACGGAGGTGCCATGTCAACATAGTCTGAGATCATCACCATCATCATCAGGCAAGGTTTGAAATTAGTTCTAAGTGGCAGCACTTTTTGTGGAGTCTAACAAAATACGCATAAGCCCCAGACAAAATAAGTTATCAGCTTCTCCCCTGCAGAGGTGTACCGGTGCCTCCTGATGCTGAGGAGTGCCAGCGTGGCATGCCATCACACTGTATATGAACTAACTAGTAGGAAAATTATAAACTGAGATTTGTTTTGATTCAGAAAAAACATGGAAATATGTGAACTGTGACATATGCAGCTCAAACGATCTGCTTAAGAAATATATGAATTTTTTAACAATGGAAAAGCTTTGCAATCTATTTGAGGGTGGATTTTTTCCATAAAAAAATTCATCTAGAACTACGTTCTGTGAAATATTAATTAAAATTAACAGATTGTAAATATCAAAATTCAGATTACTGAGGCCCCTGTAACATAATGACAGCATTGAGAACTGCTCCGAAAAATCAAAGGGTCTGATGCTTTCAGCCAAGTCCAGAAACTCTGAAACAGTTCAGTTTGCTAGCAGTTTTGTAACATTTTTTGTAGCAATGAGATTTGCTTGACAAGACCCTTTGCCTGGAACATACGTTTGATGTCTGAGACAAGCCTGACATTTCCGCTTCCTATTTAATTTTTAAGCAACTACTGCTTTAAAGTTCTGAGACCAAGTTTCCTGCCCCAAGTAAACCAAATCTCTTCATTTTTTTTTTACTTTCATTTCCAACTTCTGCTTTTCTTTGCCGGTCAGATCATTTGGAGCTGAGCCCCAGTGGCACAACAGGCTTCCTAACCCTACAGTTTTCACGTTGGCTGTACAATTGATCATCGCTTCCTCTCATATGTCTGAATAAAACAAGCTTCAAGGCTATGCATTAAAATCTTCTAAAAATAGTGCCATGACTGCCGTCTTGCAGCTAGAGCAGATCTCTGATTTCAGTGCTGGAGATGAGGAGGCATCTCGCATGGTTTCTGGATGAAGGAAGGGATTCGATGACTAATATGCTGTAAGAAATAGGCGTTCGCCCAGGAGGGAGCCCGGGTGGAATTTGACTCCACAATATCACAAATCAGAAAACAAAACAACTTCCTTTTCAAAGTCTCAGTGCTACTGTCATTCAGAGCGCAGCTGAAGACAGTAACAGGGCAAGAGGCTTCTCCCTCCATTTTCCCTCAAGACTGCGGCTATTTGGGGGCAGTAGTGGCGGGGGGAAACAGCCTTCATAACAACGGTACACATTTCTTCACCAGAACCAGGTAACAGCCTTGCAGCAAGCAAGTAGCATGGCACAACTGCCCTCGGAAGGCCCAGAAAAGAAAGGGCCCTACAGCAAGGGCCATTCACAGAGAGCACCAAATAATTTTTATATACATATATATATGCATTTTATTATATATACGCAGAAAGAGTATACATACACACATATATCTGTAAATATATATAAGTAATTGCAGCCAGAAAAACCCATTTACATCAGAATGTGATGTCTGGTCCTGACATAACTGTGTCAGAAGAACTTGCAATAAATATGCTTTACTCATGCTATGAAATATTTAAAAAAAAAAAAGCTATTTTAATTATGAGTCTTGACATGTGCCCCTCCTGTGCAATGGCTGAAGTATCTTTGACAATGGGATTTGTTGTGGGTTTTTTATAAGGATTCAAAATATGAACGTGCACATTGGTGCAGTAGCTCACAAAACACTCTTTGCTACCGCAGGGAACAGGATGTGCATCTACAGCCACGCTCACACCTTTGTTTGACTGCTGTGTGTGTTAGTAGGGCTCGAAAGGAAGACCTAGACCACCGGTCATACCTTCCTAGAGTCTGCATCTTCGGGCTAATCCCACAGCTTCCCACCACAGCACCCGTCTCCCTTGTGGCAGATTAAAAGACAGAGTACAGCTCAAACACCACGTACTTTTTTAAACTTTAGTCCCCGATGAATTAATTTCCAACAAAGATTTCTTTTTAAAGTGAAAAAACTCTGATGAAGAATGTTAAGAAATAACACCAAACAGAAGCCTACAACCAGTTCACTGTGTTCAGCCACAACTACTTGCTGACCGAGTCTGATTCTTCACATTCATAGGAAGTTTTATTAAAAAGAAATTCCAAGAAGCACTTATTTTTTCCCTCAGTTCCTCTGACAAGATTAGCTATATTCTGCTTCAGCAATAGAAGATTAAAAAAAAAAAAATCCCCATTAAGCTACAAGCCACTTGGAGTACTCTTCTCTTCTTTTCCCAATGTGTTAATCGGACACTTAGCTTTTTGGTGACCCTGAGGAGGGAGAACATTCCTTTCAACCTCGCTGCTGTGTTTTTCTGATTACACCAGCAGGCCTTTCTGCCCAGCAGCAATCCAGGCAGAGCCGGCTGGTTTGGCGCAATCTGGAAGGCTGTTGTAATAACAGACAGAACAAAAAGCACGAGGAAGAGCCTGGCGGCTGTATAAAACTCCCTCTGAGCTCTGGGCCCCACATAAGCGCACCGACCCCAGCAATCAGCATGACCAGCCAGTCTCAGGGAATCCAGCAGCTTCTGCAGGCAGAAAAACGTGCCAAGGACAAACTAGAGGAAGCCAAAAAAAGTGAGTAGCTGGCCTGCTTTTACTGTAGTTTTCTACCGTAAGCTCTTCAGAATTACAGTGGCTCACAGAAAAACAACATTGTTTTATCTGCGTAGATCACAGCTGTGCTGCTCCTGCTCTTTCTTCTCACTTGCACAAGGTGCTGTGCCTTGACTGCAGCAGGCATTTCACCAAACCTCAACATTCGGAGTTTGCTTAAAACTCTCTGTGCATGTGTGTGCTTGTGCGTGTGCACACGCATGTGCCTTATTAGATTAAACAAGGTTTTCTTTGTTATATTCATCCTGTCGGCTAGATTTATTCTTGCTTTATCTCAATGCCAATAATGTCATTACAGCCTTCCTCAAGTATTTAAACTAGAAACCTACACACCTCTGGCTGTCAGCTCTGGAGGACCAGATTCCAAACTCTGTGCCTCTCTAGAGGTCTTGTATAAATTTTTCAATGTTTCTCTTTACTTACAAGACTTGGTAACTTGCCTTCTAATTCCAACTGGGCTTCAAAAAATTATGTGAAAACGAAGAAAAGCTTCAGCAAAATGATGAAAGGCACAGTACAATCACAAGAACTGTCAGTACTGCGATAGGTCAACTCCTGTAAGCCTTGTTACATGGTACAAGCAATCAGCAAGTGATTAAATGTTCAATTTAAAATGAATGTCTTGTTAGCTTAATGCCCAGGGCAAAGCATGTGTAGATATCCAATAATAATAAATTCATGTATTTTTATTCTAGTCAAATATAAGCAAAAAAGTAATAATAATATAAAAATGAAGGTATCTGCTAGAATAATTTCAATCAAAGAAATAATTCTCCTGGCACTCTTTCCATTATCTATTTCCTTCATTTTCTTCATTCATCTCCCAGTCATTTAATGCCAAATATGGTGACCTTATTCTCCTGAATGTAGGTACCAGCCACCTGAGTCACTGACCTGCATTGACAGTGAAATATTAATACTGTTTCATGGAGTTATCTTGATTTAGGAACCAGCAGCAGGAACACTGTCCTGCAGGACTCAACTAAAATGCATGAAGATGTCATGTGCTGCAAGAGTGTGATGAGGGAATATATTTTGTTTTCCACAGAGAAATAGGAACCAAACAAAAATAATTTGCTTAGTGCCTATATCCCTTCTACACAGAAATCAGCACTGCTGTGTGTTCTTTAATTATTAACGTGGCACGTTAATTTGTACAACAGCACACAGAAAATAAGTAGGAAAGCAATACCCCTTCCCTGGCAAAAGGAACGGGGTGGGGGAAAGAAAAACAATATCTCCCATCTTCATAAAACAGAAGGCTCATAAAAAGGTATTTGAAAGCCGGAAAGCAAGGAATAATTAAGTGATTCAACCCTTGTATAGCCAGACGAGGTGCTCTTAGTGGGATGGTTCTTCCCTTCTCACATCGGGCAGAGGAAACGCTCTGTTCCCAGGAGCAAGAAGCAAGAAAACGTATGGCCTGGAAGGGCAGAGCCCCCAGCAGGGGGAGAGGGGGTTTGGTCTGAACACAGGCTGCAGAATCAGGCCTCTAGCTATGATAGCTTGGTGTTCATCACCCTTTACTTTTGGTTTTGTTTTTTTTTTTTGGTTTGGTTTGCTTTTGTTTTTAAAACAAAAAAAAAAAATATTCAGATTGGTTTTTTCTAAATTAAGAAACTCAAAAAACAAAAAGCATCATTATAACATAAAAGTAACGGCCGAAGATGAGTGTCTTGTGGAATCCAGACATGGTTACAGGCACGTCTACTCAAAACCCACGCTTCCCTGTCATCACCTCAACCCCACACAGAGTGCTTGCGATAAGCACAAAGTATCTTCCAGACACCCCCGAGTCAGAAACTTGACTTAAACCACTGCCTACACTACCAGTGTATTAGTGCTGAGGTAGGAGTAACTCAGCAACTACAGAAAAACAGCTATTAAGAATTTTGTTATCAGTGAAAATATTTAGAGTAAAAATATTTCATTGGTATAACTTTCTTCTCTATTACTTTTAAAGGCTAACATTGTTTTTTTGCCTTTATAAAAATTACGAAGGAAAATAAAAGTTTCTCATGCATAAAAAATCTGAAAAAAAAAAAAAGGAAAAAAAGAAACTGATGAAAAAGGTGGGAGAGGGGTAAAAAGACAGCCATACTCCAGTGGTATCCATTGAACGAGGCAAGAGACAATGGCATAAATTTAAACGTAAGGAAACAACTCTCTAACTGTGAGGGAGGTCAAACCCAGGAACAGGCTACCCTGAGAGGCTGTGGAGTCTACTCTATCCCAAGACATACAAAACCCACTGGATACGGCCCCGATGAAGCTTCCCTTGCCAAGCCTGCTCTGAGCAGGGCGTTGGGGTGGACCCCAGAGGCCCCTTCCAGCCTCAGCAGCTCTGTACAATCCCATGAAAAACCTCAAGCATTTCTAAGAGATTTTATTCCTAGGTATAAGCAGATCAAGTGCAAAAAGTTCAAATAACTGCTGCCGTGGCATATTCATCAGTAGCCTAAAGACTTTGGTGGATCTTTTTGTTCACATTAAATACTGCCAAGTATTTATTTCTACTATTTCTACTATTTCTTCAAATATTTATTTCTACCAGGGTACAAACAGCAAAGCTCTTGGGAATTTTAGATGTCATGGATCACACAAGCAAGGTCAGGCCTTAACGTTCCTAATTCAGGTTTTTCTAAGGACTACTGCACGCAGGATTTTGTGCCAAACCAAGCATTCTAGCTAATCTAAGAGAATAATTGTACCTAAAAAATAATTATTATATTCAGAATCACAATAGGTTTTCAAGTGAATCTACAAAATAAAAATTTAAAAATTTCCATGCTGTCCTTGATTTTAGTATTTTTCATAGCAATGTCGCTACACCACCTTAGATACGTAACTATACTTAACGTAACTTAAATACTCTGGGACAAGGACAAAGGGGATTCTTTTCATGCCAAATCTGTTTGCACCAAATCAGAATAACTCAAATAGTCTCTTCCCAGAGTGATTCTGAAGTTAGATCAGCATAAAGGGTTGCACAGTTTGTCTCTGAGCGTAAAAATTAAAACAAAAGGAAATACACGAAATGTAACCAATATATCCAGCGCAATCAGTTAACCTGTGCACACGCAATTGGGCGAAGCGAGGCGAGGACCTGCTGCTTCGCCCCAGGAAACACCAGCCCAGATCCACCTGCTACCAGTTGGGAGCAGCTGTTCCTGCTCGGGGCCGGGCACCCAGCGGGTCCGGGCTGCAAACGAGAGCAACAAATCATCCAGGCAGCGCTGTCGCAGTCCCCTCCCCGCTACCTCCTACCCGTGACCTCCTCTGTCACCGCACACAGCCCTGGCACGACACCACTGCACCAACCAGCCCCACTGCTCTATTTGCATTGCAATGTGAGAGGAACGAAAGGCAGATCGCTCAGCTCATGGGACACAACCCGGAAAAGCAGTTTTCAAGGAACTGTGATAAGCAAAACTACCCTTACGCAAACCCTCCAGTGTTTTCAGTTGATACTCACATAGCCAGGTCAACACGTAGCGTGAACACACATAATATTGTATATAAACAGATAATGGGCCGAGTTTTTGCTGACATATGTGCAGGTGTTTGTAATGCAAAGTCCACTTTGGATAACTGAAAAATTATCAAATAAACAAAATTTTATTTATGGACATGAAGCAAAGCAAAAATATAGCACTAAAGCTCCTCTGTTCAAGCTTTTTCCTACTTCTTGCTCAATACCTTTTATCCTGGCTTGCAATATCTTTACTGTATCGTTGGCTGATGTCATTTATACCTGACAAATTATTAATAGCTTTTTGGTAAATGCACACATGAAAGGCTAAAACTATTAAACTGATTAAACACAAACCAAAACAGTCTGCAATCCTTGGGCCTTTTATAGACAGCACTGCTTTATCTATCATTTTTGCTTCAAGCACAATTCAGATCCCAGAAATAACTAAGCATTGTCAGAGCCAAGACATCAATTCCTGAAAATCCTTTTGGGTAAAACAAGGGAAACAAATGTGTCATGAACACTGTGTGTAGCAAAACTTGTTTTCCTAAAGATTTTTATATCTTGGCTTGAATTTCTAGTGCCTAATAAAATGAAAACTCAGACGAAAGATTTCAGGAAATCAGATTAAAACCAAATGTTAATCAAAATAAGATGCTGTAAACAGAATTGTATCTATGGCACTCTCTCGGATAATATCCAGAATGTATTTTATCTACTGAAAAAGCTATACATACTGATCAGCTGTTTCTATTGTATTTTATTAAAAGTGCAGAATAGTCTTCTCAAAACAAACATCCCTAAATCCCATTTTGCAGAAAATTTAACACTTTTGAAGCAAATGAAATTGTCCTATTTAAAGAAAATACGATTAATTTTTGGCAACGTCTTCACATGACATGATTTCTATGCAGCAATTCAGCTAGAAGCCTACATGATATGTTTGAAAACAGAAAGCCAATTTTAGCGCGGCAGCTTTTGGAAAGTAAGATAGCTTAGTGTTTGAGCAAATTAGAATGTAACATTTTTGCTTTCTACTCTCTTTTTCTTGCAAGATCTAAAATCCCTCAGCCGCCTGAAAAACCTCACCAGTTCTTTTGGATCTAACCAGATCTAGGTGTTTCATAAACATCACAGAAATGCCTAGAAAGAAGAATACAGCCTTTCTCCATGCTAATAATGCCTTCCCAGGTTAGGTAAGAAAATCTAACACAGGGCTGGCTTGTTGCAGAAAGCTGGTGAAGATTTGGCCAATTTAACACGATGCCTAGAAATTTATAGGCTGTCAGCTACCGTAATCATGGAAAACAGTGGACAAGGAGACCGGGACCAAAGCACAGCTGCTTTGCTGCTCCCCGTCTTCAAGGGTGGGAAGGAGGGACAAAGGGGCAGCAGCAAACCTGCCGCCCACAGCGTGCCCTGTGGGGCAAAAATCTCTTCAGACTTGGAGCTGTCAGTGCCTCACCTTTCTGATCCTAGAGGAAACGTCGTAGGGACAGGTTGGTTTGCCCATCCTCCTGTGTTTCTTGCCTTCTTTTTGCATGATCTTGGATGAATTTCAATGCCCGGCCACCCTTCGGTGTGTAAGGTTTGGTTTGAGCTCGGCTGTGCTCTGCAGAGAATCCCATCCAGAAGATCAGCAAGACTTTGCAAAGGCAACCCCGTATTGCACAACTAAGGTAGCAGACAAGTGGTTAATAACAGACCAGTTAATTAATTTTGGTTTGTCTCTAGTGAAACAGCAGGTTAAGCTCTAGTTTCTGCTTAACTTAATCAGGTGCAGCATATGCACTATCGCATATGTTGGCAGTTGCCGATTCTGTCCACAACGTTGTTGAACTAGCAGTAATTTACTCACAGCTTTTCCACTTAATTAAATAGGAAGCAGCAGGTTCCTGCTGTGCCAATCCTAAAGGCATCATGGAAAAATGAAATGGCTGCCACCCTACAGTGACACCCTGTGCATTGTGCTTACTCCAGTGCACTGCCAAGAGCTGACACGTATGTATACGTATACTTTTTGGTTCACTAGCTACATTGTCAGAGGCAAACGGACTGTTGTTTTACAGTAAATCTCTTTCCATTTTGTGCATTTTAAATGGATTTATTTAACTATCTGGTGGCCAAATATGCAACATATTTACTACAGATGGCCCCCCAGATGGAATTTGAAATTAAAATCCCACTGATTTTGAAATAATTTAATTTGCTATAGAGTTCCAGTTCCTCAGCTGGTGAAATTGGCAGAGCTTCGTTGGAGTCACTCCCCCCAACTTCCAGCTCCAGCGAATCACCCCACAGCTCCTCTCCAAGAGGAAAACTCTTTAAAAGGCTGATCAGCTCCAAATTTGGAGGGGACAATAAGGGAAACTTCAAAATACAAACCCAAACCTCGTTTCAAACTTTATTGTCCAGACTGATGTCAGGCTCTTACACAAATGTCAGTTCACACACACTGGTCCCAAGACTTCACACAGTGAGTGGCAGAAGCTGAGGGTATCAGCCTTTATCAAACAAATACAAACTCTGGGAAAGCACATGCTAGATTTTGAACTGCCTCTCTGCCCCTTTATACATAAGCACAGTGCCTCAGTGGCAGAAGGACTCCAAAAAATATAATTAACCACACAAGAGAATGCTGCACTGGTGGAACTGAGAGTCAGTAGAGCTATCTAGTTCCTCATCACGCTGCTCCTTCCTGTAAAAAGCCTTTATACAATCACACACCCCAGTTCCCACAGTAAGCACACCCACGATACCAAACAGTCCAGGAATCAAGACTTTAAAAGGAAATTCACATTTCAGGCATCTCCCTGCTTCTACTCACCCGTCTGCAGCTAACCACTTCAGAAGGAGCCATCAACTCGGCAAATAATTTAAGGCTGGATCAGGCATCTTACCCAGGCTTTTGTTGCATCTCAGAAGTATCAAAAACAACGGTCTTTCTCCCAAGATTCAGCTTCCTCATTGTGCCATGTGCAGTGGAACCAGATTGCTATATGCCACACCTGATAAGGCTTCAGAAGCCCAGCACAGGTGTAACCAATCCAAGGTAGCAGCCTGGAGAAAGTAAGTCAGAATTACTAATGCTCCTCTTTCTATCCTAGTTGGAGAATGTTCCATAGGATTTCAGAAAAGGTACTGTTTTCAACTTTCGTGCTTGAATGGAAAGATTTTTTTTTTTAAATAAAAACACTTACAAAGATATTCATATTGCTCAGTGATGTTAAGTATGTATTTACAATAAGTAAATAAATAAATAGATGTTTCATGCATCAGATCAAGATGTCTTTTTCAGTTGCCTAGCTTCCACTCTCTCATTCTTGTGATATCCTAATTTGAGCAACTAAGCAATAGCTTTTTCAGCCATCAGACATTTCTCCCACTAAGAAAAGGGAGCAAGCTTATCCCCTCCCACTCCTAAAATTCTAGCTGTACAGCAGAAAGAGACTCCAAAAATCAGCATCACCCCAGGTGTCTCAAATATAACACATCAACTTTCAATGCAAGAGGTTTACAGCCCCATCAGTTAGAAACTGCCTTTTTCCTCACAAAGTAGCGGAGCAGAGTCCTGTGGAGATCCGTGCAACTTAACCGACTTCATACAAAACAGGCAGACAGACAGACATGCATCACCATGGGGTGGTTACGACACGCTCAACGCTTGCTTCACATAAAAACTTTTTAATCACTTTCACATTTTCTATGCATTGGTAGAGATTGTCCTTTTTCCTCTTAATCACTCACCTCTGCATTCAACCAATGTTAGGGGGAAAGGGTGGGGGAGAAGAGGACAAAGCCTGAAGGTTGTAACTCACTTCGGTGGTGGTTAAGACGTATCTTGCAGTACTTTGGAAATCTGCCAGCTCTAAGCAGAATCCAGTTGGTGGGGGATGAAGGGATGCTGGCAACCAATCAATACAGCAAATCTTACAGAAAAACGTCTTTTCCCATCAGTGACAACTAAAATCTGTTATCTGGCTGCTACTATTGCTGATGAAGGAAAGATAGATATTTATTTAAACACCAAGCTGTGACTAAAAAACAAAAAAAAACAAAAAAAAAGAAAAAAAAGCGTTTGTGTTATGAGAAAATGTGTAGTTGCAAAAAGACTTGTGTTGTTAGCAAACCAACAAGCTTTTCATTTGATGTGTGCTTTTGAAGAGGGATTTGGTCTCAGAAGATGGGTACTTGTGTGACTGGCTTTCAATCCAAAAGTACCCTACCTAAATCACTTTGGCTCTCCCGACCATTCTTGTGCAGTCGACTTTGCTCAAAGCTTTGTCCATTTTACTGTGCCATGTAAAATACCTCTGATTTATAGAGATTAATCTCTTAGGATGCAGTGACACGTGTGAAGTAAATCCCTGTTTCTTGCCCCATTAGGAAAGGGGAAGAGGCTGAGGCAGGCCAAAGAAGAAGCCATAGCCGAGATAGACCACTACCGGTTACAGAGGGAGAAGGAATTTAGGAACAAGCAAACAAATGTGAGTAAGAAACCTGCATATGTTCTTCTGTAGTGTCAATCTGCTCGACGGTAAAACAAATAGCTTCAAACAGCGTTACACAGAGACTTCTGCAAACCAACGCGATCATGCTGATTAAACAGAGAGATCACCTATGATGTGTATTGGCTTCATTTTGACTTCTTCGCAGGCTTTGAATGCATTTGTAGAGGTAGTGTGGACTTTCACCACTAAAATTTTCCAGATTCTGTATTTGGTTCGTGCTTGTCCTTTGAAGATGTATCTCCCTTAAGGAAAAATACCTTTGGGTCCTCTTTCTTTAACTCCAGACAGAACTTGTTCCTGTCTTCAACCTGGAGGTTTCAGTAAGGTGGCTGTTTCAGCAAAAGCAAAGATTTAAAATCTTTCATTCTATTTCTGTTCTACTTTAGCTGACTTTTTTTGACTGCATACAAGACTGCATCTTTGATAAACTGAAATCACGAAAGCTTTGGAGTTTTTCACTATGTTTTCACAGTAAAAGTGGTCTGGCTGATATTTTCATATCTGAATTATAGTACATTTTCTACATTTATGCCATCTTGCAGTTTTCTCTAGTATTTTCATAAAGGTTCACAAACCGTTCTCTTTTTCCTTTGTGAACCTTCCCCTTGTGTTTTTGTTCTTGTTTTTTCCCCTGCTTGTTTTGTGCAAAGGCAAGGAAACTGCATGTGCAAAAGCAGCCACACAAAAAAAAAGCCAAAGAGGTCAAATAAAAATTGCTTTACAAAACTGCCGTTTCAGTCACACTTCACATAAAACATTTTCCAGCAGAGATCAGAAGCCTTAGGAACAGATATACCCACAAAGTCTCTAACATACACTGCCAGCCCCCAGACACGTTGTCACACAGCCAGGCCAGGTAGAGTTGTCCCATAGGTACAATTTCAGATGTTTACTGACACTAAAATAAAGTAAAAACACCTCTAAAATTTGTACACCTTTTCATTCAAGACAGACTTCTTGGTTTAGGTCTGAAACAGCAGAAGAGAAAAGATGTTGCCTTGGTGTGAACTCAATTTTTTCATCCCAAGCGAAATTAAAGCTGCAGGGAAAGGGCACTGTTTGTCGACTGAACGTTTCACACAAGCAGGACAGAGCACATATTGCTCCTCAAATGACAGCATGTTGTACAAGATCATTGCAGTCCTCCTTCACGTTCCCTGACCCCATTATGTCAAACATTTATCTATCCAGACAAATGTCATCATCATTAACCTGTGCCTGGAAGGCAGTCAGGAGTTCCAGCTAAGCCAGGGCAGAGGGAAGTCTGACACCCAGTTCAGTTTACTGGCTCAGGTGTTCAGACACAAATATTTTTAATTTTCTCACAGTCTCATTTAATGCTATTCCTCCTCTTACTTTGTATTGCTGTATCTAAACTAGGGTAAATTTTCTCATACTGTGAGATGTTCCACATCAGTCCAGAATGAACAACAGAAACAACAGAAAATAAGGATTAATTTGAAGTTGGAGTGACAATACGCAAGATCTTTTTTTCAAAAATATACAAAATTTAAGCCCAGATCTCAAACCAGTTTTGCTCGTGTTCATGGTGTTTGTACTCAGGGTCTGAGATCACTGAATTCTGGAGATGTGCAGCCTAGTTCTGAATTTTTTGCCTTCCAAGTTGGTGTAATGTTTTAGCGACTTTGCAATGACACTAGTGTAAAAACAGAGTGGGCAAAATAAGGGACAGACCTTCAAGGTCAGCAGAAATGACAGACTAAGCGGACCGTTGTCTGCATTCTGACAAGAAAAAGGTCTTCAAATTCAGAAGCAGAAAAAGGGGAAAAAATAATATGTAGAAGAGTAAGAACCAACTATCTCCAGTTACAGTATCAGCATGAACAGAGAGCGCAGGTTCCCAATCTACAGAGGCTCTTCTTAAAATTATAATACTTTTCTCAAGGTTTTTCAAAAGTATTTAGTAGCTGGATAACATGCAACCATCTGGGATCTCTAGAAAGTTATTTTCCCCAGTGGAAAAAAATCAGTTTCATAAATCTGGTCTAAGCTGTACAGTCTTTCTCACATGAGACCCTTACAACTTGTCTAAAAGCTAAAATAAAATGCCAGTTAAAAATAGTTAGCATAGAAAACTATAATCTTTTCCCGATATTTACAATTATGTCTAAGTCCTGTATTTCTTCCAAATCAGAAAACATTTTACATCTGGATTACAGAAAAACTTCTTACTGTGTTGTCAGATACTGATAAATAGAATTGGAAAGGTAATTTGTGCAAAAGATCTTAACTCAGCTGCTTTTCCTTCTTTTAAGGACTAAGTTGGGCTGAAATCAATGGAAAATAGAGCAAATGCCTCCTCCCTTGTTTCTGATCGACCTCTAGGTATCCCACTAACATCCCAGGTTAGCTTCAGCTCCTAGTCCACCCCAGAGAACCATGGCAGGAACAAGAAGAATATGTTACTTATTCCTTTCTCAGTCTGTCAGAGTGCAGAAATGTCTTCTGCTCTCCCCCGTGGAATTCTTTAGCTGGAAACCAATTTCTCTGCTGCTATCTGAAGGACTTTTCCATAAGGGAAGAATTCAAGGGATGTTGGGGCAGTGGGGGAGGAGGGAGCAAAGTCACGGATTTGGAACGCATGCATCTGTTTATAACATAGCCTTGCTAAAATGTTCAGCGAGTCTAGAGTCAATTAAATTCTAAGCGAATGTCCTGATATTAACCGTGCCAGAAGCTGTCTGGTATTTCGCCAGATAAGAAAATGTAACATTAAAAGACCTTGTCTGAGGCCTGTTGAGGGTTATACATCACTAACTGCTGAAGACATTTCAAGTACTGTGAAACTGTAATTATGCATTGTCAGGAAGGCTTTGCCATGTTTTCTCCTTAGCTGCGCTCATGTTCGTTCTCAGCGAGGCCAAGCGAAGCACACTGGTGATACAACTTAGTTGACTAGTCATTAAAATAGAAAACAAATTAAAATGAGCGATATAAAAGACAAAACATGTACAAAGTTGTTCCCACAGTGTGCTGGGAATCTTTCATTACATGGGGAGATTCCCATTGCTAATGAGCATATGAAAGAGTTCCCTTTAATCCTGTTTTTATGCGTACAGTTCAGTCTAGATCATCCCTTACTGTTAGGAAGCACCGTGATATGTTTGCAGTATGTTTATGCTAGATGATGAAGAAAAGTACAATAAAGATAGCCATATATAAGCCTTTATGTTGCTCAGAGGACTTTTGCTTTTCAGGTGATGGGCTCCCAAGGTAACCTCTCTGCTAAAATA
Source organism: Alca torda (assembly GCA_008658365.1). Classification (NCBI taxonomy): domain Eukaryota; kingdom Metazoa; phylum Chordata; class Aves; order Charadriiformes; family Alcidae; genus Alca; species Alca torda. The sequence goes on along the minus strand of CM018087.1, from coordinate 10,309,427 downwards.
GAAGAGCAAACAAAGGAAACCGTCCGAAACCTCACTAGCAGCTACCACAAGAACATGGAGAGCATGATGAAAAAGCTTTTGAGCACGATATGTGACATCAACCCTGAAGTTCACCCAAACTTCAGACACGCAGTTTAACATCCATTGATGTGCTGGGGAAGGATGTTTGTAAAAAGTAGCCTTCTTTCTTGATAAGCATAAATATTTCCTCATTTACTGTTTCTGTACGCATGAGAAAAAAAGAACACTAAAGCCAGAAGCACACAGTTTCACACAGGCTTTTGATGTGACAAGAATTATAGAGGGTTTCACAAGCATTTGTTAGAATATTGTTTCCTGTTGGTAGCTAAGCCCCTGTCATTTAGACGGGGGCAAGTCAACAACAGCAGAATAAATGATTATTTGACACCGGCAGCTTTTCAGTGGGAGTCTTTATTCCTTTTCTCTTCTAAAATGTTCTGTACTAGGATGTGGTGTTGCATAAAGTCTATTTATCCCATCTTTATTGTAGTTCAAGTCACGTGAAATAGAATATCACAAAAAACTTAAAATAAGGCATTTCTGTTTTCCTTGTCGCACACGGAGTGGTCAGGTTATGGAACATATGGGAACTCTGTATCTTTTGGTCAAAAAGAATAGGTGAAAACATTTTCAATTTTTCTACACTAATTTAAAGCAAAAATATAGCTGAGTTGTACAGAATTACGTTCAAAAGCTGCACTCATAGCATTGTCCTGTTGTTTAACTACACCACAAACTTTATATAGTTTTGTAAGTCTGAAAAATGAGAACAGGAGTAATCATTACTTACAAAATTGCTTTGGTTCAAGGTGCAGATTAGCACTTCCATCATTACCTATGCAGTTACACCCAAAGCGCAGGAATCCATGGGCTCAAACTCTACACCAGTTACACTCAATGGTACCTTAATCCACAGATTGTTCACAGTTAGAGCTCACTTCTGTTACCATAAGTGACCTTGAGTAATACTTCTCTCCACAATGGCACAGATTTCCCTTGGAATAAATTCTACTGAAGTTAGTAAAATGCAATATGATCTGGTGCTTCCAAGGTGAAGCCCATTAAATCGGACGGGAGGCTGATGGGAGGCACTGATAAAGTGGGGTCTGGCAAAAACCTGCATCAGGAACCCCCTTAATGCCTCGTCTCCACTACAAAATTACACTGCATTAGAAAAGAAGCCTGAGAAATTGCAATGACTAGCAAACAATAGCCATGGTTTTCAGTCCACGTAGACACAGACAAATCATTTCAATTTCACAGCAGCTAGTCATAGGCAATCTCCTGTTCCAGTGAGGTTTACACAGCTGACATGCTGTCATGTGTAAAATGACCGTAAAGCTGTAGTCAACTTAATGTCAGCAAACATGACTCCTCAAGGCTGTGCCTGGATGCTACATAATCTCCAAGCCCTGCTTGCTACAGCCTCCTGTGCTTGACTGTATTCTCTGGGGACGCGAGGATGCCGAGGAAAGGGAAAGAGACTAGAAATCCTATTGACATCAGCTGAAAGGCTCATTTATTTAGGAGTGCTTTGAATCAAGTTCTGATAGGCTTTGGTATACTGCGGGGATGAAGGAACTCAGGTCCCAGCCCAGGCGCACGAGCCAGCGCAGGGCGGTCGGGATTGACTCATCGCCCAGGCCACCGGCCTCCGGCTTGGGTCACGGCCACAGTCCCAGCGTGACGCGCAGCTGGGAAGCACGTGTTTTCTGTGAACTTAACCAGTCACCTAGGTGGAGGCTAATCTCTCACAAGAACTCATTAGAGTGTTCAGGGCTGCTCCGCTTTCCCTTCTGGGCCGCCTCAGCACCCTCTCCGCCAGTTATCGCTTCTGAACATACAGAAAGGCTGCAGGTTCAGCTGCAGAACTAAAGCAGTGGGCTTTCCTTCTCCGGCCGTCGGGGATAACAATACACACCCCTGTACGGAGACAGCAGAATTGCCACAGCCTGCTGGGCACCAAACTAGTGAAGCAGCTTTCCAGGGGGCCAGCAACCCAGATTACGTGAAATAAAGCTTTGTCTTCCTGCATTACCCTGCTTCTTTGTGACATTCTCCCTTTCCCTCATTCTTGCCAGAATCTGTCTGCTGTCACCAACCGCTTCTCTTGCAAAGCTTCTGCCTTCCTTTCAAGGCTACTCTCTGCCCTTCTGGTCCTGACGGCCACAAACACGTCTCTTATTTAAATCTTCATCAAAATACATTATCCCATGAACGCACCCTCCTCGACAAAAAGCCAAGCACGTGGTGGGGGACAGCAGAAGTCACCGGCAGCGCGGACGAGCGCTGTCTGGAGGGGACGGTGCATCTGTACCACCTCTCACGCAGTGCCACTGCACCGCGATCGTGGCAATGCCCTGTCCGTACCCTTGCCATCTCCTGCATACCTGAGATATAAATCGGGTCTTAAGTACTCAGGCTTTTGGAATGTGATTATTTTCTTGAACTGTGGCTGGAATGAAGAGGTACTGCTCATGACAAAGGAATGAATTTGTTATGATTAGCTCTTTGATTTTGAGAGATAAATCTGAACGCTTTGAGCACTCGGTGCGTTTTCTCTCTTCTACGTTCATTCCTACTTCCGTACGGGAAAGGGTGGTTATACCACCACTTTTAGCTGTGCAGAAGTAAAGGCCAAATTAGACTTCATGTAATTTGGCAAGGTATTGTGGTGGGTTTTTTTTAAAGGAAGAGTGTAAAGTACCAGCTGCATCAATGGAATATTGAGGTGCCAAGAAAATGCCTGCTGAATTTACAAGTGCACAAAATATCTTGTATGTGACACTCACATATTCAGGGTAACGGCAAATAATCATTCCACACAAAAGAAAAAGAAATAATAGAAGCAAGGAGGTTTAATTTCAAAATGCGCTCAAATGCATAAAAAACTAAAAAATGCTTACTCTGTATCAGTAGTCACCTACCAGGGATGATGACAAACGACCGGTCAGATCACCCGTGAGCAACCATTCAGTTCAATGATGCCTGTAAAGGCCCTCACCACACACTCCCTTACCCCCATCATGACTTCTCATGGTGACTCCTGTTCCCAGCTTGTCCTCAGCCCGTCCCAGTCCCCAGGGTGCCCAGAGCTGCCCCCACCTGCCCCGCTCCCTGGCTGGGGTGGGACGGGCTGTGCCAGCTGCCAGCTCCTGCCCCGCCATTCCCTGGGGAGCGTCCCCAGGCTCCAGGGAGCCCTCAGCCCTCACAGTGCCCTGACACACGGTTACCTAACGTGTACCAATGCAATGGCCAAATAAAATGGGAACATCTCACATATCAGAACACAAACAAATTTAAGAAATAGAAAAATACATATAGATAGCAGGCGTACCTTTGTAAATTTTATTTTCATAAGTACTTCTGAAATCAGGGTCTTGGCAAAGCCCTGAAGGGCTCCTGTGAGGATGTACTTCTTTCCAGCCATGCTCTTCCCTTGGAAACGGCGGTTTCCTGACAATGACACCGCTTCAGACAGAGGGATTTTCTTCATGTCCTTGGAAGCCAGACTCTGGAAGGAGTAATTATTATCCTCCTGCCCACTGATAACTCTACACAGCAACAGTGATTAGCACTTTCAGCATTTCAGTTAGTATCTTCTAATTATCAACAAATCAGTAATCAATAAAATGAATGGACACGATTCAAGGTCTCTGTCTGATCCCATCAAAATCAACTGCAAAACACCCACAGTGTGAGACATCGGGACTGAAACAACAAACTCGGGGAGTTTCCTACATTGGCCAAATTCCGCACTGACTTACAAGAGAGGTTAACAATGCTTCTGCAGTCTGAAAAAGAAGAGCTGTGTTACACAATAAATTCTAAATCCACTGATTAAAGTACCTCAAACAACAAGTAGTGGAAAAGGTCAGACCAGTGGGAAGTACAAGAACTGTTTTATACAACTCACGACAAGGTCTGGGCTGAATTTCTCTGGCTCTTTTCCCTGAGTATTTTCCTTGGAGTTATAATGTATGAGGACACAGTGATGTGATTCCCATTCATGGGCGATGAGGGAAGATATCTGAACTCATGCAGGTGAAATAGAATATCTTTCAAGTCTAAATAAAATAAAATGAAACAGACAAGAAGAATTAATATTGTGCTCTATGTAGAGGCTTTCTACTGACTTTCACATTCATTTCTGAATAGTTTGGAAGCTGAGATTTGGAGACTCAGAACCAGATATTGAGCTATTACATGGATTATGATAGTAACTGAAATCAGATTTCATTCCTTGTATATAGTTGCATCAATTATTTTTTCCATATTAGAATATACTTGGAAGTTCATATCTGTAATACATAAGTCATTCTTGTAAATGATCATATACAGGATAGAAGTGTATGCGTGAAGCTCTTTACAGAACAAAATATTTTGGTCCCTGAGTTAGAAGATTTTGTAGTTCAAGGAGTACGAGCAATGTCTCCCTCTAAGGTGGGACAAGATGACCTGCTGTTGCAGGGCTCAGGAACTGCAGCAGGACAGGTGACAACAGGCTGCCATGATGTACGATCACTGGAGATGTGAACCCACAGACACGGACTTTCACAAGCAGCCTTGCCCAGAAGCATCCTTAACTGCAGACAACGCAGGAAAGACGTCTATGCATAGGGATTTATTGAGCATCCCTGCAGCAAGGGGCTGTGTCGGACTTCAGGTACACATCTGGGCAGGGTGACACATCAGACCGAGCCTGGGGATGAAATATAAACACGGTTTTAGGCTACTAAGCAATACCTTCCAACATTTGCAGTGGCATTGGCTATTAGCTATCTTGACAGGTAGGTTATACTGTCATCAATGAAAGATAGAGCTATTGTGAAATAGTAACAGTTCTTAAAAAAGAAACAATGACCCTTGCCCCTGTGGTCGACTGCAATTTCTCTTAACTAAAACTGTATGACAGTGTTCTGTATCTTTTGACTATAGATATTTTTTTTTTCTCATATAAGGGCACCCAGATTAATCAAATGTTATCTAAACACAATTCTTCTTCAGTCCCGGTCACTTGTCAGGTTCCAATTCTAGGATGTCCTCGCCAAAAGACAAACCTGTGGGGATCACACCTGTGTGGCGTCTCATCGTCACCTTCTCCATACCCTGGGACAAAGAACATTCCCTGGCTGTCCAACAGCTGAATGGGGAGCCAGGTGCTACTGAAAATAGACATAAGGGGAGGAAAGGATACTGGGCAAAGATTTGGGGGTGACAGCAGCAATTCCAGTTTTTTTTTTCCATTCCAGGAACACACCACACTCAAGTGTTGATTAAGTAGGAAACTTGAACGTTATGTAGTTATGTTCTGCTTCATATATACCATGCATATACTTCAAAATAATTTCCTCCAGGTCGTCACAGAAATAGAGGAAACGTCTGTTACACAATACACAAGTGTCATATATTCCTGCCAGGTTCACAGTGGCCTGTCCTTCACAGATTTGATTATTCCGCATTTTATGGTTGTATAAGGCACTTCAAACCCTGAGTCTTCCCTGAGGAATGTTAACGCTTGTTAGAAGTACATGACCCAACCAGTCTTACTACGAAACACTTGGAAAATGTTACATCAGAGTACTATTAATACACCCTATTGCACTTACAGGACATGACTGCATGCGGAAAATCTGATGACTTGCAAGCTTATTAACTTACTGAGATTCCTTGTTGCTTTTACAAAAGATATGCCACAACTAAATTACCTGACCCAGGGCGGTTCCTGGAAGTCCCTCTTGCCCCAGATGTCTGATTTATTTACAGGTACATCAGACTCCAATATGCCACCAAATTTCCATATCGCTTTTTGAAATACAGAAATTTGGAGTAGAACTGTGCTCCAAAACCTGCTAGTTTGGTTAGAAACAAGCTTCCCATGAAATATCATGCCAGAAAAAAATGACGTCAGTACTTGCTATTAAATAGACTTTGCTTTAAGAAACACTGTATTTATAATTGAATTCACTTGTAACAAACCAAATAAATAGCATAAATATCAATACAAAACAGACCAGCAATGTCAATATAACCTAATTTGTAGAACCTCCTCTATGTATTTCATGTAAATATTTATTTTACAATCCTGTGGCACTGATTTATTACAGAAAATAGACGGATAGATAAAAACAGATATATAACGTGGTAATTTAACCATGCACGCGTCACTTTGGAAAATAAATCTAGCGTTTTGTGGCAGTCTTCTTTCCATTCAGATTTAACTTGTTGGAAATAGTGCAAATACATGAGCGATCCTGTTGCTGGCAGTGGGATAATTTATACGTGTGCTTAAAACCACGCAGAGGTGAAGGGTGGTGGCAGCTCAGAGAGCAGAAGTGGGACCGGGCAGCCAGGACAGGCTGCCAGGGCATTGCGGGCTGCTGGGAATTGCTCCTGCCGTGAATTCGGATCCACATCTCTTCTCTGCACCCGGCGGCTGCCCTCTGCCTCGCACCAGCATGGCTATTCTACCATGCCAGGAACATACACTGCGACTCCTTAATAACCTCAGGAACTACTCTATAACCTACTTTATAACCCCGGCTCCCCATGCATCAGGAGGATGTATTTCACCTCTTACTCGTGGTTTCCCAGCTGCTAGCAGTAGTGAAGGACATTTAATGAATGAAATAATTGTGTCTTATATCAGATTAACACTTCTTAACAGCATATCTACTAACATTAGTTTCAAGGAAAAGAACCAGCATTGTTTCCTATCAAGACTCAACTGCTCTGCCTGCTTGTGCTACAGGAAACATTTCTCGTGGCACGGGCTGCCAAACCTGTCCAGCTTATTTTCCCTAATGGCTTTTCCATTTAGCTCTGGAGTAAGCAAATTAACATTCAGCACTTTTCTCTTTTTTTAAACCATTTTTTCTTCCATATCATGTCTTAAATGCCCTTTGGAGTCACCCACAGAAGTACCACTGAGACAATAACTTACTCCAAGACTGCAGAATCTTCACACATTTCCATAATTATTCAAATTCCTACTAACATACACAATTTTTACTTAGATACGTATGTATAGGAGCACAAATATGTCCCATATGTATCCTTTATATTAAAAAAAAATTAAAGTAATTTTCATTATTCATTCAGTTTTGTTTTGACCATAATTATTTATCTACCCTGGAAAAAACAAACAAAAGCTACTTTCCTACCTGTTTGTGTCAAATTCAAGCCTGAATTGTTCATCAGTTTCCATTTAATCACTGCTAAAAATAGCCAATATTCATCGTAAATGTTTTTAGACCTGACCTAGGAAAATGCTCTCCAAAGCAATTACAGGTTTCCTGGAAACATTTCTCCCAAACTTTTGCTTATGTAGAACTGCTGTGAGAAAAACATTTTAGACTTGATTAATCGTCAGCTGCTGGGAATCACTGTGAGTCAGGTGATGCCAACGGCGCCGCAATCAATAATTCCATTTTGTGAAAATTTCTGAGCTCTGCATCGGCGTATATCCCTGGCAATGACTGCACTGTGTTGTTCCGTCACGTCCCAGCACGTCTGCTGCTCTGCCGACACCTCCGCTCCTACCTGAAACCAAACTCAGTAAGAAAAACACCTTGCGATGGAGGGAGTCGCTAGACTTACCGGGTGCAAGGATAAGGGCGATGAGGATGGTCACTGTTTGTGCGTGGCCTGTGTGCAGTCACTTTGACTCCCACCATAACCCGCTGTCAATGAAATGGGCTGCGGAGTCCAGCGAAGGATTAAAGAGAATTTCAAAGCAGGATTGCGTCTCAGTAAAATGGGCATTTTCTGAGAAAATTTTCCATGAAAAGCTTTTCAGTCGGCTCAAGCTTTAAGTTGTGATGCTGCACCATTTTCAGTGAGACTAACTTTAAAAAGAACTTATTCTGAAACACGTTGTGATATCCCCTGGAATACTGGGCAGAATAAGTGGATACGGCCATGTGCAAGGCAACAGGAAAATTTGTTACAGCTTTGATCTGTACAGCAATCCAGTAATTCCACAATACAGCATGGTGCTTTAAAAATGTGATTCACTTGTTTGAGATGTGACTCGTTCAAGCACTAAGACCAATATTTATACTCTTTGGTGGTTAAGAAAGATGTCGTGTTCAGAAGGAAATATGTTCTGCACAGAAGCATGTGGACTTGTCAGCAAACACTGAATGCAGTCATATATACTAATACGTTATTAATTGCTTTGTGGATAGTAAAATCAAGTCCCTGATGTGCTTCAGAATGAAAATATCTTTCCACTCCTTGAAATGGTGAGCAAACCTGTACCCTACACACAAACACGTACTCTGGCATTCCTCAAAATCTTGTGCAGATTTTAAATTAAGCTTGAGATTCGTTCTCTAATACCAGCTGGAAAAAGATAAGGTTAGATATGTACTAGCTAAGGCAGCGTGTAATTAAGATTCAAAGCATTAACAAAAACTGCACTATGCTGTTTATAGGTGAGATGCAGGCATAAAGTTTAATGAGCCTCTTTGTTTTCTCACCCCCCTGCGACTTGTTCCAACTCTTTTAACTATTCTTTTGCCTTGTAAACTTCAGCTCCGCGAGAGGTGAAGATCGGTTTGAAGGTGGGTATAACATAACGAGCGTGTCTGAGTTGGTGTTTCACTGCCTGGCTTCCGCTCAGCTGCTCTGGCGAGGCTGGAGCCTTGCCGGGTACTAACAGCAACCGAGTTCAGAAGTCAGCCGATAAACCGGCACCGCAGCACTCACAAACGCTTGCATAGCAAAAACATTAGTAGCACACGCACAAGCGTTTGCTGACCTTGTAGGCTACTGCCGGAGTTCAGCTTCAGCACGTCGATGAAAGGGCTGGGAGTTGAAATCTTAACAGAGACCTAGAAAGGAAAGCAAGCACGCTCCAACGGCATGGGTTTTGTAAGAGGGCCAGAACTTGACTTAAGAAGAGTTCATGGTGCTGTTGTGCCAAGCCCTACGCAAACCGAGGAATCCCTGGCTCGAGCTGCTTTGCCAGCCCGCTGCACGTGTTTGGGCGCTGATGGATACATTCGGAGCATTGCCCAGTACTGCACATGCGAAGCTGCCTTCCCTGAAGCATCATGCGACAATCATTTACAGCCTGCTTACGTCGACCCATACCAAATGGCTTACAACTTGAATAATGTGTTTGCTAAAATCAGTTTAGACTACAAAGGGGGACAGGCTGAACTAGGGCATTAGCCTTTCTAAATGAGAAGCAGTGGGTAATTCTGACCTGTCCCTCTTACATTCGATACAAAGCAAGAATATTCCTTGTGTTTATCCCCAGGGTGGGATTAAAAAAGCCCATTATAAACAACAAAAAAAAAAAAAAAATCCCATTTGCGTTGCTTTTTACTCAGACTTTAATTTAACAGGTCTGACCTGGATTAAAAATAATGACCCTCCAAATTCCAAACTTTCTTCATATAAATAACTGGTTGTCCATTTATAGCGTCATTGGAGCCAGTTCTTAACTTGTAGCTGGCTCCCCACCACCTGCCATTAACAGCTTGTGCAAAGCTGAACCTAATTGTCCAAAGAGAGAAGGAAACCATCAAAGTTACTTCTTAACCAACCTGTGATTTATCATGCCCAACTACAGCATGCCTCTCTCTAAGCACGCCACTGCGCTCCCAGGTGGGCAAACTAATATCAGATACACCAAGGAGGAAAGGGTCTACTGCTTTGCCAGTACTGCTGGCTAATCTTATTAAAATAACAATACCTATACAATAATTAGATGTCAGAAATAATGGGTACTGCTCTAGTTCTGCCCTCTTCTTTCTTTATTTGATTCAGTATTTCAAGAGAAAGTGATCCAGCGGCCTCTAGTTCTGACCTTTATCAAGTATTCCCAAGATCTGCAGCTCAGCTTTTCTAATCTTACCTTGACTCTTCTTCCGTGACCCCCCTTTCAGACTTCCCAATTACCTCAATATTCACAGTATTCCCTAAAGCACCACTACACGGAACACTATTATCTCTTATCTATTTTATCTATTAACCTTAGGAACATCGGCAAGGTATTACGGGCAATCACTGTGCTTAGAGAAAAAGGACAGAAAAGGGGCTGTGCTTTAAAGGTGTACGTGGAAATTGTTTGCCCTTTAGGATACATTTTCATTGTCTTCGAAAGGAAAAATAAATAGATATTTCAGAAGGAAAGCCAATGTCTCTCAATTAAGCCTCTCAGCTGTTTCACATTCCATGAAGTACTCATATATTTTTTTAAAGTTGTTTCTACTTGCTTGTATTTTTCCCACAGATTTTCTGTTGCTCGCTCCTCAATAGAGAGTCCTTCAAAGGGCAAGAGCCACCTGGGGATGAAGATGTCCTGGGTCTCTAACTCCAGCCCTATACCCTGTTTCCCAGGTTGACTGCCAGGTTCTTAGGTTGGTGATGCTGCGCATCTGTCTGGGGGTGGGAACCAGACTCCTGAAGAGAAGGATGCTTCAGGAGAAGCAGATAGTTTGGGAGAGAAGGAGCAGTCAGCATGGAAGAGACAATAATAGCATGAGATAGTACTTAAACCTGGAGGAGAGATCTGCAGGAGCAAAGCTCATCCCCGTTCACATACCATCAGTAGAACCAGTGAATTATTTAACAATTTATTTATTTATTTTCTAATCAAAACCTTTGCGGCTTATTGAAATCTGAAATTCAGAAATATCACCCATAAAGACAGCTGAGATGAATTCCCCACCTGCCTTCTGGTAGTTTTGTTTGGGGTTTTTTTTGTTTGGTTTTTTTTTTTTGTTTTGTTTTGTTTTGTTTTTTTTTTTAAATTGCGGATTTGGTCATGCGATCAGATTGTGTAACATCGCCGATTCCAGATAAAAGGGGAAAGAATTTCTCTGCTTCACAAACAAGCTCAAAACATAACATTTTCATCTGTTGGTTCCAGTTACTTCTATTTTTTAAGAAGAAAAAAACCCCATAATCTTCCAGTTTTCCAAAAAGCTCAAGATGGTTTTGAAAACTAGTTCTCATGTTGAGCAGCAGGGCAGCGGCAGAGGGGTACAAACGCTCTGAGCACAGGGCGAAGGAGAAATCCTTGGGGGTCTGCTCTACATTCGGGGCAAGATTTCCAAAGCACTGCTCTTATTGAGGCTCCTGCAGAGAAAGGGACGTATCCCAGAGGAGTCAGGGCGATTTAGAGGTACTGAGCTCTTCTGAAGGGAAAAAAAATAATAATAAAAATCCCAGGTATTTGGTGCTTTCCATGTTTAAAGCTGCTGTTTAATCATATAGTTAAATTTCTATTTCAAATACACAGTGCAGAATGCTATCCGCGACTACAACTCGGTGCTAATTCCATCTCTAATCAGTAGATGGCACCATGAATTCATCAAACAGGATGGAGACCAGAACAAGTACAAATTTATCCCAAAAAAAAGAAGGGGAAAAAAAAAAAAAGAGAGAGGGAAAAAAGCATACATCCAACTTGACACACATAAATCAGGAATTAAATTCAGAGGGTGTAACCTTCTCCCCATTCCACCCCTCCAAAAATAAAATCGGCTGTGGAGCACGCTGTGTTACACCCCAGTGCACAAACAGCAGCTATAGGCAAAACGTCCCCAGCCTTGCCCTGTCACTGACCTGCGTTGTCGCATGACCTCCTGCGAGAGTTATAAAAAAAAAAAAAAAAAAAAAAATAAGAAAAAAAAAAATACAAACCCAAAATACCCAACCTTTTCCTTTGTCCTTCCCTTGCTTTGAACAGCCGTGTCTCCTCCAGAGGAGAAGGCCTCCCCCGGCTGGCAGGAGGAGCCAGGAGCCAGCCCCAGAGGCTGACCTGGCATTAGGATAAGCCTCACCTGGGGCTGCTTCTCCATGGACAAACCCCCTTCGGTTCTGACACCGCAGCACGTGTACAACCGCGTGCGGGGGGTCCGCGAGTCCACCCAGCTAACCCCGGGCTGCTGGCAACTTGAAGGCTGAGAGCAGACAGGTGGAGAAGAGTTTATGAGACTTTGTTTTCTTCCACCCAAATAGCAAATTTTCTACTTGGGATGCAAAGGCTGGCAGAGGCAGCCTCACCCTCTCCCTCGGTGCCCAGCATCCCTGACGGAGCTCGGTGCGAGCCAGCAGCCCCGCAGCAGAGCCTCGCTGCCTGCAGCGCACGCTTGCCAGGAGGCAAGCTCTGTTCAAAGGAGCAGTTTGGCGTGTCTGGGTGTTTACTCTGCTCCTGGCCCGGCCGTGCTCATCCCAACCTGCGCCGGCAGGAGAACTATTTTGACAGGCGCGGAGCCGGCACCCACCCGGCACCTCTCTGCACCCCCCGGGCTCCCGCAGGGCTTTGCTGGTGGGTGCGAAGTGCAGAGAGAAGGCACATTCCTGCGCGCACGCCAAGGGATGCGCAAGATGTGCTCACCCCCAGCAAAAAAATCTGCTGCCTCAAATATGGGCTCTCCACGCTCTTACATATGAACAGTGAGTGTGAAAATCCTGCCTGTCCATCTGTTCCTTAAGGGTTTCTTTCTTTTGCTGCGTGTTAGAATTTCTCCCCAAATCTTCTTCAGCAGCACAAATCACACCAGTGACATTTATAGGTTAAGTAAATAGTATGCTGCTGACATCATCTAAGCACAGTAACAGGCACGGTCAGGTTGTCTGTGGATAGCTTTAATGCTGTGGACTTCAAGCTCCATTTATCTTGGGCTCAACGAGTGGTAATTAAAACCTGCCGTAACAGAAGTATTGCTCTGAGAAGCAATAGCTCTACCATGTGAAGCACCGAAATTTTGCCAACAGAAGAGAGAGTTCAATCAACAGTTTCAACCATGGCACAGAAGCGAAAACTCTGACGTTTAAAATTTAGAGAGGAAAGCAGCAGAACAGTAAAAAGATGAGCCTACCTTGCATTGCATGGAGTCCTCATCTCCTCTCAGGCCCAAGGAGGAGATGCTGTAAATTTCTGCCATCTCAGGCTCTGCACGTCTGGTTGTCGCAAAGTGATTTTTCTTCCTGGCCATTCCTTATTATTTTCCCAGCCTGCCTAGCAGATACAACTCAGGAATTACCAATACCTTCGGCAGTGACACACTTGATTAAGTATGAGCAACACCAGCTTGGGGTTTGCATTCAGTCAGAGCTCTGCAATGGCAGCACAAGGGGCCTCGCTTGTTGAGCAAGAAGGGCTTTATGTCACTTGTCCCTAGAGCAAGGCACAAGTGAGTTTGATGGAGAAGGCAGCAAACGTACTGTCAGAAGCCATATTCGCAGGGAAAAGGCAGAACAATGGAGATTAAATGACAGTGCAGAATCGAGGAATTAAATCATCCCCGAGGCTCAGATATTCCAGGCTTCCCCGTGACACCTGCTAGAGGCACAGGGGAGGACCTGGAGCGAGTCCCTGCAGAGGTCTCGCCGCCTGCACCAACACGCTGAGGGAAAACCTGCAAAGGCAGTTGCAGCTCTTTTAAAAATCATGGGCCATGCAACTGCATGTCCGGCCGCACACTCACTTTTCAGCCTGTTTTCCAGTCAGGACTGGAAAACAACAGTAGGATTGCTTTGAGTCCAACTTTTTTTTTTTTCCTTCACTCTTTCCCTCTGCACAGCAGCGTAACTCCTGCCTGCCCTCCTGCTGCAATAGTGTAGTTCACTTCCGAGTGGTCGCAATAAGAAAGGAAAATAATTGCTTGCTATAAATCAAAGGAGGTTACGTAGGGTACTTGCACACTGCTAACTTGGTAATTACACCGTTCTCCCGAGGGACGGGAGGGACCCCTGAGCCAATGCCTGCCCTTAACAGTGTGCCCAAATCACTGCAGGCACCAGCGCTGGAGCATCTTTTCCTCCAGATGCTCTTCCAGCTTACACAGACCAGGAAAACATTTTTTGGCTGGGAAGATGGTAACGAGAGATTTAGGAGTTTCACCCGGGAGACACAACCTCAGCTCCAGCCCTAATACCAGGGAAGAGTTAAGTTTTGCACAGAAAAGGAAAGAGCTTGAAGAGGGAAAACTGAACTGATGGGCTCAGTCCGTAGCAGCCTGATGGCTACCGTATCCTCACGGACCGACATGGAGACAACTGTGCTTAAACCCCTGGTCTGAGTTGGATGGACAATTTAAACCTTGATATTGTCTTTCCCAGATTTGTGCTGGGAAGGGTCTAAATGCTTGTGCAAGAGTGATCAGCAAGATTTCAAAGTCTTAGTAAATAAGCTCAAAATCTAATTATAGCAACTTACTGTTTCATTATAGTGGATAAGAAATGCTACCTTCCAGGGAGTAACGTTTCAGGTTGGCTGTAGATTGGGGAAGTCCCGTGTTACTTTTGATGGAGTAGCACATGGGCTGCTGGATGCATTTCCCTGTGTAGCTCTGTATGCCCCCCACTGCTGATGAGCAGCCACCACCACCTGCCTCTTCCAACCATCCTTTGCATTGGTACAAAGCTCAGAAATCTTGTGGTCAGCTCTCAGCTCTGCCACAGACATTGTTATTTTCATCTTGAATTTTTGCTTAGTTTTTCCACCTCCTGCCCATAAAATGGGAGCGACAATAATAATTATTTAAAACTGGAAAACTAAGTGCATTAATGGGCAGTCTCTCTGTGCTCCGTTTTACAAAGAGCTTCAGGTACAGTGAATCCATTGTCCCACTTCTCCTTGCTATTTATTGAGATGAAAAACATCAGGGCAGGGAAGGTTGCAAACAATTAGCGTAGTCCTGTTGCCAATGTCCCATTGCCAAACCTCTGCGCTCACAAGGAGGTTCTTCCATACCGCTGATGCTCTCCATGGATACAGGGCTGTGCCCGTGCAACAGCAAGACACTAGCTTATGTTTGCGTGTTATCGAGGACTGTGGGCTATTAATTAAAACCCGAGGCCTCTAACCCCCACCGGTACTAGAAATGATCCTTAATTGGTGCCAAAGTGGCTACAGGCCATTTGCAATGTCCTCACCAAAGCAGTCTCTTCTGCCGGCTTATAACAGAAGAGTAAATTATGAAACACGAGCCACCGCCTGCTTGGTAGTCAGTCTGAAATACAGCAACCCATGATTGCTGCTCTGCTCTAAAGGGTGGGGGGGGAGGGGGGGAAGAGGTGACATTACACAATTCATAGCAAGGAGAAAGTGGCCAGCAGCAATATTAACAAATTTACATAATTCATTCACACTTGTTATCAATATGGGATGGTTTCCCTATATACATTTCTCCCAGCTTCAACTTGGATAAAAATCTTTTTAAAACTAGCTGCTTAAAAGGCGAAAACTATCCTCTTCAGCATGGCCTAGGAAAATTAACATTATTTGTGCCACGGTGTATTAGTAGGGTATCATTAGGAATTTTGCTTAGCCATAGAAGGTATGATATTAAGCTAGCGACCAAAATACATCTTTAAGACGTGCCGAGCGCCTGCCTGCTGCCTTGCTGCCTCTGCACGGCTGCTGCTCCTACAGGGCAGCCGAAAGGCTGGCACCGTCCTTCTGCTGTCCCCTGCCACCCCACCTCCCTTATCACAGAATGACGAGCCCTTAGCATCAGATTAGGGTTTTCGTAATTGCTGCTATTTCCAATTTTTTTGTACCTGCAGCTGGTTGTTGTTCAGACAGCTTCTGTATTATTAGAGGGTAGCAACGACTGATCTCAAGCCCGAAGCAGTATTTTCACCGTAAGCACTGCTGTTCAGCCCTTATAAGTGGAGCTAAGTAATTCAGGGAGAATTTCATTTGACAAATGTAAACATGGTATGTGTGAATTTTCATTAATATTTCACATGAAGAAAACAAGGCCAAATTAATCAGATATGTATTGCAATTTAGCCACTACCTGGTGATAAGCAACATGGCCCTTACACCAAACCCACACCTCTCTTCTGTTCACTCGCTCTTTAAAATTACCCAGGGTATTTCTTTGTCAACAGCTTTTTTCCCGCCAGACCTTCTCTCAAGAGCTTACTTACATATTTTGATTTGTAGCTAGAGTCTGAAAAAGTTTTCCTTTAAGTTCTCCGTCTCGCATTCCCTGCTCCGAAACACACAGGTCCCTCCGTGGCCCTTCTCACCCTGCGCTCCCATTGATGCTGCAGCCACCCTTGCTTTTATGGGCCTCCCCTTGCAGGACTCCACAAGGCACAGGAGGAAAGGAGTCACCTGGCAGCAGATCCAGGCCTGACTGCATCTCACCAGCCACAGATCATGGTGGAAACAAATCCCACCAGCCTCTGCAGGCTTAGCATCCATCCACTGGTACGACAAAAATAATCTTCGAAGTGTATTCAGAGCAGCCAGAGGTTTGACATATAGTCACAAAACCGTAGGAACCCTACCAGACGTCAGTACCTCAGCCTGGCAAATTCAACCTGAGCGACATGGACATTTTCAAACTGTGCAACCACAGAGCTGTGGATCATCTTCTGTCCACATTCTGCATTTCATCGCAAAGCATCATCTAATTCCTCAAATCTAACGTTGAACTAACGTCAGCATTAACCTAGAAGACGTGTAGCTGTAGCAATTAGAACTCTGATTTCAGAAGCAAGCTGAAAATATTATATTAACAAAATGCGCTTTGTGACATAGTCCACACCTAGTTTTAGATGCCTCACAGACCCTTAATGTTTGGGGGATTTTTTTTCTCGGTGGGGGTTGTTTTCTGGGTTTGGTAATATTTCATTTACAGGAAGGCTGAAGTCTGTATGCCAGTATATGCACTTGCACCATATTTCTTTAAATATGTTCCAGGAAATGCCATACTCATGAACTGCTCTGTAATGTAATCCTTCAGACTGGAGCAATTCATAAGATCCTGAGAACAAAAAAGCTTTTTCAGCAGGTATAGTTAATCAGGAAGTGAGTACATACCACATTAGCATCCCCTAAGGGTTTCTAGTGCTCAACCAGAGTCCCGCCAGTTTGTTGTTTTGCTGGGAAAGCTGTCACAGGACAGACGTCCTCATTAGAGCTCCATTTTCACGTTCTCTGGAGTTTGGAGCAGAAGCTTTGCCATCTCTGCTCCGAGACCTTTATTGGTTGTAACCCAGGACAGACTGGAAGGAAAATTCTCAGACCTATAGTCCAAAAAGTTCACAGTGTAAGAAGCAATTCACACTAAGGATAAACTGTGAAATGCATTCTTAAAAGTGTTTTATTATCATTTTTTATTCGAGCCTAGTGCTGGAGGTAGGACATCTTTCTTTGACACAAAGCCCCTTGTCCCACTACCAGTGTGAGAGCTCCAGGGACAAAACTGCAAATTGGTTTCCGAGTCTATTTTAGGCATGGTTTAACAATCAGAAGAGGAAATGTGATATTCAAATCAAACGGCTAAATTTTTCAGTATTAAAGGTGATGGGGCGAGACCTGCTCTAATAGCACAGAATGAAGAACGAAATGCAAATATCCTTGCACAGAGAAGCTGTGCATGGTCCGGCACCTGCTGAAGGCGCGTGTTTCTGCCTGATAACTTTGGCAGGGGATGAGGCCATAGGGGAGCTCCTGGGGACAGAAAAGCAGGGGGCTGGGGGTGGCATCCCTCTGCTGGCACAGCGCGGGGCGGGCAGCACCGCAGGCCGCAGTGGTCGATGGTGAGCAGCACCCTTGCTGCAGCACGCAACCCCCAGCACGCTGGGTTGCCTGATAGTCTCCAGAGAGATTATCCACCAGGGAACGTTTACCCAACACCATCGCACGAAGCCCCCCAAAAAGAAGTCATTTAAGGGACACAGCAGCTCTAAATAGCGTGCTTTCCTTCTCACTGCTGCAGCAAACTCAGTTAGAAGAGGATAACGAATTACGTCAGGCTGGCACGTAAAGCAAGAACCCTCCAAACGCAGAGGCTCGCGCCCCGCCGGAGCCCGGCAGGTGTCAGCAGGACGTGACACAGACGCCGGGGCTGCGCCACGAAGGCCGTACCTGTGCCGTATCGCTCCATGCGGCAGCTACGTGTGGCCTGCGCAGACGCTGAAATCCAGTTCACCTCACACCGTTTCCAACACTAAGAGAACCCAAATATGCTCACAATATACGTAACCAAACCTAGGTTTGTTTACAATTAGCAGAGAAAGGTTTCTTAGTGTTTTTATTAAGCTGTTTTTGATTGGTACAGTGACTTACTGTTCACTTCCAAAAGTTCTCTTCTCTTTTGCCATAGAAGTAAAACAATTGTTATGAGGTGACGGTGTAACTCAACTGCACCGAAGAGAATGGTGCAACGCTAATTTACATGAACAAACGATCCAGCCTCCAGGGTCCTCTGTGTTTTCAAATTAAAACGGACACACTGCAACCTTTAGTCTAAAAGAGGGTAGCCTGATATAAAAAGCACTGAAAACCCACCGCTGGTTGAAAACCAGCTGCGCCGTAGTGCTAGCTTTTTTGGAAAGCATATTGCATACATTTTCCTGGCCCGATTCATGGACCGATGCACCCGACCATACACAGCACAGCGGGTGTGAAACTCAGCCACACGCTGCTTTGAGTGTGTCTGCATGTACCACTGCTCCAAAAATCCACATCTCGGTGTCATCAGCACTGGGGGCACGTCGGTGCTCTGAAACGCGTCTGCTACCAGGAAATCGGTACTAGGCCGCTTGTCTAAGGGTTTGTCTACATAGGGGAGATTTACGGAGCCAATTATACTGCTGTAACTGAGCACTAAATCTCTGTAGTCACACTGATGCCACTCCCTAGTACTAAAATATTTATTTGCAGTTCAGATTAAATGGCTTTGAATGCAATATAATTATTATACTAGCATAATCATAAGAGGAAATATCCGTTTGCAGACAACTTCTAAGAAGAAAAAGGCTTTTCTGTCCTGGAAAAGACTAGGCAGATACAAATAATGTATGATCAGATTTTTTTCTTTCTCTGATTATCTGTGGCTCTGTTAACAGCCTGTGAGTCAGGCAGCTTGGGCTAGCGAGCGGGGCACAGGTTCAAGACAGCCAGCATCTCATCTCTGGCTTCACATGTTGAGTGACACCAGGTAAGTCACCTGTTCTTCTTGCCTTTTGGTTTGTTGATAACACCAGTAGTTTTCCTGGCAAGTCAATAGAGGAGAAATGCCAATTTAACAGTCCCTTTCAAATTTTCCCAATTCAGAAAATTTTTCTTCTTAACGCTAACCAAAATAAACCAAAACATCTATTGCTCCAGTGTTCCACACTACCACAATTACCCACACAAATACAGCTCCTCTGCTCAGTGTACCTGGTCCTGACACTTGCAAAAGGCTTGCACATTTAGAAACTACCTGAGCTCAAAACTGAGCCCCTCTGTGTGAATCTAACTGGTGTAATTCTCCAGAGACAAGTGAGGAAGAGCAAAGACACATTTGAATACACTTCCTCTGAAGCCACAGAGGAAGGAGTTGTTTCAGCATGGCATTTTACCTGCAGCGCTGCGGAGATGCACGTGGTGACTGCCATCCCAGGTGCCCAAAAATACGTCTTACAACACTCTCTTGCCCTGCTAGAAAACGGGGTACGCAGTAGGTCCACTATCTGCTTTCAGTAACCTTAAAGTCTATTTGCTGGTAGGTCAGTGTTGGTCTAGTCTCAGAAACCACGTAAAAGACTCACGGCAATCAGAGCTGTGCTGTGCCACCGCTCCAGAGTGTGACGGGCTGCTGCAGAAACAGCAGCACCTCCCAGCCAGGCACTGGGTCACGGGAGTCCACGTGCCTCGGGAGACCCTGATAGATCATATCCCACCCCTTTGTCAGCCTCTGCCACAGCTCCCCATTCCCAGTAGAGGCTTTATATAGTCTCCATAGGCACCAATCTATGCCCTTACTAGTGGGCTTTCAAATTTAGGGGATTAATAATGTCATGTATTTGAGGGCTGGATGATGCCTGGACTGTCAAAATGACTCCAGGCTTCCTTTGGGGTAGCTAAGTCAGAGCCTCCTTTTCTGAGGTTGATTTTCTTTGCTTGCTTAACTGACAGGTGGGAGCTAGGGGCAATCTTCCTTCTTATTTTCAGGTGCCTGCCAGCACAGAGGGATGTGGGCACAGCTGCCGGAGACTCCAGCAGGCGCCCGGCCCCAGCAAGAAGCAGCAAAGCCAGCACCCGAGAGGCATGCCAGGCAGGGACCTCCACAGTGGGGACACCAAAACCACATCTCCACCACGCTGGGGGCACCATGCCATGCTCCAAAGGTCCCACCAAGAGCACGGCTGCCCTGTGCTCTCCACTTTGGGTCGGGACCCTGCATAATGCCCTACAGTGGCCATACACTGCACCCTGCCCGTGTTTCACAAGGGTCCCGGCATGCATGAAGCATTTCAGAGACAAAAAGTCACGAGCAACATGAAGGCTAAACAGATAACAGCTTGACATAAATGAGAGAAAGACGGTACCCCTTCAAACCCAACCTGCAAATAAGTGAAAAAAGCCAGTGCTCCCAAGGCAACGGTCTGAAATGATTCAGATTAAAAGCTGGTTGCCATTGTACTCCTGAGCACACCTTGGGATATAAATTCTTCCCCTAGCATTTTTGAATAACAAAGTGTAAATCACGCAAAAAGGTCCCTCTCCCCCCAAACAGCACAGGCCACAGTCAGGAGGCCAGAAGAGACGAGGCATCCTGTGAAACAGCCATGAGAAATGAAACGTGGCGAACGTGCCAACGCGTCCCATTAGAAAGAATGGAGCAAGGCGTAAACGTGCTAGCACAGTCCTTCAGGTCAGCCTTACTGTTCTCCAGATATAATATGATCTGGAAAGTGTTAAGTTTCAACTGCCATCATAATCTTTCAGGAACATGAAACTATTGACTAGGATTTTTTTCCTCATAATGTGGAAAGTTTGCATCCATATACAGTTCTCCACAGAGCAGTAAAAAAAAAAAAGAATCCCTGGGAGCATCTCACACGGGAACAGTTTTGGTTAAATAAACGCTAAGGTGGAGATACATAAAGATAGCGTTTGCATGCTACCCATCTAACACTTAGTCTCGCACACTGAAATGTCTGCACGAAGCCCTGGACTCATTGAGATTTGGAGTCATTTTTATCCATAAAGAATAGGCGGGAGCGTTGCACATAAGAGAAAAGGGATTTCAAGTTTAACTCATCGGTGAAGATAACACTTGGACACTTTCTGCATTATCACATCTTCACATTTCAACACAAAAGTCATCAGTATCCTGAAATGCTTAAGTTCGCATCTGTCTCAAATATTCACAGCTTAATACAGTATGGCTGTCATACGCTGCAAATATTCACTTTACATAATCAAATGATCAGTTCATGGTCTTGCAGGTACTAAAATGCACACACACTTATCTGATAAACAGGAAAAAAAAAATCCACATTTCACCTATTAGCTGATGGGCACGTTTTAAAATCAGTATTCATTATTCTCAGAGTACCTAAACGTAGGACTCGCATACGTGTCACACAATCTGAGGACCAACTCTTCCACTTCATACCTGCGAATGAGATTGCTCATATTTACTGAACTAAACAAATACACAACTTTTTGAAGGCACAGAGAATTTGAGACATTAAACTGTACAGTGGGAAAAGAGATCGCATGAGCAATCAAAGGGACGACAAGGACACGCTAGATCAGCATGACATGGCTATCTCACTTTTGGGGTACTTTTAAGAAAAGTACTAGATCTTCAGGAGATGCTGCATATTTACCTTCAGAGAAAAACCAAGCCCATCTGAAGGTGCCAGACGAGAAGCCTGTGCCCTTGTGATAGGTTTGGGTTTCGCTTCTACTGTGCCAAGAGGCGTTCTGCCTCACCTCAGCAAACCTGTAAAATACTACGATGGGAGGCGCGTTATTCCAGGGCACGTGGATATCACAGCACTGGGAGTCAGATAAGTATCAGGAAAAGAATCATCAACCGCAGCACGAATACTAGCTTCCTTTAGGGTTTTTCTTCAGCTTGATTTAAATTTGGTGCTTTCTTTAATTTTTAGTCTCTTGCTTGGAACTCCAGCCATGAACGGGGAACGGCATGGGTCATCCAGGGCAGCATCTGGAGCTCCCTTGCTACAAGTGGCTCTTCCAGGCAACAAGAAAAGCACGATATGGAGGGCATTGTGTGCTTTTTAGGCGTCGGTTGTCAGTGAAGTTGCTATGCATGACACTTTTTTGGTACGGGCACTCGTTTCTAGGAAACACTTTGGTAAACAACTTTGAAGTCAAAGTGAAAAATTACAGCCCGAGTGCTTTTTTCGCTTTTATCCACCATACCTTCATGACTGTACTACTCCATTTAAATGGCAAAGCAGTGCTGAATGCAAACAGCCTCCTTCTGCAGGCTGTCTCCACAGTTCAATTACCAGTGCTTTAACAGTGCTAATTAGCATTCCTCAGAGCTAGATCTCTTTGAGTGACAGGTAACCATGGAGAGTCACAATCCTGTAGGTGATCAGCAAGAGTCTGACTTTTCTTTTTAATTAAAAATTAGAAATGCCTTAAACAAAAATAATAATAATTCACTGATTTATGCTATTATCCCAGGGTTGCCAAGCTGGTGAGAATAACATTAGTGTTGTAAAAATGAAACAATTTTTAAATGAATAGACTAGGGCGATAGAAAGGAGAGCAGGTTTATTATCTCTAACAAGAGAATGTGCTCCTAATGATGGTACAAAATAGGAGACACTTCTCCAGATAGTTGGCATGGAGACCAAAAATAGGACACTTTCCTGAATGTGGGATGGGATTGCCCCAATTTATTTTAGATTTTAATAAGATGGATAGATAAATACTAAGCCTGTTGTACAAATAGAAATTTCATAGGAATATCATGTCAGTAAAATTTAACCATGAGTTATATTGAGAGATAATATTGCGTCTGGTCCAAGTGAGAGCCAAGATTGGAAATTGAATCAGCCAGATAATCAATTAGTGAAAACTGATTTCAATGTAACTATGCCATTTCCCGCCAGTTAATGATCTAGTTCTCTTTCCAGAAATGGAGTCCAGCAGGAAAAAATTCATAATAATATTTTTGAAAACTGCAGTGGGTCCAAATCAGCAGTGTTGACCCAACCTAACCTGAATATTATTCATCAACAAATAATGACGAAAATTCTTAAGCTGAGCTTGCCAAAGATGGGAGGAAGGATATATGCATATTTGTAATTATGAAATATTTTCCAAGACCAAGTTATCTCAATTCAGCAAACTCATTACTTACTTCTAGATTCTAATGACAATGATTGCATGTAAGATAATAAAAGGAAAAAGATGACTGAGCAAAAAATATTCTAACAACAATGATCACAATTCAGAACTCGAACCATTTTTCACAGGTAAAATTATGGCTGTTAATTGTGAAGCATCAAATATCTATTCAACGAGGGTTTTTTCAAAACTTCCCCATATAATTTCTTTTCTATATGCAAAAAAATGACATCGTTAAATCAATATGGTTCTCTCTGCCACAGAGGTATTTCCATCTTTAAGAGAGTATTCATGCTAGTAAAATTTAACTCTATATGGGAAGGAAGTAACTGAAGGTAATTGCATCCCTATCAAAATTTCTGTCCGATTGACTAGCGCTATTTCCTTTTAAAATCGGAAAAGTTAATTTCTACAAATGCAGGGAGGAACACTTTCCTAAAAATACAAGTAAAAAAAGCCAGGCAGCTTTCCATCTTACCAATTATAAATGCATAGTAGGCACTAGTAACATAAATACCTGCCTTTCAGTTCATTTATTAAATATTTTAAGCTTACAAATGGGTAACAAAGTATCTATCTATATTTGTTAGGATAGGCAAATAGCCAGGGCTAATCACAGTTTTACTAAAGTTTATAATACGGCCAGATAAAGGAAAAAATAATTAAGATGAAACATGCCTCTGAGTCTAATATTATCTTTGGGTTTCTTCCATATTTACAAAAATATCAATCACTGACAGATTTTTAACTCCACCGAATGCTCTGAACTTTTTATTTTGGAAGGAGAAATTTTTCAAGCGGACCAAACAGGGAACTGGCTTTGTGCCATCAAGAGACTTAAGAGCTCCCCAGCCCGGCAAGCTCTTATCCAAAGAGGAGATAGCAGAGCTGGTAGCACTGAGCTGACTCAGCCTCAGCCAACCCTGATGATTCCCACTAAATTCAGTTTGACTCCTTACTAGTTATCCTCATACACGTCTCCAAATTTGAAGGTCTTGTAATTTTCTTCTTACCCTCGTGTTTTATGGAAAAAATACATCCACATAAATAAGAAAGCTATTTTCTTCCAAATTCAGTCTGCTTATCCATGTAGAATGGCTCATTCAAATACCGCAAATTTTAGTCAACGGTATCAACAGAAAATTCTCAATAAAAGACAATTAATTGGTGGAAAAATAACTCTCAGAATAAAGGCAGCCTGCTTTTGAGACCAGTTTCTTCGTCTTGTTTTTAGAGCTGTTCTGCTTTCCTTAATCTCTACTGCAATACAAGGGGAGAAAGCAAGGGAAAAGAGACGGCTCACAGAGGAACGGGGCAGGAAAATAAACCCACCACTCTGGGGAATAACTGCTCTTGTCCTTGCTCTGGGAAAGAAACTCTCTCCCTTATGGATCTGCTAAGCTATCGTCTACTTAAACAGAAAGCAAATTTAAGAAACTAGAAAAATCATGAAGATTCCTGTCACTAAGTTCCAAATTTTAAGAGTTATCAGAAAGTGTGCAGAGAAATAATAAGCTTCTCAAACGCTAAAAATTTTTTTTAAAAAGTGATGTGTGTAGTTCAGAGTTATGGTAATTAAAAACATAGAAAATTAAACCTTCTATAGTATTACTGAGCTGCTTAACACTTTATATCCTGCTTGCTTCACTCACCTAAACAATCGCATCCTGGCAAGTGTAGGTTTTCAGAGATAAATTATCCTATCCAAAGATGATTCATTTGCCTCAAGAACATTTTCCCTTCATGTTGGTAAACTGATAAGATATCAACATGTTTACACCCTACTAGCAGGCTACAAACCAGGCTTTGCAGCACCAAGTCCCATTTGAAATACGAAATGAGCTCTCTGCTCTTAGCTCAGGGATGAAGCTCACCGAGAAAGCAAGCTGAAAAATTCCCCCCAAATTGGCTATCAGAATTCCTGAGTGAGGTCTCCTGATATGATAGCCTCCACGCCTCACCCTGTGACTGTGGAGCAGGAAGGGTTGCTAGTTGGAATCTCTTGGTTTCTTTGCAGAATCTTTGACAAAATCTTGATAGCTCTCATCCTTCCCAAAATCAATGCAAGCAATCAGATTGCATTCAGTAGAACGTGTAACAAGGCTTAAATGTGCTCCTGTTACCGAATCTGTGATTGATTCTGGTGGATATTTCAGTATTAATAAATATTTATAAAATTTCAGAATTTTATATAAGCTATTATTTCTCCTTTTCCCTGACAGAAACCCTCTGGCTATGAAAATTGAGTGGCATTTTTCTGAAACCACGCTCTGCTTCTCTTCTTTCAAGTCTTGCCTCAGTCATCTTAAAAACAAAAATAATCTCCGTCCAGCCTGATCTTTCCATTAGTCTACTTGGAGATATTTCTACTTTTTTCTTTAAGGGGTCCATAACTCTTCACCAACCTTTGACTGTGGAGATAGCTCCGAAAAGCAGGAGTCTTCACAGGCGGTGCTTTAACACGCCGCCCCTGTCCCTGCTGTGATAATCTCATCTTGCTTTCAGCATTTCTTAACATTTTGCAATTTTTGCAGTTTGATACAACCCATTTTCTGGAAAACATTATTGGGAGTACTATAGATCTGCTATTTAGAAGTCCCTCCGGATGACTGAATAACTATTTAGCTGAAAATACTTCCTTCAAGATAAGAAGCAAGATTAAAGTGAAAAAATTGCGCTGCTGAAAAACAAGGCATGACAAGAAAACCTATCTGATAGGAAGTTACATGGCAAGTTTGTAACTTACCACTGAATTATACAATGAACATAATTCTATAATACGTGTCTCTTGCTAAAAAGCCAAAGCCGGGCAGAGTTCTCCCCGCCTCTCCGGGGTTAAGGATTGTCCCGGGAAGGTCCCAGCAAGCTGGACCCTGCTGAAAGCACACCGCAATCACAGCACTCCGGGTCCCGGTGCTCTGTCTCCAGCCAGTGTCCTGGCCTTCTGCGACTGACTACGGCACGCCAGGAGATAATCAGCAGAGGCTGCTCCACAGTATGTTAAACTTCAAAGTATCACAAACTGGTACCTGTACGCAATCCCTACAGGCTCTGCGATGAGCCACATAGCAGGAGTGTCACCTTCTCAATCTAAATTACACTAAACCATATTTCCGTCAACTCCAGCGGAGCCATCAGGTGTACTCCGCAGCCTGAGCTCAGAAGCAGGTATACAGGTCTACCGCAGGTGGTGAACAACAAATCTACCTTGCTGCTAACTCAAACACAACCTAAGAGATCAAAAGTTGGGCGTGGCACTCACTGGTATTTATTTTCCTTTTATGTTTTGTGTTAGGTCCATTTTTGAGTCATTTTATAAAGACTGCAAGCTGAGACTGGATTAGCGATCTGCCCTGTTCCATTTGTGAATGCACGCGTAGGAGCAGTATTGTTTACACATGGCTAAATTGAGTTTAAACACACATGGCATGAGGAAAGAGAATACGCAAGTCAGACATTTAAGAAAATAACTTTCGCATCTCTTTGTAAAAGAAGTTGCTGGGAAAAGCTGCTGGCAGCTGCAGAAGCCCTGCCTAGTTTGGCTACTCCTTTCAGACTCAGCATCAAAATGGGAAAATCCAGTGCTGACCGACACAGATGCTGCCTCTTGGCTTTCCCAGGGACAGAATAGTAACTGCTGACTAATGCAACTGTAGAATACTTTTGCCTTTGTCAGCAAACGGGACAAAACACACCTCTAAGCCTAGAAAGAGAAAAAGTAGGATGCATCTTCTTATTCCAAACAAGAGGAATTACTTGCAAAGAAAAGAGACGGTATCACAAGTTCCTATAGTGAGTTTAAAATGTACGTACGCAGGTAGCTGTGCACATGCTACAAGAATTTCAAACGCATAGGGGCTAAATGTAACTTTCAGTGATGATAAAAAGCTGTTTGCTACTTATTTCAGGAGGCCATAAGTGATTTTATATTCAGCAGAATGGGACAGAACGTATTTCTCTCAGGTATGGGAAACTGAGTATCTTGCAATGAAAGGATGCATTGTTTTGTTCTAACTAAAGAGAAATAGTTGATGAGTGAATAAGAGCATGATCTAACGCCTATTGAAATCAATGGAAAGATTCTCATTGACTTCTCCAGGCTTTGGATCAAGCCTCAAAAGAGCAGCTATTTCTCTCTGATACAGCAAGGAATCAATTCCCTCTCCCAGTGGTACTCTAAATAATTCAATATTTTGTCTCAGATCATTTCCTAAGAAAAATGATGAGGATGTTGTTTAAGCGGGCGATACCCTGAAGTGACAGAGTCTACAATGCATTCAGCCATGTAAAATCTCCTCTGTGTCGTACGCGCCGCACAAAGCCAGGGCAGAGCCGAAGCGCCCGTCAGACGCTGAGTCGTCCCCACCGGCTCGCCGGCCGCAGGACAGCACAGCCACGTTCCTCCTCTCGCCGGCCAGAAAGAGCTGTATGAATTTTGCTAAATCTTGAGGAGCGCCTGCACCGTGACATTTCTTTAAAGCAGCAAAAATATTTTTTCTTTGCAGTAAAAACACAACCTATTTGCACAATTATTTTTTTTTTTTTGATGCACACAGAAGGGCAAAAATTGCGCTGCTGATTGTGTTATTATTTACCAACAGAAACGACACTCTCATCATCCTCCAACGCTTTTGCTCTATAGAGCAAAACACAACATGGAAATGATATCTTCTTTCTGAGCTCTTTTGTTTCACGTGAAAAACGAATCAGTAAAAAGCAAACCAGCATTAGACTGAGGAACTCTGCCCCAAACCACAGCAAAACCTGAATAATTTTTTTTATCCCCTGCCATAATCAGGTGGCCTTCTTAATCCCTTTATCCTGTGAATTGGAGAAGTCCGCTGCGAGTTTTTTATGGACGGTTGGAAGAGGAGCCGCAGCATCCGTGCCATCTCCTGCACGCAGACCGACAGGAGCACAGCCCCGCTTGCCGCCACACTCGCTTTTGGCCCTTGGCAGAGCAGCGCTGGGAGGTGTTCTCCCCAGTTGCACAGAAGGACGGCAATTTGCAATAAGCCATTTTAAGGGTAGAAAAAAAAACAAACCAAACCATAAAAATCCCACTTCTCCACTCCCACCAGGCAGCTCCCTAGCAACAGTTGACAAATGCATAGGACGAAATTGGTACCGAGCTCTGGCTCACGCGATTATCCCCCTTCCCTATCACTTCTGATTGAGTTACACCTGTGGGGAGCATCTCACCAGCAGCACCTCTGATGAGTGCAGACGTGGCAGCTCTGGCACATTCGCGCTCTTCCATTCCCAACACAAAGCGCAGCCACAGTCCGGTCTTCCGTCACTGTCTATGGAGAAATACTAATCAGCATCTGTCCAAGCATGCTCCTATTTTCCTCCCAAGCTCCTTGCCGTATGCACACATGTGTACTCATGCTCTTGCTCACTGTCGATTTCAACCGAGCGGGATTACAGGCAGTATCACCTGCTTCCAGGTGTTCCCTCCAGTGCGCTGTGGTGCCAGTCCCACGAGCTTGCCCTGACTCCTATGCAAAGCCTGGAAATCCTCACCGACCGAGAGAAGCTTTTCACCGAGTCCCGCTCCCCCTGCCAGCTCTTCCCTAAGAGCAGGAAGAGACAGGGGCTCTTCCCCTCGCTCGGGCCCGCTCAGTGATGGTTTTTGGAGATCAGCTGAGCGTTTCTGCCAAAGCCCACCCGGCTGCTCGGCCGGGCCAGCTGGCTGCTGCTCACCGCTGCCACAGCCGCAGGGCACGGCTGGCTGCCCGAAAACACTTGTGAAATCATCCTCGTGAGTGGTACAAGATACACCCGCTGTCCATACAGATGCCAGGAAGTGTGTGGTCTCGGCAAGGCCAGGGACAGGACCCTCAGCATCCTTGCTCCGCTCTTTGCCTATCACAGCCGCGCACAGCCTGACTTTTTTTTTCCCCTCCATTAAAGTACTTCTGCTCTAGCGTTTGAGAAGATTACGTTTGCTAAACTGAGCTGCTACTCAAGCAGAGAGACTCAGAGGATTTCTGACATGTCCTTAAACTTTGTCAGAAAGTGCTCTTTTGGTTTCTCGCGGTGCCTGGACATTTAGGAATGATGACTTTCAAAGACGTGATAATAAACAGATAATGAAAAATAAATACTTTCCAAACTTCTAGTCAGAGAAAAATTCATCTGTAGATAGATGAATGTACTCCAGCAATTTCCATTGTTGCTTTTATATTACCATCAACTGGATTGCCTACTTTTCTGGAAAAGGCTTTCAAAAGCACAGCAATATGCCATTAGTTCTATATCTATTCATTTAAATATCTGTCCCAAACCTTCCAACTCAGATTCCTCCTCCCAAACCGATTTTTCATTAAACAGTTTGTTACCATACCAAGGGGGATTTGGCAAAATACCGTACTTAGGATTCATTGTACAAAAGCCATGAACCACCTCTTTGATTTGCTGTGTATACCTCCAAAGATGAGCTAATATCAACATCACTCAGCCATTTAAATTACCATGACAATGCTTTGTGAGCAAACTCCTAAGATTAAAAGCAACAACTTGAATTCCTTGTTTTAATTAGCATTTTAAGTTGGTTTTAAAAAAGAGCGAAAACTCCTTTTTGCATTTTTTTAATGAGCAACACAGAGGAGAATAAATATTATAGTTAGAAGCTTTCTTCTAGCGTGAACCATTTAATCTATTTTATATATGAAGCATTTTAGCCTTTTGCATAGGAATTTAGGCACTACACACAGAAGACACATGCTTCTTCCCCCCACACACATATGAGTGCCAGGCTCAGTATTCGCCCCCTTTCATTCCGCGTTGGGGTCCACAACTCGACTGTCGCGCCGAAAAGACCAGGAGAAGCATTTGTGTGTATCACAGCAGCCTCATCGATAAGGCACAGGGTAACGCCTACGTGTGCCTTCGCCCTGAACCTCCGACCCTTTCAAACAACAGGATGAGACTCTGGCACAGTCCCACGAGTAAAGGGGGAAGACAGCACGAGAATTTCACAGTTATACATATCTAACCACAAAAGAAATGATCTGCTAAAACACCGCTTCCTTCTCTAATAAGCAATGAATAAAGTAAATTTGAGAGCTGCTCTTTATTACAAGGAAATTAAAAATGGTCCGAGCACACAGAAAGCAAATTTATTGGGGAAGACTTTGCAACAAGTTCGCAAATGTATTAACCCCTGACTGAAACGCGGGAGAAACATTCAGATTTTTCTGTAACCAACCCCGGTTTTGTGTTATTAAACACTCCCCACGCTGCTGATAAAAACTGGTGGTGCAGGAGACCCCACGCTCGCTCTCTCGCCTCCGTTCCACTCCAAGCGGGGCTCGGTGCCGTTGGGAGGCTCCCAGCCGGATCCCACACTGTCAGGAGCATGTGTCCACCGGCTCTGCTGTGAGACACACAAAACCGCATTGCAACCCCTTTGATTCCGTACTTTCTGTCCCTGCCTAGATAACTTTTCAGAAGCTGACAGAGCCTTTACAATTTAATTGGTGTTGACACCTTTTGAAGCAATGCCTCGAGGCGCCGAGGGTCATTGTCTACTTTTTCCTGCTTTTCTGCGGCTGCCCCCATTTGGCTACCTTGCAGCCTGTGGTGCTATGGTGGCCCCTGCACTCTTCATTCATGTTTGTACTTGTACCGGGTCCCGTTACAAGGACCCTTGTTAAACGCCCAGCAGGCAGCACTGAATAGAGATTTTGACTATCTGGGATTTGAAGGCCTCCAGCAATAACGGAGAAAGCCCTGTAAACACAAAAGTATCCCAGTAGCAGTGGGGCGTTAACGTAATCACGCATTTATGTCACAGGACCTCAGGACCAAGCTCCTTACTGCCGATTCACCAGCTATTAAGCCTTGGTAATTAGGTGGTTTCCCGTGACTTTTCTTTCTTGGGATTCACCAACTATCATTTTCCATATGTCCCTTTTTCCCAGAGCGGCTATACACCCTCATGCATTCAATAAGCCGGGCAGATGGTACCACGTCCCAGCCTCTGAGCAGCCAAAGGCAATTCAAAAGAAGTAAAAAGATTCGGCCTGGCATTCCCAAAGCTGTCCAGGAAAACTGGATCCAAAATTCCCTGAGGTCCCACAGCCTCATGGCAGCAAACACATCTCTCAAGGTTCAGCCCTGCAGCCACCACGAGCAGTGAAATGCTCATGGGCAGACATGTCCCCAAAGCAGCATTTGCACAGAAGATGAACAGGAGACAGACACTACCAGTGCTTTGGGAACCTTCTTTCACTTCGTAAACAACTTTTAATGTGCTTTTCAGTGACTTTTTCCAGGCTTAAATAATTAAGGCTCTCAAATTTCCTACTGAAAACGCGAACTATTCACTCACTTTATTCAGTCCCAAACGTCAGTCGGCTTGGGGCCAGTCTCACCAGTGAGACCTGGTGGCTGGGCTTTGCGTTTTCCAACCCGCTCTTTGCCATATTTTAGAGTCTGCTTTTCCACATTCAGTCTGAATTCCAGCCATTCACCTATGGGGATCCGACAAATGAGACTTGTAATTCCAATACGATGCTACCAATGTACCCGCGTCGTCACCCAGGGGATGCTCGTCCCTGTGTCCATGATCCCACTGACGCCTCGCCTCTACTGCAGAAAGAAGCAAGGAGAACCGGGCCCCCGCGCACACCTGCACCCCATGGAAACCAGGATCTGACTCCAGATCTTTACTCCTTGTTGCCTCTGTCCCCCGCAGTCGTGCCCGCAAGCCTCGCACTCACAGCCAGCTGCAGCCACCCTCCTCCCCTCCATCCCCAGCCTGCCTGAAAGATGGCTGCACCTCCAGGCTCTTAATTTGAACCGGTGCCATACCCTACACATTTCCATTACCTCAATTAACATGTGACCGTAAGAGTTGCCAAGAGTCAGAATAAAAACAACTTTCCATGCACTGACAAAGCTGCATTCAACTGTGATAAAGGACTTACCTTTCTCATGCTCTGCGAAATCCCTTTGCATCTTTCCATGTGCTCCTCTGGCACGGCACATGCAGCTTTCTGGAAGTACATCGAAGTCCATCAAATGGGGCAAAAACACCCTGTAGGTGCATGGAAGAAAGGAGCAGTCCTGGAGAGGCCAGCCTGGCCTAGTTATGAAGTGACACGATAGAGGGTTTCACAGAAACCACCCCCGATGACAGGTATGCTGCTTCAATGAGCTAAATGTAAATAATGCCAAGAACAGCTTCCAGCTGCGACACGCTTCACGCGGCTCTGCTGGCTCAGCCAGGAGACGTTTCCCTTTGGCTGACAGAGGAAAACACCATCTGCAGAACATGAATGTCCCACAAGCGGTGACAATTTGCTGCACAGACTTAAGGAGAAAGTCACTGGATGAGAGCTGATTACGTCCGACTAAGTGCTTCCTTGAAGACTGAAGTCAATCAAAAGGGCACTACAGGCGAGTTACGAGCACATGTTGGGGCAGAACCTTGCTTTTCTTCTGTTTTCAAGATCTCATACAGAATCGACAGGAGGGGATGGCAGCTGGTAAATACAAAGTAAAGAAGCTCCTCTAGACTGGCCACTGTCTATCATGTAAGTTCAGCTCAGGTTGTTCCTTGCAAGGATTAAACTAGAAATACAACTCTTTCCTCATGGAGGCAAGGGCTTTACAGAGCCCATTGGAAAGTACAGGATATTGCCTGTGTACATAAAGAACAACCACATCTGTCTGGTCAGCGGAGAGGCCGACCTCTCTTTTTCGCTAAGTGGCCTTTGTGCCCTTTCATTTAAGGGCCTTTAGTGAAGCCTTCTTCCATTATTATGCCCAGCCTCTTCCTGAGTCCATGCAAAATTTTGATACCCACCACTAGACACCCACCCATTCCAGAATCGTGGTGCTCATTTAGAATAGCTCCACCCATTCCAGAATCGTGGTGCTCATTTAGAATAGCTCCACCCATTCCAGAATCGTGGTGCTCATTTAGAATAGCTCCACCCATTCCAGAATCGTGGTGCTCATTTAGAATAGCTGCTGCTTTCCTGCCGAGTCATAGAAAATAGCAGAAAGTACAGGAACTGTTCCCACAGCTAGAACAGTTTTCTCACCTTGTGTGCTTGTCTTATCACAAAAGACTATGGAGAAAACATTAGTTCTATTTCTGAAGTGTTCAATATCCTCCTTTTGTATTTTTTTTTTTAATCTCCTGTATTCTCTCCAAGATGGGAAGAGCCTATTCAAGGATTTCTATGCACAGGATCTGCTGAGCCAAAAGCAGCCCCTTGTCTCCCCTCCCTTGTCTCCTCTCCTCTGAGATAACAGGCGTTATCTCAGAGCCCTCATGCGCTTTTCGTGCCCTGAACACAGGCAGGCAAGACAGAATATTCCTGTTCTTTTTAACAGCTAGCAAGGATAGATTATATTTAGGTACAGTCTATGTCCAAAAAGGCACAAAGGCTTCCCCAGCATCTGCTACTCAGGCCCGTATCCTTGGGGCCAAATATCCATGTCGATTACAACACGCTCCAAAATCTGCTCATTTGAGGGAGATCTGAATAAAAAAAAAAAAAAAAAGTCAAACAAAGTATTTCTCTAAATTTACAAAGGGACTTTGCTTTTCTTTGGGTTGGATTTACATCTGTTCCAGTTGTCTTCCAGGAATTTACCTCTGATTTACAGCACGCTAAAGACGAAACTGTCCATCTGACTCTAGTTACCAAAAAGAGCAATACTGATCCTACCGGGCGTCAGAGGGGGGATCACAAATGAGGGAAGGAGCCACCCCAGCTGATTGGACACACTTCAAAATCCTTTCCTTTCTGCATCCCGCATTTGCTCTTTATTAAAGCAAAAAATAATAATGCAGTGTTTACTTAGTGCACAGGGTAGCTGTAAAATTTAATTGATCAGTGTAGCTTAGCTTGCTGAGATCCTTAAATGAGAAGCCCTATTAAAATGTAAAGCTTCCTATAAAGAAAACCCCTCAAAATTGCTTAACTTCCTGCTTTTGTATTGTACCTTATGGCACCAGTGGCTGGACACTGCCTGCAGCCCTGATTCAGCAAATTGCTTGGAAGTGAGCACGTACCTAAGCCAACGGACACCAAAGCATGCATTGACACGGCTGGCTTGAGATGGACTTAAATGGGTGCCCTATAGACTGTCTGCTTCCATATTTTCGTCCCCCTCTGAGGGAGTCCAAATTACCAAAGGAGCCTTCCTTTCTCACTCCCAGATTCCCAAACGCAGCTCTAGCCAGAGTCAAAGCGTGAGCCCCTATTCAATAGTACCTTAGTTCATGAATATCCTTATGGGTCTGAATGAGTGGGCTTACTGCACAGTACATTATTGCGAACAATAATTACATCTGGGATTGCTGATCTAGAAAAAGCAAGATTTCCACACGCACCCCCCGCCCCTCCTTCAAACAGCACTTGCCTGGGATTTGCCCCAAGGTGTAACACATGAATGCACAGGGTGGGACAAAAGACAAACGCTGTATCTCAAGTGTTTCTTTGTCTTCTGGGTAATTCAGTTTCATCATATGAATATATACTGTTACAAGCTGATAATCCCTACAGATCTCCTTTCCTCTAAATCAGATACGCTAGAAGAGAGCAAATACTCTTGCCCCCCCCCCTCCCCCCCCCTAATTTACAGCCTTAAATAAAGATTAGGACACAGGGATGAGATAAGCAGAGAATGCTCACACACACAGATATTATTTTCACTTTTCCAATCTCAACAAAAAGACCTCACGGGTTAATTTTTCAGTTACAGGGAAAAAGCAGAATGGGAAGAGTGCCCTTAGTGAGGTACAGTAACACGTGCGGTTTTTCTTGGATCAATTGCCGGCATTGATACCGTATCCTTCAGCTGGCAGCCTGTGATGAATGGTACCCAGTAGCACCGGAGAGAGCAACGGCAGCCAGGCAGCATGGGTGACTGCGCGCCCTCCTAACCGGCTGATGGATCAGGAAACTCAAGAGAGACTCGGAGCACGGGAGCTGGAGTGGTAAATGTTTTCATCTTTCTCTTTTATGATCTTCCCTTCTCCATTTATATAGGACGTTTTAGAGACTGAGCTTTGTTACAAACTATTAGCCCAAGGCAGTGGGTTGGGGAAGTGAGATTTCATGGAAAGACAGAGCACAAGAAAGTGTGAACAACTGGAACTACATGTGATATTAGTGGCTTGTTGTTGAAGGAATTTCTGTTTGGATTGTAGTTCAGACAGTTGCCTTGATGTACTGGAATGAAAATCAGCACCCAATGTGCCTAGAGACAAACCAAAGAACTGTCAAAAAACACTCTCCTTTTTATCTCCCAGAATCTTGAATTTGAAATGAAAAGTCCCTATTCACCCACTACGCAAAAAATACAGCTCGGCAATGCCCGTACTGTGCAGCGCCACGCTACAGGGGCAAGCATCTCTCCCCAAAAAGCACCAAAGTGAGACTCTGCTGTATCCAATTGCCCAGATGTACTCTGTCTCACTTTGTCATAACTCTTGAGCCTAACTTTAAGCAATACTATCTCTGCCAACGACCCAGAGCCAGGGAAGCACCCGCTCAGATTGACCAGGTCTCAATCTAGGGCAATTCTACCGAATTCAATTTTTATTCCATATTTTCTTCCATACGGTAGAGAAGAATATGATATTCGTTAAGCATATTGCAATGCTTTAATCTGTGTGTGATCAGTTTGTTCACCTGCGTTGCAGCTTCAGCTCAGTCTGGTGAAAGCTCCCTGTCCACCGGGACCCATGGATCCCCACCGGCTGAGGGTACGGGCTAGTGCCTGCACACCCCTACGAGCTGGAAGTGACATCACCTTTGTCATGTACTTAAAATGCACAGCTTCAGCAGAGCTTGTGCGTGAAGGTTGTGCAATGGCTTCCCAGAAAACAACAACAAAAAAAAATGTGCACACACCTAGGTGCTCATTTAAATGGCAGTGGGCAGTCTGTGAACGCCAAGAATTTCTCTGGTCTCTTAACTAGCTACAGCTCTCAGTTGATGAGAAAGCTGGAGCAATGAAAACAATGTCTTTCCTAGCAACATGTGCTTGGGATGGCAACATGAGAGGCTCCTGAAAACACACATAAACAAAAATCCACAGGGGGAATCCAAACAGGGAAAGGGATACCCGGGAACACCCCAGAAACACCTGACTTCTCTGATGGTATGGCAATCTCACTCAAATGTTTCAATTTAAATGAAGATGAGTGGTGATGCAATGCTATGAGGTTCTGCAGGGTATTTGCTTGGGTTTAATGTCAACAAGTCAAGGTGGGTACCACCGTGTAACATTTCATTCCATGGGCACATTATGGAACTGCGTTAGATGGCCAAGTAATCTGGCAGGAGCTCTACAACTGACTGAAATTAAAGATATTGTCTACAGCTTGTTAAAATACCCTTTTTTGTCCCTTTTATTGTGAGGGGACTAGTTGTAAGACTTCCTTCCTGTCAAATAAATGGTTTGTTTTCCACTCGGAAGCAAAGCACACTGCCTACTGGGAGAGCCCTCCAATGGAAACGGCTGAAGAACAGAACTCCCAGTTGTAAGGAGCTGAGGGCTTTAACCGAAGGGAAGTGTTGTTTTCCTTATTAAATTAATCAGTTTACAAAATACGAGATCATAGAAGGAAAGGGGAGTTCCCCTTGTTAAACATTTACCATTAAATCTCTGCAGGGACTCCTACCATAACTCAGGAATTAAAGAACAAGAGAATTGAAGTCAGTTATTTCCTGCACCATGGTGCACACGATGCCTCCAGGATGGGACAAAAATCTTCACCCTGGACGAAGCATTAGAGATGGAACTGTCTTCCCCTTCTGAATACATCTTCGATGGCTGTAGGTTCCTCTCCTCTTCTGCTCTCCGTCCGTCATTAATTTTTATTATATTACTTCATATGAAAACTTAAGATCTTTGGACAAAGTTTTTAATGATAGGAAACTGAATGTTCACATTTAAAAACAGCTTTATTTTCAAAAGCATAGGTTACAACTAATGGACTTACAAGCCCAGCTTTATCTTCTATTAAAGTTATTTTTGCAACGTTTTTTAGTTTGTTTTTAGAGTACTCTGTTGAATAATTTTGTATTTTGTCTGCCCTTGATTTTATGGGAGAGGGAAATACTGAGCTAACCAAAGAAAAGTGTCTTCCAGGTCCTTCAAGTAGATGGAATGGGACGTGCATGTTCAACCAAAAAACAAAAAAGAAACCCAAACTAAACCAACAAAACACACAAAGAAAACAACCATTTTCACACTTAGGTGGAAAAATATTTGAAAAATTGTAATAGGAAATGCCCAGACAGAAAGGGGGGGGTTGTCGGAAACTTAGGAGATATTGAATGATGGACACTTGAGTGACGGATTGCCACATTAGAGGCAATCTGACCTACCCAGTCAACAAAAATCATACAGGCAATTCACCGTGTCCCTGAGTATTAATGATATATCTTTCTATTCTATATCAACAAGAAAAAATAACAATAATAATAAAAGGCCTTCCTTGGTCTACCACACCCATTAGAACATGTACCCATCACCTTCCTAACACTCAAAGCAAAGAACCCATCAGCCAACTGCATTCATCCAGGGGAGCAGCAACAAGAAGAAACCAGGACAACAAGCCATTGGTGAAGACAACAGAGCACAACTCCAAAATCCAACAGCTTGGCCTGACAAATTGCACGTCAGGCTGCGTTCAACAAGCCAATATTCTGACTGGTGTGGGTCACCCTAGAGCAAATGTCATATTTTGTTTATTTCTACAGGAAAATAATGGAAATAAGGAAGAAGTGTCTGAGGAGGCTGACAGAGGAACCCAGCAAGAGTGATGAATGTTTTGGTTACAGTCATAGGTCGCTCTGGCAACCATGGGAGATTCCAGGAATGCTTTCACCCACAGCTCTTGCACATAACAAAGCCTAAACTTGTCTGGAATATGTTTAGGTTTCGTGTAGTTCAGGCACACCTCATTTGTAAATAGTCCGTGTCACTTTTAATAGAAATACTTATTCTCAAAACAAGTCCAAATAAGGCTGTCAGAATGACTTCAGTCAGGAAAATCAAGCCTTACCATAATTCCAGAAGACGGTGAATTTCTGCGGCCTTCAGGCCTCGAAGGCTGGTCCCAAAAGCAAGTCCCACCACTGCAGCACTAGGACGATGGAAGTAGTTGTCAACGGTTGAGCCCTGAATTGTTCCGAGAGCCACAGTGTATCGTACATAAAGTAAGCATGAGAATCAGTGCAGGACTTGACCCACCTCCACTAACCTGACTTTTGCCTGGTGGTATCCTACCTACTGGTCCAATTTGGGAACCGGTCAGAGTCAATTTGTCCATTAACTGACAAGAAGGCATCAGTGAGAGGGAACAGGGGAAAAGATTCTCATTGATATTGTGGATCTCTCTGTCACAAACCATGGAAAGATTAAGGTCAAAACAGAGCATCAAACAAATATGATTTCTGGCCTTCAACTCCAGTCATGCAAGGACCACCTTTTCACCTCCAGCTCTCTACAATTTCAGGCCAGAGCTGCCTGTTGTTGCCACTTGAGTGGTGCTCCATGGAGTGGACAGGAATTCATATTGAGCAAAGCCCATATGCAGAACAACTGCTTGTCCTCCTGGCCTGGAGACCCAACACGCTGTGGATGTAGAAAATGCAATAATGGCACCCTTGAAGAGTCTCAAA
This sequence comes from Alca torda, assembly GCA_008658365.1. Taxonomy (NCBI): domain Eukaryota; kingdom Metazoa; phylum Chordata; class Aves; order Charadriiformes; family Alcidae; genus Alca; species Alca torda. Next base: position 10,270,646 of record CM018087.1, on the reverse strand, counting down.
GGCTCATTCTTCCAAAGCGAGGATGAGGCACACAAAAAAAAATGAGTACTCACTGTACTTATTTTAACAAGCAGAAGATTTCAGACTTGGCCCTGTCAGTCCCAAATCTTTTCGAAGCACTTGGAGCTTCGTTTTTCTGCTGTATCTCAATAAAGTCAAACTTCCAGAATTAACCCCTAAATTTGCATGGCAATGAAACACAGGAAGAGACATACGTTTGCCAATATAGCTTAGGAAAGGTAAGATGATATAACAGAGAATCAATCACTGTTGAAAATAAAACAGAAGGGCAAAATAAAAGGGCTCCACCTGCTTTTAATTTGAACCCACAACACAAGGGAGAAGTTAAAACTCAAATAGGTACATACGTTCCTTTGAAAGGCCACGTCTGTGCCTGAACAAAAGAAAAAGGCTTTTCACTTACCTCCTGTGGTATCAAAGAGCCCATTAAAAACCAATAAAATATTATGAAGCTTTTTCCCCTTTGTGAAAAAGTGCAATTAATATCCTTCAGCAGATGATTATTGATTTTTATAAAGCAATTTACAGGCTTCTAAAGTCATGATTATTCAACCCTCTGGGTGCCAGAAAGGAAGAGTTTTCAGAAGTAGGAATCGTATTCTCATTTCCACATCAGCATGGCCAGAATTTACAGACTTCTGATTATTATTTTTTTTTTGCCCCCAAGATATTTTTGTTGTTGTTGATGTTGCAGTGCTCTAGCACAGGATTAACCCTTTTATTCCCTCCCACCTGAGACAGATTTTTTTTCGTGACTTGTTCTTGAAGTATATCGCCTGTCAGATATTCATCCACTACTCACGGCTGGCGGGTTGGATGCTCAGCAGAGTAGACTTCATGTCAGAAAATCAGCAGCTGCTCATATATCACACTGGTCATTAGTAGAGGATCATTCTGGACCTTTGCCCACAGCACCTTGCTATGGCAAGAGAAAGGCTATAAAACCCTAGGCCCTGTCAGCTGTTGTCATTTAGGTGAGAATTTATCAGGTCTCAGAGTGCCCTCTGACTGGATTATTATGAATAATGAATGAAGCTTTATGCCACACTGAGGCATTAATAAGACTGGGATGACTGGGAGAAATTCAGTACAACATCATAGCAGTAACTTTCTACGAGCAAGTACACAGCTGGTGGGCTTGCTGGATTTACCTTGTGTTAGATACTGCGACTGAAACGAGGAGCTCATTTAATTATTAAGCAAGTAGCACGATGCTTTCGGTTTAGCCTATGGGTGGTATTACTGACCTACTCCTGGAAAGCTCACAACAAAAGGCTTTCTACCCTCTAACCAAACTCATCCTGCTCTTACGCGGCTGAATCAGCGAACCCTCCCCAACACAAAACCAGTGAATGTTAGTCTCCATATTTACTTTTAATCCAACTTTAAAAAGAAAGATATGTAAAAGAGCAACCAGTTAACAATAACTCTCTAAAATCTCCTAACACAGAAGTCGTCTAACCTGTTGGTGATACCCTGGGGATATTAGTCAGGATTATGATTCTCTTCTTTATTTTTCCTCAGTTCATTCAGTATGTATCCCTACGGCGCACAAATGAGAAACAGAGAAGGAAGGAGACAAAAAGGCAGCCACTGACCTAACTGGGGGGGGGGGGGGCTGGAGGAAGCAACAACAAAAAAAAAGCAGATGCACAGCAGAGACTATTGGCAATAATCAACCTCCTGGTGCGGCGGTTCCAGCTGCACTCCAGAGGACCGAGCCCACAGAGCTGACAAGCACTCGAGGCTGTCATTTATCTTGGTACCAGCTTCACTAGGAAATTATTTTATAGGGCTGGACACACTTAAGGACTCCTTAATATCTTAGGTGCATAAAAATCATTAAAACCTTAGGCTCCTACTATCTCATATTACCATGTCCTCAGCAAAAACAAGAACTGCGTGGTCTCTTTCAAATAAGCATGTTCTCTCTAAACTAATTCTCTTGTTTTTTTTCCCCTTTAATTTGGCATGCAGTCTCTAGTAAATCCAGATCTTAATTCTTCCAAATGGCCCCAAATAAGGAGGCAGCGAAGCAGGACCCAGCCTGAAGAGCACCAACTGAAGCCACCGCGTCTCAGAAACACAACTCTCTTTCTCAGATTGAAACACATAATTCATAGAATCAGAAAACCACAGAATGGTTTGGGTTGGAAGGGACCTTAAAGACCACCTCATTCCAACCCCCCTGCCCTGGGCAGGGACACCTCCCACTAGACCAGGCTGCTCAAAGCCCCATCCAGCCTGGCCTTGAACACTTCCAGGGATGGGGCAGCCACAACTTCTCTGGGCAACCTGTTCCACCCTCAGAGTAAAGAATTTCTTCCTAATATCTAATCTAAATCTCCCCTCTTTCAGTTTAAAACCGTTACCCCTCATCCTATTGCTCCACTCCCTGATAAAGAGTCCCTCCCCACCTTTCCTGTAGGCCCCCTTTAAGTACTGGAAGGCTAATGTACGGTCTTCCCGCTCTGGGGGCCCCAGCATAAGAAGAACACGGACCTGTTGGAATGAGTCCAGAGGAGGGCCACAAAGATGATGAGAGGACTGGAGCACCTCTCCTATGAGGACAGGCTGAGAGAGTTGGGGTTGTTCAGCCTGGAGGAGAGAAGACATAATTCAGAAAGAATATTTCAACTTATCACTCAGGCACGGGCCGGCAGCGCTAGGACTTGGCCCGACTCTCACATCAGCCTCTCAATTAGTTGTTTTTACAGCAGAGCCACTGATGTACAGCCAAATTACGAACAGAGAGAAACTTTATCTTTTTAAAAGGGAGCATGACTTTTTGGCAGGGGCTGGACGTAGGAAACACCTATTTGAAAAGGTTCAGTTTTCAGCTTACTCATACAGTCAGAAATGGAAAATGGAAGGGTGTCGTGAACCACAGCTAATGGCAGACTGAAACCAAAATACTGATCTGGTGGGAAGCCTTCGAGACCCAGCCCTGGGACCAGGAGCAAGCTCGGGCACATGCTCATGGTGCGAATGGAATTTTAAAAGCAAACGTGTCAGAGAGGTTTAAGAAGCTTTTCTCTAAAACATTCATCAAATTATCAACTTGGATACAATACTAATGATACAAGATTTTAAATATAGTCATAATGTAGCAGCCCTCAAGACAAATATTAGGTGAATTAAAAGGCCTTGACTTGTCCCAACTCAGTTTCTGCTTTTCGGCCCCAATTGCTTGGACCTGACCATCAGATAGGCCTCATTTTCCAGTACAATGTTCAAGACCTTATTTTCTTTGATTATTAAGAAAAATCTGACCAGGAAAAAGAGAGGAATACACCACCAAAAAAACCCCAGACTTTTTCCAAACAATATATAAGTTGCTAGGATAGCAAATTTCATTATAATAAAAGAAGCCAGTACAATGCTGATTTTCAGTGACAATATGGCCCTTTTCCCCTACTTTTGTTATTCTTTTATGAAAACAAAATGATAAAAACAAAGATGACGACGATCCCTTCATTTCTTTAGTACCTAGAAAAAATGTAAAACGTTTTATTTCCATTTTTGCAGTGTTAGAGACCTCTAATTGTAACAAAACTTAGCGTAACCTGGAACTCTGAAACCACACTGTACAACTCCTACTGAAATAGAAAGATTCCTATAGATTTTCCCTTTTACTGGGTTTAAAATATTTATCATTAATATCACTCACTGTATATTTTGTGGATAATAATATCTTCATATTTTTACTGCTTTGATCTAGAATGCCTCATATTTGCATCCTGCCACTTCCGTTATGTATAGGGAATTTAAAGATGACAGTGTAGTCATGTATGGTTTTTTAACTTGCAGATCTTTTCACGTATCAGTCTTTCCCACAATGAGTCAAGAACGTAAATAATCTATGCTTGATTTCACATTGGCGAAACAAGCTTTGAAAAAGCTGGTTAGAAAGATAGGAAACACAAAACTGAGTTTTCTCTCTTATTTTTTATTTAATAATCTTTATGACTTTGGATGGTTTTCATGACAAGAAGTTTCATACGTTCACAGCATTTCTTCTCTAAGAGCCTCCTCTTTTGCTAAAAAAAAAAAAAAAGCCACAGTCCTATTTTGGATGAACAGCAGCAAGAGTGAGAGCAAAAAGCAGAGCTCCCAGTCCTGCAGTTAATTAAAGCATCATGGCTACAGTCTTGGGTGTCTGGTTTTTTTTTTGTTTGGGTTTTTTTACAGGGTCTGTGGGAATCTGTGTGACAACAGGAACAACGTGATCACCTCACTTGGGTTTCCTGTGTCACATAATCCTGCTGAGACTAAACCATGTTTGTGACACTGATGGTTGATAGCACCTTGTTGGGGTAGATGTCTACTGAGGGTTTTCCCCCCTGTTCCCCATCACTGCCCTCTCTGATGGAGCTTCCCCACGTGGAGTCTGGGGACAGCAGGTGCTGCTTAGCCCATTTCGGACATGGCATAAGGCCCCCACCCCGTGGGAGGGGTGCCCAACAAATACCACAGAGGGGTATTATACAACAATAGGTAACAAATACTGCAGAGGGACTTAACTGTAGCCTCTGCATCGTGATGCGATACAGGTAACACGAGAACTAACCCGGGGCATCCCTGATACCCCTCCTCCCACTGCACCTCCCTTGGCTCACAATCCATCCTGCTTTCCTAAAATTTAATTTGTACTCTACGACAAATTAGATCCGTGCAATTATTTAAATCCGCTAAAATATTTAGAGGCCTGCAACACCCCTGGGCGCTAGCGCTGCCCCCACAGCGCAAGGTCTGCTTTGCCGGGGAGGAGGCGGGAGCCCAGGGGACAAGGCATGGGCTGGGGCACCAACATCACACCACGCTTTTCCGAGCTGGATAAAAGAGAAGCGGCACTTTGGATACCCAGCACTTTCTTAGAGCACATTCATAAACGAGGTTACATACCCTTAAAAGACATTGTCTTTTAAACAGCCGTATAGGGCGAGCCAAAACCTGGCAGTGTGAACCCTCCCCATGTCATAAGCACTGCAAGAGAGGCAAACGTGTTTGTAGAACTGGCAAGAGGTTAATTTTGGTTTCTTTTGTGTTTTTTAAATAATCATTTGATATTTCAGATGCCTTGCTGCAATGTAACATTGTCAGCGACACCGAAGATGTGAGAAATCAATGAAACGTAACTAGATTTTTTTTTTCCCCCTTTTTTTCCCCTCTTTAAAGTCACTGCACTGTGGTAGGTAAGGGTTTACCCGTGCAGTTAATCCTGAGTGATCGTAACATTTGAAGCTGTTCTCATGTTTAACAAATGATTACCACAATTCATCGGAAAATGATATTCAGAGGCAAACTTGCACTGGGGGTCTCAACGTCCAGTACTCACACGGAAGAAAGAAAATCTGTAAACTGTGAATAATGGCTAAAACCACAGCTTCAGAGGCACTAGAATGATCTGCGGATTCTGTTGCATTTTGACTACTGAAAATAACTAAACACATGCATAAAAGTTAAAGTCACCTCCTCTGCGCAATGCTGAATTTTCACTCAGGAACTATCATCTCACCTTTTTTCTAGGGTGCCATTATAATGGAGCCAATACCTTTGAAATAAAAACTCTCAACAGAAACCCCCGACATCAGAGTTCATGCTCACAGACAAAGCACACAATACAAACACAGTAGGACCCCTCTCACCGATTTGAGCCGTCCAAGCTTTTAGAGCGCGCCTGTGAGCGCCGGGCACAGCCGACACGGCCACACATCCACCACCCATTTTGGAAGAAAGTATCCACTAGGGAAACCGGGACAGATTCAGGAAACAAACCTTCCCTCCCACCCCTCATCCCTCCACACAAACCATCCAGCCCCTTATGGCAGAGGCGCTGCAGTTCCCAGCTCACCCCAGGGCTAGTTTTCCCATCAGTAGGGTTCCACGGGGAGCTCTATGGGTCTTCTTCCCTAATTTGGGCCAAAAGAAGTGATAGAGATCGAGTCCAGTTGGGTTTCCCGTTCAGTGCGTCTTTCAAGTCTTTACAACAGAAAGCACAATTACAAACTCTTATCCCAGAAGGAAAATGCCCTGTAATTCCACAAATGTAGAAGAGCTAAAAATCTGCCTTTTTTTTTTTTTTTTTAGATTTTTGACCATTTGGAACTTCAATCAATGTTCTCCTGCTTGCTGGAGCTATTTTCCTTTTTTTTTTTCCACTTCAGATTTTGGTTGAGCTGAATTTCCGTGAGCTCCGTTGTTGGGCACACGCTCCAGTTTTCGCTTTGAATGAAAGCTACAGGCAGCCACGCTCACATCTCTCATTTTAAAGTGTAAGGCTCTTCATGCAGGGAGACAACGCTACACATTATAATTTTTGGGCTGCATAATCTAGAAACATCGGTACAATAACCTTTTAATTGTAATTGAGCTAATGGACACATCTAAGAACACAAGCACTGGCTAACTAGCTTTATTTTATTATCAGCAATAATAAGCAGCAACCCATCCACTTTAGAAGTTTGAGGTATACACTGTAAAGTTAGTAAGAACATAGAGCAATTAAAATAACAATTACGACATTTTTTTGATTTTTCAGCTTCCTCCAGCTACCTTTTCTCTGTGGCACGCACCACACTGATCTTGTAGCTGCCAAGGAAGATGATCATTTCCATTTTAAAACTGTATTTACTTTACTATGATTGTGCAAAACATGCTGCTTTAAAAATCTCTAGTTTACTATTACATGTGTCTAATCTATGCCATTTATTCTACTTTGTAAAGCATAAAACAATTTTTCAAGCTTAAACTTTCTTCAAACTTGGATCAGGAGGGTCTGGGGTAGGTGGAAGAAAAGAACAGCCTTAACCGGCCCATATTTTGTATCTGCTAATTCAAGGTTCTCTTCTGGAGAAGAACTTTTTTTTCCTAAATTTATTTCCAACTACTTTTGTTTTCCTTGAGGGACCTTTGAAACACTATATTGCTACTTTTCATGTTTTTTATTTGCCCTCTGGAACAATAAAGGCTCAAAGGTTCATAAATATGCATTCTGTAAATGTATTATGCTGACAAAGTGTTGCTCAGATAGCTGCTCTTGCCTTTAGGGAATGAATAAGTTTACAGCATGCTTAAACAACAGCGTAAGGGGAAGGAGAGAGAGGGAGAGAGCTGTGTCAGCGTGTGGGCTGAAAATGGAACAAAAGCGTTATCCTGAATACACAGAGAAAATAGAAAATAAAGTTAGATAAGACACCACAGCTAGTACCTTGCAAAAAGCAGGGGTGGGGATCTGAGGGTGTTACTCACTAGCGATGTGCTTGAGAGGGCATCGCACCTTGTTTTCCAGGAAGGCTACGCAGCCAAGACATCATAATCATAAAATACTAGACTTCATTTGCTAAGTTTGGCACATGCTTCAGGATAACTCCTTTGTTCCTCCCAAAACGCCCCGTTCCTGGCAGGGTCCTTGTCCCAGTTAATTCTCCTCCCATCAGACACGGATCTAGTTCTGCTTCACTCACCTCTGCCTCCCTGGAAACTTCGGGCTGACACTTGTCAATACGCACACTTTTGGCAGGAAGAAAACATTTAGCAATTAAAAATACCATTTAAACACGTACCTCCAAATTGGCACATTAATTAACATTGATGTGACAGTGGGTTTTGACAGATAAGCCTCTGGACCAGCCAAAGGAGGAAGGATAGGGCATACATTTATATCTGAAAGAAAAGCTGCTGACAGCCCTTCCATCACATTCTTAATATCAGGCATTTCTTAAATGCTGGAAGTTCACGTCCAGGTTTAGGAGCAGGGGCAGCAGGGAGACACGTCACAAATAGCAAAGTGTCCCGTGTTGTATTTATTGCACATCAAACCACAACAAACCCGGAGACAGGAGCATCTCACAGTGATGTTTCTCCACTTGTGAGCAGCCAATACAGAGCCGATCCAGCCCAACCCGCCTCCGCCCCCGCCTGACAGCACACGCAAAGACACCGTCTTGCTCTGCCTCTACTCTGCACAGGATGAGGACTTCTGCAAAAAGTAGTATCTTTACTTAAGGCTAAACAAACACGCCAGTACTGTGAGGCTACAGGGGATCTCTTAGACCTACAAATCTTAAATCCCTGACATTTCGTATGGATAAAATCCAAAGTAGCCAACCAGTTGCTACCTCCAATATTTTCATAGTCTTCAAAGCCATTGGCTAAACGTCTCCTAAGCAAATACATTTTCCTGCTTCATCATCTAGCCTTGTGTCTGGTACTTTTCTCGGAGAGTGTTTTCGGATCATCTATCATATATATCAATACTGGCTACTAAATTATGCATCCTGGCCTGAGACTGTCTTCAAATTAATTTGGTCTTTCAAGAGCCTTATACTTTTCCTGGTCTCTGTCACTTCATTCTTCCATTTTTGTCACATCTCTCTTAGGCCAGGATTAACATCTAAAGCTTCTTGATATTTATTCCCTAATGATTTTTTTTTCCATTCTCGCTTTGTTTCCACTTCTCAACTATGAGCAAAAGCAATTTCCATCCAAAGATTTAAAGGATGCTCTTTTAGCCATGTAAATTAACAATAGTCTTGTTATATATATAAATATAAATAAAAAACTAACAATGTTTGCAAAAGTAAGTATCAACAGACTAAGAAACCCCCTTCAAATAATCTCTGGTATGTTGTATTATACTGTTCTCAAAAACTACCCTCTAAGTTGAAACCAAGTTAAAAATCCAGTATCCACTATATACCACAAAGAAAAACTATGCAGTTTGTAATCTAAAGTTGTTCTCTTCAGAGAAGGCAAGTCTTTGCAAAAACAATCATCAAGCTATGCCTTATCAAAAACTTCTCCAAATGCTGCAAAGAAAGCATTGCGAAATATATTTCCTGGTAACAGACTCTCAAGATACGCAAGTCTGCTTTGCTGTCTGGCGTTCAGTGAAGGCCCAGACACTGCTTCGGGCAAGTTTGGGTGTTGGAGAACATGGCATCTTCATTTAGTCCTCTGATTACCCCCGACGCTTACCCACCAGGGAGAGCCTGAATTCAACCTGCTCCACAGCTCCCAAACTGGGGTGAAGGATGCACGTCCCTGCAAAGTCCGGAAAGGTACCTGTGCTCCATACAAAGGACTCGAAGGGAGCGGTGCAGGCTGTCTGAGAGGTTTGCCCTGTGAACAAGGATGAAGAGGCAGTCAAACCACCACATCTTCTCTTGTGAAGATGTGAGCCGACGTTCTGACTTCCCCCCTCTCATCCAAAGCTTTCCACCTGGAGCAGCAGGGATCTAACCGCCTGCAAAGCCTCAGCGCCAGCCTGAACAGCTGAAACTCTCTCTGACAGGCGTGTAAAGTTTGAAACAGAAAGAAAATATAATTATTTCACTAATCCTTTCTATTCTTATAGCTCCGCTGCAGGCTGGCACAGCTCTGGCAGTACTCAGCCAAACCCCAAATCCTAGATTTTTCCTAATCCGTATCTCAGGTCTGTATATTGCTCCGTGTCCGCTGGCACTTTTGCCATCACAATTTTGCTTTGCTGAGAAGCACTTCATCTGCTTGAGCACATATTTATTTCCACACAGCTCTTTTTTTTCCTCTCAGTTAAAATGATCAAAATTGCAACTTCAACGTACAGTATGTTTCTACAGCTAAAATTGAAATGTTCACCCAGTTATTTCTCAACCCTTTTCAGGCAGCAACACTGGATTTACTGTAAAAAACCCTCACAAACAAAAGCCTACTTGCAGAGCACAGAATAAAAGAAGGATTTTCCTTGCTTAAGAGTGAAGCATTCTCCCCCCTTTCCCACCAATGCAGGATCCCTAAGTTTTCTTAAAAGTTTATCTCAAACTAATTAAGAGATTAACTTGCAAAAATAGAGCAGTGCGTTCCAGGAGTAAATCTGGGGCAAAAGCGTTATGAAACTCTCAGTAAATATATTATTATTAAGCATAAGAGAGCTTTAATCTATGTTTTCAGAGCAAATCTCAACACCTGTTCAACTGGCAAATTAACTTTGTACCTCCTAAACTCTTGTGTAAGATGACTTTGACCTAAAAGCCGTCACACAGGCGTACCACGGGGACACAGGGGGCTTTCTCCTGTGAGCCCTGAACGGTGGCAGACATTTACCCTGAGCTCTGGCTGCAGACACAGCCAACAGCAGCTCAGCGTCTCCGCACCATCGTATGCAATTTATTTCCCCGAAACGGCACCGATTGCAACCGAGGGAACAAAGCGAAATTGTCGGCCACTAGTTCAGTTATGCCCCCTTGTTAGTAAAAAGGGATTTTCCTGGTGTGGACCAGGCTGGGTTTTAAACTGAACTTGTAGGCGATAAATCTTTGACAATCTATCAGGGATGAGGGGAGGGATGTAATAACCCGCCTGCCAGCCAGGTTGTTCGGGCTGCAAGCATTCAGCGGCAGAAGAAAGGGGAGAGTCCTAGAACGAAGAGCGGGGGGGAAAAAAGGAAATAGGCTCCTGGGCTATTGAAGACAGAGCCAGACACACTGTGAGCGTTTCCAACGGAAAGATAACAGATCGAGACAGGGGATACAGATGCACACACGTTCTGCATCTCTCCCATAGATCCAGTTTAATAAAGCACAATTGATGATCTTTTTTTTTTTCTTTTCTTTTTTTATCTATTATTAGGTTTTTCAAGTGTGTAAGTGTTTCTTAATCAAAAGAACAGTTCCATACAGCTCTTGACATCAAAGGAGAGCATTTCCAAAGCTATTACAGTATCAAAGTAATAGTCTGTGCCGAATCTAAGGTGAACCATTGGAATAATCCTTCTGGGACAGAGATAAAAAATGCTGCATTCAATGTTGCCCAGAAGCATCCAAAGCAATCTATCAAAAAGGCCATAAAAATATTGGGCCACACTTACTTGATGCATGTACTCACCACTACTATTATTTTCCTCCATTTTCTCTTTGTCTGGTTAGCTACTAATCTTACCTTTGTCTGAAAGTTCCTGCTGTATATATGAAAGTACCAGAGCTGATTAGTGAGTCACAGGAGGAAATGACCTCTGATGTGCTTCAAATCCATAAACCTTTTATATAGTTGAATCACATTATGAAAAAAAAAAAAAAGCGTCACGGCAAAAATAGCAGCATTGTGGCAGCACTAAGGTGAGACTGCCTGGTATTAGCAATCCTCTTCATGTGCCCTTAACAGATTTTCACTATGCCGAAGTCAGTGACTTCTCTTCTGCTTATTAAATATGCATTTAATAGTAAACTATATTTAACTACGGCAGCATAGTTTGATAACCCCTTTCGATAAAAGACTTTGGTCATCCAACCAACCATCAACTTAATTATATGCACTGCACAATATGTATCGGCTTCTCCCTTCACCTACATGAGTGAAATACTGTTCTATTTGCAGAAGGGATGGGCAGGTTGGTAGGAGCCGTGGGGGCGGGGGACGAGAGGGAGGGAAGGTAAGGAGAAGCTACCAAACAGCAAAAGCTGTTCCAGCTGACAACGGTAGTGAACTTGCTCCTTGAACTGAACATCTGGTAACATTTCCATCTTCTGCAAACTTGTAAAACGCTATGGTATTTTAGGCAGTGGGAGTTCGTTTCCAAAAGAGATTTTAACAGTACAAAGAGACCACAAAATCCATTTCTTACTGGGCCATAGGGTTTTCTAATTCTTAACTCATAGCTTACTTCAAGAATACCTTAGAAGTTCTCCATTTGCTTATAATTTTTTTGATAGTATTTTTAGCGTTAATTTTCAGCAGGCATACTATGTATATACGGAAAGGTTGTCTCTCACATATCCTCATCATATAGGGATAAGTGTGGGTAGATATAGAAGAGATTTTTTTTCCTTAGCTGCCTTAATAAGGCCAGCACAGGAACCAGAGAAAACTTCATTGTGACCAAAACACAGCTAAAATTAATATCCACAGAGGAGGATGCAGTATTTTCTGGAGCTACGGGTCCTACCTTTAAATTCCCAGTTGGCAGCGCTGAGGGGCTGCTGGGGGAAGGAATCGCTTCCCGCCCTCTTTGAAGGGGGCGCAGCGGTGCGTGCACCCGCCCACCGCTACGGGAGAGACGCTGGCAGCCCACGGAACAGAGCCACGGAAACAAAGCCAGCTACAGACTATCACCTCCTAGTTCCTTCGCCCCTAAAAACACTGCTAAAGCTGTACTGGAAACTGAACTCAGGGTTAAATGAAGCCAGCCAAGATTTATAGTCTGATATTAAGTGAGCTTTAAAGGAACCCCAGCACTGCCAATGCGCGAGCAGCACAAAGAGTTACTCGGTCAGAAAGACCCAACGCACCCGTCGTGGGCGTTGTACACACTGTTTGTAACCAAGCGTCACTTTAAAACACAAACAACAAGAAGAATCCCTTTAAAATGGTTTCTCTCACACATAGGTATATTGCTGCATGACGGCTGCCCCCAGTATGTGGAATTAACACCTGCCCATTCTGGGAAAGATTATTTTTAAATAGAAAGATATGTGATTAGGTGAGGATGCCTTGGTGACTACTAAGTAGCTGGAGTGGCAGCAGGCACTGTGTTTGCCACTCTCTCTAAATTAGCACCATTCCAAAGCATAAAACAATCGCAGGATCATAAGAAAAAAAGCAATCCAAACCTGCTGTGACCCAAAATGCAATATTCTTGCCTCAGTCTATGATGAGATAGCATCTAATAAGCAGCAAACCTGGAACAAATACTAGGCTCTTGTGTAAGTACTACTGTAATTAAAATAGGATTGCACTACTTGCAAATACTACAGATTCATGAAGAACTATTAAGCTTGGTGAAAACTGGGAAGAAGTGCAAAATTCATTTATCAAAAGAAAACAAATACCTGATGATTTTTCACTATGGTCAAAGACAAGATAATCCACTATAGGAAAAAGAATGGAAAGCATCATTTTGTTCCTTCCAAAACAAGTTTGTTCCAAAATTTGTTATAAGTTAGCTGTAGAAGTAGCTGCAGACAGATATTTAAAAATATTAAGCTCCTATACCAGATAAAGGAAATTCCAAAACAAAGGAGCCAGACTGCAGTCCTAGCAACGCGGAGGCGATCTGGAAGACATTGATCCTGATCAACCTCGAGCACCAAACTTAGGTGTGCTTGATCCAAAAGCGCGGCAGTCAGGAGAAAAAGTTACACACCACCTTTTGGAGCAACCTCTGTAAAGCGCACAGTCAAAACCACCCTGGGGAAGTTTATCTGCGCACTACACGACGGATTTGAAGGACGTTCCCCTTCTGAACTGGGCCACTGCTTTTTCTCAACGTCATAACCATGTTTTCCCTAACCCGGGAGAGGTTAACAGCCTCCCGCACAAGTGATCCTCTGCTGCAGATCTCAGGAGCGTCCAGAAGAGGAGGTGTGCAGCTGAGCCGCTCACAGGATGAGAAAGAGCTGCTCTGGACCCGTGGTGAGCTTTTGGGGTGAGCTAAATGAGCTATGCCATTACTGCCCGGGACTGACGAAGCTTGCACTCGCCTCCTCACTCACGCTCGCCGCACACACACAGGGGAAGAGCATACTGTGTGTCTTCAGAGGTAGATAAAGAAACAACACAGGCTGCTCCGCCAACTGCCTCATTCTATTTGCACCGTTGTCTTCATTTAGAAGAGCTTTTTTAAGCTCTTAAAAGAGTGACGCATTTAAAAGAGCTTTTGTAGATCTCAAACTTCAGGAAAAACAGTATTCGTCACCATGCTGTCCCAGAGGGATCAAACAATGAGAAACACGCTCACAGATAGCTCCCCCTTATATCCACGCATGGGCATTTGTGCTTTTGAACAACTTGATGAATTATCAAGGTACGCCTCTGCCTGAAACAAAGTGAAAAATCCTGTGTGGTCAAAAACCAAGCAATCACTATGAAATCACAGCGAACCGAGCAGTTCCTTATGGCAAAATATATGCTTACATACCTTGCATTTAGCATAGGCCATAACACTAAAGATCATTATTTATAGCTTTACTACCTTTAATGGCTTCTTATTTGCACTACAGAAAGCAAGCAAGAATCTTAAGAGAAGTGAAATTATACATGGAGCTATTTATTACAGGTAAAATGTTTCACGTTCTCGCTTACAATACCTCCAATATGGAGTAGATAAAATAGCATAAGAAACTGAACCGCTCTGGGGACAAGATGGAAGGAGGCAGTTACAGGAAAAGATTTCTATCCTATGGAAAATGTCATTTTTTTTTTTTTTGCCTGCATGTTTGAGAGGCCCATGTATTCTCTTATTTCCTCTGCCTCCCTTGTCTGCAAGATGACAAGTGATGCCCAGCTACTTTGGCATATCACATTGCATCGTGTCATTCCACCACCTGCCAATGCCAGTGGCCCATCAAGCCTGAGAAATCAAAAGAAGCAATTTGTCAGATACACATTTTAGCCAAAAATAGAAACAGCCATTTTGTATTAATAAATAGACCCCGAAATACTGATCTACAAAAGTATACAAGCGTGAATGATATAAGTATCAATCTCATAGGCTGATTCAAGGATTTAAAGGCATTTCAGTACTTGTGTATTGATAACTGTGTGGAATAAAACATCTATCTCAGAACAAATACAATTCTGCAAAGCACTGCTGCTCTTTACACTTTTCTTTAAGCGTGGCAGGTGTGATGAAAGAAAAGTCAAAGCAACTATAAGTTTTAATTAAAAAAATTATATGGCACTATAACCAAACATGCAGTTACCTTTGCTGGAAACAATGAAACAAAGTGCCATTAAAAAAAAAAAATAAAAAAAAAAATCACTGCATGGCTCCTCATTTGTTCTTGAAGTTTAGTGCTGAATCAGAGAGAAGTACATTTTTTATACAACTACAGAAAAATCCTTAATTTTTATACAGTCCACATCTATCAACAAAATCTTTAAAAAAAAAATAAAATCACTATTTGCTTTGCTCTGCAGTGAATATTAATGGACAAAAGAGAGAGAGAAAACAGCAAGCTTACCAGTCCTAGCAAAATTACAGCAATCATTTCAAAAGGTGCCGTCCTTTGGGCAATTGCTTTGTTACTTGTAATGCTGCACAAGGACTCTTCAGAAGAGCGTTTGCCTAAGACCTGATGCCACACTATGCCAAGCGCTACTTGAGATCTCCACTCAGACAAACTTTTTCCCCTCAAAATCCTGCATACCTCGGCCTCTCAACTTTCTCCATAGCTGTCACGTGCAAATGAGGTTTTGTAGTGCACCCTTTGTAATCCACATAAGTAACACAAAGCCTGCTCAGAGGCTCCTAGTCCAACTTCTGCACAACTGGGACTGGAGCAAAGTAGTTCGCGATGTTACCGGATTCTCAGAATGGCAAAGGGATTTTAATGTCCCACTAGGGAGATGCGTAAAGAAACCACAAAAGCAATCTCATCCTCAAATCACAGCAGAAGTACCTGAGAAAGCAAGCACAAAATTACTAGGAGAATAAGAGAAGTACAAGGTTACCAAGCCAGATGCTGTGAATAGGGCGTAACATTGAAAGGAAAGATTCTCAAAGCACAGAAAAATCACAGAACAGAGCAAAGCGAAGAGGTAAAAGGCAGAACTGAGAGCCAAGCATGGTGTGAAATGCAGGATCCCACAGAAATCATGAATGCTAAAAAAAGGCCAGAAGCACTGTAGGAACTGGCTACACTCCAGAAAAAGAGCAGAAACCAGAGCTACGAATATACAAGAGGAGGGTAGAAGTTGTGAGGTTTGCATGCTGCTCCAAAGTTGCTGGACTCCTCCAGGACTCCCGCTCACTTACACAATTTGCTATGACGTATTCTGCCTGGGAATATCCACCTGGTACATGATGGAAACCCACGTTGTGCAAGTTGCATGGAAAAATAAAATGGAAAGAGAGAGGTAATGAGGGCCAACCTGTACGCTCAGCATCATTAAGGTAGAAAGTGTGCCCTGTTTTTCCATACCCCGCAGCAGATCAGGCTTTTCAAATAGCACTCGAGTCATTTTTCAGATACCCTGTTTAAAAGCACCTACGACACCCATATCCACATAATACATGCTCAGTACGTGTAAGTAATCAAACCTGTTTACGGCATCCCAAGATGGACATCCATAGAGTTCAGTAGAATAGATATTCCTATGCTACACATCTTTAAGACTTTTAGCTAGTTTAGAAATATAAAGAAGAGACACTACCATGATAGAAGCAATTCTTGCTCCATTTTTCTTTCTTAACTAGTAGGAAAAATAATTTGATTAACATGAGTAAGCATGGGCGGAGGTGTACAGGGAGGATCCAAGTCTAGAGTAATGACTTACTGCAGCTTACTATTCTAGTTCTAGGCTTACTAGTTCTGGATACAGAAAGTTCTTGCACAAGTGGGTACTACAGTCATTAACTAACTCCTATGACGACGACTCTCTGCTAGATACGCCCACTCATTTTGGGAAGACTGGCAATACCCAGCATGCCCAGATGAGCACAATGAAGCAGGCCACAGCATTGGTCATTCATTAATAAATGCCAGCACACAGGCTTAATTCACTAAGCCGACACTACCTGGCTGGTCACAGGCCCTATCGCCAGGTAAGGGAAGCAGAGAAGTTGCCGTAGGGTGAGTTCACACCACAGTCGAACAGATCATAGAATGGTTCAGGTTCTGGACAGACTGAGCTCAGCAGTACCACTTTTACTCATTTACAAACTAAACAAAATACTCCACAAATCAGAACAGCCAAAGATGCAATGTTGAGGGTGGCAGAGCCCTGACACAGGCTGCCCAGAGAGGTGGTGGAGTCTCCGTCTCTGGAGACATTCACAACCCGCCTGGACGCGTTCCTGTGCCACCTGCTCTGGGTGACCCTGCTCTGGCAGGGGGTTGGACTAGATGATCTCCTGAGGTCCCTTCCAGCCCCTACCATTCTGTGATTCTGTTAGTTCATGCAATCATCAGCTGTTAGTTTGATATTGTCCTTTTTTTTTTTTTATAAAAATGTCAACAAAAAATCACCCCAAGACCACAACAACACGTTTGTCATATGACAATTATATAAAGCAATTTCAAATGAGGCATATATATATATGTTTCCTATTTATGTTCTGTAGCAGACCAAAAAAAGATTCTGATATACCTCCAGCTGCATGCGTTCATTGCAGGGTACACGTAAATTATTTTAAGGGAATAATACATCTCCTAGAGCATTTTCATGGATTAAATGTCAGGAATGAATTATTGCATTTCAACTTAGTTAGGACCTTAAAGAATGAATATAAAGACAATTATTGAGAGGTCTGAAGAACACAATTGATTTCTTTGCAATTTCAACTCTGAGGCACTTTACGCGGTCAAACAAAAAGAATTTCTATTTCAGGTTTTCATTACATAAACTTATGAAGCTATGTAAAGAAGGAACGTTGACCAGATTTTAAGTTTATGAGAGAACTGCAGAATACCTGATTTAAAAGGAAGCTGTGCTTTAGCACTTTATTTTAAGCACAGAATTTTACGGTCAATTACTGTGAAATAAATTACAATTGTGATCTACAGTTCTTTTTGCAGTAGCTCTATGGTCCTATACAAAGTCAGAAATTAAAAATCAGGAGGAAATAAACAGGCCAAATTCCAACAAAAGGCCCATAAAGCAGGCCAAAGTTACACATTGGGAAGGTACTTCGCTGCAATCAAGTGACTGCCAGCGTTCCAAATCAACATGTGAGGCAATTTATTGCAAAAGTTTATTTAATTAGATGAGAGACTGTACTCAATACAGAGAATATTCTCAAATCAATGCACCACTTCATTACAGTGGGACTCTGATCATGAGTACAGTATTTGGGTACTACTCTAATAACAAAATCAGACCATGTTTAATTTAGATTTCTTACAGAAAAGAAATATAAATCATGAATTACAAAATATATGCAAAGTTCTCATAGCACACCATATTAGATACCAAAGTTGCTTTTATAAAAGCTTGTGGCAGTTTTGAGAACTATTAATGCTGTTTCAAGAAAACATCCAAGACCGAAAACAACAATAAATGGGAACAATATGGTATCTATGAGTAATAGTTACATTTCATGGAAACTACCTGAACGTCATCTGTTTCTACTCATTTGGGACAATTGTCATCAACTTGTGCACTCTCAGAGAATGAAAAATAAAGTGATTTTCAAATAAAGTATAGTTTTTATAAACAGATTGCTCAATATCACACACATTTCATTAATAGTTAGGCAGAACTTTTTTTTTAAAAGTATTATACCTCAAAACAATCGCCACCCTTTTGTATCCTAACAGCTTTAAAAGATGACAGCTTTCCAAATACTGCATTGGTGGAGTTTCACAAGGTCTTCTTGGGATTCGAGACATTGTGAGGGATGGCCAAATGTTACAGCAACAGAATGCCAACAACAGATAAGGGTCAACTACAAGGATCCTTTGCCCTTCTAGCTGGAGCTGACAATTCGCATCGAACTGCCCACTGCTTCTAAAAACTCCAGGCAAGTGGGTCATTTCTTCCAATTGGTTATCCCTGGGGAGAAGCAAGAGATGGGAGAGGATATACCGTGGCCCAGAGGCCCTGTGCTGGATCAATGGCCAGTGTCAGCAGGCTTCTATTTAATGATGCTCGAACCAGCACCAGCCTTGCTAACGGCCATACTCACCACTGATACCCACACACGGGAAGCAGGGTTCTGGAAAGACCAAATAATTGCCTCATTTTGCAGTATGCGGAATTCTTTCTTTTTTTTTTTTTTTTTAAAGGTGTATGCCTTGCATTTTATGTTCACAGGATCAGTCCTTAGGTTTTAACAAAGAAAACATGTTCACATTCCCAGCAGTGCAACATGACAGTGAAGGGCAGCCAGTAGCAAGTACATCTGTGTGACAACAGGTCAACTTACAAACGTTTCCTGTAAAGAAGCATGCAGCATTTTGTAAGCCTTGCTAATACATATATAAATGTATATAAAATTATTATTCCATATATAGGGAACATTTTTTTAATTATAATTTTAAAATGAGACGTGTTTGGCAAACAAACCAAAAACCATCAAAAAATAACAACCAACAACAAAAACACACCACAGGAAAATACAAAAACAAGACAGGGCATCCCTTGTCCTATTTCTGCTGTTATACAAGGACTGAGTTGTCAAAGTCGTCTCCATGGCCATGGAAGTTCTGAAGTGGAACAACTCAGTTACAGAACCAAGATGACTGTACATAGTTCTTCAAATTACTGACTTACTATAATTCTTGGCTATTCCATGCGAACTACCTACAAAGACTCTGCCACCTGAGGCAGGATTTTTCAGCCAGACTGTGATTTAGCCCCCAAGCACACTGTACAGTTCTCTCAGCTGAAGGAGAACGGACGAGCAGCCTCTCCTTTGAACAGAGCCTAGTGCATACTGCAGCTGGAGACCCCCGTATTTCCAAAGCCTATCACAGAGGCCACAGCAATAAAAACAGCCTCCACAATAATAATTGCTTTAAGACCCCTTCCTTCCCTGCAAACTCATTAGAGCTTTTTAAGGTGGCCCTCAGAAAGCTACCTCATGTCTGTCTAGCAGAGCTTCTGCCTTGGAGGAATTCCCTTCCAGCTACAAGCGGAAGCATTGCAGCAGCTCAGACAGGACTCAAGCACAAGTCCTGCTTTGGGGGTTGAAATCACTGCATTTGGCTCCTCCTACACTTCTGAAAACAAACTTTGAATTCCTCCTATCCAGAGAGAAAAAGTATAGCAGGAAGAGTTTTAGTCCTAGTAGATCCCAGTATGGAGAAATCATACGCTAAAATAATTATTTGTTTTAGAATAAGCAACAAAAATCATTATTGCTAAGCATAATTTTGCAGGATTCAATATGCAAATTACCTTATAAGATATTCTTCCACAGGAGTAAAAGCTCTGAATCATTTGCAACTCCTTCTTTATTTTTTTTTTAAACTTTTGAATTATATTAAGTCGTCACTACAAATGAATGAAAATCAGGAGAAATTCTACCATGGTGGACTTGATGTACATCAGAGATGCGTGTTTACACAGGAGCTTTAACTTCCCTGTTTCCTGCTGTCAGAGGCCCTGACCTAC
Organism: Alca torda; assembly: GCA_008658365.1. Classification (NCBI taxonomy): domain Eukaryota; kingdom Metazoa; phylum Chordata; class Aves; order Charadriiformes; family Alcidae; genus Alca; species Alca torda. The sequence continues at coordinate 10,250,591 of CM018087.1, read as the reverse complement.
GCGGCTGGCACTGGCAAGCAAGAGAACGGAGCAGCACATGCAGCTCCACCCCATGCCCGTACCTGCGTGGAAGGGAATACTACACAAGCCACACTCGGTCACCACGTCCCCTCCGCCGCACTGATGTGGGATGAGGCAGATGAAGGGCCCCAGGTGCCCGACAGCGGGGCCAGCTGCGATACCCCACGAGCAGGTCTAGGGAAACACGTGCCTTGTAAAACCTCCAGCACAAAAGTGATATACAGCCGCCGCCACCACCCTGCCAGATCAGTAACTGCTAAATGATATTTTTATAAGGTCAAAAAATTATTCTTAGTTTAAGGAAGTTGTCTCGTAAGACTGAATTTCTGTTGAATTTGGAACTGAATCTATTTGTCATATTCTTTATTTGCTTCCAAGAAGTTTGTGGTCAGAAGTTTCAGATTTTGAGTTCTCATTTAACACATGGAGAAAATTTACCAAAACCAATGACTACTCCGAAAACTACACACACACCCCCCCTCAGGTCATTTTCCTCCTTGAATCTCAGTTTTGACAGGCAAGTTTCCACCAGCACGGGAGAGTTTAAGAGTAGAGTTCTCATAACCACGGGTTTTTCTGATGCACGTTAGCTTCCTTCCCATCCCAGCCCCGGTGGTAAGCTACCTTTCTCCAGGGAGGCTCCAGAAGACAACTGCAAAGTTACGTTCAGGATCCCGCTTTCCCTGCTTCACCAAGGCAGGCAAGCACTGTGCTCTCCCAGGAAACATCCAGTAGATTTAAAAGGTAAATATTGAGAACATACAGGTCATAAACATCACAACTTTTAAATCGAAGTTCTACTTCCAAAAATTTTATTTTACACTCAAGTAGTAAATGAATATAGCGTACGTGTCATACAGGATACAGAAGTACTACGTGAACACATTTATTCATTTGCAACAACAGTTTGAGAAAATAAAACATCATCAGTTCTGTTTGTTTCAAAATGTGACTTACCTTTTTTGCAACGTAAAGGACATTCGAGGAGCGGCAGGAGAACAAACAATGGCCATTATTTGTAACGGAGGAGTTTCTGACTGAACACAAGGGAAACAGTGAAGCTCGCTAAGCACTGGAGCGGGCTGCCCAGAGAAGCTGCGCAATCTCTATCCCCAGAGGTCGTCAGGATCCAACTGGCTGAAGCCCTGAGCCCTGGTCTGAATTCGGCACCGACTGCTCTCAGCAGGAGGTTGGACAACCTTGGATTCAAGCACGATCAGCAGCCAAATTCGAACAAATCAATAAACACTTCCCTTCCTCCCCTCTCCCAACAAAATCTCACCATACAACATGATACTCATCTTTAGCGAACACCTTTGTAGCAGTCCAGCATGACTGAAATTAAAGAAACAACCAGCAAATGAAGTGTGCGAAAGTGCACCAACACATTAAAAGGCAAACTGACAGCCTTTGCATGATTTAAAATTCTCTTTGTAACAGCAAACACAGTTTTAATGCAAAACACGTGAAGAGCGATGAACTGTTGTATAACAATAGCAAAGATCTTCCTGGTAATTTTTAAATGGGAGATTTCCTATTCACACCGAGAAAGGACACCACAGGAACATAAGCAGGACAGCATCAACATTTCAGTTTCCAAGTTTCTACTAGCCCTCGACACACTGGCAGTGCCGTGCCCCCAGCAAGTGCCCCAGGAAAGCCCGAGAATGAGGAGCCAGGGGCTGGGGAGGAAGCAGGGATGCCCAGAACATCCCTGCTCTATCTTGGGGACCATTTCTGTCCGGTTTGAGGCCTCTTTCTGTTGCTGGGATTTAAAGCGCAACTATCAGAAAGGACTCAATGCACCCAATTTCTTCATTTATTTTTATTTCCATATGAACAGAAGATTTCTATTAGACACAAGGTATAAGGCCTCCACCCATAATTAAGGCAGTTGTAGAACAAATTAACTAATGGTATGACATGATACAAACTAGCAACAAAGAATAAACAAAACCTGAAGAATACTTTAACAGTCTTTGTTTTGTGCCAACAAGAAACTGATCCTCTAAAATAAAAGAATTATTCTTGTGCAAATAAACAGTGATTAAACATGTGTATACCCACACACAGCAATCTCACGTTTAGCTCTACATCCTACAGCCCCAAAACCCCAAACTTCCTAGTTTTATGGAGAATTTTGCTTCTCAGTTTCAACATATATACGAGGATAATTATGAGCAGTCAAAGGTCAGACCATCTGATCAACAGTGAGTCTCTGCAAACATACAGTCTTCCAAATCTGAAGGCCTGCTAAAACTGGGAAGTCTGATAGAGCACCTCCACAGAAAACCGTGCAGTGCACCAGGCAGGCACATCTGATTTGGCTTTAAATTAGGGTAGCGTGGATGAAGTAGCACAGCACAGAGCTCAGTTCTAGACCTACAGGACAAACGAGCATGTAGCTGTTGATAAGAACTTGCAGTATTGCTGTAAGTGTACAGGCTACCTCGTCTGCAGCTGGCTCAACTGTATCTACACTGCCCCGCAGCGCAATATAGTCCATCTTCAGTTAGGCAAGTTACAGAGGGCAGCAAGTAAGAGGGGCCAGTAAGAAAGGAGCATTGTGCCCATCACTCTGGACCCAGCCAGTGAAGCTCTCAAGCACACTCTTATTTCAAGCAATGGCAAAAGCACTGAAATCAAGTTGCTACAACAGAAGACAACTGTTAGCTGTATGCGCAGAAACGAGACAAGACGAAGCTACATACTGTAAATACATAAAGAAATGAAGGGCAAAAACTTTGTATCTGAATTAGGAGAAAACTAAATCAAGGAGGAACAGAATCTATTCCAGCCCTATAGTCCTGAAATAAGACCAAATCTGTGGGACTCAAGCGGCTTAAAAACACAAAACAAGTAGTAATTTGGTGGAATTCCTTCTTCAGCACATGAAACAGCTAAAGCCCAGAGACAGGAGTTTAGTCCTGTCAATTTTGATACTTTGAAGGGAGAAGTCAAAATGACACAGAGGTTAAAACAGTGAAGATAAAAGAACGAACACAGATAGTGAAGAGGGACGGAATCTGATACTACTAACTTTGAGACATTTGATGCACAGGCATGGGAGAAGTGTCAGAGATAGAAAGGTTGTGGCCCAGAAAAATAGGCAAGTAAAATTGTCAGAGATGTTAGAAAATAGCCTAGAGGGAGTTAGGAATAAAAATTAGATCTTTGAATCTGAACAGGTCTGAGACTGTGGCTCAATACTCAAGGAATCATCTGGAGATAGAACTATGGGAGAACCAAACTGAGGAAGGAAGCACTGGCTTTTTGGGGCATTCAAATTAAAGCGTAGAGCCGAAAAACTTCAAATTGGAGGGAGGATGTTCAGGTACATGAAATTAGGGGATGACAATGGGGAATAAAGGGCAAAGTATTAAGAAAGAGAACCAGTTAAGATGATGGTTGCCATCCCCTTCAAGACAAGAGGAAAGAGAAACTGGATTGCTAGTGAAGGAAACGAGAGAGGGTTTTAAAGAGGAAGAAGTCACTCAGGGAAAGGAGAGGCGCATAAAAGATTAAGAAATAAGAGGGGCAAACTCGTGTATTTAAGAGGCAGAGAAGCCCAGTTCAGAAACCAATTCTGAGATGTCGAGCAATTTTCAAAAAGATCTCATCGTGCAAAATCAGGTTTGGTTTTGAAGACACATTTTGTATCAACAACGAATGGAGAAAAACAAACAGCAAATCCACAAGCAAGCTCAATAAGAAAAAAAAAAGAGTGGGATAAAAGTGGTTAAAATGTCCATTTGGGAGGAGAATTAAAGGAGGTAACGCAGAGCTGAGTCCAAAGGTGTGCTGTGCTGACATACTCTTCAGAGATATTTGGAAAGCCAGGAATGGAAATTAAGAAATTACAAGAAAAAAAATGTCTGGGGAGAGGAATGAAGACAGGGCAATGCGAGAAGCAACCAAAGAAACCATGTATAGAGAAGCAGATAGAGATGAAAATAAAGACCAGCGAGTCAAAGGAAGTGAGGCCAATGAAGGAAGGAGGCAGCTGAGAAGAGTAAAGGAGTCAGAAAGGTTAATAGACTGGAGATCCCAAAAGGAGTGAGTGACAGGGTAGAGGAGAGAGAAAGACAGATAAGCTGAAAGAGAGCAGGTAGTGATCAGAGAAAGGCAATTCAGAAATGAGAGATAATAAAGTGAACAGTATTTAGTAAAGACAAGGTCATGGGAACGATTGAGGCAGTGAGAAAATCTGTCTAAAACTAGAAATCAGAGGCATCGGGCTGAAAAAACAGAAGGAAGAACAATGGAGTTAAGTACTTACCGGGGGGGGGTGCTGAAACAGGGCTGCCCATGGTGAGGGATAAAATTTGAGGAGACAGAAATGGGTTGAGTTTAGGAAAGTCACAAAGAAAGAAGCAAACTAATGGCCACCAGGAAAACTAGACACAGAGGACTTCAAATCAGGAAGAGGGTGGAGCAGGCCACAGGCCAGATGAAGCAGAAGCGGTGGCAGACAGGAATCGTAGGACTTCAGAAGTGAATATGAAAGGGAAACAATTTTTTAAAAGCATCAACTGAAGAACAAGGTTCAGGAAAGGAAATAAAGTTTGAAAAAGAACCTTAAAAATCTATATTTGAATCATGTTTGGAAACACAAGTAACACCCCACTGGGCATGCCCAGCACCAGTATTTCCCTCCTTGGGTGATCTTGGCAGAAAGGTTTAGTTATGCACCCAGACCAGAGATCAGGAATTCAGAAGACCAGTACTGCCACTGGCTAGATGATGTGGGGTTATGGCAGGGTTGGAAAAACTTCTGACTGTCAAAGTAGTATGAAAAATGATGGAAAAGCAGTGATTTGAACCCTGCTATCCAGTACCTTTACTTCCAGATTAGATTAACTCTCCACAAAGCAAGACTTGAAGGCCTTCGTTGACTCTCCCTCACATCAACCTCCTGTTCCTAGAAGCTCAAATACCTGACGCAGTATTCACCACCAGCATTCAAATTCAACCATTAAGATTCTCATCTCACTGTATAACAGCAAAGACAGAGATTAAGTGGACAGATTGTTGAAAACAAACATCACTGGGATTTTGGGTTCCATTCAGAGATATCTGAGAACCGCTGGCATAAGAAGTTCTTCTCCATTTCCAAGCCTCTGTCAAGAATTTCAGTCTATGGCTTTCGTAATCATGAGCATGAATAAAACAGCAGCCTTCTCAGACACTTCTAATACTGTATTTCATCTTCCGGTACCTTGGCATGCTTTTAAAGTTTCTGCTCATTACAAAAAGACAACATACTTCTATTGCCTGCTCCTACAATTGGTAGCTGGATCATTAGAGTGCAACAGAAGGGGGGGGGGGGGGGGGGGGACCACATTATTCCCTGCTACCAAAGTAGTGACATACAGAAAGTATAAAAAGTGAGCCAAGCGCGTCATGTGTACCCTACCGATCACTATTTATTCATGTGTGTATATGAGGTTCACTCAAAATTATTGAAATGACATAAAAACCAGCCTACCTATAAACACGAGCTCACAGGACTGGGGCCATAACGGGAGGTCTTCTTACACCTTCCAGGCATTTTCATATGGCTTGAAAAGGTCTTTAGGTTTGCTTTTCAATTTTAGATAAAAACACTCTTTCGGGTTAATTGTGAATATATATTGTGAATAATACGAAAAAGATTTTTTGAAAGTACTGTCTTTTGTTACAGTCAAGAAAACTCATGTATTATCAACTACTGGAAGCAATAAACTGTCCACAAGATAGGTACCATCTACTGTAACATATATATATATATCTATCTGTGTAATAAGAAAAGTTTGAAAAAAATATCATAGAAACACTATCATTTTTACATTATATTTAATATCTGGATGTTTTATTTCTATTAGATTACTGCACAGCAGGGGAGCTGACAAGACACAGACTTTATGCAATGTCATTCAAAGCACAAAGTTTACTCATGAAGCAAGTTAATACTTGAGCATTACTGAAAGAAAAGGAAGAGCTAGCCAGACATTTTGGTTAGAAATGTAACAAGTTCTTTTTAAAGAAAACAAACATGTAATGCCATAGCTTAAAATAAATAGTGCCAAATGTTACCATCAACAACGTACGAAAAATAGAACCGTGTTTTATAAAAGAAAATATTTTATAAGTGTGTAGCACACATGGACGTGTTGTAGCAGACTTACCATTTTCATATGTTACTGGGTGCTCTACGTGGGGGGTAGATTCCACAATCCCCAGTTCCATATAAGCAGTTCTATTAACCCATACGGGCTTCTGAATTATAAAGTCTGGTACCAGAGTTATCTGTATCATTCATTTTACAAATTTGAAAATAGGAACAACTATTTCTCCTCCTCAGCACAACATTTAATCATAAATACTAAAAAACCAACAATAAAAAGAATTAAATGCTTAAGTATGCACATTTGCTAACTCTTAACTCCTGATTTCTTTACTCAATGCATCCTTCCAGACATAAGGAAAAAAAAAAATCTATTATTGGTTTCTTTCAGGGAAAGTTCAGTACTTGATGCATAATGTTAGATGCAAACAGCCTGACTGTGCTGAGAGGTTTTTTCCCAGTGATTTTTAAATGTTCTAGTACATTTCAGGAAAAAAAAAAAAGGTTTAAAAAAATGGTTTGACTACTTGTGCATATTAAGAGCTAATCCTGGCAGTCAAGCACCTATTGTGCTGCCTTTCCCAATACAAACCATTTCATTACACAGTATAGGAACTGTTGTTATAGAACGTAACCATCATTTTTAAAATGCAATCGTCAGATAATAAATGAAAACAAGTGTAGAGGTTGCTAGACACAAACCAAGGTTTCTCAAATACTTCCTCCCTACAAATTGTTCCACTGAAATCCTACAAGATTAGGTCTACACAGAAGCTAGAAGGAAAACTAAGGATTCAACCTACAAAATCTGGAAACAAAAATTAAAAATATGTATTAAGATAAGCTGATGATCTGGCACATAGTATTTAAAAACTCCTGTATTTTGCCAAACAATTTCCATAGTATTTGTAATTTTAAAAAATACGAAACTAGAAAACCCCCTGACCTAGGCTTGAACGTTTCATCCACAAACTCCACAGCTGGATTTTTATTCTTTGAGTATTACATCAAATGAAAAATTAAAGCTGCACAGAGAAACAAACAAAAAATCTGAGCGTGCACGGAACTGACTGCATCTAGAACCCAATGTGTATGTACATAGCGCTGCTTTTATTTGAACTAATTTCTTTTTACCCACACAAGGAAAAAGATTTAACTGACCGTAACAGCTTCTTAGCAATATAGCTGGTAATAATTATGTTTTTACAGTTCTGAATAAAAAGTTCAGTCTTGAAACTCAAGACATTTCAGTCCATTCTCCATTTTTACCACATTTAAAAACAAGACATCTTCCTTCCTTAACAATAAAAATATTATTCAAGCATACCTGAAAAGGTACTAAGGTCTAACAAAAATATTCTGAATTTCCTTTTCAACTAATAAAGTATTCGTAAGACATTTTGCATATATATTTATTTCCCAAATCAAGAAGTGGCAACTTTCTCTTAAATATAAAAGCTAAAATTTACTCTTGCTAAGTATAAAACTAATTCTCAGAATACAGTATACAAAACCAGATACTCATGAAGAATACATTTTGCGTTATACTGCACTGTTATCTTTTCCAAAAGGTTTCTGTATTTAAAAAAAAAAAAATATTAAAAATTTAAATATACTGTAAGGTCATTCAAATTATTTTAAACACAAAAATCTACAAACAGTGGCATATACATAAACAGTTGGGAAGTTGTAACTTAAAGATCACGTCTTTTAACCAGGCCGTCTGGTAACCGCTAGCCTCCAAAGAACCCTATTTGCTACAAGAAGCATCTGCAGGGTTTTAAGACTTAACTAGGCAGACTCCTATTGCCCCGGGGCAGTGCTGCACAAGGCTATTGAAAACGATCAGACTGCAGAATCAACACCTTAAATTTTCCCAGAAAACCTCCAACAAACGTTTTCTGTCCATTATGACGGAACAACAAAAGAAAAAAAGGATGTTACAAAAATTTCAGCGCGATAATTTTTCCTGAAACTTTTTCCCGTCACATTCGGCAAGCAGAGAACTAGTGCTATCGCCTGTCTGCTCCTACACAGAGAACTGCAAACTACAATTCAATATAAAATACAATAACCGTCTACAATAATTATGTCCCTCTTAGAACAAAGATTAAAATAAAGTTAACTGTGCTGATTCATACTTTACATAAATTACTAAAAAGGTGAGAGATTCAGACATTTTGCTTCTGGATAATAAGCCTAATATCTGTATCATGTGCAAAAGTGCAACTGTGTTTTAGAATTGAGGCCCAACTGAACACGATTTTGTTATTAAAATACACTTGAACCCACTTAATACGGAAAACAGTGGTTCTCGGTATCTTGTAAAGTTATGCTTTACATATTTAAACCTGTTGTAAAACTGCAAGTTAGTAAAAAATACAAAAAAAATAGAAACAAACAGAAAACAACAAAGCTTGTATATAAACTGGCTTACAATTCAAAGCACAACAGTAAGCTTCAAATAATTACATTTCAGTAACACACAAACAAAGAGGTGGGATGATTTTCTTGAAATACTTGGTTATTTCTGCTTTTTTCTTCATGATCTGACGTCTCTTCAGCTGCTCGCGGTGTGTGCATGCATACGTTTCGCGACATCATAGACATAGGTTACGTCCGGTCGCTTCTCTGGATCCGGGTTGATGCACATATTAACTAATTGCCGCAGCTAGGAAAGGAAAATAACATGTAAGAAAGCCAACGATCCTGTCAATTGGTATTTATGCATTATCAAATTCAAATTGGTAAGAGTGGCAAAAATTAGCCACGATAGCAATCCTGCACAAACCCAGACACTCAGCCCTCCCGCTCCTGACACAGGCTGCACACAGCTTCAGGCGAGCACGTATGCAACACACTCCCGTGGCTTACGTTTTGTAGCGTTGTCCAGAAAAATGGATGAATAGATTGAAGTTCTAATCCTTTTAGCATCCAACTTTAGACATGCCTTTAGTCCCATTATACATCGTAGAAGTGAAAATTCCTGTGCTTTTGGAGGGCTGTACCTGCAAACTGCAGAAGGCTGAAACTCGCACCGAGAAGGTAAATTGGGACTGCTTGCTCATTCCCTCCCGACACAAGAGGTAGCCAGCAATAAATGGCACTGCTGCGTGACAGGTTCCAACAAACAAAAGGCAGCGACTCTCTTAACGCACAGTTAACCTGCGGAACCTCCTCTTGCTAGAAGGTACCAACACACACGCATTCTGAAAGCGACTGAGCAAGTTAAACCCACTGAGGGCTATTTAATACAAAGACTCCACCTTTGACTGAGGAAACCTCTGAACTTAAAATTGGAAGCTAGGAAAGTATTTTGGGGAGGTATCACATCATGCTGGCCCTGTTACTCGCCCAGTGTTGGAGACATGATTCTGGAATAAGTAACCTTTGGTCAATGTCCCAGTGTCTATTCTTAGGATTAGATCCCTGATTTTTTTCTTTACAGAAAGCAGCACATAATCAACAAATACATTAATGGAAGCCTCTATCTGGGAATAAACAAATCAGCACTACTAGAAACCCCATGTTTCCACAAGCACCACAATCTATTGGGCCTTCTATAGCGCACATATTTAGCGGAAGCAAAGCCAAAGAGCTCCCACACCACTTGGATACTTCTCATTGCCTCCACAAACTGGCAGAACGCTTGCAGGTTTTTCTTCCTCCCTCGATACGCCTAAGAACTTATGTCATTAGAACTTAATACATTGTCTGGATAACCTCCTGATGGGACATCTATTTTGAATTGTGTGCATCTCCTAGGCATTTTGCAACATGGAATACACATGCTTCATGATGACTTATTAAGATGTTTACCATCCTTTGCAAAACAACCAACTCTGAAGCTCTTCCTTCATGCTTTTTACTAGCTTTGGCAAATCCTCCTGGATCTCCTTATAGCACGGGGCGGGGGAGACACAACGAAAAAAAAAAACACCTTGCGATCCACCCTTCTATGGCAATATGTCCAATTTGTTTCAGTCTCTCTCCCCAGTACTATTAGGTATGATTATTGAAAAAAATGTGTAATTATTGCAACTAACACAGAGCAACCTCATCACCATGATTATTCAAAAGTAACATAGATTTCATATTCAAATCTGCCATCAGAGAGTTTCCTTCCTGCTTTTTATAAGACGACCAAGAAGGATTTTAAATTATAATTATAGTCCTTTCACTTTTTAGAAGACTAATTTAAATGCATAGGAATAGGAAGTCCAGAAGTTAAGTAAAATATATAGCATACCCCTATTTAAAACGTCGTCCATTAGCCCTTGCAGAACCATTGTATATTACTTAATACAAAAATGACTTAATACAAAAACTATGTCACTAGACATCCCCGCCCTTACAAGAGCTTAATATTTAAAAATGAGATCCTTAGTTCTGCAGATAGTGGTCCGATTGCTGGATTGAAAAGAAACATTAAATCAAGATAATCTATAACAGACTCGCTATTTGAATCTTAAATATGCTAAGTATATTTTGACTAATGGAGTTATAAAAGGCAGCACATCGCTTCTGGCAGCCAATAAATAAAATACAATACCACTGACAGGAAAAACTATTAGACTGTAATAACCCCCAATCATTTGGAGAATAGAATGCTGGAAATCATGAACTACCGTAAGAAATAATAATTGCCAACATGTAATACAAATATGCAAAGCAAAACAATCTCCTGTAGAAGCAGCAGGTGGGACACGGTGTAAGCAACAGGCACAATGCATTAGCAGAGACGAGCAGCTTGCTGTGCGTGAAACACCTCAGACAGCCTGCATGGAAAATGGGAAAGGCTGAAGAGCATCCAAAAACCCCAAGCCTGAAATCAGGCTCAAATAGGCAAACATTTTGTAAAGAGAATACAAGCGTAATTTATCTGGAGAATACGACACCGAATCTTGTACGTATACATTTATCTTTCTCTGCGAAGACTTCCATCTGTTCAATCAGAACTGCATACAGTAAATAAAGTCTTACTAAAAGACTTTGAAAGATCGAAACCTATAAAGCCATCACCAGAGGGGAAACAGAATATTCTTTCTCCTCTCTTTATCAAGCTGTATATTGATAACTTCACTGCAGGTAGAACAGCAGAAGCAGACCTTCAAGAAATTTACCTGTGAAAAGCATGAGAAGCTTTGTTTCCTTCCAGGGGGCTACTTCATGTCCTGTCAATCCTGGCCTGTGGGTAACTCTGATTTTGTTTTATAAACAACTTCGTCAGCTAAAAATCAATTTCAGACTCAAACTGTTCGCTATGTCATTAAACAGGAAGCCTTCCTTCAGAGTTACTTTGTTACTTGTTACAGTGTATTTGGATTCAAAGCTTCAATAAAACGGCCAAGAAGATTCATTGCTTAGAAAGACACTGTAGCAAAACGGCATCATTACTCACAAGTACATGTAAGGCTTTAGGTCCTATTAATCCCTGTAAGTACACTGGCAAAATCCATTCACCCACACGGTGTCTTGACTGGTGAATTTTTGCAGCTTCTTGTTTTTCACGCTAACCAAAATGTGTATGTAGCTACTGTTGTTGGGATGCAAGAAAGGATCTACAAGAGTATGTTCACAGCAAGGGACAGTCACCGAATCAATTTACTCAGAAATTCTCTTCCCAACACAGTGCCAAGAGGTGAGCTCAATTAGCGAGAAACCTTAGCTATTACTGTAATAAAATAAACGACAGAGTCATAGATCTCTTTTGGCTATGAGTCTGAACATTTAAATGGTGGTCACTGCTGTTACTGTGAAACCTCCCTCCCCAGTCCAGAGCCTCAGCTGCAAGGCAGGAACGCTGAGCTGCCTGTGCTTGGGACACTGCACAACGATAGCACAGATTCCCGAGTAATTCCAAAATCCTTGAGCTCTTTTTGAGCCTTGTTATTGAGCAGCAGACCTTTGGGAGAAGGTGGATTAATTTCGCTGTACAGAATAGAAACAATTACACAGGAAGACAGCCTTTCAGGACTGTAACTGGGACCACGCTGGATGCTAATACTTGATTATAGCACTATTCCTTTAACTCCTACAGGAATATCCATTTCAACAAACCTGAAATCCATTTGCCAACCCCGTTAGTATTTGGATGTAGCAGAAAAGCCTGACAATACCATGGGAAGAAGCACTGGGATTCTAAAGTCAGACTATCATTAGATAGAGTAATTTTTTTTATTATTTTTATTATTTGGCACAGACTGGCCACCAGGCAGAGCAGAGTTATGACTGAGCTGGAGAGACCTCCTGTTGCATCCCCAAGCTGTAGACTTCTTCAGCTGCTTATTGTTCTTAACCTCCTCTGTGCACTTCGCGCAATGACTGTCTTTAGCCTGGAGCTTAGCCTGACATCGGAGCAGTGGGACACACTTTCTTTAACTTTAGCAGGTTTTTCAGCTATGAAATAAATAATTATCGCTCAAGTCAGGAGGAAGGGGGAGGAAGACAGAACTATGACAGGCGAGTACTTCGCATTGTTAGCCAGTTGAAAAAGAGAAGTTTTTGTATCGGGAAGTTTGGATGGGAAAGAAAACCCACAAACCCTTCTTACTCTGAACAGGAGACCTTCTTGAAGCCCTTCCTCAGTGCCTTCCTGAAGCCCTTCTGCTGGCAACTATCACTGCCATTCTAGACCTGCTGGCTCATTCAGCCTTCACGGCTGGGTAGGAGGTTGGCTATGGACTTTAGAAGTAATGCACCTCCATCAAAGGGGGAGACTGAAAAACTTCACCTGTCATGAAAGCAACATGATACTAATATTGGCTGACAGGATTTCAAGAGTATTGACTGGGGGTGCCAAGGGAGCCCCAGCTTTGAATTCCCTAAAGCAGAACAGCTCTCAGTAAACACCAAGTACCCACCCTGAATACCAGAAGTTCTTCAGGAATATTGAAAAATTGAGGTATCCAAAGTTGTTAAACATTTGAAAATCTTGGCTTACACCTCTACTGCTGAAGCAATACTTTGTGAAAATGCATCTTAGCATATTTGGAATTCTAATCAAAGGTTTTACAAAAAAATTATCCATCTGTCCATTTATCTTAAAGTGCACCTTTCTGTCACAGCATTTTCTGATGACACGGATATGATACAATACTAAAAGGTTATTCTTACAGAGAGAGCAAAATTTAGTAAAACTGTCACATCTTAAAACTCATTAAAACCTACTTACAAAAGTTTCTCTAAAAAGCACTTGTCTTGTATTTTGTAATGAAAGTATTTACACACCTATATCAGAGGATGCAGAGATCAACACTCAGTGAAATTTTTCTTTCCGAAAATTCTTTGTTATAAAATACGAAGTGGTTTTTACTGTTCGGTGATCCCTGATCTTTACTGCTCACTGACTGTGCTTCCAGCCTCATTAAAGGTTTGATAGCTAAATTTCCAGTACAGGCGAAACATTTAGGACAGTATCCCAGTATGACAGATAACACGTTTTTGTTTCAATTTTTTTTGCAGTTCATGCCAGCACATGATTTTTTTCATACAAGTAAAACAAAAAGTATATTTTGGTGCAGTAACTAACATATCTATTTTTCCATGTACCTTAGCGAAACCACAAGTCTTCGTATCAGAGCATTAAAAATGTTCCCATTGCAGTCTCCATAGTTGATTACGCCTTTTAAGTATTTTCATACCTATCTTCATACCTATCATAGCTCTGATTCTGTCATCATGTTTTAAAATAACTTATGTGTATTTTGCAAATAATGGTTTATCCGAGGCGCAGAAGTACTTGTCTGCTTTGAAATAAAGAAAACGTAACGTGTTGTGCTTTGCAGCTTTTTTCAACACTAGAAACTATACAGATATAAGTAAAAGGTGGAATCTCTTTCCCCATCCAAACTCTAAGACCTTCTATCTGGGCCAGACTTTGATATTTGCCCCTTGGCTGGGAATCCGCATATCCAACTTCACACTTAGCTGCAGCGGAGTAGCCCTGCAGGCAGGCCAACTTCAACGAACCACTAGTGGTATCATCATTAAAATCCTGCTGAAGGTCACCATGGAAACCGCCTGCTGAGGCTTCGCTGCTGCACTCGGCATCTCCTAATCAGCTACCATGTGAAATGCAAATTCAGACAGTCTGAAAATTAGTCAAGAAGAATAGAGGATGAGGATGCAGATATGTGAAATATTCATGCGCTTCATGGAAAAAGGAAGACAGCATGAATGACACAACAAAGAACGGCCCCTGACATTCTTGCTATCATTTTGCATTATTGTTCACACCCTACTGTATTTCCAGGCCTCCAGTTCTGAAGTTGGTTATATGAACTGCCACATTTATAGTCTACAATAAATAATAATTAAAAACAGCCCTGGTAAAATGACTAATTGGAAAACCCACAAAGAGGTATAGTGCATAAATTACATCCTTTGTAACGTCACTGAGTTATCTTTTTAAGTCCATTTTTTTTTCATAAAAGGGGAAAAATTGTCACTATAAATACAAAACAAAACTAAATACTGGGCAGTAATCTTTTATTAATAGTCCAATCACTGTCTCTGAATGTAAAAAAATTTAAGGTGTGGAATTACAACCCCTACTCTATAACTGAAACTGCACAATGCTTTATGTTTATTAAAAGTATTTCAGTGCTCGTGTTTATTTGCATTTTAAAAGTAATCTTTAATTACTAATATGTGTTCTTTGGTTTACAGCTTCTATCAGTTTGCCCTGTTCTTTTCAAAGTGGGAAAGTACTTCAAAACTGGCATCTCAGAACATTAACAAGCAAACACTTATATTTTCCATTCTGTTACTCGCACTAAGAAAAATATTTATCTTATTTAGTTTCTTTTCATTTTAGAGCTGAAAAAAGCAAGTATCCCCCGCTCCTTGAGTGCTTTAATGACAGTAAAGAGCTGTTACCTACCAGCTTAAAACAAACACGGCTGCGATATGCCTGAGTATATTGTTCAAATTCAATTATATTATGTCTGCCTCTATTTCTCTGGAATTTATTATTACCGTTGTCAAGAACCACTCTTTCTTGCAAACAAACTGCCATTCAATTGTATCGAATTGGCACATCACAGTTTTATAATGCAGACAAATGGGAACTAAACAATTCATTTTTACTAGTGAGCTACATTATATCTAGTCTAATGCAAGCCCCTAGAGAAACAAGGCTAGTGCACTAATTTACTGCGCAACATAAACTTGTAGAGTTGTGCTTTTAGAAAAGTATACTACAGACGCAAGACTCAATCCCATTCTGGCACGTAGAACATATCATCGGGCATTCTGGGAAAGCATTTTGTCATACTTGCAAGGAAGCTCGATGAAATTAAGAAGCTAACACTATGAGGTTTCCATCATTAATCCCCCAAAATTTAAAGCCACATCAGGGACTTGTTTTGACAGGAACATTTGAGCGAGTTCAACAAGCAAACATTTACGGGCATAATCTGCAAATAACATAAAATCACACAAGTTCATTCACCTCCCCGGAAGTGCGCCAGCTTACATAAACCAAGGCTCTAGCCCACGAACAGGAAAATCACTTACTTCCTCCGAGTAGTGATCTGAAGGGAGGGGTGGGTAGTCACACTGTTCTATCTTCTTGCACAGGGAGTACAAGTTCATTTTATCACCATAAAAAGGACTCTGCAGTGCGGCCATCTGTTTAAAGAAAATGTACAGTTTTCTTTTGTTTTTAAGTCAACCTCTTTTGTCATAAAATCTGTAATACAAACAAATCAAAAGTGATTTTTAACGACTTTGGATTCCCCGCTTAGAAGTGCCACAATGCCTAAAACAGAAGTTCCAAAACTATTACTGTAACCAGTGTGTGTGCTTATTCTATGTTGTTATGTTATATCTGTCACAACCCTTATATTGCAGTATTTGAATTGTACACCCTAACAGTTTTATTAATAGGGTACGAGAAAAATTAAGTAGTATCCGATACTGCTGCGAGTGTGGAGGGTCCTTGCACCACGAGGGAGACAAGAAAGAAACCAAAACACCACAATGTAATTCTCCTCTGAAGACCTTTTGGAAAAAAACCACATAATTTATTTGAAAGCACTATGCGATCTAAAGCAATACTGTAGGGTGAAAATGCTGGATAACAGTAGTAGACTTTGTAACCTTCATAGCTATTACTAGACGTTGATAGAGGTGGGTTTTTTTAAAGCAAGAAAACTACAGGTAATGCCTATACTTGAAAAAAAAAAAGCCCCAAAACTTTGTAATTCAGTATATTATTTGAAAATACGTTTTAAAAAAATATCTAAAAACGTCATCACAAGTGCAGAACTGGCACCCACATCTATATTTTACAATTGTAATACTTAAATAAGAATATATCTGTTGGAAAGCAATTAAATTAACGATGAGCTTAAGACCAGCGTTAGTCAACCTACGCTTTATTTCCAGAAAATGTTACAACTTGACATTTAAGGTGGAAACAAATGCTACGGTTAGCAGGATTACAAATTTTAAAATTCATTTAAAAATCTCTCCATTCTGTTCAAAGCCTTCCAAGTCTTTGAACCGCAGCAGCACGAACACTGCTTTGAGCGCAGCGCTGCCCCAAAGTCAGTCACCCTTTTCTACATGTGCTAATAAGTTTGATTTTGGAAGGACAATGTGTACATTCCCCAGACAGGCGGAGTGTGTGTGAAACACGCTAGTCCATGCTGTGCTACTCAGTGAGCTTCAGCAGGGACAGGACAAGCTGAAAATGGCTCTCATCTGTCTTGTGGTCTTCCAGATAGCAGTTTAACTCCTTCATGTCTAACTACTGATACCACTAGGGGAAAACGTATGAAGAAAATTACCAAAATTCTCTTACGCTTACTTTATACACGATAAAACCCCTCTCAAATAATTCAGTACTTTTGGCATACTACCTTAGAGTAAGAATAAATCATTTTAGAGCTCCCAAAACAAACACCATATTACAGTTCCGTCCTACACCACTCCCAAAAAAATCTGTATTACCAAAATAATGTTAATTTTTTGGATTTACATGACTTTGTCTCTTACCTTAAAAAGAATGTTAAAAATGCAAGCTGAAGACCAAAAAAGAAAAGAAAAAAAAAAATCAACTGCAGGGTCTGTACGCATGCAGAAATTCTAAATAAATGCACAGATACTCATTTTCGTACTCTAGGTGTTCATTAAAAAGTACTTTTGTTTGAATGCTGCGGAGTGTTAGAAAAATTCTGAATGTCCCCTAAGGAGTTAAAACAGGAATACTATATTTTCATGCATCTCCTGCTTTGACAGATGAAAAATGTCAACTGTCCTGTTTTTATTTTCAAGCTTTTGCACTATTCATCTGGTTCATTAGTGCATCTCGCTGCTGCCCCTGACAGCTGCTCGCCCTCTCCTCCCAGCAGCTGAATTTTTCAGGCTAATTTGATCCTCCACACTGAGACGATCGCTAGAATGATTGACTTGCTCCCTGACCTCCAGGGTCTGACTTTCCTGATTAGTATTCTGGGGGTGTCTGAGGGACGAAAGCCCACTGTCTGTCTTCGGGGCTGGTGGCAGCTCTCTCTCTTTTTTTTTTTTTTTCCCTTTTTTTTTTTTTTTTTGAACTGTAAGCCACCAACCTACAACCCTGTAAGGATGCAATTGCTACGCTGAACAATAAAAGGAAATGTGTAAAACCTACTTTTCCATGTAAAGGTCCATGTAGCAAAAGCACAGCATCTTGATTTTAATTAGTAAAGTCTACTTTGTTGCATATCAATTAAAACTCCAGTGGTAGTGTTTTTGAGGTTTCAGAAATACCTGGGGCTCTAAAAAAAAAATCAGACTTTAAAATATACTTTTAAATATCTTATTGGCCACATACTTAGCATTGAATAATAGACTGTAATATAGTTTAGAAACAATAGTTTTTAAAAACAACATAGATCATAGCAAATCAGTCTAAACTTTAATTAAAACATAACTGGAAAACATTTAGCAGCAATTAAGCTTTTACTGAGAAGTGATAAACACGCCACAGCTTTTCTCCAATTAAGCTGGAGAGAATCCAGAGTAGATATGAGCACATACCAACATGAAATCAACATAAAACATGCTAAAATGCAGGCAATAGTCATGCCACAAAAAGACACCCAGCACAAAACTGCATGGATAATAAAAATACCAGGCATTAGTCCACACGTGTCTTGAAGAACCTTAAGTAACCACTTTCAAATAATAATAAAAAAATAAAGAGAGGAAAATGCTAAGAAGATGTTTTGAGTTTTCTGTACCTAAAATTTCAAAATTACATTTCAATGACCAAAAAACCCCACCCAAAAAAACCTGAAACCCGAAACATCTGGTATTTTGTAGAAGTGGGATAAATGCACCTCTAAAAAAAAAAAAACCAAACCAAGAAACCCACAAAGCCAAAAAGCTATAGTTGAAGAAGTTGCCATATACCATAGCAATATACCAACAACAAGTATCCAAATAATTACTTTATTCATACAATAAGGAAAAAAAATGAACACATCATATCAATTTAAATACCATCCTGGTAAAACTTCTTAAACAAATAAAAAAAGAATGGTACTTAAAGATGCTGAGTTGACCAATGGAATTAAGATATTTAGCTATTTTGAAATTATTTACCAGATCAAAGAAAAATTTAATATTCACATAGGTGTTTAATATACTGTACCAGCATCAAAGCAGCAAGTTAAAAAAAAAAAATAAACAACAAACCTTTAGAAAAACAATGTTGATTTCTACCCAACAATTTTACATTATATAACATAAAAGAAAAATTAACCTTAAAGTGTGTTAATTTTATATAGTAATCAGTTATTCGAAGGTTTTATTTGTTTGTTTCCAGATTTTAAAAAATCCTCAAGAAAACCAATGAGGGGAAAAGCAGCAGTAATACTGAGAAACCCTCATCTACCTTTAGGCTATCTTTACACGCTTGTGCAAGCGGGACCCTAAAGCGGAGCACTGAAATCGCCATGGTCAGTACTACGGGATCCCAATACGGGATTAAGTTTTAGTTCAGGATTTAAAAATTCAGCTGGTAGTAACATACAACTTTAACGGGCTGATAATGTTTTCTACAAAAAGCTAGAATAACAGGAGGTGCCGCTCCTGCTGAATATGAGTTAAATGAGTTCTGCTGACCCACTGAGGCAAGTGGCTTGCAGGTAAATGAAAAGCGAGTTGGGTATTTTAGCGTTTATCTGGAACATGACTACAAAGACTTCACTGCCCCTGCTGATGGACAGAAATTTTTTTTTCAGCATCCTTCAACACAAGATTTTAGTCTTTTGATCCACAAATGATACACAAAGGACTCCGAAGACGTAGTTTCCTCAGAAGCCTACCTGGTCTTCACACCTTCATTGGCCTCAATTTCAATTTGCCCTGTATCTTTATTTTCTCAGAATACAATATAATTTAAAATTATGTGTCACCTACTAATCTTGACCATATTAATACAGAAACTGACCAATAATTATAGTTTAACCAACTGAAAAGAGAATAGAAAAATTACATATGTCTGTGCAGAAGTCATTATCCTGAAAGCTAATCCAATCTAGTAGTAATAAGTACACAGTAATTTTTTTCTGTTATTTTACTGAGGTTTCAAATAATTTTAAATAAATTAAGCTTGCAATAAAGTAACTAAATCGCAGTTTTTGAAAGCGTTAGTTGCATACTTGAGTCAGTCCAACTATTTCTCAATGCGTTTATTACCAAAATCATATAATCAGCACAGGCCGTTAAAACACCTAGAACAATTTTACATGTGCTTGCCATTATTCATTTATTAATCCTTCAGTTATGCCCAATCTTCAACAAATTGCTGTAAAAATCTTTGTAGCAAGCCCAGTAAAAGGCAAGTCCCGAATAACACACAAATAAAAGTATTTCATATGCTGAAGTTACGTAAGAGTTCTCATTGCTAATATTAGACAGACGTATAATAGCTGAAAAGTAGCTTTTCCACAACGCTACATACTTTTCTAAACCACAAAAATAGAGAAATAGATCCTAAACCAGTACTTAATACCTTGGGGGGTGCGGGGCAGGGGGTGGGGAGCACAAGAGTATTATTAAGTTCATTGTATATATCAATATTACCTCGTACAGCAGACAGCCTAGAGACCAGATGTCAGATTTGAAGTTGTAACCATTTTCGTGTATTCTCTCTGGAGACATGTAATAAGGTGTACCAACTGCAATAAATACACAAGTATTTTTGAGTGAAAATTTCTGTCATTATATAGTAGTAAAAGTACAGTTTTCCTGGCTGAAAAGTATTTTTCATCCTCTATATTTCTCATTTTGCTACACATATAATTTCAATTCATAATTATGACTCTTCAGTTTGATAGAAATACACATGAATTAGGTATCTATTTCATTCAATGCACCTTTATTTTCACTACTGATATCTAATCACCAGAATTACTCAGCTGTAGAATACTTCTAATGTTTGCTTTTAAAGAAGCTCGAAAGTAATTATTTTCTTCTGAAGAGAACCAAGGGAAACATACTACACACACACACACGCTCCTTTCCAAACTGTTATCACTGTGGCTGGAAATAACAACAGCTAGAAATTCTCTTCTATGGCTTGAATTTTTTTTTTTTTTTTTAAATGAGTTGTCTGTTCATCCTTTTGAAAATACAGAAATCTGAAAAAGCTCCTTTTGAAACTAATAAGCACAATTTAGTTTGAATATCTGAAAGTAAAACTGAGCCTGAAATCCAGGATCTTCAGCTTCCCGGAGAGGAAGGCAGGAAAACCTGCAAGCCCAGCAGAAGCCGAGGTTCCTACGAGCGACTCGGCATCTGCTGCAGGACTGGGCTCTGCGAGGGCTTTTCAGCTCCCAAATCTGTGGCTGTCCTGGCTTAATCCTGCCTCAGAGCTGTGGGCTCTGGAGACGTCTCTGCTCTTGAAAAGCTGCATTTACTGGGACTGTCCCAGAGCAAATTTACATCGGATACTCCAGGACATCCCTCCCCTTGATTTTAATCAGACCCTACCCATCTGTGTCACAAAGTACTTGGAAGAGAGGAATTCTGAGAGATGTTTCAGCTCTGTAAAAAAAAAAAAAAGACATTTAAAAAAAAAGTATTTGATTGATGGGTTCATACTGACAGATCAACAAAAAAAGAAGTTACGAAAAATAAGAGTAGCATCAATTTTGGTGCATTGTCTCTGAACTTTCTCCCTACATCCCTGCCAAATGACTGCCTAACAGCAAATACAGTCACAGATCTATGTAGATTTTTACTTCAGTTTTGTGTGGATTATTTTCTTAAGCACTGAATCCTGATGACGAGAACCAACAATTCCGTCAATTCAGGTTGACCTTGTTTCGAAACAAAACATCTTGCAACACAGCCAGAGATTAAAATCAGCAGTCTCACTGCAAACTATGAAAATTAGAGTATGAACCTCACACTATTTTATTTAACACAAAGATCTCATGCCACTTCGGCACTTCTGAATTAGCCTCATCTATTGAGAATTCATGTCTGTATGAATACTTGAAGCAAAGATATAGTGAATACGTAATTCATTCCAAATCTGAATAATCAGGTTAATAGTTTTAATTAACCAGATTAATAGTTTTACTCTAATCATTTCCAAAAGTTAAAGGTTTTGCTTTGACAGTGTGCCCTATCTTTAGAAAGGCTGACATCTCAAAGTATGTCACACTTTCTTAGGGAGGTCAGCCCACGGCTGCTGGTAACCCATCATTTCAGCTGATCTCCTCAAACACCATTGAAAACAATATTCCAAACCAACATAAACTGAGAACACGCTTCTCTAACAGATATACAAGGACAGACGTCCTATATTGCATCCTACAATGGATTTGGCTCCCTAAATATTTCAGGGGAGACTTCCAGCCCCGGGAAAGTGGAGGAGGCTGCAGCCCCCTCTCCCCAGAGGCTCCCTCAGTGCCGGCCTGAGGAATCACTGCAGCTCTGAGCCGAGACTGCCAGAGATCAAGAGCTTAAAAGGAGAAAGGCTGGGGAAAGGCAACTCAAAATGACAGAGTACTGTGAAAAACATTCTTCTCATGGCATGTTCGGATTCACCCACAGCAGAGGAATGGTCAAGAGGGATGGTCTTTTCCTTGTGAGAGAATAAGCACACGGATGGGTGGCCTGCAACGCCAAAGCTACCAGAATATCCAGAAGCAGCTCTTATTCTAATGTATCAACAGCAATACTTTAACAGGTGTTAATGACAGCTACCTTAAAATTGGAAACTGTAATTAAACAACATTTGGCATGACATAGCTTTCATATTTTTATTATCCTTACTGTTGTATTTCCCTCTTGAATTTTTTTTTTTTTTTAGTCTAAGGACTCATGAGCTTGGGCACCTCTGAAAACTTTCAGCTGTATAGCTGTATATTGCATCCATTAATTAATGCACTGGTTTAGTATATTCCGATGCTTTGTTGGCAGAATTCATCTAACAACCAAAAAGAAGTTTAATAGCAATGTGGTTCGTAGCTGGTTCCAGCAGCGCTGCCTTTGCTGCTCCGAGCCCTCACGCGAGTCGCTGGCAGTGAGTAATGTGCCAGAAACAGGCTTCACAGAATCCACAGGGGGCAGCTGAAAACACAGAGGTTTGAAGGTTCATAGTTTACCAAAAGCAAAGGTAATTTTAACCAGTAGCTCTGGGAAGCCTGCTGATACATTAGGGGTCTGATATGACTGCGAAAGATTGATGATAGTGAAAAGGAAGAACAAATGCTATCATTTTACAGCGTTTAGCCTAGTGTAACACCTTAACTGCAATACAACCTGAAGCCCCCGATGACCAGCAAGTAAAAAGAATTGAAATTACAGTTATGTTAGTCATTGAATCACAAAAACAACCTGAAGAGCTAGACATCATTACTACTTGTAAACTGTTTTTAACCAAACATGACAAAACATTCATTATTCTGACATTCAGGCACCACTGAAGGCATTGCAACAGTTCTTTAAAACGGTACGTAGTTCTTTAAATCTCGGTACGTAGCACTGTACTGCTGGCAAGCTACTACCAGGTGCGATTATATGTTATGTTTCCTTCCTGGATCATTATTTTTTCTGTTAAGTGAAATAAAACATCACAATACTATGAAGACCTGTGATTTTCTTGACTCATCTAAAGACACAGAAGTAAGATTATACAAGACAAAGATGTAATACATTAAGGGCCCTACATTTTTAAGAACAAAAATCTGTAACTTTAGCGTTCTATTCACTGCATTTGTACATCTCTGATAACCTGCAGGTGTGAACGGTAATCTCCTTGAAAACGGCCTGGGTCAAATAAACTGCTTCCTCAGAATCTGCTGCTGCTCCAGAGCTCCCTCCCTTTAAAGATGCTGCAGATCCAGAAAGTGTTGTTTCTTTATGCAAGTTTTCTGCTACTGGGAGAGGCAATGGACATAATGGAAGTGGTGGTTATTAGGGGGCAGGAAGTTGGATCTGAAGCATCAGAGGCAAATAAACTATGAAGAAGGGAGTTCTGATGTGAACAGTCCACCTTATTACCTGCACAGACACATAACTCACACCGCAGCTGAGTTAAAGAGGAGAGTGTGTTCACCTGAAAACCGACAGGGCATCAAGGAGTTGAATGAAATACAGCAACTAGCCCTAACTACTATCAAGCATTTTTAATCTGGGAGAAAAATCGGACTGGTAAATACTAATACTGCTTGCACAAAACAATGTAATGGCTGATTCAGAAGGTGTTTAATAGACTAGTTTTAAAAAAGACCCTATAATTATTACTGGCATTCCATGCATTGGAATATATAACTACCCAAGTTCAGGATGGGGGTCAAAATCACTTTAGTAAAACTCTTCCGATTTTCAAAGATTTCCAAAACAAGACTTCAGTTTAAAAAAAAAAAAGGCCTAATTTAAGTAATCAAAAGATAGGGTTTATGAATGACTTAATGTCCATGAGATCACAGGAATTTTGTAATACAGAGTTCAACACAAAATGTAAGTGCTTAACAAGGTGAACGGTTGATGCTGAAGACAGACAAACTAAGTTACAAATAAGCTGCAGTTATGGAAAAGTGAGGGTAACCAACCACTGATACGACAAATTCTCCATAACTATCATTTATTTTTTTTACCTATTTATTTTAATATAGGTGTAGGAGATTTCTAACTTACAGACTCGTCTTCAACCACAGATATGGGACGTAAAATACCGCACTTATCCAAAGTAATGCTGCAACTTAGCCTATATTATGTGAATAGTCTAACTGCAGAAATCAATCTATAAATATCTTGGGTTATGTTATAGTGTAGTATTGTAACAGCACAATAATTTACCTTCAGCTTTCGAACTACTGTGAGATCTCAGGTTTTTGTACATAAAATAACGGCTGTTTTAATACAGCTGCTTTGATGACTGCAACGGATCAGCTGCAGGTGTCCCTGCTAGCCTTCCTGTACACCGAGGGTGCAGGTTCTCGGAACGCTTTGGTTGAGGTTATGAAAGTGGAGCTTATTCTTTTCACAGCAAAACGGTGCTGCATATCACCACCCCAGCACCCTCTGCTGGGTTAGAGATCCATATGTAAGAAGGATTTTTACACATTTTTACATGGTATCTTATTCCCCACAACCTGCATGAGTTTACAGTCAAATCCCTCATAACGTAGCTGTGTGCCGGGGACAGGAGTACCATGGAAATGACAGATGTTGTCAAACCACAGAAGAAACACCAGGATTCAATACAGATGATCATTCGCTTTTAAGCATTTTAAGATTGCAGATCTGCTCCTTTGCCCTGCGAGAAGGTACTCACATCATGGCAGCAACATCCGCCTGGATTGCATACTGTGCAGCCCTCTGGCACAAACACACTGGAGAACTGATTTTTTTTTTTTTGTAATTGAAATACTAAAATATGGACCATCCTTCAATGCACTGAATAGCTGACAAAGATTAAAAAAACGCACATTTCCATGAGCTGGCCTCAGAATTGCCATTTCATCAAAGAGCATAAGGCCTGGCATTCAGCCATTAAAAAAAAACAACAACAAAAATAAAAGCCCTAACACACACAGTCAGAGGGAAATGAATAAGAAGCCTTTCTTGGATCATCTTCCCCTTTCTAATATAAACTCTTCTGAAACCAAGAAATTTTGTCAAGTTTGTATCGAATCAACAATACCAAACGCCTCCCTTTCCTTTGTATTTTTGGAAGAAGCATCTTCTATTTTCAAAAATTTATACACACACCACAACAGAAAATTCAACTGTTTTGATAAGGCTGTATAGAAAGGGTTAAGAACATTAACAAACCCCGTCCAGCACAGTATTTTCATTTGTTTAAGTGGACCATCAGCAAGTATTCTAATTAAATCAGTATTATTCATAATTAGCAGTTAGAAGCTGTAGCTAATGAAAATTTTAGTACATTTCTTTATCTCTGAAAGCCTGAATCTAGTTTCCTACTGAAATTTTTATAAAGCCTGTAAATCAGTATAAATTGCTACAGGTAATACGTTTGTAATTCACCAGGTTTTGTGCACCAAAGGTTTATGGAATCATAAAAAGATAGAACTTGGAAAGAAATTTCAGGAAAACCAGCATCAGAAACTGCATGACAAATGCATTTTAAAAAGTGGTCTCTGCTAGTGACATGATAAATCAGAGTGTCACTGTCTCCACTGTAGCCTCAATTAACAGCTGAACAAAATCTTATTCCTAGGCCGAATTCTGACATTAGGTCATAATTAAGAGGGAAATGGAAGAAGAAGAGATGGGAGGGGGGGGAGAAGAAAATAAAAAATAACCGCTCCTCTACCAAGACACAGCACCCAACATTAGAAACAAAGCTTCCATCCCCCTATTCCCCAGGTCTCTGGATGACTCTTGTATTTATAAGAGATGAGCTTTAAAGGGCTTGGGGGTTTTACACTGTTTTTAACTCTAGCTCAGCCTTCAGTCCCTTTGCAACAGTTCCCCTGCAACGAACCAAAATAACCCAGGGCTGAAGCAGTTTGTTCCTCTTTAGCTTCCTGACTTCTGCCTCAGAACGCAAGTGCAGCTCTCCTGCCCTCACAACTCACTTTTGCCTTCTTCATGTGCTCCTACCCACAGATTAGGATTTGCAGCTTCCTGCAAACACAGCCCAGGAGCAGCTCCCTCTTCACACTGCTCATTTGCATCCTTCTTCCATTCGCAGGCAGTAGCGGGGAGCCAGCTACGACAAATAAGATCCCGACAGTGCTGCCAGAGGTGGCCGCTGGGCTCCGGCAGCAGCATGAACAGCAGCACATGTGCAGCACATGAACTGGTATCAGATCTTTACAGTTATCCCTGAATTTTGAGGCGGAACCCAAGCACACTTCAAGTCTGGTCTCACTGCCTCTCCTCTGGCTCTTTCTCTTTTTTATTAATGCAAGATTGCACACCTGTGTCCGAGTTTCACCTCAGTCCTATTAAGACCTCAGTAGTTACTCGTGGTTTTGACCATACCAGTATCAGTATGCACCAGACATGATAAAAACAGGAAGGCACAAAAGAGTGACCAAAGGCTTTCTGGAAGACGGGGAAGTAAGGTTTATATCAAAAATTTCCTTTCTAAAATAGGGGGTTTTGGCTGTTAACACAAGTATCGCCCACACCTCGAATGCGGTACAAACACGATGAACACCAGTCTTCTCTCTTCTTCTAATTGTACTGATAACTGGGACTATCTGAATAAAGTTAAATTAAGAGGTGATGATAAATATGGCATATTTTAATTCAAGAAGTGTGGTATTTCATAGTCTAACTATAAACATCAGTATGGGAGCAAACACAATTCTTTGTGTGTCCTCCCATGGCCCTAAAATAGGGATTACAAGTATTACTTAACACTTCTTGGCTCTCTTCGATATTGTCTTCCTTATCATGCACTCTCGTCAAACATATAAAAATATCCAGATGCTTAATTACAGAACTGTCACTGTCATTTGTTAAAAATTCTCAGTGAGCAGCATTTGGATTGATGTTACCTATCTGTATTCAAGTATCAGTCAGGTGCTCTGCCTGCCTTAATACCCTTTACAAGAAACAGGAGACAGTTCTGGACGCTGCCACCAAAGGCCCTGCTCTTAAAGGGTCTAAAAGTTCATTTCACACCCTTTGCAGTCAGTGAACAGGCTGGAATTCAGCAACCACTAAACGCACCCACTTCAGTGGGGGAAAAGAATGTTTTTTCTTAACTGGAAAAAAACCCCCAAACCATAACCCTATGATAAACACTAATTCTTACGTTCCTCTTTAAAGCAGATGCTACTTTATTTACAAAGCTTTTCTCTTTTTGAGATCCTCTTAGATCCTGTCATTTGTCCATTCCCTACACTTAAAATATCTGCCAAATTTTTACTTTTTCTTCTTTAAAGGCTTCTTAATCACCCTAGTCTCCACATGCTACTCAAAAGATGCAAAGTATATGAAAAATTTATTTGGAAAAAGATAATACAATGTTATTCTTTAATGTGCTAGCAAAGAATAAATTGAGCATTTCAGAAAGTTTTTTTCTTATTCTTACAAAAATCAGTTTTCTGGGATTTGTTTTTGTTGTTTTGGGTTTTTGGTTTTGTTTTGTTTTTAAAGTCTTTATGGTCTGTAAAGCCTAATTCTGATGTCTCCTTGACTTATTTAGCTTACATTGAGAAACTCCACCTTAAAACAGGGAAGTTCCTCTGTTAGCCCTTTCGAAGCATATAACCAACGTCTCGTCAATGCTACCCATACAGGCACACCGGATTACTAGATTCTTTCCAACACTGATTAAAGTTCAAACGAATTTTTAAAAATCCACCTGTATTAGTGATCTTATTTTTCCTAGCATTTCTAGAAAACACTGCTGTCATGAAGACTTGTTTTGAGCCAGGAACATACATTAAATGAGTCAAAGGGGAAAAGGAAACAAAAAAAAAAAAGGGGAAAAAACCCCAAACTGAGCTGTACTGCTGAAAGCGACACCTGAGTGTTCAGGCTTGTCTATATTTGTCCATGGTGATGACCATTTTTTTAATTATTATTTAAGAAAAGCTTTAGCAGGACCTGACCCTTCTCTCTTCCTCCTCCTGAGCAAGCACAGTATTCCCACCGTGTAACAACTTCCACCTCCTCAATGCCTGTATCTCAGAGAGAGCTTACCTAAAGAATGTGCAGCTGTGGTTTTGGAGCTGAAAAATCGCCCAAGTCCAAGGTCTCCAAGCTTCACTACCCCTGTAGCTGTGATGAACACATTAGCTGGCTTTATATCTGGGGGAAAAAAAAAAATTAAGAAATTTAGAAGTCACAATGAGGTTGCAAGAAAAGCTACTGCTCTATTAATAATAGACCGAGTCTTTTATTTACAGCTAATATTAAAAAAATGTGCCTGTGCTTTTCATAAAGAGTGAGTCTACAATTCAGAATTTCAAATTAATTATTTCAATAGTACAAACATCGCTCAAGCAAAAAAATTGAGAGCCATGGAAATTATTTTTAAGAAAACAAACAACCAACCAACAACAACAACAAAAAAACAAAACAAAACACCCCCAACACCCACCCCACACCCAAAGAAGCATATACAGGGAGTTCATTACTACTTCATATAAGCTATATATAAGGACTTCCATTAGAACTGGAAAACCTCTCATTATGTCTTAAGTAACAAAAATGTTTCAAGAACTGTAAAACATTTTTCATCACTTCTGATGATCAGATTACCCACAGTGGCATGATGTTATTTATTTGAAATAGATAACTGATTCTCTTTAATAGCAGGCATTAAAAAAAGAAGCAAGTTTTACTCAGGAGAATGGCTATTTGAACTCGTCAGTGGAACTGGGTTAATCAAGTTGAAACAAAGAAAAATAATGATGTATACCCCAGACAGTTATTTTTCACAAGTAATATTCAGTTTAAGTTTTAATCCAATCCTTCAGAGACAACAACAAGGATTTTTATTTTCCAATTTTTAACAAGGTACCTATTCTGTTAGTCTTCTAAATAAACCAACCTGATACTCGTTTGGCAAGCGTGCTTAGCTCTTACTCAGCTCAAGAGCAACACACTGTGGCTCTAAACTTCAAGAAAATCACCTAACTTTGATAAAAGGGAATTAAAGTCTGCATAAGATATGGGTAGGGTAAAAGGAATGGTTAATAACCCTTCAAACACCAGCATTTTCAGGTTTCCAATAAAAAGTTACAAAACCTTACAAGCTTTAGAGAAGAAGACAGAAGCAATTACGTCATGCTGCTACCTGACCCAGCTTTCAGGAGTCTGGATCACCCTTTGTGTAACAATCCAACGTGGGTATCAGCTCAACTTAAAAACAGCTTTAATTGTCATTGGTTTTGGTGCGGAACCATGGAACTGTTGGATTTGCCATAGGTTTGCCAGAAGCTTCAAAAGTAGTATTTCAGTTTAAGGAATTTAAACTCGTTTTGGTTTTGAGCTAAAATATACTGAAATAAACTAGTTTAGTCATAAAAGCATTAAAGGAAGACACCTATATCCTATGGAAAGAATCTGTAATTTTATGTACTTCTCTTTGTAGAATTTGCACTTGAAGATATCTGTACAAATGCATAAAAGAAGAAAAAAGAATCACAAGGGAAAGACATTTGCAGGGGCACCTAAGCTGATCTGCTGAAGCGTGCAACGTCTCTGGCTGCAAATGACAAAGCTCAGAGATTGAGGAACTTTTGCTTTCAGGCAGCTATCTGCATCCCAGCAGAAGGAAGCCACCAACTTGAGACACGTAATTTCACCTGAACCCAGAGAGACAGCCCATATACAACATGCAACTCACAGCCAGAGGGATTTCCAAAGGGAAAAAAGAAAAAAAAAAAAAAGAGTCCATCTGAGAAGCAGCTATACTACGATCTGTTTTCTTTGACTCAAGAGTTACAAGGTAAAATGAAGACAACATACAGAGGAGACAGCAGTCCAGAGGTTTAAAATGGGTAGAAGAGATTTAGTACCTGACAGAGATAGCTGGCAACTACAAGGGCTGTTGGGACACAGTACTTGACACAGAGATTGGAAATAGCAGAAAGCAGCAGAGAAGGAGAGAAAACGCTCACGGCAGCACGTAATCCAGTAGATAAGGGAGTGGGAGAAGGGCCTATACATCACCAGAAGGCATGGGAGGCGACAAATACTTTTGTGCAAGAGGTGAAAAGAATGGATGGATAGCTGTGCAAGAATGCAGATAACAACACCTCTGAGAGACAATGGGCAAACGTAGAATAAGAACAGGACAGAAAGTAAGAGTCAGCAAAATGAATTGAGCAAGAAAAGAGGTAGCAGTGGCATGGTCTCATCACTTACAGAACTCTCCCTTATTTTGAAAAGGTGGTATCACAGGCCATTGCTGCAAACAAGTGCCTACCACAACAAATGTACAACACACACTTCCGTCACACTTTCCCATTACTTATAAAACATCACAGAAACATACATTGTGTCAGCTGGCAAACCTGATTCCATTATGACGTTATTTGGTGTCATCTGCATGGAACCAGCTTAATTCTCACATAGTAAAAGGTTCAGTAAAGACAAATCATCTTTGATCCTATATTACCTCTATGCATAACACGACGAGAATGCATATGTTCCAAGGCACTGCAAAGCTGAACAAAGTACTTCCAAACTGTTCTTTCAGGAATTAACCTCTTCTGTTTCTTGAAATGCTTAAGGAAAAAAGGATGGACACTGAATATTAAAATTTAAAACTTTAAAAACCAAATACAAGAGGCTCACAACCTAATGAGAACGGTGCAACAACATTTCCTGACACAGAAAGCTTTTTCCTTAAATATTAATACACGTATCATCAACGTATGCATTTAAATAAATACACAGAGCCACAAATGACATTATTGAAATAAAACTGCTATCCTGAAAAAGGATTTAGATGGAATTTAGCAGTCCTCGGTGCAGGATTAACGTGGTAGGAACAGTCTAGAGCACAGAGTGAGTGGCCACAGAACAAATAAAGGTCAGATATAAAGGTATGTGCCACAGAACTTTCCAATGGAAATACTTCCTTATACCAACATTGATTTCCATATCCTCATTTTCTAAATAGAAGGAAAAAAATCATAGTGACAATCAATAACAGACAAAGACCACGTAAGAAGAGTTGATTGGATTAGATTTAGAAACTTCTGCGATGCATAAAAGGGGACTAAAGGAACGGTGATTTCTGAAAATTCCATAGTGATCTAACTCCTGTTCAAATATTTTCCATCCTGTATAAACAACCACTACCGATCACTGGTAACAGTTCAATGGCCTGTTAAAGCTTACGTGAAACATAATTATGCTCTGCTACACACATCTCCTTCAAATATTATATTCAGGGACTGGAATAACACAGTCCTCCAAAAATACCTACTGAAAACCTGGAATTCAGCCAATGCTAAAATGTGCAAGTCTGATCATTATAAATTTTGCAGCTAAAGGTAAGAAGACTGAAAAATTGTCGCTCATTTAGTCTCTCTTTTTAAAGATTTTGTATTTTGACAGATTTTAAAGTTAAACATGCAAAGAAAATACTGAACAACATTAATACTAGCAAAATTTTAGATGGAAAGCAAAGTACTTAGATGTATTTTAATAGCACGTGTACACAGACACTTCACACTCATGCACACCCTAAGAAAGTTCATATAACAAACATTTATTATTCTGGAAAAATAAAAATATTTTCATATACTATGTTACAGAGTGACACTGAAGTTGACAGCTGCATCTACACATTACAGAGACCCTCAGGAGTACGAGAAAGACGTTTTTAAACTAGCTATAGCAAAATGCATCAGTCATACAAAGGATCATAACATTTCACCAAAATGTTTTTAGTTACAGGGATTATTTCAAAATGCATTTTCATTTAAATGAGGCAAAGCATATAAATTACTTCTTTAAATATAATTTTCTCTCAGCCTTGGACTGAATCCAAACAAACCCTGTGTATCTGTTCTCCCCATAGCTGGATTTGCATATCAGAGGATTGTTTGATGTCAACAGGAAGATGGAGACCAGGTTTCTTTTCATTTAAAAACAAATACACAATACATATAAGTATGTGCACATGAAAGCAGAGTTCCCTGATTTAAAATGCATTCTGAAATTATCATAATTATAACTAGGTACTTTATTTAAACATTCTGAATTATTATTTTTTCAACTCAAATCTAAGCAACAGCAGTGATGAAACACCACTCAAAAAATGTCTGAAATGGGAAGATTTTCCGTTACAGATTTTCATTCAGTGTACTTGAAGTACATCAGTGCACTTTCAAAGTATTTATGTACAAGTATTCTTTTAACATTTAATTCATTTGCCATCTATAACACTGTAGTTGATTGTACGCGACAAAATTAGCTTCAGTTCTCACAGCGCAAGCATGCAACATAACAGGTTTTAGGACGTAGTCTCATTCTACTGAAGGCACTAATAATTTTGCATGATAATAATAACTTATCTTCCTGAAAGCATCAATAATATCAACCCTGTAGAATTTGTCCATCTAAAAAGGAGGCAAGAGAGCTGCCAGATTTCCTAACAATGTTAAAACTAAACAAAGAAATAGGCACGATTTTCACTTGTATAGGTTTAAAAATAATCCAGCATCTTTAAAATAAACTCACTGAACATTATTTTCTGTACTAATTAATTACACTATCTTCTTCCATCAAGATGCATATTCTCAATGTTTTCTTGGGTTGTTGTCCACCAATAGCTACAATAGTGATGAAAAGCCTCCACTACCAAAATAGATTGATTTTGCAGAACTAGCTATTGAAACAGGTATGTTTTTAGGGAACAGTCCAGCAGGCAGTATAAACTCTCAGAAAAGTCAAGAAGGAAAAAGAATCCCATTCCTGTCTAGAACTTTGCCTTCTAACAAGAAATATAAGTTGATGGAAAACATGGTCAAACCCATTTTATGCTGAACAAACAGCATATAATTAAATTCATATAGCACATATTAACTGTATTCAGTGTACTGCTTTTCTCTCTTCTCCATTTTAAAATAGTCCACAATGCAAAACGCAATTCTAACGGTTGTGGGGTTTGCCCCCTTCCTCTAGGGAAGCCAAAATGCAGAAGACATGATGCCAAACCAATAATTTTAACCTCTGTTGTAGCAGAGTGTATTAGCACCATAAACAGTTAATACTGAAACTAATTCACTGCCTAGTACTGTAATATCTCAAGCATCCTAAAGCCCACATAATCAACTTAATACAGTTATTTCCCACTGTATACAAGTGGCTATCACCAGCCCAAATTTGACCTCAAAGGAATAGAGCCTGCCATCCAGCTTTCTAAAGCGTTCTCATCTTCAACATTTTACTATTCTGCTTCTTCCACCTGTCTGAGGCTCTGAGGACAGTCCTGATGTCCCTCAGACCACTGATCTTCTACAGTGTGACATTAAAAAAAGAAAACCAAACCATATAATCCTGTTTGAGGTGAAAGATGAATCTCAACATAGTGGAAACAGGGCAAAAAGGGCACTCCTTGTACACGTGCATTAAAAATGTGGGCAGCGTTGCAAGCTAGTGTTTTATCAGGTAAACAGAGAATACCAGGCAGCAGACTGTCTCCCACTAAGAATTATTTGTTTCAAAAGCCACATCCCATGAAATTCCAATCTCTGCCTTTGAGAATGGAATCACCAAAAAAACTACTTTGAAGAGTTTTCACAATGTCCGTACAGATAAAACTGCAGTTCGGTCATTTAACTGGAAAGTTGTGTGGTCATAAATTTGCTATTCAAATGTCTCAAAGAGCTAATTTAAGGCAGGCAGGTTATAGCACCAGTTTGTCTTCTCGTCCCTTTTTACAGAATGACAGAGCAGTTTCGTTATGGGAAAACGGAACTCTCCTGGTTTTCTCTAATGAATTTCTAAACGAAAAAGTAAATATTCTCCAAATGTTTCCATCCTAGTAAAGTTAAATATAGTGCCCTGCAGCTAAACAGCATATGCCATTCAGTTTCTTGGAGGCATAAAAAAAATGAAGATAGATGGGGGGGAAAAAAGTTTAAAGTCAATATAAAAGCATGGAATTATATTACAGTGAGTTTCTAAAGATGATGCTTTAAAAGGTCAAATTCCGAAAGCAAAAGTGACAGCAATTAGCAAATGGTCTTATCTAGGCTTAACAAGCACAGTTCAGAGAATACTCTTAAAAGGAAATAGGCACGACTATGTTTGGCTTTTATAAGAAAACTACAGATTTCCTGCAGATGACTAAAGAACAGTGAGCACAGATGATTTCAACACAATTGGAGATTTCAGAAATGACTGCCTATGTCTCCGTAACCACGCTTGGAAAAAATTTAGCATTCAGTTCTGATGTTAGCTGTCTCAGAGAATTTTAAGGTGCAATCTATAGCCTGGTTTAGACCTCACCGGAAAAAAACCAGACATAAATAAAAAAAAAGAAAAAAGCCATGAGTGTTTAAGAAGCAAACTGGACTACACAAAGCAAGAAGTTTATTAATATCTCTTGCAGAAAGATGATAAACTGATCATCTAAACCATTTTGCACGGTTATTATTTAAAAAAAAAAAGTCTGCGAAACTGTCAAACAAGCCCACAAGAACATACACGAGGATTTTTCCCTGTGCATGCTCTAGGCTAGAGCTGCCTTCCGAAAGACAGGATTTTGGGGAAAAGTAAAGTGAGAATGATCCTTTTTTTGCTTTGAATAGATTTCCTTTCTTTCACGTTTTGATGAGGATCTTGATCGCATCTGTCTGTTCTCATGACTTCACTCCTGGCTTACAGAAACATTAAAAGGGATTTTCATTTTTTTTTTTTATATTTTCTTGCATAGACTTATCAGAACACAGTGATTCAACAACCGGATACTTGTGGGAAGAAATCTGAACTTCATCAAGGGGAGAGAGATGCAGAAA
This sequence comes from Alca torda, assembly GCA_008658365.1. NCBI lineage: Eukaryota > Metazoa > Chordata > Aves > Charadriiformes > Alcidae > Alca > Alca torda. The sequence goes on along the minus strand of CM018087.1, from coordinate 10,215,542 downwards.
GGATTATTACAAGGAACTTCCAACTAGCATGTAATGAAGTTCTTGGCTACCTCTGCCTGTGTTTCTTTGGGAGTCTTTTTTAATATGGACTAACGTGAAGAACAGAGAGAGGAAAGAGGGCAGGCAGCTGTAATAGGAAATTATGGAAGCGTGAGCAGGAGTTCTCACCCTATGAATGCAACACAAACAAGTCAGAACTGGCAAAGGCGTGCAGGGTCAAAAAGATAGACTGGTGAAGATGGTCCTCAACACCTCTACATTTCAGAGTAAAGGTTAGAGACTCATCTATACAGAAATGAAGTTTCTACATAAATCTTACTTTCTATTTAAAAGGCTATATAATTCCAGTAGGAAAGTAGTGTTCCAGGAGTTTTCTCTGGCTCTGTTCATTCATGAATTCAGCTGCCCATCTCTTTAAATCACAGTAAGCTTTCTGCCATTTTTCCATGCTTTCTATGCAGAACAAAAATAGAACTTTGCACCGCATCTTGATTCATGCATCCAATTTGATCACAAGGTGATCAAATTTGCCTACATTTCAAGAGCAGCAGCTGTCTCTTAGTTGCAAAAATCAAACAAACACAAAAAACCCCCAAACTATTTGGCATCTATCAACTGCACATACAGAACCTAGTAGGTACTTGGCCAATAAAGGGAGTAATAATAATAAAAAATAAATAAATATTTACCTGGTTCTTTTTCCAGCTTTTCTTTACAGTTGCTTACATCTCCAGTTACTGAAGATGCCATGCATTTATTTTTTCCCCTTCCAGAATCCACAAAAAATGCATTTTAAAAAAATCAATCTTCCTCTATTAGCAATCTTGGTATACAACAAATAACTTTATTTAATCAATAAAGACAAAAGACTAAGACACAGTACAAAACCTAACAGACAAAATAATTGTACTAATAGAAGTACCTACTAGCATCAGAAGGCCAAATTAGTAGAATGAAACTATGGTCTTTCCTAATAAATAAAGAAAGAAAGAACCCACCACATGCACACCGCAGAACTGAGATAGAAACATCTTCTCAAGCACAGTCTTCTTTCACATACAATCAAAATAAAGGCATCTACTTACAAAAAATAGAAAGCCTTTTAAGAGAGCTGCTCAAAACTGTCGTATCTTCCATTTTTAGTATACATTCTTTCATGCTAATAATCTATGAATCAGACTGTTAATAAGACTTCTGATTAAGCTCCGACCCCTTAGAAAGCTCTGAATAAAGTCACTTTTTTATATGTATATATGTTTATCCAACTGCCTTTGCAAGGGTTCATTTCATTTTTCCTTATTGAGTAGTCCACCTACAGTCACTCTGTTCCACCTAATGTTTTCGCTCATGCAAAAAAGAAAGAACAGACAGTGTTCAGAGATAAAGACCATCTATTGAAATCAGATCAACTTGCAGAGCCGCTAAAATAAAATTTCCAATACTGCATCATTTTCATTGTCTCTGCTGTTACCGCTGAGCGGGGCTTCTTAAAACACACAGCCACATGTTTAAATTCAACAGTATTTGTTTACATGCAGCTCTCTCCAATAAATCCCCTTGGGAAAACTGGTACAGCATGAAGAGGTGAAACTTGTGCTTGAACCATTAACTCTACTTCCTAATAAAAAGCAATAGCACGACACAGTAAATAGAGAGGCTACCATCTTAACTTCTTTTATTTATTTATTAAAAATAAGGCAGACAAATTTTAAATCTCTCTTCATTCTCACCAAGTTGTTCATATAGCACAAACACTGACACTGCAAATTTTTCAAAGACAACTGTGTGAAAAACTAAAAATAATCTTCAAGTATTGTTTGCAGGGCATTTCAAACAAGAAATGCACCCAGAACTATTATTTAATAAAATCGTTCCATTTTCCCTGCTCTTTAAAGGTTCAGGGAACCAGATAATTCTAACACCAGTGGGCAAACGTGGAGATGAAACACCCCAAGCATTTCGGCCTCAATTAGAGCTATTTGAACAGTCCGTGCAATAGTTAAATGAAGTTTACCATCAAGTTAACTTTTCATAGCTGACTGACGCCGTTACTCTCCCTGCGAGTACAGCCAGTCGGCTCCCAGAATAGCTTCAGGTTTGAAGTCTGTGAAGGGGACTGTCCACAAGACAAAACGGTGTTGATAGTCTAATTATTTTAGCAGCAAATCTGCCGGCTTATTCTTATTGTTCCAGCGGCAGGCACAGACAATGGCCGATTCACTGAAAAACTAACAAGGCTGCCTGGCAATTACCCAGCCCAATTACCCCACTGGTTCTAAACTGCAGGACGAGTCAGCTTTCCTTCCGCCAGCAGCACGTATACGTAACTTGCTCACGGTAAACTGCTGCCGCTGCTCGCATCCTGGTTACCTGCGGTTAGAGCAAAGGTGACAGTCGAGCAGCTGCCAGGCACCCCAGTAACACGCGTACGGGGAGCAACAGCTTCCCAGAACTACCTCTCCTACCTTGGCAGGGCTCTACGCCTTTGCTTTTTCTTTTAGAATTTCCCAGCTCCGTCCGCAAAGCGGCTGTTTCTCCCGAGAACACTCGGCTCTCCTTTTTTACCTGCTACATAGCTAGCAGATGCATACGAAGTTGAATAAGGATGGGCTATTTTTTAACTACCAGGGTAGGGGACAGTTCAAGAAAAAGATTTTTAGTAGCCTTTAAAAAGGTTAGTGGCAAAAATTAGCAGCAAAATTTAGCCTGACTGTTTAAAGCCCCAATTTCTCCTTTAGGAAAAGGCACATAAAAATAATTTAGCTTTGATCTGTAATTAGCACATACTGTGTTGCAGTATCCTAACATATTACATGTTTCTTCAAGCTACACTATCTTTTAAAGTCTTTTCAAAAATGAATACACAAAAAAGCTAAGAGTAAAGGTGACGCAGAATGTGAAAAAAACATGGAGAAAAAAATATTTTGAAGCTTTTAACATTTATCAATTGCGTAGCTTCAGCAAGGTGCCAAACTGTTCTATACTATAAAACATAACCATATGCTAAACCAAAACACTACGAGTCAGGAGGTTTGGCACTGGGGGGGGGCGACACGGGGACATGGGTAGTAGGGTTTTTGTTCTTTAAATTAAATCTAGCAGCCATGGGGAAAAAAAAAGGGAAAATAAGAAAGCATGAGAGACACAGATACTGCTGAAAACCAGAACCACCAGATTACACGCTTTAAAATTTGCATTTATAAATCATGATAAATCAGTATCACAAAAATAAAATACACAAACACGCACAAAAGGCTACTTTAAAAATACTTTTTCCACAATCACGATGTCAAGTATTTGGACGTAAATATACGTATAAGAAAAATCTCAGAATTACAGCCACCATAATTTCTCCCCCTTGAGAGTGTGTGCGTGCAGTTTTCAGTTCTGTTTTCTTTCTTTATGTCAAAAGACCCTGTTCTCATTCATTCATGACACTCAGCTAATGAGCAGTTTGAAAATGTCTCTAGGCTTTACGTATTGTGCACTATTCAAAACATATTATTAAATATAAGTTTCAGGGTATAGCTTCCTGGTATGTATCATTGGAATATCAAACTAATAAAATAAACTTTGTGAAGTTTATCTCCACAATGGCCTTAGAAATGACGAGGTAGTAACATCCCTATTTTACAGATTAGAATGGGGGCAAAGAATTAAGATCAAAAGTGTTAATCAATTCTGGCACGAATTTAAGTACCTCCTTTTCAACGTACTTAGCTTTATGAAACAGTTCATCTTCAAAGCACAGTTTCCACTCAGAACAGATAAAGCTGTGAAGGCTCAACACTTCTACAAATCAAACCCCAGAGTTTTACCTTGATTATCAGAAATACAGAATAAGCAATTACAATTCCCACCAAAAAATAGTGGTTGAAGTGGTTTAGACATTATCCTTTAGAACAGTACCAGAGACAGTAAGAAAGGGTGGTCTTTGGAAGAGCATCCAATTGTATTACCCATGAAACCTTTGTCTGTCTTGAATTCCCTGCCGTGAAAACAACCACTGCAACAAAGAAGGCAGCACAGATGCAACAAATGGTGGTGCATGTACTGCACCACCGTGATTCCTACCCAGAGGAGCTGCACCCTTAACACTGAATAGAGCAGTGGCTCTTCAAAGAAGAAATAAACCTGTAATTCGGTGGAGTGTAAGATATTCAGTTGTAGGATTTTCTAGCCTTTGAATGCTTGATTCTGCAGATTCAGTGTTGCTTCCTTAGGTTATAATTATTTCCCTAGATTCATAAAGCATAAAAATAACTACAGAAACGCAGGCTATTATATTGCTATGCACAGCTTAGTAGAGTTGGCACTTTTACAGCCAGAGCTAGCATTGCAGCTGGCCAAGTAACCTGCACAACAGAGCAGCATCCTTCAGCAGGTAACAGATGGGTACTTCCAGTGGACTTCATTTACATTTGCCAACAGCAGCAGAACAGCAACACTCCTGAACCTCAAGTCCCATCCCACACTCTACTTGGCAGTACACCACAGGACAGGTTCTTCTTTGTGATCCCCTGTATTTGATCTGTAATTCCTATGCAACCTGCCTCTTCTCTGCCCCCTTCCCAGACCTGTCCCTTCACCGTTTCTGTCACTTCATCCCATTTTCTCCATTTACACAATCGCATCCTGTTCCCAGCCTGAGTTACCCCATCCAGGTTCCCTCCCTACTGGCAGCCAGTTTGTCTGTCTCTAGGATCCTTGCCCAGTCTGTCCTGTTCTCTGGCAACACACTAGCTCTTCCCTAATCTCAGTGTGCTCATGTCCAGTATTGGGACTCCCACTTCATAGTTTCCCAATCCATTACTCATACTCATTCACTTATACTCCTCAGTCTCTACTGCCTTGTGTCATAACCTCCTGGTCTACCTTCTCTCAAAAACTGCTCACCAGCTACTCCCAGTCCACTTGTCGTCCCTATTCCCAGTCAGATCCTCTCTCTCCAACTTTAAGGATCACTCATCTGCTTGTCCCAGCCTACTCTTCTGTCTGCCTGGTCTTTTGTCTGCTCTATGTTCACCTCAGATTAATCCCTTCCCTGTGTTGTTAGAAAGAATAAATACCCTTTGAGAGATAGGAAAGCTTTAGCCCATACAAAATATCTGGAAAAACTTACTTCTGGCAAAGCCATTTCAGTCACCCATATTATAGGCCAAAGCATTCATAGCTACTCAGGTAGTACACAATGCCGGCGGCACTAAGAGATGCAAGAGGTTCACGCAGCTCTATGTGTACAGAAATTCTCCACTTTGGCTCCTATGCTCCAGCAATTTCTGTTAAGCACATGCAAACTCTTGTGTTACAAGAATTAAGGTTTAGGTGAGTTTTCACAGCCACTGCTGTAAGAAAAATCCCCTTTCCAAATTTTAAGTCTGTCTCAAGGCACAAGGGGCTTACAATATTTCAGATACAATGGTTGCTAGATTTAAAAACAAAAAAACAGAATAAAAGAAAACCAAACCATACATACATCTCAGCAGAATAATATATTTTTCCTTAGCCGTCTACGGAATCATACGTTTTTGGAAACATACATCCTCAAGCAGGCAGCTGGCATGTAACATGTTAGTATGAAAGCAACCTGGCCTGTATCAGAAATAGCGTGGCCAGCAGGAGTAGGGAAGTGATGGTCCCCCTGTACTCAGCACTGGTGAGGCCACACCTTGAATATTGTGTTCAGTTTTGAGTCCCTTGCTACAACTAAGACATTGAGGTGCTGGAGGGTGTCCAAAGAGGAGCAATGAAGCTGGTGAAGGGCCCGGAGCACAAGTCTTATGAGGAGTGGCTGAGGGAGCTGGAGTTTAGTCTGGAGAAAAGGAGGCTGAGGGGAGACCTTACCGCTCTCTACAACTACCTGAAAGGAGGGTGCAGCCAGGTGGGGATTGGGCTCTTCTCACAAGCAAAAAGTGATAGGACAGAAGAAATAGACTCAAGTAGTGCCAGGGGAGGTTAGGATGGATATTAGGAAAAATTTCTTCACTGAAAGGGTTGTCAAGCATTGGAACAGGCTGCCCAGGGAAGCGGTGGAGTCGCCGTCCCTGGAGGTATTTAAACAGACGTGTAGATGTTGTGCTTAGGGACACGGTTTAATGGTGGACTTGGCAGTGCTAGGTTAACGGTTGGACTTGATGACTTAGAATTGTTTAGCTTGAAAAAGACCTTCAATGATTCTACTAAATTGTTGCATTTTGACAGATTAGAAACACATTCTCATGCAGCTGAACCTTTGGCAACTCAGTCAACAGTTACTGTCCTGCTACACATGTGTGTGCACAGCAGAATACAGCTTCTGCAACAGTGCCATTCAAACTACGTTGGAGACATCATCATTGTCCCACCAGCCTTCCATATAAGCATGCCAGCTATCTCCTACAACTGCTAAAGTCGTAAATGAATGTTTTGTATGATAAAGAGATAGCAAAAAATACAGTCAGTTAGTAGCTGAGGGTTTCCTAAAACCCCTGGGAAGGGGTAAACAACTGACCTGCTAGATTCTGACATTGCACCTCTTCCTTACACAAGTGCTTCCATAACTTCATACTCCCCAAAATCTTCCAGTTATCACAGCAGAAGAAAATGATCACTCTTGCAATTAAACCAACTATAGCTGATGCATGCTATCACCATTCATCAGATAACTCCACTGTGTCTGAAAAACCATCTCTATTTCTAGCACATTCCCAGGACAGCACTCCCCCAGAAAATAGTTTTAAAAGAAACAAGCGTCAAGTTTCCATTCTCAGCAGCATAACCAGGATCACTGTGGCCAGAATGGTTAACCATGGGCTACTAGCCACCCAGCAATCCAGGGCAGGTAGTTTGCAGAGACAGAAAAAGCTCCTGCAGCAGTACGTGCACCCTCAAATCTCTGCCATACTGCAAGACTGGCAGGGCAAGATGCACTGCTAAGTCCACAAGAGCAACTCATGCAGAAGTTTCTGGCCTGCATCTGATCACCACCCAAGTTCAGAAGGACGGGAATAACCCTCCATTCAGTGCTGTCCAGCCTCACAGACACCACTGAACACTTAAGGCAGACCATAGTAACCACCCCGTACCCCTATGTTCCTTCCAAATCCGCTGCCACTACAGCATCTCTAGAAATCCCCGAAGGCTGTCATCTCACCCTGGAGGCACCTCGCGCTGTAAGACACTCGGGCTGCAGTCACAGGGACTCTGCAATGGAGTCCCGGCTGCTTCACACAGGCAGGAGCAGCACTCTGGGCTGGCAAAGCTGCCCATGACTGAAGCTAAAATTGCTTCCACTCTTTAAGCCCTTAAAAAAGGCAAGCTGTCCTGTAATGCAGCAATAAGTTCAAAAAAAACCACAGACCTCCTTGCTGATATATTTTGGCATGGGCAGAAGAGGGAGAGTCTGCATCCCAGACCATGTGGAGAGAAGAAATTGCCCGATGCAATTTCACACAGTGAAGCCCAAAATACCCACCACTGGTGAAACATCAGAATGATAATCAATGATATTTCAAACAAGTCTAGACAGAGCTCCAGCTACTGCAACAAGCAATTTAGATATGCATCTGTTGCTTGGAAAGAAGTGACGATCCTGTACTTTGACTGTCCTATAAAACCCAAGTATGTTTAAGGACAAAGAATTCACTGTTCCCAACTACAGAAACCTGAAATATCAATATGAACTTCACACTGATGAGAAGTTTTGAAATATTTGTCTTATTTTACCTAGCTAATTCTAGTATGTTTATTTTTTAAAAAATTTAAAGTTGAAAAAAATACACACACAGTGTTCTCTGAAGAGTGGGTGAAGTGCCTAGGTGATGTTTTGTAGAACTCAAATTATTTTCCATCTATCTTGAGAAAGCTGCAAACATATTTTCAACTTCTTAGATGAAAGCTTTCATGCTTGTTCCCAAAACATGATTAGCTTCCTTAAGATCTGTATGACATATTCAGTTTAAAGTTTGCATTATTTTTTTTTGGTGTGCTAAGATTATTTGCCAGGAAAACTAAAAATATCTGAAGAAATGAAACAGACCTGGAAGTTTATTGCTGATTAAAAAAAAAAACAACGGACAACACAACATTTTAGTGTCTTGGTAACAAGCCTTTCTAATAAGTTCATATTTAATCTTAACTAATATGCTAATTATTCTGCAAGAGAGTTCAAACTCTCTTGTTTCAACATCTTCAGCACAGACTTTACTAACCAGTTCTTTTCATTGAATCATTACAATGTATTTTCTTGATTAATGCAATCAGTTGATTCTTCTTTATTTATGGCATTTTCTTTATCCAATATATCAATTGTTGCATTAATAAAATAAAAAAATCCCAAACCAAAAAACAATTTTCACCCTGTCACTGTCTGTGGTGGAGGAGTGACTAACAGGAAAAGGGATCAAGCCTCAAATCTGCTTTACAACATTCTTGTATTGCAAAAGGAGGCGATGTTACACAGTGACAACAGGAGCTCTCATGAACTACCCTTAACCCTGGTAGCCATGTACCGTCACCACATTCCGTAGTAGAGACCACAGACACCGACAAACAACAGACCATGAGCAACTGGGAACTAGCACAATAGTTAATAATTATTTACTTGTAAAATCTCTGATGTAATAGTATCCAGCAGCCAGTTCACAGATACAGAAAATTCTTCCTTGCTTCACCATCCCTACACAGGGTTACACAGTGCTGAGGCAGATATTCTAGGGCAAAATCCACTCGAAGTCAAATGAAAGTATTTCCCCCTCCCTGATAACGTTTGCCTCTCAGTATTACTGGCATGCCACGTCCAGCAATTCCACCAGGCCATTAAAAGCTGTAACGTAAGAAATCCTCAGTTTTGGATCCCCCTACTTTTGAGAATGAAGGCTGTAGTGAAACATCTCCCTGTGACATCGGTAATTAAAAAAATAAAATAAGGTAAATGGATTAAATCTGTGTATGTACATACATAAACACACAGAGAGAACACAAGAGATACCTCCTATTTCATTGTGCGATTTGTAAATGCCAATGCACAGCTGCTTTTTTTCTTTTGGACATACAGCAGATTCTATGAATTCTATTAGAACACATATGAATGCACCAAGTGATTTTCCTCAGTTGTCTACTCAAGGGGGACAAAGAGAGCATTATTCACAGGTAACAAGAGGGGTGGTATAAAAGCTGGGCAGCAAGGATGTGGTTCATTACGGGAAGAACTAAAGAATTCATTAAGGTGCACTGTGAGGCACTGCAGCTTTGCAAGAATTCTCTGATGTGCCAATAATGTCATAACAAATACCCAAGTAAACTAGTTAAGTAGTTTTCCTTCACATTAACATCGGTTTCAGTGTCATTCAAGCTGTGGTCATTTACAATTTCAAAAACATGCTTGATCCTTTCTACAAATCACACAAGTCTGGTACCCAAACACTCTTCTGGGGGTGCCTCAACATCTTCCAGCAAACTTAGAACAGCATTCTAGCAAAAACACTGGAAACCAAAGCATGCTTTTGCTTGTTTTAGTAACACAACGTAGTTATATTTACCTTATCAGTGTGACGGGCAGCCATTCTGCTAGGAAGTTTCCATACCATTACATGTCATTTATTTCTCAGGCAATTTTTAGAATACTTCTTGAAGACGATGCTATATAACTGATGCCCCCCACATTTAAACTCATACCATCCAAGTAGTCTACCAAATCATTTTCTCCACCAGCAGCATGAAGACAGAGCGCATTGTGACACCTCATACATATTTAATAATAGCCTGATAAGCTGTCATTAACATCAAACACCAATCTAAGCTTGCTACATTAAACATGATCCCTGTGTTAAGAGGACAATCACAAAGTGCCTCCAAGATCGAGCCTGTAAGAAATACCCACCGACTTGGACAAGGTGTAATGAGGCCAACTGCACTGAAGAAGCCATTATTCACACATCGCAGTTAAAATGAGAAGGGGGGGGGAAAGCAGGGGAAAAAGAAAAAGCTTCAATGGGTCATAAGACCAGACATGCCATAAGGCAATCTGTCATAGAGTACTCATATTAATAACTGTTGTGTCAAAACTGAACATTCAAAAGAAAAGACAAACCTTCCTTTATGTTTTATGAAATGTAAGCCCACAGAATTAATAATTCATGAGATGAAGAAAAATACCAGATTTGGATATAAATATTAACAGAACACTGTCAATCTGTTTAGAACCGAATTTTGACTGTCCTACCTTACAATTATCAATCTAGAAGGGAATATTCTTCAAAAGCTCCAAAAAAAAATTAGTATGAAACTCATTAATGAAGAAATTAACATTCTCTATTCATGTAGGTCCTAAGCAAAACAGCAGAACTCTCTTTTGTGCCCGGCTGTGGCTGGGCGAATGCTAATTGACTGGCATTATTTGTTCAGAGTTACACCGTGTTGACAACAATAACGCTGGTACGCACACACGAAAGTATACCACAGGAACACACTAAAATCAAGACCGAGTGGAAAAAGGGTAGGAAAAGAGGGGAAGTAGTTGTCAGGTGACAAGCAAAAATAAAAAAAGCTAGTTATAAGTTAATATAAATTTAAAAATAAAAAGTTTATACAACAGGTCTTGGATATTTTTTTTTCTAATTAGCTATATAAAAGGCATTTAAAACTACAAAAGAAAGCTATTAACCCATCATGCACAACCACATACCAGTAAATTCACTGCATGTGCCCTTCTCTGCTTTCACTACTATTATAGAGAATAGAATATTGGAACACAGAACACAATTGCGCCAAAAATCAGGAATGCCATCAAAATGTATTGTTCTAAATGGTAGCGACACTGCTTTTCTTTATTATTTTTTTCTTCTCTCCAGCACGAATATAATTTCGGTCTAGTTATGTCCCCATCTGCACTTACATTCTGGGTAACAGTGTTAAAAATACTTACATAGCAACTTACATACTAGTATTAGGCATACATAAAAAAAAAAACCTCAGCCTAAAGACTCCACTTTTCACCACGGTTCCTGACATTTTCACTGCATTTCACCCAGTGACGAGCATGCAGAATGAAAAGCTAAAGAAGTTGAACACTACAAGCTTTTAATTTTTTTTTTAAAGTTAATTCCTACCTTTATCATTCTAGAGAGATCTCCAGCATCGGCTAATTCCAACACTATGTTCAGTTCATTGTCTTCAATGAATGAGGCATAGTATTTAATTACATTTGGATGATTCAGTTGCTAAGAAAGCAGAATAATAATGTACATTTTAGTGTAGAGCACGTCTTATCTTTTTAAGACTGACAAATGAGACAGGCAAACAAAACAACCCCTAAAATCCACTTCAGTATAAAACAAAAAGTCTATGCTTATGAGAAGCATTTACAGATAACATTTTGCAAGAACGTGATGGTATTTTAGGATCAACACGATGACTGAAATTGCAATTTTAGAGGAATTTTGCTCCCATGTATCTAGGCAATAGTATGGTAAACTGTTATCTGAAACAGGAAAGTCAATTTTTAAAATCGGTATTTTACTGTACATGGAACACAGTTACTTACAATACTGTAGTTTTAGCAGAAACTTCTGCTTGAGAAGTTACCCATGTTTCTATAGGATTTACTTCTCAATGTTAGTTTTTAAAGCAAAAAAAAATCACAAAATTCCTTAAGTGAGGCTTACAAAACTCTACACAGACAACAGTGGACACATGAAAAACTTAATATACTTTGATGAGGGCTGCATGTTTTTTAAACAAATCTTTTACCTTAAGAAGATCTATTTCTTTGATGCAGTCAGCACGGGCTTTGGCATCCATTAAATCAAATATCTATGCACAAAAGATAAGACATTTTTATCAAGTGATTAAAATACAGCAAATTGAGCCATCATCATTATTTCACAGCATCCATAAAGCAACTTGAGTTACGCATTTCATGGCAAGACATAACATTGCAGTAAGAAGTATTCCTAATGCTCTGAGGTACTCATTCACTGCTATATCGATTCTTTTAGCCCTCTTGTAGCTAAGAACTCCATTGTAAGTACAGGTTTTCCAATGACTTAATTGCCACCTCCGCACATCTGCTCAAACACACAGCAATCATTCAGCACATTTCCTTCAAGTTGGTTCTAATCCAAATGTCAGCCTGCTCTCCCATCCCTGCCACACCATTATCACAAACTGATTCTTTCTAGTACTGAGCATACCTTTTTCTCCTAGGCTCTTGCTATACTCTTCCTTTTCTATTCTAAATAATGCATACACTTTTACTGTCTCTCTCTCGGGATCAAAACTTCATTGTCGCCTCCAGTTCTTCCTCTCCCATTTCCTTCCCTTCACCAAGCAAAGTGGTTTGCGTTCTGTAATTTGTTTACTAGAGCACTTTTTTCTAAGCCCTCATCTGTCACCTTGACTTTTATAGCCTTTTACAGTTAAGATGTCTCTGCTTTTCATTTTTTTTCCCGCCTCCCAGCTGCTCCAAATTACTTCGCAACATATCTCATTTTTGCCTCCTCCAGTTTAACCACATTACTCTCTGCTAATTTCAAGTTCTGTTTGGAGTAATTTTTTCCTGCCTTTTGAGTGCTTGTCCACACTCTGCACATCTATTTTATTTAATGCCTTTCTATTTTCACTCCCTTTTTTTTTTTACCATCTTTGGGTTCCCTTCTCACTTCGTTTTCTCAGATGTGCATCTCCGTATGCTGCCGACTATTCCCCTTAGAAAGGACCAAAATTTTACTTTTTCAAGGAATCTTTCCTCTCATTTGCCATTACTTTGTGAATTTAAAAAAGAAAAAAAAACACACACACACCATGAAAAAAAGGCCAAACAAACAAAAAACCCCACTCAAACCACTCATCAACTTCTGTGTGGTCTGCCTATTACATTTTGAGCTACCCTGAAGAATAACAGAGGTGCACTACAAGTTTTAGCAATTGGCGCAACATTTATAAGATAATCTTTTCCAGTTACATCTTTTCAATGCACGTCATTTCTTGCTAGATAGCATCCAGGAAAAGATGTATTATGTGCTGTGAAGATCACTGGTACCTGGTTCCATCAACTCAAAATGATCACAAGCTCAACAGCTGACAACTTCCATTTCTCATCTTGCCTCCAACCCCAGAAACAGGATTAACAGCCCTCTGAGTACTCGATGTCTGCAAAGAGGTTATCTGCTAAACTGTGTAACTGTCCATGTGAATCCCACCTTCTTTCACTCTCCCCAGAGAAGTTCAAACAAATCAGGAAGGCCACATATGATCTGTTAAACCTCCTCTAAATTTTCTATACCACTACGCACAATAAATTTGTCATTCCTTTAACAACTGAAGTCTAGAGACTTCATCCCTGAGCACAGTCCACACAGAGCACTACTTGCTTTCGGATATTCAGTCTTCTGTCTTCAGAGCTGGCATAAGAAAAAAACAGCCTGGAGTGGATTCAAGATTCACCTCTTGACAAAAAGACAACAGCTGAAATGCCAGGCTTGTAGGTAGTAAGAAGAAAAGGCAAAGGAGGAAAGCAAGAAGAAAACCAAACTACTTACCGAGAAAAAAAGGGAATAAACAGTCTCGCAACTACTTGTATATTAATGCCAGGATGATGGGAAATAAGCAGACGGAGCTAGAAGCAATTATTCAAGGAGGAGACTGTGGGGGACTTAACAGAAACACAACAGGGTAAGTCACAAGACAGGAATGCTAACACTAAAAAATAAATGTAGTAGAAAAAAATAGATGTAGTAGAAGAAAAGAGTTAGTACTATATATGAAGTTACAGATACAAGTATTAAGAGGTAAATAATACCAATGGAAAAGACAGTTTATGAATTAAGGTTGGGAACCTAGTGAAGGAGATGAAACAGCCTGCATCTGTTATAGATCTCAACTCTGAATGGAAAAAACATTGCTCTTTAATCGTTCTGACAATAGACTAAAGCCCTAGTATTTGGTACAGTCATGAAGGACTGTAATGATTTTTCTAGGAAACAATTAGGAAAGTTCTAAATATGAGAGGCAGAACATTAAGTGAGGCAGTACTGGGAAGGCATGAGATCATAATTGTACGTAACCTGAGAGACCAGTAAATGGAAATTTTTATACCTTCTCTCCCAAAAAACAATCCATGAAAGTGTGTACTGGGGAGCAGGGAAAAAGGGGGACAGGTATAGTGGCACACCTTGAAGCTTGACACGTTTGCTAAATTCTAGATAATAGCAAGATAAGAACCCTCCTTATAAATAATAGCGAAGTTAGACATAGACGGAGAACTCCAAACACACTGGAGAACCTAATCAAAGCTGCAGACAGAATTTTAGACTGAATATTGTATACAAATTATCTACTTACAACATTTGGAGAAATTGCCCTAAGCACAATTTCAAGATTCAAAACAAAAAGTTTTACTGCGTGAAAAAACAGGACAATTTCCACCTGTTAATGACTGCGCCAACATGCCAAGAGGCTTACTAACTTACCTATACCAGCAGTATTTCCCTACACAATTGAGCAAATTTTGTAAGCAAATTTTTTTTATAAGCTATACCTCTGATAGGGACATAAATCAGTAACTCTCATAGAGGAATAACAAAACAACAGAAATAAGGTCCTCAACTCAGGACTATGAAAGGTCTAGGATCAAGGCACAGGAAAGACAAAATTTTGTTTGTGTATTCTGGCTGGTATTCCTGGTACTTCTAATTTTTTATTAAAAACAGCCTGGAGTAGACTAGACCAAGCAGCTGCTCTCATGAAAGGGCAGACTTAAGTTTTATAAACATGACTCCCGATACTTTTGCTACATTTCATACAGCAGACCAGCAAATTTGTCACAGCTTCAGCTAAACTGGATATTTCAAACATTACCTGAATAAAGTAAAGCAAGACAGAAAAACCGAGTCTTTCGGGATCCTTACAAACATAAAGACAGACAATCTGAAGATTTATTGTATATAATTCTTGAGGTTCTCCATTAGGCTTTGGTCCAGATCTAACCTCAATAGACTATAAATAGCATTTCCCAGAAATCCAGAATTCCTTTTTCACAGACACTAACCTCCTCCAACAGTGAGACTGGAAAAAAACCCACAACAACAATAAAAAAAACAAGTCACCCAATCCACGGCCTCTGAAGAACCTCTACCCTATAAAACCAGATTCAAACAGCTTACAGAGATTTTCTTTCTGAATAGATTATCTTTCCATTTTGCCAAACTGCTGCAGTTTGGATCAGAGGCCCCCAGTGTAATAAGCCATGTCAGCTCACAAGGAGGCTACTGTAAACATGAGAAAACCTCCACGCTTCATCACCAGAAGGTGACTCAACACCGAAGAACATCTTACACTGAAACATGGAAGCTGCAATGAAAGATTTTAAGAGCTGAAGAACATCCTTTCAAGTGCATGTCAAAATTACACATGGCACCTGGCAGCGATCAGAAGGCTCGTTTCGCAGGAGCTGCTGCAGACCAGATGACAGCGCAGCAGAAGCTGTCCTTCGCCTGTGGTTTACTACAGCCTGGCCAACATGAAGAGATGTCAGTGCTTCCATCACAACTGTAACAGCTTATAGCTTTACAAGCAGACTAATTCTGTCTTTGGCTACCATTACTCAGCAAGCCGATCTGAAAGGTCAGTTTATGCTCCCCTGTCTCTAGCATGCGTGTTGCACGCAGGTTTCTCTCACACACACACACACACAATTTGTAGCCCAATAAAGACAGTAGTGCCATTGCTATTAGCTGGACACAAGCCTCAGAAACATGAAGCCTGAAGACTTCCCACATTTTGGCTGGACTTCTCTTGGCCTGAACTTATTTTTTGAACCTGGATTTAGTGTAGCAGCACAAGCTTTGCACTCGAGAGATGTAACTGCAATGAAGTCATTACAGTCAGACGAGGTGTGTCTGACTTGGGTTTAGATTCAGCTCAGCTTTGTGCAACTGCACGGACTTAAGGAAATTATAGCAGATATGATAAATAATACCCTAATCATGCTGGTCTAATAAAACCAGCGTGATTAACATCGGTAAACTTTTGGACCAACGCAAAGCATTAGCAACTGACTGCTTGAATGCACCCAGCATATATCCCACGTAGAGCCACCACCAGCATCCTCCTCCCAGCAGAGCTCAGGGAAGCGGAAGGGTGAGCCTGAACAGGGTCAATGTGAAGAAGCTTGTGTACATCGATTATTGGGAACTAGCAGTAATTAGACTACAAGTGTTAGCATCACCGTAATTGGCTAACAATAAAAATTGCTGCATTTGGATTAGACTGCTAGGTCATTAATTAGACTAACAATAAATTCTAATTCTTCACTCCGCTTACGAGGTCAGGATCACAGGGTAATTCAGGTTGGACGTGTGTTTCTCTAGTCAGCACAAATTGCACAGTGTAATACACTCTTATTTCAAATTTTAATTATTTGTTCCCCAATTTCTATTTTCAAGGACTGTGATAAGATTAACATTTCTACAAAGGAATTATGTTTGCTGTGGAAAACCTAATAATAAGCAAAAATTATATTAAATGTTTTTATGATGTGCCAGTTCTCATGAAGAGTGTAATCAAAGAATCTCTTTGCGGTAAGCAGTATACCTTAGTTAGCAATTACTGTGAAATTCCTGAAAACAATTAGGCAAATACTGCTGGAGAGACTTAAGAAAGCATTTTTAAAGCCCTTACTGTTCTTGTTAAGTGGAAAAAAAAATTGCTAAGTAAAAAAAAAAGTCCATTTTTAGCTCTCAGTTTTTTGTCTCCTACTGCAGTCAACAGCTTAAGAAGGAACAGTAGAAGGACAAGCGTACATTGACACTTATTCCAAAAAATTCCCGTGTGCTATGCAACTAAGGGATCTCTGGTAACTTTGCATTGAATCACTTCTTCAATACCTTCATGTGAACATGGATTATATTTCTATTCTTTCAGCAGTCGAGAAATACCAGCTCTAAGTACTGTCAAGAGTTACCGACATTTTTAGAATAATTTCTAAGCTATTGTAAGATACATAGCAGGAACCGTTCCCTATGCAGACATGTAAACTGAACAAAAAGGTTGCAATACATGAAGTCAACTTCCCAAATTCGAGTTCTTACATACATGCTCACATATGCAACCAGAGCTCCCAGAAGGCTATGTGCATAGCAAGGTTTAGAAGCATTTAGCCACCAGATGGAAAACATCAGGCCTTAGTTTTTAAGTGTGGACTGTATCTTATCAATTACCAGCTACCAATTTAACTCATCATCTGAAGTGATGATTAGTGCCAAGTTGGAAATCTACTTGATTCCTCGTGCTCCGAAGTCCATCACTTGCCCAAGCTGTCGTTTTCCTTTTCAGTATCGAAAAGGATGAAGGTCTTTAACTCACCATTTAAATGACAATTTTAACCTATCTGTTTGAAATTCTGCATACAACAAAAATACCAAAAAGTATTTCCAAAGCAAAACACAAACATGACTGCTGTAATGTAAACCTACAGACAAGCAAGCAAAACAAAGACACCAATGCACATAAATATTGAGATATGATGCTGCATAGCAACAATGGGCATTAGAGCATTTTGCCACCACAGCACTGCCATGCTGAGACAATAGTGCTTCATAAAGTGTGAAATTACAAGTGCTTTCCTAAGATTAATTATCTCTAATTCAGGCCTGAAGTAGCAATCCACTGACAATGCACAATGAATAATGAATGTAAGTGCTAGATAAAAGGATTCATTGTCTGAATCTCTAACACAGGGGTCTCCAATTTTGGAATGAAAGGGAAGGAAAGGTGGAACAATGCAAGACAAATATAATGAATCTGGAATTTTGTTGAAATATGCAGTTTCACATAATATTTTAAATTTTGTGTAGCTAAGGTTTAATTAAAAAATAGCTCATAAAGTGAACTCATACAGCCTTACAGTCACTGACTTTAGAGATTTACAACTCTTTCGCCCTTTAAGGATGCTTTGTGAGCTTTTATTCCAGCACCTAGCAGTTGCTTACTTCCCCCTTGGAAGTGACCACTAGACGGCTTATTGCTCAGAATGCCAGATGGTAGCTCAGGGTGTTGATGGTTCTGTTGCAAGGGTTACTTAGGGTGGCAGTAGTAGAGATGTACTGCTGCTTCCTCAGGCATGATCTTCCAGCATAGTTTGGACCTCGGACTTAACACGTTAAGAAACTTCCCTAGAAGCTCTTCAAACTTACACTGCTATTTTCAGAGTTTATCTTTCCTGATGTTCCTTTGGCTGAAAGGGTAGTTTAGACATTAATAAAAGTGAAGTAATGAAGTTTTGTTTTTTAATTCTGGTGTTATTTAGATAATATTTTAGCAGCATCTCAAAAACACAGTTCCATGGAAAAAGAGACAACCTAGTCTCTAGTGGTGAATACCACTTCCCTAATCACAAGAAGGCAAACCACACACAGGAGGACGAGGCACAAATGGTACAATAAGAAGAAAAGACCCGACATACTATTTTGTGCATTCTCCTGGTTCAATTACTAGAAAGAAACTGCAAATTAAACTGTTTTCACTCTGCTGCATATCTTACTGGAAACCAAATCAAGACTACTACTTATTCATGTCATCTGGACTCAGTAGCAACTACGAATTCAGAAAGAGTGGTTTCTGTCACCATCTGCTTGTCCTTCCTCCCACAGCATCTTACTGCCACTTGCTTCTGCTCACATGGAGTTCCATAAACATACATTTTGTACACATTAATATAACATTTATCAATATTGTACATATTTCAGCCAAGTAAAATTTTAATAGCAGAAAATAAACATTCTTGTTGGAAAGCTTCATAAGAACTCAAAACTGGCAATCCTTTGGAACAAATAATGGCCTGAGATCCAGTAACTCTTAAAGAGAGGATAACTGAATAATTCTAAGTCACGTCAGACCTTGAAGGCAGAGACAAACATGGGGAACCATTGACCTGATGCACATAAAGAGAAGAGCTATATACCCAACCCAGCCAGGAAAACAAAATGGGGAGGTGGTGGAATGGACACGACTTGCGAGATCAAAGAGGAAGGAATGCAGTAGCTCAGAAGCGAGATGAGAAAGGGCAGAAAGTGGGAAAGTAAAAGAAAGTCCAGGTCTCAGTTATGTTATTTAACTCGAAGTACAGCATTTAGAGACGCTGTCTCAATGTGGAAAGCAGTATCCACGCACAGGTCTAAAATGAAGAGACTAGAGCCTCGCCCTCATGACAGAAAGAAGCATTCTTCCTGTTCTGTCCATGCTGAGCTTCCATTAATGAGACATCGGAAAAAAGGCAGTATTTTCATTTGAATAGAAGAAAATGTGACTGAAATTAAAAGGAAGAAGCACCATCACAGAGCAGACCCACAAGAACTCCTCTGAAAAGCCATCACTTCTCACCGAAAGACATCTATGAAAACAAATTTTATAGTGAAATTAAGTATTGTGACTATATTTAACAAAAATACTTCTAGGTGATCTTAGGGAAGGTCACAGAAGCACAGTAACAATTAAGATGGTCTCCTGTTCACATGGAGCAGCTTTAGATGTCAACTACGCAACCTAAAACAGCTGTGCCAAACGCTCAGTGCTGCCACAAGCC